>CM074284.1:10559876-12959876 GCA_037194245.1 Opsariichthys bidens | reverse complement strand
GACTAACACAGAACATTGGGTCACTTTAAAAGGCTCCTAAATGATTCAAATTGCACGTAATGATATTCAAGTTTAGCGGATTTATAGCCGATTTGGCATGCTGCTTCAATAGGCTATCTATGATTCTGCCATGTGTCCACAGAATTAAAAGGATGTAGGCTAAATCCAAACAAAGCATTAAAGTCTCACGATCTACAGCAATTTCCCATGCAATCCAATCCATCACATGTTGAATAAACTAAATGCAGAATACACCGGAACTGCATGAAGCAATGAGCCGAATCGTCTTACCTGTTTTAAAGCGCGTCGTTTATATGCATCCGCGATTTGTGTAGGCTATAACAAAATCAATGGTGTTTATTCTTCTGATAATGTTTTAGTTGGCTCGATGTGAGCTTCAATGATCAGCTGTTGTTTTATAAGCACTGCGCGCGTGCCCTATCAATTCCCGCCGTTCCTAATGCCCGGTGCAACGCTGTTGAACACGATTAAAGAAAAAAATAAAACATTAGCGAGCGGTGCGCCGTCAAAAACTACTTTCGAAGGCCACTTCATCTCAATTTGTTCTCCGTATACATCCGTAGGATACGAGAGATGCGGGGCAAACGCACGCTGTCAAGAAAAGGGGAAAATCCGCATCCCAGTGAGAAATAAATGAAACAGATATCCTCTCTCGTGTTAAATTAAGTCAAGCATCGGTTGGCGGTCTTCTTTTGCTCTGTTTCCTTCACTTTCCTTCTTCCTCTCTCCAAAGATAAGTACCTTTTAAATTGGGGTTTTAAACGCGAGTGATAAGAGCCCGATGCTCTCCTCTCTCCTCTGCTTCAGGACCTGCACTGACACAGCGCGCGCTCCTTCACGCTGCTCTCTTCTCGAGACACACGATCTCCCACTCAGCTCAAAGCATCTCTGGCTTTGTAGGATTTCTTTACCAAAGATCGAAATCCAATTTAGACTGTCAAAAATACGGATGGGATTCGAAAAGAATTGAATGATTCTGGTTGCGATTCCAATTTTTCTTAATGATCCATGTTACCTTGGTGATTTCATTAAAGGTTGTTTTAGTAAGCTACTTCGGCTATTTGCAAGAATTTGGGGGAAACATCAGGAAATTCATCTTACGTTTGAAATGGTGTGCAGAATTATACTATACAACAGAATTTAAAAAAAAAAAAAAAAAAAAAACTTCTTTCACAACATGTTTACAGACTTTGGGGACTTTTTACACGCGACATAATCCAATGTGACTAAAATGAGCAAAAAACATAAATGGCCAGTCAAATTGAATTCATTCATTAATTTGGGTTATATAAAAGTCTGTTTACAACAATATGCTACTTAAAAATAATGTGAATTTGCTCGCTGTCATGTAGGCTACAACCAACCAGTCAACACCGACTCAAGTCTCGCGAACCCTAGCCTACACAACACAGCAAAAAAGGAGGTGGGAGCCATTTCGAGTAGGACAAGACGAAATTAACAAGACTTGCAGTTCATTACGTAAATTCAACACCTTTTGATTCAATAAAAGAATCTGACTCATAAGAGTCACTTGTTCGGCAAATGAACTTTACTGCGGGCGGTATTATTCCGAGTCCCTAAAAATAACCTATTCAAAAGAGTGGGGGAAATGGACAACACTGGTAGTGATGTAGATTTTTGATTCATTTAGAAGAACCGGCTCATGAGAGTCATTCGTTCGCGAAATACCACGCTGTTTTTGATTTAGTAAAAAGAACCGACTCACAGGAGTCGAATTGGTTGCGCTGCCGCTGAAGGTTTCGCTGTGAACCTTGTTGAAACGGCGTTGCGGCGTCGATGAATAATGCAGGAAAAACTGCAGTGTTCCACCAGCGTTCGACAAGGGAACCGAACGTCATGTAAATCATTCGGATCGTGTATTTTTTAAACGAATTCACTTCTGCAAGGACAGGCGGTCGGTTCCCAGCAGCAAAGCAGCCTCCTCACTCACTCTTTCTTGCTACATCATGTTGTAGGCTATCAGCCAAGGATCCCCCGTACAACTCATCAGGTGTACAAAATGTGCTCCGATCATTTGCATTGGACACAAGTACTCTCTGTTTGGTGCCAATGAGTAATTCATGAATCGCATCTTCCATACTCCATATGGATTTCTGAACATTCTGCGAATTTTACTCAGCTTGAGCAGAATCACCACAGATGAATAACAATTTGCCAAAATGAAACACAAATTCATATTTCAGGAAACAGGTTGTCAGCATCAGGAAACACACACACACACACACACACACACACACCAGATGAGGAGCGCAGCAGATGAGAGCTGAATTTACTAGACTGCCCAAAAAGGAAATTCACACATTAACATGAGATCAAAGACACTCATTCTTGTCACATCAGCAGCTCTCAGTACAATTACCTCTTGAAATTGTTAAATAGTGCGCACTACACTCAAATAAATAAAAATCTTACTCACGTTCACTGCAGAAATGATTAATCATTGTCCATAACAACAAACAACAAAATCTACAGACCATGCAAGTTTTTGTAGACAATAATTAATGAGGCCTCTCATTCATCCCACCACCCTTAATGATGTATTTAAAATTTAATGCATTTCTAAACCTTGAGTCAGTGAGCAGTGCAGGTGTTCAATAGCTTGTGTGTCAGCATCCCTTTAGAACTGCCTATGAATCAGCAAGGCTGTAGCTCTGCTAAGTGAGGACAAATCTCCATGGACCGAGAACTAGATTTAGGCTAAACGGACACATAATTGTACTTAGGAGATGAGCATCTGTGATTCTGTGCAAAAAGAGACAACACATTTTGTGATGTGGCTTTAAAGAAGACCAAGTTCTTACAGAGCCTTTTAATATCTTAGCCAGATCTAATCCACGTTTTCCTGACATTTGGTCCCAGAGTCAATTTACGATGCTGGATAATAAGAACAGATGTCAAGCTATGTGACCTTTTCCCTCAAACACACACAAATCACACAACCTGTCATTCCAATCGAGGTGCACACTTTGAACTCCCAGAGCGGGGTGAGGAAAGGGGCAGCGGGAGACTCTGCCAAACTGGTGACTTAATCTCTACAGGTTTCCGGTTTCATGTCAAATAAAAGTGCCCACAATATCGGTAAGCATTAAGATTTTATATAAATATATATATATATATATATATATATATATATATTTTTTAACCCCTAAAATATTTCACTCTTTGTGACATTGCAGCCGTTTGCTAAAATCATTTAAGTTATTTTTTTTCCCTCATTAATATACACACAGCACCCCATACTGACAGAAAAACACAGAGTTCTTGACATTTCTGCAGATTTATTAAAAAAGAAAAACTGAAATATCACATGGTCCTAAGTATTCAGACCCTTTGATCAGTATTTAGTAGAAGCACCCTTTTGATCTAATACAGCCATGAGTCTTTTTGGAAAGATGCAACAAGTTTTTCACACCTGGTTTAGGGGTCCTCTGCCATTCCTCCTTGCAGATCCTATCCAGTTCTGTCAGGTTGGATGGTAAACGTTGGTGGAAAGCCATTTTTAAGTCTCTCCAGAGATGCTCAATTGGGTTTAAGTCAGGGCTCTGGCTGGGCCAATCAAGAACTGTCACAGAGTTGTTGTGAAGCTACTCCTTCATTATTTTAGCTGTGTGCTTAGGGTCATTGTCTTATTGGAAGCTAAACCTTCAGCCCAGTCTGAGGTCCTGAGCACTCTGGAGATGATTTTCGTCCAGGATATCCATGTACTTGGCCGCATTCATCTTTCCCTCAATTGCAACCAGTCGTCCTGTCCCTGCAGCTGAAAAACATCCCCACAGCATGATGCTGCCACCACAATGCTTCACTGTTGGGACTGTATTGGACAGGTAATGAGCAAAGCAAAAAGTTCTATCTTGGTCTCATCAGACCAGAGAATCTTATCTCACACCATCTTGGAGTCCTTCAGGTGTTTTTTAGCAAACTCCATGCGGGCTTTCAAGCGTCTTGCACCAAAGAGAGGCTTCCGTCAGGTAACTCTGCCATAAAGCCCCGACTGGTGGAGGGCTGCAGTGCTGATTGACTTTCTACAACTTTCTCCCATCTCCCAACTGCATCTCTGGAGCTCAGCCATAGTGATCTTTGGGTTTCTCTCCCACCCAAGCTCTTCTCCCCCGATTGCTCAGTTTGGCCGGACAGTCAGCTCTAGGAAGGGTTCTGGTCGTCCCAAACATCTTCCATTTAAGGATTATGGAGGCCACTGTGCTCTTAGGAACCTTAAGTGCAGCACAATTTATATAACCTTGGCCAGATCTGTGCCTTGCCACAATTCTGTCTCTGAGCTGTTCAGGCAGTTCCTTTGACCTCATGATTCTCATTTGCTCTGACATGCACTGTGAGCTGTAAGGTCTTATATAGACAGGTGTGTGGCTTTCCTAATCAAGTCCAATCAGTATAATCAAACACAGCTGGACTCAAATGAAGATGTAGAACCATCTCAAGAATGATCAGAAGAAACGGACAGCACTTGAGTTAAACAAAGGGTCTGAATCCTTAGGACCATGTGATATTTCAGTTTTTCTTTTTTAATAAATCTGAAAAAATGTCAAGAATTCTGTGTTTTTCTCTCAATATGGGGTGCTGTGTGTACATTAATGAGTAGGGGTGTGACGAGACGCCTATCCCCCGAGACGAGACGAGACACGAGATCGGGTTCACGAGACGAGATTTTTATAGTATTTTTAAGAAATCCTCAATAATGAAATGTATGAAGGGAAAATAGTATTTTATTCAACTGAAAATCATAAAATGCAAAAATGTTGGTGCATTTTGAAATCAACTTGTAATGCATGTCATTTTACTTCTATTTTAATGAATTATTTGCAGTAAAACAACATGCAAACACTGCTAAATGTTGCTACAAAATCAATCAATTGTTTTCTACCCTGTATAATTTCACGAGAAATCTCACTGAACTTCTTTCTACAGATTGAACATAAATTAAACAGTATAAATAAAATAAACATATAAATAAAAAAAATGCAAATAACACTGTAAGTGTCACTTTAACTGCAGTACAAAGTTGACCATTTCCCAGTCACTATTGATTGTGTGGCTGTAACTGTTATATAGCTCTGCGTCCACTGAAAAGTCCAACGGTCAGCAGAAATAGCGATGCTTTCTGCCTCTTTAGTGGCCGTTCACATATCGCGCCTAAAAAAGCGTGTAAAGCGCGGCCTACTTTTGCAAGCGTTCGGGAGCTCGCGCTTCTGTAGCGTCTGTCGTTGCTATGCAACCATGAACTGTGCACGACCATGAGGAAGTTTCAGCAAGGGATAAATTGATTTTTAGCCCTTGCTTTAGCTTTACCGCGGCACAGGCGCGGCAGGAAAAAACGAGCGCGCAGCACCGCGTGCGCATCGCGACCGCGAATGAAAATGCGCGCGATATGTGAACGGCCTCTAAGAGTCTGTACAACCTTGGGCGAGGTGTACGGCATAGTTTTCTAACAATGTTTACATATTGTTTGTGTCTTGTGTGTTATTCTCTAGCCGTTTATTATTTCTACTGGAAAACCAAAATGTTTCCACACAAACGTCTTCAATAATAATTTCACCCTCACACTGATAGCACGACGAGACAACTTTTCACCTCGACGAGAAATCTCGTCACGTTTTAGTGGTAAGAGATCTCGTCACACCCCTATTAATGAGGGAAAAAATTAAATTAACTTAAATGATTTTAGCAAATGGTTGCAATATAACAAAGAGAGAAAAATTTAAGGGGGTCTGAACTTTCCGTACCCACTGTATAGAAACTCACAAAAATCAGTGAAGTATTGGGGAATTGCACCATATCTTTTACAACCTTGCCTTGTCATAAAAAGGTCAAATTTGACCTTGACCTAGAGACACAGCCATCAAGATCATCCGTGGTCATTTGAGACAGGTTTATTAATATATTTTGTCTCTAATAAATATATTTTGTCTCTAATAAATACTACTAATAAAAATAATATTACAAATACCTAATAGCTTTCTTTTTATAGTTTGAAATGTCAACAATAAATCTAAATTAAAAAACACAAAAGAACAGGAGAATATAAAAACACAGGAGAGAAACCACCATTAACCAAAGACGTGAACGAACCTCTGAGAACACAAACTGAGGGCTATAAATACACTGGTTAACTAAGGGAGGAAACTAAAAAAAAAAAAAAAGGCGTGCAACCAAATCAGTAACTGCATCAGTATTTTAACAAATGAAGAGTGGTAATGTGGGGAATGAAGGAAACAAGAACAAAACACAGGGGAAAAAAAGGTGATGCAAGCTAAGGGGCAGTTTTTAACTAAAAACAGAAAGGTTTATTGCGATGCGGTTGTTCATTTGAACGACAGCAGCATTTTTGGGGCCTGAAAGTTTTGAAATTGATTTCAAAGTGCCAGTAATCGATACCATTACGATACCATCGTCTCTGTGTAAACTACAAAACCGGAAATCTGTTAAAACGGTGATATCATGCGCATATGTATTATGTGTTCAGTCTATATGTGCGTAGTGTCAATTAGTGGCCTGGCATGCATAATACAGCATTGTCATGTACACGAAAAATGCAAAGGAAAACTTTTCCGTTTTTTAGCACATTGTTGTCGTGAAAACGATTTCAAATCGTTCCAAGAAAACAGAACATAAACCTGACATGAAATGACATGACATGACATGACATTTTAATGTTTTTTTGAATAAATTGAAAGATCAGGGCAAATAAAATTCATGTCAAGTCACTGACCAACCAGCAGAATTTGAACAAGATTCAAAACGTCCACCCTCATGTTTGTTAATTTTTTTGCATTTAATAATGATTTTAGCTACCAATAAAATATAAAAAATAATTTATGGATGTGGATTCTGAGTTTGTCCTCTCTAATATGCACTGTCAATGAACTTCTCCCAGTGGGATGCTTCATGAGACTTATATGTAAATTGTGAAACATCCAACATCTGTAAAGAGAAGAGCATAAGCAAGTGTGATGAAATGTACAAATGCACATCCACTTTATCTGTCATAAAGACATACTCACCCTGTCAGTAAAAGAACAGAGAGAGCAGACATTTAATCTCTAAAGATGTAACGACACTTTTAACCTTAAATCAGTTCTAACTGCATGATCCGAGCCAATGATTTAACATTCCCATTATGCATATCCAAGTGAGCCAAGTTTGAAAGTTATCATCCAATACTTTTGTTCTAATGGGGTCTGCCTGTGAGGCAGTAGATTTGTTCTGTATTAAATTGAAATGAAATCTGAAATGTCATTTTCCATGCTTGTTTGTTGTACCACAAATAATATGAAATTTCATCTTTATAGACTATATTTTTCACGCAAAATATGAATATTTGAGGCATCAATTTGATTCCCCTGGCACTGAACCCTAAGATCGTGTTTCCATTACAGGCTACACAATTTTATGCTAAAAAAAATTAAGACAACCCATGCGGTGGTAAACCGATGTAGTGTGCGTCTGTTCCTGGGATGATGAATATGATTTCCTTGTTATCATCTATGGAGCACATATATTTCTTGTTTTATCAAACGCACTGACTTGTTACATTGAGGAGTTGGGGATCACTGTGAAATTTCATCCATCAACAATGAAGACAATCTGTTGACGGCCCTTTCTCTTCATAGCACCTAGATTTATTAACTCGGCTACGAGAGACCAAGGAGATGATTTGCCTGTAGAAAGGTTGTTACTTTGAGGCAGTTCAATCTCATGCTAGAACCAAGAGCATTTGCACTTCATTATCACAGAATAATTTCAAACAGAAACTGCAAATCAGAGCGCAACAGGTGATGCATTATTACAGACGGGATGGTGTTTGGAATGGCGCAGACGATCAATCAAGAGCTCCATTTGAAGAAATGATGCATTGGGGCAAAATGCAAGCGCACATTAGGCTGCAGAGCGCTAGGCGTAAATGATCCCCGCATTTCGAACAATATTCTACCATCAGTAGACAAGATGCAGTGCAGCACACACAAATATATGGCTGAGATGAAAAATGAATTGGACAAAACAGAGGTGACACTTCTGGTACTGAAAAGGATCTCTGTAGTTGGAAATCAGTCATGGTCGTCCATGTCGGACCAACCGTTTTGAGACTGCATTATGATGTTTGTGCTCGTAAAAGCCTTTGCCAGGGCTGCTTTTGCAGCCCATCGAACAAGAATGAGTTGTTTATCTACGTACCCTGTCCAAAGAACACTGCTTCTATTGATTGAGGGAACTGATCTTGGCTGGGGTGCTGGTGTCCTCGGTGTACCTTATGGAACGTCCTATTCTTGCTGATGTTGATACCAATGCCCGATGAAGCATTTGTTCAGAGCAGAAATGTCTCCAGGGCGGGCAAGTCATTTACTGTTACTACAACTGCAAACAATCCAACGTGTGCTAAAAGTAAAATAAAAACTGCAAGGATGGTTGATTAAATGATTGAATAATACCAATAATATGTTCACTACCTATCCAACTATAAAGTGAACTATACCAAGTTTAGCCTGAGCCAAACAGACTTACCATGCCATATTAGTAGACTGAAAACTGTTGTGGTTGGGGGATTAGCATTTTTTGCCATCCATCATAATTACCTTAACTGTAACTATTAAATTACAACGTTTTGTAAATAATATTATACTTGTCTATGTCGTATGCTACAATAATCAAAATGGTTCTTAATAAATAAATACATAAAGTAAATTATACTATTTGCAGGTGCAATATGAAAGGAACATTAAGCCAAAAATGCTGTCATTTACTCACCTTCATGTATGACTGTGCCGTTTTCACCCGTGAATCCATGAACGCAACGCACATAAAAGTATCTTAAAAGGGAGTCCATATGACTCGTTCGCGTTATTCCAAGTCTTCAGAAGATATTTGATTGCTTTGTGTGGAAAACCAGACTAACGTTAAAGGTTAACGATAAATTATTTTCGTCCTTATTTTAAAAATGGCGCTCACGCGAAAACGGTTTAATTAAGCGCAAGGAGCGCGATCAACACCATATAAGGAGATGCAACGAAACTGCACACCTTATTGGCTGTCGCTCGATCGATTTGAATGCGTGAAAATAAACTTAGGAGTGCGCGCATCGTACGCGGAGGACATCTGGAAGAACAGATTTCAGGTTATTGACAAGTGTATTATTCCTAGACAGTTAGTTAATATTATTTTTCACTGACCAGGCATTTTGCACCACAAGAAACATGCACATTTGGCTAGAGACCATTTGCTGAGAGCAGTCTTCTGTGCTTAGTATTGTCAGCCTTTGTGATTTGGCAATAAGCCTTTTAGCTGCCAATTGGACTGTACAGCTCTCCGCTTAACGGAGTTTACAATATTTAAATCCATTCTGCATTTTTCCTTGCAACCAATGAGGAAATTGTCAACAAAAAAAAGTGTGTATATTTCATGTGGGGCAAACCAGAACTGGTTCAGTGGCTCCTGAAGTAATATGCAACCTGAGCAGGCTTGGAAAATATTCATTAGTTATGAATCAGCCAATCTCCTGGGCCTGAATGCATTGCTGTGCTGTTGTGTTTGTGTCAGCCAGAAGTATAGATTCCTCTCCTCTCTCAGACAGACAGCTGCGTTACGGCTCTGGCATTCTCCCAATACCAACCACAGAAAGCCTAGTGTTCTGAGGCCATAAATCTAAGACCCATGTTAATTTAACAAAACTGCCATTCACTCTCTGAAGTTGTATTACAGGTTTTAGAGCTATTATGCAATCAGATGACACTAGTTAAACTGATTTTAAAATAATGGTTTATCCAAAAGTTTGTAAAATCAGTATGCCCAGCTTGTTTAATATATATAAAACAGTAATTAAATAGTTTATAAATGTACTATAAATAAAAGTATGGAAGCTTACGCTGCAATAATCGGAACAAAATCAGTTGAGGAATGACGTGTATAATTCAAGTATTTACTGACTCCAGTATAATTAATCTGACTCCATTAAAGTTGTTGTTATTTTTTAACCCCTTATTCTTTAAAGCTAAAAATAGTCTTCCTTAGAACATAGGATTGATAAAAACCTGAACCTTTAATTCTCTCTAGATTTCAACATTATCAGTGATAATGATTCTCAAAACCTTGCAGGCAAAGTTATTTGTTACGTTTAAATATACAGAGCGGTCCTTTTATGCTTTTTTACTTTTTCAACTTTAGTTAGTATGTTTGTGCAGAAAAGATCTACAAGTTTACAAAGCTCAGAGTCCACTCCAAAGGGAGATATTTTATTTATAAGAATCCACTTTCCAAGACCTATAACGAACAACTCGTTTGGACTACAATGCGATTTTTCCAGGTTTTGTGAAGTCGCAAGGTTACTCATTTAAATAATCCCCACCCACGGTATACGCAAAAAAAGGGGTGAGCCTTGGTTGTGCTGTATTAGAGAAGACAGTGTTATCACTATGTCAAAGAGTTTTTTCCACCGTTTCCAAAATTCATTTGTTTGACCTTCCTAACAAACTTTAAACACAGTTCCTGAACATTAAAACCCCAACGTTTGTTTAAATGTGTGCTGCACATTTTATGGAGAACAGCTTCCAGAACCTAAGAGAGTACAATGCATCCAGGCTACGCACAAAAGCTTCTCCTGAAATGGAGCCATTCCCACTTTATTAGGACAAATTGTGGTTTGTGGATCACAACTTGTAGTTGCATTTTCTATTAATAGTTCCAATTATAAGTTTTATGTTGTTGCTATGTAAACGAAGGGCAAAGCTTTACCTCTTCTTGCCTGCTAGCCAACATTAGTGTTGAGTTAGTGTTTACTGTAACGTTTGTAAGGTTGTTCACCGCCCCTTAGGAAAATTAACATGGCTTTGTTATCAATTACTGTTTGTACTACCATAGTTTTCTGACAAATATCATGATTAAATGGTGTATGACATCATATCTAAAATGTATAAGAATCAAATTCTTAAGTCTGAATCAGGTTTGAATTGATTTGAAATTGATGCCATCCTTGATATTTTCATTGGAGTAGAGTTTGCGGTTGTGGTAAAGGGAATGATATTTCCCAAACATGCGCTAAGCAATGCCAATCACAACATACTGGGCCAGCTATCCAATCACAGCACATGTGGATTCATCGAAACAGTAGCTAAACGGTGCGCTCAAGCAGGACTGGGGAGAGAGGTGCTGTAACAATGTAAAATATGCGAAAAATAATGTGTTTTTTGAACAATCAAGCATGAACGTATATTCTATTAAAGCCCAAAAACAAAATCAAGACTTGGTGATAGGGCAAAATAGGACCTCTTCAAGCAATATTACCTAGATTGTACATTAGGATACTGCCATTCAGTTCAATTCAGTATATAAGCTGTCAGATGAGACCAAACATGAAATGGTTACATAGATAAATAGTATGTAGTGGAAAGCACGTGTCCTGGGACTCAAATGGTACAGATGTGTCATTGAGGTCTCTACAGACAGTACCACCATCCTGTTCCTGGAGTGTCCCAACAGTCCTCAATCAGCATATTGATTGCACTAGGTATAGGCAATATGATGACGAAGGCCACATTGTGCCACATTTAATTCACATGTATAGTTTTAAAGGGATATCTGAAGTAGGGCAGTATAGTTCTACCCATATTCGCTCAGCTCTACAAATGAATAAATAAAAACTCAAGTCAATGAATTGCTATCAAATTAAATTAAGATACATAAAGTGGCATAAATAGGCCCAAAATATGATTCTGTTCAATGACAGTGTCATCACATGAACTATATTTGGCCTATGACAGCAAATTCATCGTTCTTTAAACAGCAGAAAAACAGTTAAGTCTCCAAAATGTTAATATTGTATGAGTTTACACATGCCAAGCTCTACTGACAATAACTGAACCTCATGGGTGATTTGTTGAAGAAAACAAAATAAGCATAAACAAAAAACCATCCGTCTGTCCACATCTGAAACTACTACGATTTGCATCTCAAGGGCCATATTTTTGATGCATTTTATTTAGATCTGTCACTTGTTAATTTAATACAATAAATTATACTTAAAAATAACAGCATGTTTCACATTTAATCATGACTCACCTCACCAAACCAGTGGCAGCATGTTGTTAATTTAATTAATCAATCACCATATCGTATCATGTTTGTAATTAATGTGATTAAAATCTTTATTTGATCGACAACCGTCATTTTATGATTATGTTCACTCACTGGAACCGTTGAAACAGTGGAACTGGTTTTCTGTTTATCGTGTATTGCAGTTTACTCAAGGTCTACAAGATTAGTTTTATGTGTCAATCAAAAGCTTAGACTTTATTAAGGGCTAACCAGAGTAAACAGGCATTTGTTTCTCTTGAGAGGATTGAATTTACTGTGAGAGCATGTGTAACGAGACCCTTTAAATTTATCCCTTGTTAAACTAACAGAATTAAAAATAAAACTTCATCTGTTGAACTTCAGTGTCATTTGTCTACAATACGTGGGGAACAAATGAACATGTTCAGTTTTCACTAAGCGCCTGTGTTTTTGTATCTCTTAACCCTTCTATAGTCGTAAAAACCACATTGAACTTTTTCGTTGGCAGAGCGGCATTTCTGACGAACAGGTGCCCTTTCTCTCAAGAAGCCAGGAGGCTATCAGATACAATAAAGTGGACAGCAGGATGTCTGAATGCCTCTTTAGAAGGGCTCTGTATTGAGTTTGACCTGCAAAGGTAACGGACAACAGCACAAAAGTCATTTTAATTCCAGTCATGCTTTTGTTATCCACCTGCTACTTGTAGTGAGCACTGTCTCCTCACACTGACATTAGCATGGGAGCGTATTGATCAGAATGCTGTGACAGTGTTTCAGATAGATTAAATCACCTGACCTTTTTTGTCACCTACAAACAATTCAACATTCCCAAACAGGCATTCATTCCAACTCCTCTTATCTCACTGCTGGCCATGCTTTTCAAATGGATAAAGAGTGGCAGGAACACATGTATCATTTGATGCCACTGTTATATCAAAAAACCTCACCTTTTGGCCAGGCTATGAATAAGAATAATATCTGTGATATCACTAATGTTTGTATATGGCATAGAGTTTGGTCGACACTGGATCTTATTCTGGCCAAGAACCCTCACTTTAAACAGGAAGAGACTGTCTAAGTGACATGAGAAATAACCAGTCTTAATTTGTTATTTAGTATTAGTTATGTAAAATATAATAAACTTAAACCTTTTTTTAATTTCAACTAATGCCAATATTTCTCATTTTAATTTAGTTTAACTAACCCCTGGTTTCACAGACAAGGCTTAAGATAATCCTAGACTAAAACGCATGTTTCAACTGAAAGCAACTTGTACTGACATATCTTAAAATATGTCAGATCCATTGTATTTGTTTCAAGATGCTCACTAGTAATGTTTTTTTTTTTTTCTAGGGTATGTTTAAAAAAATACTTAAATGCCTTAATTGACCCTTCACAAAGACCCGCCCCCTTTAGTTACTGTTGCAATGTCCAACAAGCCATGCAGCTCTCACGCCACACATCATGTTCTAATGCAGTGAAAAATACATCGTGGAGCAAAGAGGACACTGACAGAGCAGGTTACTTTTGATATGAAGTAAAGTTTCAAATTTCAAATATTGTAATTTTTTAACAATATTAATTTAAACAATAAATACCATATAGTGACTCGTGTCGTGACTCGTTGCTGTAGCTCCTCAGTTCAAGAGGCTCGTGAGTCGATCATGTCCTTATAGTTAATATATAGCATCAAATAAACATAAATGGACATCAGAAGGAATGTTGTTTCAAGCGCAGAAAGACACACAAATTTTCAAGTTCACCAACGTTATATATAACTGACAAAATGGCGGATTTGGGGTTATTTTGGGGTTTATGATTGGTCAGATCACCTGTCAATCAAACTGCCAGCGAAGGGTCAATTGAACTAAGGTCTAATCCTGGCATAATCCAAGCCCTGTCTGTGAAACTGGTTTTGGAAAGTGATAAAACTCTGTGCACCCCGACTCCTGGAAATTGTGCTGCAATCTGAATGGAACTTGTGGTTTTCACAACTTCTTTCTAATTAAGTGTCAGCGGTCAGTGAATGAACCGTAGTAATCCATAAATGTCCAAAGTGGCAAACCATGACCACAATGTTCCTGAAACGTCCCTTACTGCATGGGACCCTACCTAGAGCAAGGATAAAATTACTCATGCGTTTCATCTTCTGTGATGTCGCACTCAAAGCACCCAGGCCCCATCTCCATTATAATTAAACAGGGCTGAAGGCATCTGATTGTGTCACCGAAGGAGATGGAAGAGTCTTTTATTTCTCTCAGGCCCCTGGAACACACTGGGGTCATTCCTGGAAGCCCTGTCTCTCAGATGAACAATTCACACTGGAGGTCCAGGATGATGAAGCAGACATGTCAGATTGCTCACCATGGTAATGAGACAGTGGTTAAACCCCCTCCCGCCTTCAACTACATCTAAACCAACAGCTCGATAAGTACATCAATGTTGTTGACACCCTACAGGAGAAAAAGCTGCTGATATTTATGGGGCACCATCCGTATGAACTTGAACTGAGCCGAGCGCTCCCTGTGGACAGGACACGGAGATGCGAACACAATGAGAGTGGGAGGAGAGGGGCCGTGAAGCATATCGCACAGAGACTCCAACAGTCTTTACTCAGTGGTAGTCTGTTGTCAGCGCTGATCGATTGCTTTGCACGTTTGCCATAGTTCTGTATTAGAGGCTACGTTCACACAGCAGCAGAATACTGTTGTCGGCCTTGTTTTTGAGGGCTTAATACGTGCATAGATAGTTTGGTTATTTATGACAATGACAACCGCATTCTACAAACTCGTAAATTCATTAACTTCATGACTCACCAGTGCATTTTTGGCAGTGTTTCCACGGGAATTAAAAGGGTTGGGTAGAGTGGGGAGAAATGCCCCCCTTGGAGTAAAACGCTTGTTGTTGCTATGGACTAAGTTGACAAGAATGATGTAGAAGTATTTACTGTGAAGCTTACATTGGCGACATGCCTGAAAGAAAATGGATTTCACGGTAAGTGATCTGATTTTTAGCAATAAGAAAAAAACTGTTTTAAAGCTTATTTTGCAGAACCTCACAGTGTATATGAAATGAGAATAGCAAGGCCTGTAGTTAGGGAGCACATGTTATTTAAGGGAAAAAAATAATTATATTTTCAGAATAAAAAAATTTTTTTTAAACTGAAAAATGTTTTTTCCGTCAAATGTAATCTAACTAGATGGTTGAAGTTGAATTATTTGAACTTTATATTTAAAATTACCTCAAGTTAGCATCAGTTAGCTAGCGAGTTAGCTTCAGCTAACAATATTTTTCATTTTTACTCCATCTGTGGTGAAAAATGTCCCCTTGGTACAAATTAAAACTAAAAACGTGGTTTCTAATTTATGTCATTGTCACTGATAACTATTATAGACGTGTAACTTTTGTTTTACAGAAAAAAATTACACAGTTCTTAAGGGGCCGTTTTGTATGGAAGCCTGTTTCCGCCACTGAAAAAAAAGAAGATTATTGCATCTTTTTTTCTCAGAATTGTGAGATATAAAGTCAGAAAAGTCGCAAAAATCTTTATTTTTCTTTTTTTTTTTCAGTGGCGGAAACGGGCTTGCATGGTTTTCCCCCACTCTACCCTAATTGATCTCAAAAACTATTTCTTGTCAATCTTTTCTCAAAATTGTGAGTTTATATCTTGGAATTCAGACTGACTCTCAGAATTTCATGCTTTTAATAATTCTGACCTTGCAATTCTGAGGAAAAGGATAGTTCAGGCAAAAATGAAAATTCTGACATCATTTACCTGTATGAATAGCTTTGTTCTGTTGAACACAAAGGGAGATATTTGGAAGAATATCAGTAACCAAACAGACATCGCCCCCCAATTGAATACCATAGTATTTATTTTTTAGTATTTATTTTTCCTCCTATGGTGGTAGTAAATGTGGGGGGAGCAGATCTGTTTGGTTAAGAACATTCTTCCAAATATCTTCCTTTGTGGTGAGTAAATGATGACAAAATGTTCATTATCCCTTTAGCATCTGGCAATTCAGACTTTTTTCCCCCTCAGAATTTACATCTCTCTTTTTTTCCCTCTGAATTCAAATGATGGCTAATTTCATTAATGGAAGAATCTGCCTGTATCCCAAAATGCATATTTTGTTAGAGAAATGTTTTAGTTGCCTACATTCCATCTCGTAGCCTATTTTATATTCATTCAAATGAATATTTTGTTCACAAAATGCATTTCATGCCCTAGACAGACCCTTTCATCCAGGAAGAAAACCCTCTTCATTAATGACATAGATTACTCATTCATACAGTAGTTGTAAAATACTGTAAAAAGCTGCTTTGCGAATGAGTCACCTGTGGTAAAATAATACTGTACATTTGTCAAACACTGTGAGAATGTATTTGTAGCAGTTATGCAGTGAACTCAATTGTTTCAATGACAACTTTGATTTGCATATCAATACATGTTATAGTATTTCCCATCATCAACATTAAACTCAATTTGACGCATTTCTGAGGTCTTGTGGAAAACTCATTATTGCGTGACTTATTCAATTCATTTATTCTACTGCAGCACGAATGTCATTCACACTAATTCGTGTGTTCGTCTCTGAGTGGTTTGAATAATAATTTGGAGGGGGCGTGTTAATTCGTTCTATATTAAGCCAGGTTTGTTCACCTATGTAATTAAAAGCAGCTGAGTGCTGTTCCAGTGAGACTAAATGCCGAGGGGTAACGTTCCATTTAGACGAGTCAATAAGAGCGGAGAGGTTCATTACTCATCGAGGGGTGGAAGTGAGGTCATAATCAAACACTAGCATCCTACGGGGGACTCGTAACCTCTCTTTGCTTCTCTCTTCGCTGCCACGTTATTTGAAAATAAGCTTGAGAGGTTTATAGCTTCTCTTCACGGCACTGTCTCTGTCAAACTAAGAAAGACAATAAAATAGCCAATTCACATGAACTTGACAAATGAAGTACCTTTTGTTTTAGTCTAAAAATATATCCAGATTATGCAATGCATGCATATTTATTCATGCCACATCCTGCTACTCGGGGTGACTTTAAACTGTCGTGCTTTATAACAAAATGTGCTTTTTGTTTGGGCGAGTTACTTTTAACATTAAAATATGGGTATCACGTCATGTCAAGTGGAAAATAACTATAATTATGTAGCTTAATAAATGTGTTAAAACACGGGTAATGAATGCGCTAATCAAGCCCACGCGGGATGTGCCACTGCAGAACTACACCAAAGATCACGGTACTCTGTAGCAAGGTCAGCTGCATTGACACATTTCACCTTGTTTAAATCCATTCAGCAGAATTATGCAAATGTTGTCATGTTAAAAATCCTGTCAAAATCCCAAGCCTGCGTACTCAGCGATATATAGTCGTAGGCTATATTTGAACAACAGTTTATGTAGCCTACAGATAATCATAATCTTTTCTGCGTGTCGTCACGACGAAAATCTTATTTAGGCAGGTCTTCAGAAAGACAAGTATTATTGGGAATAATGAAAACACACTGAAAATGTAGCTACTGAAACCTGTAAATGTTAATCAAGATTCGGCGCTATTAACTGTTCACCAATCAAATAAAATCACATCTGAGGTATTTAACATGTTAACTAAAAGGTCAGATACAAAAGGTCAGGGGGTTTTGCTTCCATTTTGCTTTAAAATTCATGTGCCCACGTAATCTTCAATAAAAAATAACTTTTACTGACGTTTAAATAACGTTTACTGGCGTGAGGACGAGACAACCTGTCACTCACATGAGATTACAGCAATAGCAAACCACAAACATACAGCCATCCAATCAGATCCTGAGGACGATATCAAGTCCCGCCTTACATTTTTTTTCTTGTTCATGAAGCCATTTCAGATATACGTCACAATAGGGAAGAACAGGCTCGCAATAGCCTATTGTGACGTACATCTGACTAAACATCTTTGTTTTTTGCCGACTTTAATGCTTACTACTCACAAAAATATTAAAAATTCAATCAAATTGCGAGTGCAAAAAAGGGACCAGTTTCACAATTTTTTTTACTTTTGAACCCCAAGCAGTGTTGTGGGTAACGCATTACAAGTAATGCAGGTTACGTGACCAGATTACTTGTTTTAAAGTATAAAGCTAGCTATAGTGCCAGCTATAAACTGCTTCTTAAATAATGTTCATGGAGGCGTTGTTTGCGCATGACGGTTATTGTAGTTCTAGACTAAATGTGAGGACACATTTACTTGCACAAAAACAGATTCAGTATTCCTCACACTCAGAATATTGCTAAAACCAACAATAATAGAATGTGTTAAATTACACATATACTTTATGTATTTAAAAGCACTTTATTTAACAATGTCTTTGTGCTGACCTAATCCAATTCAACCATACTAATAAGCAAAAATAAATAAGATAAATATTTAGATAAATATATTTTTTTTTTTATTGCTGCGCCCTATACTGTACAGGCAGGAATTTGCATTTTCTTCAGCCAACATTTCCCAAAAATATTTTGTTTAAAAACCATCCCAGGGGTTGTATTCCAGAAAGCAAGGTTAACTTATACCGTCACATATACCCTGAACTCTCAGTTGATTAACCCAAACCTTGCTTACTCGAGGTGTGCCAATTCCAAAAACGAATCAGGAAGTACAACCAACCCAGAGTATGTTCCCGGTTAACACACAAGACCTTCTCAACCGAACGAAGAATCGATGATTCACCATGGAAACTGACGCTAAGAAAAAGCTCGCTATTCCACTTATTTACATAACCTACTTTGTGCACATCACCACCTATTCGGTGGTTGTGTAATCATTTTTTCAATCTTTCTATTGAATAAGTAATTTTTATTCACTGAGAATAAGAATTATATTGTTTGTTTGATGCTAAATATATAATAAGATATCACATATGTATTTTATTATAGAAATTATAGTATAGAAAACGTCCTGTTATAAAAAGGAACAAAGCAGATCCATGTGTGAGATTACAATAAAATAAATACAGATATTAGAATTGAATAAACTTTGTAATAGTGCTCATATATATATATATATGTGTGTATAAATATGACCGGAAAGTTACCGCCGTTTTTGGAACCAAAAGTTGAGGTTATCGGCTTACTTACTCTTAAACATTCCTGGGTATGTTACATAACCTGCTTTCTGGAATACCCAGATGCAAAAAGGTAATGCAAAAGTAACATATCATTACTTTCCATTAAAAGTAACGCAATTAGTTAGTTTTTTCAGGGAATAACAATAGTGCATTACTTTAAAAAGTAACTTTCCCACAACACTAACCTCAAGTATCTTGCTTTGAGCATCATAAAACCTGAGCAACTTTTTTTTTTTTAAATCTACGTAAAGCGATATATCAAACTAATGCATTTCAATCAAATAACTTCAATTTTAAGGCAATCATGCACACTGCCGTCAAGTGTGTGGAACAGAGATCATGGAAACAGGACGGCTCTTGGGTTGGTCTAGGTGACCCGAGAGACTGTGAGAGATGTGATGTGACACCACAGTTCGCCCTTCTTCTCGCCCCCCACCAGCGCTTCAATTAGATAATTGACAGGTGCATGCAGAGACTGAGACAATCAATTATCCTGCTGACTGTCTGTTCCTCTGCACTTAACCGCACGGTGTCTTAAGGGTGAAACGCTGAGGACACAGAGGCAGCCTTCGGAGGGCAGAGTTTTTAGAGAAAAGTGCTTAGGGGAAACTTGACTGAGCTCTGTGATTCATTGAATGCAAGAGCATGGTTAAAAGAAGAGTTTTTTCTTGTTCTTTTTTTAATGGTTCGCAACAAGTGTCTTAATTATAGGCAATGCCCGAGGAGGACTGACTGATAATGGGAGTAGTATTTTTAAACACTTGCTCTGCTCTGTATCTGCATGGCTAACCTGTAGAGGACAGTTAAACCCAGAGCATTGATGTCATTGCAGCCCTGTGGGCGTTCAGAGTCTCCGGACAGACAACAAGCACCATCCGCCCTCTACTGGCCGGTCCCTGTATAATCAACAAGACATTGCTGTGGTTATTTATATCATGAAGGCTGAATGTTTCTAGCAAAAATAAATAAATATTGCTCTTAATCTTGACGTTTACTGCATAAAACGAGTTAACATTAATGTTAGCGATGGTCGTATGAAATAATTAGGAAGGCATGATCACCACCCCATGTCGAGGAGAACCCGTGATGTTTACTGAGAACGGTTTTTGGAGCTGGGGTGACTCGAAATTACACAAACGAAGTTAAGAAGTCGAGTTTAACTTTACTCCCCTAGTATTGTCATATAGTGCTACACACGCAATCACCTGAAGATGTAACCATAGTAACAGTAAGCAGCCCACATTAGAAAACGAAAATTATGCTCTCTCATAATATATCCCAATCACATTGCAGATTTACTTGCACAAAGAAAATTTATTCACAATACATGCGCTCTAAGGGTGGCAAAAGACAGCTTTTGTACAAGACATGCAGCAAAAATCACTTCTTTTAAAATTTCATCTGAAAGTCGGTGTGTAATTTACACACTGGGCGTGCCAAATTAAGTCATAGCGGAAGCAAATTGGTATTGATCATAAAACGTTGAAAGTGTGAATGATGACTACAGTTTAGTTTGTATTTTATGCACTCTCTTGGTGAGGAATGACGATAAAGCTTGGCAGAAAACAACTCATTTGGTTTATGAGACAGCTAAATTTCCCATCATTCTCTGTGGCAGCACATAATTAGAACATTAATTATGCTAGCATTCTTTGCTATCCATTTAGTAGCACTAGCTAAAAAGCTCCCTCACTCGTTGAGAAAAAAAAACTACGAAACTGCTCAACACAACTGGAATCACATAAGATTTCTGAACTCTCAAGGAACTTTCCAGATGCACTTGCCCATGTTAAAGGACAATCGCAACAGCATTGGTCAACGAAAACATATTTTTAGTAGGTTCTTTACTGGGATCTATAATTCCACGCAAAACCTTTAACATCCATCAAACTTGAGTTTATAGGTTCTTTATAGTAGGGGGAAAAAAAGTTCTTTAGATTATTAAATGCGCTCTGTTCCACTCTCATTACCCTCTACTGAGATGCTCTTGAGCAAGGCACCCAACCCCCAATCACTCCCTGGGCACCGCAGCAAAAATGTGTGTGCGTACACACACTTGGATGGGTGAAATGCAGAGCACGATTTCCGAGTTTGGGCAAAGACTATAGATATAGATTGGATGCCACTGGCCAGACAATGTCTCACTTCTTCACACTAAAGTGAGGTCGCATTTAAGCCTACTATTTTTCTTTTTTTAAGGAAATGCAGTAATTTTGATAGGAATCCATACAATCTGGAATTTTGCACGGGGCACCAACAATTTGCATTGGATTTAAGATTGTTACACTTTAAACGAGTGAATTTGTTGTGTTGTCCAACAGAAACCTGCTCAAGTACTCGAGTAAGCTGCATTTTATGCATCACTACTGGTAATGAACAAAGGATGCTTTTTGCCCAGAAAATTTTGCCTACTTTCGACTGTAGCTAAAAAGAAAAAAACGTTTTTAAGATCAGTTCACTTTAGGGAACCCAAAATGGTTTCTCTATGTCATCACTGCAAAAAAAAAAACCTTTTGTAACTCATTTTTTAAGAGCACAGGGCTTTCCGTTTCAAACAATATGCTTATGTAGTTTTGATTGACAAGCTACTAGAATTACCATTCTGGGTCACGAACATTTCAGCACCTGTTCTCATTACACTCATCCAGTGAAAAAGCCAAATTGATCAGTACAGAGGTTGTCATTCCAACTTTATTTCTTGGTTTTGCATCATTTTCCATTTTGATGGTAATTCTTCTCTTTTTGCAGTCATCAAAATGTAGCTGCAGACCAGGAGAGAATGAGCTCCATCCACTCTTCATCTCAGCAGGAGGGTCTCAGGGGCAAATGAATGAGTCCAGGGCTCTGGGAGGAATGTCAGCTGGCTGAAGGAACTGAGGCCTTGAGCAAAAACTTCTCTTTATGTACTACACAGACTTCCACGCAAAAGAAAAAATTGTGGGGGAGAAAAAGAGTCTGAATTCTGCAAAGAGTCACTCGCCCTGTTCAGTCATACTGAAGCCTACAGCGACAGACGGCTCAAGAGTTTCAACAGCCAAAAGCATGCGAGAAATATGGAAAACACTAAAAAGAAAAATAAATACATCTTGGGATTTAAAAAAGGAAACAAAACCTTAATACATTAGTTTAAAAAAAATCCTTTCTCAACTTGTGTTTCTTACATATATATTTTAAACACACAGCTTTGTACAATTTGGTAAAGTTCTCCATTCTCTAGCTAGGTCTGCAGGGGAAATAGAGGATTGGGCTGCCCACGTTCACTGGAATGAGGACATGTAGTCGGGACAGGTAAGGCTGAGAGGAGGCAGTCCGTCTTCCCTAATTGACGAGTGCTGACAGAAGCAAGAGGCCTTGTTAGAATATTCCCCTCATTTTTGGATGGAGGTGTTCAGCAGTGAGGAAGACAGGCTTGTGCGGAGCATGTTACGGATAGAAGCGATCCCTCGTCATCACAGGAGCTGGGAACTTCTGCCACTCTATTTCTTATCTGTGGGAGGAATAAGACAGAGAGGAATGATGGAAAAATCTTGAGACAGGAACGCAATACCAATGATGGTTTGATTTAAAAATGTTTAGCAGTCAATGTGTTGATGGTACCTCTGCTCTCGTCACCATCTGCGGATGACCCAACGGGCCTTTGGCGAAGTAGATTATAATACTTTGTCTCCATCTCCTGAAAAATGTTACCAAGATATTAATGTAATTGTTACTGACTCAACCACACTAAAGACTCCTCTGAGGTGAGTAATAAAGCTCAGGCTTTAGAAAAAATATTATATATTAATATTTTTATATATTTATTCTCAATTTTTTTGAATGATTTCATTTTTATATATATATATATATATATATATATATATATATATATATATATATATATATTAGACAAAAATAATCAGTAATGCATTAATGGTGTATCAAAATGTTTAATAACGGACTATAAAAAAATACACTCACATCAGTAGCAAGTTGCAAGACAAGTATCACAAAACTAGTCTAATGATCCAGACTTTATGGAACATTTTTAATGACCTTAAAAAGTGTAATAAAATCTTCAAGATCACTCGATGTTTTATAAACGCTAAACAATGAGGATATTGCGAATATTTGATATATCATGAAGCCTTAAAATTCAGACTGTTGAGGGCAGACAGACCTTGAGGTGGTTGAGGTTGGCCTGCAGGCAGCGAAGATGTGAGAGGACCTGTCTGCTGAGGCGAGACGTGCTGCCTGAGGAGGGCGAAGAGAACTTCAGGCTGATGCCCGAGTCGGCAGCACAGCTGTGTGCCAAACTCGGCTCCTTTCTCCCGACCTGAATATCGTCATCTGTGCTGCTCTCGCCTGAGCCGCCGTACCCCTCCAGAACCAGGTAGGCTGCTGAAAAACACAACTACAATTAGCCGGGCCATGTGAATGTCAGAGCAGTTGCACCACTACACCATTTTTAGTCATTTAATGATGATCTTGGTATATGCATAATGTATGCGGTCTAACTCTACGTATAAGCTGGAATATTCTCAAGACAGCAAAGTTTCTCGGTCAAACACTTACCGTAGTCTTCTGGGCACTCGTAGAAGCCCGTATCTCCAGAAGTGTAGTCCTGAGCTCGACTAGGGGTGCGAGCAGAGCTGTGCTCCACCGGTGTGCGCAGAGAGGTGGTCCTGAGGAGACGGCTGCCAGCAGATCGGCCCAATCGCTCGCCCTCATCCTGAGCCATCAGCTGAGTCACCAGCACCTGCTTCAGCGCCGCCACTGAAAAACATGATCACATGTACACAGACCCTAATAAATGATACACTACTACAAAACAACCTGAAATGAAGATGCTAACACAACATAAAAGACAAGTGTGAGAGCTCGTTTACAACTGATGTTAAAGGTATAGTTCACTATTACCATAGAAGGCCTTTATTAACCCCCTTTATTTTATGATAGATGGGTGTACTTTTTTGGCCTCCAAAATCTTGACCCCCTACACTACCATTATAAAGCATGGAAGAGCCATTTCTTTTTTTTTACACTTTACTATAAGGTTTCATTGGTCAACATTAGTTAACATGAACAAACAATGAACAATACTTAAAAGCATTTATTAAATCTTAGATAATATCAACATTTACTAATACATTTTTAAGATCAATAGCTCTGTTCAAATTAGTTAACGCACTGTGAACTAACAAACATTTTTATTGAACTAACATTAACAAAAATTAATATATGCTGTAAGAATTTATTGCTCATTGTTCAAGTCCATGTTTTCACTGAAACAAACTGTTCAGAGTTCACATATTTGTTTGTTTTCAGCAGAAGTGATTCCCATTAGGAAGCACAAATAGAGAAGATCTTTTATTGTTAGATACTAAACCAATTAAAAGACACTTGGAAAAAAGAAGAAGCCTTTTCTGGAGTCGTTTTAATCAATAAAGGCTGAATTGTCCTTTTCTTGAGTTGGCAGGCACACAGACAACTGCCTCCCAATGCTGAGAAGCAGCCAAAACAAACGGTCACAGTAGCCTTAACTCATGGTATCTGGCAGTGTTAAGATGTTTGGCAAGCACAATTTATTATAATATAAATTATTTCATGTTTGTTATTTCAAGCTACCAAAGACAAAACATGATATGAAAGTGATATGTATGTAAGCTTTTGCAGTTCTAACAGAGTCTTACAGGTTTTAAGGGCCTCATCGGCTTTAGATGAAGAGGATAGAGTGTCTGCGTCCCTGCCATTTAAGAGTTCGGAGTCCAGATACGAGCCATCCCTGCCAGCTCTCGGGACCTGGTCCTCTTCTCCAGGGTTGGAGTCTGGGACACAGTCCCGCATGGTTGCCGAGGGTGAAAATTCACTGTCTTTATCTGAGGACAGACAATGAAGGCTCAAGTTGAGTATGGTGGCAATCAACTCTGTTACAATCAGAGAAGCGTTTGTTCATGCACAGCTACCTGCAGACTGGATGCTTCCTGTGGAGATCCGTTCAGAGCCTTTGCTGAACTTGCTTAACTCGACACCGTCTCTGTCGCCACTAGAACACAGTTGAATGGTTATGTAAGGTACATTCCTTTATCATTTACATTTACTAGTTTTCAAATGCATTTTATTTATAGATTTTAATGTTACTCTTAAAAATGTTGAACATAATTCCATTACACATTATATAACCACTGATATCGACATAACTAAAAACTGCTAAATAACTTAATTTCAAAATCAAGTTGTGATGTAATTTCCACAATAATGAACGGTTTTGCCCCAAAGATAGTTCTCTCAAAAGATAGTGTACTTGATTATCAAGGTGACAACTGTGAAGAGCTGCATGCCTTCCTACTAAATAGTAGAAGTGGTCAAATTCATAGTATTCATTAAACCATAGACAAAAAATATCAGGATGACCTAAAAATCCAATGTAGTGTTGGACGATACTTGTCAGTGTGTGAGATCATTGATACACAATATTATATCTCAAACCCCAGTCAATTATTCACTACTAAAAGTAAAAGTGAACACTGACTGAGCTTTTAGCATCTCACGAGGTCTGATACTTTTTTCACAATTGCGAGTTTATATCCCACGATTTTAACTTCTTTTCTCAGAATCGTGAGCTACTATCAATTGAGAGTTTAAGTAAAAAAAAAAAAAATCAGCAAAAGTTTATATCATGCAGTTCTGACTTTATAACTCACAATTGTGATTGTACATCTAAATATTCTGAGCAAATGTCAGAATTGCGAGTTTACATCACACAATTCTAAGAAAAAAAAGTCAGAATTGCGAGACTCGCAATTACCTTTTTATTTTTTATTCTGCAGCAGAAACAAGGTTCCATAGATAACTGTATATAACTTGTCTTATTTTTTTCTATAATTCCCTTGTGGCCCTTGCATAGTGGGAAAAATAAGAAGCATTTCAAGTTGTTTTTGAAAATCGCTGTTTGAAATAATGCTTCTCTAATTTTCATTGATGACGAATTATCACAGTGTTTGGACCTTTTATAGACTGTTTATATCATTTTAATTATATAATTCATTGTAAAACAGACCTAAATGTTTTAAGGAATAAGCTAAATGATCTTATCTTTTATCCTCGCAAGACAATAAAGTAATTATCCTGTCAGTTGTGAGGTAATGCGGTATGAAATTATACTGGGCCAAATGAATGTTAATATTTAATAATAATACATTAATTAGAAATGCCAAATCATCTTGACATCGCAAATAGCTGATGGCTTTGTCGATATCTCTGGCTATCGCCGATCCACGATATCATCGTTAATCTGCAAAAAAAACCAATAATCCAATGGACACTTTACAAGCCTATGAATGGCAGTGTAGCAACGCAACTCCCAGGTCAGTGAGAAAAAACACTTTAGTAATGTTAACTCACTCGTGCTGAGGCAAAGGAATGACGCTGTGGGGTTTGCCGTTCATAACTTCTGCCCTCTGAGTGATCTGCCGTTGCCACCTGATATAAAAGACACAGAGAATGAACTCATCTCTATAAACGAGAAAGTCAGAGCTTGCAAAAACATCAGAAGGAGAGAAATGGCCAAAACGTACATTCTCTGCTCGGACACCGTTTGGGCCATCAGCTCATAGATCTGAGCTCCGTTTTTGGACATGGAGATCACAAAAAATGATCTGTTATCTGGGGAAGTAAAGGAAACCAATAAGGATTCATTCTTCATATATACGTGGGTAGAGGGTTTGACAAAGAAGAAGGCGGATGCTCACCTGTCGCCACTGAGCGCACCAGCACAGTGCTGAGCTTGATGATGGGACTGAATATGTGTTTCGTGTCAGCCGTTCCTGCAAGGTTCTTACTGTGACACCTGAGAATAAGACGCTCATCCTGCTTCTGCAGCAGCACCAGGATGTCTTCCAGGAGTAAAGTATATAGCTCTGACACAAAAACAGACACCGGTGTTATTATACAATCATCAGAAACCAGCCCTTGGGAAGTTTGAGAGCAGTGACTTACCAATAGTTTTATCTTTGTTAATCTTCCAGGACAGAGGACCCTCATGGACCATCTTTCTTTTAGTGAGATCCAGATTCTGTGTGACAATAAACATAAACTTGCATCCTTAAAATCCTAGTTTTATTCACACGGCACACAATTTAGATTTTCTTTTCAAATCTGACCCTAATGTGGACTGACTGATTGTCTGACATTTGAAAACAGGTTTTCAAAATGACTTTGAAAATGATGTGTAAACTAGAAAAACGCAAATTTGTGAAAGTGGTGACATCAAGTGCATACATATTCCGTTTTCACTCTATGGGCATGTAGTGTTTCTTTACAAAGCGGCATCGCCAACTACTGGCCTGGCAGCATAATGTGCCGTTTTTAGTGATTTTCGTGGATCCTTGTCTGTATATGAAAAACGCAAAGGAAAAATGTCTGTTTTTAGTGTTGTGTAAACATACCCTTAATTTATTTAAAAAAAGTTCTTCATTTAAATAAAGCTAGAATTATAGAATAAATAATAAATAGAATGAAATAGAAATATTAGATTAAATAAAATAAGTTTAACCGAAAAACAAAAAACAAGCACATAAAAATGCTGAAACAAAAATAAATGGCAATTCAAAATGTTAAACACTATAATAGTAGTCATACTTCAATTAGATTGTTAATGTCATTTCAAACTATGAATGGAGTTTGGATTTTATTTTTGCTACTAAACTGATCAGGCATTCCAAGAAAAATCATTTTTGTCTGTCCAATAAATACTTTTACACACATGGAATGTAATTGATGCTGATCCACATGACAACTAAAACAGGTGGAATAACCTATAATTCTCTGCTACTCAAATACAGTTCTTCCTATTCTTGGAAAGATCCTAAAACAATTTGTATGATTAGTACTAACCTTAAACTCTGAGATCATTGGGTTCTCGCTCTGCTTGAGAGAAGAGAGGTCCAGCCGTCTCTGGTAGTCTTCCAGTCTCTGAGGAACATAAACAATATATTTATGCTGCAGAATGCATTAACATTGGCCGACCTTTTATGATACTGATTTTAGACTTAAAAGATTGCAGCTCTCAAATGTTTTTTTTTTTTTTTTTTTTTTTTTAAAGAAATACACTGTTGACATTGGGAAAGATTAGATTTTCCAAGCTGGTCTCTTTTTTAATAAATTTCCTTATTAATAATCTCCAGCAGTGAATCTCCAGAAAGTTGGATCATCCCTGTTTCTACTCTAAAAGTAGTTTCAGGGGTGACGTAAGAGGACGCTTTCAACCTGTAGATGAGTATTGACAATCATTAAGTTCTGGTTTTCCAGTCCTTCCTTTGAGCTGACCTCAGGCTATAAAATCTGCAATCCTTGGGCTGTCTGCCGAGCGAGAGAGACAGCAAGAGTGGCAGCTCGATCGAGATGCACTGCTTACCTGTTTATTCTCGGACTCCTTCACAGACTGGTTGACGTGGTTGAGAATTTGTCGACAGCATTCGGCTGCTCGGTTCACTTTATCTTTCTCCTCTGACTCATCTGTCAGTAAGGAAGATACATGACGTTCATGCACACATTTCAAGAAGAGAATAATCAACTCTTTAAGAACATCCTGGCCAGCCAAGTGCCCTCTATTTCCTCTAGTGCCCACCACTGAGACTACTGTCAAGCTCAGATGAATATAAGGAGAATCACCTCCTCCTTAATAGCTAGTTATACTTTACATTTATTGCCTTCCTCTGACAATGCCAAGAAAGCCACAATTTAACACAGCTGCCAAATAATCTGAGAGACGCTTTGAAAGTGCGTGGTTCCTCCTTCAGAACATTTCTGAATAATAATAGGGATTTAAGTGCTGCCATAGTTCTAATTTACTAATGGTTTGTGTCCAGACAGGAAACGCAGTCGTGTAGGGAATGCAAAGGGGTGATGGGGACTGAAAAATTTTATGGAAAATAAATAGATCTTAGAAAATGTCAAAATGTACTGTAAGGAAGAAAAAACAAACAAACAAACAAACAAACAAAAAACAAATCTGCATATTGTTTTGTTAAAAAAACCTGCTGACTTTGTAACAGCTAATATGTTCAGAATTCATTTTTATGTTATTTATTCAAATAAAACTGCACTTCAAGGCAGCTTTTTTGCAGCTATCACTCCAGTCTTCAATGTCACATGATCATTCAGAATTCATTCTAAAATACTGATTTATACATTTCTTATAATCATCAATGTTGATAATAATTTTTATATAGAGCTATGAAACAAATGGTCAACTGCATTTAATAACGGAATTGATTTCCTTAAAACTTAAAGGACTCGCAACTGAATTTTGAGTGGGTTTGGTTGATCTGGTCGACAACTAGCTGTCTGTCACATGAGTTGAAAGCGTCATGAATAATTTTTTGCTGTCAATCACTACTGTTAGGACTGACAACCTCTCATGGGTTATGGAAAATGAAGAAAACAAGAGTTTGAGAATGAAACCCGTTAAGTGCACAGGGCAATAGGAGTCACTCTTGTTAGTAAATCTCAAACATAGCCATTGAGACGAGTGATATACTATCCAGGCTGATCAATCAAACAGCTTTGTTAATTTTTTTAAAATATTTTTTTGAGAATTTGATCAAGTATGGAGTAAAATAAGTGTTCATTTAACTTCAATTTAAATTACATTTACAATCAGAGACTAATGGAGACGTGGGTGCATGTAGAAAGTGGATACCTGTGTACTTGGCAATGTTGTCCATCAGTAGGGGGTACTTGGTGAACCTCTGCATCTCTGCAGGGATGATGTCCTTTAGCTGTAGTCGTCGACACAGGCGATTACTTTCAGCCTCCTGCAAATGGTGCACAGACAATCAAACCAGAAATTGAGGACAACAGTACATGCAAATCCACAACAAAATCCTCCCTAATCTTATGCATATTTCCTTGTTATCAAGAGTCTCCAACATCATGAATAATACACTTCAGTGTGGATTTTACTCTACACTCAAGTAATCCTCTGCAAGTCACAATACTGTGATGTGTCAGAAAGGTATAAAACTTGAATCACTAATGTTTTTGTTAAGCACAAAACATCTCTGAAATGTGTAAATAGACCCCCGTCTCCTACGCACAAACATCTTCATGTCGTCCATCAGACGGATAGTTTAGTCAAAAATTAACATATTGTCATCATTTATTCAATCTCTTTTTTTTTTTTTTAAACCGGTCTTAACTTTCTTCAGTAGATGGCAAGAGGAGACGTTAGGCAGTCAGTTTTGATTAAAATAATTTTACAAATGTTGCATTTGTAAGCACTACAATTTCTGAAACAGCAAAAAAAATTAATTTAAATCTCAATAGAAATATACAAATAAAACTAATAAAACACAAAATTACTAAAACTAATTTTTTAAAATAAAATTTAAAGCCAACTCAAAATATTAATAAATACTATAATAGTATAGAAACAATGCTAAAATAACACTGTTCCAGACAATCAGTGAATAGTGTGAGGAATGCCGTTAATATATTATTACAAAAAATATTCTCCTACACCTTTGCTCTCATTGTTCACCATACATTTTCATTGTATTAGCAGCATTCCCTAAACTATCTTCTTTTCTGTTAAATCGATGGTTGATTTCAGAAAAGGTTGTTTCAGTTAAGGTTGATTTCCGAATAACCAGTGTATGTGGAAAGGCTGTTAAATCTCAAGTCTCACTCTCAGTGTTCCCTGCATCCACTTCGGCCACATGATAAAAACAGTGCAGAGAAAAACACAAGCTCTCAACACTCTCAAGACTCCGAACAACTACATTTGCCTAAGGTTAATAAACTCTTATCTTCAAAATAAGCAAATCCTACAGTACATCCTACAAAAATATAGCTCTAATTAAACAAAATGTCTTTTGTCTTCCGTGTTCTCTGATGTTTGGCTGCCAGGCAAAGCTGATACTATTAACAATTCAGAGATTAGTTGTTTAGATAAAGCATCTCTCCTGCAGTAACACTGCATCATATGAGCGAACCTGCTATTTGTTGTAAATTAGTAGGGTTTTCAAAAATTAAATATCAGTTAATGCATTCTGTTCCACAAAAGAAAAAAAAACCCATTAAATAATATTTATATATATATATATACATACACATATATACACATACACACACACACACACATATATATATATATATATATATATATATATATATATACACACATACACACACACACACACACACACACACACACACACATACATATTTATATATATATATACACACACATATATAATAATATATATTACAATATTACTTCATATTTTATTTTATTTTTTACTTCATTATATTTTATATTCATAATTGCTCGGTTGTAAAATTCATATAGCTGTCAATCGATTAAAATAAAATAAATGAATTGCAAGTGAAATAACTAATATATTAATGTGTTTTGTTCCTCATATATTATAACCTTAATTAAAAATCTTTTATATTATATATTTTACATAACTGATATTTACATTAATTAGTTAATAAATAGTTAATTATCTCGTAAATATTATAATTGTTAAAATAATAATTATCTCAAAAATTGGAATATTACAAAACAACACTGATGTATGCCTGGAATGCTCCAAACATCTGCATAATTCACAGCTCTTGTGGCACTACAGTGAGCAAGCAGTCTCAACCCACCTGCATGAAGGAGGTGAAACGCTGGTCTTTCTTCTGCCGGGATTTGATGAGCTCCAGGGCGAAGGGCTGGTTACTGCAGAAAGTGCCCACTGCTTGCTTGATCTTCTCCTCCTCTCCACCACTGAACTACAAAACAGCAGGCCAGAGGATTTGTGGGTGGGTGGGTGGGTGGGAGTCTTTTCACTCAGAGAAGACCTACTACAATGGCCACAGGATACAAGCAAAACACAATGCCTTACCCAAGACAGCAGCTCATCTCCTATGTGGTCGATGACCGACGACTCATTCTTCTTGCGTATCACTGTCATTTGATCCGCTATCCTCACTGAAATTTAAAAGAGCGCATGCAATGATGAGACATATGTGGCAATTTATCTGAAGAAAATGTATTTTGGAAGAAAACATACTGTGCAATTGGATGATTTCCTCCAGGTTGGTGAATATGTTTTTGATGTCAGCAGAGGGCAGTATGTTTTCTCGGGTGAGTTTCTGGTAGAAGACACTGTCTAGGACCTTCAACATGCGTACATGAGCTCGCTCCGTGTAGACCAGTTCTGAGAGCATCAGAGGATTACTTCATAGTGCTTAAACATCACAACATGTACTGTACCGAAACACCACCTCTAACAGAATACTTTGTGCATATTAAACCTACAGATCTATAAAACACCTGCCAGATTCATGTAGCAAAAAATGAACAAGATCGTACCATTAATGACTTCTTGTCTCTTGATCTCGTGGGGTGTCAGGCCAGCTAAAACATCACGCCCAACCAGCTGCTGCCAGTTTGGAGGATCTACATCAGAGTAAACATCACTCCCCTGATCATCCTCACTCTGCAGCTCCTCAAACCTGGGAGGGAGGAGATTGCACATAGATTTAGTCTCTCATTAAGCTCAGTGTGTATCTGAATGTGAAGTTGGTGCACAATAAGAGGGCATACACACAGGAAGCCCATCAAAACGAGGGAAAACTCTGTATTCTTAACCAGGTGTTATAGACAAAGTTATGGGAGAAATGTTTTGTTCAGACCGAGAACTGAAAATACTGTGCATTGTGGTATAACACAATGTCAATCAATCAATAGATATCTGATGTTTAATATTAATATTTATGTTGGTATACAGTTTGGAAAAATAAGATTTCACAAGCCAGCACAAAATAGAAACCAGGTGGTGGAGAAAATTTCTCATCATGGTTGGTTAGGAAGAAAAGAATTAGGCTTTATCAAGTGTTGCTTTATCATGTTGCTTCTGGTTAGGATACAGTGCATGGAGTGATGTGGGTGACAGCAGCCAGTGACCGGTACCTTATACTCAGTTTAGGTGTGCCCACATCAAGGAGTCTGGAAAACAATACATACAAATGCCCACTTAAATGCCAGCACAAATATTAAAATTATGTTATGATATCTGTCATGTTATGGCTAATAACCGATACATTTCTGACATTAAAGTCATCAATGCATACCACAGTACGAAAAATTGACATTAATTTTAAGATTTAATAAATATTACATTTAACAGTGTTATTAAATTATTAGTATTTAAAAAGGGACCTATTATGCCCTTTTTCAAAGTCTTGATTTTGTTTTTAGGGTATATTAGAATAGGTTGAAAAAAAGCACCATTTTCACATATATTACATTGTAGCAGCACCTCTCTTTCCAGTCTGTCAGTAATGCTCTGTTTAGTTCTGGTCTCTTTGAAGCCTCTCCTTTTGAAAAGTGCAACATGCTCCGATTAGAAGGCTGTGTGTTGTGATTGGTCAACTGCTTCAAGCGTGTTTTGAATGTCAGTTTCATCAAACTTCGATCGCTACTCAACCAGACCTTCCCCCCTTTTTTGCGTATGTTTTGAGTGGGAATTATTTAAATGAGGAATATTGTGACCTGCACGTACCCGGAAGAAAACTCAAGACTACAATTAAGGTCTCTGAGGGAGTTCAGGAACGGTGCTTACTGATATATATAAATAATAACTCCCTAAGGAGTGGATTTTGTGCTTTGTAACTTTGCAGATCTTTTTCATAATCAAATTATACACTAAATAAAGTTTAAAATATAAAAAAGAATAATAGGACCCCTTTAAAAGGCACAATATGTAAGATTTTTGGATTAAACTATCCAAAAGCCACTAGAACAGAGTTATACATTTGTTGTCTTGTATACTTCCATTATCCCAAATGTTTCGTTCAGCTCTCACAGCACTCAGCCGTGGCTGTGAGGTGAAGACGACATCTCCCATAATTCTGTGCTCAATCTAGGAGTCATCAAGCTACACCTTTGTTTTGAATAGGTGACCTCTAGCAGCAAAGTTACATATTGTGCCTTTAAGAGATTAACTTTAGATGAGTGGCAAATGCATTCAAAATGTATAAAAATAGTGGAAAAGTGCATGCATAATTAAATATCAGCTGATACAGATATATATTAAAAAATAAATAAACAAATAAATAAATAAATAAATAAGCCAATAATCGATATGGCACTGATGTATCATGCATCCTTGACACAGTGACAACAGAATTTGAATTACTACTGCTTTAGCATCAAACACTAAAGGAGCAGTCACATTAGCGAAATTTCTCCAACATTTTTCTGACAAAAAAAAGGTCCAAGAATATAGTACTGCATGAAGAACCGCTTTGGAGGTCACTTTCGAACCGAGCAGGTTTGTTTTGGACAACCAGCAAAATCTAAGGAACTTTTTCATTGCCTTACGCAAAACTATCCATTGTACAGATATCGGCTGGACTAAAATGGCTGGACTTCAGCCATGAAATTTTGCAGAGCAATGGTAAATGTGACTGAATGTAGAGAGACAACATAAAAAAATAAGTCTAAAATAATAAAGAAACAGATTGTTTGCTGCAAAAGCTTTCAAGTATGCACCTGTCTCCATCTCGCTCTTCATCTAGCTGGTCCATGGTAAATGGGATGTAGTCACAGGGAGGGTAGATGCTGTCCAGCACATCACCAGTCTGCACCCCGTCACTGAGCCGGGGAACCACAGCAGACGGGCTCATATCTGAGGACACAGAACAGGCAGTTTCAGACAGCATGCACAGGAAATGAAAGGAATGATTGCTCAAATGAATGAGATTGAGATGCTGTACTCACTACACTCTGGGTCCCTGCCAGAGGGGTCTGTCGGTGAGCTGTAAGGAGCGCTAAAGGGGGGAGAGGTGATCAACCCTGGGCTCTGTAAGAGGTCCGAGCCCTCACTCGACTGACTGCCCCGTAGACGTCCACCCTCTATCAGGTCTGATCCACCCATCGCTGGCTGAGACATCTGTTTCTGAGGCCTGTGCTTGACGTTGTCCCCAGACCTCCCAGCTGCTCAAACACACCAAACAAGATTCAATCATCATCAATATGAAATAATAATAAAAAAAAAATTAAAAAAACATCAATATGAATCTTTCACCACCCAGAGGAAGTAAAGCAAAATGAGGGCAGATTTTCTGCATTTAGAAATAGCCAGGAATCGCAAGCTTTATGGCCTAGCATTAACTACACTACAGTTCAACAATTTGTGGTTGGTAAGATTTTTTTTGTTTTTGAAAATCATTTGTTCACCTAGGCTGCATATCTTATCTTTAAATGATGCAAGTGAATTTAAGCATTACAACATTATAATAAATATCAACAAATATGATCCTGACGTTTATGTGTTCTCATTTTAGTTGAATTCAACTTACCTGTATAGCTGGAACATATTAAATGTTGCAAGTTTTAACAAGTGTTAAAGAAACGAAGATGCCCGTTTTTAATTAAATAATATAAAAGGACGGTTTTGTGGCTGGTCCAGTACATTTTTTCAAACCAGCCATTAGTTAATGATGGATTAAAAAAAAAAAGAAAAAAAAGAAGGTCAAAGCCTTAAGAAAAAAAAAAAAAAGTCTTTAAAAGCTGCGGGTTGTAGAACTTTTCGTTAGACTTACACGGTACTGAATCGATGCGACTGGGCCACCGCGGGGGAACCCGGATGGGGAAGCGAGGCTTTTTCAATTTCTCCTCCCCTTCCTTTTCTGTTTTGCTTTTCTGTTCAGGAAGGATAAAACAACAATCCTCAGGGTAATGGCTGGAAAGGCTGAGAAGATAATTGCGCTGTTTCAAAACCTAGTCATCTGCCTACAGGGGCAGCATTTCAAGACATCATAAGCTCCGGACATGAAGGTAACTTAATTACGCTGCCTCCTATCTTCTTTTAGCCGATTTCTAAGACAGCATTGCATATATCGTTTACGAAACAAAATAAATTAAACAATACATCCGGGACGAGAAAAATGTTCATTATAGATGGATTGTGGAGATCGCTTTCATGAATATACATAACAGTAAAATGCAATTCCATTGCCTTCAAATAAAATCTTCCTGCACAGCAGGATCATAATACTTTCTTTTTAATTTATTATTATTTTATTTTTATTTTATAAACTTTAACAATTTTTTAGTAGACTTAATTTGTGTGCACACTATTCATTTCTGTTTATTTGTTTAACATGCTAATGGAAAACTATTGTACGTAGAGCCTTCCAAATCAGTCAAATGAGTTTCTGCTGGGATTGTGAATGACCGGCACTCTCTCCACCTTTGATACCTTGACTAAGGTGCCCTTGAGCAAGGCATCTAACCCCTAATTGCTCCCCTTGTAAGTCGCTTTGGATAAATGCGTCTGCCAAATGAATAAATGTAAATGTAAAATGTTCCCTTAGAAGGTAATTACATATTGTATGTAGATAGCAAGGCAGCTGACCAGGTTTTGGAACAAAGTTAATGTGGTTGAAAGGTGAAAAAATATGAGGCCGATAGAAACAGTACGAGCATATACCCTCAGTTTGGAAGGAAGGAAATGAATTCGAACTCGTTTGGACTCCAGGTTTCGTTGCTCTTTCACCCGAACTCCCAGGTGCTTCATGTACATGAAGATCACATAATGCATCGTGGTGCTGGAAGAGACAAAACTCAATTTTAGAGATGAATTTGACTCTTTTCTCACTCCTTGCGCGACTTCAGAAACTAGAGCACAGCGTTGAGCATTAAAGTATTTTAATTCCTAATTTAGATTTGAGACTCAGAGGGTTGTGTTGTGCCTGTTGAGTGCTGTTGGCTCCATGTGGCCAATTCCTTCTGTTCCACATGACTCCTATCTTATTGTGCCTTCTGCCATATGTCACAAAACTCGCATGCACACGCGCACGAGTTCCCCATCTATCTTCTCACATATGTCCTGTACATTCATAAATCATACAGGCTTGTGGTGTTTCCATATGGCATCTCAAATATGTTTGCCCACATTATGGTAAATGAGGACTAGGAAATGCATGAAGATTAGAAATCTCATTAAGTTACTCTGTTCTGCAGCATCTTGCATTTGTGTCAAGTGTCAGTGCACTGGCACCCCAGGCTGACAATTTACAAACAAATCCAACACAACATCTTTAAGCACGATCAAATAACCCTTTTTAATGTCTTTATTGTCGATCATTATGGATGAGGTTTGCCGGAGGAAAACAGGAAAAAGTCTCACCATTTCTCCTCTTCTGAGGGTTGTGAAGGCGACCTGAAAGAGACACATTTGTAAAGAGGAGGCAATCTTGTGTATGTTGAGTAGGGCTGGATGATATTTATATATAATTGATATTTATGCATTTTCTATGAAATTAATAAATAAATGGGCTTAAGCAGTGGGTTCCCAAACTGGGGGGCCCAGAGTTATAAAAAAAAAGAGTCAAAGCAAGGCTATAGGAAAGGGTACAGTCAGCAGATTATGTATTAAAAAAACAAACAAACAAAAAAAAACCTCTTCATATTGATACAAGGCCTCACTATAAAAAGTATACTTGTTGAATATTGTTTGTAAAATCACTGGAATCATTACTATTCAATATAATCACCCAGCCCTAATGTGGAGTGATTGTGTGAGATTCTCACAGAATGTCATCTATTTTGGAGAGGATATTTTCAGCATATGATCTCTCTCTCTCTACAGCCAGCTGTTCAGAGTCCAGGCGAGACAGCTCTACATCAGCCAGGGTCAAACCCATACTGCGCTTCTGCCTGTAAGAGTGGATGAGGTTGTTTTGTACATGTTACCATCAATGTGTTACTGTCAATCTGAATGAGAACAATGTGGATAACAGGTTAGCTCTGATGGTGAATGTCTATATTTCTGACCTGAAGTCCTCCAAGTTTCTCTGAACATCAGGAAGGAGCATTTCCTGCATTGTTTGTATATACTGCCTGTGTAATTCCTCGGGAATCAGCTCTGGTCTCCGCCGCTCTGACAAAACATACACAAAAATACAGAGTAATCTTAAGGTGATGATACACGGGGAAACTTTTTGGGCAAGGTTGTGAGCTTGGGTACTTTCCCATTGAGAATGAGCAATACGTTTCTATCTGGATACTTTAGATATGTTGTGCGCAATTTTCTGAGATCCTCCAATCAGAATGCTAGCAGCCGATCACTTGACCGGCTTGAAGATTTCAGAAAAATTTCAAATAAGATGGTAGTCTCTTAGTGGCAGTGGAGCGAAAAAAAGGACCGTGAACTTTTCTTTTTACAAAGGGAAGTTATCATGTGTCAACCCAAAACAGGAAATTTATCTCATTTAACTTCTGCAGTGGGGTAGGCCATAGGGAGTAGCTTTTGATGTGATCAACCCGGGTTTGAATCTGCCTTTTGCCAAATTACTCTTCTCCATTTTCCCCATCACATATCAGATTGGAAAGGCATTTATATTTGATTGGTTGCTTCCAACTGTCCCTTGACCTAATTAGTTGCCCTGTGTCTCACCAGGTTGCCCGTTGACGGCAACATTGCCCAACAAATTGCGCAAAAAGGTGCCCAGTGTATCTTCACCTTTACGCTTTTAAGTTTTTAAGTTGATTTAAGAATTCTAGACACTAACCATCACATAATAATTTTCGCATTTTTATATTTTAATCAAAGCATTATCTAGCAAGTTAATTGAGTCCTTGTACTCAAGGAGACCCTTAGCTTGTCCAACAATCTAGGCAATGCCAAGTTTTACAGTCTTTTAAGGACAAATCAGCCCACATACTCATTTACTAAGCTAAGGTCAAATGACAGACTTAAATTCTTTTATATAAAACTGATGATTAACTAATTGCTTTAGAATAACCCTAAAAGAAAACCTTTTACATTTTTAATATATTTCAATATGTTTTTGCATCATTTATGAATTGATTTTCCTATTGAGGACATCCACAATTGTCCCCAACCTATAGCTACTTACATACACAAAAACATTTCTCACAAATACGAGGCACACAAACACACACACCCGTTTCTGACCAGTAAACAACAGGAAACAGCTCATTTGGGCCATAAAGAGGGAAGTCCTCATTAAACATGTTGTCTCTTTAAGCTTTGTCAACATGACACACGGTCAGAGTGACCAAGTACTTCAGATGTTAAATCCATAATTATATGGAGAGTCAACATGAATGTTAAACAGGATTTGTGCCTTCAGAACAATTGCAGGTTTCCCACCAAGGGCTGAGAAATGATTATGTGGTTGGATGTTGAAATGAACACAGAAACACGACTGTTGAAACAACAGTGCGAGGGTGAGAATGAGTTTTGTGCTTCCATTAAGACGCTTCTAAAATTAACTGTGCTTACCGAGCTCAGTGGAGATGGATTCAGGCACAGCGACCTTCAAATTCTGTTGAACGAAAATAATAAATTAAAAAAGGGATTCCTGACAAAAGAAGTAGTTTATTTATTTATTTACTTTTGCCTGCAAAACAACTACAAACACTAAAATAACAAGGTAACAAAACAGCTGAGCTCTGGGAAAAAAATATGTACTATTTTCCAAATGAACTACCCATCCATCTGGTAGAAAGAGAACAAAGTTTGCTGCAGGGAAGACTTGCACCCACTCACAAACTAACACCGAGTTTGAGAACAACAACATGCGATGACCGTGGAGGTAAAAGGTTGTCTGAGAGAGCGTTTGCTTCCTGACCCTGAGGGTGCTGAGAAAGGAGTAACCCTCCACACACCTCTCGGGACAAAAGGCACGGTTGATCTGGGTGGATCCAGGCTTTTGCCTCAACTTGCCCGCAGACCAAATGACACCAAGACAGCGCAGACAATGACGGGTTAGAGTGAGAAGGGATGAGGTGTGAAAAGCTCCACTTACTGCCCCCCGGTCTATGAAGAACGTCAAGAAGTCCATGAAGATGCGCCGCATTTCTTTGGAGTTGGTCTGTTTGTAGAGGTCAGCGTACAGGTAGCAGAGCTGTGGAGGGAAGTGGGATCCAATAAGTGAGAACTAGCAAGACAGATGTGACAAATTTGTTTAACTGATTGAAATTGAAAACATTACTGATAATTGATACCGATACGGTCACCAACATACATTACACTTCAAAATTTTGAGGTCTAAGACTTTTACTTTTATTCAGCAAGGATGCATGGACTTGATCAAAAGTGACAGCAAACACATTTATAATGTCACAAAAGATTTCTATTTCAAATAAATGCTGTCCTTTTGAACTTCATTCATCAAAGAATCCTGAAAACAAAAGCATCACAGTTTCAACATTGATAATAACTGATATTAAATATTCGTTTTTTTCTTTTTATTAGGTGGAAACAACGGCAGAAACAACTTCAAATACAAATTTGTGGTCATATAGATAGGAGTAGCACATCATTCAAAACTGTTATTTTATTTGTGTGAACTCACAATAACAAGAAAACATTGTGCCTTTGTAAAATAAAGAAAACAAACACGAGGCGTGTCTCAAAAATGAACCGAAACTCGGCATATAGGCTACTTCCCTCACAGACGTGAGAAATATCTATAAGAAAGTCGGGGGCAGCCCTAGATTTTTCAGCCATTTTATTGTCCGTCAGGCGATACCATAAATCTGTTTGCTTAGAAAAGCATGACCGATAGCAATAGTCTTGCCTGCCTTAGCATGCACTGCTAATTACTGCTGGAACTCACCAGAGGTGCAGGGTCAAACTGGGAGATCACGTGGTGCAGGAAGGAGGCAAGATGAGCAGGGCGAGTCTTGAGCAACTCGATACTTTGGAAGCAGCTGCACTGGCCGTTCACCTGTAACACATCAGAACAGTTTAGAGAGTCAGGTGACCAAGATCAAGGTTTCTGCATTGAGGGAAAGTCAATGAGAATACCTGGTCCTGTTCTGTGTCAAAGTCATCATCTTCAGCAGCAATGATCACCGAAGCCAGGCGGGAGGGTGGGCTCCCTATGGAGGATTGGAAACGAGAATCCTACGGCAGGAAGCAGAAAGGTTTGACGATTGTGCTGATCTGAAATCAGACGGTAAGGTCTGTCAAAAGGAAAGGTTCTCACCAGGTCAGAGCCGTCCTCGACTTCAGGGGACGGGCAAGAGTTGAGGCTGTCTCTAGGTGTGCTCTTCAGACTGGAACATTTGGAGTCCCTTTGGGTCTCTGGAGAGGCAGGATAGAACTGGCGCTGAACCTGTCGTACCATATACACAATTAATTACACCACAGGGAAGGAAGGAGCAAGGGCCACTGTTTAACTGAGATCAGTGAAGACGTCACAAAGAAAGAGAGCGCATGGTACACTTACAGCTGATACTGAACTTTCACTCCAGAGACCCTCCGGGCTGACATCTTCCTTATTTTCGTCCTCATCCACCCAAGAGCCATCTTCACTGTTCCTGAGACACAGACCCTCCTAAAGCACAGACTTATAATTAATTCATGTGGCATAAATCAACAATTTATAATTATTTTTTTAATATCATCGTCTTCTAAAAAGTGGTCAAGCAATATATCGATCAGACCGATGAATTAGCATCTGTTAAAAATACTATAATGGAATGAACAAACAAAACATGGGCAAGCTGCTATCTATTATCTAAAACATAGATTTTATTAAGGGGAGATATTTAGCCAATTTTAAAAGTCTTGATTTTATTTTCTACTAGAATAGGCTTTCATGCTAGAATGTTAAAAATACATATATTTTCACATATTTTATATTATTGCAGCACCTCTCTTCCCAGTCTGTCAGTAACGCTCTGTTTAATTCCTGTCTCTATGAAGCCCCTCCTTCCAAAAAGTGCAGTGTGATCTGATTGGTCAACCGCTTCAAGTGTGTTTCGGAAACGTCACGCCCCTTGCCATAACCTCGACCATAACTCTCTTTGGAGTGACTTTGTGCTTTGTAACTTTGGACACCTTTTCATGCTCGAACAGCAAAATTTCACACGAAAGAAATTTGAAAAATGTAAAAGCGCATCATTTTTTAGTAAGTTCAAGTTTCAATTTCAAATAAATATGCATATATATATATATATATATATATATATATATATATATATATACACACATATATATATACATATATATATATGTCCACCACATCTCCAAACATTGTGTTAGTAATGCTATTTGTTAGTATGAATGTGAATATCACTGGAACTGGTCAGAAATATCATACATGTGTAGCCCTGTTGAGCTGGCCCTGCCGATGTGGAATGTGCTTCTTGGCTTCCTGAATGTCCCATAGTGGTTTGGCTCTAGGAGTTCTACTGTAGTCCTCCCTTAGTCCCTAAAGAATGAGAAATTTTCAAATACTATATAATCAGGCCTCTTACACTCTACTCAAAACGGCAAAAGACAAGTACAATCTAACCACTCTGCTCTGTACTCAATGCTTATATTTATTATATTATAAAAGTCTACTTCTATGTCACGCTCCAAGAAAATCAGAATGACATGTGTTTACAAGCACCAAGAAGGTGGTAAAACGACACTGTGTCGAAACATAGTGGGAGGGGCTTAAGTCTGCCTTCTCACTTATCAGCTATACTGGAGCCTAAATTACCTCCCAACAGGAAAGGCCTCATTCTTATCGACTTAAGTCATACTGAAACAATACAGCTCTGAAACTGTAACACTATACTGACAGGCACACTATGTGAAATTGAATGTAGCCCTCTTGTCTACTTTAAACCAGTAGTCTGATATTTAGATCCTGACCTGCATGTCCTGTTGCTCCTTGGACACCATCCTCTTGTTGTCCAATCTTTGGTTGTGTGAAGCACTGTTCTCTTCCTACATAGGGTTGGGTTAAGATATGACAAGGAGGAGCAAATGATAAATATTGAGTATGAAATTTAATTGGAGGAGAGATATGAGGAAGTAAACTGAAAACAAATAAACATACAAATGAAAAACAAAACCGGGTTGGAAAACATTTCACTATTGGACAAAAAGAAGGTATGGGGTGCTTACCCATGGTACAAGGGGAGAAGAAGTGCGCTCCGCTGCATTGTATGAATTGGGAGACGTAATAAAAGGGTCCCCTAAAGACCCCGGTGACCCGAGACCCACATTTACCTCAGAGAGGGGTATCTGGGGCGACCCGGAGGTCGGCCTAATACTGTGAGGGCCACATAAGAACCGGCTGTGAAGAGCAAATGAATTTGTGTAAAATTTCAGTGGTGGAACCATAAGGTGGCCATCTTTAACCAAGCATATGGTTTATACTCACATTTGATTAAATTCACCACTTCCACATGGTTTGATTGTGTCACCAAGGTCCCGTTCACCTAAAGCAGAGGAGAAAAGCATTCAAAATGCATTAAACTCCAACTATACAAACATATACATGAGAGTTCTCTTTTTAAGCAGACACAAACATGAGGTCATTTTGTAACCAGCAGGTGGCAGAATAGACAGATGCAGAAATACATTGGTGAAGAGAGAGAAGGGGTGGGCAGCTCCATATAATAACCTTATATCTGCAACTGTCTTACCTTAATGATCCTGTCCCCCGTCTGAACACCTGCACGCATGGCAGCGCCATCTACCGAAAGACAGATTATGAAAGTGTTATCTAGTGCGGTGGGTGGTTGCCAGAGCGCTGCTACCAGATTGCTAGAGGGGTTCTGGGTGGTTTTTAGCAAATTGCTATGTGGTTTATGTGCTCCATTTACACTGAACACAAATTGTTTTTTTACTGTCATTTTGCAAATGATGAAATCTCCATTTTGTGCATTCATGCATTCACTGTCTCTTACAGACTCGTTCACTACAATGTGAACAAAGTTGTAAACTTTTAGAAAATTTCACACTGTATACTGCACATTACATGTGCAATGCACACTAAAGGAGCAGCTTTCAAATCAAAAAATAAAATAAAATATAGTTTTTGCAGGCAAAGCTTATAGACCTTAAGGTAGGCAGCATATTGAAATGCACTTGTATGAAAACAAATGCTGTTTGGGATAGACTTACAGTCTTTTTAATATCATACATTGTGTCTATCACAACTCTCAAAATTGTTTTATGGAGTTTTTGTCTACTGATATTAGTGGAAAACTTTTTATTCAGCTGAATAACTGGCATGTTGTTAAACACATATTTTTTTAATATTTAAAATGATGTACTACAGTCCCTCACAGCCTCATTTTCATTCTTCTCAAATTTAAAAATCCCATAGACCCTGACTTAGGTCTATGGGATTGGTTGTAGTTCCTTCTACTTAATTCAATGTGTATGCAGCTTCCTTAACGATGCTTTATGTGTTTTCTAATTGGCCCTGGTCAGAGCACATCAGCTCCATTTCTGACCTGCAGCCAAGTCATATCAGCCTGGGGAGGGGGAAAGTCTCTGTGACAGATGCCCACAGGAGCTGATGGGGCAGAGAAAGAAAGACAGGCACTTTAGACCAGCGTCTTACCCTGTTTGACGAGTTGTACAAAAACAGGGTTGTCCCCACTGACGGTCAGCCCAAAGCCGTTCTCATCTTTCTGAATGATCACGCATCTCTGAACCAGCCCTGTAGGGAGGGAGAGAACAAGAGCGAAAGAATTATAAGAAGGGAGCTACGAAACTGATTTTACTGGACTGTCAATGTCTTTATTAAAGTATTCACCAGGAGAGGCCGATCAAAGCAGATTACAGTAACAATGACTCCAATAACTGATTGAAATGACAGTGCAAGTAAGTGCAGACAGTCATAGACAAAGTGCTTGGCATAAAAAAAAAAAAATCAGAGAGCAGAGTTGTTAAATGTACGCATCAATCACACCGTCCAATTAAAATCTAGCCAGCTTCCCAGAATAATGGATATATACAGGAAACGATAGCGCTGTGGAGGTGTGGGTTATCACGGTCATCTAATGCTGCTAGCGTGAGTGATGGGCCTGCTTTCAAAACTGATAGCTCATCCAATCATATCTGAATACAAAAACCGCAGAACTCAAATCACAGAAATTAGTACGAACTGCAATGTAAACTGATCAAAAAGTCACACCGAGAAAAATGTACATTTATCCGTCTTCAAGTTGTCCTTATTGAAATATCTTCAATTATAAAAAAAAGACTTGAGCTCTATCATCAGGGCCTTCCAAAGTTTGCTCCTTATAAGCTGTGCTTTCGTTATGCTACTTATCTTCCTGGTATCTTTGCATGTGTCATATGAACGTTACCGGATTTATATTGTTATAACTTGAGTTGAAATACTGAATTTAATTTTGGTCAAAAGTGGACACCATACAGATGCTGTATGTCCATTTCAAATTTTCTGTTCAAAGAATCATGAAAAAAGCATAATGGTTTCCAGAAAAATATTAAGCTACACAACCATTTTCAACATCGATAATAAAAAGAAAATGTGTTTCTTGAGCCCCAAATCAGCATATTAGCATGATTTATGAAGGATCATGTGACAAAAAGCCTGGAGTACTGATGCTGAAAATTTAGCTTTGACATCACAGGAATAAATTATATTTGAAAGGTTAAAAAATAATATTTCACAATATTACAGTTTTCATTAATTTTTTTGATCATATAACTTTTTGACTTATGAATAACATTTGATCACTCAAACAGTAGTGCAAAGTAACATTTTTCACTTTGTTCACTGATAAAAAGGACATATATAAATATGAAATAGTGCAATGTAATTGAGGTAAAAGTCAATCACCAAGTGACAAATAACAAAAAAAATACCTCCCAACTATCATTGAAACAAGCATTTTCTGTGAAACTTCTTTGAAACAATATGCACTGTGAAAATTGCTATTCAAATAACCTTGAATAGTACAAATAGTTATCGGGTCTTTAAACTGAGCATTCAGACTCTCTGAGTCATTAAGAATAATGCTATCTGTTACTGTCCAACAATACACACAGCCCAAAATCAACTCAGGGGAAAAGCTGAACTTAAATAAATGCTAATAACACTTGAACTTCACATTGCGGGAGAGGAATCCCCCTATCGGGAGGAAAGAGAGCTAGAAACACAGCAACAGTGCGATCTTCTTACCACAAGACTCAGGTCTCCTGTCAGCCACTACAAATCCACTCTTCTGCACCAGCAGGTCTGAGCAACACAACATCATGATACCACACAGGACACACACGCACACATCACAGAGGACACAGAGAGAGGACTCAAATGAAAAAAATGAGCAATGGCACAAATACACAAAGTGTGGCTGTTTTGGAGTGGGTCATTGTCTATTGATAAGCATTGATACCCCTAGGTCTTACATATTAACAAAGTGTCTCCTTCTGAAATGATTAATAAGGTGTTCATGTATTAAGGTCCCCAAGTGTTAACCCAAAAATCAATGATCGGCATAAGTGCAGATATAACCAACAGAGTTTGGGGTGAAAAGTGCTTTAACGAGAGATAACATTCTCAAAAGCGGTTACGCAATGACGCATCTTAAAATATGGTTAATCATAGTTACTCATAACACAAGAGAACAAATTGTGGATCTGATTAGCCAGCCCTACTCAAATAATTCACAAAAATGTAATCAGTTATATTGTTTTACAGTATATATAAGACTTATAACAATTGTTTCCATCTTTAAGTAAGGATATACAACTCTGAAACTGATCACACAAAAAGAGCCACACTTCTCAGACACTCTAAGGAATATTGGAAAGATATTAGGGTTGGGTGATATATCACAGGCTAGTATATTGTCAAATTAATTTTGCTGAAAATTTAAAATTAAGCAACATTGTAATACTGTGTTGATTTTATTGCGATTTTTATGGACTAAATAAATATTTTGTTTTGCCTCGAAGTTTGACTTTGTCTTAATGTTAAAATGTCTTCATGTTTGTAGGCTCAATTCATTTTCATTTATCAATTCAAACTATATATATATATATACATATATATATATATATATATATATATATATATATATATATATATATATATATATATATATATATATATATATATATATATATATATATATATATATATGAGCTTGTGTTAACCACAAAACTTATTTCAGGCATTTAACCAAAAACCCATTAAAAAATAAATTAAAAAAACCCCTATGACTTCTGGACATGGAACCAAGATGTGCAAAAAAACTGAAATCTTATTGAACTTTGGGATGCTTGTAGTTTCCGAGTGGAATTTTTAAATTTTATTAATTTTGTTGTAAAATGTTCTAATAATATATATGTTTATGAATGTAAATACTACTGTTTATTATTATTTTATGTTATATATGATTTTTTTGCATTAAACACTTCATATTTTGTACACTTTCATATTTTTAGCTATATCGCCCAGCCCAAGAGAACACCGTGGTTAAGGTGGTTTAGTCATGCATAAGATGAGTCGAGTCCAACACCAGAGGAACATCCACAATAAACATGCATCACATCCTCTATTCACCACTATTCCCTCTAACTCGGAAAGTTACATTTACTCATTCAATAAAACTACGCCCTTGTGAAAGCTGCTTCAGAATAGCTCAGAAATCTTTGAAAAGACCCCTGAGAAAATTCTGCCATTATCTCATTCAGGCACACAACCGACTTTCAGACAACAGGAAAACATCTCTCATTCCAAACGATGTGAATCGTATTTTAATCGATACGATTATCACATTGTTCTTCACCATAAACCTCACATTAATGGCCATGCACAGGACTGCTTTTCCTTCTCTACTCTCAACAGCAGCTGAGAGGAAAAACAGAGGCAAAACTTGAAAGAAAAACACACTGACAATGTCTTTCAACTGCCAAAACCGGGGCCAGGAACATGTGCATCGTTTATGGTCAGCAACTATGAATCATGCCGCTGTTTAAAGCCGTTCCACTGCAGTTAGTGGACAGGCACAGCCTTCCATCTGTGCTGTGTGCGGAGAAAACTGTTTCCATTTTGGAGTCTGAAGAGACCGAGTGAGAGAAGCAGTGTGCTTCGGTCCACACCACACGCACACGAGCAGTTAGGACACTCCTAAGTGCAGCTAAACACTACGATTCTGTATGAGTAGCGAAAGAAAGTGTGTGAGAGTGTGAAAGACAAGAATGAAGGAAAGTGCCCGTCATTACTTGCCTGTAGGGTCAAACTCATGTGTAGGGGTACCGGGAAGCTTATCGCTTTTGGGCCTCTTGTCGGGAGGGTGGTCTCTGCTGAGAATGCTACTGGTTCTGCAAACACAAACAGGAGACATCAATGTACAAGGTCAATGAAACATATCAACACCCTGGAACAAAAATATAAAAATACACCAGTTGTAAACCAAGAGCCATCATAAAATTGTGTATGCTGCAACATTAAAGAACTCATATAATCAACCATTAATTCAGACCAGCTTTAAGTGCTTTGACTGATGGCGCTGTGTATTGTGTAGTGTTGAGTAGTTTCATCTTGCTGTGTGCTTTTGCTTTGTTAACTTCCTGCTAGGACAACAGATGTGCCCCACCACGCTAATGTAGCCCTATTCATTACACACATCAATTAAGTGGCTCCGCATGACTCCTGCTGGTTCTTTATCAGAAGAGTAAGTGGAAAAGCCTGCATTTAAGCAGTATGACTCCAGGTCTAAAAGTAGCCTCGGCAGTAAGGTGAGGTAAGGTGGGGTGAGTGTGTTTAACAGTGCTCTGCTTCCCGCTCACAGGCTGTGTGAGAAACCTCTGTTCTCTACGCCAGCCAGTGATGGGACACAGTGCTGAAGAAGCCCTTTGTAGGCCTGTCTGACTGTGCCTAACTGAGAGCCACTGTTACTAACAGCCCGCTGCCGTTTCCTTCACCTGGGCTCACGAGCTTGACCCGTAGACCCTGCAGATCACCAAACTAACTGAAAATAATATGCTCAATGAGAAACATCCACACTAAACAATCACTTCAGCATTTTAAACGATGGAGGGTCAGCTAAACATCACATTTGCTAGTCGGCCTGACAGTTTATCGATTTTGAACTCAATCTGCGGGTCAGCCAAAAAGCCGGTTAATTACAGGACAGTATAAGAGAGAGTAGAATCTATACCCTTAAAATGAAGTGCAAGACATTTGCAGGGTTGCTCTGAACAGTTGGAATAACAGTATGAATGCTTAACTAACTTTTCTAAGATTGCTTCAAAGGTCAGCTAACTGTGAAATTAACACTGCAGCGAAGTAATGGAAAGGACTCGCTGGGATTAGCCCACCCTTTATGAGGACGGTAGATTATGCAAGGCAATTTGTCACCGCTGGTAAACTAGATAAGTCTAATGAGAGAACAGCCGTCAATCACTGACTTTTTCAATTTAAACTCCATTAATAAAATTAACGTTGAATGCCTGCACAGGCCAATATAAGCAATATTGTTCCCACTGCCCATAGGGGCAACAAATTCCACATTTACGCCAACTGTCACGTGCAAAGTGAAATAAAATGTAAAACTAAAAACATCCACTGTTTCAAAAAGCAAAACCCATCTTGAATTTAACACAAGTTAAAATTACAAATTTTAGACCTGAAATTACAAATTTGAATTACCAGTCAAAAACCTGGGAGATTAGAATGACTGAGCCCCAAATGAGAAAGTCTGAATCCACTACACAAGGATGCTCGTGAATCCTTTCATTATAACCAATAAAGTATAAACACAATGTCAATAAGAGATTCATGTAGATGCTTCATTGATTATAAAGGGACTTTTTTAACAGAGTGCAACTTTGTGTACCTTGCGTTGAACTTAAGTAATTGACAGCTGTGGTAATAATAATTGCAGCCATCTTTGCTCACTTTCTGTATATAATATAACTACACACGGCAAAGTCTCTGGATTGACAACCGTATTTTAATTCCCGATTGAATCCAATTGACAGTGATAACCATAACAATGTTTCAAAGAAGTTTAACAAATGATCTGTGCATTAAATGGTTAGTTGACCCAAAAATGTATATTATCCCATTATTTACTCGCCCTGCCAACCTAGATGTATATGACTTTCTTCTTTCAGCCAAACACATTCGAAGTTAAAAAATATCCTGGCTCTTCCGATCTTTGTAATAGGAGTGAATGGTACCTTAGATTTTGATGCCCCAAAAACGTGCATCCACCCATTATAGAAGTAATCAATACAGCCCACCATTTAGTTAATCCATACAGCTTCAGGGTGTTAATAAAGGCCTTTTCCATATTTAGTACTTTATATACTGTAATCACTGGCTTCCTGGACGTGCTACGTCATAAGTCAGATCAGAGGCCGGGATTCGACTCTCTTATGAAGGCGCAGACGGCAGTTACCGGGAAGCTAGTGATTACAGTTTAACGTTAAAATATGTATACTTTTGTTTAAAAAAAAAACTTCACTTCAAAGGGTCTTTATAAACCCCAGGAGTCATATTGATTACTTTCATGATGGATGGATGCACTTTTTTGGGGCATCAAAATCTAAGGTACCATTCCCTCCCATTACAAAGATTGGAATAGCCAGGATATTTTTTAACTCTGATTTATTTGGCTTGAAAGAAGAAAGTCATATACACCTAGGATGTCTTGAGGGTGAGTAAATTATGGGATAATTTTCATTTTTGGGTGAATTATCCCTTTAAGTCTTGTAGAGCAAATACAAATAAATGGACCTGCTACTTTTTCTATGTAATGTGAAATATGCTATTTTCAAACTAGCTTCTTTTTCATTAATTTTACATAGAGATTATTTATTTATTTATTTTATTAACTTATAAGCACATTGTTTTATGATATATCCTTACAGTGATTATTTTTATTAAATGAATAAATAGAATTTCTTAATATTATAAATGGTTTCTTTGCATTTATTATGGGCTCGCAGTTCACATGGGTTGAGTATTTTGTAGTGTTTGTCTGGATGACTGCGTTTGTTTGCCACCTCCAAAAAAAAAACACTTTTTACTCTGGAAAAACTGTGATACAGGACCTTTGGAACAACATGAATGTGAGTAAGGGACAAAATTTTCACTTCTAGGTGAATTATCCCTATGCAAATGGTCAAAACAACAAAATCATATAGCTCTTAATTCTTTGAGCAGGGGCGGTAATGTAGCACACTGTTCTTGCTTGTATCAGAGCTTTCAGTAGCGAGACAAGATCCTTTTGAGAGCAGTTTGAGGGAACTGAATGGGCCATTTATGAAAGTGCCTGTAAAACGTTCCATGGCCTACTCGGCTAAAAACTTCCCGCAAAAAAGGAGGAATGGAAAAGTAAATCCAAACAACCAAAGCAGCCAATAATCATACCTTTTACATGTTATTCTCTCCATAATGTATCATGCATGCTGATAGTACACACAAGAATACTGCCATTTATTTATGCATAAAAGTTTTAATATGGGAATTTTTTAGTTCGTCTCCAACCAGTCTAACCAGTTTGAAAACATAGGAGGGCAATGTCTGATACAAGGGAGAGCATCTTCACTCCTGGAGGAGGAGGTGAAAATGGAGAGGAGTTGGAAGACTAAAGCAAGTGCAAGAATGGCAGGGAAAGAGGGGTTTGGTGGGGTGGAGGGAGTGGGCTCTCTGCTTAAATGAGGTTTTATGTAATAATGGAAAAACTATCCACAAGAAGCCAGAAAGGCCTGGATGAGGGACACTCCAATTACTCAACTCTGAAAGACGTGTTTGTCAGAAGCCACTTGAAGGAATAGTGGGGTGAAAAACAACATGGCTCTTTTGCTACATTGTCCCTTCTTTTCTGCACTTTTTAGCTCACAGATTTCTTGAGAGATTTTCTGGATGGTGTCATGCTCAGGTCGTGGTGGGCAGGCTGGCAGGAAGATAGGGGGTGAGGAGAGCTGGAGGATGATATCAGCGCTGGCTAGAGCACTGGAGGAAAAAACAAGTGAGTGCTGGCCTGGCAGAGAGAAGGAACAGTGACTGTGCAGGAGAAAAAGCACATACTGTTTATATCCAGTATGGTCCAGAGGACCTCTGTGCTCCAACTCATGACATCACCATGAATACGGCCGCACTGCTCCAAATGGTCATGTGTGCGTTTCAGCAGAAGTCTGTGTACGTCAGACCAGTGACCTGACACAAGGGACAGACGGCAATACGGACTTACAAAATAGCCTTGAAATAAAAGTAATGTTTGAGTTCGACATACGTTTCCTTCACCACAGAAAACCCTTTTGATTTGCAACATAAGTACACATCTTAAGAATTAATATAAGCATCTTATGTTAACATTGTAGTGTGGCCGAATTGCTAATTTATTTATTCATTTTAAATCTTATTATCATTTATCATTAACTGTAATTAAATTAGTCACAAAAGTAGTCATCTGGGTCACAAAAAGGGGGTCAAAAAATATACACAATTTATAGGATGTCATGATTTTCATTCCAGTTGTGTTTCGGAATTCCTATCTGTCATGAAATTATTATAGTTACTTAATTTATGATTATAGATAATTAAATAAAAATCACTTAAAATAAAAATATTTGACACTTTTTTTTTTTCAAACTTAATATATAAAGCCAGCAGAGTAATCCATAAAAGCAAAATCTAAAAAAAAATGTTATCAAACTCAAAATTACTGAAAACTATTTAATGAGGTAACTGACATCATGCCCCAAATATATGAAATAAATTTATTTAAAAAATAAATAAATTAATTTAAAAAAAATATATCGAAATATTCATTAAAACTGATTCGCATGCAGTGTTAGAAGAAAGTCTACGCAAGAACTAAAATCACATGGACACACATAGTAACCTAGTAAATGTACACTATAGCCTTTCACTTCTCCTTAATATGCCAAATGCAGAACTAGCCATTAAACCATAAGGGACAAAACCACCCACTCCAGGGGGATGAGGTTTCATTTGCAGATCTGTTAAATTTTGGCTGCTTGAGTCAGTGGAAATAAGCGAAGCAGAAGCAAAGAGAAAAATAAACATTGCAGATGTCTCTTCACAGAATAACCATAAAGTCATTTAATAAATAAAGGCTGCATCTATGACCATTATGAACCAAAACGAATAAGCAAATCCATGAAGCATCTAAGCAAATAAGAAGAGGACAAATGCTTTGCGGATGGATAGAAGGGCAGAGTCTTTATGGCCCCAAGCGCACCAACTGGCTCTAACAGGAGCCCGCATTTGCTCCGAACATCAGCTGTTAAAACAGATTAAACAGTGATGACTGAGTAATGACATGATCAAACAAGTGTGTTTGTGAGCATGCACACACACAGATACAGTCAGGGTAATAACGGGAAGCGAGAGGAAAAGAGAAAATAAATTAAAAGGTAAGCGAATGTGGAAGTGTCATTTGAGGTAATGTCAGATGACATGGGTCGAGTTGGGCCTCTGAAATGACCGGCCCCTCCCCCAGGTGACATCACAATGAGGAACGGGGGGGGGCTGAGCGGCAGCGGCCTGGGGAGATTTTCCTTTTCTGCTCCAATAAACTCAATCACACGTCCTGACAGGGCTGGAGGATGTGCATTTCTTCACGCTAGATTGTCCGTTTAAATTCTTTGATATTGCAGAAGGAGGTGGGAAAGCAGAGAGTAAGCCAAGTTCACAACACACACACAAGGTCAAGAGGACAAGCTGACGCCGAAAGGCAGTCAGAACTCGTAAAGATCCATACCTCCCGAAACAAAAGATCACAATCGACACAGGTCCTTCTCTGTCAAAAACTAAAGATAGACAGCCTGCTAATTGGAAGAAGTTGCTAAAGAAGCTTCATGCTCTGTTACTTAGAGAGTTTCGGGCAGCCAAGTTGGCAACGTTTATGCCAAGCACCCCAAACAAGACACTGCAGAGAACATAATTATCATTAGCATTAATTATCCCTAACCTCTAGCTTCATATTCATACAGATTTATTATACATTAGATATTCTTAAATCTAGCTGCAAATCTTCTGATGGCTAGAGTATATTAGAGGGGCAAAAGTGATTTGATGTTTATTATTAAAAAGAAATTATGTATTGCTCAATAAAAATAAAATAAGATGAAATACTTTCCAGACGGGGCATTTTTCAAAATGTCTTCTTTTGTATTCCACAGAAGAAAATTCTACGGGTTAAGAACAAAATGAAGTTGAGTAAATGACAGAATTTTCATTTTGGCATGGACAATCACTTTAATTTGTATATAGCCTGCATTTTCCTTTAATACTCCTGAATGTTCGATTTATTTCCATATAGAAAAATCGTATTTTAGTGCATCAGAGCCATGTTAATCCTGCAGCCAACTGTCATACCATCTCACAGCAGTGAAGCACACAGGATTAATATCGGCCCACCGCCTTTCCACGCTGGCCCAGAAACTATATAAGATTTAAGCATCCACACAGCGTGAGGGAGAAAAGGACAGGCGAATAAATCATATCCAATCGCCTTCTGCAGAGAGGCAGTCGTCTCTCTCTCCCCACACTTTTCAGTCACAGCTTAATGCACCAGAGAAAATACAGCACAGCAGTCTGGTCTCCACTTGGCACAGAAGGCCAGGGATTGCATAAGCAAAGACTGCAAAGGGAAAAAGGAATATGTAAAACTTAACAATATGACATAGAGAATAGAGAACATTGGTTGTTGTTTTTTTTTGAAAAACGATATGTTGAAAATAACACTAGTAGGATGCTTCAATGTCATGTAAACCGCCGCTTGCATAATACCATTGGTGTAGACTTGCACTTTTACTATATATTTTGGTATCGGAAAGGGTTTGTAAGCATTATATGAACATCACAACACTGAAACCCCCAGGTCAATGACCCTCCCCTTCTCAGCAGCCAGGGGGCTTTTGGCTACAGCTCCACATTTCCCACTCACTCTCGTATATGGGGAATCTATGTTCAAACAAACCCAGTGAAAGAGCTCTGCTCTCCAAACTCGGCTGCCATTTGCTGTACTGCTCGGAAAAAACACATTTTAAAACTCTCTATTCACTGACATCTGTTAAGGTTACAAAAACATTCTTGGGTAATATAGTGTCCAGTCTCCCTTTCCTGGAATGTCTAAAGCTTGTTAAACTGTAAAATGCATCCATCTAATTGGCTGGCCATTTCACATCTTTCAGGAATCAGTTTAATTACAAGTTTATATCACACTGTCAGAAAATAAAGTTTGTTTACCAATTATCAGAATTGGCAAAGTTTACAAGATTAATACCATTGAGTCATAACCAAAGTATCATGTTTGCTTTGTGAAAAAAGTACTGTTTCACGTATACTAACAATAGAACACCATGTGAAGACCATTTTTCCACACTGGTCTATTCATGTAAGTTACACATTAAGAAACATTACAAAAGGAAAAAAATCAGTTGTTTGTTTCCTGTCTAACTATATACAACTATGCTGTGAGAAAATAATCATATTATAAAAAACTTGTTTGCAAAAAAATAAAGGCTTTTATATTTTCATTGTACTAAAGCCATATAAAATTCAGAATTTATTTGGATTTGATGTATTTTTTAACATTCAAAGCATTATTACATTGTATTAGAATTTTCAATTCTCTTGTCTTTGTACAACACTTCTCACAACAATCCCAAAAATGTTGCAGGCAATATTGCTTACAAACCCAAAGTGTGCAAGGTGGTGATGGCAAGGAATGGCACTGTAGAAACATTGTCATAAAACAAATATAAACTATTCTGGAACAAAAAGATGAAGAGTCTTGATGAATTCAAATAGATTTTTTTTTCCGTAAAACTATATGCACACTTGTTTTTAACTGTTAAAAATGAATCAAAATGAATCCAATGATTATGATAATCCCATGATCTAACCATATTTAACAAATATATCATGTTATCATGTTAACTTTGACAGTCCTAAAACTTCTAGTTTTCAGCAGATCCTCAATTCTCTAGTGCTCTAGTCTCTTGATGTTGACTGTCCAAAGTACTATCTGAGTCTACTACAAAAAGAGTTAGTAAAAGCTGCCACAATAGCACCACTCATCACTTTTTTTAAATTTCCATGGGCCTACCCAATAATTACGTGCAAACATCGGCCCAAAGTGACAAAATATTTGTTTTCTTTCATGACATTTGAGCCTTGTGGGATACAAAGTATTTTCAGCACATGATTTCACTGTCAAAGCAGTTATGCTAATTTATATGCTAACAGCTAATTCAAAACAAGACCCATCATCAGGCCGTTCCTTTAATCATACAGCTGGCATATGATCATTAACTGATGACAACAACAACCAAACGTGGCTTTAAACTGAAAAACACCTGACTTAAATTTCAGGGGTGTTGACTGTAATTGGGTGTTGAAAACAAATTAAAAAACACCATACCTGAACCTTAGGGATAACTTGCCCATACTTATTAGTAATTACTGTAATGGCCATGTGAAACGCATTTCTTGCCAGCTGACGCAATATATGTGACTCTCAAAAGGGGCTCATTTTGTGTAACAAAATGTGCATTCATGGCTATCTTCATGCAGTGAGACTGTGATTTCTGAGTTACTTCTATTCATAGACTTTCAGTTGATTTCACAGTGCGGTCTGGGCTTCACAACTGTCAACTGAGATTTTCTGCCAGAGAAACCAGAATATCTGCCCCGCACAGACTAGCCTTCCTCCCAACTATGATTTTGTGCATTTTTTCCACTGGGCAAAACTGGTATACTTGTCCAAATCCAACTTCAAGTACTTAAACATCTTTGTCAATCTGCAAACTTCAGGATTTCCATCAAGACTAAAAGAAACCGATTTCCCCATTTCGGCTCAGAAGGGTGCAAAACACGAGGCAGCACAGCCAAAATTACAATAAGTGCTTTGACAAGACAGATGACTCACCTGCTGCTAAGCTTACGTACTCATATTTACGTCTGACAACGGAGTAACTAGGTGTGTTTCTGAGACTTTCAGCAGCTTCACCCAAGGTAAAGGTGAGCATAGGTGTGGCCCGGTGCTGTAGTGAAAGGCCCATTTGTCTGGAGCTGGAGGGGGCAGGGGGCAGGGGAGAACAGAGGGAGGGGGGTGTCAGACATTGTTGTGACTCAGCAGGGGCTGCTGATCTTTACCGAGACAGATCTGGTGTAGAAAGAGCACCGGAGAGGAGGAGGAGTAGCTGTTGTGTGCATGCCAAAGTGGCAGCAGGGTGTGAGGCCAGCCCACTCCGCTCTTCATTTACACTCCAGTGAGAGCATCTGTCAGCCACTCGGATGAGTTCAGAACAATATCACACTCAAAACATCAGCAAACTGCTTCATAAATCCTGAACGTGAATCAATGTATTGCAGAAAGCAAAAAGAACTGGGTGTGTGTTAGGAGGAAACAAACCTCGTGTTGACACTACGATAAAAAAAAAAAATAGAGTGGGCCAACCGGTTCTGTGCTTAGAAATAATGGACTAAAAAACAGATGCTGTAATCTTGCAGAGATTATATTTTATATATATATATATATATTATATATATATATATATATATATATATATATAAATTGCTTTCAAATGCTGAAACAATCTGATACTGTATGTCAAAATAGATGTGATTTACTTATAAACATTTGAAATTGTTTAAATGTATTATTTATAATTATTACCATAAATAATAAACTTATTTAACTTAATTAAGATTTTAAATAAAATGGTAAAATAGTTCCAACTGTTTTTTCCTAAGATACCGAAATTGCTGCACAGAACCGTAAAATAGTACTGGTATTGGAACCAAACACTGAACTTTTGGAACAGTGACAACCCAAGTGACCAATTTAGTTGATTCACTAACGAGGCCTGTGTTCAATTAGTCTGATTGGTTCCTCTTGTTCATTAAAAAGAACCACCCAGTTGAGCGTTTCATTAGGAAACTGAACAGCATGTTCTGTTGTATGATTATTGTTGAATGCAACCAACACAATACAACTGAAAACTGGGCTGATTGTTTATTGTCCAAAGATACATTTGCAACGCCCAAGTCTTTCTTTCTCTCCACGCAAAAATCACAAACTGCTTTCAGCTAAAATATATAGACTATAAATATATTTGGCCACAATGCTGCAGATTAACCAGTAGTGCATCACCATTTCTGAACAGTGGTGCAGGGAACACTACTGTTTATGAGAACAAGATTTATTTCACTTTACATTAACACTAATTTAAGAGGAAAATGTGCCAAGAAAGTTGCTCCTCATGGCAAATATTATTGTATCAATGGTAACTGATGCTAACTAAGATTACATTATTACCAGAGCTACAGTAATAAAGAACATAACCATCATTAATACATTCTGAAATGAAATGCGTGTTAAGTTACAAATATTAGAGCATCAAAATATCATTAGTGAAGCAGTGCATCACAGCTCAGCAGCACGGCTATTTTAAGCAACTTGGATATTAAGCTGCTCTCTGCTTATCACAGATGAACAGGAAACACGTTTCAATGACAATCCCTCTGAGTGTGGAAAAGAGGAACATAAAATTAATTCTGTCACGCAAGTGTCAGCAGCATTTAACTGAATATACATTATATATTTTGTATGAGTGTTTGTCCTTTAAAAGAAACGTAATTTAGTTATGATATAATAATATAATAATAATAATAATAGTAAACATTCTCATTGCCATCTATAATGATATGAAATATCCAATTTTTTTTTTTTTTTTACCCCTTACGAAATGTTGAAAAGAATGAGATTTCAAATTTACATAAAAAAAAAACTTGAGGGCACCTACATTCAATGTGCTGTAAAGCTTTACTATGCCATGCTGATTTACGATAAACTGTTGTTTCAATGCTAAAATGCTATACGAGACAATGTCTAGGTAAAACAATCTGTTCACATGCTTGAAAAGCTGTTAACCAATCTCCTTACAGGACATCCTGTTATGGCTTACATTCTGCAGTGTATGGGTGAAAGCGAATGATGTCAAGACACAAAGAAACAACAAATGACTTTGAACTGGCACAACCTCAAGATTAAAATGAACAGCACAAGGCTGAAGGTAACAAAACATGCATAGACCATTTGGGTGTTTGCAAACAGTGATGACATGTTTTGTGGGCGGAGCCTACCCGGTGACAGAAAGTGACAGTTGTGCAGAACGACTATGGAAGCCACGGAGCAGTATAAAAAAAATACACATCTCACAATTCTAATAAGAAAAATCAGACCTGCGAGACTTTCTTTCCCTCAGAACTGTGAGTTGATATCCCACAATTCTGACTTTTTCTCAGAATTGTAATACAAACTCGCAATTGACCCTTCACAAAGACCCGCCCCCTTTAGTTACTGTTGCCATTTCTGACAAGCCATGCGCTCTCACGCCACACAGCATGTTCTCACGCTATGAAAAATACATCTGAGCAAAGAGGACACTGACAACGCATCGACACACAAGACAGAGCAGGTTACCTTGATATGAAACATATATTTCAAATATTGTAATGTTTTAAAGACGTTTAAACAATAAACACCATATAGTGACTCTATTGTGTCGTGACAGATCGCTGTAGCTCCTTCAGGCGGCTCGTGAACTGATCATCTCTTCATACTAGTTCATTTATAGCATCAAATAAACATAAATGGACATCAGAAGGAATGTTGTTTCAAGCGCAGAAAGATGCGAGTAAACACACTTTTTCAAGTTCCCCAACGTTAATCTACTAACTCCCCTGACTGCTTTTTTGGAAAAAATGGCAGATTTGGGGTTATGATTGGTCGCCTGTCAATCAAACCGCCGGCGAAGGGTCAAAAAAAAAGACAAACTTGCAATTGTGAGAAAAAAGTCAGAATTGTGATGAAATAGGTTTAAATATAATTTCATGCTGTAACTGTAGGGCTAATACATTATGTCCACTATGAACTGCATTTGTGATTATTATACATATCTATTTTTATTACATCAAATGTATGCTTTAATAGTAGGTTAATCGTTGCAGGTTTCATCAGTCCAGCCTGGAAGTTTAATGGCTTGCAACAATAGACGTCTACATTAAGCTTCAAAGCATCTTCAACGGCGGTATTCTGTAAAAGATCCTCTTTGTAACATTCTGAGTCTGACATCCAAAGACACAAGAAGACATTTTTTCTCTTATTCCATGGATCTCGCCTGTTTCCCCCCACTGTTTTTCCTGCCACTACAATGCTCACACAGCTGCAGTGACCTAACTGTGACGTCTCGTCTACTCCAAAATGCTCCATTAGCCACATACAATATTGTACTATACAATGTTCAATGTAACCTGCAGTGAAAACAGATGAGAGGAAAGCCAATGATCTTCAATCCTGATATTTGTACTCTACTCGATGGAAACTGGAAAGGTATCAACAAAACTATACAAGCGAGCCTCTCCCTCAGAGTTACCTCCTATTGCTCGTGTTTCAATCCCTGCAACACTGAAAGCACATCTGTCAACATGGAGATGACCAGACAGACAAGCAGTCTGCTGTTCCACAGTGACGTCAGTAGCAAAGACCTGCGAGAGCTGCTCGAATGAACCAGTTCACCATTAGAAAACACTCTCTGAATGACATTTTTCAGCAATCATGAGCGAACAGTATGCGAGTAGTGAACAAATAGAGGTTATTGATACATTTATTGAACTTTCCCATGGCTTGGTTTCCGCTACTCACTTCTGAAAAAGCCTGAATATAAATCAATAGCAAATTACAGTATGATGAAGTTAGACAAGTATCCTCACTTAATTTGTGTTTTGGTCTAAAAAGCAAACAGTAAAGACTAATGCTGTGAACCAGTCGTGAGTTTTGCGATAATGAAATGATGGAAATACAATACAACCTTACAATGGTTATCTCCTAAACCTCTTGTCTATATGAAATCATCTACTCTGCCAATAAATCAAAATGATTTAGGCTTATTGTTGAGTGGCCATTTGGCCTCTAAAATGAGATCAGAGACAGTTTGGATCATATTTGAGATAAGAATTGCAAAATAAGCTGTGAGCAACAACAACAACATGACAGAACTAAACATAAGCATGTTATAAGCAAACAGAAGCACCTCAGCAAGCATACGAAGCCAACCATGACAGAACAAACAACAAAAAACGGTAGTACTACTAAAAACATGCCCGATATCTGATGTCTGAAGGTTTTGTTGAGAAAAATAACAAAGCACTAAAAGTAGTTAAGGTCACTGTTATTATTGTTAACTACAACTAAAAGTATTGAAAATGTTTTAGTTAATTGAAATACGGTGGAAATAAAATAAAATATTAATCGAAAAACTCAAAAAAAAAAAATGAAAATTAGAAAAGTTGCCTCTGCAACTACATAAAACAAGTCGAAGTACTAAAATAAAAGAAATGAAAATAAATAAAAGTTACTATAACTAAAATGAAACCTGAAAATAAAAAAACAATAAAGGTAATTCAGAATGTTAAGAAATACCTACAAAAGTCAATAAATAATACTAAAATAACAAGTAATACTATGTGTAGTTTCCTACAATAAACAAACAGCAGTACCTCAAATGAGTAATATGTCTGAACATAAGGTATTTACAAAACAGTAGGAGAAAAACACAAAACTATTGTGTCTGCTGAGATTCAAAAGGCTTCAATCAGTGGAAACTTTCCCATAATGCAACAGGAGCTGTCAATGTCAAAATAGTTGACACTTGGAAAACTGTAAGCTACAGTAAAAGTGCTGTAAGTACCATGAAAGTTGTGCATTAAGGTTTAATTGTACTTAAATATTCACTGCTGACAGGTCAAAAGACGAACGGGTGAAAAAACAATGTCAACATGGCAGAAGCAACATGTCTGTGAATGTACAACACACCTGCAAACCTAAATAACACGTTTGAACGCTTCCAAATGGAAACACACTTCTCAAAATGGGAAACAAAACGGGTCAAGAAACAGACTTGATGACTGTCAACTATCGAACACAAATAAAAACAAGACTACACCCAATAAAAGCTCAATGCTGACTAACACAGTTCATTATTCAGAGATTTCATAAAAACATAAAGGTGTCCGCTTACATATATGGTAGACCATATAAGTATGTAGTAGAATCAGACCAAAAGCAGGTTTGTCCACATAACATGAACATAACTCATACATACCTGTCAGTGACTGTGGACCGTGTGTCGCTCATTGGGCTTTTGTTTTTAGCTATTATTCGTCCTATATCCAAAAGTCATTTTCAGATGCATCAGGAGAAGCATCGGTTTCTGATGTTGCATGAGTCTGTTGCATCCGTATTCTGTAAGGTAGACCCGGGGGCTCTCTAATTACAAAAAAGAAGATACAGAAAATGTATTATGAAAGATTCCATCCAGTTCACCACAACTGCAATTAAATCCAAATGATTCCAGCCAATCATACATTCAAAAAACACCCAAAAGAACACAAGCTAATGGCATTTTATAGACCATTAGACAACATAAAAGCATTTGGGTTTTTTTGTTTAAACTTTAAAAGTTAAAAAAAATTAAAAACAGCACATAAAGCACTTATGGATGATATTTTCCAGCACCACAATATCCTGAAGTAACCCAACTAACATTTGGTTCGTCCAGCAGTGGTGCTGTTTACAAGTAAATAAACCTACTTTTTATAAAAAACAACAGCAAAACTCTACATCTAATCTAATTGTAGTTAATACGTATAAAATTATTATATGCTCTCTCTCTCTCTCTCTATATATATATATATACAAAAACAAAGTATTGTCTGGTTAGGTTTAACAGTAGGCTATAGCAAGGCTTGTACAGCTCAAATCAATAATTTCACCAAAATAACTCTCGAAATGACTGATTTTTCGTTATTGTGCGGCTGGAAATTTACCTTCGTATTCAGCAGCAGCTCCAAAGCGAAGTCAAAACACTTCCTACCGCTCGAACTTGCTCTCCTTTGGCATTAAAACTCTTTTGAGCTTCCTAATGCTGAATTGGTGTCTGTCCACAGCCAACACAGCAGCAGCCGTCTGATACTCACCGCGAGCGAGACTGCAGACAAGGCCTTTGCTATGCTAAAGCTAACAGCAGCCTAATAACGTCTACTCCAAAATTGAGACGCTCTATCCTCCCAACAACAGTAACAAACAGCCGGGAGCATCCACACCAGCGCCAGTCACCCAGACAGGGAAAAATGCACGCGCTCATACACGTGTCACCAGAGTTTCCATGGAGCGGCGACGGAATCACTTCAGCATCAAAATAAACAAAACCCCGAGAAAAAAGTTCGCATAGGTCTACCCGAACGCTTTCCGAAACGAATGAAAGCGATGATCCACGTTCAAATCAGTTTAGAGCTTGTAGGTTCCGGTCCATCAAACTGGGGAAAGTTGAGATGTACCGGACTGCTGCCGTGTCTCCCGCGGGGCCGCGTCTCAAAACCTAGCGCGCGTCCTGCGCGGACAGCACTTCCTGCTCACGCGCGCTCGTGCATTCTGAATGTACACAAGAAAGTTGAGTAAGCAGACATGCTCACTAGAATTTGAGAAACTCTCCGTGTTTGAGTTATAGAGTGGTGATGGCTTCTTCGCGAAGTTCTAACGCGCCCAATTGGGAATAAATTATTTGGACATTGACAAACAAAACACTTCTTAATGCCGTTTTAGATGGCTTTGGGTGTATACGTTTTAGTATTTTGTTCATAAAGACTCTAAAACGTGCATATTTTGAACGGGACAGTATAGTGATTGGGACAAGGCGTTCACATGTCGTCCATTTCTTAGCGATATTATGAATTTTAAATTATGAAAAGTCTTGAATTTACAGCTGGCTAAATGAGATTGTTATTCCGTTGGAAACTGTGAGGTAGTCACTGCTAAATTTTTCAACTATAATGTTAGTTTGCCTCATGGTGGACGTTCGCAAAACTGCAACGCGTTAGCGACGCCTTACTTGAATATGTACGTAGCCTACATTATGGATTTTGTTTAGTATTTACTCTATGTGAGATAAAATGGTAACACTTTACAATAAGGGTCATTGGTTAAACATTAGTTAATGTATTAACTAACATGAACTAACCATGAGCAATACATTTGTTACTGTTATTTACCAATCTTCTTTGACGTTAGTTAATGAAATAGTTATTCATTGTTCATGTTAGTTCACAGTGCATTCACTAATGTTAAAAAGATTTTAATCATGTATTAGTCAATTTTGAAATTAAAATGAACAAAGATTAATAAATACCGTGTAAGTGCAGTTCATTATAAGTTCATATCAACTAATGTTGTTAACTAATGAACCTTATTGTAAAGTGTTACTGATAAAATAATACCTATTAATAATGCCTATTGTTATACTATAGCCTAACCTAACAAGATCATCTTTTTGTATATAGAGAACATTTTTTTTGTAAATAATGGCACTTTCATTTGATGTAGTGTTCGTATTGCTATTGTTGTTGTTTTTTAATAAACAATAGGTTTATTTATTTGTAAACAGCACCACTTCTGAACGAACCAAATGTTATTTGGGTTATTTCAGGACACTTCAAAAGATTTCTATCTAAATAAAACAAAAATTTTAATACAACTAATATTAATGTTTTAAAACATAACTGCTTCACTGCTTTTCAAAATAAATAATAAAACATAAATCAGACTCACTGTGGCCAACATTTCTCTTTTTCTTCCAAAAACAGTGAACTGCATTTTAATTAGTCCTTTTTACAATCTCTAGTCACACCACCAAGGCATTTTTTAAATATTATTATTAAACCCCACAAAAATCTTAATTATTTTTAACACATTCATGATGCCTTGAATACACTATAATGAATTTATGTATGATATCTTAAAGTATTTTTGAATGAATTGGTAGATCTGCACAAAAAGAAATGTCTTGCTGTCAGAATTACAATCCTTGTCACAAAGCTCTATTAGTTACAGTGCTAAAATATCCATCAGTCTAAACACAATTACACACATGAATACAACATAATCTGATATGTTCAATCTGACACATGAAATGAGACAACATTAATAACGTAAACTGATTTATGGCAATGATAAAGATGTTTATTGATTTGATCAACTGGTGTGGTCAATTCACCATGAGTCATCACTCAACTTCACAATTTGAAAATGGTTACATATCAATAACAAGACTTCTGGATTTACTTTTTCATTCAAGTCATTAATCACACACAAATCATTCAGTAATCTTCCAGAAACATTTAGTAGCGTTTCATGATCATTTCATGAATATTTCACATACTAAAAGCTTAACGGGAATGCATGTACATATTTAATTAAACAAGACTAATTAAAATGTATCACAAGTAGTATTCCTAATTACAAAAATATCAAATATTTCCAGTACTTAACAGTTTAAACACTTAATTCCTTATGAGTACAAATATATCACATTAGATTTGATTGTAAGAACTTTGAGTTAATCAATGTCAAATGACTAAAAAAAACAATCAAGACTTTTTAAGGGCTCTAATAGAGCATGGATGTTTTCCCATGTGTATATTACCAGCCAGAAGTGAAGTTTAATGGCTGATATATCCTTTTTAAAAAATATGTAAACATCTATTAGCGGCAGAGCTTTATTAGCTGATTCTCATTCTTCTCTCCAGTGTTTGAAACGAGAGGCCAATCTGCTGGCTGATCTTTCAATTTCTCTTCACGTCCTGCCCGTTGACCTCCGCCATCCTGCGACGATTCATCCAGTGCTGGTATTTGACCTGGGATTTGCGGCATGTGAAACGGGCAATGTCAACCATGAACACCCAGGACATCGCATACATGGCCACACCGCCACACTTAATGATGAACTTGGGTTTCGGAGAGGTCAGCTCACAGTATAGCATGTTGCCGCCGACGAAAATGCGCATGAATACAAACAGCAGAACGAACAGAACATCCACCAGGTCTCCGAGGAAGCTGTCGTAGCGGCCAGAGTGCTTCAAGAACCAGCGCGTCTGGAGGAGGGGGTTTGTGACCTCGCTACCAAACAGCACGGCACAAGACTCGATGCCCGACTCGCCCAGCCACAGAGTGAGCATAATACCCAGGATGCTCATGGTGTGGTGAGCGAGCATCACCAGGCCCTCGGTGCGGAAATACACGCACCAGGCCATGTCAAAGATAAAGTAGCCCAGACTGACCACCATAGCGGAGATCTGCAGAGGGGTGTTTTTTGTACCTGCAGATGATATATAGGAAAATATGAGAATTTGCCATGTAAAAAGGCAATACGGCAATACTAATACAAACATATTATACATCAGGGGTGTGCGATATGTATTGTTTCTGATAATATCGTAATTGTTGTTTAACAATGTGCAAGCTGACATTATAGAGTATGTCACTCTGCAAAAATCAAACAAAACCAAGCGGAATATCAGCACGATTGCAATCGTGATATTGGTTTTATTCAACAATTCAATAAACAAGATGTTAATATTAAGCGAGTTACACTGTATGCACAATATTGTCTGTTTTTGTTCTAATTCACCAATGATAGTTTTAAACAAGCAAAACTGAGCAATAGCTGTGTTTTGAACAAATCAGTTGAGTAAATGATTCAATAGTCTCGTTTACATTACCTTTCAAATTGCGCAAACTGACAATACGCGCAATGGCAACTCCCATATATCGCAAATAAGTTTTTACGCTCACGTGAGATGCTTTTCAGGCAATATACAGGTCACCTACATGGTATACCTAAAAGTCGATTATTCTTTAAAGATGGAGCAGTACGTTTGGACTGAAGATGAGTTCCTTATTAAACTCATAAAAGACAACAGAATTACGGGAATACTGCTTTCTAAACAATAAAGAAAAGTCACAATTTCACACAAGGTCGCTCCCAAGTATAAAGGGCTTTCCTTGCCATTAATGTTTGGATAACTTGCCTACGTCTCCTTCGATTAAAAAAATAATGGCTAGTGCAGTGACTGCGATACACTGAAATCTATTGGCATGATTTTTGTAATGACAGTGCGAGAGGAAAAAATTGCTTTTGAGTCGCATAACATTGGCTAATGGAAACTCCATTTCGCAATAGTTTTTTTATTGTCGTTTAGAAAACATTGCAAAAGTTTTGTGCAAATCTGTAATGGAAACCCGGCTAAGGACCCATTCATAAACAATCACTTGCTTTGTTTTGTAATGAATCTGTCATTTGAGCGAATCGGTTGAGAGAACCTGTCAAAATAACAAAATCAAGTCCCGGCCATTCTTGTTCGAGGAGATGTTTCACCCAGATATACATCACAATAGGAAAGAAAAGATCATCGCGGCATGTCGACTTTAACGGTCGTAAAGTAAGTTCATCAAATTCAGTATCTACTTAGAATGCGATTTCAGAGGCAGAAAGTGACTTGCCAGCACCTACTGATGGTTTTAGTTTCATATTTAAAGTATAATTCATTTTTTTCAATCATAGCATATATTTTTAAATTGAAAATCCTGCATTTAAAATATGTATCCCTACAATTATTTATGCAATAGTAATTGAAGCATAAATGCATTATGCCACCTCTAAGCTGCATTAAACAGTCGCACACCCCTGTTACATATATATTAACATTCGGTACATCTTGCCTGGGTTGGTGAAAGGCCACGGTCCATCTATGTATCCAATGTAAGCAGTTATACAGACTGCAAGGATGCCATGGAATAGTGTAACTAGCCGACAGTTCCATTCATAGCCACAAGTCCCATTTGTGTAGCACAGCAAAGCATAAAGAGCAATCCACCCAGCTAAGCACACTCCGACTGCCAGCACCAACGGTGACATCTTTAATCTGTGAACCTAATCAAACACAATGAGCTGTCATATTCAGAAAACACTTTACCATGTTAGATTGGATGCATGCATTCAAGAGAGTACTTACTTAAAGCACCACAACACTTGAGTGACTGAGATAAAAATGGCACTTTCCCTTTGATTCTGATGTGGAATAAGCGCTAAAACCACTCGAGTATGTCTGAAGGGGTATCAGTGGATTTCACATTAAGAGTTGAGAAATACTAAAGTCTGGCTTGTATCTGGGTGTGTCAAAACTCGACCAAAAGTAACTGTGGCAACCTTATCCACAGCTCTTTATCCTAATTTTGTCCAAACCTCAGATGTGAAGCAGTTGAACTGTGTCAATATTAGGTTATTTTATCAGGATATTGATATGCATGAAGCTTTGAGAGAGTTTTTAAGGCCCGTTCACACCAAGAACGATAACTATAAAGATAACTACATTAACATCCACACCAATGCACGATAATGTTACGTTTATTCTAAGCTCACACTGCAGTTTTGTCGTCTGCCATTTTAAAGGCTCAATCTGTTTAAAGCAGGATGGATTCTGAATGGCGGTCAATGTTTTGTCGTTCATCAGCTGGAAAGTGATTCATCCTTATAGTTGTGATGTAGACTCTGCTATTCTTTTATATTTCGATTTTTTTTTAACTATATTTGTATCGTTACCATTATGGTTATCATCATTGGTGTGAACGGTCCTTTATTCTTATTCGTAACAGGTTTAATAAAAAAAAAAAAAAAAAATACAATAAAAATGAATAATTTTGTGTTTATTATTTTTATTTGGCAAATTAGGAATAAAAATTTGATTGCATTCACACCGCAACAATAAAATGTAATTCTGATTTCTTAGAGGGAGAAGACCAGGGATGGAAGTAACACTTTTTGTTTGAGCATCAGCAAAATCAGTGGTTGTTTGTGCTACAGATCTCTTAAACGTTCAAACACTAACCACATTTGTCTACTACAAATAAAACTCACTTGTGTACTACACATTCACAGATTATGTGAGTTAATGTCAAATACAAAGCGTTCCATTGTTACAACCTACGCCACTACTGGGGTGAGTTGTAACACGAGCTGGGGATAGATGTAACAATGAAAAGGGATTTGCTGAAATCAGATCCACACTATCTAAGAACTCTAAGAATAATCAGTTTTGAATAAAATTAACAATTAAAAGTTTAAATTTAAATGTAGCCCCAAAACAACTGCTGCGTGTACCGTATTTCTGTCAAATTCAGTCACTGTCTATGTTGCTATCCAGCTATTTTTGTGTGAATTTCACGATATCACATAAAAAATGCTGGATGGAAATGCCAAGATGTGCATAAATTCTAAAAATGTGAACAAAAAACCCCTGCGCTCAATTACAGAGGATGTTTTATCTGATACATAAACTATGACAAAAACACATTTACTACATCAATCCCATGAAGCGCAACAATAAACTCACGTGACTTTGCCTTAACAGAGGATTCGATTGATACTTGATGGAAACTTTTGAATTGTTTCTTTAGATGTGCTGGTTTGTATATATGTGGGATGTTTGGAAATATGTTAGGAATGCTGATGTGGATAGTGTAATTCTGTTTAATTCTTTGTTTTAGTTGTTAATGTGTAAAATTTGCACACTGTGACAAACAGAATGGACAATCATTTTAAAGTTAAAGTTAAGGGCAACACTTTATTTTACAGTGTCAGTTACAAATGCTACATGTAGTTATACTGTTGTAATAACTATAAATTATGCAGCAAACCAAATCCTAAATGTAGTTACTTAATATTACTCAGTACTTAAATGTATAATTACAGTGTAACAAAGACACCTTAAAATAAAGTGTAACCAAGTTAAGCCAAGCTATTATTTGGAAGTTGGGATCATAGGGGGATGGTTGTCAAACAGTCATAACATAGCTAACTGTTTTAGTGTGTAGGTTTGAAGTTTGCATAAATGCAAAACATCAAATTAAACTAGAGAAACAGCTACTTTAGGTTAGGCAAGTTAAATCATTTTCTCTATAATACAATGATTGCAAGGCAAAAAAATGATCCTGTTACAAAAAATGTCACTTTCCTTCCCAAAAAAACTTTTTTGTCCTAAAATCTCCAATTTTGCTCACAGTCACGTGTCACTTCTCCTGCGAGAGGATGATAGTGATGACATCACCACAGCTCTTTTCTAACTTGTTGAACTTGTTGTTACAACACTGCCTTAAAGTCCCCCCATACTTCTTGTGTTGGGATATAAAATTATTGGACCATTTAATAACAGATTTTTCTTATTTCCAAACGTTTTCCTCAAACGTAGTTCACAGAATGGTTAAATTTCTTATTATTCCCCACAAAAAAAGGCAGTTCACAAAATAGACATTTCCAATGCAAATCCTCTTTCAGATGTAAAATAAGTGAATGAGTTAATAAATATAAAAGTAAAATGGAATAATCACATAGAGATCTTAAGACTCTTGGCTGGCAGATCCAGTCTTAAGCTAATCTTCTGAGCTGTGGGTTGACTGAGCTTAATTAAATCACGAAGAGCAGGTTAAACGCGTAGCCATGAAATTATATCTGTTCTTAAAAAAGGATAAAGGTATATACCTCTCAAAATAGTCACCTCAATAGCATGTTCATTGACAGGCCGGAGAGTTATGGAGTGCTCAGCATGGATGCCGTCTTCCCCGCGCCTCCCGCTTCAGCATCACGTACAGAAGAGCAGCAGTGGACCCGACACGAGGCCTTGAGGGATCTCAGTGTTCAGCTCCGGCATCGTCTTGGAGATGGTACGCAAATCACCACACAAACAAAAGCCACATTTCAGCCACACAGTCGCTCAGCGACTGGACAACAGCGAGGATGACAACAAAGAGAAAGACGCATCCTTACAGCAGGGCGACCTCTGCTGGTACGGAACGCGAAAGAGAAGCGTCCCTCACCACCGGAGCCGCGGACGGTTACTTATGGTGGTGATGGCTTTATTATTTACAATAAATTATATTGTATTTAAACAATTTAACAACTAAATGCAGAATAATTGTAACTCTAAATCAGAAAATATGCTGAGCTCCAAGTAAAACCAAACAAAACTGACAAATTATATATATATATGTGTGTGCGTGTATGTATACACATATACACACACACCAAACAAACGATAGCTTTTTTCCTTTTAAAAGCAAGGCTAGTTGACTAAAGTGAGTAGCACGTGATAATGATGCGTCTGTGGCATCAGAAAAACAGCCGTTACAAATTTATTTTGTTCTCTTTCCTCAAAAAAAGGTTGAAAATCTATATGGCGGTTCCTTTCATAGTCAGTGAACAGGTGAATAACTAACAATTTAATCAGTAACACCAGCTCCATTAAAAAATGCTTAATCGTTAAACTGACACAATATAACCATATAAATAAGAAACTTTGATTCGAGCACAGAAAGGTTGATAAGCTTTTTCTTATGCTCACCAAGGCTGCATTTTTTTTTGTTTGTTTGTTTAAAAATACAGTAGAAACAGCAATATTGTTTGGCAGAATTATGCATTTAAAAACAAGGCTATCCTATACGACACTTTGAAGGAGCTTTTATTTAAAATGACTTCATATAATGTTCATATTCATAGGAAAATAGTTTTGATACTTTATTCATAACAGCTTTATCCTCAAAAAGAATCAGTAAACACTGAATCACTAAGGCACTTGTATCCCAGACAAAAGCTGTCGGTTGGGGAGGTGTAATCTCAAACAACACTTTTAACATAACACTAATTCTTTGAAAAAAAAGAAAAGAAAAAAAAAATTAAATAAATCCGTAAAAACATTTCAATACCATGAGCAACAACCGAGTCAAATGTGTATGTTAAATGTGAACATTCGCATTGTAAGAGTTGAAGACGAATGTAGTGAAATGTGAAACATTAACAGTTTCTCTTCTTCATGATTAGAGCTTAGTCTGTGGACTTGGTCCTATTGAATGTTGAAATGACTTCTGAAGCAGTGAAATCTTCAAGGACATTTGATACCACACAAAAGGATGTGAATCCATATTTGTAATGTTTCACAGCTCTGGTGTACTGAGGTCATATTGATAGGAGGCGCCTGAGTGACAGTAATGCATAACCAGAAGATGGCAGTGTTGGATGCACAGTAGCAACGATTTAAGCAGGATTTCAGTCTGTTTTCTCACTTTCTCACTCCCTCCGTTTTTAGAATATTCACTTACTTTGGTTTCCCATGTTACTTTTGCAGCGTTGACTGCTCCCAACTTATGTCCATACTTCAAACTATAAGTTATTATTGATCCAACTGGACCTTAAATGATACTGTTGTGCAATGCGATAGACAAGTCCATCCTTATGAAGATGAAAACACTGAAAGAATCCCAAATTATTGCCAGCATTAAGACTTGAGGTGAGAATTCACAGGATTGAATCAGTCTGAATCATTTGGAGAATGACTCGATACCGTTTTTTGTCTGTACCAACATTAAATCAAAGCATGTCTACGTCCACCACATTTAACTTAATACAGTGCTTTAAATCTAACGGTCAAAATAAAGAAATTAAAAAAAAAAAAAAAAAGAGAAAAGGCATTTTCTCTGAATATGTGCGCTGTGCTTAAGTGTCTTCAATCATTTCCCACTGCAAAATAAATAATACCAGCTTCAGAAAAAAAAAAAAAGTAAATTGGCAACCTGACGAGATCCAGCTAATTTTAAGATTACAGCTTGTTATAATCTGACTAATTCACAGGTTGCTCACTTGGGCCTGCATGTCAGGACTCAAAAGATACTCATTCCACAGGGCTGGTAAGAGCTTTAAAACTACTGACCAGCTTAAATGCACAGTCGACAGCTCAAAGATGTGGCCAACTGCTCTGGAAAAACAAAATTAGAGCACTAGTGCTGCTCAAATCACATTCCATCCACACCCGTCCAGCATAACTTCTTTGTAAAACTGCTCTGTGCAGAAGGCACGAGTCTAAAGGCTCGGAGGTGAACGAAAACCTCTGGCGAGGGTCACATTAAATAAGTTTTTGTAGTAGCACTTGTGGTTCTAGGTCTCTTCCTCCCATAGGCACAGCTGTTTGTGCGGTACATAGTAAGTAAATTGGTAGCCTTTGCTGCAGCTTTTGATGCCACATTTATACGGGCTGCCCCTGCCGGAGACGTCCCTGTTGCGACAGTACTTCAGCAGGCAGGGGTACCATTCCAGTCTGAGGTTGTAGCTACAGGAGCAAGGCTGCCACAGGTCCTTCACTGTCTCGCAGCTCTGGAGACCTGGCACATCCACTGCTTGAGGCTCGAACATGGAACCTTCGACTCCTGAAGAATCACAAAAATCATTTATCATAGTTAACTATCTTGTTTCAAGCTATGGAGGTCAGTGAGGTGTTCTAGTGATGTGTTCCAGTTAAAACAGTAATGTATCGGCACTAGGTCTAACTACATTAAAATACATTTACTACGTATCCTTCTCCTCTAAGATTTTCACATTTGATGTGGAAAAGTGCCTAGTCTATATATGAGCAATATCACATGAGTAGCCAGGCGATATGGCCGTTTATCAGCGGCCGAGTGCGGTAGTTAATCGCAGCGTGCTGACGTACAGCCATAACACATGGTTACGAGTGTGATATTGTGTTTATACAAAAGTTCGACAGCACAAGTGTGTGAATAAATAACAACGGAGTGTCTTTAAAAACCCTCGTTTGTGCAGGATTACTCTCTTCCGCCATGGATTCAAATCTCTAGTTGAGCCCAAGCCTCGATTACGAGAACCAGAAAGTGTAGTATAAATACATATAATATATAAATAAATATATCTTAGTCATTTTTTGGTGTTAAGTACAACATTTACTAATAAGTTACTAAAATTGAGAAATAAAACATCCTGTGTAAAAATTTGACAACATGAGCTAACATGAACTATAAAAATACAACTGTTCACTATTAAATTAACATTAACATAGATTAATCTAAACTGTAACAAATGTTACAGTGACAGTCTGCATACTTTAAAATCCCATCTAAAGACCAACCTTTTTACCCAGGCTTTTTATGACCTACTTTTATTAGTCTGTATTGTACTGTATTTACGATGCGTGTGTGCTGTTATGTTGTTGTACTCTGCGATGCTAATGGGATTTGTTTATTGCCATTTAATTTTTTTTTAGATTACCGTTTCGATTGCTTGTAAGGTGATTTTGGGTGTAACGAAAGGCGCCGTTAAATAAAATGCATTAATATTATTATTATTTAATGTATTATTTATTGGTAGCTAATGTTACTTAATGCATTAACTAATAGAACCATTGTACATTGTTTCCATAAATTTTTGTTGGAATCAATAATTCTCCACTAAAGTCTCATGTGTCAAATGAACCTGATCTACAGACTACAGTATGCAATTTTTTACAATATGCAGTTCAAGAGAAATGGTTTTTGCTTACTATTACATAATACATCAGGCTTTAGAGGGTTAAGATGTGCAGAATACAATGTCAGCGTTATATTTAAGTGTGCTGGGTTTGCTAGGGTATAATTAAAGTATCGCAATAAGCATGCTTGCCTCTGTCCAGCCAGTGTCTGACATCAGCCTCGCGCGTGTACACGGCCTCCCGGGCCACACTGCACATGTTGTGGATGTGGGCACTCAGCTGCCACGTCCTTGTCAAATTGACCGCTATGTTCATGCTCAGCATCTCCGTGCTTCTCTTCTCTTCTGCTGTGCGGATGGCCTGGGGATTTTTCTGCAAAAGAAAGATTTTTAGAATTACTTCTGTCATTCTTTAAAGCTAGATGTTTCAGTAACACTTTACAATAAGGTTCATTAGTAAACGAACTAAATAATGAACTGCACTTACACAGCTTTTGTTAATCTTTGTTAATGTTAATTTCAAAATTTACTAATACGTTATTAAAATCTTGTTAACATTAGATAATGCACATCGTTAGTTCGTGTTAGTTAATACAGTAACTAATGAACCTTATTGTAAAGTGTTACTGATGTTTCTTTTATCACACCTTTCATTTTCACACATTTTAGGACCTTGGCCACCCTCCCAGGAACTACTCCTCAAAGGCCTTTTACAGCCTTTTTCCTCTGAGATCTCAAATTTAAACATCACACTCCTACGTAACAGTTAACTCATGAGCTCAACTCTAACACCCCGGATCTGCTCCCTCACTCCCAACCTTTCCACCCCAATGACTTTTCCCTGCCCCGTCATCAGCCACTGAGAGCCTGGGAGCAGCAGACTGACCTGTCGCAGTCTGGCCATGGACTCGCTGGGGATGATCTCATTGTGGTTGAGTCTTGTGATGAAGCAGAGCGCCTGGTACTGGTTCTGCCCTCTCTCGAGTTCTCCCAGGATCAGTGCCCGAAAGATCTTCACATCCTGAGAAGAAAAACATGCAATCATCGTTAAATTGTGCCACTCCTTAAGATATGTGACATTAGAACTACAAATTCTGAACTCTTTGAGTTAGAGACTTGAAGGGCATCAAATACTAGGGCTGCATGATTAATATATGAACTGCGACCATCACAATTTCTGCTTCTCTTGATTATTTAAGCACAATAGTCTGCATTATTTGTGATGTATCCAGTTTGTGATTTTATTAAGTACACTTGCGCAACTTCTGTGCTGCAATAGTTTTTTTTTTTTTATTGTTTTAATATTAAAAAGATTGACAATTTGGAATTATTGTAATTAACATTAGGAATTTCACTGTTTTAGCTTTCAAAATGTACAATGATAAGGTAAAATAACCTTGCATATGGGTTAATGTTTTCTTAATTTGTGCTTACAGCAAAGTGCAACAATTCTAATTATTAGAGATGCACTGATGTATCTGCCACTAATTAGTATTAGTATAAAACCAAGTATTTTCACTGTTGGCTATGGGCAGATCGCTTAAAGACAACCAATGATCAGGGCCGATTATATCCTGTCCATCAAAACGGGGTGGTTCAGATTGCAACACCTACTGTATGTGAAGAGAATCTTTGGGTTGAATTTAGGGCAACTTAATGCAACAATTACCCATTAACAGTTAAAAAAATAGTGACAAAAGTTCTATTTGACCCTATGAATCACCCATAGTTCAAGCCAGGATTGCCAGGTCTGCCTCCATTCCAATAATCGCAAAGAGCAATATGTCAATCAATGTAGCATTTACCTCAGGAAAGTTATCCACTGTTCACAGTTCATTAGAGAGGAGCTTCACTAAAGAGGAGCTTATTTACTGTCAATTATATATGCCTGCTTGAATAAATTTTGGAATAATCGGCTGTTGTATCGGTGGAGAAATTTTGTATTGGTGCATCTCTACTAATTATAAAAGAATAAATAAAAAACTGTTTATATAAATAAACAAAATAATCAAGATTATTAAAGTCACTATGAAATCAAAATGGACAACTCTTATATTTTATGGAATACTTGTGTGTGTGTGTGTGTATATATATATATATATATATATAAAAAATAAATGATTTGTCCATGCACAATTTGCTTTTTTAGATTCAAGTGCCCTTGTAATCTTTAATCAAAATAACTTCCCTCCTCTTGCAGCAACATCTCTTCTCTGATGACGCGTTTACTAGCGCGAGGGTGGGACAACCTGTCACTCACATGAGACCACAGCCCTATCAAATACCCATTGTTTAGGCTCCTAAATTCTTGCTTTTTAGCATTTGAAAGTCAGCCGTCAACCTTTAAGCTTACAGTTAGATCCTCGTTACAACATTTTATAGTGTTTAAGCCCAGAACAACAGAGACGCTGTATATTTCAGCAAATGACTGAGTTGCTGTTGGCAACCAGAGCAAATATCTGGCAGCGCCCCTGTGCCCATAAAAACTTCCATGCAAAGGCATTATGGGAAACCACAGAGAGGAGAGTAAGGCCACAGACCTGTGCACCCATTCATCAGCTTCTGCTTGCTCTGGCATCCTCATGACTCTGCCAGCAGAAGACACACATTCTCCTCACTCCCTCCTCCTCTTGTTTTTCACAGTAAGGTCTCAAGCACCAAACTGACAGAAGGAGCAAGCTTTCAGGGCTTCGTTCGCAAAGTTGGAGGTTTTCTCAGACAATCAAAATAAACAAGCCAAAGCTGTCTTTGTTTGCTCTGGAGCTCTCATCTCATTCTCTTTCTAGAACCTTCCATCTGGTTTCCAGAGTTGGTCAACCCCCAAACTCATGGAGCAGCAGTCTCACTGAGCCCGAGACAGAGAGACAGCCAAGAATCATTCACCTCCTCTGTATTGAATGACAATGCTCTCTTATTTGTATCGTTTTCCTTGAGCAGGTAAATTCAGTTCCACACAAACTTTTCGTTTGAATTTAATCTTTTTCTCTCCATTTTGGCCTTCTGTCCGCACTGAGATAGTGTTTTTGATTGGCCATTGAGCTCACACGCTCAACAGGGATCCACTGATAGATGGCTGATTTCAAATACATCTGTGTGTGTATCTGTGCATCTTGATCATTACAGCCAGTCACAGACATATCTGTTGAGAGCATGAACACAATGGCCAATCAGAGGTGTTCAAAAATCCGCCCAACAGCACGCAAAATGCTAAGGGAAAATGATTTCTACATTTTTAAAATTTTAGTCAACCCTTTAGACAACCCTACTATGTACTAGCATCTCTTATTTATGTTCACAATAGAGTGGTGGTACTGTGAAGCATGTTTGTAGGCAAAAATGTGGAAATGAGTTAGCATTTTAGCACTTCCTGTTCCATCATCCCAAAGTTGTTTTTCTTGAATGGATTTTTGGTTAAATGGCTGAAATAAGGTCTGTGGCTAAGCTCTAGATACTTTCACATTTTATTCTACGACATACATCAGTATTAACCTACCCGTGATTCTTTAAAGCTTGTAGTTTGCTTGTAGCCTACCTTTAGCTTTTCGCTTCTAGCTACTGCATTTATAAATTCAAAAAAGTTGTTCATCTGTGAAAATTATGTTGATGGAAAAAACATGCAAGTATTAAACTTTTTTTTGATCACATAGGTTATTTTCTGCGAAAATTCTATTGGGTTTTTGTCGAGGGAACCAGCGTGATGCCAAATGCCAACTGGCCTACAAAGTGACATCATAGGTTCCACCACTCTATCGAAATTACATTTAAATATTACTTCATTTTCTATAATGTCCAAGTACACCGATCCCAATCGGTGAATCAGTACAATGACAGACATCCAATAATAACTTAAAACTATAGTGCAATGAAGAACTGTTCAGCATGGATGCTCTTCAGAGGAAGAAGCAGCAGGAACATAATTAAACTGATGGAGGAGGCAGACCTTGTGGAATTACCGTATGGGTGACAGAACAATCAGCAAACACAAGAGGGGGGGAGTGAGCAGGCAGTTGTTATTCTAAGCTCTGGTACTAGAAGGACCTCCCAGTCAGCAGAAAGGTGGTTTGGTTTAAGGAACGAAGAGAGGGGTTGGTGGGGTGAGGGGGGGACTGCTCTAGGCACTCAATTTAATTACAGGGAAGTGTTAGCATCACTGCCTTGCAAACACCTTGATGACAACAGGGAGAAACCAACTGCTGATGCAAGCTGATGAAATCAGTAGCTCAATCATTGATTTCTCTTTACAACTATTATCTTCTTTGCTCTGCAATTTCCTCTTTCCTTATCTGAGGAGAGCATCTCTTTCGCTTTCCTCCGGGGTCCTGTTACAATTCTCTGTTTGACCCCCTCCATGCAGGAACATGTCTAAGGCGGGTTAGTGAGCAAATGCTTCAGTCAAGTAGATCCTCAGCTCAGTTCCTCATTCGTTCATCCTCCCGGCCGGCTCAGGTCTGCCAAATGACCAGATTAGAGACGAAACATAAATCTTGGTGCAGAAGAGTTTATTTTGACAGTCCTGAAGAAATATATCTCTGAAGTCAAAGCAAACATTAGCGTCTGCTCCTGGTCCTGCTTCCTGCTGCAGGATCACCGCGTGTTTGTTTGGACTATGCCGTTGACGTATGACAGTGGCATCATCACAAAGTTTGGCAATGCTATCACAGTCAGTTCCAAATGTTGCTTATGCCATAAAATTCCCGTCAGACATACCCAATGATTTATTATCAAGAACATTAAAGTCATAGATGAAAGGTTGGCTGACCAAAGATATTTTGAAAAATGTTTCAACTTTGTGATGAAAGTCAGTGGAGTCCAAAAAATTACTATTATTATTATTTTTTTTTTTTTTTTCCAGAACAGATTATTCTTTTCAGAAATTGGATGTTCTGTGTTCCACAGTATAAAGTCAAACAGGATTAGAATGACATAAGAGTGAGTTCATAATTCATGTGATTGGGTGAACAGTCCTTTTCACATAACTAAAGCCAAGTGCACAATACAAGATGAGAAGCTTGTCACTTCTCTTTGCTTTATGCTTTGTTTTGGAAGTTCGGAACTTAAGCAATTGCTACCTGGATTTGAATTTGTGGTAGTTTATAAAACATTAGCCTTCCAACTTCATGTTTGTTTGTGTCTCTAAAAAAATAAAACACCCTCTAAATTCATCTCTGGAGACGAGCAACTACGACAGAAGAGATAAAACTATTTTTGTTAATTGTGCCACACTACCTATGCAATGACATTGATGAATAATTTAAAAAAAAAAAACATGTCAAAAACATGCTCTTTGTTCTGCCACAAAGATGGTTGCTTTTTGCTTGCTTTATGTTTGCTTTCTTCTGAAACAACTGGCATGAATACTGTCTACCCAAGAGACCTTGTGGAATTGCTTAAGATCCCTGTTTGCAATATAATGCACATGTTGCCATTAAACTTTGTTCTGCAGAAAACAAACACGAATTACACGAGAGAAATGAGAAAACTAAATGTTGCGCAAACCAAGAGGGCATCTACTTCAAGATGTCACATTACATGCATTATTAACATCTGGATTACCATCTCAAAGTAAATCTACTAAGGGGAAATAATGGAACAACAGTTTAAAAAAGTGATTTCACCATTATTTAAAACAGGATCAGCATTGTCAAGGGTTTAAATAAAAGACTTTTGTCTTAGGAGACAAAAACACTTTCAAAAGTCAATGAATTTGCAAAAGCTAAATGTATATTTTTTGACAAACCAAACGGGTCTCGGAGTAACAATTTAAGCTACAAAATAAACTGCAAGTATAATGAAGTGCACAAAAAGCATTTCGAAAGTCTCATAGTTCACTCCTCATGGATGTTATTACATTCATCAAAAACATTTGGAACATTAGATCTAAAAACTTTGACAAACACACTCATGAGCATCAATCACTTCACCTAATACTAGCCAGCTGAGAAATAAATTGTTACCTTACTACCCATCTGTTTACAAATCGACATCATTTGAATATCACGAAAACAATGTCTGTAAAAAAAAAAATAAAATTTAAAACGTGCACAATACATGGTAGTATTTACGAGAAGCAGAGCTTCAGTGAGTACATATATTTCCTGGAAATGCATCATGGCTTTCTGAGAAAAGGGAGAAAATGGTCTCAGAAATGATAATGTGCATAATACATAACATACGAAAGTATAATTTATTCTGAGATACTTCGCACTGAATGCTAAAGAGAATAAACACCAATCACCAATTCACCAAGTGACCATCGTACATCATGTTGGTTTTGACGGACATTTTTTTACACAAACTCTACATTCTGATATTGAATATTTTCCATAATTTCTATTCTTGACTGATCTTTTTCTTCATAACTTTGGCAATAGAAGAACTATAAAATGAGTGATCTTGAGATGAGTTCCAGTAGTTTAATTTGACTCTCATATGCTGACGTAATATACATTATAAACTTGACAGCTAAAAAATAAAAAAAAAAGTGTGTAAACTACAGCCAGATCTATTGATTAATTTGTTTAGATGAAAGCTATAGATATACTTTTACAAATTCCACAATTTACCCTTAGGCCCAAAACATGCATATGTATGTGAATCCAAGGTTTAAAGTCTTAATGCAATTCATTATGTGCTATATTAGTGATAAACATTTTTTTCTTCAACAGTCAGTTTTCTGGAGGACCAACAGTTTAGTAAATACAATAGCACACATTTAACTGTTGACATGTTTATAGCTGCTACCTGAGTCACAACATATGTGGTATTAAAAGGTTCTCAAGGGAGCTTTAAAGTTACCTTCAAAATGTCTTTGTACATACTTATCTGTATTAATAACAATCATGTGTTCGCAAAGTATTGATTTGAGTAAAGTATGTTTCCAAGACATTTCTGAGTCATATTTCAATGAAAGTCATTGGGGCCCGAAGTGTTTTGGAAGCCATTATATGGACAAAAACAGTTGAAACATTCTTCAAAATATCTTGTTTTTTGTACCACAGAAGAAATTAACTCATACAGGTTTGGAACGATATGAGAGGTGAGACAAAAATAGTGACAATTTTCATTTTTGGGTGACATTTCCATTAAGCCAAGTCACTAGACTGAAATAATCAAGGCTGAGTCAGAATGCAGGTATGCATGCTTTGAAATTTCCCTTGTGAAAGAAAATTCCGGATTGGCAAGACTTCAAAGATCAACGGTTTTGCATTTAACCAAACACCCAGAGCTGTTAAGGTAACGGAGGGAAAGATTTAAGATTAATATCAACAAACAGCAAGGCATGTAGCCATGTTCCAGAAGAAACGTTTATGATAAATGTAGTTCCTCTTCAAGGAGAAATTAAGGATACACTATTGTCTAGAATTTCAGTTTAACTGGATTACAGCTCCTTACGTGATGGCAGGGATGTTTAATTGGTTTTCTAAGAAGGCTGGTGAAAAGGCACAGGTGCATGCCAACATTTAACCTTTCGCTCTGATGAACAGAAACCTTGGACAAAAGACAGAGCGTGGGAGAAATGCCTGTGGTGGTTAAGTACAAGAGGAATTTGAGGCCTTTCACGCTTACGAACAAAAACTTAACATTTATTGCACTAAATAAAACTCCACGTAGAAGGAAACAACTGATTCTGTTTTGGTAACATCTTAAAGTAGATTTCCTCTGAATATGACACCAAAAACCAAACAGCATAGCAAAAATAGAGCCACTTGGCTCTTATGGTAATGGAAGACCATTGCTTCGACCGGTTTGTCCCGTGTGACCTTTGACTCCTATTTGGCATGTGGCTAACTTGAGCTTCTGTGGGACAGCAGGGACGTCTTCACCCTTTCTCAGCTGTCTGATTGTGCTCCACACTCACTGATTTATGCTCATCTACTCTAGTCAAGATCATGGCGTTACCTCCAATGGGCTGTTAACTTCTTCCACAACCATCTTAAAACTAACCAAACATCTGGATTTGGTACAAAAGCTTAAGTTTAATAAAACAAGATCTTAAAGCTGATGCCTGTTTACAAATGTTACGCCATATTTGTATTGCACAAGACCCAGAGGGAGACGTCAGAGCGTGGGAGAAGAAAAGACAGGACCCAAACGTAGCAGGGAGGATTTGTACAGTTCCTGTAAACTATAAGAGGAAGTACATCTCATTTCCATGTAGATATGCCTCATCAAGACAACAAAGACCAAAATGCAACCCCAAGTAATACAATGTCTTTCACGGGGAAGTTTAACTGATAAACTGATATAACCCAAGGCTTGATTCATCAAACAATGAATCAAACAGATCATGGGTTATTTACTTTCTTGTGGCTGTTAAGACATGTCGCTTTGGAGTGGCTTTAAGGAAACAGCTCATCCTGAATGATAAAAAGCCTGTTTAACTATGCAAACTAGTTCCAGTAGTATAGTGAATGAATTATGAGTAGTAAAATGCTCTTCCTCTACCTTCAGGGTCCTAAATAACACTCATCAAGTGTCTAATGCAAATAAAAAACAGTTTTGGTGACTGAATGAAATGTTAACACTTTAGTATGGAGAACACATATTCACTATTAACTGATTTTTCCCTCAAACTCCTATTTTACCACTTAGTAAGGTAGTTGTTGTAGTGGTTAAGTTCAGGTATTGTGTAGAATTAAAGGATGAAGAAATTGGTCATGGAGAATAGGGTATAATATGTGCTTCATAAGTAGTAATAAACAGCCAATATGTTAGTTACTAGTTAAAACGGAGAATAGACCCTTCGCCGGCAGTTTGACTGACAGCCGATCTGACCAATCATAACCCCGAATCCGCCATTTTGTCCGACAAAGCAGTAAGGGGAGTTAGTAGATTAACATTGGTGAACTTGAATTTGAAAAATTGTTTACTCACTTTTTTCTGCACTTGAAAGAACATTCCTTCTGATGTTCATTCATGTTTATTTGATGCTATAAATTAACTATTGTTTCTAACCATTGTATGAAACAATTTGTTTCATGTAATCTGACAAACATGTACAGCACACAAACATATATGCACAAATTATATGCTTGAATAACGTCTTACTCTGGCATTCCCAAGAAGTTAATACGAGTGGAAAATATTTCTCCCTTCTACCATGCGCTCTCTGTTCTCTACGTTGTCTCCAATAATTGCAGCCATTTTGCAAAATAGGTTAAGACATGCTTTTTTTGAGCGTTAAATAATGGGTCAAATACCAGTAAATTAACTACTGTTCACGGCTTTTCTGCGCCAATTTTTACCGCATGTCTTCAGTAATTCCCGACAGTAGCTTTTAATGCCCAAAGAGGGTTTGCGCTGGTGCAAGCGGTTAGTAAATCTGACCCCAAAATATGAGTAACAAAATCGTGTGTTTTTAGCAAAAGAAACTAGATTTAAAATTGTATAACATTCATGGTTTGAATTCTTCTCAAATTTTTCGTTGGTTCTCATTCAAACCAGTGACTGAGGAAGAAATTACCACGTTGATCATGTACGTGTGCACTATATGCAGCTAAGGTACAAAGAAAGCAATCTTCAGCAATCAGACTGATGCTATAAAATATGCTTGTGAGAATTTATGACGCATTAAGACCGTCCATTTGAGTTCACTCAGGGATTTATGCAATCTGTGCTCTGCAATCAAGAGTTTTACCAAATTGCAACACACAGCAAAAGACAGCTGTGTTATAAGAAGACTGCTTTACTTGAAAGTGCAAGAAAATTAAGATTCAAAAATCAGCATATTTCTGTTTCTCAGTGTTCAAAATGGTTTCAACATTGACAATGTTCAAATGTGCTCTGGATCAACTGAACTGAACGGTTCAGCACTTTGCATAACGGTGTCTGTGGGTAAATGAGGCCTCTTCCTTCTCAGCAGCATTCAAAGGGTCAACATCTGCCTTATTCTGGTTCGAATAAAGACATCAGCTTGTAGCCAAAGCGTTGCCAGAGATGTCCTGCCTGTTGCAGACACACTTGATCAAGAAAATAAGAACTGAACTGCAACTAGTTATCAGAGACAACGCGGTTTCCTGTATTGTAAGCAGTCTTATTGTGTGATGAAAACCCTGTTTTACAAGGAAATTTAGAGGTGAAATGTGCTGTTCTGAGGAATAAAATCCCCTCTAAATCCAGCACATTGCAATGCAATATCTATACTACATCACTCATGCAATGTCTTAGTTCCCTTATTGTAATGTAAAACAGCAAATTCTACACACTGGGTGTGGTCCGTCATTTAAATTACATAAATCATTTAAAAATATTGAGTCATCATGTGAGCGGTTGTTCAAGCCTGTGTGGTGTGTAGTTAAGGTCACATCTATTTCACATGTCTCAGAATCGGTGGGACATTTTGAAACAGGTTGGACTGGCCAGGTTCAAGTGAGAAGGTTCACACACCTGGATGGCATCCAAACGCAGACAGACAAGTTCCCACAAGTGACAAAATGACAAATTCAAAAGCGAAACAAGTTCAAAATTCCACTGAACTTATGATGAGTTGCTAATACCAGAGCCAACACGTTCTTGACACAAGCGACAATAAAAGATTGCCCTTAAGTTGAATCTAATACAACAAAGTTTCCAGCTAGCTCAAACGTTATGGACCGATAACATTTCAAAGTAAAGAGGAGGGTTGGCTTGTGTCCAAGCAGGTCACAGATATCCCAAGAGGGAGATGAGCATAAAAGCAGACCGCGCGGCTCCTCGGTTGGCAGCGGATGCGAGCTGATATGAATTCATCTTCACGGCATATGCTGCCGATGGGCAGAGTGCTGAGAAACACAATACAACTAGAAAGACAACGGAACAGTTAAATAGAAAAGTTTGAGTTAGAGATGAAAGATCCGTGTGATCACACATTGTATCTCTCTTCCACATAACAGTCACCGCTGGATTGTGATGTGTTACTCTAATTACTGCAGCCTGAAACAGTCAAAGTAGGCCAAATGGTAAAAGAACTTCATACAGCACACTTTTTCCACACAATCTGGGAAAAAAGGCCAGTCTGTTACTCAGATATATGTTTTTTTATATTATGAAAATGTATGCTTAAAAAAAATGGCCAAAACCACTGACATTTTTTCTTGTAATTTGCATGATATTCCAATCTCATCTGATTTCCACTGAAACTGGAACTGAACTGTAACAAAACAACAAGCCGTTATATAACTTGTGGAGATGAAACTGTATCAGAGTATGAAAGCTTTTATTCGCAACTGAATAAAAAAATAAAAAAAGGTGATTGTGACTTTTTTTCCCCCCCCAGAACTGCATGATATAAAATTGGACTTGGACAATTGAGAGTTTATATCCAGCAATTCTGACATTATAATTGACAATTGTCAGAAGTTTTCCATTCTTAAAGTACCCCTTTAAATAAAGTGGGTAGTTAACATTAGTAAACGGTTAATGCATAAACTAACTAAAAATGAGCAAAATTTTTTCAAAAAAAAAAATCATCACTTCCTGATAAACCAGCGCAAAATATCACCAAGAAAAATGGAAGTCGCTGCAGTAGATGCCACGGTATAATAATTTTTGTATAAATTAATAAATAATAAATTAATTGTGCCTCAGAGTGTGCAGACAAAACCCAATGAATGCAGTCATATTATCCCTTATTCAGATACCTGGTGATTGTGAATGCAATTGTGTGAGGCGCTAGGGAATTACACCAAACCACTTTAACGACAGACTTTGCTCAGGCATTACAGAATGACCAAAACAGCATTTCAGATGCTCTCCAACGAGATTGGTCTGCTGGTTGGTCCAGTTTTGCCTTGCTATCGCAGTCACATGTCTTTTTTGATGCGCATCAAGGAATTTATCTAGTAAATGTGTTTCCATTGTAGTTTATGTGCTGTTTTCGTATCACATAAAAAAAAAAGTATCATGAGTGCATACGTTTTTTTTTTTATGCGCATTCTTAGAATGAATGTGCATCTTGGCATTTCCATTCAGCGTTTTTTTTTTATGCAATATCCCACAATGCACATAAAAATAGGTGGATGGAAACGTAGCTATTATTTCATATTAGCTCAGGTCCATTAAAGGGGCAATGTGTAAGGATTTTCTTGTATTGATTGCCTTTTCATTGCCAATGTCCGAACAGTTTGTAACAAAACGTTAAAAACGAGACCTTCCTCGACTTCCTAAGTTATCTATGAAAGCCTTCAGGTTCAGGCATTTCAGAATGACCAAAACAGTATTTTAGATGCGGTCCAACGAGATCAGTCCGCTATTTGGTCCAGTTATGCTGTCCCATTGCAAAGTCGCATGGAGAAATTTATTCGCGAAATATGCTTCCGTTGTAGAGTATATGCATGTTTTCTTATCGGATATCGTCCGGATGTTCGTTAACAGTATATCGCTGCAAAAGGTATTGCAAACTTCTTTTTACTTCTAAGCAAAGAACGAAAAATAACTTTACAGTTGGCGAAACAGTGAATCACATTCAGTTTCTTGGATGTCAGCTACATGTACACAAGCGTGAGCATGAGCGAAAAGTTTCTCTCTGCAGTTCACTTAATGACCACCGGTGTCGCTAATAACACGGGTTTCGGAATTCAACAAATATCCCCTTTTTATGATATTACCAGGCGCAAATTTTTAATTTAAAAAAAGTAAATGTTGAAATTAACTAAGGCTTTAGAAGCATTTTTCATTGTTAACTAATGTAGCTAACTAATGTTAATAAATGGAACATTTTTATTATTATTATGATTATGAAGTGCAACCAAGTAAGAAAGAATTAAGTAAATAAATAATTAATACAATACTCATTTGCTGATTCTGGTCTAAAATATGCCAAGGTTGGCATTTCATTCATGCAAATTCCACAACAGAAAGCTAAACCAGAGCAGCATTCAATCTGATAAATCAAAAATGAAGAGCTATGCTTAAGCAAATGTGCCATAAAATGCCTACGTAAAAGAAAATAAAAGATAAAAAAAAAAAAAAAAAAAACACTACAGCATTGGAAATCAACTCCATAGGGTTCACTTAGCACCTGATTAGGCGAGTACCAGAATAACAACACCATTCAGTGATATTTCTAATGAATGAATATTTGTCTTCCTCCATCCTGTTAAAGCCCTTTCAGTGTAGTAAATCCAGTAAGGCAGCTGGAAGTCATCATTAATTCAACTTTCCATAAATCCCTGAGATACAGGGGAAACACAAGATGAGAACCACATGTGAGAAGAATGGAGACAGGCTCGCCAGTGGAACTGATAAAAAGAGGAAAGGAAAAGTTCAAGCCTTCCCAAATGTGATCCAAACCCCCACACTGACCACATCTGTGTAGGATCAGGGGACGTGCGGGGCAGGGGGCTGCTGACGTGACTGAACTGAGGCGGATGAAGCAGTGACAGTGCCACTGCTAATCCTGATGGTATGATCACCAGTGAAAGAATCTGACCTCAGGTCAGAAGTTCATCACTAATGTGGATGATTTAACACAGACACTGACTTTAATGGCATGAGGAAGGAAAATCAACCGCTTATTAAATAACAAGTTTGAGGCTTTATCACTGTGGATGATCTAGTAAAGCTAGAAATGTAGGTAAAATCATCCAAAGATACCTTGAACGCACTGTAACTTGCTTTGGATTGCAGTGCCAGCCAACTACAACAATTAATAAAGATCAATTTAACGGTTTTAAAAAAAGAAAAAGAAAAGTTGTGACTTCCAACTTCTACCTCTTTAAATAATTTTAAGAGTATTTTTGGATATTGAAAATAGCATTTTTTTTGTTTGCCAAGTAATAGAGCATTTGTCCTTCAGATATTAAGACTGAGGCCTGTTAAAGTCCTCAAATGTAAAAGTTAAATGCAGGAACTGAATTGACAGCGAATGGGGGGAAAATAAAATAAAACCAAGAAAAAAAGTCAAGCAATACACTGCATTCCAGCACACTTCTGTGTCAACAAATACTTTTATCCTGGCCAGTTTTCAACTTACCTGTTTGAAATCGGCCACAAAAGTTATAAGAGTGCCATCTCCTTGTTTAAACTCCACAGTGATGGAGTCTCTCTCACTGTCCGCTTCCAGAAGCTCATCTGTGATCTGTCCATCGGCCAAACGAACCCTCACCTTCAGCTCAGAAGCAGACCCGACACTTACTGACACCGTGAGCAGCCAAACGAACACAGTTAAGCGAACTGAACCCGGTGAAATCCACCTCGCAAACATTCCAGATAATCCTAAAACTCAAACTCCGAGCTCAGAAGGAGAATCCGCTGGAATAACAGTCGCTGATGCGGTTCGACTCATTCCACAAGACTCTTCGGATAGTCTCCGCTATCTCCTCAAAACATCACAGCAGCTCCACTTTCACAACTTCATCCATATTTTTTGGAAGCTGGATATACAAACGAATTCATAAAGTCTTTTGAAACGGGTCTAGAGGCTTTTCACGTTTGGTAAATACACATTTAAGAGAGCCGCGTCACGCTCGGATCAATCTGGTGTTCGCACTCGTCTCGCGCCTCTCATTGAGGGAACTTTGATTCGTGATCTTTCTGCCACTGACGCTCGCGCTCATTCAGCACACTGCGCTTCACGCTGACTTCAGTCTCAGTTTCTGTTTTTCTCCTCTGGAGTTTTGCCTCTCTCTCTCTCTCTCTCTCTCTCTCTCCTAGTCTTGCGGATTCGTCACTTCCTTCATTATCCAAAGTGCAGCAGTCCAACGGGCTCGCAAAGTTTCGCAGGCAGCGCTCGAAACTCTTAAAGGCGTAGCGCCCTCTTAAATAACCGTCTCATTAACACACAACTCCTAACACTAAACTCTTCATGTAATTCAGGTGATTCATATATAGTAGTCGTTAAAAATGACAAACTATACCCGTATATTTTTTTAGAACTTTTTTTGTAAGGTCACTTCAGAATTAGCTGTTAGTCTCCTGAGCGTCTTGAAACTTAGCATGTTTGCTTAGAATGACTTGTTCTCTATATTTACAAAGTTTCGAGAAGTTTGTGCACACAAAATATAGAGAAATTAGTCATTATGAGTCATGAGAATTTTTATTATTATTATTATTATTATTTTAGAAATCAACATTCTTTTATTGCCTGCATAGAGATAATGTGTTTCAAATTGGGTGAAGCTCTGTCACATGAAATAGGAGTTTGAAAAGAGACTGTCCTGCAGAGTTTAGCTTCAACTTGACTCAATACATCGGTCTAGAAGTTTCTAGCCTAAAACCTTGATTAGCTGGTTCAGGTGTGTTTAATTAGGGCTGGAGTTCAACTCTGCAGGCCAGTGGCCCTCCAGGAGCAGGATTGGAGACCCCTGTTCTAGATTTTCTATTGTTGGGACTTAAAGCAATAATTCATAAGAAACAAGAATTTTGTTTATGCCAATTTTGACTATGTTGCTGAGTTAAAGGGATAGCCTAGTTCAGCCAAAAATGAAAATCCTGTCATCACTCACCCTCAAGTTGTTCCAAACCTGTAAGAATTTGACCCCCCTTGCCTTCCTTAGTGTGGAAAAAAATACTATAGAAGTCAATGGGACCCATCAACTGGTTTCCGACATTCTTCAAAATATTCTTTTGTGTTTAGCAGAAGAAAGAAATTTATACAGGTTTGGAACAACTTGAGGGTGAGTAAATGACAGAATTTTAATTTTTTGGTGAACTTTCCCTTTAATTGTTAAATTGTAATGTTACTTATTATAGTGCCAACTCTAGGGTGAATTTCACAAAATTTGGTACATATGTTAAATTTCACACAAACTACAAATATGTCAAGTTTTGTAACTGTATCCAATTCACATTTGCTGTTATTAGCCAATGAAATTTGATTGGCTGCATGCTAGCAATTTTAGTTTTTTTTTGTATCCAAGTCATATTGGAGGATATGTTAGAATGCCCACCAAATAATATGCATTGTATACCAATTTTCACCTTCATACGGTCATGGAGTCATACGGTTATAGAGTTATAATGGTTTTGTTGTAGCGCGCCTATTGGCAAAATTATTTGAAACTTGATTTGGATCCTCAGAATGTCCTGTTGTCTTTGTCAAGTTTTGTTAAGCTTTGACATTGCATTCAGCCACTATAGGTCAACCTGTAAAAATGGGTGTTGCCTCTACAATTAAAGACATATGTCTTTACAATACTTTAATGAAATAGTTTTTGCCAGCACTGTCTCTAGCTGCTGTGAACGTATTTTGGTGAAAATTGGACCAATGGCCTAGGAGAAGTTGAAAAAAAATATGGGAAAATCCAATATGGTGTGATGAAATTTTATAGGCAGTCATGAAAGATATATTTGTACGGCTTGACTCAGGCAATTTGGGGGGGGGGGGGGGGGGTTGTTTCTTGCCCTTAGGGTTCCAAAGTTATGATCCAAAAAGCGAAGAGCCTTAATATAGCGCCACTTAGAGTAGTGTGCACCTGAGTAATGGTCCAGCGAATTATGGGGTCTCTGCGACTTACGGGCTCTAACACCCATACACCACACAAAAATAAGAAAGAAGAAGAAGAAAATCAGTACAAACACAATAGTGTTGCAGCATCACTGTAAAGCTTGACATATAAAATAATTATCAGAAATTATCCGCAGTTTATTTATTAGTTAAGGTTTACACAAAATCTCAAAAAAGTTTGCATATGTGTTTTATATTTTGTATAATATTTGATACATCAAGCTTTTATGGCCCATAGTTTAATATTAAGCTCATAATCGAGGAGGAAAAAACACTTTTTATTCACTAAACATTTTATTCAGAGGCCCAAACTGAGCTAAAATATGCCATTTTTATAACAGTAAAACAGGCTATTTAAATAAAATGCATGTAAATATAAGTTGTTTCTCTATATATTTCAATAATATAATAATAATGATATTCAAATGGTTTAGTTTTATGATCAAAGCAAAACATATACAGTAATGCAATGCAATACAACAATAATTGAGAGATGTACAAATAAACGTTCCTCAAAAGCCTGTTTTATCAAAGTTGATACTTACATTTTAACATGATTTTAATAAAATGATGTATGGCTACTTAAGTAATCAAGTTGTTTCAGTCCTGTGTTCATCTTGAAATACTACTTAATGGTTGGATTTTGACATGTGGGCATTGAATTTAAAAGTGGAGGCAGATGAATGTGAGCTTGCAGGGGAGATGTTGAAGAGGAATACATGATTGGAGAAGTCCTGCATACATCAACAGAGAGAAGTGTAGTGAATTTTTATTTAGAAGTGGAGCTCTAACAAAGCAAGAGTAATGATTTCCATACACCAGACCTGGAAATGTTACGGTGCTAGAAGTGGCATATTACAAGGTGAGTTACCTCTCAAGGAGAAGATCCTCCAGCTGTGGCTCATCAGAGCTCTTATTTCCAGGTGATGTGTTTCTTGCTGGGTGGCCCAAGTATGTGACCTCCTCAGGGAGCACATCACCGCTGGGCACATGTGCTGGAGAGAGAAAGCAAATAGACAGCCTGTGGTTTTGAGTAAACACTGTCAGCTGGGTCAGGGCACTGGTCAATACAGGTGATATATTGGAGTGAAGTTCAGGTAAACAAGTCCTTTTGTGACTGGCTAAACTAAAGCATTAACAGCTTTGGAGGAGCAAAAAGAGACAGGGAGAACGGATATTAAAGCCACTGCCATTTGACCAGCTGTTACCTCACTTTGTTTTTTGTATGTTTGCATCAACAGGGGCCGGAACAAAAAAAAAAAAGTTTATTGCTAATTTAAATTAGAATTATCCTGACATCTTTTTATGTGCCACCTGACAGCTCAATAAAATTATTTTAAATATTTAATGTAAAAATGTTTTTGCTTCACATTATTTTATTTATTTATTTTTTACTTTTTTTTATGGAAAGGAAATCATGCAGCTACAAACTTTCCAAGTTAGTACAAAGTGTCATTTGGCGTCTTGTAGTAAGGTTATAGTTTATATACTTATGTGAATCATTAACAAGACATTCACTAGTTTAGCTATCAGACGCACACAAACACAGCACTGCATACATTGGAACAGGCCTTTGTTCACTGGCCACCACTAAACATGGAATAATAATACAGAGAAGCAACACTAAAAATATGTCTTGTTCAACTTCTGTTGAAAATGAAATGTGAAGTTCATGTAACTCATACATGGAATTAGTCCTCTGCATTTAACCCATCCAAGTTAGTGCACACTCATTAGGGGTAGTGAACATACACACACACACTGCAAACCATGGACACACACACCCAGAGCAGTGGGCAGCCATTTTGCTGTGGCACCCAGGGAGCGATTGGGGGTTAGGTACCTTGCTCAAGGACATCGGTATTCCCGCTGGTATTCTCTAACCAGGCCACAACAGCCCTATTGTTGTCTTTTGTCAAAAGTTGTTGTATACTCACTAAAAAATGTTGGGTTAAAAATAACCCAACAAATAACCCAACTATGGGTTAACATAGCACCTTCCCAACTGTGGGTTATTTTTAACCCAATGGTTGGGTTAAAAGTCAGTTGGGTTAAAAATAACCCAACAGTTGGGTTAACATAGCACCTTCCCAACTGTGGGTTATTTTTAACCCAATGGTTGGGTTAAAAGCCAGTTGGGTTAAAAATAACCCAACAGTTGGGTTAACTATTTACTTTTAGTCATGAAATTATTTTACAATATAAAATATACTTTGTTTTCAAGATTGTTTATTTGTATGAAATACGTTTTAACAAATATATTTTATATTACAAACCAAATATTGTGGAGTCATTTAATGTAATTATACACAATTGTGTACATATCAAATTCAAAATACAAGTGTGCATACATCAATTCAAAACTTATGCAATTTTGTACAAACCGTACACATTCAAAACCTACACAACCATGTACAGAGTAAACTAAACATAAAATGTATACAGAACACAAAATTTCAAAATGAACACTATATTTAAACCTACACAAAAATTTTCAGTACAAAACTGTGCAGCAATGTGTTGAAGATAATACCCTCTTAATACACTAGTCCATGTTTGAAGTGAATGGGAGTAGAAGGCTTTGAACAATAATTCATAGATGTAAAATAAATAAATAAATAAATATACATGCATAGATTAAAATAAGATCTTCTGTTCAACTCTACAATGAAAATGATAAAAAGAACTTGCGAGTTCTGTTTGTCCTGAAGTCATGTGGATTCTGGCTCGTCTCTCTGCTCAGGTGATGCACCATATTAGCTCCAACCTTCAAAGAATAAATAAAGTTCAGTTAGCATGCACTGTGACAACATAAGCAGTGTTAAATTACGTAAATGTTACACCAAAGTAGTGCTGTACTGAATTAAAATATGGTCACTGAATTTCACCTGCTGTTAGAGGGTTAGTTCACCAAAAAAAAAAGTCATCCAAACCTCAAAGACCTTCGTTCATCTTCAGAACACAATTTAAGATCTTAATGAAATCTGACAGATTTCCGTCCCTCTGTTGAGTCAACGCAACTACCACTTTTTAAGGCCCATAAAGGTAGTAAAGACATTAAAGTAATCCAGTGACTCCAGTGGTTTAACCTCAGTTTTAGAAATGATACAATTATATTCTATATTTTATTCCCTAACCATAATTTTCTACTTTATTTACAAAATATTAATCTCCAATACATGTTCACAAGAGCACCTCAACACATGTTGTGCTAATGCAAGAGCATACGTTGTTGTGTAAATACAAAAATTATGTTTTATTGCACAAACAAAGCACTCGTGTCGCTTCATAAACTGACACAGTGTCTACACCGGACGCGAACAATGCGACGCATCAAAAGACAACAGTACCCATTATAATCAGTCATATGTGGACATGATCATAATGGATGTGGCACGACGTGACAACAAATTCCCAAGTAAACAGATTCCCCGTTCTATTTCTGACGTAGTCCGAGTGCTTTGCAACGGTCAGTTTGTTGGTTTTGTCAGTTTGACAGCTTTTAGCTGTTGTGGCGCAACAAAAGTCACGTCTGGTATAGACACGGTGTGAGGTTAAATCTCTGGAGTCACATGGAGTACTTTAGCAATGTCTTTCCTATCTTTCTGGGCCTTAAAAATTGTAGTTGTGTGGACTGTCAATGAAGGGACAGAAATTTCTCTAATATCTTTAAAAAGAATTTGATTTACATTCAAAAGATGAGTGAAGGTCTTATAGGTGTAGAACAACATTAGGGTAAGATATTATAACAGAACTTTCATTTTTGGGAGAGCTAACTGCTATTAAGAAGCAGAATCACTAAAGGAAAGGAGAAATGGACCCATAAGTACATATGTATACAGAGCAGTGTAACTTATCAAAGCTAATTTTGCAGTGCTACTTTTACTTACAGGCTGAATGTCAGTTAAGCTGCACTTCTTTTCAGTACCATTTTCCCATTTGTGAGGCATGGCGATGATTGCAGGACAGCAGAAAGGGTTTTGAAGGCAGTTTCTCCATGACAATCTTTGAAAGACAAGTTTAAAATGTTTAATTTATACCACGTGTATGTGGACAAATGTCATATGCACTTAGACATGGCAAATTCATTTTTTCCCCCTAAATAAAACCTTCACTATTCTGAACATCATTAAACTCACCATTCCATTTCTTCAATAGCAAATCCATGCAGTTTGTTGAGGTGTTGTACATCTAATGAACTCCTTAGCTTGGCTGTAAGGACTACTTGTGTTCGTTTAATACTACATCGTTGTCAGTCATCAAACAGCTTGGTTTCTGTTGAAACTAAAATAAATGTATTAAAATGGAGCAAGACAACTGAGAAAAAAAAGTAATAAACTGTACCCCAGTGTTTCCTAGATCTGTAGTAGCCCTAGTGTAACGGAGTATAAAAAGGGTTAAATTGTCACACTAGCACGGCACATTTTGTCTCCAATCCTGATTCAACTTACCAGCTTGTAAGTAGACCCAGAAAAGGGTGTCGGATAAGGAACACATCCGAAGGGGTGTAGGACCAGACTAGGACCAGTCGAGAACCACCGTCATCCAGCAGCATAAAACTTTCATCCACTCCTTCCTCTGTGTTACAATAAAGCAGAAAAATTAAATATTTTCAGTAAAGTAAACTAAGTCTTTAAAAAAACAAACAAGCAAACAAAAATTGTAACTTATTTAAATGGATTACCTTCAAATTAGCCTAAATAGCAGAGGTTCCGTCTTTGCTTCACAAATTATTTCTTTTGTCTAAAACACAAATATAAACACATTTAGAACAACACAAATGCAAAAACTGTTGTATTTAGTAGTTAGATGCTTCAGAATCTCCTGTAATACATTAACATGCATCACTATATAACATGCAATGACCATGAATAGACCAGATTTCTGTCAAAATACCAGATTTGCAGTTAGTGTTACTACAGTAAATCTAAGTCGTTTATCGATAACATAAAATAAAAAATAAAAACACATTGTAACTGTAGTTAACTACTTGTTGCTCAACGTTTCTTCACTTTTCTGCTTAGAAACTGTTGGGAATATTGCGCTCTTTCATCTTACAAATTAGATTTTAGCGAATTCTAACGCTTCTCACTGGATCTCACAGCTCTGTTGTGGTTCAGTATGGTCGAGGGCCGAGCTGATGAACGTCCGTGCGGCACGGGCTCAAATGAGAAGCTTTCGTTCCGCGCCGGTACAAAAAATACAAATCTGAAGCTCAAATTTAGATGTCGTATTATGAAAGATTATCACGAAGACCGTAAAACATGCGTAATGTGATTGCTGAGACGTAGTCTAGTTTATCGATATACATTTCACAAGGCAATAATATTACCATATTATTACCATAGTAAGGTAGTTAATACATCTTAACTACAAGTTTCGCTAGTATGTTTTAATTACTTTATTACCGCTAGCGAGCTAACGGGCATAGCTAGGATTCATTTCCAATCGATCTCACTTAACGTTACCGAAGAACATTACTGAATAAAGATAATTACGACTAAAAAATATAAAATTCAGTTCTCCATCGTTTCAGTACACAATACCTACTGTTATAAAAGTTATATACATGAAAAACGACACGACTTACCTTTCATAATCAGGAGGCTGCAGCAGCTTCTGTGACTCACGACCGTTAAAATTTGAATCGTCGATCGTCACGGGATCCGTATTTAACCCAACAGATGGGGTATTTTTAAAAATAACCCAACGATGTTAAAAATAACCCAACATTTTTGGTAAATAACCCAACATAGTGACCCAACATGTGTAACCCAACGGTTGGGTTAAAAAAATAACCCAACGTTTTTTACTGTGTACCACCATGTGGAGGTTTCTTTTATTTCTTTTATTCACTTTTTAAACAAATTTTTCAGCAGTTGCTTTTCAGTAAAGAGCTACATTTTCCTGTAAGTAACGTGATATAACTTGAGATATTTATGTCTCACAACCATAGGCGGAGTTTCACTTTTGTGCTTGGGGGGGCACCTACCAGGCCAGCAGACCACGAGCTCAGATTTTTTTTATATCATATTTATATATCATACATTCTACATATAAAATACATTTACAATGAACAATGACTTTATACAAAGAATAGCGAATAGAACAGACTCTTTATAGTTGCTGTTTTGTTTTGCATCGGCAGTGATAGGATTAACACGGGGAGTTCAGAAGTGCGGCGAAAAAAAGCGAGTTGTGTTAGACGGGTGCGCTTGTTACACAGTCCCTCCAGAAAAAACGTTTATTTGTGATTGTTGCGGGCAAAAATCCTTGATTATGCGGCACGTTTTCTTAAATAACGCGATGGAATATGCGGGATATTTTTGCAATTTTATGCGACGAAATTGCGGGAACTTGCAAAAACTGCGGTTTTTGATGCAAAAGAGGAATAAAAGGTGATTCCCCCAACACCCTGTTCTCACTAGATACTACCTTCATGTAAAGAGGCAGAATTACTAAATCACAGAATATTGAAGTTCTCATTCTGTTTTATTTCAGACCTTCATCAACACATGGCTCAAAATTACAAAACATTGAGTCAAATAAGTTCTGTAGCTTTACAAAAGGAATATTCAACTTCTGTAAAAATGAATAAATAAAATATAAAAAAAATAAAATGTGTGCTTCCTGTTTTACAGAGATAGCGATACAAAACAGACATCTTCTGTTAAATGAAGTGCTTCCAGTGCACAAAGTGTAATCTCTTACTGCAGCGTAAATTATTTTACACACTACTAATATACAGCGTCATGTGACACACTGGGAAACTGCTTCACGCGCTCTTTTGAGCTTATTTTTGTTGGCAAATGAGAATGATTTGCGTCTTCATCATGGTTTCGCCGCGGGCTTTACAGATGACGTTCACGTCGCGTAATTACGTCACTTCATAAGGTTCCCATGGCAACAGAGGGAAAATAATGGCGCTTTACTTGTGTGAAGTCAACGCAACATTTTTCAACTTTCTGCTAAGATATATGAGACTTTTTTTGCAGCGAAAATACAGGGATTATGAAATCATAGCATAGTTTTCTTGCTGAAAACGGCAATTTATGCGGCGAAAGTGCGGCATATTTGAAAAAATGTGACCCCCGCATAAATATGCGGACTTTGGCTGATTATGCATGAAATCAAGCGATCGCATAATCGCGTTTTTCTGGAGGGACTGGTTACAGTGTGTTCTTCTTCGTTCCGATTAAAGTTCATAAACAGAGCCTCCCTTGACCTGTCATAGCACTACTTCAGACATTACAATATCTTACCTAATGCAGAACCGGCGTTGTTCTCTGATGCGGCCTCGATTGCTGTGGTAGTATTAGCAGCAATGGAATTGATAGTTGAAGTAGAATTAGAAAACTCCACACTTTTAGTAGTGGATTTATTAAAAAAAAACGACGAATGTCCATTTTGTTTATTCAGCGCGTAAAACAGAACGAGAAGAGCGTCCACTCACCTACCGCGATACTTTGAGATTCACAAATCGCGGGAGAATGTAATAAAGCTACAGTAATTAAAAATTAATTAGCCATATCTTACTCATTCTATACACAGAACTAATAAGATAAGACAAATAAAACGAGAAAATATGAATTCTGTAATAAATAAAAAAATATTAAAAGCACAAGACAGGCATTAATTGGCTCTGGACTGGGGGGGCACTGCCCCCCCCAGACCCCCCCAAACTCCGCCTATGCTCACAACCAATGTGGTCACATTAGCTAAATTTCAAATGCAAAATGGCCAATTGTCTATTGTCAACAGTGTTGGGTGTAATGCATAACAAGTAACTCAAATTAAGTAATCAGATTACTTTTTTTCAAGTAACTAGTAAAGTAACACTTTACTTTTAGATTTACAACAAAACATCTGAGTTACTTTTTCAAAAAAGTACAGCAAGTTACTTTGTTTTCCCATTTAGAGACTGACACCTCTACTGTCCCCACACTGCAAAAAAGAGATTGTTAAAAATGAACACATGTTGTGCAGAATTTTAAACAACATGCCGTGTGTGCTCATGTGGACACATGTGTTGTTGTGTTAAATTAAAGATGTGTGATTGTGATCCATCTTAACACACAAATTGTGTAATTGTATTACACACACACAACGTCACCACTTATTTACACATTTAGTGTAAGTGAAAGTTCTCCTCTCAACAATCAAATAAAAAAAAAAAAAGCATATTAATGCAATTGTTGTAGTTATTAAAAAAAAAAAAAAAAAAAATAAAAATGTAAAAAAAATTAAAAAATTTATTTTTATCATTTAATTTCATTTAGAGAACAGTGCACAATTCACAGATTTTTAGATGACACAAATGCTTTGTTTATATATAGCCATAATATATAATTATAGTATATTAACTACACTTTGATCGAACTACACTTTGAATCGAAACAATCACAAGACTAAGACTAGCAGATTCTCATCTCATAAAAATAAAACCAAAAAAAAAAATGATAAAATAAAAAAGTAAAAATAATCAAATCAATTTTAAAATTGAATCAATCAATGTAAAATTTTCAATTCTATAATATATTCTTTTTTTTTTTTATAACAATGTTGTTGTGTAATGCACAAGCATTTAAACAAGTCAGTATTAAAAAAAAAGTTTCATTACCACAAAAAATATCTTAATCTTAACTAACTAGGTACTAGTAGGAACATAGGCTATAACTCAAACTCATACTCAAACAGATAAGATGGATAAATCTTAAAGAAACATTTTAAACATTCAGGACAGTTCTTTTGTCAAACATTCAGGGTCACAATGATCAAAAAAAATATTAATTGTGTAATATGTAAAATTATATCTGTGATAATTTATGTATGATGAATATATGTTGTATATTTTGGCTATTTGAATATATGAATATAAGTAGTAATAGAAGACAGTAAGAAAGTCAGTTTTAAAAGTTTGAATATATAGGTTTTCGAAAGAAGAAGTGAAGACAGAGAGTGTGGAGAGAGAAGACAGGACAACAAGACAGAAAGAGGACACAGCAGAACAGCTACAAAGACAGGACCACAGGTACACATCAGACTCTCATCCACAGAACTCACACTGTTGAATCCACAGTCAGTTGTCAGTACCATGTTTGTGCTCTTCAAACTCCGTCTGTAGATTGGTTGCGTGTCTGATGGGTGATGCGGTCACAAAACTGCTGCAATACTATCTCTTTTAGGAGTTATAAGGAGAGGAAAAAAATTACATTTTAGGAGTATAGGATGGAATCAAAACCCAAAAACAAAATTAAACATAAAATGTAAAATTATAATCAATTAAAAAAAATAACAATCACTGAAACAATGAAATTTCCAATGCATTTCAGTTCCAGGAAACATGAAGATGTGACAAGCATCAGACTTCCAGGCAAATAAATGATAAAAAAGAATGCAACAAATGTTTAAGTGCAGAGTTAAGTGACATAGAAATAAGGCATAATGATAGATGTGGAAAATTAGAGGTTTGATTAGAAGAATAAACAAGAATGTTTACAATACAGAACCACACACTTAACACATACATTGTCTAACATTTTCCATTCCTATTACTCCTATCCAAAAAAAAGATCTGCAAATATGCTCAATATTTCTTCTTTTTATTCAAATTCTTTCATTTTAATCATATAGATTTCAATTTTGCTTTTACTCAAAAGACTTTCAATTTCAACTCTTTTGAATTAAATTTCAAAAATCACCATACTTATTAAAAATTTCAAAGAAATTGATTTTAAAGAAAAGAACAAAAACATATTAAAACATATCAAATAAAATTACCAGTAAATTGCATCATAAATAACAAAGCTTTATAATGGCATTATATCAATATCGACAACCATCCCTCCATTATAAATCCTCAAACATCTGACCCATCCATCATAAATATTCACAGAAGAAAGGAGCACTCCAAAAGTGCTTCCATCACGAAAATCCAATGCGTTAGTCCAAGCCATTGAGGGAGTCCAATCCGATTGAGATGAAAAGTGCTGATACACAAATTAGAATCAAGAAAAAAAAGAAAGGAGGAACAATCAAGTGAAATTTCAAAATTCTAACATTTTAATGAAAGATACACTTCACACACAATTGAAAATTAAACAAGCAATCAAAAAAGTCAAATGGAGGATCACAAGTCCCCAAGCATGGTATAGTTTTTGATTGTAAAAACAAAATGCTTAAGAAATGCATGAAAAACATTAAATAAAACAATTAACATATGTTAAATAAAAACAAAATACACAACATCAAGAGAGATACAAAAATCAAAAATAATGGATTTAATAAAAAATGGCATATACATTTGTGGCAGGGCTCCTGTGCTAGAAGAAGTCTTGAAATGAATCACCTATTATCACTGTTGTCTATCAATTTTGTTCTGAAATATCCCGCAGTGACTTGAAAAAAAAAAATCCTTGAAATATTAAAAACAAAAACAGAAACAAAAAATGAGAAAAAAAAATTCGCGCTAGACGCCCTAACAAACAAAAAACGCTCTGCCTAAAATTGGAAAAAAAAACAATACTCGCTGTTAATTCGCTTGTCCTTTATGAAAAAAATGATACTAGTTTGCTATTTTGATAATTAACTATGTTAAGGCAAACATGAACGGTCCTCTGCATAGACACTACTTTACTTTGCTATATGCTTCAATAATGCATGCACTACGCACAACTTGTATAAATATACGACTAATTTGTTTACTAAATTATAAACAAAAAATTTATTTTCACTACTATAACTTCCTGTATTATCTATCACAGATAATTTGTCGACGCGTTACAAGTCGAAACGATTAACCACAGGCCTTTCTATAACGCTCCGAGTTTCTTAATCCATTAAGGAACAAATTCAAGAAAGTGACCCGAAAAAAAACTCAAAAACATGTAACCAGTTCAAAAAAAAAAAGAGGCAAAATTTTAACTTTTAATCAAACAAAAATTTATATAATTTTTATAATTTTAAAAATTAATTTTTAGTATATTATTTTTTTTTTTTTTTATTTATTATTATTTTTTTTTTTTTTTTTTTATTTTTATTTATTTTGTTTATGCCAGAGCTTTTTATTTTTATTGTACATTTTTTTAAATTTTTTTTTTTTTTTTATTTAAAACACAAACTTGTGCCAAAGAGTTTTATTTTTTTTTTTTTATGCAAAAAAAGTTTTTTTTTTTTTTTTTTTGTTTTTAAACATTGTTTTTTTATAAGCATTGGTTTTAAGTGCATCTATAGAGCCTGAGGCTAATTCATGTCACTTTTGGTGTGAAAGGGTCTTTACATTTGACATAAACAGAACTTTAAAAAAAAAAAAAAAAAATCAAACAAGCAAGCCCAGCACAGGTGAGAAAAAGTAAAGCAAAAGTAACTATTACTTTCCATAAAAAGTAACTTAAGACAATTAATTACTAGGGAGTAACGCAATATTGTAATGCATTACTTTTAAAAGTAACATTCCCCAACACTGATTGTCAAAAGAGTTGCAATGTATGAAGCACAGCTCACACAGAAGTCACTCTCAAACCAAGCACCTTTTAGTGAATCCACATGACAAATTTCTTCACGTGAAATTCCCAATCGCACGGATTCCTGTTGTGGATTATGCCAGCGAAAATTCGCGGAATAATTAGTAGTTGTCGATATTGTCGATAGCATGGCAATTCATGTACCCCTTAATCAGAGGTCATTTCCAAGCGAAGCATCTTTATATCGGTAAACATGCAAACTTTAATCTGATGTGAATTTTGCTGTAGCTAGATGTAACCACATCTTACAGATCAGTTCATGAACGAATCATTGATTTGCTTGTAGTGGTGGGAAGTACAATTAATTTTACAGTTAGAGTCAATTCACAAGTTCATTTGAGTCCCTACCCAAAAGTCCCTGTGGGGCATTTACATCTCATGTGGATGTTTTGTCTTATTTGTCTTAGCGTTTACAGTTTTATTAGATGTGTTTAGTTTACATTTTTCAATTATGGAGTTGTTTCTTATTTCATATTCATAAAGATATTGTTTTCTTAAACATTCTCACTTTTTCAAAAGGTTAGCCTCACTCTGCCACTTAGAATTAGCATATAACTGCAGTTTCAAAGTAGCTCCCAAACGTTGTGTCTCTATCTTTGCGTGCCAGGCGTTTGGTGTGTTTGATCATGAGTGTGAGGTTTGTTGTCTCAATACCTAGAGCAATGACAGAAATACGATGAGTAGGACATGCACCGACGAGTCTAGCCACTGTTTTTGTTCCATTGTAATCGTCATCTATACCAGCTTAGAATCATCATTCTCTGCTCTGCACATTCGTCCCTGTTCAAAGATTCAGAGCTCACACATACACACATATGTGATAAAGGCCTGTGCAGGCATAGCTCCGATAATGAGGTGACAACCAGGTAACCCTTCACATAAAAGACATCTTGCATGTTTTCACCCAGACTGTCTCCTAACGGATATGATCTGTCTAATGAGCCCGTAAAGCCTGGAAGGTCTGCAGGTGCATTCATTCAGATTGAATTCCTCTAGACATTCACAATGAGGTGTTACAATGACATAATAACTTAGCAAACAATATAAAAATAAGGCATTCTGCCACTTATTTCCTCTTCTTTCAAAGCAACAACAAAGAAATGTTTGTCTTAAGAAAATGAGAAACTCTTCCAATGTGTTGCTTGGCAAGAATGTTTTTGTGGTATTTGGGTTAAACTTGTGCTTGTGTCAGAAGATTTCTAAAGCAGAATTCCTCACAGAGGATTTACACCACAAAGGAGATTTTGCACTGGTTCAGGAAGGTTTAAGGTTAACAAGTGCCATACTGAGTGCAAATAGTGTCATAAGCTTTAATATAATTATTTAATAAGTATCAACAGTAAGGATTTCTTCTGCTGGCCCAGCAGAATTCCCAAGCATAAATTGCGAACAATTGGCCTAGGCCAGCGGGACGTCCTTGTTGAGCCCTGTTTTCAAATGACTACAACTGTCACATTGAATTGTGTTTTAAACTCGATTAATTAGGCAATCAAATCCTCTGCCTGGTGGTGGTAAGATTTATAATGAAAGTATTAATATTGGAGGAGATAAGAGCTGCACATGGAACTACTCTTCAGCTCTTAAAAACACATACTACTCCTGCTTCAGACATCAGCCAGTCTGTTTCGGATAAACAAAAGATGGCCCTTGATGATAAATCATGTTCTTTGAATAGCTTTTCATTGGATTATATATGAAATCACTGAATTAACATGATTCAACAACCCCATTTACAGAACTTGGCAGAAAAATTGAAAAAGTATTTTTTTTATGACAGCTTATTCCGCAAGCTGCATGCAATATGGATGAGATTTGAATTCTGGAGCTTGATCATTATTTCAGAGCAACAGAAAGAGGGATTTAGCCTATATATATATATATATATATATATATATATATATATATATATATATATATATATAAAAGTTATTTTGGCTTGGTTTGAGTCTCTTCCATATGGTGGAAATATCTGTCTGCACAGCTTTGGTCTGTGGATCCTGGATGGAGGGGTATCCTATTACATGTGTGCTTCTGTGAGAGCACTTCACCCCCTGGAGTAAAAGCACAAATGGAGAACAGGACTCAATCCAGACCATAAGCAATGTCTGTAGACCTACTCTCATTGTGTCATACTATAATGAGGATTGAATCCGTCGTGTGGGTGTGCGAGTAAACAGCTCAGGGAGGTCTGAGTGGGCACAGAATATCCAATGCCACCTCACTTTCATCTCCACCAAGAATCCAACATCTGCACGGCACATGCTCGTCACATTCCCTGTTTCAGCACACCGTGACAACTGTGTTAGGCCTTCAGAACAGAGAGGAAACTCTATCCCAAGGACTTTTCTTGGGTTTCAAAGCTCAGGAACATTAAGGATAAGTAATACTGTAGCTAAAGTGGAAGTCTCACATTTTTCACTGGGACTCACTGGGAAAAAGATTTAAATAATTTTATAATTTTATACTTACATTTATGTATGTGTGTATACAAAATATTCTAGGCCCCATGTCAATAAATGCTGGTGAAATAATTCACTCCGAGAGTTGCCATGATTGAAATATTAAAATAATGTGTATTGTTTTAATTTTTATATATAATATAAATCATCAATTATTTTGTATATATAGTATAAATATTGACATAATAATTATTATCATTTATATACATTTATTTTAAAACTTAAATAGAATTTTTTCCCCAAGAGAATTGCAATAGGAGCTTGAAATTACTTTTAATTAAATTAAAATTAAAAACCGTCACTTCACTTGCTTGTGGTAAACAAATAGTGGTGAATTTATTAGTCTGTTTGAACACCCCAAAGGTCACCTTTGTGAGACACCCCCCCCCCCAGCACTTATTTGTCTCTTGACCCAAACAAGTGGCTTCCAGATGGGACTGTTCCAGCAAAACCTGTTGCGTTCCAAAGCGTATTCTTGAAGAGAAAGCATTCGAGCAGCTACTGTGATTATTTAACTCCTCTCCTGCTTAGTGGAAACTGTCTTTCCACACAGACTTCTTTGTGGAATTTCCCAAAGTGTGGGAAGCAAGAAGAGGGTCTTTAGATGACAAAACAAACAAACATGTTTGGACTCATCCTAGGAAAGCATTAGGAACCTCAGAAGAAGCTCAGACCTAATTGAAAGATGAAAGAATATCCACATTTAAACTGCATAATGGAATGGCTGGTGCTCCACTCCAAGCCTGTCTTTACAATTCCATGAGTGAGTTTTTTCATAATTACAGAACTGGATGTCACAGGCCTGTGCGCACACATCTGGCTGGCGCTCTATCACGTCGGTCTGTAAATGATTATATCTACTGACACTCTGGTTATAAATAAGAGCACCCTGCTGAGTTTGAGGGAATAGTCATCTGCGGCATGTGAAGTCATTGCTGCAACCACCAATTTGCCATGTATTCCTCAGGAAATTCTTTTAGTGATGCGGTTTGGTTGCTGCAGGATCATGGGTCATGACCAGGTGCTGCTGATTCCTTTGGAGACACTAGACCCCCGACCAGAGAATTTGAATTTGTGGCAAGAGAAAATGCATTTTATAAAATGCATGGAAAAAGTATGTCTTTTCCACTTTAGGTTGCAACAGTCCTGGCAATCCCATTTGGAAAATCACACCGATTTTCTCATTCTTTCCAAATCTATATATGTAATATATGTATATTACTGTGGGTGATTATACTCTGCAGCCATCTTTTTTTCCACTCTTATTTTTTATTACCAAGCAATAAAGGACAAGCTGAAGCCCAGGTGATAACTACGTGCCAAATAAAAACCTGTACGGTGTGTGTTCTGATGCAATAGATATAGGGAGGGCTTCTTTAGAACACCAGTAAAGAGTGTTAGGGTTAATATCAGCACTATGTTGAGAGTAGGCGTAGATAATGGCAGTCCTATGTTGCTGTCTTAAGGCGAAGCCAACATACAGCTGTTGATCTGTTGCCAAACTGCAATCAAGATGCCTGCTGGAGATAAATGCAGAATGGGACAACTAGATTTTTCTCCTTTTACTTTTTTAAACCCTCAATTTTGGGGTCCCAATGAACTTCAAGAATGAAAAATAATAAAATGACAACTAAGATTTATGTATCAAACTGGCTTTCCTGTTTTTAACCGAGCTGATTATGTGTATATATTTTGTGATGACAACAAAATGAGTTTGTCATGGTAATGGGGCATGACAATGTTTATATGTTTGGTCTTGGTGGAATAGATCTGCTAACACTGCTGCTGATTTGATTGCTGCTGCTGCAGAGCAAGTACGGGACTTGCTACTGCCAGTACATACACGGCATGCTGCTATTAGCAAGCAAGACATCCTGCTGCTGTACGATAGCATATAAGAATAACTCGTTGCAGATCTATACAGGTGGAGCTGGGGAAGTAGGAGGGTTTCTGGAACCGTGTTGCACTGCTAAGGCAAATGCTACCCATGTATTTGAAGGTTGAGTACACAAACTCATTGGCTACTAATACAACATGAACCAATCAGCTTTGTCCTATAGATAATGATGTGATTCGGAGCAGGTTGAGTTAAAGGACCTATTAGCCTAGTTTCATGACAGAACTTTGTATATATGTATGTATGTATGCATGTATGTGTGTGTGTATATATATATACATACACACACACACAACATTTCTGTAAAATACTTTTTTATTTATATAAAATTAAATTAAAAAATTAAATAAAATTAAAATTAACTTTTAAATAGTTTTTTTTTTTTCAAATTGGCCCAAACAAAAGCAATGTTCTATACTACATAACAAACACAACGTTTTGAAATTTTTAAGATATATGGAAGGTTAGACCTTCAATAACATCTGCCTGGGTGGGTTTTGATTATTGTCAGAGAAACGTTTTAAAAGTAAATACTTTTTTTTAGTTTTCCATAAAAACAAGAAAGTCCATCTCAACAGAAGTACATAATTAATGTGTTTTCCTGGTGCAAAATTACCATTGAAGCCTTTATTTTTTGGTTTATTTAAAAAAGTACCAATTAAAGTGTCTATGGCAGCAGACAAATAAAAACTTTACACCCTTGTAAATAAAAAGTTATGAACTCTTGGGGCACATGTGCAAGCAAAATAAATGTTTCATCATAGCATAGAGAAATAAAAATGTAGGACACAAGAATAAAGACTAGCCATGGGAAAATGTTTTCTTGAGAAACACACCAATCATGCGCAATTGTTTTTAAGATGTACTGAGATTTCAAATTCATCCCAAATCAGGTCGACCCAGTTGTTTTGAATATGCTGATGAATAGTCTACTGTAGTCACTTCAAACAGTAACATCTTCAAAATACAGAGGTTGATAGGGGTGAAAGAAATGTAGCAGTCAAATGGCTGAGACAAGGCAATTCTCCAAGGACATTATTGCCAAAATATAAACTTTGCTCTCCTAAATCATGGTCGCGGCATGTTTGGCAGCTGTGCAGGATTCTTCAGGCATAAATTATGGACACAGTGTATTTTGTGATGTTATGAGCAGTATGATCTCATGCAGAGGGAGGCTTTGTGGGTCGATCCTGTGAGGACTCCAGACTTTTCAAGGAAACTAGCTTGTCTGTTCCATCTCCTCTGAGGCATGTTGTTTTTTCTCTTTTTTAAACAAAATATTTATCGTCACATTGTCCGGACTTAACCATCGGGTTGTTGATCAATCTTGTGAGGCATTCCAGATATCCACAGTCTGGTTCACAAGCAGACAGTTGGTTTTTGTAGTATCATGAACACTTTAACTGTTTAGACTGCAAATGACCTGAAGAGCACTCCAGCTCTACAGATGTTCCCTGTCTGGAAAGTGTGAGGTGTCCCGTAAAAGCTGTCTGTCGAGGAGATTGCGCTTTGACTTTATCTAAGGAATGGCCCTGAAGCCGTTCAAACCTCACATGGAGAGCATTTTCATTTAGCCTTCACACTGTCTGAGATATTCTTATCTTTAAAAAACATTTTTATTCGATAACAGAATTATATTAAAAATTCACATAGTTATCAAGTATGTCCCAACCAATTCACAAACAAATCAGCAGCTTTTTAAATGAATCCTTACAAACTCTGGAATCAGCCTGCATGAACCCTTCACTGAACAAACTCGTTGAATCTGCCAGGGCAGCTTGTGAATCAACATGTTACTGAACTACAAGTTCAATTTCATTGCATCATCAGTTCAAGCGAATAAAATAAGTGTTAATGTAAAGAGAATAAGGGAACAAGGTCTGTTCCACCTGTGAACAAACAATAAATCTTTCCGTAAAATATTGCTGTATTCTTTTTCTGAAAAGAAGATCTATATAAAAAAAAACCCCAATGGGGAAATTCATTACTGCAATTCCACCTTATGGAAACATTGATATTTTCTCAATTTATAGTAAAACTATGTTAGACAAAGTTGATTTGTGAATAAATATCTAATTTACTTCCCCATAAAATCCCCATTGAGAAAAGATGTTTAGAAATGAAGCATTTTCTGGAGCACCAGGTGTCTTCCATGACAAGGTGACAATGGGAAAGACATTAAAGGGACATTTTGGAGGGACATTAAAATTGTAAAGTCATTTGACTTAAAAATAGCACACCATTGGCTACCTTAAGCTTGGCCTTTTACTTCCCATAGTACAATAGTTTGTATTTTTTCTGAATAACAAAGAAATAAGAAGAAATTATTTGTTGCCAATTAGGCATCACTGTACCATATGGTTAAGGGAATAAGTGGGACCCAACTCACAAATAAATGACTCTTATTAGCTGGTTCTTTTAATGAATTATCTTCACAACTAGTTTGAATAAGTTGAATCCTTCCGATGAAGCCTTCACTGACACACGTGAACGAACTGACACAATTCGCCAGAACAGCTATAGTGAATCAACTTCATGAACTCTGGAATTAATGGTTTGAACCAATCTGATGAATCCTTGTGACAAGAATGTTTTCATTAAAAAGCTTTTGGTGGGCCTAAAGATGGTGAAAAAGTTTGGAAACAAAGGAAATTAAGCATTCAGCTCAGTACAGTTTCTTCTACTAAAGGAAAATGAATCATGCATCTGTGGTGAAAAGAAATCTAGACGTCCCCCCTAAAGGGCCCAAGCACTGACCTTAGCTCTGGGCCCCTCTAAGAAAACACAGAGAGGAGACGCAGCCCGAAGGAGACCTATGTGTTTAGACAAAGACAGTATCTAGAGAGGAAATACAGGAAGAGGAGAGAGTTCTGCAGCTTTGAAGTTTAATAGACTCTAGATGAGGAATGTCATTAAAACTCCACTGCATATTACTCATATTGAGATATGCTTCTAATGTACAAGTAGATATATATATATATATATATATTCATTGTCAATAAGTACTTCTGTGTTGTTGCACATGTGACAAATAAACTTTGATATTTTGCCATAAAATGTTTCCTTTTAAAGCAAGAAAACTTTCTGAAAATATGACACATAGTTGTTGTCACCATCCTGAAAAACATAAAACTTCAGACAGGATTCATTGGTGGAAATACCCCTAATTAGCAAGAAGGATTTGGAAACATGAAGAAAAAAAAGAAAGAGCAGCACTTTAAAGAGAATCCAAATCACTTTTAATTAGACTTCACTGTTTACACCACATCGACCGCAATGACACAAAGCAGATTTAATCTGTTTTGGAAAAACGTTGCAGGGAACTTATCTCCAACACACTTTCACTGACAAACATGGCTTCAAGTTAGACGTTGGACTGATAAATGGTGATAAGGGGCAGAGAGAGAATTTTACTCGAGTCATATTACCAGGGGGCCGTTCTTCACACAGATAATGTGAGCTTCTTTCCAGTAAACTGTGCTTGTGTTTGAAACCAGAATTGATGTTTTTGAGGAAACTGTGATACTTTTTTTCCAGGATTATTTTGACAAAAGAACAGCTTTTACAGTATTTGAAATGGAAATCTTGCACTAACAAGATACAATATGTTAAAAAATATAGAAAGATAATAAAAAGTTCAAAAGTGATCTGTCAAAAAAGATATAGTTAATGTAGAAAATGGTGCCATATTCTATAACACCAACACAGTATGTTATATGACCAAAAACCAGGCTTTTATATGTCTGGGGTGTGACTTTCTTTACCGTTTTCAGTTTCCACTCTTGAGAATTTTTCTTTTGTCATCTAATTGCTCTTCTTTTAGAGGTCTGAGTGGAAAGCACAAAAGAGCTCTTTAGAGAAATATTGCCACCCTGTGAACAGTCAGTAAAGCACAGGCGACACAAAACCTGAATGTGTCAGAACATCTCAATGGGTCAGTCTCTGCCTTCGGGGGACAAAACAACTCAAAATTATTTTAAACCCTGTTTTGTTGATTCTTAATTAGTATGGGAAGGATAAAAGTAATGTTGGGACTTTTTGGAAATACATAAAGAATGCTTCTTCCACTCAAGAGCGGTTTAAAAATGCAATCAAAGTGTATATATATCTCGCATGTAGCTAAAAGCAAGGGTGTGCCTGGATGTTTTGGAATCAGAACGAGCGTTGTTTTGATTCAAATAAATGTCTTCATTTCTCTGCAGTGAGTGATGAAACAGACTTTGATAATCTATGAACTCAATATGTCACAGTCGAGTGGAAACAAAGCAAGACATGCCAGCAGATGGATAATTGAAAGGTTAAATTGAGGCTCATTATCTAATAGAGGCAACAAGATGAAGAAAGTCATATAAAACGATGCCATTTATCATAAAAACAAGCCAAAGGCGCAAACATGTTCAGCGTCTCCAGTCGGGATGGAAAAAGCGTGACTTTAAAAACAGGTTGAGACGTAAATGTTCCAGTCTGTGCACTAGAAACAATGACAGACAAACTGCACTATGTAATTTGTGCATGTGCTTTAGCCCTACGTTTTGGGTCATGTGACTCAAAACCAAGCCTATTTACATACCACTTTCCATTCACCTCTTAAAATGTGCTTTAATTGATAGCTTGCAATCACAAACCCTAGTCCTGTTTCAACAAGTTAAGCAGCCCTTAGCGAAGGAAATATGCCGTGATCTCCATCCATCAAAATGTGCTGATCTATAGACAAAGATGCCAAACAGTGACAGTGAAGCATATGAATGAAATGATGCGTACAGGCCTAACCTTGTCATAATAGCCAACACATGTGACCTCCTGGCGAGAGTTTTTATTACCACGCTGATAAAAGGAGGAAAGAACAGCCTTGCCAAAGAGCAGCCAGGAGGCAGAACTCCCACAAATTTTATTGTCTTATTTTGAGGAAGTATTAGCAGCAAACCAGAGTAAATAGGATACACCGAAGAAAAAAAAAAGGTGAGCACATGGAGCCGCAGGGTGGAAGTATTGAATGTGGTTAGAAGGTATGATGTTTAAAATCAGAATTCTGCAATTCATTTCCACTCATGTCGTTCCAAATCTGTATGACCTTTTTCTTCTGCAGAACATAAAAGTAGACAATTTGAACGTTTCAGCTGTTTTTGTTCCATCCGAGAAAAGTCAAAAGGGTCCAAAACAACACTGGACCCCATCTTCTGAGTCATTTCTCAAAACATCTTCTTTTGTGTTCTGTAGAAAAAAGATTGAGTAAATTATGATTGAATTTTCCGTTTTTATAATTGTATATTTCATCTGGATGTTCTAGTGGAAATGTATTGATTTCAAACCTCAATAACCAAATAAATAATGGGAAGCACATCTAGTTTGCAAAACACTGCAAAAGGACTTTTCGGGTGTCCCTAAAATCTGATATTATAGTTTCCAGTGGTATTGTGCTCGCCACAAAACCACTTAAAATGTGAACTGGTATGTTCTAAAAGGAACTCAGGAGAGAAATAGTTGACAAAAGATCATATCATGATCAACAGTATCATATCATGCTGACCTTTTATAATCATCAAAACACATTTTTAAAAGGCACTAGTTATGGTTATACGTCATGCTGTAATCTGGTATCGTAATTGCTTTGGGACCACAAAATGTTCAGATGACTACATACTACGTACATGCAATAGAAATGTTTTTTTTCTCTCACTGTAAATAGAACAAAAAAACCCAAACAAACAAAATTAAAACTGAAGTAATGAATATATGCCCATATCAGCCGAAAAGGCTTCACAACTGATTGATGCCAAAAAGAAAGAATCAGACTGGCCTAGCAGTCTGCTGGCAAATGGAAGCGACTCGTGATTTAATGAGTCGATCGGGTGACCCTTTAGATTCAGTGGATTCAAACCAGGCGCCGTCAACACCAACCCAGTGTCTCACAGATCCTCACACTAGAACTTGGTCCACACAGTGCAGACGGGTCTCCTGAAATTACACATGAAAACACATCAGCCATGGCATCAAGCTCCACTATCAAATCAACAGATTAGGACATATAAAATACTAGTTTAATGCAAGTAAAGGGGAAAAAACTTAAAGCACATAATAGAAAAATGAATGGCTTTCTGGCATATGGAATGGACAAAATACTGCAGTCAGTATATGATGTATCAAGTCAAATACATCAATACTGTATCAAATACTTACTCAGTATCATTACACATGCAGAAGTGCTTATTTCTTCTTCCCTCCTAATGACATATTTTCTGTTTTTTTCTTCTGTGCCTCATTGAACAAAAACCACACCTTTATGTTAGCAAGACAAGACTAGCCAGATAGTTACATTTTTATAATATACATACAGTACCAGTGAAAAGTTTGGACACATTACTATGTTTTTGAAAGAAATCTCTTATGCTCATTGAGCCTGCATATATTTGATCAAAAATACAGAAAAAACAGTAATATTGTGAAATATTACTTCAATTTAAAATAATGTTTTTCTATTTTAATATACTTTAAAATATAATTTAATTCTGTGATGCAAAGCTGAATTTTCAGCATTGTTACTCCAGTCTTCAACATATTAGAATGATTTCTGAATCATCATGTGACACTGAAGACTGGATTAATGGCTCTTGAAAATTCTGCTTTATATCACAGCAATAAATTATATTTTAAAGTACATTAAAATGGAAAACCATTATTTTTCATTGTAATAATATTTCAGAATATTAGTTTTTACTGTATTTTTGTTCAAATAAATGCAGCTTTGATGAGCATAAGAGACTAATTTCAAAAGCATTACCAGTAAACTATAACTATGAGCTGAGGAGCATTTACCTCGGTCATGGCATCATCAATTTGCTTCAGCTCCTCATAGTGGTCCCGCGAGTCTCTGAGAGGCTGCACCATAATCTCTTCAATCTGAGGGAACAGCTGAGAGGAACAGATGAGGGTGAGTGATTGGTGTAAAAGCAAAAGCAATGTTTGGATGAGAACCAAAGATTTCTTATTTCACTTACCTTCATGACAGTTTCGAACATGGGGATGAGGACAAATTTAATAAAGCCAATCTGGGCTGTGGGCTTGGTGACTTTGTCTCGGTCCATGAAGGGTGCCACAGGAAGCCCCTCAGATTTCTCTCTATCACTCTGAACAAAGACAAGGCAGCATAAACAAACCCACCTGTCACTGTAGAGCAATTACAACACAAGATGGAGAGTCAGCAAACCTGCATGAAGTATTCCTCCAGCAGACAGTCCACCCACGGCTCTGCCACCTCTGTGGGCCGGACTTCATTGGATATGTCACAGCATTTGATAAGGACCATCTTAAGCTGAACACATGACAAACAACAACTCTTTACCTGCCAAACTTAACTTGTCAAATTTATGCCATATCTGCAGGTCTGGTCTTAAATTTTTAAAAACAGGTCCACTAGTTTTGCCAAACTGGCGTTATGCTGGTGTAGCTTGTTGACAAGGAGCTCCCTAAAGTCTAAACAACTAAAATGTGCCCCTCTAAAACTGACCAGATAAAGACAAGCAAACCATCATAGACTAGTAAAAAATGTGTTTTTGGAAGGGAGGGTGTACAGTACATACGCAAGTCACATGCTCCTCATTGGTGAAGTCAAAATTGTCCACTTTGTGCTTGAACGAGTCCAGAATCTCGCCATGCCGGGCCATATCTGTGGCCAAAATCAGTGTGATGATGGCCTGCCAATACAATGTCATATAATAAACACATATATATACAAATTCCTTTAAAATATAATATTTACTGAAAAACAATGACCTTAGGGGCATTCACACAGAATGTGTTTTTGTGTTCCAATGCGTCTTTTGCAGCATTTAGCGTAGAGGTGTCGCTATATAACAATATTGACAATAACAGTGATATTTCGAAAGTTAAATATTGATGTTGTGTTAATGCAACACATATGAAAATATTGTAAATAATCCATGGCAGTAATCTGGTTGACACTCCAACATAGTAGGTATTGCACCTTACTGCTACACTACCGTCATAACATTTAAAAAAGAAGACAATGGCCGTGTCTGAAATCGCCTCCTTAAATAGGGCACTATTTGAGGGGATGGCTACCTGTAGTGGTGTCCGAAATCATATTGGACATCATTCGATCCCACAATGCACAGCAATAACGAGTGTACAACCGATGTACGCTTAATAGCTAAAGAATACCCATAATGCATTGTGAGAGATGCGCCAAATGAATTCCCACGTCTGACCAGAAGACGGAGCCCGCAGCTGAATCATCCAACCATACATTTTCCAAATCATTGGTCCAATATGGCTACAACGTATGGTTATTAAATTGTTTAATTATAAGGTTTAAAGACAGTTTCCATGAACGAGTTCAAGATAAATCTGTTCATCTAACTACTGGAGCTGCCAGTTTACAAAGTTTCAAATAATTATTAAACAGCAAGTACAAACCATGCAAAAGCGACAGCCCTTCTGGTGTACTGGTCCGAATCCACTCACTCGTTTTCATTCACTCCCTCAAGTGAACTATATTAGCGGAGTAATGTAGGGAATATTGAATGAGGGGGTGATTTTAGATACAACCATTGGCACAGAATAGCTGCTACTGCTGCATAAAATCTTGTTGGAGGACATGAGACGAAAGCGAGACACTCTAGCCGCACCCGGAAAAAGGTAGCTTGCCAGTGTGGTATTTTTTTGGATTCTAAAAAATACAAGACGTTAGACAGTCTGCAGGAAGTGCCCATCAACCGGAAGTTATTTTTGTACACTTATGTACAGTTATGGTTACAAACTGTATTTCCACCTCTTTACATTATTTTGAGTACAATTGATTGGCCAAAAAAGACAAAACATAAATTCTTTAAACTCTTAACTTTAAACTCTTTCCTTTTTTTAGAAATGTTCTATCGATATAATTCTATTATCACAAATTCTTTTGACTAAGATAATCATGTAGTAAAAAATCGATATGGTGACAGCAACAATCTTCCACTTTTCTAAAGACACAAAGCTCAAGTTAAAAGTGGTTCCTCTTTTAAAAAGTGTCTTTTTTTCCCCTGCCCTATGTCTCATGTTTTTAAATTCAAAAATGCATTCTGTGTGAGATTCTATCCCCTTAGACGGCTTAAATAAGAGTTTGCAGAGTTGATCTTTTGTGCTATACCTGTCGGACCTGTTTAAAGGCCTCTGGGTCCACATTGGCAAATATGTTACACTCCGGCAAAGAGAGTATCTGGAAGGCCACAGCGCAATGGTGATTTTCTAGTGGCGAGATGTCATTGTAGCGCACTGCCAACTCAGTGCGAGCATTGATTTGATATCTGCATAAGAAAAGCCAGTCAAAGCATTAGATTATCGCGTCATATGTCATGGGAATGGTTACTAATATAAACAGCACAGATATAATAGGACTATATAATTGTCATCACGAACGTGCAGACAAATACCTGAGTACACCTGTATGTTTTTTATGAGAACTGACTCAAGAGCATAATTACACAGAAGCGAAGATCTTACGTGTTGTTGTATCCAGGGTGGTCCAAGTCGTGACACACGGCAGCAGTCATTAAAATGCCCAGATCTGTCAGTGTGAGCTTTTCCTGTGGGCCACACACACACAGGTTTCCACTTTTACTGTTCCACAGTAATAGCTCTACTAATTGCTATGTACGTAAAAGTTCTCACCTGGAGGTTGCAGAGGTGGATCATACCATACATCATCTGACTCACACAGAAACAATGGCGGAAATTATGGAATGGGTTGCTGCGGTAATTTTCCTGAATGCCCAGCTGAGAACATATAAAAAGAATTGTGCAGCTGTTAAACTGGAAAATTCAGTGGAAATCACCATTCTTGCACCCTTTCATTTATACAATTATACTCATTTTCTTACCAGCCAGCGTTTGAGAGTAATCGGGTTCATGTTAAACTCCTTTACAAGGCCTAAGTCATGGTACATGTACTCCAGGCAGCTCAGCATCTGATGAATAACCATGAAAAAAAAAGCATGTATACATCATTTCATCCTCGAAACATACAGTATATCCCACCAAGTTAGACTCACTTCATTGTGCTCCCAGTGCCAAACATCAAAGGTTGGTTTCTTCAGCGCTTCAATGGTCTCCTGAGAAAGTGTGTACTGAGGAAATTAAGACTAATAGAGATTAATACCACACAGAGATAGACAAAATGTTCTCCCGCAGGGCTCATAATTCAATCAAAGCACGTCATAAAACTTTAAAGCACCTTTGGGTAGCTGGGGACGTCACGTCTCGGAGTTAATTTCTTTCCATCGTCTGAGAAATTGTATTTGCATGGACAATTCACTCTAAAAGAAGAATGGTGGATTAGTCATTTAGATACATTTATGTTTCCAGTTTGAAAAAGAGCCGCATGATGGCGGCTCTAGATGGATAAGCAGATAGATTGTCACGCTTGCTTTGAGTTTCTTTTGGAAAGTGTTTTCTTTCTCATACCTTCCTCCTGCTCTGGACGTCATCTCATCTCTCAGTTTCTTTAGGTCGTTTTTACACTTTTCAATCTCCACGACCTTCAACCCCTCCACTGTATAGAAAATCAAGATAATAATAAGAACGTTCTTAATTGTGTTGCTAAAGAATTCTAGTATTATTAAGTAAAGCTGTTTTTTTTTTTGCATTGTTTCTCACATTTCTATGTGGTTGCTAGATCAAAAGAGCCCACTCCAAATCTTTATGATATTTGCCTCCCTATATATGGTCCTCCTCAGGACCTTCAACAAAAGCTTGAAGGCTTAGAAAAATAATATCACAACTTATCTCAACAAACCACATGATTTGAGGTATAATTATGCACATCGAAATTAAATACCTAGGGTTAGTTTAAATCCCTAATTTTTGCTTAGCTTTTTGTTCCAATTTGAAGTCTGGATGAGTCAATGCTAGTTTCCGTAAGCCAGTTTACAGACTTTAGACAGTCGAAGTTGACATATATGACAGAAAATTGTGTTTCACGAGTTTGTTTGTCCATATAATCTTTAACTAAGGTTAAACATATTTGGCTTGCTGTCCACAGTGGAGGGGCTCGTGGAAGAAGCTTTAACTCGAGCTTAGTTAATCCCCCCGCCCCCTAATGCTTGGAATATGAGTCTGGTAGTAAGATGCCTAAATTATATTGGTGGAGTGGTGGAAGGAGCAGCTGTTTATATGCTCTTGATAGACATGATAGACACATTGTTTTTTGAAATTTTAAGCCGATTTTAAAAACACATATGTCCAAAATCTGCACCTGAAATTGCATATATCGCAATAAATATGTAAATATATATATATATATATATATATTCATACACATATATAATGCAGTTAGAGAGGTAATCAAGGCTTCAGAATGCTTCAGGACTGCATTCTTGCAATGCACCGAGAAAAGCAATTACTCAACTTTTTAACACTCAGAAGAGGCGCTCTTTGGTTTTCAACTGTGATAACTAAAGTGCTCACTCAGAATTAGACACTGCTGCTTTTTATACAAGACATTTCCAGTTATGAATTACTGTATGATACAGGTTGGTTCAATAGGTTGGATTGCTTTGTCACTTCAATCGAACTGCCCCAGAGTTCGTTTTCAATCATTCATTTGATCTTGGAGCAATTGTTTTGGTGTGGATCCAAGCACGATTGCAGTGTTCATATAGCCTATGGCTAAATGAACCGAACTAAGGGAGAAAACGCACCAGGTCTGACACAAAAGCTCAAAACGAGTCAGGTATGAAAATGCCCAGTTTTTCTCTGTAACCATTTACAAAGTCAGCAAGTGAAAGATTCTTAGTGTTTTAAAATCTGTTTACAAGTTATGTAGTGCATACCAGACTTAACTGAGCAATAATAAAACCAGATAAAAAATAAGACAACAGCAAACATTGTCATTACATACGTTCTACTCTCTTCTCCAGCATAGCCAGTCTGTTGGTCACTTCCGTTTTCAGTTCGTTGATCCTGAACGCTCTGTAAAGAGAAAAACAAAAATATTTTCCTGGTTTTAGTACAGAAACATTACGGTGATAAAGATTCATCTCCAATCCATGGGAAATCAAACATGTCTGTTACCTGCTGAACTGTTCTGCTACCTGTGAGAGCACATTCTGAAACATATCTTCCTTTTCTGTGGAGTTAAATACACAGGCTATAAATCAGGGCAGTACAACTCTTGGCTCGAAACATTACAATGAGTGAATGTAGATCCAGGGTACTAAAGGTTATTACTAATAGTCAAACACTGAGAAAAACAGTGTAAAATAATGCAAGGTACCTCCCAGCTGGCCAGTAGACACAGGAATGACTTTGTACAGGGAGCTAAAAGGACAAAATGGGATCATTAACCGACAGATCAAACTGAAAATTAACATAACTGCTTATACAAACAACAAGGACGAGGCTGTGTTTTACTTAGGGGTGTTGGTGGGCATTGTGGGATCGATGGACACAAAAGCACCTTCAGGGTTCACCATCATTACAGCAGTGTTCCTGCAGACAGAAATTACATGGATTTATTATGTTAAACATTGAACATGTTGTCCACTACAGAGAACATTCTTCTCAACCACTGCAGGTTTGTAAAATGGATTGAGGTGTTGATTAGTGGTGATATCAGTGATATACAGACCTAGGGATGTTGGAGGAGGAACACAGCAGTTCTTTGATATCACATGGGCTGCAGTGACGACTGAAAAGTACCTATGAAGGACAAACAAGGGTGTGTTAGCAATATTATGCCTGTATTTGTCGTCATACCTGTCCTACAATGAGAAAACGTGCTATACAACGCAACTCAAATATGTATCATGTGATAAGAATTGTGAAATGTCATTGAAAATGTTGTGGGACATTAAAGCAAGTAACAGTGATACATTACATAAAAGTGTGGTGTCGTGCAATATGAGATTAAATTGAGACTGTGGCTCAAGTCTCCTGCTTCTCTGGTTCTTTCATTGCCAAAAAACACCCTAGTAATCTGACATGCATCTCCTCTTGAATTGTACTTTATACACTTACTCTTACTACTCAGACACTAGTCAGTATATGATATATGTTCAAACTTCATCAGCTTTGCTATCCACATGGTCATAATGCCATCTCACTTTTCTTTTGATCGTCAATACTAAAATAAAACTTAATTCAGAACTCCAAATCTCCCAAACTAAGCCACCTCTGAACAATAAAATGTTCATCTGGGATTATAAAAATTATGAGAGATTTAAAATATATGTTTGAATTCACACACTACAGTTCAAAAGTTTGGTGTCATTAAAAATTTTATTTTACAGAAATTAATATTTTTATTCAAAAGTGACACATTAAATTGATAAAAAGTGGCATTTATAATGTTAAAAAAATTAATTTAAAATAAATGCTGTTATATTTTGAACTTTATATTTAATAAAAGAATCCTGAAAAAATGTATCACAGTTTCTATAAAAGTATTAGAAAGCTTTTTGGCATGAAATATATACTATATTAGAATGATTTCTAAAGGATCATGTGAAACTAAAGACTGGAGTAATGGCTTTTTGATCAAATAAATGCACCCTTCGTGAGCATAAGAGACCCTTTTTAAAAAATCTTACCGAACCTAAACCTTTGAATTTTAGTGTAACTATTCATCTAAAAATAACCGTAAACATATTATATATTTGTAATGGTTCATTGAATACTGATTGGTTCATTTAAATTAATCTATTATTAAACAAAAATTAAAAATGACTGAGAGAATATCGCATTGTGAAAGAGGGAGATCCCCAACAGATCCTTTACTACAGTAAACATAAACCACTCTCAATGTTCTCAATGTCGGTAGTTGGTCTCTCTGAGCTCTTAGGATGTTGTATGAGCTTCAAGATGAAGAAGTGCTGAAACTGATAGATGCATGTTCTGCCATATTCCCTTTTTATACTGTGTAAACTCTTACATTTTGTGATAGAACAAATCTTAATGACTTTCTAGAATATGTAAAACATTTTTCATCAATCATGGATAATAATGTTCTGATACTGAGTATAATTGAGCATCTGTGAGTTTGTGTAGAACAACACTGTAAACTGGCCTTAAACACAACCATTAAAAACTCTTCAGCCATTCTCTAGGAAACAACAGGAGAAAAGTGTCACAACAGCATGCAATGTCAGTCACACCTGCGGAACACGCCATCTTCAGCTTTATTTTTGAGCTGTGCACACTGATCTCCCAGCACTCCTCTTGACAGATTAACTAATATCATGGCAAACTGCTTAAAATCTTGTTTAAAGACTTAGAGTCAGTATTTCAGGTCTAAGATATTAGTGATAGACCAATACACCAGCCAGGTCCATATTTGCCATTTTTGAGATTTGACAGTGGATAATAAGCAATTTTGCCATTGGATTAAATTTCAATAACATTGAATAGTCAACATTATATTGGTATCACTATTGACAGTGAAAAACCCACATTGGTCAGCCACCAATAGTAATCCATACTCATGACAAACATTATCTGGCATCCTTGAGTTTAAATTCAGATAAGCATGAGTTCATTAAAACACTCACCTTCTGCACTTTGCCATCTACATCCAAATAGATGGTTTTGGAAGAGCAGGAAGAGGAGCCAGACCCCATGCTGACAGGATGAACTGTGTGATCCACCTGTCCTGGTACCCCTAACCAGGAGCAGATCCACCAAGACCAGCTCTCAAAAGGCCTTCAACAAAATGTCCTCTGCAAATAAATACATAAAAAATGCCTTTCATTTCTACAGTAGTGTTTTAAGTCTTTAACCCTGTAGTCTAGAACTTTCGACCAAACAAATAAGCAGTGGTTGTTGCATCAGTAAACCCTTCATATTGCTGAGCTACTTAGGGTCAAAAAGCAGAGTGACACTTTACTTAACCGAGCATCCAATAATTAAAAATACTTTTTTGTTCACACATTAAGTCAATGTGGTCCAATGTTGTTGTTGGCTTTTCAACATATGGACAAAAAATGCTGAAAAAAGTAGCATCTTCTGTTTTCCACAGAAGGAAGAAAGTAGGTTTGCAACAACATGAAGATGAGTAAATGAAGATTTTTCATTTTTGGGTGAATTATCCAATTAAAAAGCAAATTGATGTTCTCACAAATGCACACAAACATTCAATCAAATCCTTTTAAGTTCACAGTACACACTTTATAGTGCATAAATACAACTTTAGTTACTCTCAATTTACTCTACACCTCAATTATCATGGCAAACAGACATATTGTGCACCTGAGACTTTCTTGGAAACTTTCTTGAAGATAGAGCCTTGTTTATTTCTGACCATGTAACTTAATCTGTACATAATGAAATGTTCTATTCGTAGCACATTGCAGGCAGAATGTTTGAGTCAGAAAATAACAGTCTTGCCTGTGCGCCGTCAGCAGCTCCCGCGTTTCCCTGTGTGCAGGCAGCGTTCCCAGCTGTCCCAGGTGCTTAATGAAGCCGAATAGAGCAAGTGAGCAAGGGAAACCTGTTTGGCATTGAAGGACCCTGAATATAATTGTCACTCTCACTGTTGTCAGGGGGAACAGTTACTACGGCGAAAAAGTGCCCAACCCCCTTGATTTGTGTTGTAATCATTTAATTTAGTCCTTTCATTGTCCATCTCGCTTAATATAGCCGCCCACCCCAGATTCTATATTTTACTTCTGAAAAAATGATGGCCCATTGTATCAAATGCAGCTTTACCACTTGAACATTCAAGAGTCTTTAGTGGAGAAAAATAGCACATTTCTAACGCTAACAGAAAACGAAGATATGTAAGGTGAAACTAATGGCACGCAATCACAATTTAAATATCGAGAACGTACGGATGTAACTGTGGGTGAATTCAATAACATTTCTGTCACTGTAATGTGTCTCCTGTGTCCACTCAGAGCAACATATGTTCTGGTCAGCTGAGGAAAGGACAAGGGCTAGTATGTAACCACTTGAAACACTGAATGACGGACACACATAACAAAATAAAATTTATGGCTCAGTCAGGTTTGCAATGAAAATGTGGAATTGTTGGCATGTGTGGCTGGATCATTAACAGCTCTAACAAACTAGGGATGGAAGTGTGAACAGTAGAGACAAGTGCAAACCTGTTCTCAGCCTCCTTCCTCTTTAATCTCATCCCCGAGGGGCCAGAAAAACCTCCTACATCTTAATTCTCAGAGTCTCATGTGCCATACACTCAACAGCAGAAATAGATTAGCAGCCTGGGCCGCCCAGAGAGGCTGTTTTAAAAACCGCTGACACAGGGTCCTGATTTTGATAAGAACAGAAAACTGGATAGGGCTAATGTGGTTGATAAGAAATCAAAATATTTTTTCCAAACCATTTGGCCAATGAAGTTCATGTCTAACTTTTACCAAAGGCAGATTAAAAAGGATCTGCACAAAAGGGCACAAATTTAAAAGCTTACGCAACTAGGCGAGAAAGAAAATCACACCTCAGGTAATCAGAAACATATTTGCTCTCTGCTAATCATGAGACAAAGGAGAGGAGTCCAGTCATATTTCAATAATAAAGGATCTAAGGGGAAGACATTATCCTAATAATAAAAGGCTTTAAGGTTGTTCAGTTTATGGATGTGTGTCCGCGGCTGATCTGGGCAGGAATATGGAAAACTCCTCCATTAGGGTCCTTTCATCTTCTCCTTTTGCTTTTCAGCATCCTTAATGTTTCACCCACTCTCTATGTTTGGAAGTGAAAAGTCTTCTTGAAGGATTCGTAAATATATATCTATCTGAGAAAAAACAAAACTACACTATAAAATCAACACAAAACATGCCGAACGAAAGGCTGGCTGCCTAATGATGTTTAAGTCAGTGCAGTTGTTATTATTCTAAGTAGAAAAGGTTAAAGAGTGAGTAGAAATATATTTTAATCCTACTGCATTTAGAATCAGACATTCTGAATTGGGGTTTTCTGGTCTGATTAGAGTATCTACTCCAAAATGTTCCCATGAGTCTTGATTGCAACCATTCTGCATAATCACCACTTACACAACACTTTTCACCACATCAAGTGCTAGCGTTCATAAGCAAAAGAAAAGTGCTGCTAACCCTTGAGTAAGATAAAGCAAATCAGAAACATTAGTTAACATGAACTAATAATGAACTGCACATCTACAGCATTTATTAATTTTTGTTCATGTTAATTTCAGCATTTACTAATACATAATTAAAATCTTGTTAACATTAGTTAATGCTCTGTGAACTAACATGAACAAACAATGAACTACTGTATTTTCATTAACTAGTAAATACAGTAACAAATGTTTTGCTCATGGTTAGTTCATGTTAGTTGATATATTAACTACTGTTTAACTAATGAACCTTATTGTAAAGTGTTACCAGCAAATCTAATGTCAATAATTTAAATCATTCGGTTAAGTGCTTTGGTGGAGTTAACAGAATAACAGTGCAACTAATAACATCATCCTTAGCCAGCTACTGTATCTCATAAAATTTGTTACTTCACATTCGTACTCATCCTTATACATTTAAAAACAATGTGAATGTGCTATTTATGGACTAAGAGCTGTATATTTTCTATTTCGTTTTGTTATTCAAAGCAGAATTATTGCCAATTATTACATGTGATTGGTTGACTGATCTCAAACCTGTTTGTCAGTGTGATATTGTAGTTGTCTTATGCATTATGAAATCACAGGATGTTTCCAAAATAAATCAACTTTGTTTTGTGAATATTGCACACTATTAATATAGTTTTAACTTTATGTTTGTCCATATTGTATTGATGGTTTCTCAAACTTGTTAACATCCTATATTTAAAAGCCAGAGACAATGCAAAATGCCCTAATGTAAATGTTATCAAATGCACACATGTTCCATTGGTGACAGGAGACTAAAAGATATAACATACTCACCACTTTATAAAATGTCACCAAAACATGTCATGCCTAACCAGTCATGCCATATAAGTGTTTGTGTAACTTCAGGCTTACACCATAAATATATGATATTATGTGTTTATAAGCATCAGTTCCATTTGTACGGTCCTTTTCCCCCTAAAAAAAGACGTAATAATAATAAAATATTTCAAAGGTATATAAAAAAAAACTTTTTTATAAAACAATTTTTTAAATACAAATCCAATTGTTATATCTAAATATATAGCTCATCTATCCCTCTAACACTAGACAGTGGTAAATAGGGTTGCCAACTTCAGCATAGGAAGATCTTGGTTCTTGTTCTATAACCTATAAATGTACAATTTAATTCTAAAAACAATTAATATATGACACTTAAACTAAACTTTTCAACTAAAACGTTGTTGCATATGGCAAGCCGTTTTGACTTTTATTCATTCTCAGGATATGAACTTGTGATATCAACAATTACATTTTCAGCAGTTAAAATGTTAATTCCACTAGTAACAATTGCAATTTTTGATTAGGTTAGAATTCAATTGTTGATAGCAAGAATTTAATTGTTGATATCAGAAATTCGATTCTTGTTATCAATAATTCAATTGTTGAACTTATCACAAGTTCATATCCTGAGAATGAATAAAAGTCAAAATAGCTTGCAATATTTAGAGAACTAGTATGAGCTCTAAAGATGAAGAGATAGGTAAAGACAATGTAGACAACACATTTGTCTACATTTATTTTTAGAAATAAAGTGCACACAAATAGGTTAAGCAAAACAAACGTGTTCATGTCGTAAATTCGTTTAAGCATTTAATTCAGGCAACAACAACAAAAAGCACTCCAGACACTGAAATGACATACACTTTGTGGTACAGTACAAATATTTTGAATGTCCCTTGTACTGTCCCTCATTGTCCTATAAAGAACCAAGATTGTTATTTTCCTGAACTTGGCAGCCCTTCAAGAGACTCATACTCAAAGTTCTCCCTCTTTAGAGATTAAAAGTCAAAGTTTAGTTAATTTGGGGTGATTTGAGGTTCGGCCTACCGAAAAAAAACGATCACAAACAGGAGTGAGGTAAGATGTCGGACCTTCACTCCAGCTGTCGTGTTGTGCCGCGTGCCATTTATCTCATGACGTCAGCAGCGTTTAACTAAATATTTATATTAAACATTAAGATATACGATTAATTCAACATATTATTTTAGGTATTTAACTAACAAACATTTGAAGTCAAAGTTTAGTTAATTTGGGGTGATTTGAGGTTCGGCCTACCGAAAAAAACGATCACAAACAGGAGTGAGGTAAGATGTCGGACCTTCACTCCAGCTGTCGTGTTGCGCCGCGCGCCATTTAACTCATGACGTCAGCAGCGTTTAACTAAATATTTATATTAAACATTAAGATTTACGATTAATTCAACATATTATTTTAGGTATTTAACTAACAAACATTTGAAGTCAAAGTTTAGTTAATTTGGGGTGATTTGAGGTTCGGCCTACCGAAAAAACTATCACAGGACAGGAGTGAGGTAAAATGTCAGACCTTCTGTCCAACTGTCGTGTCTCGCGCCATTTATCTCATGACGTCAGCAGCGTTTAACTAAATATTTAATTAAACATTAAGATATACGATTAATTCAACATATTCTTTTAAGTATTTAGCTAACAAACCTTTGAGAAAACTTTTTGTTATTGAAGAGAAACTGCTTAAATTTGTATACTCTCTAAATCAGGAGTGTGACTCAAGTAAAAAGCATTTCTATTGTCCAACAGGAAAAATGGATGGAGCGCAAGGCTGAAGACGAGTTAAACCACACTATCTGGCTATTTGATCCGGTCCAGGCTTTGACATGACGCAATGTTTTATTGATTGATAGTGATGTGGGAGCCTCTGGTGGTTGAAACGTGTAAATTGACAATTGCGTAAAGTCTGTATGTGCTTTCGTCTTTTTAAATATTCAGAAAGAAAGTGATATTATATGAGTGATTTACTTTTGTTTTCTGTCAAAAAGAAGACAAAAAGAATGAAATCATTTTAATACTGGCATAAAGACATCATATTTACAGTAAACCCTATATGATCCCAATAATGCTCTATTTTAGCTGAAATTAACCTGTATATTTTTATATTTATAGGATTATTTTGATTTAGTTTAATCTATTTCTGTTGAAGTATTGAAAATGAATGGTGAAAGCAAATTGTTCTATTAGTATTTAAAAAAACAAAAACAATTAAACCATCAAGTACATCCATGTAATCCTCTGGTATTAGTTCTTTACATAACAACTGATCTTTAAATTTTGGTCTTGTACACAATTCATTCACCTATAGCTTCTGGAAAGCATGAAATAGCCTCCTAAAATTTATATAGGATAACTAATAAAAATGACTAATTAAAATTCCCATACCCACATACATAATCTCATATTCTGATATTATCCTTGGCATTTTACATTTAAAACTGTCGTCTTGCTCATCGGGGATGGCTGTGGTAGTGCACATTGTTTTCTGCTTCAATGGGAAGTTCTTCTGCATGTGGAGGGGTGGGGCTTAGTCTTGGAAGGTGGGGCTTGCGCGTTAAGCTGCCCAGGTGTTGGGGACAAGAGAGTGGTGGAGTGAGAGTCGGATGAGGGGTTGATGGAGGAGAGGGGACGGGAGTACGGGGGTATCTTCTTCCTGAATGCATATAAGCATCCGGAGAGTGTGCTGAAGGTGGAGCCATGATGGGATAACAAGGTGGGCTGAGGGTATCAGTAGGGGTGATATAATTACAGGAAGACTCATCTGTTCCCTCAGGTAAATCCTGGAAATAATAATAAGAACAAATATCATGTAAAATGATGAAAAAATTAAAACATCAACAGCAACAACAAAAACAACAGCGATGTCTTACCGTTTCATTGAGGACGTATAATCCACCCGGGTTCCGACGATTATGGTAATTTCTAGCAGGCACGATATCAACTAGATAAAGAGAGAATTGAAGTGTTAATAAAAATAAATAATTGAATCATTTCTTTGTATTAAACACAAAGTGTAAAAGTAATTTTTATTATTGCTCTGTTTGATATGAATGTGGCCTTGGACTACCACCTAGTGGTGTGGATGTAGCATCACGCAAAAGAAAATATTTTGTAACTAATGCAATTATAATATCCATATATTTACTGTCAGTCACAATTAATTTATTCAAACTGACATGTCCAATTACGGAGGTTACAGAGATAAACAGAGTAGTATTCTGCTGGTTATGTGATCTCAAAATGGCCCACTTGAAAATAAAACTTTTTTTTGGGCTACTGATATTAGTCTTGATGTGATAAGTGTTGTCAATGTTATCTAAAACTAAAACAAAAAAATAATTTCTGGTAATTGAAATAAATCTGAAAAGAAAATATGAATATTAAAGTTTAAAAAAGTACTAAAATGACTAAAACTAAATTTTAAAAGTAAATTAAAAGCTAAAAAAAACCCTAAAAAAGTTAAAGTTAAAAAACTAAAACTAATACAAATAACAGTAGCACAAAACAAACTTACTAAAACTTAAAGTATTTAAAATGAAAATAATAAATATAAATAAATAAATGCTATAAATAATATTCTAAAATAACTTTTTTCTAATTTTAAAGATTTTTACTACTGCAAGTAACATTTTTAATGAGTGAAAAATTACTGCGTGCACCTTTAAAATATTAAAATAGAAGAACTACAACAACTGCAACAATGAACAAAATTACCATCATGATTGTCGTTACTCTGCTCTGCTAAATTTTGTCTGCTCTGCCTGGCAAGCTGTTGCCTTTTTCTGTAGATAGAATAACAATGCTTGTTAGAAAACATTTCGAAATATTAAACGCAATATCATATTAATTTAGTGCAAAAACAGAAACCTAAATGTGTAAAAGATGAGTTCTTTCCCATTTAATTAGTTGCTGTGCTCTTTGTTTTTCATGTGATCTGTGGAACTTTGGCCTCCTAACCTTTGAAGCACAAAGACCTTTCTTACAAAGAACAGTGCAAGCTGCTGAGATTTATTGTGGCTTGCTTTAGACTAATCAAAGAGAATGGATATAGGGATAATAGAGCTGATACTTTTTGGAGGGTTTCCAACAGGCGCAAACAGTCACCAAGGTGATGAGTAAGAAAATGCCTCCCGTCGAGAGGATGATATATAGAGAACTCCGTCCTGCAAAATTTAAAAGTAGAATACAGTGTGACATAGTACATCCTTCCTCTCCCAAAAAAAAATAAAAATAAAAAAAATAGTGCTCTGGAAACCAAACTATTGTGTAGACAAGGTCCAAATTAAGGAGACCTCAAATGGAAGACTGATTGCACAGGTTGCCAGGAATACCAAGTACAAGAATGAATGGGGCAACATGGGGCTTTTTAAAGGGTAGACTGTGCAGAGGGAATGCAGGACCTGCTGAGCTCAGAAATGTGTGACAGAAATGTGTGCAAGTGGAGAGGTAGATGGGTGAAAGGATCAGCTGAGTTCCAGTGGAGCAAAACTGTAAACACTCTCCTTCATCAGCCCTTTTCATAAACACTTACAACCAGGCTGAATTAAGAGATAGTTCACTCAAAATGAATTATTTACTCATGTTGCTCCAAAGCCATATGCTGCTATTTTTCCATTTTTTGAAAAATTGGAAACTATTTCATGTCGATTATGACTGTCATTCTACACTATTAAAACAACAACTATGAACTAGTATGAAGACATGGTCGGTTCACGAGCCGACTGAAGGAGCTACAGCGGTCTGTCACGACACATTAAAGAACCACTATACGCCATTTAATGTTTAAAGTTCTTTAAAAAATGACAATTTATTAAATATGATGTGTGGCGTGAGAGCTGCATGGCTTGTCGGACATAGCAACATTAACTAAAGGTCTTTGCGAAGGGTCAATTGTGACACATCATGCAGCTTTTTATCTTTTCGTGACTTTTTTTCTATAATAATCTACCATTTGTTTTTTTGCTATCCTTTATGTAACATAGCAACATTTCATGGGACATTTCAGGGCATGGATCATGGATGAGGGCGAGTCTCAAGACCTACTGTAGACAGTGAGTTTGACAGGCAGGCTCTTCATACTGCTGATGGGGTTTTCCACCCTGCAGCTGTAGACGTCATCATCTGACATCACAACACGGGAGATGGTCAGGACCTTCTGGTCATGTGACAGGAGCAGACGCGAGTCATTGCTCAAAGTTTTCCCACCCTTCAGCCAGCTATAAGTGGGTTTGGTGCCACTATTGTGAGTGCAGTTGAGTATGAAGAATTCAGTCAGCTCCAGAACGGCCGAGGCCACCATGTGTACAAAAGGCCTGGACACAGGAACTGTGATAGAACAGGACAACATGAATAAGGAAAATTGTTCTTCACATAGATGAAATGTCCATGCCTGTCTTACCATCCACGGTTAGGTTGACATATCGCTCCCCAGTGAAGGTATCATCAGTGATGGAGATCTCCACCTCATATGCGCCCTCATCAGACAGCTGCAGGTGATGCAGGAGCAGTGACCCGTTCTCGTAGAGGAGGATTCGACCACGGTACTCAGGCCTAAGGTTCCCAATGACTTCCGTGCCAATGGATTGGACCACAGTGACGGGTTTGTCTCTTTTCAGTTGCCACTTAATCACAGGCTGGTCGGAGCTGGTGCTGGTGTAGGTCACGGAGAGAAGGGCGGAGCCTCCGAGTGTACCTCGCACAACAGGAGACGGGCTGCTGATGTTCACCCCACCTACAAATACATCCACAAACAGACACATTAGAATGGAACTAAAGTTATTTTTGTCACAAAAAGTCTGTGTGTGTTAAATGAACTGTACTATACCGTACTGTACCACTCTGAAACAATATTCACTGGAGTAAAATGTGTGACAACTTGCCCCAGTTTACCCCACATACTGACAAATTACCCTGAATGTACTGTAAGTAGATTTAGATGAAGTTTTCTGATGAATGAATAAATATACATTTAAGTATGCTTACTTAATTAATAATATTATTACAAAAAATACAAAATATTATTTTAAACTGTGTAGATATGAGTTGTGGAAGATGGGGAGTATGCAGTCTGATTTTAAGATACTGAATATGTTATGATATTTAATATACTTGAAATGGTACCTCAAGGGTTTAAATATAAACATTATTTATAAAGATAACATTATATAAGAAATATTATATATATATATATATATATATATAGAGAGAGAGAGAGAGAGAGAGACATTTCATATAAGAATTCAATGTGTGTGTAATGTGTAATAGTATATATATATATACAAACATACATTGAATGTCTATAAAATATTTCTATTATATATTTGCATTAAATGGAATATATCACATATATTATATATATATACATGAAATATTAAAAATATATTTTATATAGATTATTATATAATATAAATTATATTAAAGTATTTTATATAATTATTATATTAATAATATTAATATAATTATTATATATTTAATTATATATTATGAATTAGTTATATAATATTAACATTTTACAATTATATATGATTATATTAGATATAAATATTAATTATATAATTAATTATTATTAGTAGTAGTAGTAGTGTTATATTTATAAAACTTTTTTGTGCAGTGTGAACTGCAAATACACTTTGCCTAAACTCTACAGTGAGATACCTGCTGGTAAACTGCTTTATGCTTATTGCTTCTAAGTGAGTCAACATGTCCTTGCCCACTTTGCCAGGGCAGTACGAGTCAGCGTGGCATGGCTCAATCGCTGTGGTAACAATTCTCAGTGCTGAGGTCTTGCCAGGATGAGCTAACAAAGGTCTGGATTGTAGGCTCGCTCTCCTCCAATCAGGGGCAGCTGTGCAAGAGACATGCTCTTTTGTGGATGGGGGATGTAGACAGTGAGGCCCAGTGATTCTGCTAATCAAAGCTCTCCGAGGAAGACCAGGCTTTAGTTAGGACATGTTCTTGCATTCGTCCAATTTCCTGGCACATCTGTACCTGATTGTAATTTCATCAAGCTAATGCCAATGCTCACACATGCCATTGTGATTGTTCTGAACTTGCCGTTTGTACTCTTTGCACAAATGCGTCATTTAAAATGAATCAAATGCATGGATGGAGATGAAGACAGCATGATTGTTTTTTCTTTTGCCAAAATGCAAAAAACTCGTCTATGATATAATCATTTAAAAAAACAAATAAATAAAAACAAAATTTCAGTTTTGCAATATGCATTTTTTTGAGAGTTTTTGTATCATAATCATTTCATTTGCCTTTTAACTTACTATTACATTGATATTTTTTAGACAATGTTTCTGAAAAAAACAAATCGCACATTTAAAATGTACATCTTCACTGAGTGCCCTAATTAAACTTGACTGATCGCTCTATTTGTGATATGTGTCATCCAGCCACCCACAAACAAAACACACACTGAAAACTGAAAATGACAACAGAATACACTTTTTCCTTCTTCCTCCTTAGAAAGTTTTCCCTCAACATGAACAGTGGAAAAGTCAGGATGTTGTCTTACCTGCCAAGGAAAAGATGAAAAGCCATAGGAGAAGAAACAGTGAAGGAACGGCTGTCTTTTTGCATGATGCCTCCCTCTCTGCCTTCATCTTGGGAGCAGCGCTGGGTTTTGCTCCCACACAATCAGCATGATTTGTCCACTCAAGGCACGTCGCTGCGAATGCAGAGTGCTTCCTGCCAGACGGGACACTGGCTGCTCTGAACCCCACTCTCAGGACCCCAGCCTGAACAACAACTCTATGTGCGATTTCGTGTGTGTGTGTGTGTGTGTGTGCTTTGCTCGCTTTACAAGCTTCTCCACAGTGATTATTTCAGGGCCCCTTTGTGTGTGTGCACTTGTGCATGTGTGCGCTTGTCTCCTCAGTAAAGGCACTAGGATGAGTGTGAGATGGTTGGAGACATGTGTTTTTGTTGTTATATCTGTTATATGGCAGATGTGTGCAGTCACGCATTAGAGCATATTTCTGTGACATGATATAATACATCCACAGTGGCATTCAAAAGCAAGACTCAATAACATATTTTGTCAAAATTCAGTTACAAATGAAAACTGCCTCTCAGACCAGGGGATTTCAGATTGGGATTTGGGAACCTCAGGTGGATGTAAGGAGCTGCTAGGAGAAGAGTGTAAAAGTTCAAAGACAATTTGTGTAATAGGCATAATGTAAAATAAATAAATTAAAAATAAATTAAAATCAAAGAAATAAATTGTCATATACGTATATATATATATATATATATATATATATATATGCTAGTGCAAGTCTATAAGAATTAGTTCAAACTTTGACCTGTGGATGGTAGTTATACACTTAGCAGCGTTTACACTGTCGGAAGAAGAAGAAGAGAGCTAGTGCAAGACGAGCATTTGTTTTTATTTCAAAAAACTTAATTTCTTTTCGACTAAAGAAAGAAAGAAAGTCATGAACATTTTAGATGACATAGGGGTGAGTAAATTATCATGAAATTTGAATCCAAAAGTGAACTAAACCTTTAAACCAATCACCTTCATTGTATCAACTCAAATTTTCCATTTCAATGAACTGAAATTAAGGCAACCAGGTCACTTACTTTAAGTTAAAACAACATTTTTTTTATTACAGTGTGGCAGCCATTGTCAATCAGTCAATATAAAATTTTTAACCTGAAAGATATGATATGATCTCCAGTCCCCAATTTTAATGAGGGATCAAGGAGGACTAATTCAGACACTTGACATATAGTTTAGAATATGAATGAAAGGAGAACCTTTTTTTGAAGCTGCTATACAACTACTCAAGGACAAGTGCTCAGGCTGAATAACGCTTTTTCTATGAAACTTTTTCTACCCTCTCTACTCCACCAAACCCTAACCAGGCCCTCCCACATGAGCACATTGTAAGAACCATATATCTTTGACTCACCAGGCCATAAAGGATGAAAAGAGGACCTACAGGTTGCTAAGGCATCAGTCTTCAGTGAAAAGGCCTTTGCGCACCAGAGTTGGATGATTTTGTTTTAAACAATTCTTAGAGACACTTCAAAATTGACCTAGATGGCCAGTTTAATTTCATTTATTTTAATAAAATAATAATTCGAGCAATAATATATTATAATAGGCTACATTACTCCAAATATTCATTAATTAATATAGGCCTATTCATTTATTTATTATTTTATTATAAGTACATTTTAAATTGTTAGTTCACCCAAGAATGAGAACTCTTTCATTACTCACCCTCATGTCGTTCCAAACCCATAAGACTTTCGTTCATCAATGAAGATCACGCAAATGAAGATCTTTCAAGGCCCAGAGATGTAGAGTTCATAAAAGTAATCCATGTGAGTCCAGTGGTTTAACGTCAATTCTATGACGTGACATTTTTACGCAAAAACAAAGCAAACATAATTTACCACTTTGGTTTTTACCACTAATATTAATCTCCAACGCGCGTTCACGCAACAACTTCTGAGCTCGGGTCAACACAAAACGTTGCGCCTTGGTGCGCTCTTGCACATGTGCGCATGCGTGTTGTGTTGTCGCACGGCAGGACTCAGCTCTCGCGTCAAGCCAACACAACGCAAATGTCGCGGCGCTCTCGTAAAATCGTGTTGGAGAATAATATTTTGTAAATAAAGTGATAAATTATGTTTTTTTTTTTTTCAAATTAAAAAGATATTCATTTATGTTCCGAAGATGAATGAACGTCTAATGGTTTTGGAACGGCATGAGGGTGAGTATTTAATGACAGACTTTTCTTTTTTTTTTTAATTTTATTTATTAATTTTATATGTTTGAAGATGAACTCTTCATTGTAACGGGACATTATTTCCACTGCTGAAAAGAAAAAAATGTGCCAGGAACTGTGGCGTAGCCATCACATGTCTGTCTGGGAGCTGATGTCATTGTCTTGCAGAGGTCAGCAGCTGCAGTGGTCACAGACACCCACTGACAAAAAGAAAGATTCACTATGAGAGGTACCCAGTAAATCTAGAAAAACTTGAAGGCTTTAGTATGTATACTTAACGTTTTAAATGGAGCTTGTTGAAATAGTTAATGCCAATTATGAGTAATAGTGATGCTAGCAGCAAACACAACTAATTGCTTAGCACACTATGGAAACAATTAAATAACAACAGATGGCATTTTCGATAACATGTCATGCCAAACCAAGACCGTAAAGGAAGAAAGCTAAAATTGAAAAGAGCAGATGATGTATGCAAAATGACACAGAAAGAAAAAGCTTTTTAATGGAACATACAGTCTGTTATCCTCAAGGGCCTCCTCTGTTCTTGGTGATCAAAGCTTTAGTAGGGCTCTGAGACACAAACATACTCACACAAAGCTTGGCATTAGCCTTTGTCCTCTGGAGGATAAAAGTCTTCCCGGACTCTCTCATCTTGTGAAGAAATCTGTCAGTGGGAACATCCGAGGTCAATAGTGCACTGGAAGCATGAAAGATCCTCGCACACGTCTCCCCAGGAGAATATCCTCTTGAAGCTATAGTGCACATGCACTGGACTTCATGAGACACGAGAACATTTCATGAGAAAAGAACTTCCACAGAGAAACTTAGCATTCACTTGTAAAACATTTCCGAACTTTAATAAGACATTTGTGGTGCTTTTCTAGGCTTACCAGCTCCAGGATCATATGCTTTTATTACATGGGAAAACCCCCCCCAGCATTAAACTTCAAAACATCTACTTTTTGCGTGAGGAAATGATGACAAAAGTTTTAATTTTGCATGAACTATTCCTGTAATTATTAGTTTAGTTAAATAAGTTTTTTTTAAAAAATATATTATTTATATACTATTATAGTATTTATTAATATATTAATTACCTTTTATTTTGATATTGTCAGTTTTCATTTTAATTTCTTTTAGTAATTTTGTCAGGTTATTTTTTTTTAAGCAATTTTAGTACTTCAACTTCAACTTATTGTAAATCTATTTCAGTTAGTTGACACCTTCACTTTATATTTAAGATGATATTTTATCTAATATCCGTAATATAAGAGCGACTTTTGAAAAATGCATATAAAAGATACAGTAGATCAAGTGTTTTTTTGCCCATTGCTGGTAAACTTGTTATATACAGGCTCCCTCTACTGGAAGTTTTAATGTACTACCACCGTGAAATACAGCCAATTAAGAAACACAAAAAAGGAACAGTTCAAAGATTAAGAGAAATATTTCAGATGTGTCGAGTTATTTCAACATAACTCAGTGACAGAGATGCTGTGAGATTCTTCAGATGTAACAGCAAGCTGCTGCTAAAGCTAACTGAGCATGTTTCTGTGAGGCAAAACAGTAACTGTCTGTCACAATTATGCAAATGCACTCTCATTTTTTTGTGTTGAAACACACACGCACACATTTTCAAGTGTAATCTTTCACAGGCTATAAATACATAAAATGTCTTTGTTGTGCAGGTTAGCTGAATGTTTTTGGCGGTATGGCAGCTGTCAGGTCGGCAGCAGTCTGTTGAGGGCAGGAATCATGGGACACGCAGCACAGAGCAGCAGTCTGAGAGATGGCAGTCTTATGGCACTTTGTGTTGCCATAGGCAACCTGTAAAAATGCTGTTAGGAGGCTGTAAGTCATGGAGCCAGTGACAGAATTCATTCTGGGGAAGTTACATTGGAGCCACCGAGCTGAGGCCTGCGCGCGGAGGAGGGAATGTGGGCGACTGAGTTCAAGCGCTCATTTCTCACCCAGGGAAAAAGACAAGTTGAGCCACACAAAGAAATGACAATTATGGCAGGGCTTTGTTGCTGTGCGGAGGACATCTCATCCAGTTTTTCCTCCTGCCTATCCAAGTTTAGAAATGTTGAAATTCAGTAGCCTATACGAAAAGTGATTGAAAGCCACTTTATTTGAGGAAATTACTTCATAAGGTGAAGCCACTGTGAAAGAAAACATTCAAAGCAGGATTTATGAAGTCACTCCAGTTTGTTTAACCTGGGGAATTTGATTCATTGTGTACACAGTACGTCAGCCGAGACACAATTGAAAAATAAGATTAACGGAGTGCTGTATGTCTTTAATTATGAAGCGCTGTACACAGTCTAATTAAGTGCAGCTCTTTATGTGATGGCTGACTGATTAATATTGTAATGGGGGAATAGATTCATTATTTATGTGCTCAAACTTTTCATTCTTAAAGGGCTAGTTAACCAAAAATGCACATTTTTTCATTTACTCACATAATCAAGATTTCAAGCTTCAAAAAGTACATGAAAGCACCATAAAAGTGGTCCATATGACTCACGCACTATATTCCAAGTCATAGGTATAGTGTGATGAACTAGACCAAAAATTATGTGATTATTAATGAGTATTTATCTAGTAAACATTGTATGAAAACATGCCTTTTGCCGTGAGTATAATCAATATATATTGTAGTGCCTTCTCGCTTATCTTTTATCGTTTATTAGATATATCATAAATTGTTATCAAACAACATTTTCCACATGCACATTTATCAAAAAAGTATATACTGTAAGATTCATTAACAGTTAATCCTATAGGCCTAAATGCTGTTTTGATGGGGCATGTGGCAATTTGACCTTGACAAATGACTGCCAGGTCTCATTAGCTCAGCTTTCCAGCTGTGAACCCTCCAGTGAGATACTCCAGCAGGACTAATGAGACTGATGTATAGGTTAATATTCCAATTTCTGCTGCATATATGTGCCTGTTTGTTATCAGACTCTTTATATAAAGACCTCAAAAGACTAATGATCAGCCCCTGACTGCATGAAATCATTTTCAGTGCAAGCAACACACATTTCTGAGCTTTTATTAGCTTTTCAACTGATACAGAGCTTGATGCTGATGTCAACATGCAAGGTGATCTTAGCTGTCACTCATTAAGCTGTCACAACTCAATTTCTATACTTCTAATAATATGCACTACCTTAAAGAACTCAGAAAAAGTCATTTTACAAATTAAAATAAATGGAAATAAATTAGTCGATAATAAATAAGTCGATCTTGCCATGCCATATGCTGCTTTGGAAGCTCTGATTTCATTTTCAACATATTACAGGGTGCAAAGTGCAAACCAAACAAATCAGTCAACATAATTAACTGATAACATTATATTTCATCACATTAAACAAAACTCACCTCTTATTGTGATAGTGGCTACATGGTCAAATTGAGGCAATCATAAACATACTACCACAGAAAAGGAATATCAAGTAACAAAAATGACAAAACTCAATCATGATGCATTATTTTAAGTCTACTCGACTGGCTGACTGAAGAAGCCTGTTATATTCTCGTACAAATATCAGATATACAGTATACAGATGCCTCTTGTGGGATGCAAAAGCATGCTGGAGCAGAAATTCACCCGGACTGGATAAGAAGCAGAAAATAGAGAAAATAGAGTTCACATATCAGATGACATATCCAGCCTAATTTTACTACTTTTTTCGACACAAAAAATCCCTGGAGAAAGCATCCTGAAAGCCATCCACCTTGAGAAAGGTCTTCACTGCTCTGGACCAGATGTGGCATCTGTCTCTACTCCGTCTGTTCCCCCTGCTTGCAAAACACAGGTTTACACAGGTTTTTATTAGGTTTACTGTACTTGAATATTTCAGTTTGTCAACAAACAGCTGTCCAACCAACTATGAAATAACATGTTAATGATATAACATCACTCCCTGCAAATTATTATTATTTTGACTTATTTTTGCCATATTTAGCATTTTTGTCATTTTCCTTTACAAATAACTAAAAATAAACATTTAAAAGAATATACTCTTAAAAATAAAGGTTCCAAAAGAGGGGGTTTCTGATGTAATAGAAAAACCATTCCAGTGAACTGATCTTAAAAGTTGTTTTTCTTAGCGTGAGGAACATTTTAATAATCTAAAGCAGTGGTTCTCAAGTGGTTTGGTCGTGGACCCACATTTTCCCATGCTCATCAAATTTATTTTTCAAACACTGGTGACACACAAGTGCCATCCTACTTAATTTAACCTGCATATAAATTGTAAAAATATCACTAACACTGATGAATAAACAGTGTAAGTTAAGGCTATTATATAGGAGTCTCAAACAAGTTTTTGTCAATACAATAAAGTTAGTAAGCTGGTATGAGCCACCATCAAAAATATATATATAAAAAATCGCACAAAGTGAAAATAAAGTAGCATTTTGGGTTAAGGTTATGGAAACTACTATTAGCATGGTAAATAGTAAATACACAATGCTAATATGAACTGTTAAACATATGGACACGGAATAGATGAATAGAATGAACATCCTGAATCTAAATCCTTCCCAGGTAACACATGACGTACCAATTTATTAGTGCACTTTGGTAATTTTGTGACTTACGAATTGAACACGTAATATAAGATGTTGGATGCTCGTAATTTAATTAGCTCTTTATATATATAGTGAAGTGACATACAGTGCGCCCCTCTGTTGTTTAACTACACACTCCACAACCCACTCAAAACGGTCTTGCGACTTACTTGATACTTTACTTGCTTGATATTCAGCAGTGTTCTTGATATACCTGCATTGGCGCCGTTGTATGCGAACTGAGCTGAGCCGGACGATTACGTCACTGTTTTCTCCAGTGCTGATAGACATAAATTAACTAGACTAATAACTACTGATCTTTGCAATGGAATGAATCAATAATATATAGAATAAGTTGGACAATGATACCATTTTCTTTGGGAGCTGCTGTGCAGCCAAAAATGATTTGCCAATTATTAGTGTAAAGCTGCTTTGCCACAATTTGCATTGTAAAAGCGCTATATAAGTAAAGGTGACTTGACTTGACTTGACTTTTGGGACCCTCCATTTGAGAAACACTGATCTGAAGAATTTTTTTTTTCCAATTTAAGGGACCTTGTTGGCAATGGAAAGTTTCCTTGGGTGTTAAAGGTGATATTTGTACTGAAAAACATGACAAAAATTGTAAAAAAAAAAAATTATTCTTCACAAAATATATGTGACGAAGCATTACTTATTGATTGATTTCGCCAGAATATATGAGATGATCTTAGCAGTCTTTTATTTTTGTCAGAGTAAAACAGAGCACAGCCTCGTTTCGGCGATGCAGATGCACCTGAGGATAAAAATAACACTTCCATACATAAGATGCTTAGCAACCGAGAACTGGGTTGATGTTTCTCGGGAAAGGCCTAAATTCGGCACAGAGGTGGGGTAGAGTGGAGCGGCACAGCTGAAGGAGAGATATTTGGGCCCGGCTGGAGGTTAGAAGGACACCTTCATTCTCAGTGCTTGCCCCACTTTCCACATCAAATGACCAGATCTGCTCAGTTCCTCCTCAAAGGACGACGCAGATGAAGGTAGTTCAAATGGAAGCTTTGGTTTGAGAACATTAACAGTCTTTCCATCAGCACTGGCCTATTTGTTGCTTCAAATTAGAATCTCAGCACACCTCTGGGGATCAACCAATCGAGAACCATTTGCATACATACTGAGTTGAGGGAAACAGTTTATGCAGCATCTCGAGAAAATTTTGTTCTCGCAGAACAAAACACATCACCCGAAAGAAAATTGAAAGGGGGATAAATCTGCGCGAGGCTTTAATATTGAGTCAATCGTGGAGGCTTAAGCCACCCACAAAAGAAATTAGATTTGAGAGAGCTGTGTATCAACAAACTGAGATAATAGAGAATACAGAGTGACTCTGTGGACTCCAGTGGCTGTCTGAACCTGTGAAATGGCTGCAATCTTAAAACAATCAGGGAAAATGATAGATGTGCTCATTAATAATTACTTGATTAAAAAAATAATTATCGAAAGCACTCAGAGGGTAATTAAAAAGAACCCTTGAGCATGTCTTATTATGTTTACTCAGTATAAAGATATGACTCATTAAGCATAACTGATTGATTTTTCTTTTCTTTTGGATTTTTATTTAGTTTTTTTGTTGTATTTTGTTGTTTGGCTCATATACTATAGTGGTTTTTCAGTGTAGTGTAGTCAAGATTTTGTAGTGGTAGTCAAGATTTGTAACTTTTTAATTCTAATTCTTTGGTACACAGTACAGAAAAGAGGTGAGTCAACACTCGTGCCCCATTTACACTTTTTTTTTACTTTTGCTACTGTTCCACCTGTCGTTTACACTATTCGGGCTGCAGAGCCCGTTTTAGTTTGAAAACGCCAGGGTTGCGTTTCAGAGTAAACGGACCAAAGCGGAGACTTTTGAAAATGGCTTGGCTGCCCAGGTTCGCACTGTGTATCCTTGACAACCGAGTAAACAATAACTTGGAAACTGAACTGAAACTTGGAAATCTTTGCTGCCTTTGTTGTCATTAGCAGCCATTGTGCAGTTAAACGCTGCATTTAAAAAAAAAAATAATGCAGCTACATACATGTGCAAGAGGCACACGTAAACACAGTTTTTAAATCGAAAAGCACTAGTGTAAAAGGGGTCTTGAACTCTCATTAAAGTTCAACATCTAGTTGTTTACTTCCAAATTCTGCTAGGATCTGTGAGGGTCTTTAAATGTCTTGCCAAGCTGAGCTGGATCAAGATAGCTGGCGACCTCTGCACCATGTGGGATGGTGTTGAGTCTAGCTCTTGTGTTCACTCCGACTGTTGGGGACAGTGACTGACCTGAGTCCCCTTGGCTGCCGTTGAGGGCCTCACCACTGCTGCTCACCTCCTCATTTGGCTTTTCACCGGGTTTCATCTTCTTCCGGGTCATATGACCACGGAAGCCAGCCTGGATTTTGGCGGCCGCCTTATTGGCCTCTGGGTCATCCAATGGGATGTCCATGATGTCCTCTTCCTCTTGTGGTTGGTTGCATTCCTCCTGACAGGGATGAACAATAATTTCAGCAGGGATGTATTGCGCATTGACTTGCTCTTTCTTAAAATGATTCAGACTATCCACTGAGATCTTATATACCACCCTGCCCATTTGAGACCCCTTGCAATGAATCACTATCAATCAGCTCAACAGAATATATATATATATATACACACATAATTTTTTTTTTTTTTACGACCAGCTTCTCCTGCACATATACAATCACCAACTGAATAATCATATTCTCTATTACACACTTAAAAATAAAGCAATGGCACACAAGAACCATTCTAGTTTATGAAAAGTTTTTAAAAGAACCATTTTTCTTAGTGTGAAGAACAGTTTAATAATCTGAAGAACCCTTTTCCAATTTTGTGAAATGGAAAGCTTCCATAAATGACCATAAAATGTTCTTCATGGAAACATACCAACAAAGGGCCTTTATTTTTATGAGTGTGAGAAATCTATTACCTGTGCCTAAAGAAAATAAAACAAACAGAAATGTAATTAAACCACATAACCACTCAGATGCAAAGACTAACTGCGACCAGCTTCCTTTGCTCTGTGAAGCATGTCATCACACATCATCAAAGAGTGTGTGCTGCGATGTCGTGTCATTTGTCTCATTATGTCTTCTTGAAGCTGTGAAACCACATGCTTTCTTCCACAACAACCAACATAGCATATGTAAAATGGCTCAGCAGAGGCTGGTTGGCAGTCTTTAAACAGCTTGTGTGAGGGTGATGGGCAAAAGTCCATTGTAAAACCCTGGTAGGAGCATGTCCACCCACTTTTGAACTAAGAAGCAGCCTCTTTTCATATTAACCAAGCATTTTGCCAACATTCTCATATGTGGCCACAGGCAGAGGCGTTCCAGAATCCCCCTATAAATAAGCATCTGTTCATTTTACTGCTGCCTCAGAGGCTTAGTGTATGCTTACCCATGGATCACCTCTTATGAAACTGCAACTTTCCCCTTTTATACCGGTCCATTTAAATGATATGATTAAAGATTTGTCATATGCCTAACAAACAGCAAGCAGAAATGGTCTCAGCACATGGACCTCTTTAGCCCATAAGCTCACAAATTTGTTAATTGTACCAATTCATGCACAATAACTACATTCATTTAATATTTGTCACTATTATAATGCCACTTTCTGTCTAAACAGCATAAAACTATGCATGCTTCTTTATAGTCTTAAATAGGATTTAAAAAGAGTTGTGGCAATTGGTCAGCGCTAACCTTGTTAAAGGGATATTTCACCCAAATTTTTTAATTCTGTCATTATTTACTCAACCTCATGTTATTCCAAGCCTGTGTGAATTTCTTTCTTCCTTCTGCTGTTAACAAAACAATATATTTTAAAGAATGTTGGTGACCAAACAGTTGATGGTCCCCATTGACTTCCATTATAATTTTTTTCCCCCATACTATGTCAATGGGGTCCATCAACTGGTTAACCATGTTCTTCAAAATATCTTCTTTTGTGTTCAGCAGAACAAAGAAATTCATATAGGTTTGGAACAACTTGAGGGTGAGTAAATGATGACAAGATTTTCTTTTTTGGGTGAACTATCCCTTTAATGGCTGCTGAAAGCTGATTGGCAGCTGATGACAGACACATTTTAAAATATCCAAATGTCCTCATATGCCCTCTTGCATAATTATATATAAATGTATCTTGCTAAAATTCAGTAAAATGACTTACTCCGTTCAGGGATATAGCCACACCCTACGTTCTTTAGGTTACTGGCTTTAGGCAACCATGTTTAATTGAAAGCACAAAATATTTTACTTAAAAAAAGTGTTTTTTTTTTTTTTTTTTTTTTTTTTTAATCCAATATAGCCACTGAAAATAAAAAGGAAATAAAATAAAACGAGATAGATAGATCGATAAATAAATAAATAAATAAGAAACTTGAGGAAGTATCGCCAAATGTAGGCTTATGTTGTTGTATACAGCGCCACCAAGAGCCGTACGCATATAGTATACAGTTTGTAGATTAAGTTGATAAATACCATTTTTAATAATAACACAGAAAAAATTGGGATCTTTTTGTATCCTAATAGCTAAAGCTTAAAACTGTATAAAGATTACTCATATGCTTATACTTTTCAAGGCATGAATAGTAAACGGTTAAGAAGTGTGAAATGATAATGAGCATGAAACATGAAGACATAAACCCACAAAACTGTTCGCAAATTTACTTGACATGGAATTTACAGTCGCTGAATGAAGTTTCAAAACAAACACGTATAATATTTCTAATATTTCCTAAACAATAAAAGTTAAACGATGTTTCCACGCGCCACTCATTCATTATCAAACTGATTCAGTTTAAGCGAGATTATTTATTTATTTATTAAATACTTTTATTATATATTTAATTATTATTTATTACATACTTTTAAAAAAAGCATTAAAGTAGTACTTACGATATGACAATCCATGACGCGCAATTACAGACGCTGATAAACGTGTTCTCGTCTCGTGAAAGAGCAACACAGCGTAAACCTCCTCACAGGGCAAAATACCTTGGGCGAATACGCCTCTCCTCCAACTATCCTTATAATTCAGAGTCTTTTAGGGTGGGAGGAGAGAGAGCGAGAGAGAGAGAGAGAGAGAGAGAGAGAGCGCGCGAGCATCATCACTTTGACACTGCCACTGACAGGTTGCAAATATTTTGTTTAATGTAGACGTTTACAGCGCCATTATTCTCACTTTCTGTCACCTGTTATCAAAAGATTCTTGGTTTAGCCTTGTAGTAGAGAAAAATGAAATAGAAAAGGGCCTCACCTTATGGTGAAAACCAATTATATAACATTACTTTAAAAATGCACAGTCCAAAATGTTGCTGAGGGCTATTATCATAAGCAAAGAAAATACTAGAAGCAGCTCCCCACGTCTCAGTCAGTCCCACACAGTCCGTGCCTCCTCCACCCTGTGGCAATATACTGTAGAGTATGACAAACAGACAGTAAATCCATTGCCCTTTATTTCTGTAGAACACTGCTCCATCTCCTGCCTCCTACCCTACCAAGATTAAAGAGAGAACATGCAGCTCTGTGCTGTAATGGTATCACTTCTCTTTTCTTGGCATCTGTTGGATGTGTAAGGCTGGGAGCTAATGAAGTCGGTTCACAGAGCATCGAAGTGTTAAAACAGAGTTTCCAAGAAGAAGATGAGGTGACTTTACAGTCGGGCTAGAGATTGATGATAGCCATGAATATTGTTCCTGAAAATAGAAACTACATGATTCCCTTGCTCCTCCTACAGCATATAAAGTCATTGGACAAGAGTTGATATAGGTCAGGTTAGATGACCTACATTGGAGTGTGAGGAAGAGAGCTTTGCTTTAGTGCGTGTCTCTAATTAACCCCTACAGAACTTGAAACACTGCACTTTGGACAGAGGATTGAAAAGTAAAGCAGCTAATAGGGTACATACAGTATTATGTTTCTTTGGAACACACAACTCCAAAATCTAGATCAGTTTCTCCCTCAGATAAATGGTCGGTAAAATGTTTCCATGGAAACACCACCAAATCTGTCTCCTTCGAACCCCTTTAAAGAAGCATGTGAATATTATTCTGACCTCTTGGTAAAAGATCTAAACCTTTTGAACATCTCTTCATGAAATGTTGCCAACATTTGTTGAAGTTTATCAGATGATGTAAGATGTATGAATAGTTTGAGCTTTTTTGACCCTCTTGCGGGCTTGTACTCACCAGCTGGACTATTTCAGGGACATCTTCAATCACTGTTCTCCAGAGAGGAACAGAGCCATGCTGTTGATCAGACATGTCCTTGAAGATTTTATTTTTACTTATTAACTTGGGACAATAAAAGGAACCAAGTTAAGGATGACGCAGGGCTGTTTGATTATGGCAAGAGTCATAATCATGATTATTTTGGGCAATATTAAAGGAATAGTTCACCCCAAAATGAAAATGATCCCATTATTCACTCACCCTCAAGCCATCCTAGGTGTATATGTCTTTCTTCTCTCAGCCGAACACAGTCAAAAGTTATATTAAATAATATCCTGGCTCTTCCCAACTTTGTAATGACATTGAAGAGTTTTTTAAGCTCCAAAAAGCGCATCCATCCATCATATGAGTAATCCATACGACTCCAATGTGTTAATAAATTCGACTGAATTAATAATTTAATAAATTAATAAATATGGTCCGATTGTATTCGACTGAAAGAAGAAAGTCTTATACACCAATAGGATGACTTTGATCCCAATGACTAAATTATGGGATAATTTTCATTTTTGGGTGAACTCTTTTGAGATCTTGTTTATTCAACATTATTGCAATAAAAACATTAAACTAAATGCAGGAAAACTACCTGCATTTATTGGGAAAAAAAGACTTTAGAGAATGGCTTTACTTGAACTTTAAATATAGAAAAACAAAATAAAAGAAAATTAGATTAAAATAAATGAGATTGTTGTTGTTGTAGTGCACAGCCTACTGAAAACAACAGGAGTGAAAGCACACCACTGTAAAGCAAAGGAAGGAGTACGCTGGATTTATTAAACAAGACAGAACGAGAACATTGTTGCAAATTGGAACGTGGCACCATAATTGTTGAATCTCTATGATATTTTTTTCAGAATCATTGGAAGCCAAAAACGTAATTCAAAATAAAATTTGAGCCTTAGGATGAGGCTTCAATCACAACATTAAAACGTAAATTTTGTAAGCCATATTTTTTATACAAATGCCACACTTTTTGTTTATCAAATGGGAAGGGGTGAAAGAAAAAAAAACCTCACCTTTGATTTACTGCTGTCAGGATTCTCCTGGTTCTCACTTTCAAGTGTCGATTCCTGGCTTTTATCCCTTTGCTCCTCCAACTGATCCCCCTGATCTGCATCATTCTCAGTCTGTTCTTGCGACTCTCCAAGATGTTCTACACCGATAACCTCTGTTCCTCTCTCTAGAGGCCTGGGCTCAACTCCTTCAGCTTCATTTGGTTCAGTATCATGGGTTCCATCATCCTCTTCATCCTCAGTTTTTACCATTTTTTCCTGAGGCATGTTTGAAATGTCTGGATCCATCTCTTCAGCATCACAGCCATCACTGTCAAGATCACTCCCTTCATTTACATTCTCTGTGTTTAGATCTTGCTCAGAAGCTTCTGTTACATCAGTATTTAAAATTTCATTGCTTATCATATCCTCTGTTACTTCATTTTCACTGCTGATTTGTTGGGAAACTGGCTTTGGGGGTTCTAAAAGGTCTTCCTCCATACCAGCAACCATACTTTTAGATGTACTCTGTTCATCAGTGCTGTTCTCATCTGTATGAGAAGGACACTGATGGTCAACTTCATCTAGAACATCTATGACTTCGCTTTTACCGTCATATGTTTCATCACCGTAGTCAATGTACGCATCTTTCATTTCCATCAGTGATTTACTATTAATATCAGATGTGGAATCAGCTTCATCTTCAACAAAGTCATTGGTGCTTCTGTACTCATGACTGGTCTCTTCCTGATCTTCATTGTCTGGTAAGTCATTGCTTTCTTCAATATGTTCCTCTGATTCCAGTCCCGCTTCAACTGCACTTTCAGTTACATCTTTTTCAATGGTATTTTCAGCTGAATCCTCTACATAATCCTGCTCAGTGCTATTTTCCTCTTGTTCAGTGTCTTCTAATAAAATATCAACCATTTCTGAGACTCCTTGTTCAGCATCTTCAGTATGGCCATCATCATCAGACATTTCATTTGCTGGTTTGCCTACATCCTGCTCAATATGTGAATGGGTTCCGGTAAAAGATTCATCTTGTGATTCCAACGGTTTTGGGCTTTCCGAGTCTCTGTTGTTCTCAATAGATGAGTGGTTTATCTCTTCAGCACACACATCCACATCTGCAAGACCACCAAAGGAAGGCAGAGGTGTAGGCTCAAGTTCGGATCGGCAGATATCAATACCTACAGCTTCTTTTGCGACCTCCTCATCTTTCAGTACCTCTGATGTTTGTTCTGGAATTGTTCCGCTGGGGTCTTTCAGCTCTTGAGCACATATATCAACATCTGCTGTTCCCACATAGGGAATATCTGCAGCAGGTGCATGTTCTCCCTCACTGGATTCCTCATCGAGCTTCTTTTCTAACTCATATTTTTGATTTACTTCAGTGTCCTCTGAATTATTATTAGTGTTGAGGTCTTTTAATGCAGAATGTTGGGTTTCATTGTTTCCACAAGTTTCAGAACGGCCAGTGTAGTTTCTGAAATTTGACATGTGAGAAGGCAAGGATAATGTGATATGCAGCAATGATTAATAATATAAGTAAATAAAAGCACAAACAAGTACAACAGGAGTAATAAATAAATCCTAATGTACAACCCAGATGCATATCTGTTCTCTGACACTATAATCAATCGTTTGAAAGCCGCCCTCGGCTTGATCAAATGATCGAAGCCCTGCCTCAGAGATGGAGAGCCACCCGCCGAGCTTCATCCTGCTGGAATGTTTTAAACCTGCTCCACTGCAAGAATGTACAACCAGAATCAAGGAAATCAAACCAAAAACTACAGGCTATCCTAAAAGGTTTATTGTCTGAATTTTCATCTAAAGTCTTCACTTCAATCTGTCTTCATTTCAATTCTTCTCTTATCTGGAAAACTGTTAGGGGGGTTGTGAAAGAGCAAAATCCCTTTTTCTCATCCACACACCTTGTTTTAGGTGAAATGGAGTGTCCTTGTATTGCTGTGCCCTGTTTTGAAAAGAACACATGCATGTTAGAAGAAATAACTGAAATATAACCCAAAGGTTCAGAGAGTGTTGTCTCATTTTTTAGGCACCTTAAATGAGTAATTATTGTAGAACCTGTCTTCCAACTTTGCACCCCACTCTGCTGGGTCTAGGCCACTTTCTGGAACAAAACACATAAATAAACATCAATAAACATTCATTATGTTCAAGCATGCATCGACAATAGATCTAATAATTGTAGTCGTTGCGAACAATATAATTTCTGTCTTGGGCAAAGGCATACTGTATAAGCAAGTAGAGACTCATACTGTATATGAGTAACTTATTTGTCATCAAAAACTATTAAACATCAAGGTCAAAGGAAACCATCTCAGTCACCTTCTCTAGCTTTAAGAAGCTCTGTGAAGTAGAGAGCAGCAAAGGTAGGGATGTCCTCAGGCTGGTCTCTCAACACCTCCTTAGCAAGACCCTCCAATAAATTCCCAAAGCCTTTAGGGATCCGCAGGTTTGTGTTGGAGAAAGGAACCGACATCTTATACAGCACCTCAAGTCTGAGGAATAATTAATTTTTTTTGGAAAAAGACACATTCATTAAATATTAATGGTGTCGACAGGCTAATTTACATTAAATTTTCCACATAATTCCAAAAATAATTTAATAAAATTATTTATATCTCATCAAGATGTTTGGTTTTACTGACATCCACATATTGACAGTGACATGTTGTGCTTAAAGTCATCTACATGAAAGACAAAGGGTTTTTTTTCAGTAAAATGAACGAGAGACACATTGTAAAACTTGTTCTGTCAAACCCACATTCTCTTGTTTGGTTACATCGGTAATCACAATATATATTTAATCAATTTGCAAGGTGGACTGGTGTGATATTTCTTACCGTTTAAAACGAGCTGAATGTTGTCAACCGTTGCTATGCAACCAGCACGTGGTTCCAACTACCGAAAGCGGAGAGGGTCAAAAAGATTCAGATTCAAGTTCCTTAAAATATTAGTTGTATGCCAATAAAGATATTTAAGCACGCAATATTAAACTTTAGAATGAAATACAACAACAACAACAACAACAATAATAATAATACAAAACCAAATAAACATTTATTTATTTATCTATTGCGAAACATGAAAAAATGTTCAGTAGCATTTTGAATTGCTGAGTATTCAATAGCATTAATGTAGCAACGGGTAACATGTGATAATTCTAGTTCAATTGCATAGCAAATAAGCTAAACACAAGCTAAACAAATTACGTCATGATAACTGTGTGATAACGATAACTTTACAAACCATTGCTCAACGTCACTGATAAATGACAATGAAGATTACCTGATAAACATTTTCCCTCAAAATATTTCAGCAATAATATCGTGTTTTCTGCCGGCTCGTGCATGTTCGATTCACAAATCGCGAATCAATCGGTCAAACGTTCTGAATCGAACGTTTCAGTCTGAATCAAACAGTTCCATAATGCACTGAGTCGTTGGTGGGGGTTTCTTTAAAATAGTAATGGGATATATTAGAACAAAACCAACAAAAATAAAGTTAGATGTAGAGTAGGGACCCCGCAGTTTGTTCCCAAACACCTTTAGCTTTAGCAAACTACAGCTCGCGATGTACGTAACTTGATTGTGATTGACGCTGACGTAATCTCGTATAATGTCTGTGATAAAATTACAAATTTAATTGAAAAATATACATTATATATATATATATTTTTAATCAGACTGTTCTGCAAACACCATTTAATAAGTAGCCTATTGAATATATATGGCAACAAAAATATATAGGGCCTATATATTTTTCCACTTTAAAAAAAAAAAAAATAGAAATCATCTCGCGACCCCTGCGCCGGGGTCCCGGGACCCCACTGGGGGTCGCGACCCCCACTTTGGTAACCACTAGAGGACTTTTCCCTACAGTCAATTAAAACCAAATCTTCGAACGCATCCTGTCGTTTTGTCAACAATGAAGTTCACGAAGTTCAAAACTTGCTTGTGCAACAACGAATACTTTCCAACAGTATCAAAACATTAACAGTATTCACGCTAAATGTGTGAAGCGAATTCAAGGGGGTTTCTAACCTTTCATCCCTAGTAGGGCACAGTTCTACGGAGCACCTAAAGGGACGTGGTGGAGGGAAAAAAATGGGATGGGAGGATTTAAAAAAAAAAAAAAAAAAACTTTTGCGTTCCCTCGCAAAGATATTATTGCTCACTTGCAAAACCTGTTGTGTATAAAGTCCCTCTGGCTGGCAGTAGTGTTTCAGTCAGCTCCGTGCATTACACAAATAATGGGAGGCTCATTTAGAGTTTGAACTTCTCCAACTCAAATATAAAGAAATGCGGTCAGTGCTCAAGGAGTTCAGTAAAGTTGGCAATATATTCACATATTCGAACTTCCCGGATCAATAAGTCGTGAACTAAACATTGTTAAAACACAAACGCAGCTATTTCCAACAACAAGCTACAACAACAAAAGATTTTTATTTTTTATTTTTTTAATTCCTCCCAGCCCATTTTTTTCCCCACCACTACGTCCCTTAGGGGGCTCCGTACAGTTCCCTTCCCCGCAACAAGGATACCCTTTGGTATGGATGGTTTGGGGCGTGCTCCCTCTGGAATTCACAAATATTATTATAATTTAAGAAGCGTTTGGACTTTAAACACTATAAATGACTTTAACCATTCTTTTAAAGTCACCATGAAATCAAAACGCACAATTCATATTTATATTTTATGGAACATTTTATTATTTATTCAAAAGGACTTATCTATGTACATCATCATTATTATCTTATTTTAATTCATGTGCCCTCCTTCATAATTACCCCTCTTGCAGTGACATATCTTCACAATGGTGGTCAATTCTAAACACAAGAAAAGCTAAAGTGGGTTTAAATACAGAAATGTCTTTTCTACAATACGAAATATTTTTTTATTTTAAAGTGAAAATTTAAATAATCTCATTATGGACGTCTTCACAATTCTTATCCAAGAATAAAGCAGCCAAATACAGGACAAGTCTGAGCTTTGACTATTCCTTATTAAAATAAATATTTTTTTTAAAGTCTACTATCGAGGTTTTAAGTGACCAGAGAAGGAACTTTTTGTTCACCACATACATCATGAACCACTGAAATCGGTTGATAAATGTAAACGTTATTTTCGTTTTTATCCAGAAAAACTGCAGCTCGCCAGTTTACTTGCATTTGTTTACAGCACAGTCTTTCCCTCAGCAATATGGCAGCTGCGTTGACGTATCGCAGCAACGGTCCAAAGCGGCCAATGGGGCGTCTATGTATTTTATTATGACTATGAATAGCAAACCACAAACATCCAGCCATCCAATCAATTCCCAATGGACAAAATCAAGTCCCACCCTACATTTTTTCTTGTTCGAGAGGCCGTTTTACTCGGATACATTACAACTGGTGAGGGAAAATAAGGCTATCACAAATTCTATTCCGTGCCGCATTCAAGTCAGACCTTCCAGGACAAAAAAAGCAAAGATGCCAACAAAGCAAAAAAATAATGTTTTTATGAGTTGCAAAACAAATGCAATACAGTAATTAGTTCCTTCAAGAATATAAAAGCATTACACACAAATAAGTTTACTCAAGCATTCAAAGTTTAAAGGTTTTTAATTGCAGTTAAGAAGACAGCTATTCAAGATTTTCACATTTTGCCTTCTATTTTTTTTAATTAGAGATGCAGTTTTTTGAAGTAACTAACTAAGAGCCTCACAGGAGTAGGTAATTACAGCATATTCAGACGTTGTGCTTAATTTTCTAGTGACCTCTTTAGAGTGGATGTGCAGTCTGTCAGCTGAAGCGTGCAGTAACCCTGCTCGGGTCTCATCCCTCCATCTCTGCAAAACACATTCACACTATTAGGTCCCATGTAATTAAACAAACCTGTGGGAAAAACTACCTAAATAATTGTATTTATTTATAATATATTTTTGTCACCGGTCTTTGGTTTTTTGAAGTCTGGTTAAAGGTGTCAGATAGATCCGGATGGCTGGATCCTCTCACAGAGATCACAATGTCGGCATAAGGGACTTCATGATCACTCTGGGTCTCTGGGGTTAAATAAAAAAAGTTAACTCTTGAAAGATGGTTTCTGATGTTTATGAAAGAAGTTTCTTCTGCTCACCAAAGCTGCATTTATTTGATAAAAAAAATGACATGAAACAGTAATATTATGAAACATTATTGCAATTTAAAAGAACTGTTTTCTATTTTAATATATTTAAAATGTGATTTATTCCTGTGATGGTAAAGCTGAATTTTCAACATACTCCAGTCATCAGTGTCACATGATCCTTCAGAAATCATTTTAATATGCTGATATTAAAAAAAAAAATTGCTGAATAAAAATACGAATTTTAATATATATAAATCGAGAGAGACCTTGAGCGATTGGTCTTATCATCACAGCACTTCTGGATGAAACCCTGCAAGAGAGCAGATACTGCTGATGAAAGATATTTGATAAGTTTTGCTACTTCGTGATGATTCATTTTACATATAAAATTGTGCATTACCTTTCATGGACTATGTTAGTGGAATCCATGATCTTACACCCTCTTCTGTAGCACAGATACACCAGATGGGCCGTCAGGACAACCACTGCAGACACTGCAAAACCTGCGAACACCTTGGCCCAGGTGAATCCATCTGAATGGCAAAATGCTTGTTGGACAATGTTGTATGTGAATCTGAAAATGAGTTGATATATTTTTGGGAGTGTAAAACACTCACCCTGTGTGTTAACCTCTATATCCACAGTGAACCCCTGGTGAGTGCAAGTCCCTTTGGTTTGGCACCTGTATCGTCCACTGTCCTCTGCTTTGATCTCACTCCACTCTACTACACTGTTATTTTTCGGGGCCAAAGGAAGGGTACTGTTTTCTCTGACCCACTGCACCTCACAGAGTTTGATGTCAATGGCAACACAGTGAAGTATGAGTGAGTTTCCTGCTATCACTTCAATGGTGGAAAAGGATGTAAGTTCCTCATCTGTCTCCGTCTGACCCCTATACAACTTTACTCTCAAAGATGGACCTAGACAACGTTCAAAAAATAATACAAACCAATAATAGTCTTAAAAATAGCACAGTAAGTAGAATTATCCATACAGATTCACAACTTGGACTCACCAGCTAGTCCTTTGGGAGGTGTTACTTGTTCTCTGTATTCATCTATGAAGCATTATAGAACATATAGTGAGATGAATTCATTTTTAAACAGGTTATTCATCACTAACACTAAAGTAAACTAAAACAACTCTTACCGTGAACTTGTAGCATTACCAGACGCTCTATTTTACGTGGAATGCCCGGTTTGTCACTCTCTTCAGAAAAGCAAGAATAGTTATAAAGTGTTTGCTCCACACTTAGATGAAGTGTGGATATGCTCACAGTGCACATGTCTCCTGACGCTAATGTTTCCTGTTTCCAGTGGCACTTGTTGCATACTGGAGTTTCTTCCCATTTCCAGATACCACGAGTAAATCCACTGGAACAGTTGTAGAGACAATTTAAAATAAACGGTTCTTGGAGTCTTGCATTCTCAATTTCACGCTGGATTTTTACGGCGTCTGTGAAGAACCATGAAGTTAACAGCAATTAGAAATTACACTTACTATTAGTATTTAAATGAATATATAATTAGGCATATTTATGGAAATGTTGGTAATACTTTACAATAAGGTTCATTAGTTAAACATTATTTACTGTATTACCTAACATGATCTTACCATGAGCAATACATTTATTACTGTATTTACTAATATTCGTTAACGTTAGGTACGAAAATACAGTTTTTCACAGTTTGTTCACGTTAGTTCACAGAGCATTAACTAATGCTATCAAGATTTTAATAATGTATTAGTAAATGTTGATATTTACAAAAATTAATAAATGCAGTTCATTATTAGTTCATGTTAACGAATGCAGTGTCAATAAATCTTATTTTTTACATTTTTCATCATTTAGCAGACACTTTTATCCAAAGTAACTTACAAGGGGAGCAATTTGGAGTTAGGCGCCTTGCTCAAGGGCACTTTACTCATGGTATCAAAGGTGGAGAGAGTGCTGTTTATTCACAATCCCCACTTTCAATTCCTGCCGGCATCGGCATCGAACCGGCAACCTTCAGATTACAAGCCTGACTCCCTCACTACTAGGCCACGACTACCCCTTATGTTAATCAAACCTTATTGTAAAGTGTTAATATACCACATTAGTATTTAATATACCACATTACATATAATTCATATTAAATAAAAATGATAGTACAGCATCGCCAGTGAAATTACCTTGTAATCCTAATTGTAAAAGCAGCATCACAGGAATCAGAAACATGTTTTGGCATTCATTCAACATACTTGTTCATATAGCTGCATGTATAAATGGCAATTGTTATATAGCATGTGTGAAAAACAAAGGGAAGCTCCTCCCCATAGCTTAGGCCTCCGCACCTGCCTCCAGAAAATGTGGTTAACCGAGCTGTTGGTGCATCATGATGCATGGCAAAATGTCATTTGGTCTTCTGCAGCTTCATTTGCATGGCATTGTGGTTTACTTTGATGATTTAACTAAAGCTATGTACATTATTTATAAGTAACTTAATATATAGGGTATATCTTAAGGAAGTTACAGTTGAATATCAATCAAATGGCATGGGTTGAGGGGTTCAGCAATCCGCAGATGTTGTTTTTACATAATTAACATTTTCCATGCATCTAAACAATTTAAATGGAAATTGCTTGAGTGATATTAAAAGAAGTTCACAGCCTGACTCTTGATAACATCCATGTTAATGAATCAAAGTGGCTTTCTCAGCCGTTTGATTAATTTATCACCCGACTGCTGCAGTATACTGGATCACACTGATGCTTTGCAGTGGAAACTTTAGGTTAAAACAGTTTGCACAGCTGCAGAGGTTTGAAGCATCATTTGAAGGTAAAGGAACAGGAAACATCCTGCCTTCGCATTACCACAAAAACCTACGATCTATTTTAACATTTACTATTTTGGATGCTATTTTAAATGTATTTGTTCCTTTTAAAGGGTTATTTGTTTTTGTTTTTTAATTTTTGTTTTTTTTTTATTTTCAAATGTTCACTGTAAGAGTGGGGAGGTGAATATTATGAAGTGTCAAAAATTATATGTCCATAAAAAGGTATATATTTAGGAGCATTTAAAGTTTTTTTTTAATTGTAAGATTCACTTTCAATTGTTAGTACTATAGTGAAAAAATGTTGCAAACTATATCTATTTATTTTGGGGAGAATGTCAATTCAAATGTAAGCGCATGTAGGCATAAAATATTTATTCTCCTAACATTAAAAAATCCGAAGGTAAATAAGATCCTGTACAGTCCATGGTTTAAAAAACAGACTGATATTCTAGACACTGAAGTTCACAGTTCTGCCCAGTGAGTGCATCACTGCCTTCTGACTGGAATTGAGTTACATGGCTTGAATTTCACTTTCAATTATTGAGGTGTCCCTATTCACTGATAGACTTAAAGGGGCTATAGAGCGACTGAGGACAGAAGTCCGGTGCGATGTAACGGGGAGCTTAAAAATAATCACCATGAACCAATATTTCCTTTTATTTTTCTTCTGCATAACATCATTCGGCTTCAGACAAAGATGGAATGTATTTGTATCAGGTAGGCACCATCAGCTTTAGATGAAAAGCATTACGTAAAGACTAGTGTGTAAAATAAATAAAATTTGGTTACTGATGAAGTATTGGTAAGTGATGCAGTTAATAATTATTTTTTAAAATCTTGTTGCAGGAGCTGACATGAGGCCTGAGAATTCAGATTGTTTAATTTACTGTAATCGGACACAAATGTCATGCCCGGAGGGGACCTATTTTTCATCAGGGATCTGCCTTGAGTGTCCTGCAGGGCAGTTGTAAGTGTTTCGTTTTATAGAAGAATTTGTATAATTGAATCAAACAAAAAGAAAAAGAAAAAAAAAAATTTTTCCTCTTTTTTTCCGGCTTTTCAGCTGTCCTGGCAATGTGTCTGCACCCAGAAAATGCCCCATCGGCATGTTTAACCCTTATCCTGGGAAAAGCAGTATCCAGGATTGCCAGGTAACCTAGTGAATTTATTTTGTATCAGTTATATAATTTTTTCTATTTTATAATTTTTTTTTAAACAATTTATGTACTGTATATCTGTGTAAATGTGTGTATATATATATAATTTATTGAAATGTGTATATTATTTATTTACTGTATATTTATTTACAGTCCTATATTAAAATATTTTTGACGAAGTCCGAGAGCTTAATATCTTAATTTGTGTTCTGAAAATGAACAAAGGTGTTACAGTCTGGAATGACATGAGGAATGAATGATTTTAATACGAATTTTGGATATTGCAATCTTTCTGCGGACATTTTGTCCCCATAATGTAGAGTATACCTGAACCACACACATATACACAAAATGTCCCCACAAAGATGGCAATATCCAGAATTCTTGTCTTTGTGGGGACATTTTTTGTTCTCCATGAGGAAAATAGCTCATACTAAGTGAAGTTTTTTGAAAACCTAAAAATGCAGAAAGTTTTCTGTGATGGTTGGTTTAGGGGACAGAATATGCAGTTTTTACAGTATAAAAGTCATTATGTCTATTATACCCTAAAATATGAAAATCCAATATGTCTCTGTGTGTGTAATTATTGATGTCTTTTAAAGCCCTGTGTCCCAGGTTTAGTTAGCACAGAAGACCGTGTGGAATGCAAGCTTTGTCCTGCTGGTTTCTCCTGTGACAGCGCATCAGGCAACCTTACAGCATGTCTCTCAGGACAGTATTCTCCAGAGGGGCTCACCCACTGCTTGCCATGCCCCTTTGGCTTCGTTTGTATAGAGGGCTTTCAAATGAAGGTGGGTACAATCTGATATGCTGCTTAAGATTTTTTTTTTCTCCATATTGATTATGTTACACTTCATCTTTTTAGCGTAAACAATTTTAATTGGTTAGTTTTACCATTTTAGTGTGGCCCCGGAGAAGAACCAAACTCCAATCAGACGGAGTGTGTTGACTGTGCTGAAGGCTACTACTCCACTCTGTGCAGTGCTCAATGTCACCCGTGTCCTGCAGGTAAACATGGACTCCCATGTTTAATTCACATGCATTTGATGTCTTGCTTGCACCTACTAAAGCCAAAATAAACACACAAGTCAATGTCACGACAGACACACACACACACACACACACACACACACACACACACAGGCACAGAATTCCTTGTAAATCCCTATAAATATAATCAATTTCCTCTTTAAGGAAGCCACTGTCCATACAAAAAGATGTCCGCACCTCTTCCTTGTCCCCTGGGCCATTATTCATACATGCCAGGCCAGACTGAGTGTAAAAAATGCAATGGTTCTTCAGCCGGCAGGAGTACAGTGACGCCGGTCTGGTCAAGGGGACAGTCTCATCTTGGTCAGAGGTCAAGACAGCTTATCTCCTGTCCCCCTGGGACATACAGAGACGGAGAAAGATCAGACTGTGTTGTGTGTCCTGCAGGTGAGTCAGTATTTCACGTTGGGCTGCATGCTTTTCACATTCAATTCCACATTTTGAGTGTTAATATTTTTTTGCAGGACATTATTGTGTTGCAAATATTGCAATACAGTGTCCGGCAGGAACTTATGGACCAAAGGAGGGACTACAGAGAGAGAGGGACTGTGCAATATGTCCTGCAGGTACTATCATTGTCCTACAATGTTGCTTATATTTAGTGATCTCAGTTGTCATTTGCTAATGTCACAATTAAGCAATATAACACGGCATGAGCAAGAGTGCTGTTTGTTTGATTGTCCAAATAGGCTGTAAAAATTAGGCACAGCATGGAGTTTCTTTGCTGGTAAAATTTCGATGACATTTTGGGAATGCGACTGTAGTTTAAGGTGAGCTCACATTTACCATTCCGTGGCAAAAACTCATGAGTGAAATCCAGTAATTCTGATCAGAATCTGTGTGGTCAGGAATTTCGCATGCAGATTTCGCATTGCAGATTTTTCATGCTACATACCTCACTACACAACTGAAAATAGAAAATGGACCTTTTTTTGCCAGTGAAATTTCACTAATGTGAACATCTTTTAGTCTGTTTTTGCTCCGCCAGCTAAAATTCTTCCTAACAAAGTCAAAGATCTCAATGACTCACCCATAAAAACAGTCACTTGTCGCCACCTACTGGTGTAACGATGTAACCTGCAGAAAGAATCACTGCAAAATCCCCACCACTAACACACAGGAAACAGACAAGCAGAGTGATGCAAAGAGACAGACGTCCCAGCTAATTCAAGGACCAGAACTAGATGAATATGCATATGCACAATATCTGGAAATGTTTTTGTTCTTCCCAGGATTTTACTGTTTGGAGGGCACCTCTCGGAGGCCGAGCTCTCAGTTTCTGTGCCCACAAGGGTATTACTGTGAGGAGGGCACGGGTGTGCCACACGGGTCACCTTGCCCTGCTGGAACCGCAGGAGGACAACTGGGTCAGACAAGTAGGGCAGCTTGCAAGAGATGTGCTGAGGGTCGCTACTGTCCCTCAGGTTAGGGCATGAACCCATAACACACATATGCATGATCTCATTTATGCATACTATACATTAAATTTTGCTTTTTGTTGTCATTACGTTATCTGTGATAGATTACTGGCTTTCCATAGAAATGCTCATTTTGTAGAAACAGTTTAAACGGTTTAATGTTTTGAGTGTGTTTAGCGAAAATGACAGTGCAATGTAGCTTTTATTTTCCTAAACTGACAAGAACGACCGCTGTTCAACCGTTTCCTGCCCTCAGCTGTTTCCTGACTGTAAAGTGCTGTAGAGAGTGTGTGATGTGGGTCAGGAGTGCAGAGAAGATGGAAAAGTTGTTTGTGATGTTGTGATGTCATCATATGCTAACACACCACTATTTCTGTTTATATGATTTATTGTTGTACTCAATTTAGATCAAATTAATTGTATTAAAGTACTGTTTGTATTCAGTTACTGATGTCTGGTTATTATTTAAACATATATACAACATTTAAGAGTAGACTATGCTCAAACACTTAAAGACATTGACTTAAAACCTTGATTTTAGGTTCTGCAGGTCCTGGTTTGCTGTGTGCCCGTGGGAGGTACTGCCCAGCAGGCACGCTCAGTGAGATCTTATGCCCACAAGGGACCTTCACCCCACATCAGGGGGCACTGAGTAAGATTTCTTCCTTAAAATCTTCATCTCATTAAAGCACATACATATAAATCTGCTGTTGGGTTGATATTGGTCCCTTTTTTCATCATAGGTGTGAAGGACTGTTTAAAGTGTCCACCAGGCTTCTATTGTCCAGAAGGAACAAGTGACCCAATGCCTTGTCAGCCAGGCACCTTTAACCCTCTGGAGGGGCAGGATGCTCTGGCAGACTGCAGGCCTTGCTACCCGGGCAAAGCATGCACACAAGTTGCACTGAAGTTTCCTGATGTGGATTGTATGCCAGGGTTAGTACCTTTCGCACATGAGGATTTTTTAAAAACCAGCAAGCTTGCTTCTCAGACTTGTCAGGCCAGTCTGGTTTGTTGGGTTTAGATGTTTTTGGCAGGTACTTAGTTTAAAGTTCTGGTCAGGATTGGAGCTTATGCTGATAAAAGATGTTCAGCAGAATTTGATCTTCTGCTTTCTGACCAAAATGTGATTTTTTTTTAATTTTTTTTTTTTATTCAGGTTTGTGTGTCCACCAGGTTCTGCCAGACCAAACGACCCATCCAATGCTTGCCCTCCTGGCACCCTTAGTAACCGCACAGACCTCACTGACCTCTCCCAGTGCCAGCGGTGTCCTGCTCGATTTGCTTGTTTTAGAGGTGCCAGACTACTACTTAAGAGTTGAATATCATACTTTATACATTTATAATTTTTATTTACCTTTCATTTTTAACTATTTAACAATTTACGCCTTTACAGGCACTGGTGGTGTCCAGAGGCCTCCACTCTTTTGCTTTCCTGGGCATTACTGTCCTGCAGGCACTATGTTCCCCACTCAGCACAAGTGTCCGGCAGGTACATGGAATGATCAAAGTGGACTGGAGTCGGAGCGTGAGTGCCGGCCGTGCCCTAAAGGCTGGTACTGTTTAGCAGGAGTGGGCGCTCCCTCTGGAAGATGCCACTCTGGACACTACTGCCCTGAAGGTATTAAAGCTTTACAAAATATCTGAATGTTCTTCCACTTTGAAGAAAAACATTCATTTTAAGTTTGGCCTAGAGTAACGTCTGAATAGTGCCAATATATTCGTATTCATTGCAATGCCATTGAAATAATCATTATTCAACATATTGAAGTCAAATACTTGTTCACCAAAAACAATAGTCCGAGACACACTTTAGATTGAAATCATTAAAAAGGTTTTAATAATTTGAATCTGAAGTGTGCCTTGGACTGTCGTTTTTTGGATTAAAATTTTTTTTCCTTACCAAAGAGCACCTTTGGAGTTTTATTTTGTCTTCTTTTTTTCGTGATATTCATTTCATTTTTATCTGTGATTAAATGAGAGGCACAATGAAACATTTAGCTGTATTTAACCACACATTTAATCTAAATATTTTAAATAATATTTATCTTATTATTTGTTATTATTATATATTATATTATTCATTTATATTGTTGAAGATTCCTGAAGTCATTTGGGATGTTATATACTGTGTGTGTTTGCAACTCTACAGGTACATTATATGGCTCACAGCACCCATGCCCTCCAGGCACCTACAGCATAAAGATAGGTAATGCCGGAAAAGAGGACTGTCAGGTCTGTCCAGAAGGATATTACTGTAAGGAGGGTACATCCAAACCCACTTCCTGCCCACCGTGAGTAATAGTCCCATTGGCTGAAATACAGCTGGGTAAAACTGGATTTAACTTTTCCTGTGTGTCCAGGGCTACATTTCGTCAGATAAAAGGGGGTCGGAGAGCAGAAGATTGTTCTGTGTGTCCTGCCGGCTACTTCTGTCCTCATCCAGCCACAATCAACCCAAAAGTCTGTGGAACAGGAAGTTATTCTGTAAGCCGGACAGGTTGTTGTAATCTAACAAAAGCTGTTTTACTGTAACAAATTAATACACTATTTCATTTATCCATCTCCCTCTCTTCTGGCTCTCTGTCTTGCTCTTTTTCCTTAGGATGAGGGATCAGAGGAATGTCTGCCATGTTTGCCAGGTCACTACTGCAGCGATGAGACCACCAGTGAGGAGGCCATGCTCAGAGTAATGGTTTGCCCTCCGGGTTTCCTCTGCTCAAAGGGCATGGATCGAGAACCCCAGCGCTCAGCGGTATTCTGCCCAATAGGATTTTACTGTCCCGGTGGAAGTGTTGTAAGTATCATTTCAAGGGTCAGAAACATTACAACCATCGTCGATCTTCATGTCAGATGATAAATAGCATGAAACATAGCAATTATTTTCTTTTCTATTATTTATTTCCTACTCAGGATCCTAATCCTGTTCCGTGCCCCAAAGGGACCTACAGTCGACAGCCAGGTCTACGTGACCCTTCAGACTGCACAAAGTGTCCAGAGGGAAAATACTGCTACACAGAGAATCCCCAGGAAGAGCCCATTATTGAACCAGTATGGCTCCTTTGAAGTTTTTTTTTTTTTTGTATACACCGTTTATACCGTTTGTTGATTATTTAGACTATTAAAGGGATAATTCCCAGATCACGTTTTTAAGTAATTAGTAAAATAACACACTTTTACTTTTAAATTTACAGCAAAATATCTGAGTTACTTTTTCAAAACTCAATTAGTTACTTTTTAGGACGTAAAGCAATATTGTAGCACAATACTTTTAAATGTAACTTTCCCCAACACTGTACCAAATCCATTTGACATTGTTTTATGTGGAATACACAAGGAGTTATCTAAAAGAATGGCCAACTGCTCTTTTTTTTATGCATATAATGTAACTGAATGGTGACCATGGCTTTATCATGTTCCCATCCTCTTTCATTGTATGGAAAAGCGTTGGATTTGTGTGAATTATCCATTTAACATGTATATTATTCCTATCAGACAGGAAACTGTCCTGATGGATACTTCTGTCCTCTTGGTACTGGACATCCAAACTCGTTTCCATGCCAGTCGGGTTTCTTTAGGAATGACTCGTATGGCCATGGAGCAGAAGCTTGTGTGGAATGTCCGCCTGGTCACTACTGTCCCACTCTGGCCACACACACTCCTACAGTCTGTCCACAGGTAAATGTAACTAAGAATGTTGGCATGCCATAACATTTTTACTTTACTGTGTACTGTATAATTACCTTTAAAGAGTTTGGGTGAGTATATATTTTTTTAAATGAATAATTTCATTCAGCAAGGATGCATTAAATTTATCTAAAGTGAGATTTGTCAAAAATGTGTAAATGCTGTTCTTATTAAATAAAGAATCTTGAAAAAAAATCCACAAAATTATTAAGCAGCACAAATGTTTTGAGCATTTGTAATAATAAGAAATGTTTCTTGTACCCCAAATCAGCATATTAGCATGATTTCTGGAGGATCATGTGACACTGAAGACTGGAGTAATGATGCTGAAAATTCAGCTTGTATGCAATGCTCATCCACTGCTTTAATTGTCAGGGTTTCTACTGTACTGAGGGGAGCTCAGTCCCAGAGCCATGTGAAGAGGGCACGTATGGATCCCGGCCAGCCCTGACTAAAGCATCACAGTGCACCTCATGTAGTGGGGGGAAATACTGCACAGGACTCGGCAAATCTGAGCCCACGGGGGACTGTGAAGGAGGATTCTATTGTAGACAGGGATCTAGAAGTCCAGTAAGATTATAACAAAAAACGTTCATTTTAATTTAATTGGCTTTTGATCATTTCAATAATCAAACTTTCTTTTCTTGGTTTGACAGATTCCTCCTGATGGCCGTAAAGGGGGTGTGTGTCCTGCTGGAAGTTTCTGCCCACCCGGCTCAGTTCACCCACAGCCGTGCCCTTCAGGAACATACAGTAACAGCACAGGTCTCCAAAATGCAGAGCAGTGTGTCCTCTGTCCTCCAGGGTATTATTATAAATAAACATTCAACTCTCTTTCTTAAAGGGATAGTTCACCCAAAAATGAATATCTGTCACCATTTAAATTCTCATTTTGTTCCAAACCCGTATGCTATTTTTTTTCCAGAAAACAAAGATTTTAAAGAACATTAGGAACCTAACAACATTAGACCTCATTGAAACATTTCTCAAACTATCTTCTTTTATGCTGCACACAAGACAGAATGTCATACAGGTTTGGAACAACACGAGGGAGAGTTTTTTTGGTGGACTATCTCTTGAAAATCTTCTCAAATTTTGAATTCTTGTGAATTTTTTGTTGCTCTCTCAGTTATTATTGTTTAGGAACAAACTCTACATCCCCTTCTGGTCCGTGCTCTGCGGGGTATTACTGTAGAGGAGGTTCAGCCACACCAGTCCAACATGAAGCTGAGGAGGGACACTACTCTTTGGAAGGAGCTGTGAGGGCTGAACCGTGCCCAATGGGAACTTTCCAACCAGTAAGCCACGCCGTTAGAGAATTTATACTAAATAACATTTTAATTTCATTAAAACGTTTTACTTATTTTCCATCAGGGAAGAGGCTACAACTCCTGCATCGAGTGCCAATCAGGAAGACTTTGCAACAGGACAGGCCTATCCCAGCAGCCTTTGTGCCCACCGGGACACTTCTGCCCTGCTGGCTCCTTAATTGCTCACCCATGCCCCCCTGTGAGTATAAACCCTCATATTTCATCTAAGATTTTTTAACATTCTTTAAAGAAGTCTTTTATGCTCACCAAGGCTACAGTTATTTGATTAAAAATACAGTTAACATTAATATTATGACATATTATTACAACTTTTCTATTTTATAGATTTTTTTTTTTCTCATTTTAATTGTAAATTATTCCTTTGATGGAATATTCTGTTTTATCATTATATGAAGGGCACATACACTGCAAATTCAGGAGCGGCGGATCTTCAGCACTGTGGCCCATGTGATGCTGGTCAGTACTGCCACTCTCCTGGACTAACTGCTCCTCAGGGACCCTGTGAACCTGGTTTTTACTGCACTGGTGGATCCCACATTGCCACTCCGGTAACAACATACTGTCTTTCACACTTGTTAGTAAGTGGTGTTCATTTCGAGCTCAATGATCCATTCTTTTTTCTTTCTTACAGATCAGCTCCAGATATGGTGACATATGCCCCATGGGTTATTACTGTCCAGCAGGCACCAGACACCCTCATGAGTACCCCTGTCCTCCTGGAACCTGGAGTAATGCACTGGGGTCCCAGACTGTGTCGTCCTGTTGGCTGTGTCCTGCTGGATTCTTCTGCAACAGCTCTGGCCTCATTCAGCCCACTGGAATATGCGCGCCAGGTACAAATTTAGAATCTCAAATCATAATCCCTCCAGATTGAATTTTGTTTTTAAAACTGACCGGAGTTCTCCTCTTTTTTGTCATATAGGGTTTTATTGTGCAGGTGGGGCTAAAACAGCCATGCCCGACGATGGGGAAACAGGAAACAGGTGTCCTGCGCGGTACTACTGTCCACAGGGTTGTACATCCCCTCTACACTGCCCTGATGGAACACATTCAAATACCACAGGTATATTTTACATTTAGTTTACATACTTTACAGGTATACTTTACTTTTTCCTGAACATACAGAGTTTATAACCGGAGATCTGTGAGGCTTAAAAGATCAAAAAATTCTTTAATGGTGGTTTTAGTGTAATTTTTTGAAGGTTTGAAGTCCAATTAACATGTTATGCATTCAGTATTGTATAATAGAAGATTGGGATTAATGTGTTTTAAAATCATTGTACACTAGAAGTGATTTGTGAGGTTTGCGTCTATCCATACATGTTTTTTGAATTATTACTTGATTTATGCAAGAGGAATGGTTGTTTTCTTCTCTGGTTTTGTATTTATATCTAATAACCAAAAACACAGGCTGCGTCTCAATTTATCTACTTATACTAGGCCCTAAAAGTATGTACTGTTTTTGTGAAGAAGTGTGTACTTTTGAGTGTGTAGCAGAATAGTAGGCAAGCTTTGCGACCGCTCTGTCATTAGTTATGTCCATCCTGTCACTGTTTAATCTGCCCTGTCATTCATCTGGTCACAGTTTAAATCCTCCACTTTCAATTTAATTTAATTCCCTACCATATTGGAGAGAAAAGTAGTATCCAGTCGTAGTTCTCTCATGTGGAGAACTCTCCTCGTGTTTGCATAATGATGCATTAAAAAGTTCACAGTGTTGTTGCATATTAAATATAATGTGGATAACTTTGAAAAAATATCTTTTTGTCTGGTTCGATACTGATTATTAATCACTCAAACCCCTTTATCTAAACATCTCTGCTAAACAGTTGCTCTTGCACATCTGCAAGGTTTGTGGTTTTTAAAAACTTTTTATTCGTGTTTGTAGTTCTAATCCAGTCCTCCAATGCACGATTGGTTGTGGGCAGTATTAGCCGTTATGCATTGATTTGCACTTCAGATTCTAACCATAAAAAGTAGACCATCCCGGTATCTTTGGTATACTCGATTCTTCATAGTACGATCTGGAATAAAAAAAAAATTGTTTGCATTAATTGAAATAAAGTACAAAATATATAATAAGATAAATAAGCAAACTTAAAAAAGCTAAATGAGAATTAGAAATGTTGCCTTGGCAATTAACTAAAATATATATAAATAGTACTAAAATAACACTGGTCAAAAGTGCATAGATTTTTGAAGTATACATCCAAGCATGCTCTTTGGGTTAAAAGATTAGTTTGTGATCTTCTGTTTTATGATTGGATCCAAAAAAAAGGTTGTTATTCACCATCGCCAGTGCAGTACATACTTTTTATACTTAGCATAAATATGCAAATTATGATTCATATTGTTGTTTATAATAGGCCAACAACTGTCAGAAACAACTCTTTGCATCTTGTCTGTTCTTTGCCTTCAGCTCATACACATGTCAACTCGTTCACAATGTCAACTCAAAGCATAATAAAGTAAGTTGTGATCATTATATTGTTAATGTGTGTGAATGCAGGTGCTGCAGAATGCAGTGACTGTCCCACTGGATGGCTGTGTCTGGAGGGGGAGGAGCTCCAGTTGTGTCCAGAAGGACATTACTGTCTGGGGGGCACAGTGGAGGACATCCTCCCTTGCCCTCCAGGCACATACAGCCCCAAAGCAGGACAAAGCCAAGTAGAGCAGTGTTTACTGTGCTCAGCTGGTGAGAGCAGTGCCCCTGCTTTACTTACACCTTTGGCAGTTTTAATAGCATTGGTGTAGTGTAATGTTCATCATACACACCTATCATTTTAAGGAATGTATTGTGAAGACTGGGGACTAGTTGAACCTACTGGTCCCTGCCAGGCTGGGTATTTTTGCCTTGCAGGTATGTCTAATTATATTGACATCTGACTTTTTAATAATTAGTGTCCTCATTCTGTTGATTTGGATCATGGCATCTAAGCAGTTGTGGTTTATGTGCTTTCTCTTGACGTTTGCAGGCATAAACTTCAAGAATCCTGATGCAAATATTAGCACAGGGGTGGGTGGGCCATGTCCTGTGGGTCATTACTGTCCTGAGGGCACCAGCCTTCCTTTACCCTGCCCGCTTGGCACTTTTTCAAACAGGTACCTTACAGGGTCAAATGATCATACCATACCAATCTGAGTGAATGAACAGATGAACAGTTTCTCTTTTTTTTGTCTCTATAGTCTTTATGTCAGTGAGAAATCGGGGTGCACTGTGTGTCCTGCTGGGCAGTTTTGCGGTTCGGTGGGCTTGAGTAGACCATCTGGACCCTGCCGAGAGGGATTTTACTGCCCTGCCGGGCATCGTCATCCACTGGTGCGACCATTCAACCATTTTTAATAATTTTATAGCATCATTAGCTCAATGTCTGTTTGTATTGACTATTTGTATAAACTATTGACTGTGGTGTTATGGTTGGTACAGGCTCTGATTCTGAAGGTGGTCTCTGTCCTCAAGCGCACTTCTGCCCCACTGGCAGTGCCGTGCCTGTTCCCTGCCCTGCGGGCACCTATACCAACCTGACAGGACAGATTAAGTGCAGTCCCTGTCACGCTGGATACTATTGCCCAGAGAGTACCAGCAAATATACTCTGTACCCCTGTCCTCCTGGATTTTACTGCCCTGATGGTAAGAGACAGAATGAAATATAAACTATAGCTTACAACACACACACACACAAAAAAAAGAGATTATAACGAGAATTAGTCAAATATCATTAAAATCACCAGATAAGGCCCATATTAAATTTGGTTGCACAATTTATAAATACCATAAGGGTTTTCAATCAATATTAAGTTTTAAATAATTTTATGCATTTTTAATTTACTGGTATATTGGGTTATTATATTGGATATATATTGTTAAAGGATGCTGATGTTGTATATCTACACCAATGTTTTGTGGTCAGTAATTTTTTTTTTACAAAATTAAAACTTTTAGTAAAGTGCTAATAAAGACATTTACAGTGTTAAAAAATATTTCTATTTCAAATAAAGGCTGTTCTTTTGACCTGTCCATTCATCAAAGAGTCCTGAAAATATTATTTTACACACACACATATATATATATATATATATATTTAATGTTATTATTATTTTTATTGTAAATTTATTTAGACAAAAAAATATAAAATAGTATATATTTTAATATCAATCATATCATGAAAATAATTATTGGCTTACAGTATCTTACTGTATTTTGTCTTGTGGCACTGGCAATTTTTTTTCCTATGCTTAAAACAATTTCCCAAAAAAACTGGACGGTCTTGCTAGACAAAACGCACTTTTCATTAAAGAAACCAAACCTCAGTATATTGCAGTGCTGGTCTTTGTTTACAGGAACAAAACATGCCACCCAGTTCCCCTGCCCACGAGGCTATTACAACCCCGAGCCGATGACCCACAGCCTGGACAGCTGCTTGCCCTGTCCTCCAGGACACTACTGTGAGAAAGAGCGCCTGTCTGCTGTGTCAGGGAAATGTAAAGCTGGTTAGTACACCACCTGTTTTCAACTTAATATTGAACTCATTTTGATTTTCAACCAATGAATTCATCACACAGGATGGTTCTGTGTATCTGCCGCCTGGAACGCTCAGCCCTTTGACCTGGACAACTACACTAATGCTAACTGCCTATGCCCTGCTTCCTCCACTGGGGGAAGGTGCCAGGAGGGGTTTTACTGTCCATCAGGGACCTCTGAGCCTCTCTCTTGCCCTCCAGGAGCTTTTTGCAATGCAACTGGTGCGTAGTCACCAGATACAAAGCAATGACTTCCCTGTGTGCTTTTGCAAAACTGTTTATTTATACCTGAACTTCTGAAACAGGTCTAGCCCTGCCGAGTGGACCATGCTCTCCTGGGTATTACTGCACGAGAGAGGCCACTTCCTCCAGACCTATAGATGGCATTACAGGCAACATCTGCCCTCCAGGGACTTACTGTGGTAAGTATTGGGTTATTCAGATGTAGCTAAATTATGTCACTTAAACCATACTTAGTTGGGATGTTCCCAACATAGATTTCTGTCATTTTCCTCAGACGAAGGCTCCAGTGCACCACAGCCTTGTCCAGCTGGGACTTTTTCCCCAGCAGCTGGCCTTGTGAGTAAGGACGAGTGTCTGCCCTGTAGCGCGGGATTCTACTGTGCTACCATGGGCCTTCAGGCTCCTACTGCCCCCTGCAGGCAGGGTGAGAACAGCACAGACTATCACTGCACTAAACCCAGACTAGTAAAATGCAGTTTAAAATTTTTTTACATCTTGTCCTTGTCCTTTTTTCGGTAGGTTATTGGTGCCCGCCTGGTCAGACAGATGACCTAGCTCTGCCGTGCCTAGTCGGTCATTACTGTCCCCCAGGAAGCCCTGTCCCAATTTTTTGTCCCACCGGGACATATCAGGACAAGCAGAAGCAGGCGAACTGTACAATCTGTGAATCAGGCAAGCTGCGGTTAACTAAAGCAGACTGTGACACACTCCCACATTTCTATTTCTGAAATTCATACTGATGCTTGTATCCTGTTTTTTTTTTTTTGTTTTTTTTCCCTACACCAGGTTTTTATTGCGATGCGACATTTGGGGCTGCAAATATGTCTGTCTTGCAGCCTTGTCCAAAGGGACATTACTGTCCTGAAGGAACTGGCATTGCCAAACAATTTCCATGCCCTGCCGGCACCTATAACCCCCGTGAGCTCACGGACAGCCAAAGTGACTGTCTGTTGTGTCCGTCAGGACATTACTGTCCAGATTTTGGACTTGAAGAACCTACAGGTGAGACTGTTGGCAATTCATTTAAAATTCTGAAACATAACAGTATCACTAATGTCCCATATTCTTTCTTTACAAGCCTTGTCTTCAAATGCTTATTTGTAGGACTGTGTTTGGCTGGTTTCTGGTGCAGAGAGGGGTCCCATTCACCCAGTCCTGTGGATGATTCTACAGGGGCCGCATGCCCAGCTGGTCACTACTGTCCTAAAGGTGTTTTAAAATTTTCAGCTACCAAAATTTGCCTTTATCAGCCCTGTCTTATGAGTAATTTATTATCTCTAAATAATATATTTTGTCTACATAAATTAAAAATTAAACACTAGAAACAAGTATTAATCATGTTAAATTCTACAAGTAAATTTAGATATCACAACATAATGTACAATATGAAAAATGGGAATTTATTATGAGATTTGCTAAAAATGGTGTCTACATTAATCGACATGATATTTTGTACCGATGGCGTTTGCTGTTTATCTAATACTGTTCAATTAAATGTCACAACATGTGAAGAATCTTTGAACATCTTATACTGATATAAGATCTGAACTTATGGTACACTACTGATTTGATTTCATTCTTAAGTGTTTTAAAGGTCTCCCCGTGTTACTATAGGCACTGGCATTCCTATACCCTGTCCGGTGGGAACGTGGTCTAATAGTACAGGACTAAGCAGTGCTGAGGAGTGCCAGTCATGCCCTGGAGGGTTTTACTGTGCCTCTACCGGTCTGAATGAACCTAGTGGACTCTGCTCTGCTGGGTATGTACCAAACAATAAGTATATTACATCTGCAGTACAGATGCCCAGTTTAACCCATGTCATCATATGTTTCTAAAAGGTTTTATTGTGCTGAGAAAGCCGAGACCCCCTCTCCCACTGATGGCGTCTCTGGCCACATCTGTCCAGAGGGACATTACTGTCCTCCAGGAACCACCCACCCTGTTCCGTGTGATCCTGGGACTTTTGTAACCGTCACTCAATCCTCTCAGTGCTGGCCCTGCACAGCTGGCTGGTACTGTGCGGGTGGAGCTCGGCAGCTGTGCCCAGCTGGTTGGTGCTTTGGTCTCTCGTTGGCTATGTTCGGAATGGAGTACTAGTGTACTGCTTACTGCAGTATATACTGCCTACAGTTTTACAAAAGTACGTGAAACAGTATGCATTATGCAACTGTTCATGTTTTAAACCATAGTGTGCTACATTACTGTCCTCGTCTTTTGCTTATTTGATTCTTTGCGAGGCATCCAGCTATCATTTTGTAAATATTTAATTTTTATTGTGCATTAATCATGTTTAGTGTGTGTATAATATATATATATATTAGTAAAATGTATATCATATTACTTTTAGTATCAGTTCTGCTTTTATACAAAATATTTACTATTCTACACACTATACTATATATTACAGGGATGGTAATAATAGTATGGTAGTATGCCATTCCGAACATATCCATTTTATGATACTGCTAAAATAGTAGCGAAAGTAGTGTCAGTGGATTACTTCCTAAGTAAATGAAAGAAACTCTTAAGTCCAAGACACTCAATTAAATTGCAAACAGCACCACACAGTGGAGAGAGAAAATACACAAATATGCTCACCCAAATCCAGCAATCATATTTAAGCTGTTATCTGATGTCTGCCTGTAGGTTTCTATTGTCCTGAAGGCACAGGGTATGACTGGAGACCTTGTCCAGCAGGGACATACAGTCCTGACTCTGGCTTGAGTGTCCGCTCTGAGTGTAGGGAATGTGATGGAGGACACTACTGCTCTCTTCAGAACTCCACTTCTGTCACAGGAGAATGCTCTGAGGGATATTACTGCGTGCATGGGAACATCTCACCTCAGCCTCACGCACAGTCTGCAGGTAGCTAGACTTACATCCACAGATAATTTTGGGTTATTACATAAAAAAATTCTGAATGCAAACTCCAAGATATGAATATAGCATTCACATTTTTTCGCACATATAAAATTAAATATCTAGAAACACTTTATGAGAAAGCAACATAAAAAAATTAACCAGACTATTTAAATGTTGAGCAAGCAATCTCATTGGCTGCAGGATCAGCAGAGGCCAATCAGCTGGTGCCATGTAGTAATGATGTGATTGCTTACAGACTGCATGTTAATGACCCATCAGTCTGCTCCCTCTAGAGTTTATGAAATAAAATAATATGAAATAAAATGTAATAATGTGTTTTTTTTTCCCAAGGAATTGGAGGACCTTGTACTGCTGGTCACTTTTGCCCGCAAGGCAGCACTCAACCTCAGCCTTGTCCAGAGGGCACTTTCAGTAACAAAACTAAACTGGTCAAAGTGGTAAGAGGAATTTTTCTATTTAAAAGTGAGACTACACAAGTCCTATTGCTAGCAGTCACATCTGTAAGGACCATGGATCCCCTTCTCTTATAGGAAGAGTGTTTGCCATGTTCTGCTGGTCATTATTGTGACATATCTGGGCTGACTTCACCCAGCGGAGAATGCTGGGAAGGTTTTTACTGCAAACAGGGAGCTGTACTCCCCAACAGCCCAATCAACGATCACAGAGGAGGACCGTGTCCGACAGGTAAATGACAGATCCCCAATTCAGGGCAGATTAAAAACACCCACCTTTCCCTCAAACCGGCCCACCTCATCCTGTTTTCTGCTCCCACACAGGTTATTTTTGCTCTAGAGGCTCCAGCGCTCCTCAAGCCTGTCCAGAAGGATTCTTCAGCAGTAGAGAGAGACAGGACAGCTGCAGCCCATGTCCCCAGGGGTAGATACACTTATACATACACAAAAATGGTCAACATTTAAAGTTGAAGTGTATCGTTTTGTTTTTTTTTTCATGTTAAATTACTTGCTGCTATCCCAGATTGTGCAGAGAGAGCTTGAACTATGACATTCGAAGACTAATTCTCCCTAAACTCTGTGGTACTTTCAAAACATCACAACAAGCCTAATGCAGTAACTTTGACTCAATCAATAGAGTGCAGCAGTCAGTTTCCTGAAGTGAAAATCAAAATGAATTTGAATCATAACTATAAAGACATGTATATGCCATCAGCCCACATTATTTCAATGTAAATAATCATGTTTCACTGTGAAATTCCTGTTGAAAACTACATTACCCATAATTCTGCAAAAACAGTCATGGTTTTATATTTCTGTGTTGTTTGCAATGCTTCATGGGATTGTAGTTCTTTCCGTCATTAAAGTGATAGTTCACCCAAAAATTTAAATTTTGTCATCACTTTTTCACCTTTAAGTTGTTCCAAACCTGTATGAGTTTCTTTCCTCTGTTGAACACAAAAGAAGATTGTTGGTAATCAGTTGATGATACACATTGACTTTCATAGTAGGAAAAAAAATGGCTGCCATCAATTGCCTGGTTACTGACATTCTTCAAATTATCTCCTTATGTGTTCAACAGAAGACAAAAAATCTTACAGTTTTCTAAAACAACATGGGGGGGGGGGGGGGGGGTGGGGGGGTGTAAATGATGAAAGCATTTTGTCATCATTTTTGAGTGAACTATACCTTTAAAGCCATTAAGTCTGCAGTCTTGTACCTCTGTCTTTTTTCTGGTTTTCAAATATTATTTTGCTTTTGATCAAAGTTTGTTATATTGTGATTGACCTCGTAGCTGGTTGATCTGGTTCATGGCTTATAACTCTTTAATGAAGACATTTTTAAAATCTCTATTGGAAAATAAATCAAGGCCACTGGAAAAGCAAAGTTGCACTGTTGTGAGTATGGGGGTGGGGCTATTTGTTTGATCATCCAATAGCAGACATTACAGTGTTTAGGAAGCCTTTCATTAATTTTGCATTCTGTTTGGTGGAGCTAGGGCTGCAAAAATGAAATACTTTTCCATCATGTTATTCATTGTAAAGTTAATATCTCTTTTCACTTACAGTTACTACTGTCCCGCCAATGGTTCCTCATCTGAGCGCATTGAATGCCCAGTAGGCCATTATTGCCCTACAGGCACCCATCTACAAAATCAGCACCCCTGTCCAGCAGGGACTATTAATCCACATACAAGGATGACCGGCCATGAAGACTGTTTACCCTGCCCTCCAGGTACCATTTCTACAAGCAACAGCACTCCTATCGAGTCATTTCTCAGAGTTACACATCTCTTATTCTCAGAGGGTCATGCTGCCCTATTTCTTCACAGCAGAAATTTTCAGTTGCAGCCCCTTGTGCTTTCAGCTTCTGTCAAAACTCAGCCGTGAAATGTCCTAAAAACTTTCCACCAACAGGTTTCTTCTGCCAGTCTCCTGGACGGAGTGCTGTGTCTGGACCGTGTGCAGCGGGACACTTTTGTCTCTCAGGAGCTGCGTCCGCCACACCCGTGGATGGAAGGACAGGTGATAAATGTCCTCAAGGACACTACTGTCCTATAGGGTCCTCATCCCCTGAGCCTTGTCCATTGGGCCGCTATAGCAACAACAGCCGAAACACAAAGCTGTCTGACTGTCTACCCTGCCCTCCAGGTCAGCGCTCTTCTTTTGGAGACTTCAAACTTCATTTTAGATCATTTTGTTTCTACTGATTTGTGGACATCTTCTCTGTAGGATCTGCTTGTTCCAGTAGGGGTCTCTCTTCCCCTTCTCATGCGTGCCAGATAGGCTACTACTGCCCACAGGGTCAAAATTCCAGCCAGCCTGCCAACCACATCTGCTCACCTGGACACATGTGTCCACCTGGCAGTCCTGCTCAGATCCCTTGCCCCCTTGGGACTTTCCAGAACCTCCAGGGGCAGGTCAGATGAGAGAGAAGCATGATTGTTTATTGCCCAGTTAAAGTTTGTAACATAAAAAGGTGTTTCTTCAGCATTTCTACTAGTGTTGCTATTGTTTGGTTCAACTAAAATAAAAAAAAGAAACTATTAAAAATCGATTAAAATCATAACAATTGAAATAGAATTAAGCTGAAATAAAATATGAATATTAGATGAAAAATTTAAACGAAAATGAGAAATATTGCCTTGGCAGCTAACTGAAATAAACTGTTTAAGTTGAAAAAAGTAAAATTACGAAGTTTTCAACTAAACCTGAAATAAAAATAAATGAAAAAAAACTAATTCAAAATATTAATAAATACTAATACTAATAAATAATACTAAAACAGCTGATTTCCACCAGATTTCAAATGATGTATTGTGGTTAACAGCATTCTGTGGTGTAAATTATGTTTATGCAAAATTTAAATTTGAGAAATATTTGAATAAAATGAGAGACTATGTATTTATATATCTTCTAACTTTGTATGTATCCAAATTAAATAATATTTTTGCAATATCTTTACCTTGATTTTTCTTTTTCTCATATTTTCTTGATCAGGATATTTACTAAAACATTTCTTCTTTGTAAACAAGCTTTTGACGATAACTTAAATTATAATATATTTTAAAAAATAATAAAATTATTATTTTTCAATGATTCCATGGTTGTGGGACAGCTGTAATATTAAAAAAATTATAAATATTAAAATAGTTAATGATTATTTCACTATGAATATAGTTATAGTATATGTAATGTTTAGTATTTGCATGATGGGATTTCATATTTTAAGATTGAAAGTATATGTTTGGAGCAAGTAAAATGATAAAATCTGCATATAAAAAGAAGTGATGAAGGCATGGTAAAAAGTTACCAGAACCTTTTTAATGTCATATTTGTCTAAGAAAAATAAAAAAATCCCAACCCCTGGGACATAAATTATGATGAAGGAACACCCAAAAACGTAAAAAGCACAATGAAATCTTAAAGATAAATACTTTCTCTATTTCACATCCATAGGCAGAATGTTCTGTGTGTCCGGCTGGATATTTTTGTGCTGGTTCAAACACAGTAACAGAAGGAACCACTATACCTGTGCCATGTCCTAAGGGATATTACTGCCCTCCAGGTACTGACTAAATTACTTGGAGTACAAGATGAGGACACTTGAACACCGTTTTTTTACCCTATACTTTGTATTTTGAACAGGCTCAGAGTCCGGAGTGAGCTTCCCATGCCCTGTGGGGACTTTTAATGGTCAGTTAGGCCTATCCAGCAAGGATCAGTGTGTCCCCTGCCCCCTGGTAAATACTGCAGCTCCTCTGGCCTGGACACCCCTACGGGCAACTGTTCTCCAGGGTGAGTGAGTTTATTAGCCAGCTCAGCTCCCGCAATGTCCACTCAAATGTCCTGTTGAATAATAAAAGCCTGTTTTCTCATGCTAATGTCTTGGATTCGGCAGTTATGTTTGTATCCAGGGTGCCTCGCTTTCACAGCCAGTTGGAGATTCCACGGGAGGAAGATGCACAGCTGGCTTCTATTGCCCACCGGGTGCCAGCCGTATGGAGCCCTGTCCTCTGGGAACATTTGGCTCATTAGAAGGTCTTATTCCAGCATATGTAGCATACTTACGCTGTTCAACATGGATGAATGAAACTAACATTGTGGATGTTTGAATAGGAGCAGCATCTGTAGAGATGTGTCAGTTGTGCACACCAGGACAGTACTGTGCAGAACCAGGGCTGAGTTCACCCTCTGGGCCCTGTAGTCCTGGATACTACTGTATTCAAGGATCACACACGTCTACGCCTCAGGACGACAACAACACAGGTCATTATCTCCACCTACTGCAGTGTTTGATTGTGGTAATGAATCAAAAGTATTTAGTTGAATTTGTTTCAGATGGTGAAGAATCTGCGGCTCGTTCAGTGGAGGATTTCTATTCTCAGATTCAGTTCATCGGGGAGGTCTGTCCTGCAGGGCACTACTGCCCGATTGGCAGTGCACGACCAGAACCCTGCCCGCCAGGTAGACCTTGAACTAAAAGTTCACCTAAAAATGAAAATTCTGACATCATTAACTCACACTCATGTCATTTAAGACCTGTATGAGTTTCTTTCTTCTGTGGGACAAAAGGAGACACTTAACAGAATATTCATGCTACTTTTTTCATACAATATTGTAAAAACATATAGTGACAAGCTCCAAAATGGAAGATTTTCAGTGAAAAACGACCTTCATTTGGACTGTTTCTCACAGAATGTTATCATAGTTATTTTAAATTGTAATAATATTTCACAATATTACTGTTTTAAATCAAAACTTGTAGAGCACAAGAGACTTCTTTCTAAAACATAAAAAAATTCATGGCAGTAGTGTAGTGTAATTCAAGAGATCTTTTGTTTCCACTGAAAAAGGAGCAAAGGCATGTAAATAATGTCAGTTTTCTTTTGAACTATTCCTTGGATTATGTAGCAAATCTTGTTTGAAGAGTCGGTACTATGTCACCTCCAGTTTGCTTTACATAAGTATAATTAACATTTAACTGCACAGTATTTTATTAAGATAAAAAAAATAAAGTTAACCTTATGTCTCTTTCTAACTGCTGTTTATCCAAATAATCTCTGATTTTTTTATATTATAGGTTCATTCCTGACCAAGCGTGGTGGTGTGTCTGAGACAGAGTGTCATCCATGCACCCCTGGATTCTACTGTCCAGACTGGGGTCAGAGCTTTGCAGAGGCCCACTGTCCTGAGGGAAGCTTCTGTCCGGCAGGTTCTGTAACAGGACATCAACCTGGTAGGATGCAGTACTGACGAGGCAGAAATCCATATTGTCCTCTGGGCATCAGTTAAACTGGGCTCCTGGATGTACACAACACTGAGCGGGTTTCATAAATAGAGAGAGACGGTGTCTGCTTCATCCCATTTATCTTAGTGACTAGCCACAGCATCTCTACAGGGTTGCCCTAGTGCTGTCTGAATTATTTAGTACTGTTGCCATGAGATGTCTAGACATCGTCTATTTTTATACTGCCAGTCTTTTACCTTTATGATCTGTCTGTTCAGACCGTCAGTGTCCTTCTGGTCACTCATGTCCGTATGGCAGCGTCAAGCCTGCCATCTGTTCACCTGGTACTTATCAGCCTCTGCCATCCCAGCCTTCCTGTCAGCCATGCCCGCCAGGTAAATATTTTTATATAGTATATTATATACCTGTTATACCTATTATATACCTGTATATAATATTATACAGGTGATTCTTTCTAAGTCGGTTGAGAGATGTCTGGGTCAAATTTCACCCCAATATTAGAGCATTTTTTTTACTTAGAGAAAAATGTATTTTACTAAGAGAAAATTAAGCCTATGTTTACATTTTGCATTAACCAATGTTTGTATTATTTTTCGCATGTTTTACCATACCTTTTCATAGTTACTGACTATCCTGATATTTTACTTTTTACTTTTTATATTACCCATTATTTTTAATAAGGATTCTCATTACCACTGGGTATTTTTAGCATTACAGTGAAACAGTACTGTAACAAAATGAATTGTAAAATTAAACAATATTTTTACGTTTTTACTATTGTTGTTATTTTGAGTGAAATATAACCTGGAAATTTTCTTGTCAGATTCCCTGAATGTCCAGAAATGGAAACCTTCAAATGAAACCGACATTTAATGTTTTACATTTACTAATCTCATTTTCAATTATAATTTTCATTACCATAATACAGTATTTTTTTCACATTAAAGTAATACAACAATTTTCTCTAAAATTCTCTATTTTCTCCAAATTCATAAGAAATGTTTTTAGAAAATGTACTTCATACGTGAAATTCAGTCTAAATTTCCATTTTTAAAGAGCTTACCTCCCATCTTTCATTACCATAATGCATCCTAACATTCATTATAGTGATATATCGTTTTCTTTAAATTAAAATTAGCATATTTTTATTTCCAAAGAATCTTAATGGCGAATTGTATTACTTATTTTTATAGTAACAGTTCTGTACGCGTTTTCTTCTACAAGGTTCATACTGTTTGGAGGGTTGCACCACCCCGCTTCCCTGCCCTCCGGGCACTGTGAGTATGATTGAGGGGTTGCAATCTCAGCTGGATTGCTTTCCATGTCCTCCTGGATTCTACTGTAACACCAGCGCACTAATCAGCCCCTCTGGACCCTGCTCCGCAGGTCAGTGCCACAGAGATTCCCATTAGAGTCTGTTCTGGTGGTGTGTATCTTGATTTTACATCTAGTTCTCTCTCCATAAAAGGTCATTTCTGCTCATCTGGCGCCACAGAGCCTGCCCCAGTCTCTCAGATGTATGGAGATATATGTCCGGCAGGATATTACTGCCCCGAGCAGAGCAGTGCTCCTCTACCCTGTCCTGTCGGTTATATTCTCCAGGACAAAGGGGCCACCTCCTCTAATGACTGCTCCCCTTGCCCTCCGAGCAGATATTGCATCGCACCAGGCTCCTCTCAGCCCTCAGGTTAGCAAATGATAAATATTACACCAGAAACCACAAAATAATTCAGCTGAATGATGATGAGAAGTGATGCATACGTTATCTTTGCCCTTCCTCAGGGTTTTGCGCTCCAGGTCACTATTGCGTTGGTGGTGCAGATACTGCCGCACCTCAGGCCACACTTTCTCAGCAGACTTGCTTTTGTGACCTCATATCTTCATCCCACCTCCAAAAGTATGATCTTTGCCTTCAGAAGCACAACATAACCTGTTCAACTCACATTCCAGGTAGGATTCCAGATATGGTACTAAATCATCTATATGGTAACAGATGAGCCTGTTGAAACTGACAGACACTTTTTCAAGGAGATGGTGCCAGAGTCTGGACAGACCTGGATCCCAGCCCACTATTTGTTTTATCCGAGTCTGATGGTTATTCAGAATCACGTCTACAAATCACAGAATCATGTACTGGCTTCAAAGGAGACCTGTGTCCTTCAGGTACACAATTCACACTGCTATAATTGTTAATAAACTGCTTCTTTTTGTTCACCCAAAAATAAAAAGTCATCATTTACTGACTCTAATGTCATTTCAAAAAACAATTATGTGGAAATAAAACACAAAAGGAAATATTTCAAAGAATTTGCTGGTTAATATTTTCTATATTTTGTAATGAACCGGAGGTCAAGCTTAAAAAGGTATGTAAATGTAACATAAATTCATCATAAGAGTAGTTTATATGACTTTTACAAATAAAAATATTACAGAATATATTCATGTTATATCATATATATCATGTTATTTCTGTGGGTGAGCAACAGACCAAAATGTTTGCTATTATTCACTAAAAAAGTTTACATCCGGCTTGAAAGATTAATGCTGTCCGATTCATTAACAAACCACTTAGAAAAATTTTGTGACCCAATTCATTGAGAAGTTCTGACTCAAAAGAACAATTTGTTCACAAATCAGACATCGCTATTTCAAAGTATATCAGGACCAAATGAATCAATTAATCTTTTCTACAGGGTCTTATTGCCCAGTGGGTTCGTCTCTTCCCCAGCCATGTGATTCGGGCTCTTATTGTAATCAGACTGGCCTGCACACTCCTGTAGGCCTCTGTTTTGCTGGATTCTTCTGCCCCACAGGCTCTTCAAATCCCAGTGATGTGCTTTGTCCACCTGGACACTACTGTCCCCTAGGCACACCACTACCCCTGCCCTGTCCACAAGGCACAATGAGGAGTAAGTAAACTATTTACTTCTTAGGGCTAAAATGACAAATCAATAATAATTGATCAATTAAAGGAATTTAATTATTAATTTGTTGGCTTTACACATTATGTTTTAAAATTTTTTTGGGTATAGCCTTTGATTGTTTGATGTTGGGTAGGATATGAAATAAAAGTATTAAAATATATAAATAAATAAATAACTTGTGTTACACTTTATTTTAAGGTGAAGTAGTTACATTGTACTTGCTTACTTAAGTACTAAGTAATATTTATTAACTACATGTGCTTACTGTAGAATTACGGTTAGGGTTTGGGGTTGCATTATTTTACAGTATGTGCACTTCTTTGTACTTACAGTGTACTTACCTAAGAAAATACATGAGTTAAGGTTAGGTTTTATGGAAGGTTCAGGGTTAATTCCTAGTTATTACCCAATTATTATAATAAGTACATAGTACAGTATATATATATATATATATATATATATATATATATATATATATATATATACATATATGGGGAACAGGACTTTAAAGTAGTGCTACCTTTATAGGGTTAGTTACTTGTAATTATGCATACTTTACTTTTATTACTCCAGTAAGTACATGTAGTAACATGTAACTACGTTACCGTAAATGTACCCATCAAGCTGGAAGCATCAATGAACATTTCCTTTAATAGGTATATTCTGCAAATCTTTCTGTTTACAAATAGTGAAATTTAAGAAGAATAAGTCGATGTTGTCTTTATTGTCTTTTAACATTTTATCTGCCATTAACCAATTAAAAAGCTTTTAAAGCGCTGCGGTGGATTCTTCTAATCAGTCACTTTCTGATGGGATGAGTCACTTTTCTGGTTTGAACTCTTCTGGAAGCTTTATGGTGTCATTGTTTAATACTCATCAGGTTCTGCTGGAGCATCCGGTGTAGAAGATTGCCTTGAATGTCCACCGGGATATTTCTGTGAGCAAAGAGGCCTAACTGAGCCCTCTGGTCTGTGCTCTGAGGGCTATTACTGCCCTGGAGGACAGAACACATCCAGACCACCAGAGTATATGTGTGGTGCAGGCCACTTCTGTGAGAGGGTAAGTGGAAAACACTATATGCACATTTGAATTTATTTATTTGTTTATACAAAATACTGGGACAAACATTTTTTTTAATATGTCTCTAAAATGACAGTTAATATAAAAATGACGATGGGACTTTTTCAAAGCATGTTGTTGCCACTCTAATAGGGCAGCATCATGGAGAGGCCATGTTTCCCAGGTAGCTTTCAGCCCAGTCTAGGCCAGCATAGATGTGAACTGTGCCATGTACGATTTTTCTGCCCTGAGAATGGTAAGCATCAAATTTCAGTAAATTAACAGATGTAGTGTATCCGTTATTTATGCTTTTGCTGAAGAATGTTTCTTATACTAGGTATGACACACCCATTCCCATGTCAACCTGGATTTTATTGTCCAATTGGGGCATCTGGTCAACATCCATGTCCTCCAGGGAGTTATGGGAACCGCTCTGGATTGGCCGAATCTTCTGAATGCTCTCAGTGTGACCCTGGGACCTATTGTATAGGGTCAGGTATGATGCATGAAGAAGGATTATTTTCCCCAGAGACAACATGCTAATCCTGCTCTGGTCTGATATGTGGAGCTGAAATTTTTTTGTTTTTCCAGGAAATGTGTCGCCAACTGGCCCTTGCAGTGCTGGATTCTTGTGTTTGGGAGGAGCTGTCACTCCCTCCCCAAATGATAATATAACTGGAATACCATGTCCACCTGGATCTTATTGTCCAGCTGGAAGTTTTACTGGAATACCTTGTCCAAAGGGCACATTTAGGTACCAGTGTGACATTACAGTACAAAACACCTGAGAAAATGTTTTGTGTATATATATATATATATATATATAATGAAAAATCTTATTCTATTAAATACAGTTTTTAAAAAAAACTAATTGTTTTACAGCAATCTGCATCAACTATCCAACATAAGTCAGTGCCAAAACTGTACACCAGGGTTTTATTGCTCACAACCAAGACTGACTGCAGTCAGTGGACCCTGCTTGTCAGGTTTGAATACAAATATCTACAGAAAACAGGACCTTCACAGGACCTCTTGCAGATTCTTATTAATACAACATATTGTATTCTCACAGGGTTTTACTGCAATGAAGGATCTCCGACCGCAGCTCCTCTGTCAGCTGTTTATGGAGATATTTGTCCTCCAGGTCACTATTGTGAGATTGGTAGCGCTGTGCCAACTCCCTGTCCAGTGGGTAGCCAGCGCTCTGTTAGTGGGGGAAAGGGCACAAATGATTGCATGCCTTGCCCTGGAGGTACTGTAATACTCTATTTTGAAGATATACTATCTGCTCTGTGACCTCAATTGTAGTGCACCATTGACTTTGTAGGGCTCCATTTCAGTGTAGTTGCCACCCTTTTTAGAAGAGGTCAAATACAAAAGTGATTGTTCTCATTGGTCATTGGTCTTATATTGTGTTGCTTGATCGCAGGTCAGTTTCAGGATCAGAGGGGTCAGAGCGAGTGTAAACCCTGTCCTCCTGGTTTCCACTGTATCAACCTCACAAGCGGCTCTACGGGGGTCAGCACTCCTTTGGTCTGTCCTAAAGGCTTTTACTGCCCCAATGAGACTCAGCCTGGAAACCCAGTTCCATGTCCCAAAGGCACATACAGTGATTCTCTAGGCCTCATTTCAGCAGGTGATTTATTCTCTACTTTATTCTATACTTTAAAATTGCAAGATAATGCACTTTTCCATTTTTATCATGCTTGTTTTATATATTTTTTGTATAATTGCAGAGCAATGTTTGGTGTGCCCTATGGGCTATTTCTGCGGTTCAGATGGTCTCTCCGAACCCTCAGGGCCCTGTGCCCCTGGATTCCTCTGTTTTGCACAAGCAACAGTTCCCAACCCCACTGATAACAGCACTGGCACTATGTGTCCATCTGGGGCATACTGCCTTCTGGGAATAAGAGCAGGTTTTTATTAATATTTTGAATTAGTTTTTAGTTTTTAGTAATTTTGTTATGTGCTTTTGTCATTTTTTTTTATTAGTTTTTGTTTTGTATAAACTTATCTATATTTATACAATTTTTGTATTTTTTTTTTTTTTTTGGGGGGGGTATCAATCTATCTGTTCTCAAGGCAACATTTCATTTTTAAGTTTTTTATTATAATATTTATATTTTATTTTGTTTTAGCTTCATTTAAAATTTTAACTGTTTTAAATTTAGTTAACAATAACAACACTGCTGTGGAGGAGCTGTTCAGCTCTTTTACTGTTTTCAATCTGTTCAGACCCAGAGTTTTCCAGAAAACATATACATAAGCCAACCCAAGGAGCCATAAAAAGCTAGATTTCTTGCTAATATTTTATAATAACTTTAAAAAAACATTCACTTTATTACATTATTACACTATATAATCAGATCATTAGTTCATTAAATCATCATGGAAATATAATTGGTCTCAAAGACAAAAATGGACTTCATACCCTTTTCTCAAATTTTTAATCATCACAAAGTGATGTGGATTGACAGGTGTGTGGATATTTCTTTTTCTTTTTCTTTACATCCTGATCTGGTCAAATGCATTCTATTATTTCATTCATACTTTTTAAAATAAAATTATTTGCTTTTTTTTATAATTTGTGGAATAGGGTAGTCTCATAGAACCCTGATTGAAAAACATAGCAATACCGTTAAAGCAATGATAATTATGGCAGAATTTGGAGTTGTATGATGCAACCCTGAGTCATATGTTATTATTGTCTAATTATATTGTACCGTGTAGGTGAATGTTCTGCAGGCTACTTCTGCGACTGGGGCTCCAGCAGTCCAGAGCAGACTCTCTGCCCTGCCGGTTTCTATTGCCCCACAGGCACACACAAGCCCCTGGCCTGCACCTCAGGCACTTTCAGCTTCGTCATGGGCAACAGCCATAGGGAAAACTGTGAGCCGTGTCCATTAGGCTACTACTGTCAGGGTGCGTTATTATTTCAGTCTAGAAGAGAATTTGTTTAAAACTGCCTCTGTGCTCTTATAAATCTATTACAATAGATCTTATTGCATTACAATGCAGGGGAAGCAGTATCAGAGCCTCTTCCATGTCCACCTGGACATTTCTGCCCTATGGGCACATCACAGGGCACTCAGTTCCCTTGCCCTCCAGGAACAGTGCAGCCACAGTCTGGGAAAACCAGTGTGGAGGATTGTCTGTCTTGTCCTGCAGGTCAGACTGAAAATACATGAAAATAACAAGACTTAAGAGACTTTGAAAATATAAAAAAATTTAACTACGTCAATATTTTGAACGGTAGTGTACAATATGTGGGGGAAATGATCTAATCTATGTAATCTGTCTATCTAGGCATGTTTTGTGCTCTCCATGGACTTTCAGAGCCAACAGGGCGCTGCCAGGATGGATATCACTGCCCTTCGGGTGCATTGAGCCCTAATGGCTCTGGAAACATGGTATATATCATCATTTTTTTCTCTTAATAGAAACACTATGTGTTCACAAAGGGTTAAACTCATTTACAATGTGTGATTTGCAGATTGAATCTACAGGCAACAACATGTGCCCGCCTGGCTATTATTGCCCAACTGGTATCAGCTCTCCTCTCCCCTGCCCCGCCGGAACATTCTCCAGCTCCCCAGGGTTGAGTGGGGCAGAGCAGTGCCAGCCGTGTCCTCCTGGGTACTTCTGTGAGAAGACTGCTATGATCCATCCATCGGAAGCAACTCTCTGTGATGCTGGGTAATTATATCTTTGCGTTTCAAGCGCTAAACACAGTCATCTGACAACTGTACACCCACTTCCACTCGAGCTGAGCCAACCGGGTGCACTCATGCATTGCTAATGGATCTTAGTGGCACGATTTCAGATGTTGAAAATTTAATATCCATTACTGAGATAAGCTGTAACTATTATCGATATTTTCTGTTACTGAAATGTTACGTAAAGTGCAAATGAGTCAGAAAATGGCTTCAAAATGATAAAACAACTATTTGGATCCAGTGTTCTATCCAGTTGTGGCTGATAACGAACACAGATACAGTGGAGTGGCAGTGAAGTGCTTTTGCGATTGTCTCGTTTCTATCAGTGGAGGAGGATTTTATATTGGGCATCCAAAACTTGGCATATGATTATAAAATAATGATTTTCTTTTGAAATAGAGTTTGTCATAGCCTTATTTGTCCCCTCACAGATATGTGTGCATGAACGGCAGTCGTAGTGCTCGCCCAGTAGATGGACTACAGGGTTATATTTGTCCAAGTGGACACAGTTGCCCCATTGGAACTCCATTGGAAGTGCCATGTGAGCCTGGCACATACAGCAGTGCTCCTGGCGCCGCCCACTGTCTCTCATGCCCAGCTGGCACTATGTGTCCTTCGCCTGGCACACAAGAGCCTTCCCCATGTCCTATGGGTGAGTCCAGCTCAGTGCTGAGATTATTATGGTGGATCATGAGTAATTAATTATGTTTTTCCATTCTGCTACAAATCAAAATCAGACACTGCTGTTCAAAATTTGGTTGGTTGGCAAGATTTTTAAATGTTTAAAAAAAAAATCTGATGTACTTGAACCAAAATACAGTAATATTGTGAAATATTCTTACAAATTATAAATAATATACAATTTTTATATATATTATAAATTTTATATATATTCATATGTGTGTGTGTGTGTGTGTGTGTGTGTGTGTATATATATATATATATATATACATATATACTCATATTTGAATATATAAAATTTATAATATATATAAAAATTAACATATACTCCAATCTTCAGTGTCACATGAACCATCAGAAATCGTTCTAATATGCTGATTTGGTGTAATATTTTTGGTGGAAATCTTTTGTAACATTATTTGTTATTTTTCATCAATTTAATACATCCTTACTGAATAAAAGTATTAATTTCTTAAAAAACAACAACTTTTGAACAGTAGTGTAGAGTATGCAATTATGTTTGCTCACAATCTGCCGTCTTTTCTGTGTTGCATCAGGTCATTATTGCCCTGTTGGCACTACTGAAGCCGTACCCTGCCCTGTGGGCACACTGGGACAGGTTACAAGGGCTCAGTCGGAGGCTGCCTGTGTGTCCTGCCCTACCGGCCTCTACTGCAGTTCACCTGGAACAACACAACCACAGGGTCTGAAATCATCCCACACTCTGGCTTTGGTCTGTAACTGTCTCATATGAACTAACTATTGTTTTGTTTCTAGGCCAGTGCCAGCAGGGTTATTTCTGCCAAGGAGGGTCTCCAAATCCAGCACCTCTGAATACGACTGGCTACCTCCGGAATGGCCCCTGCCCACAGGGTCACTTTTGCCCTTCTGGAACCTTAATGCCTCTGCCTTGCCCAGCGGGCAGTATTCGTAACCTTACCGGTGCGTACAGACAGACACATTTATTCTAATATTATCTATAAAACATTTAGAGCCTCTGAGTTCATTGGGCAGTTATTATACACATACAAAAACCTGAGGAACAGCATTTAGATGCATATGAATAATTTAACAGGTTGAGTGCAATAGAGTATCCAAATAAATATCTTAGAGGAATCGAGCACATATAATATCGCACAGATTCAGCTTTAGCTGTTCTTATAAATGCAATCTAGCAATATACTTTTCAAATTATTCACATCCATCTAAATGTTGCCTTTCCCATATTCTCTGGAAATTTTATATCATCGTATTAATATTTAATGTACTAATATGCAGTGATTTATAATATATAACCTTTTATTGACCTGCTCACAGGGGGTTACTCCATAGAAAGCTGTCTTCCTTGCCCAGCAGGGCATTATTGTGCCAGCGAGGGCCTGAATGCACCAAGCGGACCCTGTTCTGCTGGCTTTTACTGCCCAGTAGACTTCTCTTCCACCACCCCACACGCCTTCCTGTGCCCTAAGGTCAGTTTGGCCTCCTTCACACCCTTCTATTTCTTTTTTATCTGAGCCTAGCAGCCTGACTGGCAGGTTTTTCTCTCAGGGTCATTATTGTCCCATGGGTTCACCCCTGGCCTTGCCTTGTCCCACGGGACAGTACCAACCAAATCCAGGATCGGATAACTGCATCCCCTGCCGTCCAGGCTATTACTGTGAGGAGGCAATTATTGGAGATCCACGGCCCTGCCCGCCACATTCCTACTGCCCTGCAGGTAACCAATAACCCTCACTGCTGTAACTCTCTGTGGTGTCATTAGTACATTTACATTGATTCTGCTTTTAATTGCAGCTACAATGGTTCCTCAGCCCTGTCCCAATGGCACATACACCCCACCTGAGGTCGGGGGTCTGCAAGAGGAGAGAGAGTGTTTACCGTGTCCACCAGGGAAATTCTGCAGGTACGTTTACAGTGTTTCTTCACCTATTGAAAATAAACTTGAAATTCACTTTACAAATTTTATCCACCAACAGTTTGGGGTCAGTAAGATTTTTTAAAATGTATTTGAAAGAAGTCTCTTATGCTCATCATGAGTCACAACTGGATTTATTTGTTCAAATATACATTAAAAACAGTAATATTTTTAAATATTGACGCAATTTAAAATGACTTTGATTATTGTGGCCAGCAGGACGGGGCCGAGAGTGGTGGGAGCTCCGTTCCCACAGCTCTCGGCCTTACCCTGCTTGCCACAGATATATTTTAAAATGTATTTAAATTTATTCTTTGGATGGCAGAGCTGAATTCTCACTATCATTACTCTACTCTTGTCACATGATACTTCAGAAACATTCTAATATGCAGATTTTGAGTTCAAGATTTCTTATTATTATCAATGTTGAAAACAGTTGTACTGCTTAATATGTTTGTGGGACATTTTTTCTGAAAGTATTGAAAATGTGATGAATTTTATGAGTTTTTCTGTCTGATTATTCCTCAGGGCTGGACAGGTCAAAGGTCAATGTGCTGCTGGATTTTTGTGCATCTCTGGCAGTTCAGAGTTCACCCCTCATGCTGCTTTTCTTCTCAACAGAGACCAGTGTGAGTGGGGAGCGCAGTGTGCTGGACCATGTCCTGCTGGTACGTTATTCAGCTTCTCTAAGCCCTTCCTTAAATCCAGTAAAGATTCTTGATACATGAATAAAATGATCAAGGATCTATTTTATATGATTATAAATCTAAGATATTTAATCTGTAGGTGTTCAGAGTGTGTGTTTACTCCTGGTTCTGTTTATTTGTACAGGCTTTTATTGCCCTGAAGGCACTGAGGAACCTTTATCTTGTCCTGCCCACACTCTAAGAGAAACCCCTGGGGCAAGTGCTATACATGACTGTCTGCTTTGTCCTCCAAGACATTGGTGCCAAGAGGGTACATCCATTGCTATATGCTATGTGTAAATATTATTTGACAGATGTCCGTATAGTAGTGTATACTTAGTATATATAGTAGTTTTACATGTCTTGCTACATCCATTGGTATCCTTTTGCTTTCTGCCCTCTTATAGGTGATCCCATCCCACATTTGTGTCCACCAGGCTATTATTGTGATGGCATAGCTGATTATGAGTCTGAAGGGCGGCCCGGGCCAAGACAATGTCCCCTATTCACATACAGGCCCACATCTGGGGCAGGGAGCAAGGGAGACTGTCTCATCTGCCCACCTGGCACTTTTTGTAACTCCACAGGTCTGACATACTATAAATAACATAAAATATATAATCATATATTTATGTACACTACCTTTCAAATTTTTTTTATATTTATAGGAATTAATACTGTTATTCAGCAAGAACACATTAAATTGATTAAAAGGGACAGTAAAGACATTTGTAATTACATTTCCAAATACAAGCTGTTTTTTGAATTTTCTATTCATTGAAGCATCCTAAAAAAATTATCACGATTTTCTCAAAAATATTATGAAGCACAACTGTTTTCAACATAATAATAAGAATTATGTTTTGGAGCACCAAATAAGCATATTAGAATGATTTCTGATGGATCACGTGACACTGAAGACTGGAATAATAATGGAAACATGAAATCACATGAAAATTTTTTATTGTAATAATATTTCACAATACTATATTTACTGTGTTTTTGATTAAATAAATGCACCCTTGGTGAGCATAAGAAGCTTACTTAAAAATCTTACTCATCCCAAACCTTTAATAACATATTTCATTTCATGTTCAAAAGTATTGTCTAGATTTTGTTCCTTTCATCACTAAACTATATTATCTGTTTCTCCAGGGCTCACTGATTTCTCAAGCTTCCTTTGTCCTCCGGGTCATTGGTGCAGTGGGACAGGTTTCCCAGTGCCCTGCCCTGCAGGCACCATGAGGGCACAGGCCGGGGCAGCTGCTGTCAGCCACTGTGAGCTTTGCCCTCCTGGTACCTACTGCCCAGACCCTCGCACCACAGGCCAGCCTAACACAGCAGGCATCCCATGCCGAGCTTCTTACGAATGTCCTGCAGGTAGGTGCAATTTCTACATCACTGATATTTACAAATGTACTAAAAAGTGTATATAAGCCACATTACAACTATAAAGTTTAATAAAGTCTTCCATCTTACAGGCTCCGTTACAGAGATCCTTTGCAGAGCTGGTTCATACTGTAGACCACAGACAGGAGAGCCCACACCATGTCCTGCAGGATACTACTGTCCTGAAGGATCTCACACCTACAGTTCACCGCAGCAAGTGTAAGCACCAACCAACTAATGATGTACAATATATCGGTTATCTGCGATATTAGACATTATCGATATTGGATATTTATTTGTGATGCTCCTTGCCTCTATTTTTATATTTAGATTGTTTGTAGTCGTGTAATGCTCACTTAAAGTTATACTTTGTAATGTAATAAGACTGTTAAATGTAAACATGATTAAAACAAAATTATCTCTTTTTGCAGATGTAATTTTCCACATTACTGCCCAGCCAACAGCTCTGCCATGCTGACATGTCCGGATGGCTGGATGCCGCTGAACACCAGTGGGCTGAGGAAGTCTCAGGAGAGCAGCTGCATGCTGTGTGGGGCTGGCACCTATCGGCCTAGTCAGTCCCCTCACCTCCAGTGCCTCCTCTGCCCTCCAGGACAATACTGCCCTCCGGGTCAGCACTAAATAGCTCTCATATTACAGTCAATCAATAGACAAACAATAGCAGCACTAAGCGATTATGTTAACTGATTTAATGATCTGTTTTCTAGGTTCCCATTATAGTGACAAAACCTGTCCAGTAGGCTACGTTTGTCCACAAGGCAGCTCTGAGCCTGTTCCCTGCCCGCCTGGCTCATATGGAAACCGCACCGGCGCACAATCACTTGAGGAATGTCACAAATGCCCACCAGGCACCTTCAATCACTTGTACGCCCAGAGAGCCTGTTTCCCATGTGGGAGTTCATCCACCTCAGATGCAGGTCAGGCTGTGTTGTAGGAAACTAAAGGACATTTTCTCAAGCCTTAGGGGACATTCACACAGAACATGTTCTAGCCTTTAAAAACAAGACGCAAGGTAGTCGAATAAGAAAAACTACGGATCCATCAAAATAAATTTTGTACTGAAACACTGAAATCGAAGTTTTCATGACAGATTTATTTAAAAATAAAATGAATAACCTTGAATTATTCTTATCCTTGGTTATTACTTAACCTTGATTAAGTAAATTATAATGAACATGTAATACTATTTTACAAAAAGGTTCTCTCTTGAGTTCTAGCTGACTATCGAGTTTATGAATATTGAAGAGCTTTTCTGAGGTAAATATAGCTTTATGTGTTGTTGTTTACAAGCTTAGTCTTTCTATGGTTGGATCACTAATTGAGAAATTACATGAGACATGATACATTTCAATAAATTGTACTGTTTCTTTCAAAATGTTCATTCATGTTTATTTTGTGCTATAACAAGTAATAAAGAGGACGAGATTATCCATTTCGAAACAAATTTGAAAGACTTTGAAAGGTCAGACTTTGTTTAATGTTTACATAGAAAAAGAATAAAAAAGTAGCACGGTTGAAAGCAAAAACATGTTCTGGGTGAATGGGTTCTTATACTCTTAAAAAAAAAAAAACAAGACTTTGTAATGTATTTATTTTGATTCTTTTTTTAGGGGCGTCCTCTTGTACTTGCATAGGAAAAAACCGTGCATTTCAGCACTCAGATGGATCATGCTTATGTAAGACCGGTTTTGTCTTCTACAATCAATTGGACTTCAAAAGTGCCACTGCAGACAGTGAACTAGACTGTCAGCCTGAGGTAAGATGTGTACTTTAGCTTCATGTCTCTTTAATATAACTGTGTGATGAGACAGTAGGGAGCTCTTCCTTTTGTGAAGGTGAAGAAGCGCTGCTGGGCAGGTCAAGTGAGACTGGCCTCTACGCTGGAATGTGTGGTCCCGGCCTCCTACTCCTGTAATGTTACGTGTGGACTCGAGGGAGGAACTTTGGATGTAGGGATGGGCATGTAAGTTCACATTCGACACATACTGAGTCTTTTACAATACACTTTACAATAACATTTTACAATTAAATTTTATTCTGAATACCACATATACTAGCATTCAAATGTTTGAGGTCAGTTGAATTTATTTATTTTTTTAATTAAAAGTAAAACTTTTATTCAGCAAGTATGCATAACGTTAATCAAAAGTTGTAGTAAAAACTTTTTCATTGTTACAGAAGTTTTAAAATTAAGATTTAAAATTAAAAGCTGTTCTTTTGAAGTTTCTGCAAAAATATTGATATGTTGAAAATATTGAAATTTTCTGCAAAATATGAAGCAGCACAACTGTTTCTTGGGCAGCATATCCGCATATTAGTTTGATTTCTGAAGGATCATGTGACATTAAAGGCTGGAGTAATGATGCTGAAAAGTAAGCTGTGCCATCATAGGAATAAATTTTACATGCATTTTAAAATATATAAAAAAAGAAAATGGTTGTTTTAATTTGTAGTAATATTTCACAATATTACTTTTTTCCTGTATTTTTGATCAAATAAAAGCTGCCTTGCTGAGAAAAAGAGACTCTTTTCAAAAACTTACCGGCTGGTAGTGTACATTAATATTTTTAACAGTTAACAGTATAAATTAAGAATGTATTATGATTAAAAATAAATTAACCAATAGTGACCAATAGTATATTTGTTAAAGTGTTTTGCATAATTATGTATTTATTATATAAGTTATTTATTTATTATATTTTAATTTTTAAATTTATTTATTATGCCTAATGCATTAACTAAATATAAACAAACTTTATACTGTAAGTGTTTCATTTATAAGTTCTGATTGGTATGTGCATATTTGATGATTGCCACAATCATATGCTGTGCTAGTTCCATCTCTCCTCCTCAAGTAATCAAATTATTTTTAGATCAATATTTATTTATTTAGTATCCGTCGAAGAAGCAGAATCATTTACAGTCAGCTGGTCATTAAAGTGAAATAAACCCCTTCAGGACAATACAAGAACATCTTGTCTGGGTTTATTTTGCCATAATGACCGTCTAACTTTACCTTACATAATGGGTTGCCCTTCATTAAAACTTTAGCATGAGAAATTTTTGTAATGTTTTTCTGCAGTTGTCACTGTGAGAGGTACGTGTCAGCAGAGGAGCTGTGTAACTCTTCATGCATGTCCACACTGCCGGTGCTCTCTGCCAGGCTGGATACAGAGGGACAGTTGCTTTTAAGAATCAAAACCAAAGATGAAAGCAAAACCTGGAGCAGGGTGAGTTCTGGCCCTTATCAGCTATGAGGATTCATTATTATGCATCAGTTGTTACTGATAGGAGAGCCTGTGCTTAGTGATGTGAACTCAATATAACTTTGTTTCATTCCTCACTCAGAATATGATAAATGTACTAGGACCTGATGTTCATGTAAAGAACATTGGAAGGATCCACTTCGTCCAGTTTGCTCCCGAGGGAGTGTTTGGTTGGATTTTAAAAGACCCCGTGCTCATTGACTCTTTAATGTCAGGTAAGCTGACAGTGCTTTTGCTCACCTCTGTGTTTATCTGACCTACAGACTCAAAGATTTTGCCCAAGCATCTTTAAGTACAGGTCCAAACCCATACTTGATTAACTTCCATCTCTTGTCTTTCATCAAGATCATAAACTTTAATGCTTGTGGTATTTGCTTTCAGAACCAGTTGAAATTCTGGAGAGAGATTACAGGAGGAGAAGACACGCTGATCAGAATCAGGTTTCAACGTCTCTTCCACGGATCCCAAATCCCATAGCATGTCTGTCCCCAAACGACATGCTCATCTTTCAGCTCACGATCAACCACACTGGTATGGCTTTGGTAAAAAGTCATAACCTGTCATATTTACCGTAAAGAGCTGTTTCTATCTGATTTAACCCATTAAAAAAAAAAAAAAAAGAATTAGGTTGATTCAGCTATATTTAACCAGGTTCTTGACTTCAATAAAACCAAAGGTGAAGTATGTAATATTGTCAGCTAGCGGCTGAGCTGGAGACTGCAGTTCAAATTCAAAAACATTGGAGAGTTTTTTTCCCTGACCCCTCCTCCTCAGACTTGACACTCACATGGGTTGCCAGATTGAGGACACGCAACAAAAGCGAGCATAACTAGCTATGGAAAGCGACAAGCCTTTCAGTTTGCAATGCTTTCAATTATTTTTTTGTTTTTTGTGCCAGGGCTTTTTAGGTCGGGTAAAATCGTGATCTCTGACCCAGTTTGTTTGCTGGCTTTCATCGCTGCATTTTCCGCCAACTGGCAACCCGGGGTATCGAAATACTATTGGGTAAATTGGCAATGGGCGGGATCACCCAGACCAAACAAAACCAGATACTCCAACACGGAACAGTAGAATAACTGGCTGTAACATTGTTTTTCAGAGAAACAAGTATTTGAAATTTCCATATTTTTATGCTTCAGTATTGTCAAAACATTACAGAAAGCACTTTTAATTTAGATGTTATCATTTTAGGTTAGCATAACAATTTTTTCAATGCAAATTTATGCATGTTTCATGTCATTCTGTCAATTTAGACCGCCATTACAGTCACTTTCCAGTGTACCAGAAGGACCACCTGTTCAGCAGTAACCCTGGCTGGGATTTTGGGTCCTTCAGACGTCTAGAGCATCTAGTCATACACACACAGCTAAATTCCAGCAGGTAAAACTAGATAGATAAATCACATCTAGCTTTCAACAACGATATTCATGCGATTTGTCTTCTTAGATTTGCGCATGTGTTCATGGAGCCGGGAAAGTATGTGTTCCTGGATAACGCAGTGCCGGAGCGGAGCCTGATAGTAGTCGTGAGTGAGCAGGGCTCTGAGTGCAACCCCACCACAGCCTCGTTCCAGCCCACGACCCCCGCACAGCTAGTGCGACATGGGATTGTCAAACAACACAGCTTAAACCTGCTTCCAGACTGGGGGCTCATCACAGGTGAACCAGGAGGAGGACCTTAGGATACATTTGAAATAGAAAGTTGCATTTTTCTTGCTAACAGGAATGCTTAACATACTGTTCTTGGTATTTCTCCATAGGGATCTTGTCTCTGCTGGTGTTGTTGATAATAGTGTTGACAGCCTCTGCTCTTGTCTTGAGGCCTAATCGGTCCAACTTCATCGCTCAAGGGAGGCCAAAGCCCAAGTGGCGCAGTTTGGGTGAACCCAGTTTTCCTGTTGAATATGCTTATAATACAGACATGTAAGTCAACTGCTTTTGGTCAGGTTTCTTGGTGTTTGTTATAAGATGTTCACTTGAATGTTCGAGAATACTAGGCATGCACCAGTATTTCGATTCTGATGAAGCTTAAATCAGTCGTTTGAAATGCTACAAGTTCATTTACATTAAAAAGCCTTTTGAATGATTTTTATGTGAAGGGCTCAGCATGCTTTTGCAGAGAAAATCAAAAGAATGTGAGTGATGTGCGCTTCCGATAGCCTCTCTTCTTTTCTAAGCTTATGCAATGTTCATGAAAATGCCGAAAGAGCTGTTCTGTACATTAATGTCAACGTGTCATGCAAAGAAAAGGAATAAATTCAAACTATAGTCTCACATAGCCAGATAAATATAGTCTATAATCTCACATACACTTTATAATCAAACTATCATATCATAACGTAAATTTAATTAGCTCATCTGTAAATATAATGCTGGTGAGTTGCAGAACTGGTACAAACATATCCATCGAACAGATGCTTTCTTTATTGCTACTTTCTCACCGTCAGTTTTCAGCGAGCAGCACATATAATCATTTATGTCGCTTCATAGTTTAAGTCTGCAGTTCACTTAACAGCCACCTGTGATAGCAAGGGTTTCTGAATTCGACATATAGCCCCTTTAAGTGAGCGTTAAATAATGACTAATTTAAATAATGTTAAATTTAATGTTAAATAATGACTAATGTAAAAATGTGAGAAATAAACTTAAACAATTAAATATCAAATACTGATCAATATACAATATAAAGTTTGGGGTCAGTAAGATTTTTTATTTTTTTTATTTTATGAAAAATAATTACAAAAATAAATAAAAAAGTATTATTATTATATTTTACTATATTTAATAATGTATTTAATTCCTGTAATGGCCAAGCTGAATTCACTCCCGTCTTCAGTGTCACAGACACATGGTCCTTCAGAAATTATTCTTATATGCTGATTTACTGCTCAAGAATAATTTCTGACAGTTGCACTGCTTAATGTCTTAAATTTCGTGATACATTAGCAGATCTCAAAATGGATATGCATTATCTTGTGATTCCTAAATTCACTTTCAGCATTTAAAACGATCGATACCATACTGAGCACATGGAGCAGTTTTGAGTGTGCTTTATGTTGTGTTGTAGTTTGGATGGCTCTGAGCCTCTAGGTCTAAGAGGGGTGGGCGAGGGAGCAGAATCAGAGGAACCTGCTCTTTGCAAAGGAGGTAATATACAATCATCAGAAATGTCTGGCAGCTGATAAATATGCTGGTAAATTCTGTCAAATCACATATTGAACCAACATGTGAAGGTTTCAGAACTACCCTAATGGAGCTGGAGGAGTTTAACGTGAAAACACTGTATGACAAGTTAGAGGATCAGAATTTACATCTGGCATCCCAGCTGGCAAAGCATCGCAAAGACACACAGGAGTTTTACAAGAACATGTGCCAGCAAATTGATGCTTTGACGGTAAGAAAAAGAAATCCAATAAAATCCAAATAAAAACATAACACAACCAATCTCTATAACTAATCAGTTTTTGCATCTTGTATTTAGGAGACATTAGAAAATATGGAACCCTCAAAAATGAACCAGTTGAAAAAAATACTTGACAATGAAACTCTGATGAAGAGAGAAACTGCTTATGGTGAGACAGCAGTTTGCATGCACTTTACATGTGCATCTGCATTGTTAACAGTCGCAGGTCAGTGAAAGTTTTTTTGTTTGCACCAGAGCCATGGATGGGGGTGATGGAGGCCGTGCTGAGATCTTTGGAGGGAGTGATGTGCAGGATGAGTGGGGAGGTCTGGCAGCAACAGGACAGCACAGACCTTCCAAACAGATACATTCAGGTTTATATATGAATATATTAGTATTGTAAACTATACTAAACTATACTATAGTACTATATTATATATTAGTACTATTTTAGTGATATTAATGGGATAGTTCATCCAAAAATTCTCACCCTCATGTCGTCCCAAACCTGTAGGAATTGTTCATCTTCGGTACACAAATGAAGATCTTTCTAATGAAATCTGAGAGCTTTCTGTCCCTTATTAGACCGCTACACAACTTCAAAAAGTTCATAAAAGCCTAAATTAAATTTGTTTATCATATAAAGTGATCGTATCTCTTCAGAAAATGTGGAATAAACCACTCAATTCGTATGGATTAGTTTTACGATATCTTTATGAACTTTTTGAAGTGTAAAACTTGTAGTTGCGTAGCTGTCTATGGAGGGACAAAATGCCCTCAGATTTCATCAATAAGATCTTCATTTGTGTACTGAAAATGAATGAAAGTCTTATGGTTTTGGATTATTTAGGATTGTTTGTGATTTGGTCTTAGTGACTTAAGAGTCCCCTTGACTACTCCTAACGTTTCACAGATTTAGGAGCTACCCTTACAAAAAAGAACTGCAGTATATTGAAGTAGAACTGCAATAAAACTGCAGTACCAAGTAGTTTAACTGCAGTTTAATTCAAATTTGCAGTATAATGAAGTATAGTCACAGTACAACTGCAGTACATTGAAGTTCAACAGCGGTAAAACTGTAGTATAAGTACAGCTGCGGTAAAATGAAGTACAACTGAAAGTTGCATGAAGTATAAAAGCAGTATAACTGCAGTTGTATTGCACACTCAAAAAAAAAGATTTTTCGATGCTGTTCACTTTATTTAAACAACTTATTTTGATTCAACACCATTATATTGGTTTTAGGTTCAAACGTGATTGCTTCATGTTAAATTGACTTGAAATGATTACTTTTTGACTTAACGTAATGTTTTCATTTTAAAATAACATGTTTCACTCAAGTAAACTCAACCAGGACTCAATCAAACAGGACTTTCACTTCCCATCATGCTTTGCAAAGCGGCTGAACTGGGAGAGTAAATGTTGAAATAAAGTGTTATTTTAAACCGTTTTTAGCAAGATGAGAAAATTGAGAGATGTTTTTAATGTTTACTGTTCTATTATGTTGATATTTAAAAGTTTCTGTTATGTTAATAGTTTTGGGGTTACCATTGTGGTGAAGTGTTGAGCTTGTGCTTAGGTTGAGGGCATGCCAGCTTCTATTTTAATCACACTAATAATTGAGTGATTTCTGTGCTAGTGTTCTGGATGAAACCAGTATGACTTCTGGACCATGAACAAAGAGCATCACAAAAGTTATATAGAACCAAACAAGAAGCATTAATTATAGGGTTAATTAAACAAATCATATTAAATTCCCTTACAAAAAGAACTGCAGTATATTGAAGTTGAACTGCATTAAAACTGCAGTACCATGTAGTTTCACTGCAGTTTAATTAAGCACAACCATAGATTTGCAGTATAATGAAGTATAGTCGCAGTACAACTGCAGTAAAATGAAGTTCAACAGCAGTAAAACTGTAGTATAAGTACAGCTGCAGTAAAATGAAGTACAATTGAAAGTTGTATGAAGTATAAACACAGTATAACTGCAGTTGTATTGCAGTTTTATTTTACTAGTACTTTAGATGTATTGCAGTAGTTGTACTTCAGTAAAACTACAGAAATTTGAGGTTATACTGCAATACTGCAGTTTTTTCGTGTCCAAAAAACTGCATTTTTCTATATGTAACAAAAACTGCAGTATTACTTCTAAAAAACTGCATTAATTTTTTGTAAGGGTAGTTTTAGCGCTAAAAGTGCTTTAGAGTTAAAATGCTTTGTGAAATAATCTTTGACCAAAAATTAGGACTGACACGGCCATTATTTTTATGAATTTCTCCTAAATTGGCAAGTTAGGAGCTACTTTTAGCCTTAAGATGTTTTGTGAATACGGCCCTTGTTCATTTAGTTCACATAACCAGTTTGAATGGTTCATTCACAAATGATACACTGAATCTGATCCAGATACAAGCTTACAGCTTTTTTGTCCCAGAGAGGTGAACTATCCTAATAAATATTTCTTTATCATTTAACAGTTTTCCCCTGCAGACATGTCAGAGTTTAAAGTGGGTGCTGATCCAGAGGCAGCTTCCTCAGATCCAGGTTTGACCTTGTTAAAAAACAGTTTGCAACCTTTCACTTCGGGACTGCTGCTGTTCTAAAAGTACATCCTCTCATCTGGCAGGTCAACAGCAGAGCACCATACCCTGTGTGAGTGAAGAGGAACTGGTGAAGTTTGTGTCTCTGACGCCTCTCTCCAAAACCCTGCAGGAGATAAAGGAATCTCTCCAGAGTCTTGCCCAAACACCCAGGACAGAGGACGGTCAGTACATTTGTTCTTCTGAACTCAGTATTTAATCCTGGTCAGTGGGCTAAAATAGAATGCACTTTGAATGTTAATGACTTAAAGTAATTATACTGTATACATATATTTATAGAATATATAGAATAACTTAAAAATATAAATATCTAATATATCCCCACTCTCACTCCCCCTGCTCGCTCACAGTTGCCTGTTTTGTGTGTTACGTAAAGGTGTACTAATCAGTTCAGAGATTTGTAATGATCTACATTTGCTTCCTTCTCCTTCAGTAATTATCAGCCAAGCAGAGAATGAACCATCACACCTGATCCCTGTTGCCCTTGACAACCTTTCCCCCCAGCATTTCGCTGTCTTCCTGTTTGGCTGCCATGTTGTGCGTCTATTGAGCAGATCTTGTGACTTCCCCCCTGTCATGCTGCTATTGGCCAGGACGGTGCCAGTCTCGCACTGTGATAACCTGCTGGCGTACTGCCATAAAGACTTCTATTATGACACAACCAATCAAATTCTGTACATCCTAGAGAAGAAGCTTCAAAATGCTGGCCAGTTCATCTCCATTCTCTTGCACTCTATGGCCTACATAACCTCAGGTAAGAGAGATTGCACTATCCTGCCATAAAGAGTTGTTTACTGTAGTTAAAGATCTCTAAAGCTTTATTTACAGGACACGTTAACAAGACAATTCTTGTTTACAATGAAAGTCTGGTAGGAAGAAACCAAAAACATACCGGACAAACACTACTGTTCAAATGCTTACATTTATTTGATTGAAAATACAGTAATATTGTGATATATTATTACATCAAACTTTTATATAGTAATATATTTTAAAATGGAATTTATTTGTCACGATCATCAGTTGTAGTACCCGCTAGACACTTTAGAGGGCACTCCACTATAGACCCTCACACACACTCACTCACAGACACTGACTACATTTCTCAGAAGCCCCGCACCCATCACTGATCACTCCACCAGCTGCAACACATTACCCAGTTGATTACATCACCCAGCCAGTCACACTATTTAAGCTCAGCACACACACACATCCATGCGAGGTCTTGATCGTCTGTAAAGTTATCATTTCTGAGCGTTATTTATTGTCTTGTTTTCCTGGTTTTTGATTCTGCCTGTTTCTGTGTTTTCTGATCGTTCCCTGCCTGCTGTTTTGGACTTATTGCCTTGGATTGTTGGACTGTTGATTGTTTGCTGTCTACCTCGATCTACTTTGCCTGTCTATTGATTACGATTCTGCCGTTCCTCGGCTATACTTGTTTTGCTGTTGTTTGACCCTGCCTGTACGACTAACCTGTTTGTAATAAAAGCCTGCAATTGGATCTCATCTGCTCGCCCATTCATTACATTATTATACTGACGCTTTTGTTCTCTGAATAAAAGTATTAATTTCTTTAAAAAGATTACTGCCCTCAAACTTTTGAACAGTAGTGAAAAATTCATAAAAGATACTAAGACAAAAAATAAGGCAATTAAAATATTCAAATTAAAAAAATGTAAAATCATTTAAAAAATCAAAAATGCTTTAATTAATTTTTATAAAAGCATTCAGTAAAATCACATTTCAGTTAAATATGCAAGTATTCCAAACATAAGAAGCATCAAAAGCAAAAGTTAAAATCTTTTACCATTTTATATTTTTACAGGTTCAAAATCTCTCGACTTCATAAAAGCCTTCCACTTGGCCATATCAGCATTAAGCATGCAGTTGTTTCATCACTCTTTCACTGAAGACCAGAGGAAAGGAAAGGTAAGGCTCCTGTTTGAAATATATATATAATGTAGGAAGCGCTATAACAGACTTTTTCACATGTACATCCATAGATGGATGAAAACACACCGGAGGCCTTTGGAACATTAGTAGAGAACTTCTTCAATGTAAAAATCCCTATTGAGACCCATTTTGCACAGCACCTGCTGGCAGAGAGGTTTGTTTCAAATCTAAGGTGTATTTGACTTGAAGAACATATTAAAACATTAAGAACATATTAACTCAGTTTCTCAATTGGTTTTTAGACTTCAAGTATATAAATACTTCAAATTGGAACAGCTCCTCCAGGAACTAAAACCAACTCTGAAAGACAGACATGGAGATGGTGAGCGTTACCTGTTTTGGGAGAATGCTTAACAGAAAACATTTTCAGCCTAGCAAATAGCTGGGCAATGATTCAAATGTTGGGGGTTTTGCATATATTGTTGCAGGACAAGGGCAAACTGGCCTAAAGACTCAAGTCCCAGTGAGTGAATGCACTATTTATGTTTTATTTATTCTGAAGAGTATACAGCTATGGAGATGTCAATTTTTATCCTCTACCTGTGCTTCAGGTGCTGTGTGTGGAGAGCGAAATAAACAGACTTAATGAAGTTTACCAGCAGCTCTCCTCTGAGCTTCACATACGTAGCCCACCGGAGAAGAAAGAGTCCAAGTTTGACAAACCGCTACAGGTAACGACCAGTGGAGACCCCAACAACCCTCACAATGTGGGAGGGAATGCCAAATTCATTTACATTGTAAAATGTATTTCTCACTCCTTCTGTCTGTTTCTCTCACGAACCCCATGCTTGCAGGAGCAACAGATAATGCTGGAGCTGGAAAAGTGTATGGTGGAACAGAGGCTGAAGGAGATGAGAGACAGACTTTCTAAACTGAGTCCTACTGTAGACAGAGCAGCTCAGAAAGACAGCCAGACATCCAGCAAACGTAAACCAGAGAAACAGACACCTGCCGCTGGGAAGTCCAGCAACAAGAAAAAGCAGAGCAAGCATATGGACAAAGATGAGGAAAAGCGCGTGGCTGCGTGAGGAGTTATGTTTGAATGGTTATTATTATTATTTTTATCATTATTATTTAGATTCTAAAAATCATGCCTTTGCTATTACTCTGTGTTCTAATATAACAAGTTACCAAGACAATCACTTTGTCTCTACATCAATAGTCAACCTTAAAACCATGAAACTTTATTTTATTTCATTTCAGTTTCCATTAACATAAACATGTGAGCTATTTATAATATACCTTTGAAAATGTTCGGGTCAATAAAAAAAGTCTCCATTCATTTGATTAGTAATTCAGTAAATGCTGTAAAATATTAAAATATATTTATAATAATATTTTCAGCATCATTACTCCAGTCTTCAGTGTCACATGATCCTTCAGAAATCATTCTAATAGTCTGATTTGCTGCTCAAGAAACATTTGTTGAAAACAGTTATGCTGCTTAATATTTTTGTGGAAATCATTTTCAGGATTCTGTAATTTATAGGGAAAAAACTGTATTTATTTAAAATTGAAATCGTTTGTAACAATGTCAGTGTTTTTACTGTCACTTTTCATTAATTTAATGCATCCTTGCTGAATAAAATTATGAATTTGTTTTTTAATTGTACTGACTTTACGTTAATTGTAGGTGTTTTTTGAACATGATTATTAGCCCTAAATCTAGGTAAGAAAAAAGTACATTTAAGCTAAAAAATGTTTCTAATTTCTTATTAGTCTTTCTAATTAAACACCTTATGCTCTTCTGAGCAGTAATACATGTGCCATGTTTTATCTCTGCTTCGTTCTCTGTTTTCCAGTCAGTAGTCTAACAGTTCATGCATGCTCATGCTCTGAGCCAGCTAAACTCTATTCCTCTAGAGGGAACAGACTGAGAACAGATTGGGAGGGGTGAGCAGTAGCTCTCATCACTCGCAATCAGTGTTACAACTCTCTGTCCTTGAGCTGATACGCTCAAGAAGCTTCCATTGGCTGTTTTCCGTCTGCCTTTATCACTTAGATTAAACAAACAGTGTATCCACGTGGCATACAGGGCAGACTCTCCACTTAACATACCTGTCAGCCTCACTGCTGCTGAAGTAGATACAGGGATTGGAAGGCCCTCATATGTCTTATTATGCTCACATTCAAACTTTATTACTGTAGTGACAACAACGATAATAATTGTCAGTATTTTTGTGTTTGCTGTTGTTGTTTTTTGTGCATACCAGTCTTTTTGGGTTAACCTTAATACCTATAACACCATACTTTTGCCACTTGAAAAGCACTGTATTTTCTCCAGAAAATGCAAATGTAGTTGCTTTTGCTCTTGTACTGTGTGTTTGTTTTATATACATTATTAATGAACAGGTTGTCATGCTGTATTTCTGGAGGAGGTAGCTGGGATCATGCCTATTTCTGTCCTGGCTCTCTTCATTACAAACGAACAGCTGCAATACCTGAGAGGACTCCACTTGAATTATGAACTCATGGTCAGATCTCGAGTCTACTCTGCAGTGTTGCTTTTTATGGGAACCACTGTTTCATTTGCAGAAATATTGTCCTTTGTTATTTGGCTGAAGATCCATTGATATGTCCATTAAGTGACCATCCAGCCGTAAGTATTTTCTTTCATTATTCATATTATGGCATATAAATTTTCCAAATGATGTCCATTTGTAGATATTTGATGTTCTAGAAAGATCGATTGGTAATGCCTCTTAGTAAACGGCATGCATGGCATCTGTCTACATTAAAACTGATAGAGAAATACAAACAAATTAACTATATGATATAGGTTAGGTACTTTTCTCAATCTTATTTCTTAGAATAACCTTTGGATAACATTTCTACTGTAAAACCTTACACATAGTTGGACTGATAAAAAAATATATATGTATATTTGGGGCTGCTGTATTTAACTATTTTTTATAGAGTGCCAGCAGTTTGGTTCCTGAAGTAAAAACCCCATTCATTTTTTCCGTAGGGAAATTGATTTCGAACAATAACTTATAAAGCTTTAAAGACAGATACTGCGAGCTGTTAGGTTGTTAATCCATGGTATTTGCTTCTAAGCCTTCAGCCTCCATTATTTCAGTTTATTTTAAAAACAATCATGTTTAACAGCAGAATTCCTGAAGAAAAGCTGCATTACCCATGATGCTGCATAGAAAATTAAATCAATCAGGGATTTGAAAAAAAAAAAAACCCAAGACATACCAAAATAGCTTTTTAGCTCCACCCACTTCCATGAAGCACTGCGTATTGAGTCAGTCTCTCTACACTCTCAAAATACTTAAATGTTTGTATATTTATATTCATATTTTGCAATAAACTTAAAATCTATTGTTTATATACCTAATCTACTTCTCCATCGTTTTTTTAAATTGATTTTGGTGTCCGTAGTGCTTCATGGGATTGTAGTTGTTTGAAAGTTCTAGTTGTGAAGTTGTAGTTCTCTTTCAACGTTGCACTTAGACCTCCCAATAGTGTAAACAAAAATGAATGCAAGTAAACCTGAAATCTGTTTTCGTATTTTAAGTGGTTTGCACCAGTAAATAATGGGCCAGAGACCCTTCAGAGCAGAGGGACTTCATTTGAAAGGTTTTGTAATGGAGCACATAACATCAGACTTGGTATAGTGCAAGACAGTCATTTCTCTTCTTGAGTCCGGTGATGTGTGAGAATTACTTGTGTAAGCTTGCTCCTGGTTGTTATTCAGTGATAAAGAATGTGAGTTCTTCAAGCTGTATGTATAAAGTCTCTTGAGACCTGGTGATTTGTTTTGTGTGCATCATTATATAAATGGCTCTGTACTTTCTTTGGCAACAGACTATAAAATAGGAAATACTGCCACACATATAACAGATGATGGCTGATAAGCAGAAAGATGGCTAGCAGGGCAACTTAAATGTGTCTACTTCAAATAGAAACAAAATAAACAAAAAAAATGATTGGTTCTTCGTCCAGATTTGATTTTTTCAGCACATTCCATGCAAAAAGGAGAACTGCTGCTGTTGGTTACTAAAATTTGTGGGGTTCCATATTTAAAATCTGATGCAGCACTGGTCAAGAATGCACTGATGAGGTGAGATTGATGGGAGGAGGTCAGAAGAGAGATTTTGTAGGTTTGCATTGAGAGGTTGTTCAGCAGTAGGTGGTAAAAAGCTGTTTCCTCATGGGAGATGGATTCAAACAGAGATGGAGTAGGATGTAAATGTAGGATGTGGCAAGTGTTCCTTTTTGCCAATTTTGGTAGCATTCAAACCTGAAAGCATAAACCTAGTGATGTTGTAATATGTACACACCTCTCTTTGCAACAGTAAGAGGCTTGGAATAGCACAGTTGGAATGAAACGTCATCTTTGTCACTTTTAGGAACTTGCAGGAACTTGTTCTTTAAAAGCTGAAAAAACATCCTTTTATTGGTAAACACTTTAGCAGTAAACAAAAAGACTGCTGTGCTTTTAAATGTATGCGGACTGACAGAATGGCCTCTGTGTTTCTTGGCCTACGCTTCTGACAATCGTGCAGGTCATGATGCTCTGTCCTGGGATTGTTCTAGTCCCATTATGAGGCTCAAAAAACAGGTTTTGACCTTCAAGGCAACCTTTGTATGAACTCAATTTGACCATTAGTGAAAATGTCTACTTTGCATTTTTTATTATTATTATTTAAATTTAGTATAATTTATTCATTACAAATGATATTATCATAACAGTTTGAGTTTAATTACAAATTAGCTTAATTTGATTAGTGATTTTTTTGTTTGTTTTTATATTACATGTTTTAATTATAATTGTTTTAGTTATATTAAAGTTTTATTTTTTAAATCCAGATGTGTTCTCATATTATATTATATATCTTATATTATTTACTCAATAATAATATATATAATATATAACATTATTATATTATATTTCATTATATTATAACTTGTTTTATTAAATGATTAAAATAAATGTGGTTTTATTTTAATATATATAAATATAAAATATTAATGTACTGATGATAATAAACTGTTTTAAAGTTTAGACATGTTTCTTCTTCTTTTTTTTGCTGACATACCTGTTCTTGTTCTACGTTCTTAAAAATCCTAAAACTGCTTAATTTTTTTTGGTAAGTTTTTTATTTTGAATAGCAGATTTTAAATGTGCTTTGAAACCTTTGGACTTCGAGTTTAAAATACTTTCAAATTTAAATATCAAATATAAATTTATAATATAAAATAACATAATATGTAATCTATTCATGTACTGAGGCTAATAACCAGGCACACAGGGTTTCATCCTCCACTCTGGATGAAAGCATTACACTGGCCTGCTCTCTCCATGCTGTCATTTTGCGTTGCTGTTGCCATGGTTTCCCTGTATCGTGGGTATAGCAACCACCAGGCCTGCCATTTTTAGTCTGTGCTGAGACCAAGCCTGCTGGCAACATCTCCCTCTTTAAGCTCGGCTCTCCTGCTATTGTATTAGAGCTCTGTATAGACACACCGCACTGAGAGAAACCACTTTCAATCCCATCCACTATTCAATTCCTGTTTGTTGAAATAGACTGGAAAGCATCTGGCACGACTGGTGGAAACAAGCAGTCTTGTGAAAGCACAACAAGCAGACCATTTGTTGTGTAGAAATAAATTCTAGGTCTGTGAATCGTGTGCTCTTTGTATTCCTGTGAGGTCAACATAATAAAGCAGCCATAATCCCAATGATGAAATCTGTAATCCTTAACTCTGACCTTTATTCTAAGCTTCACTGGGTTCCCATACATTACTACTTTGGCAAGATTAAATCGTCCGCATTCTAATTGTAAGATTAGACACAAATCTTATGTTTGTGTTAATATTGAAACAGGGATCTAATCCCAACAAATTATCCTTCCCAATGGTACCATAAAGAAGAGGAATTCATTTTATTTGTAGAGAAAAGCAAGATGTACACTGTTGCATGTGGCTAAGCCATCGCGAGAATAAACATATAGAATTTGCACACGCATTTCAGACCGTATGGATTACTAGAGTGTAGGAAACACTGTTTTCCATTAAAGTGTTTGTCCACATGTGCACTATATGCTGCTAGTCATATGACTGAAAGCGTTTTAACTTAATAGCCATGCAGTATATAAGTTTTGTGTTTTCATTTTTTGGTTCTATTTCAACATATGGCACATTTCAGCTCAAAATTCCATTTTGCATTTGTCAAGTTCTTCAGCAGTCATCATCCGTGTACTGACTGAAAGCTGGAAAGGTCAGATCCAGTATGACTATAATAATTGCAGTAATTGCGCTTCCCCGACCACGCGTAGGTTAAGTAGGACCAACGTGTGGGTTGAAATGATGAAATGCTGTTCTTGAGCGGACACAATGGAAGCCTGCAGATGCATACAGCTCATGATGTACTGTTCTCATTGGGGTTGATGGATGTTGTTTATGAGGGGAGAGAAGACAGGAGCTGATGACTGAACAATAGATGCTGGTGTACAACTCACTGATCTGTGTTAAATGTGTGGGCCCTGACGAAGCTTTGGCTTCATATCTGTCACTTTCTGTTGCATTAGTTGCCAGGTCATGAGGACTCCACTGCCACCTATGAGCAAATCACACATTAGGCATCGGACCTTGAATAGAACAATCCCCTACAGGGGACACTGGGGCTAGTTGTCACGCTTTTTTATTTGGGTTCATTCTTGAAGGTCAATTTTTGCTAAAAATTTTGCCGTTTTGGAAACGAAAAAGATACTGAACTTTTTCTCTGATATTGGCTAGAACATCTATACAATTCATTGAACAATATAAATAAATACATTGTTGGCATTCATAGGCTCATCGGCTAAAGAAACGGCAACACACTGAATTAAACGTGAACTTCAAAGTAAACAGTAAACTTTCAGTAAACCATTAAACAATTTTTTTTTATAGTATAGGCTTTATAGCAAAATTAAGCGGTAAAACAATTAGCCTATGAATGCCAACAATTTACACCAGAGCTAAAAGGAAACGCGCAAAAATGTGAAACCATTGTGTGGCCAGCAAATATTGTGATAATAAATTGTGTAAGAAATACATATATGGAAAATTACCTTTAAAATATCAGCTTTTTGTCAGTGAAACAAGTTTTTGTTAATTTGTTGTTGTTGTTTTAAGATTTGCAGTTCATTACTAAGCAACGTTTGTAGATGCCAGTTTGAACGTGGAGCCAGCGGCGCATGCGCACTGAGCATGTCTGTCATGAGTAAGTGGCTACTTAGTAAGAAAACAAAGACAGGCGTCTCTTATTCTACAGCCGCGGAGGTTTGACGATGGAGCATCTATACTGCTCATATGGATGCAAAAGGAAACACAAGGAAACCGTAATCCTTTTCTGTTACTGACATCTTCTGAAACAGCTCGTTTTGGAGGCGCTGGATTGTTTTTACTTCGCGCGAATTTTCTACAGGAATCAATCAGATCCACAGGTCTTTATATTCACGAGCATCGCCATGGAACAGCGGCGTCCGCTTCTAGTTTAAGACGTTTACGGATGTCTCTCGGTAAGAAACCTCAAACTTTTTCTTGAGAAACAAGAAAATTCCGTCCCGTAAACCTCAGCTCCGAGCTGTTTCATTCACAGCCTGTTATTAAAGTCATCTTTACAGACCTCTCAGTGTTAGTGATGTAAATATCTGCTGTTAATAGTAAATGATTCACTATCGCGTGAGATTGGGCGCTGTCCGTGGTTCTGAAGCCCCTATTCTATCGGGCATATATATATATAAGCTTTTAAGCTCTTCAAAATGATGTTTCAGTGTCGCTTTTAATTTTTTTTTCTCTACTAACAGGAAGACTCAATCTGAGACGCCGCCCTGTTATCAGAACTCCCAGCATGGCAACTCACATGAGGCTTGTGTTGCATTTGCTATTGCTGTTTCTATTTGCTGGTAAGTGTTTTGATATTTTAAATGTCTTATTCGAATGATAAATAATGAGTATTTTTGTAACAGACATCTTTTTGTCATTTTAAAAAGTTAAAAGAAAGGAAGAAAATATTTTATTTAAAATACTTTTTATTACAGCTTTACATATTTATAGGAACTGAATGTGTTAAACTGATCTGATTTGTTTATTGCGTTTGTTTTTGTTTTTACAGTTTGTATCATCTCCCATGTAAATGCAAAAGACATCAATGTGTGGTCTTATTTGCATCTTACTGTTGTATTGCTTTTAGAAAAAGATGGTTTTATATCAATCCGCTTGAGTATTTGCAGCCACTCCCAGTATTTTTTAATCAGAAATTATTCTCACTAACTCATTCCCCCAGCCTCTTAAATGTCTGTATCTCCTAGGATACAGAAACCATTTAATCCGGTTAATTATACATCTGAGCGTTAGTACGTTAGTGTTTAAGGTATGCGGGGTACTTCTTGAACATTATGAGACACAAATTTACATGTCCGCAAAAAATACAATCCCTACGTACAGATTTATCTGTAAACGGTAACATAAGTGTCAATGACTCACAAAGCCTCTCTTGTGACAGTCATCAGAATATTAAGTTTTGAAATAGATTTAGAATTGTATTTCATCCACCACTAAGTTCACATTTCTTTAGTGTCAAAATATGTCACAACTAATCATTATTATGCATCATCTACAGTATGGTTGTGGGCTGGACAACTACATGTGGTGTTTCCATTGGTCTAGATGACTCTTCAAGCAGAAAAGGCACAATCAGTGTTGACAGCTTGAGCTTGAGGCTGTGAGTTATGTAAGATGGCTCCCATTTCAACAATGGCATAGAGGTTATGTTCACAGTCGAGTGAACACTCTAGAACAGTCTTAACATCATTGAGGCCTCGGCCTCGGCCCGGCCACCAGCTCAATGAGGCGTTCTCTGCCCATCAATACTAAGCTTGTGTCTGCAGTAATCAGTGCACTTTAAAATACGTTTTTGTCTGACTGGGAGTAAGGTGTGCTGTGAGCTCTTTCTGGAATTGGAGCTTGTAATGGATAAAGATCTCTCTCTTTCTCATTCTCTGCTGCTCCCTTGAGAAAACTCTGCCTCAGATTTAATTGACCTCCATAAAGTATATGCAGATTGAAGCTACGTTTTTGGAAAGGTTTTAACTTTTCACTCCAAAGGCCAAGCAAGGCATGATTGTTTGTCTTACATGGGGTTCAAAGGTGCAGTGCAAGACAGACAGACACATTTACAGGGTTTGCATTGTGTGTATGTAGTAATACTCTCTGTGCTTTCCTCAGTGCAGGAGGTCAGGCTGGTGTGTGTGAATGTGGAGTCTGACAAGGAGGCCATTGTAGGTCGTCCTATGAAGTTAACCTGCATCTACTGCATGAAACGAGAGGAGATCTCTGCCGAAACCATAGTGGAGTGGACCTACAATGTTCCAAATAAAACTGCAGTGCCTGTGAGGACACCTCTTAGCTTTTTGTGCATGTTGTATTTAATAAATGAATATATCTGACACATAATCATCTCTCCAATACAGATCTATCTGTATGACCATGGGCCGCAAGAGCCAGAGGATGTAGATTTGCAGTGGAAGGGCCGTCTGACTTGGAATGGCAGCAAGGACCTACAGGACCTCTCCATTAGTATCCAAAATGTCACTTTAAATGACACTGGCAGATACGAATGTAAGGTGTCCCGCTTCTTTAAGTTCGATTCATTCGAGCTGTCCAGAACCAAGATAATCATAATCGATCTGGTGGTGAAAACAGAAGGTAAATGAATGTACACAACGCTAGACATTTCTCACACTGGAATTACAGCACCTTGTCTAGCCATATTCGATTTGATTACTTCATCACTTTTGGATGGTTGCACTGTAGGCCATTTTCAAACATGCTGTAACTCGAAAATCAGATACTGCTGACCTGTACTGTACTGGTGTACTGTATGTACAGTGTCGTTCCTTCAATACGATTTAACTGTGTCCTGACATGTTGTTTGTGTTGTTCTAGTAATGGTGTGCTCTGTTCTGTTTTTATCGTTATTTAAGCTTACTTATTGGAAGGCAGGAAGTTGTTTTCAGGGCTTTTTCTAAGCAACCACTTACCTCTCTATCTGTTGTAAGGGGTAATGTAAAGATTCTGGTTTGTATGTTATTCTCTGGATGCCTGAGATTGCTGAATGCAGAGTACTTCCTCTCACTTCAATCGAATATACTTTACCAAATGTATATTTGTCTATATTTAATCATGCAACCGCAATGCATCATCTCTATCTGCGAGTGTCTCGGTTCACAGATAGAAATATACAACGTTGTATTTAAGTGATGGGTTTAGAGGATATTTTGAATTGCAACCAGCCTTCCAGAACCACTAACTTACAGTACAACTCTGCTTTTACATTCCATGCCATTTTAGATCCATTCACTGGAGTGCATGAGACGTACATAAAAAACTTTTTAGAATCTGATCATCATCGAAAAAAATTTCTCTAAAAGTCACATGCGCTGCGCCACTGTCTATGTATACACCTTTGAAAACCCATTTTTAAATGCAAAACATTTGTGGTGGATACATTATGGATATAATCTGATCAATGTGGGTGGGCTTCTGCTCTGAAGGGTGAAGCTGAGAATCTCTGATCACACAGTCACTCTGTGTTGATCTTTTTAAAGACCAGATACATGCCTTACAGTGTATAATATCGCTTTTGAGTCTCACTGTCCTCCAAGTGAAAGTTGACATGAAGTATCTGAGCATGTTTGTTTTATTTCATGGTTTTGTGTCCGCATGCAAATTATTTACCGTAATGTGTCTTCTATAAGGACATGCGGAAACTGATTTACCAAATAACATCAACTGCAAATTCAATTGAATTCATTCTGATTACAGATCTGATATGCATGCTGTTGTAGTTTTGTGCTTTTGTTCATATAACAATAAAAATAAAACGGATTACATTTTTTAAAAATTGTTATATGAAACCAGTTCACCTGGATGCAAAGCATGACTGCTCATCTCTGAGGTGACGCATAGTTGCACTTTGTTTTTACTAACTGCTATAGTTCCTGATGACCTGAAATAGCTTTGAAAACTCTCCTAGTGAATTGCAGCAGTGCAGCTATATTTTGACTTATGCATTCTGCACTTTTGTCCTCATTCTCAGTACACTTGAGAGTGAGACTGAATTCATCACAAACATCCTTAGTGGCACAGTTTAGGTCCAGCAGGCGTCCTCTGATTGCTCAGTTAATTATACAAAATTCCGTCTGATTACATATTTTCATTTTCTCAGCGAGTCAAGACATCGCGGCGATGTACTCAGAGATCATGATGTATGTGCTCCTGGTGTTCCTCACATTCTGGTTGCTGGTGGAGATGATCTACTGCTATAGGAAGATCTCCAAATCTGATGAGCTGGCGCAGGACACTGCGTAAGTATTGCATTTTCATGTGAACTTACTGTGAGCTAAGACACAAGTTTACAAAAACTTGATTTGCATAAAAGTTAAATATTTAGATTATTGAGCCATTTTGTATGTGTCTGCGTGCGCGTATGTATAGTGCAAAGCATCAAGTGCATTAGTGCTGTCAATCCATGAAAAAAATCACATCTTTCTTTGATTAATCATGGTTAATTGCACCTAACATTGACGTTTTTAATATATTTTTATGTTGTAATAATTTCGCATTTAATCTCCAAATTAGTGTAGAAACAACGTAAAGCAGTATATTTTAAATATTTTATCTAACAGGTTGGCAATATACAGAAATTTAATACAGTTATCAAACACTTCAGTTTTTACTGCATAAATTAAAAATGAAATATAGATTAATCCTTATTAAAGCTATAAAAGTTATTCAATCAAGAGTAGTGAGTGATTTTCTCTTTTTCTTTTGTTGTTTGAGTAACATTAATGACAGACTGTAGCAGGTTTATTAGGCTGCTGTCACTTTAAGACCTGCCAGATCTGACATATCCTATTTTCTCACAGCTCTTTACGTTTATTTAAGACTTTATTTAACTCATTTAAAACTGTTACAAAGATACTCGATAAAACGACATTTTGACATTTATATATATATCATTAAACATAGAATTCAGCCACAATCACAGTCTCTTCTTTTGCGAAAAGGGTCCATTTAAGTCCATCAACATTTAACGTCCAGTCTATATATAGTTAACTTCATTATTCAATGCGCTCCGAGCTTAATGGAAATGTAGGTGTACGTGCGGCCTGTTTGATGGGTGGATAAAACTTGTTCTTACTCAGACATGGCATTCATCATTATTGACAAACTTGAAAGTTCAATCATTAGTGATGAATTTAATGCTGTATTCTGGAGAATATTGAGTTGTTTGGATCCTTGATAGACTATAACACACAAACAAAGGCATCCACACACACACATATGGGTAATGTGTGCATAAGTGCTTTAACAGCGTGCATTAGTGCGACATAATCCCATCAGTCATGTAGAGCAGATGGGAAACAAAGTGGTGGCTCATCAGGCGTACCAGTTGTAATCAGATTCCAAACTGATATTCATTGATCTCCGACTGTCATTTGACACAACATTAGGTCATTTTTAACCCACTCTTTCTGTACCATAGTTTACTTTGTTGTCAGTCATTTCTTGTTGACTTGTTTGTCAGTCATATGAATATGTGATTATGTTGCTGTCCTCACTTTGCCAGCAGAAGAAAACACAGAGATCCCTCAAACGTCAGCATCATTGAATATTCAATCAGACGCATTAAGGAAACTAGGAATAGTTTATCCAAAAAATAAATTGTAATTGTTTCCCACCCTCATGTCATTCCAGATCTGGTGTTTCTGACATTTGTGAAGTATCATTATGCAGCTCTTGACATACAACGATTGCATAGTGACTGTTTGTTAATAATGACTTAAATTAGGATTTTTATTACATTTTTAAGGGTCATATTGGAGCAACTGGTCACTATGAACTGTCATTATACTGTATGACATGCTGAAAAATTATTTAACCTAAAATGTGCATCTACGGTACATTAAACATTTTATTGAAGACAAATATAATATAATATAATATATCATCAATGAATCAACCTAAATACACTAGATTTTTAGTTACCCTAAAAAAATTATTATGTTAACACTTTATTGCATAATTATTTCCTAAAAATGTTTTTATTTGTGTTCCCGAGGGAAAAACACACCATAAATGTTTGGTTTAGTGTGTGTTTTTGTGTTTCACAAACACAATTTGGACATGATTATGAGTAATTTATATTTTTGGTTGAACTATCCCTTTAAAGTAGTGATGGTAATTGACTGCTGCTTTGCTGAAGGGACCTAAGGTGGTGCAGAAGTGCACCCTCAACTCTTAGTTTTTGCCTTTTTCTTTTGTACCCATGTGTCTACAGGACAGACTACTTAGCCATTCCCTCTGAAAATAAAGAAAACCCGGGCCCTGCTGTAACGGAATAAAAGTCTCACACCATTACGGTATTTGTGAATTTACCTCTCAATTAGAAACATCATCAATAATTCCCCACTCATCCCGAGTAGCTGACTAGAACCCCTCCACCATCATGTCTGTTTTTCTCCTCTCATAATCCTCTCTTAACATCACCGGATCTCCATTCCCATCCACTCAAGCACAGGGCACTCCTCTGTTCATTGCCATATCTGTCCAGCAATTACTAACCTCAGCTGATCTCTCAACATAACTCAATGAGAGGTAAAGTACAGCAGCGGTAATGCTGAGATCAGGGTTTGTTCTCTGTGTCAACTCCTTGATCGATGATTTTACATTGTTTAAAGTGTTTCGGAATATGAGAATGCATAGATGGTTGTGAAATGACATGGATCCATTTATTTTAATTTGCCATGTTTTTTTTTTTTTATTCTAAGTAGCTTACTGCAATGTCATCTGATATGTTTTACTAGAACCTGGACTGATTTGTAATTTGAGGACAACTTTTTGTTGTCGATGGGGTTATGTAACATCCTCTTCTGATGGAGGACAGTAAGCAATGTTCTAGAAACATGATTTGATTAATATGGAAATGCAGATGCAGCTGTTTTTTTAATATATATAAACTAACTGCCTTTTTTGCATGTGCTGTGTTCCATGATGATGTTAACTTTTTTGATGTCCAAAAAAAGCCAACAAACAGGAAACGCTTCCTTAACTTTGACTAATGTTATTTAAAAGTTATGTAAATGTTAGGACAAAACATTCTTAAAGTAATGTTCTTATAATGTGATTTTGAGAAAAAATATTCTTCTTGGAACGTCCATATGATGTTATTTGTACTTTATTTATGGTCTCATAATGTTGAGAGAAAACGGTCTTAGAATGACATTCTCGGAACATCCTTATAATGTTATTATTATTTGCTGAATGTTTTCTTAATGTTATCATAAAACGTTCTAAGTGCAACATTCATGGAACGCCTTTACAGTCTAATTTGTACCTAATGAATGTTCTTGTAACGTAGAGAGGAAACGTTGTGAGAACAACATTCATGGAACGTCCTAAGTATGTTTCTTTTTCCTTGAAGAACTTGATTCTCATAACATTGACAGGAAATGTTCTTAAACATTTAAAAAACTGGACATTCTGAACATTCTATGTATTCATAACATTTTCAATATGACAGATTGTAATGTTCCTCTAATGTTCACACAAGAAAAAACATTCTCAATTCATTAAAAAAGTTGTTTTGAACGTTCAGAAAACTTTCAGAAAAAATAATTCATAACATTTTCAAAATTATAGAATAGAATAACGTTCACATAAACCAAGAAAAAAAATGTTCTTAAGACATTTTTTTTTTTTTTTAAATGGATGTTTTGAACACTTAGAAATACCGTTTTCATTAATGGGAATGTTTTGCAAAACAGAACATACTGTATTTTTGTTAGCTTGGTTAACATCATAATGGAACACAACTGCGATTTCTAAATAGGATTCGTGTTACAGATAAACACTAACCAAATCTGGACATTGCTTTCTGTTTCAGGCACTGACGAGTCTTTATAGGAACCGGTTTAAAAAGGAGAACAGGCACTGATATTGTTCTAACACTCTGAAAGCTGCTCTGAAAAACCAGGAGACCTGCCAAATCAAATCCCTCTCGTCTTGATAATGTGATATGTGGAACAAACTCTCGACTGCTCCATTATCACCCACTGACTCAGTGGAAATCTGCCGTAACACACATCTTATCTCAGACTGATGAGGATCTGTATGTGTCTGTGTCTGTCCTCAACTTTTGCCTTAGTAGAGACACAAATACAGCAGCCCAGAGCTGAAGAGCTATCATACTGCCTATACACGCACTTTTCTTAACCAAATGGCAATCATTATAGTCAGAATGCCCATGTAAGCCTTTCCCTCTTTGGTATACACTGTTCTTACTCTTTTGATAGAAATAGATGAAGATAAGTCTGGATTACAATTAGACTTGGTTTTTATTGTCGTGTTTTCTATAGAAGAAATCTCATTGTAGTATTTTGTTTTTTTATTGTTTTTTATTTAAAAAAAAAAACATTCAAGTCACTCAGCTTTGCCACTTTGCAATCAATAATAAGTAAAACTGGCAGGTAAAAAGCTGTAATGAGGACTCTGTACAGCAGTGAATGCTCTTTGTGTGATTGAATACAAGCCGTCATCTGTGTTTACAGTACATTCGTCATTGCAGACATTCTTGCTGCAAGTTTATGCGATTAAGATTCAACAATCACTGGACAGAACAACATAATTATTACATTATTCCACTTGATGCTTTGTCAACAGTGACAGTTTGTTCTGAAGCCACAGTGCAACCTTTTGCTTTTGTTCAGTGGTGGGATCTGTATACCTTAATATTTGCTTTACAATTCAGACTCATTCCAGATTGACTGTGAACAGTTGGCTGGAAGTAGTAACAAAATCTATTCAGCTGTTAAAATAACTCTTGACTATGTGGTTGTATTTCCTTTTTTCTCTGTTGCTGTTATGAATATATAGAATTGTATTTTTAATGTGTTTTTTTTACAGTGGTGCAGGCTTGTTTCACTGTTAACTTTGCCTTTTGCATTGTTTTATATAGATCATTGCCAGCAGGCAAACACTGTGCTTGCTCTACCCTGTTATAATGGAGCTGCTCATCACTTTTCAAAGTTTGTCATGTATATTAAACCAGGCAATGCGTTTAAAAAAACCCCACCTGACTGCTTATTATTTACAGACATTTCTCCCTCAGCCTAAAAGTATTGCATCTGGCGGCTAAAAACATTTATTTTGAATTAAAACTATATATTAAACGACTTTCAAAACCATCTCACAGACAGTCATAGGTGCACTTACAAATAGCATGTATAGTGTTACTAACCAAACCAAAAATTGCCGTTATTTTAGGATAATGCATTACTTGACTAAAAACTTTGTGTTATAACACTGATCATGTTTAAAGTGTTTGCATAGCCCGTTTGATCACACATATACACACACTGAACAAATATTCTACAATTACGGGCCTAATGAATATGTAATACCGTTGTTGACCAGAGAGGGCGTGTTGTACTGTCAACAACTGGTCTTTGTCTCCCTCTGTAGTTCATACAGTGCAGCAGCGGTTGACTCAAGTGGACGTTGCTCGTAGTTATTCACTGATAAATACAATTTTATTCAAATCAATGTGTTTTTTTGATAATAACAACAAAAAAGTGTTTTAATGTGTGTTTTTTTTTTTTATTTAATTTTTTTTACATTTTGCCAAAGTAACAAAATACCTGCATCACTACATGTTGCAGTTTCATTCAAAAATGCTGTCTTGGTTTTTAAACCAGTAGGGCCTATAAAACTGCTTTAAAATTATGTTTTTGGTATATAAATAAAGACCTTCAGACTTCAGACACGAAAAAATCTTGGCATTTTGGAAATATTTAGTATCAAAATTTTGATTGAATTAGGTAAAATTCTATGAGCGTAAAACCACAGAAGAGTGACACATGATATTGTAAGATATTTAGCCAAATTAATATATATATATATATATATATATATATATATATATATATTTATTTAAATAAATTAATTTAATTGTACATGTCAATAAAATCTGTTCCCTTTCAGGGGAACTCGCGCTGCGTCGAGAGTTTGACGCAATGGGAACGCTCTGCGTGAATGCGTCGTGAAGCACTAGTGAAATCAGTCCAATGGCGTGACGGAAGGAGTATGACGTCATGACCAGGAGGCTATAAAGCACACCCAGACCAAACAATGTCAGCTTCTGTGCCTTCAGCAAGCGCTCTATGTGAATTGTCTCTGTCTATTTATTGTTGTTTGTCCACAAGCATATCTGTATCTAGACAGGAGTTTAATGGCGAGCAAACCGCGACTGAATCGCGTGTTTCTCCCTGCACTTGCTAAGAGTGGGGATACACGTGATTTATGCGTTGTTTGTTGGGAGTGGAGCATGCACGTTGACTCTCTATGAGCTGACATGTTCATTCATAAAAATGTACCGAAGTGTTTACTATCTTCGGGTGTGTTTGGCTCCGCTCCTCGAGGGGATATAAATCTAACGCAAGGCTCTGATCTCGTGTTTGCCGAGGCAGCACGTGGATTATGTTTTGCAATAAAGATCAATAAAGAATAGCTCGGATCTCGCGTTTGCTGAGGCAGCGCGGAGATTTCTTGTCTGCAATATGTGGCCTGGATCTCGCGTTTGTTGAGGCAGCGCGGAGATTTCTTGTCTGCAATATGTGGCCTGGATCTCGCGTTTGTTGAGGCAGCGCGTAGATTTCTTGTCTGCAATAATATGTGGCTCGGATCCAGTGGCGGACTGGGACAGTAAATCAGGCCGGGAATTTGACTCCACCCCAGGCCACCTCTGCTGCTGCAGTCACCACCACCAAATTCATGTGTGCACCAGCCTGCTAAACTTATAGGGTCACCCTAGTTGATGTAACAGGTAGACGACCATTCATAATACGAATGGATAAATAAACCGTCAAAAACTCACTCAAAAATATTAAATTGGCTTACACATTTTAAGAAGGGATAATAAAAGATACATATTCACATGTTAAAATATTTATATTTTATATATTTCCAATGCTCTTTGTATCCCCATACAGTATATAAAACAATGTGCTAGTTTGTCATTAAGATGCGCTTTTAAAACTTCTATCATTAAATATATATTTGTATTATTATTTATAAAGAATAGATTTTATCTATTGTAAGTTGCTTCGGATGAAAGCGTCCATCTGCCAAATGATGAAGTAAATATTAGGGGTGGAACAGTTCAACTTTTTCACGGTTCGGTTTGTTTTTTTTGTTCTTTTTCATCGCTGTTATTGTAAAGTCTGGGAACCCAGAGTGTTCATCCATCAACAGAAACATATATTAACCGAACTCTGATTGTTTTACGTGTTATTTATAGTAAACCATATTACAGATGCTTTGTCAGATTTAAGTTGAACAGCGGACCGTCCGAGCGCGTGGAGAACCGAGTGTGGAGAACCGAACGGATCGATTTTTTTTCCAGCCCTAGTAAATATTATGTAAATGTAATTCTGACCGACCTGTTCCCTTACCGGCAAACATGACTGGGATTTTGCAGCAACTTGCTGCGTCTGTGGCCAGGGCTTTTCTCCTTTTTATGCGTTCCCTCTCTGTTCCTCCTTTGCATTTACGCTCCATTTTTTGCACTATTTTCCAAGATAAAGCCTGCCTCTGGATATAGCCAATTAGGCAGAGCTTCGCTGATGTTGGGTCATGTGGTGGTGTCATTTTCACTCCGCCATCGCCTGATTCGTAGATTCGTAAATGCGTCAATGAATTCGAAGTTGCATACAAGCCTGTTGCACGTCAGTCTGATCGACAGCACAGCGGCAGGCCAGAATGACCATCAGGCCACCGGGAAATGTCCCGGTGCTCCCGATGGCCAGTCCGCCCCTGCTTGGATCTAGCGTTTGTTGAGGCAGCACGTAGATTTCTTGCCTGCAATAATATGTGGCTCGGATCTCGCGTTTGTTGAGGCAGCGTGCAGATTTCGTGTCTGCAATTTGTGGCTCGGATCTCGCGTTTGCTGAGGCAGCGTGCAGATTATGTGCCAGCAATTCATTATTACATATATATTTATATTTGGAGGGAACTGAGCAGACGGGACTTTCCCTTTCTCTCCTTCCCTATGATTGCATGCAGACTATACCAGCTTTATTCTTTTTGTATCTCATGTCAGAAGAATTAAACTCATCTGATTTTTGGATGCCTGTTTATTCACTATAGTCAGCCTCTTCTTTCAGACCGTTCTACTTGTCTGGTTGATTTTGGCTGAATTGAATGGTGAATTCCCAGGGAGAAATGGATAACACCTCATCATACGGTGCCCTTTTTTTCCTAGGGCGTTATTAGCTGAGGTCTCTTTTGTGTAAGACTGTTCTAGGACTGTCGTTACTACAAAGGCAGCTTTGGCGAAAAGGCTTGACATCCCTGGTGTCAGACCTCTGAAGGCATCCTTTCTGGGGGGAAATGGATTACATCTCATTTATGGTGCCCATCTCCCTTCAGTGCCCTCAGGGGGCCATTCTGCCAACCCCGCAACCTCGTGTGCGTCGGGACGCAGTGGTCCCCAACGAGCTCATATTTCAGTGTCCGCCCAGAAATGTAGCGGCACTGGGATGCTCGCCCCTCTGAGGAGGGTCTCAAAGCAATCAGTTCGGCTGTTCCCTGCCGGTTCGCCGATTCAGGGCACCAAATTGGTTGCTTGAGCATTACCAGAGACCAGTCTCGAGAGGCTGGTTCTCTTGGCCTCTGGGGGGGAAGTGGTTAACACCTCACATTACGGTGCCCGTTTCCCTTCCGTACCATCGAGGAGCCATCCTGCCAACCCCGCCACCTCGTGTGCGTTGGGACACAGTGGTCTCCGGGGGGCCCATATCTCAGTGTCCGCCCAGAAATGTAGCGGCACTAGGATGTTTGCCCCCTCTGATGAGGGTTCCATGTATTGGCTACACAAACTGTGCCTTAGACCAGTCTTGAGAGGCTGGTACTCTTGGGTACAATAGTGTTCTGGGGTAAGATGGACCTGAGGGCCATGTTTAACTCTAAGAAGGCTGCACGAGGGCAGTCTTCTCCGGGGAGAAGTGGTCAACACCTCATCATACGGTGCCCATTTTTTCCTTGGTGCCCTCAGGGGGGCCGTTCTGCCAACCCTGCCACCTCGTGTGCTTCAGGGCGCAGGGGTCTCCAGCGAGCCCATATCTCAGTGTCCGCCTGATAGCGGTGATGGGATGCTTGCTCCCTCTCAGGAGGGTCCCGGAGCAGTCAGCTCGGTTCTTCCTGCCGGTTCGCCGTTACAGGACACCGAATTGATCGTTCGGGGAGTACCAGAGGCCAGCCTCGAGAGGCTGGTTCCCTTAGTTGAATTTCTGGCAGCGTGAAGCTACTGCCAGATATTTCTCATTGGGTCCTGCATACAATCAGAAGCGGGATTGCCACCCAGTTCAGGTCGAACCCGCCCGCCCGATTTATGGGGGCCCCGCCAGTAGTGGTGGACCCCAGGCAGGCTCTGGTAATGGAACAGGAGGTAAAAACTTTGTTGGGGAAGGAAGCCTTAGAGCATGTACTTCCACTCGACAGGGAGTCCGGGTTCTACAGCCGGTATTTTATCGTTCCAAAGAAGGATGGGTGGTTGCGTCCCATTTTGGATCTGCGTCTTCTGAATCAGTCAGTTATGAAGCTCAGATTCAAAATGTTAACCTAGAGGCAGATCATGTCACAGATCAAGTCCGAGGACTGGTTTGTCACAATAGAGCTCAAGGACGCATACTTTATCCATCCTTCCGCAAACACAGGAAGTACCTGAGGTTCGCTTTTGGGGGCGAAGCGACCAATAGCAGTTTCTTCCGTTTGGTCTAGCTCTATCACCCTGCACTTTCACCAATGTATGGACGCAGCGCTGGCTCCGCTGCGTCTGCAGGGCATTCGTGTTCTCAATTACATTGACGACTGGCTTTTCTAGCTCAGTTACGTCAGTTGGTGGTTCGTCATCGAGATGTCGTTCTCACTCACATAAGAAAGTTGGGGTTGAGGTTGAACGCCGAGAAAAGTGTGCTTTCTCCAGTACAGAGGACCATTTTTCTGGGCATGGTTTGGGACTCTGTTGCGATGCGGGCGCAGCTTTCGCCTGCTCGCACAGAAGCTATCCTTTCTACCATAAACCGAATAAAGCTAGGCCAGTCACTCACTGTGAAGCAGTTCTAAGACTGTGGGGTCTGATGGCAGCAGCGTCCAACGTGATACTTTTGGCCTGTTGTACATGAGACCTCTGCAGTGGTGGCTCAGGACCAGGGGGTTTTCTCCGAGGGGAAATCCATTTCACATTATCAAGGTCACGCAGCAGTTCCTGCATGCTTTGGTTATGTGGAAGAAGCCCTGGTTCCTATCCCAAGGTCCCGTGCTGGGAGCTCCGTGCCGTCGCAGTTTGCTAACGACAGATGCTGCCCTTACGGGTTGGGGTCCGATCCTGGAGGGTCGTTCGACTCGGGGTATGTGGAAGGAGCACCATCTTTCCTGGCATTGCAATTGCCTGAAAATGTTGGCTGTCTTTCTTGCTCTCAAGAATTTCCTCCCATACCTCAGGGGTCACCATGTGCTCGTCCGGTTAGACAACACATCGGTGGTCGCCTACACGAGTCACCAGGGGGGTTTGCGTTTGCGGCAACTGGCGCACCAAATCCTCCTGTGGTCCCAGGGGAAGCTGCTTTTACTCAGGGCAGCTTATATCCCTGGGGTCCAGAATTTGGGGGTAGACATCCTGTCGAGGCAGGGGCTGAGGCCCGGGGAATGGAGACTCCACCCTGACGTGGTGGAGCTCATATGAGGTGCAGATGTGGCTGAGGCTGTGTCTGTACACTTTTCCCTGTTTGTTTTACTCCTGGGAGGTCTGGAGAGCGGCGTTGTTGAGTGTGGCCTCTGAGGGGGCCAAACTCATAGACTCGGGTCTCCCAGCTGAGGTTGTGAGACCACGCTACTCCAGAGCTCCCTGCACAAGGAAACTTGCAGAAATCGTCAGCTGGATCCAGTTATTGCCCAGTTGGTACAGTGCTGTGAATTCTGCTGAATTGATTCTCTGCAGGATTATCCCCCTCCACTCCAAAGATTATGTGGCGGCCTAGCTGCTTACCACACACCTTTTGAGTGGTGTCTTTGGGGAGAACTCCTCTGGTGTTTCCTTCATGTTGTGTCTGATCAGGAGGAGTATGGCCCAGTTGTTTGTCTTAGGTGTGCTCGCTGAATTCACACAAGACAGGCACTGGTCAGTATGGCTGCGTGGGTATAGTCGTTCCCATTGCGTCAAACTCTCGACGCAGCGCGAGTTCCCCTGAAAGGGAACGTCTCGGTTACGACTGTAACCTTAGTTCCCTGAAGAGGGAACGAGACGCTGCGTCACCCTCCATACTTCCGGCATGCCTGTGATCGACTTGCTCGGCATATCAGAAGCTGACATTGTTTGGTCTGGGTGTGCTTTATAGCCTCCTGGTCATGACGTCACCCTCCTTAGTGCTTCACGACGCATTCACGCAGAGCGTTCCCATTGCGTCAAACTCTCGACGCAGCGTCTCGTTCCCTCTTCAGGGAACTAAGGTTGCAGTCGTAACCGAGACGTTTTCTCAATATAACCACTTGCATCCCAGGATACTTCTTTAAAGTATGAATATGCAGATTTTGTTACACATTAAATGTACATTAATGTATATTAACTCAAATATGTATCTTGAAACAAAAATGTAACATTTATCAGTGGAAATTGTTTCCCCCTACACAATTCAAATATGCATTTTATGATTTATTGGTAGGTTATTAAAAGTTCAACTCCAACTGTTTTTAAAATTTCCAAAAATACTCATTTTATAGGGCCCTTTATAAACTGACAAGTGACAACTACAGACATCTTTCTGCTATGAGTTCTTTGACCACAAGAGTGCAGTGATTTTATTTTCACTGTAGTGTACGACAAACATTGCGGGTAAACGACTTCACTCACAATATGTTTTACGACGTTTGATGGATCCACAGCGACAGCTTTTGCTTTGAGAGGTCATAGTCCTAGAATATCACTCTCAAGGAAAAATCCATTGAGTAGACTTATTCCACACATACAGAGAACAACTTCTGTTTTCGGCCTTGGGGCTGACATTTGTAAAGTGATCCCGGGAGACAACATCTGAAAACAAATTCATTTAGGTTCATTTTCAGGTGCTGCAAACGTCTCTCGGTGTCAACATCCTTCTGGGGCTCCTTGTGGCAGTAACGTTACGAGCAAGAGAGCTCTTACATTGAAAATCATTCTTTGTTTTGTCTGGTAATTGCCTCTCAAAGTTCAGAGATTGGGACAGAAGAGAGGCAAATATAGTCCCTCTGATTAAAGTGCTCTTAGAACATTCCTTACAAAGCGCAAATCCCCGCTGAACTCATTTTAGAACGCGGTGGAATGTAGTTTGGAACTCAGAGATCTGTGAGATTGAATAATGGCAGAGAACAAGAAAGAGGCAGAAATCTATTTCATAACAACTGAGAAGATCCATCATGACCAAAAAATCAGAGGGGGGCGTAGATGAAGAAAACCCGACACACCTCGGTGAGTCTACTCTGATCTTATTCGACCCGCTGGAGCCTCAATAACTTGTTGGGCTGTTTGTTGTAAACTGTGGTAGGAGAAATTATGTAGCCTACATTTTTATCAACAGTGAGGTCTGCATGAAAGAAATGAGCTTGTCTACAAGAACAAATAATTATGATTTTACAGGCTTAAGCCCAAAATATAATTCACTCTTTACGCATGTGCGAGGGTCAATTTCATCATCAGAATGGACCAGTTGCACGCGGCCGCCATGTTGGATTTCCGATCAGCGAGTGTACGCATAGATACTTCCGCTTTTGAATTACGCCAGTGCAGACTGCCAGGAAAGCCGAAAAAGCCAGTGGCATGCCTAATGTAATACAATTAGAGTTGTTTGCGTGAAATGCCTTGTGAATATTCACACGCTAGGCAACAATTTATCTCCATAAATACTATTTTCTCAATTCTGCGCATATTTTCACTTACATAGGTTCCATCACTACATATTTTACATTTTCTGTGCTTCATCGTTTTAGATAAAAACAAGGGCTGTAAGAAGACTGCGATTAATTTACATTTTTAACTAGTTAACATAAACAGTTTAATATAGGTAGGCCTAAGTTTGTTTTTGCTGCTTATAGACCATGATTTATGCAACAGATGCTCTTTCTCATCTCACTACTAAATAAATACAGTAAATAGAAATGCACAGGGGAAATACAAACACTGAAAGTTAAATGCATTTAAATTACATTGGCTACTAAATAATACAGCGATAATAATGTTATCAAATAAAGTTACTAAAGCATACACTGAGTCCAAATCATATTCCCATGTTTTTTTATATCTCTGATGAGGATTGATACCTCGGTTGACAATAGCAAACATTAGATCATAATGAGGGATCACCGCTGAGCCTGAACCTCAAAATCAACAGGAGAAAGATTGAAAAATCGCACATCTACACATATCTCGTTGAATTAACACACAGAGGTACACAATAATATGAGGATGTTTTCGTCTCTGATAGACCACCATCTTTAATTGATCTTCTCTTTAATAAAAAAACATTCATTTTATCTAGCCAAGTTTTATATTTAAGTTTCTTGCACCAAATGCAAGCGTCGCTAAGCCTGGAAGGGCACGAGCGGAAGTAATCATGCGCACACTCACATCGCCGCAGCTCACCGGCGCCATCTTGTGCACCTAGTTCATAGTGTGCGCGTACTGTACGCGTACCGCCTGATTTTTGTAACGGCTCACACATGCGCGTTTAATTTTTTTGTTGTTGCAGTAATTAGTTTATCCACAAGGTGGCAACCCAGCCCTGAGAGCGTCGATTCACAAGGTAGTCAAAGAAAAACTGAATAAACAGAACAGAGCGCAACTAATGCAAGCTACAGCGACAATGGAGGCCTACATAGATGGCAGATTGTGTGAAGAGGTTAGAAAGTACCCTCATATTTACAACTCTAGCATGAAAGAATACAAAGATATTTACATGGGTTCTATCTTGTGCTGAGAGATTTCTCAAAACTGTGCATATGTCGAATGCCTGTGTAGTCAAATGAATGTAAGCTGTTGACTTGCAGACGTGTAAAAAAACGAAGTATACCAAGAGCTTTAAAAATACACAATACACAATACACCTGTACTGAGCCATACCATGCATTGGAAAGGCACCATTATACAATCACTTCAAAATCAAATGGAATTTTTTTTATTAATTAACAGCAAAAGGAACTACATTTTCAACTTCATCACGTTTTTCTCTGTCAATTTATAACTTCAGCAAAAAAGTGAATTACATACTGCCTGCGGTCAATGTCAGGTTTTTCACAGCAAGGCAATGGGCTTCTAGACTTCAGAGTAATTGGAGCTCAACATCATGGCGACTGCCCTTGGGCCCCACTTTTACATAAGCTTAAATTACAGTAATGCAGTCATGCACCCGTGCCCAGCATGTTGTCTTCGCAAACGATTCAACATAAAATAAGACATTCATCTAAAACACACTTATGCTTCGCACGCAAACAGACTCTTCTGAGAGACAGCTGAATTAAGTTTGCAGCCTCAGCACTGAATTAATCTCATTTAAATCAACACTAATGAGAATATCGCTGCGAGAGACGACCGAGCTCTTGCTTTATTTAATTACGGACAAGTCCACAGGAGGACTTTTCCCGGTGCTCTGAGAAACGTTATCATTTTAACCCTCCTTCCACAGAATTGCGTAGTTAATATGGAATCTGTCAGATCCTTTTAGAAATGCTTTTCACTCAGATGCTCCTCTAGGATGTTCTGCCATTATTACTTTATTTCACTGTTCCACACTCTATCAATTTCACAGAAAGTTAGTGACAGTCTCTCATACTGTCCTCTTCTTGGGTTTTGTTGTGAAACTCTGTTTTTGAAAATGAGGGGCATCACTTGCTTAAACCCACCACAGTGGTGAATTTTTCTATTTGTTGTACTTCCACCCCTATATGAGCATGTTCTGCATACTAACATCTCAGAGTGGGAAAACTACAATGTTCTGAGCAATCTGTTGAGTTGCTCTGTTTCTGTGGACGCCTGAAGGAGTTTGTGACTATGGGATACCTTTGGAATTGGTTGGTCTGCACAGTAATTGTGTATGTAAATGGTTTTGTCGCAAGGCAATAGTGAAATCACTGGCTCAAAACGTCAGAAAGCAGGAATCAGCAGAAGTTAGAAAGTGAGTTAAAAACCACAAACATGAACACACACACATATTCACATGTCAGACTCTGCCTTTCTCTAATTTATTTCATCTGTATTTAAAATCCAGGCCAGTGTTGCCTTAAACAAAAAGAGCATTAACAACCCAGGCCGCATTGGTAATGAGTGTCGCAGAATCGGCGCGGACTACAGCACATGGTGACGTATGTGCTCTATTGTTAGTGTAATGAACACCTGGACATCAGTGTAGTGCTAAATCAGACACGGAGAGGCAGCTACTCTTCAGTTTGGTAGCAATGAAACGCAAGATGCTTCTCTTTTTTAAAAATACGAAAAAAGCTGTGAAAAATCAGCACTGACAGTGTATTTTATGCTAACTTTTTAGCTCACAATTAAAAGGATAGTTCACCCAAAAAATTTTCATATTCTCATCATTTGCTCACCTTTATGCTATCCCTGATGTATATGACTTTCTTTCTTCAGATCGACACAAATTAAGAATTTAAGAGAATAATCCATCTCTGTGAGTCCTTATTTGCAAGTGAATGGATGAAAGTCATGAGAGAATTTTTAATTCTCAGGTGAACTATCTCTCTAAGTTCAGCGCCATAGGATACAACAGGAACCCCCCAAAAAAACTTCTGTAGTGAACCTTTATTATGCCACTACTACTAATATTAATCTGTAAGTTCACTTGTTGATGAGTATACTGTAAATGCGATTTCAAAATGTAGAAACGGTTAGGAAACCTGTTTTAAAACAGTCATTATTTTAGTAGTTTTGTTTGGTGTCACCAGTATTACAGCAGTTGCGCAGACTGGCTTTGTGTGGATATATGACAGATGATTTGGAAAATAGTTGGACAAACAAGACAGACTTTTACAACATTAAAGACTTACTTACATCAAATTGTTAGTAATTTCATCAGCCACATTCAGAATCATAAGACAACCACTCTCTGACTAAACTACACAGCAACGGAGATTGCAGGAACATGTGCATAATTTATCATGCCAGAATTTCATTAAGAATAAAAATAACAAGCTCTCCTTGAGGGTCAGTGATATAGCTGTTGATTACAAATATCCATTAATTACCGCTAAGGTACTTTTCATAAAGATCATTCAGTGGAAGCAGTGGTCCATTCAAGCGAGGAAGGTAACAGGTTTTTATGATTCAAATGCAGCTAAAGCAAACTCATCCAAAGAGACCAATTAAAATCCATAAAAGGTTATGAAAGTTTCAGACAGTTATGCCTTTATTTGCCCAGACATGCAGCTGATATCACAGCAGGAGTGAAAGTTGGAAAGGTTCCTTCTTTGATGATTATTTTATTATTCTTCATGTAGAAGAGCCAAGTAATGGTCCCAAATAATCCAAATCTACCACATCCAATACAGATATCGTGATACTAGATTTCTTCGTATGTTTTTATGCGTAAAAAGTGATTTGTAATATATAGTGTCAATACACTACTGTTCAAAGTTTTGAGTCTTTGAGATTTTTTTAATGTTTCTGAAAGAAGTCTCTTTTGTTCTCCAAGGCTGCATTTATTGGACCAAAAATACAGTAAAAAAACAGTAATGTTGTGAAATATTATTACAATTAAAAATAACTGTTTTCTATTTCATAAAATGTTATTTATTCCTGTGATGGAATGGTGAATTTTCAGCATCATTATTCCAGTCTTCAGTGTCACATGATCCTTCAGAAATCATTCCAATATGATGATTCGCTGCTCAAGAAACATTTCTCATTATTATCGATGTTGAGAAAAGTTCTGCTGCTTCAATTTTTTTTGTGGAAACCTTCCTGAAAATTTTTGTGGATCATTTGAGGAATAGAAAGTTCAAAGAACATTTATTTGAAATATTTTGGAAAATTATAAATGCCTATGAACGATATAAATAAGTATTTGATCCCCTACCAATTCTGCTTCCTACCGATTGTAATGTGCCCATGTCGAACACAGATTAGTCCTGTCACTTTAAGAAAGTACTCCTAACATCAGCTTGTTATGTGTATAAAAGACACCCGTCCAAAGAATCTGTATCTTCCATTCAGACCTCTCCACCACCATGGGCAAGACCAAAGAGCTGTCAAAGGACATCAGGGATGAAATTGTAGACCTGCACAAGGCTGGAATGGGCTACAAAAGCATCAGTAAGACACTTAGCAAGAAGGAGACAACTGTTGGTGTGATTATTCGAAAATGGAATAAATACAAAATAGTCATCAATCACCCTCAGTCTGGAGCTCCATGCAAGATCTCGCCTTATGGGGTAAGGATGATGATGAGAGAGGTGAGGAATCAACCCAGAACTACATGGAAGCTTGTAAATGATCTCAAGGCAGTTGAGACCACAGTCAGCAAGAAAACCATTGTTAACACATTACACCGCAATGGATTGAAATCCTGCAGTGCCCGCAAGGTCCCCCAGCTCAAAAAGGCACACATACAGGCCCGCATGAACATCTAAATGATTCAGAGAAGGCTTGAGAGTGCTGTGGTCAGATGAGACCAAAATTGAGCTTTTTGGCATCAACTCAACTCGCTGTGTTTGGAGGGAGAGAAGTGCTGAATATGACCCCAAGAACACAATCCCTACAGCCAAGCATGGAGGTGCAAACATTATGCTTTGGGGATGTTTCTCTGCCAAGGGTACAGGACAACTTCATCACATTGAAGAGCCGATCAGCGGGGCCATGTACTGTAAAATCTTGGAAGAGAACCTCCTTCCTTCAGCCAGAACCCTGAAGATGCGATTTTTGCGCTCATTCTCCGTTTCTGACATACTCCACGCACTTGAGTTTGTCTACAACAGGACACGGGGTTCAGAATGATGGTTGAAAAGGAACATAAGTCCATGTTATGACCCCTTTAAACAATTAACACTGTGTAAGAAATTCAGAAAGAAATTGACACGAATAAAATACCTCAAAAGTGTCTTCATGTCACGTATTTCAAAAACACTGTTGAACATTGTTGATATTTGAAACCAACCCAAACAAACACACCCCTCTCTTCATTGCTCCGCCTCCAAAACTCACCCTCCAATCCAAACCACTCTGCTCCGAGTTGGTCTCGAACCCTAAGAGATATTAATATATGTGAACAGGGTTGGGGAGTAATGAAATACAAGTAACTTAGTTACGTATTACATTACAGTTACATTTTAAATGGGTGGTAATCAGATTACAGTTACATCTGAAAAGTATTTTAGATTGCAAAAGTGATTACTTTGAATTTTAATGTCATTTAAACAGCAATTGGTGATTCTCTGACTCTGACAGTCTGAAAAAGCAGAGTTGAGTTTCATGTTTTCGACTGTTTTCATGTTTTGTGATAGTTGTTTGTGAGTCATTTTATAATTCACTGGTAACTGCAACTTTTTCTCACAATTTGTTTTTTCCCCTCACAATTGTGAGTTTGCATTTCACAATTCTGATTTCTTTTTCTCAGAATTGCGAGATTTGAACTCACAATTGCAAGTTATAAAGTCAGAATATACTGACTTTTTTTCTTGCAATTGTGAATTTAGTATGTGAGTTAAATGTCATAATTCTGACTTTTCTCAATATTGCGAGTTTATTTCTCATAATTCTGACTTTATAACTGAGGGAAAAAGTCAGAATTGTGAGATAAAAACTTGCAATGACCTTTTTTGTGTTTGTTCCACACTTATTAGTATTCCAAAGAGTATTCTAAAGTATTTAGATTAAGTTACTAAACTTGAGCAATGTAACGAAATACGTTACCAATTACTTTTTAAAGCATGTATTTTGTAATCTGTAGTGAAATACATTTTAAAAGTAACCTACCCAGTCCTGTATGCGTATATATATATATATATATATATATATATATATATATATATATATATATATATATATATATATAGATAGATAGATAGATAGATAGATGCATAGATGCATATAAAAAAGGATGAATATTACAATTCTATATTTTAAATTATAGTGTATAACTGTGCTTAATAGCTTCATAATATAGAATAGCTTTTCAAACTGCAGTGAGATTAAAGCAGTGGCTTATACATATATGTGCACTTGAAAACTACTCAATTACTACTCAAATATATGAGCATGTCTGTGAAGAGGAAAATATTAGTTAATGATCGCATCTGTCAGACAACACTAGCTGGCTTTACGGGTGCCTTTGAAGTGCTGCGGCGTGTAGTGCTCTCATTTATTGGGGTTGACATCCAAATAGCATGCAAAATTGTGAAAAATGTGTTTTGAGAGGACAGGCTGCCCAAACCAAGAGCTCGCATTATCACTTCCTCAGCTTATCTTAAGCATTTTACATCAGTTTTTGTATGGACCACTAACTCTGAGGACATCGGCTCTTTTTTGGAGATGTGATGGTTTGAAATATCCATACCTCAATACCCTGCTGCACAGTCTTATCCTCACAGCATAATGGAGAGGCTGGGACAGATTGTTCCTATAAAGCTATCTGCTGATGACTGAAGTTTTTATCTTTTGAATGACAGATATTAACTATTGGCTTTTCATGAAACATATTGAATCTGTTTACAGCACAGCAGGTTTTGAACCTGGTTCAGCATAATGGGACAATTATATTAAATATGATCTGTACACATTTCATTTGTGTGCAATCATGTTATTCTGTTGTAGAAATAAACCTAATTTACTGCCAGAAGTGAGCAATTAATTGGATTGTCACATTTTCATGACTGGATTTCAGGTCATATTGCTTGAACCTTCTAAAACCACTTGTTGTAGACTAGATATACTGCATGAGGCAGGTTTTTTCTGCTCTGTAAAAGTAAATGTAACCCTACAGGTGTTTGTTTTTGATTTGTGATTTATCTTCACCATTTGGTGTCACGTAAGGAAGGATGAAAGCGCAAAATAACATAAGCCATGTTTGTTTTCTTTCTCATGGCCTGATGTTGCTCTTTTTCCTGATAGAATTGAAATAATCTTTGCTTTTGTAAATCACCTGTTGAGTGTTTTTATGATTATTGCACTGATGACTCAGTAAACATCATTTGTCACAATAAGGTGTCTTGACAATTTAGATTGATCATTTTTGGTTTTGCTCTCAGACTGTTTTTGTAGCATATGCTTCTAGAATCACAACGCATAGCCATTCAAACGGCAAATAAATGGCTAAAGAAGAAGAAAATATGTAGATGAGTCTAATTTATTAGCATTTCAATAAAAGAACATTCTCTCCTCTCTGACTTTTTACCACATTCACACCACAAAAACCAAATCGTTGCAGAGACAGAAAAAAACAACATGTAAATCATAAGTGCCTCTGAAACTAACTAAATGCATAAACCAAAATTTCAGAGAAACTCACTGAGACCAATGAATATGGAACCAGTTTTCCCTTTGAAAGGATCAGTGTTGAGAGATTAACTTTGACTAACATGAAAATGCTGGATTTCAGTCCATTCAAAGGAGTACAAGCAATTTAAACACTTGGCAGGGATCCTTTTGCTTTGCCTCCCATTCCCATGTGGTGCAGAACTAAGTAGTTTTGGATATTGGCAAGGAAGAAACTATTCTTAAGCTTTCCGAGCAATGGTTCAGCACTGGCGTTAACCTTTCCATCCTAGCTTTTTACGAGTAGAGTCACCCAGTAGCAGGTTTAGCAGGACATGCAATTTTCCCTGCTCAGTATGAACTCAATCATGCGCCTGAGCCCTATTGGAGGAAACAGAATTAATCAAGGACAGAAATCATTTTGAATGGACAATAAATAACCATTCATTGGCATTCATTTCCCATAAACCTTGCCTTGTCTTGAAAAATCTGACAACATAATATAGATCAAGATTGTCCCATATGTGTATTGAGTGAGGTATTGAATTTGCATTGGATTATTTTATATTTCAAAGAAGTGAACAAAGATCAAGCACTCTGAGGAAAGGTTATCCCTGTTTCAGAGCTGAAGTCCTGTAATTGCTTCAGTAAGGTCTTATGAGATAAGATTCCGTCCGAGGATATGACCTTTGGTTCCATTAAACATTCAGCCAGTCAACCTTGTGCTCAAATACCTCTAATTAGACCAAAGTGCTCTAAAAAAATATCACACTGGATATCCTAGCCCAAAATGTACACTCAATTTGTTGCTAACCTGTGCACTTGGAGGAATTGCAAAAATCCCTTGTGTATATGAGTTACAGTCATGTGTATGCCAACATAAAATGATACTGAAATGTTATACAGCTGTTTAAGGGGGCTGTTTACCTCCTACTGGTAGATGTTATAATTGCATCTTTCTCCACTGACGGCCATTCAAAATATTTCAATTTCTGATGAAATAACAAGCAAATATTTCTTTGTGTATAATATTTTACAAGGGGCTGATTTAACATTGCAAACTTCAACATGGGGCTAATGCAGATGAATGGATAAGCTATGTGTAGCTATGTATAGAGCTACTTTAAAGGGGTCATGACATGAGATATCAAATTTGCCTTGGTTTTTTGACATATAAGAGGTCTTCGTACCATTAAAACATCCTGCAAACATTTGTGACATTACACTGACTTCCTCCAGGGCAAGACATCAACAAATCATCACACCATTTGCCAGCACCAGATGCGAGTGTTGTGTCACGTCACATCAAAAGCAAATAGAACTCATTATAATCACTGATGCTGTCTACACTGGTTACAGTATACAGATGCATTCAGTTTTCTGACACACTTGAGTTTGTCTGCAACAGGACATGGGGTTCAGAATGATGGTTGAAAAGCAACATAAGTCCATGTTATGACCCTTTTAAACAATTACAATGTGGAAGAAATTCAGAAAGAAATTGACATGAATAAAATACATCAAAAGTGTCTTCATGTCACGTATTTCAAAAAAGCTGTTGAACATTGGTGATATTTGAAACCAACCCAAACAAACACAACCCTCTCTTCATTACTCCGCCTCCAAAACTCACCCTCCAATCCTAACCACTCTACTCTGATTCGGTGTCGAACCCTGATGGCTGCTGGCCGGCGATGCGAGTGCACTAACAATGACGCTAAACACCGCATTCACTGGTGGGCGTCAGTGCGCAAATCTCACTAGCTGGCCACTGTATGAGTGCAATGCAAGAGTGGGTGTCTGTTCATAAAATGTGACGCGCAACAAAATAATGCTTCACAGAAAATAAAGCCCAGATGATGAATGAAAGACATAGAAGCACAAAATTGAATGTACAGAACACAAGAGTAAATTCAGACAAATGTTCAGCACAGCAGCTCCAGACAATCATGACACTCAAACCCAGTGTTACTCTCGTGTGTTGCTTAGTCAAAGCAGCCTCTACATCTGTTTTCAGGTTTTCCCGCTTAGCTCTCTCCAGCGCTGGAAAGCTTTTCTAATATTAACGTGGGTCCTAAAGCGCTTGCCCAATCATAAACCTTCATTCCAGTGATATTCTTTTGAGCTCTTTACTATTGTGTCTCATCTCTCTTTCTGGAGTGTTTATTCAAATCTCCCTCTTGCTCGCTCTCTTTCTCCTCATACGCCCCCTAATGCTGATTGGCTAACGTTTGTTGTTGGTGTCAGGCCGACTAACTTCCAAACAGTGTTTTTGAAATACGGCTTGCCCCACCTTTAATGTCGACACAGAACTGATCCCCAGATGTTAAAACGCGAATCACGGAAATGCTTAAAGCCTTCTTGAACCCCAATGTGTTAAACAAGATCTTAACAGCCCGGCCTTTCTCCGACACAGTTGAGTTGAAGCTTTCTGCCCTGCTCTTCACAGCAGTTCATTTCACTATTCAATAATTACTGGGTTCATTGAACTATGAAAACTGTGATTCCACTCAAACAGCATTTGATGAATACATCACGGCACAGAGCGCCTTCATCTGCCTCCCAATTACACAGGGACATTAAGTGTTGAACACGCCCGGCTTGCACAACGCTGAAGGTCATGGTGTACCCAAACTCTGCCCTCTCACTCCCATCTGCCAGTATCCCACTGATCTGTTCTAAATGTGCAACACACTTGCCAGACTTCACCGATGAGTGTGAAAGCAGGCTGAGTAGCCAACCAGTATCATCAACTGGAAGATCCAATGCCTCTGAATTATTTTAGTTTCACACCGCTTAGAATAAAACCTAATGATTTCCAATAAAAATACATTTTTAAATACTATTTTAAGCATAAAACTCATATTTGATTAGCTTTAAAATAATGTAAGAAAAATAAATCTAGGGTTTATTTTATGAAAAGTCTTCATATAGTTCCTTTACCAATCTAGCTTTTAAATGTGCCTGTTTAAAAATTGGTCTGGTAAAATTCCAGTTGGCAATAGGTAAGAAAGATTCTGATCCTGAATCCTTTTATGAATGCCTCCTAAAGCACTTTGTTCATACAATGAAAGCTTGAACGTCTCTGCTTGAATGTGTCTGAATTGTATGGAGCCCCATGGTGATGGAAAAAATAGAGAAAAGAGACGGGAGGAAAAGATTATGTTTCAGTGCTTTTCCGTTCTTCGCAAAACTATCGCCACTTACTCCTCTAAGGCCCTATTTGCACCTGGCATTATTTGGTCTATCTTATCACAAGTGGATGAGGGAGACATACCCGTTTACACCTGTATTTTAAATCTGTCTTTAGTCCATTTTCAGCCACTTCTGTCCCGATTTCTTCGAGTGTGGAGGGTCTATGGGTGGGTAAATGTATGTTTTTTTCAGATCTTTTGATCTAATGGACAAAATATATGGTCAATTTACATATGAATGTACATATACACATACACATTTCATTGGTCATGTCAATCACAGTAATGATTACCTACACCCAACCCTGATCCCTAAACCTACCCGTAGTCTCACTTTAGTCTCAGCCAATGAAATTGGTTGCAGTGTGGGGATTTCCGCTGAACCATTTGGGGAAAAAAAATCACGCATAAAGTTTACATCTTTTGCACTGTTCGAACGCATTTGGTGTGTTTTCGCTATAAAAGCAATCCGGTTGAATACGTTTTCCACTACCTCCAGAAGGGTCGAAAGTGAACAAGCGTTTTACACCCCATTTACACCTGTATTTAGTGTTGTCCACTTGTGATCCCATCAACCAAAATGCATCTTAAAACCAGGTGGAAACAGGTTCGCTTGCAAAGACACTTAAATATTAAATTTTCTCAAATTTTTCCTCATTTTGTTTCCTCATTTTATTTTATCATTTCCCCCCCCCCCCCCCCCCAAATGAAATAACTACATACAGTAATTGGAACTAATTCGATGCAGTATATGTGGATTATCTCTGTCGGACTGGGGTCCTATGCCACATTTGAAAATGAGTGGGTTTTTTTTTTTTGCAGAGTGTAATTGTTAAATGCTGGAGAGCTATTGGACTGAAGAGTATTTTTGTAGTGAAATGTTGTACAGTGACTTCTTATTGGTCAAAATATGTCGTGCAGTTTTATTCCTCATGACAAGTGAAGGTTTTCTTTTCTGGAAATCAAGCAGTATATGATTAATCTCACATGAGTAATATTCAGGTGTTTCAAAAGGAACCTTGAAAGTTTTGTCCTATTCTGTCAAAAAAAACTAAAGATCTATGTCAGCAGTTCTCTTGCTGACACACAAACCATTAAACGCTCTGCGGGGCGCTGAGAAAGAGAAAATAAGTTAATGTATGGGAAGCATTATTCAACAGAGCAGTCTGTCTGATTTGTTATAAAAATGGATGACAACACCTGTCAGTCACCCATAGCCAACCGGTGGAGGGGAATAGTGAGTCAGTCAGTTGTGAATTTTATAATGACATTCTAGGAGCAGGTTGACTTTTTACATTGTGGCGGAGATGGAGTTTTCAGACTTACTCAGATAAATTGTCAATGCCAGAGACAACAGTTTGAGCCAGCGTTATCACACTCACCCCATTTGCATGCATTAATGTTCCTCTATCAATGGGAAAAATAAGACATTCAGGTTGATCTAGATAAAAAATTTCAGACTAATAAGTGGAAAAAATCAATCTTGCATGCTTTGTATTTTCTTGATCAGCCCATCTTTTTCAAGTGCTTTGCTGCCTTCATTCTAGCATATCAGTGAAAAGAAGGATAAGACTCGTAAGTGTTTCCTCGGCACAGTTTTATCTAACTCTTACTTATCGTTTAGCAGCAGCAGGCTCACAGCCTTGACAGCACAGCACAGCACAGCTTAACAGGCTTAAAAAGGCAGATGCGCGGTCAGAGCCAGATCACCACGTTCTGGGTCAAAGACCTGGATGAGATGAGGGAGATCTGGGATGCCTGGCTGATGTTCTCTTATCAAAAACTCACCCATGATCTCCATCAAGAAAATTAATGCTGTTTAGTGTGGGATGAGAGAGCGTAACAAGGAATGGATGGCATTGGTTAATGAATAACTTGATTGATTGTTCGATTAAAGTGTCAGGTATTTTTGATGTATTGTAGATCAAATCATCTTTATTTGTAGTGGTAAAGAACGTTTTTCTGACTCAAAGCCCAAGGCAGTCTCAAAAAAGGAAACACTACTTGTCGTTTTTTTCCATTCTGCTGTGCTGCTTGTCTTTCTAGGTAAACATGAGCTATAGACGGACGTCTTTGACAGTTGCACATTTAACCCATGTCTTGAGCTTTCAAAGCAAAAGCATGTTCTGAGTAAATATACTCATATTCTCAAGCATGCAGTCAGAGTGAGTTCAAGTTGAAGAGCTGCTCGCATAAAATGCCATGTTAGATGAAAGGCAGTGGAATAATGAATCGAGCTGGTTCACTAAGCAAACTGAATCGAACTTTAGTTCCAGGTTGATGACACAAGACACACAAGCCGAAGTAGCACGTACGACTCTAAAGAGCTGGTTCAACCAACTGTTGGATGTTTGCAGAGGATTACCGATTTTAGTTTCATTGCAAGGCAATTTTATTTATTTACCAAATCTCATACTCAATAGTCATTAAGTGCTTTACATAAAAATGAGAAAGAAAAATTCAAGGTATTAAAGTAAGAACTAGAAATAAAATTATTTAAATTAGAATCGATTACCAGGAGATAAAAAAGACAATTAAATGTGAGGCAAATGCTGTATCACAATAATTAGGAGCCACAGTTTCCTCAAATCCCCTCACTCGATTGGGATGTTTTCTTTTATTCTGGACTGCAAGAACAGAGAGTGACTGTAACATCGAGTGTATTGCAATATTAAACATGTATGTATACAGATCTCATAAGGCTCTTAAAATTCTTCAAAATGAACATAAACAATAGCCTTCTCAGCTGCCATAGTTGCCACATCATCAGCAGAGGGTGTTTGACGCACCGTTCCCATTTAAAAAACTTTTTACCGGGGCTAAACGCAGCCCTGGTGAAATGGTGAGGTCGTGTTACGTTGTTCTGTGGAGGAGCGTTAAGAGCGGGTTTTAGGGAAGTGCTACTGGGATACTGGCTCCACAGTAGACACATTACAGGAGAAATGGCCCAGCGTGGCACGTTGTTAGCCCTAAAAACCTTACATATATAGCTACATTATTATAGATATTTTTGATGTATATTTTTCATTTTATTTCTTAAAGTTTAGCCTTGGGTACATCAGTAGAAGCCTCTAAAACAAGCTGTGTATAGTACTGTATATTTAATATGGATGAGCACAAGATTGACATTTTGGAGGATAAAAGTTGATGTTTCCATGTTGCTCGTTAATTTAAAAATTCTCAAGGTAAAAGTCATCTTTAATCATTTTTTTTATATTAATTCATTATTCATTTTTAATAGCTAACTGGATTGACATTAAAATATAATATAAATTCCCCCAGCTATCAGATAGTCCATCACCAGCTAAATCTGTGAATGTGAAAAGACAAGAAGAAAACAAAGAGATCAATTTTTTGCCTCCTTAATTCTGCTTCTAATCTCATCCTTCTATCAGTACCCCCAATTTATTCCATTCTGTCGGCAGAATGATTAATTGACAGGAACAAGATTTATGTTATAACAGCCTATGCCTTCATCATGTCTCTTCTTATTACGTCTTTCATTGCAAATAGACAGTAAGGATCTAAGTGCTCACACTTAATGTAAATGAATAAACATGAACTGGATGCAGTTAATATATAGCATCATTCATTAATATTGTATGGGATGTGTCCCAGATGCACTTGCTGATAGAAATGGGTGACTCAGGATGATAGAGTCTAATGCCAAGAACTGCTGTTTTAGATGCTGAAGTACGAGCGTTCATTATGATGAATCGTTTCCTGCAATAATAAGCAATCCTTCTGTTTAGATAAATACTGAAGGTCACCACAGCCCTGTCAGACCTCAACCTTGGTGGTGACCAGTTTCTTAATGAAGATGAGTAATACTGTTTGAAGACTCAGCTAAAACATTCATTTAAGTCACCTTGGAGCCAAACATTGGAATTATTTTTTACATACTATATGTCATTTATCTCTATTACACTTTCAAGAGTCAATTATTCCAGCAAAATAGGCTAAACGTAATTTCATTTTTATGTATATTATCACAAAGTATTTGAGAGTGAAATAAGCATGACTTATTGCCACATCAACTTAAAAGAATTGAAAAGAGCTATGTGGTAAACTAAAATTGTGCAAATCAATGTGAATCAAAACATGCTTGTTCAGCAATGTTGGCAAAATGTATTTAATGCTTCTGATGGCTGAAAGTGATATATCAAAGGCAAAATGTGCAAACATTTTAAAAAAAAAACATATCTTCTTTTGGTTTAAAGGTTCAAAAATGAATATTCTGTCATTTTACACTTTTTACACTTCACGTTAATTTTTTTCAGAAAAAAACAATGTTGGAAATGTTGGAAAACAACATTTTTAAAAGAATATCTAGGCAATTTTGTTTTTCAATATGAAAGTGAAAGTTTCAAACTTCACATACACACTCTGGGGACATCAGAGACTTCTTGTAGTCTTGTAAAAAGGGGCATACTAGGTGGCCTTTAAGTTGCTGGTATGGCACCAAAATATTTTTTCCCCTAAACTGTGTATTAGGGGACAAGTCTCAAATACCTAATGTTTCAAAGCGGGAATTTCTGTTATTATGGTTCTGTTATGGTATATATTCTGTTATTATGCTAAGTATGATTATTTTTAGGAGACACTGTCAGTGAAAGCCCTAGAATTGAAAGAGTCGGCCAGTGTAGTGGTAGACATTGCATCTTATGCTTAATTAGGGAAATGGTGTTGAACGGAGGAGTTGTCTCCTTGGGAAGAGTTCTGGACACATATTACAGAAAGGTCTCAAAGTGAATAGACAACCGTTTTGTGTTTTGACTTCTAATGTATTTTATTTCTTGGTCAAAATGTGCCTGTAGAAAACTGTAACCCTGTATTATCATTCTAATGTTGTACTTCATTTAATTAGCAACATTCCAAAAAAGCAATAAAAACTTCAATAATAATAAAAAAAAGCTCATCCCAGCTCATCCCAGCTTTGTGATGGAATTGAATGAATGACGCCCGAGGGCGGGATTGAATGACACCTGTTTTTTAAGTTCCAAAAAGCGCATCCATACATCATAAATGTAATCCATACGATTCTAGAGATTTAGTAAAGTGAAGAGATGGGTTTTTGTAAGAAAAATATTCATATTTAAAACTTCATAAGCTATAATCACTGGCTTCTGGAAACTGCTGAGTCAAGTTCTGGTGGAAGAGTGATCTCTGACCCGACTCATGATGTAGGAGTAGTGTAAGCTTGGGTGAGAGTAGATGCCTCTCGCGGTTCAAACAAATAGGGCTGGGCAACAAACTCAAGCTCCTCTTCTTTTATATCGAAACCCTCCAACATTACTTCTGCAATTCCACATTCATTAATATGTCATGTGTCGGGTCAAAGGTCACTCTTCCACTGCAACTAGAGTGTGAACTAACCCTCACTATGATCACTTGTTATGCTTGATTTTGTAGCCATAATGTACATACTAGAATATGTTGATATGTCCTTTTGTAAATGTATACGTTTGTTAAAATGTATAATTTTTTTTTATTTTTTTTATCAATAAATAAAAAAATAAGTGGGGGAATTAAATGTTGAAATTGTAGGGAGCTCTTTGTTAATGATTTGGAAAATTTTCAAAACAAATTGATAAAATTAAGTATTTAAATATTTGAATATGTAATAAGTTAAATTTGTTTGAAGTGCTTTTGCTGGTTTGACGTTAGGCACAGAGTTGACTGAACCGGATAATGGCGCTTTTAAGTTCTATTCAAAGATAGATGGATGGAGAGTTTGCTCAAAAACTGGCGGGGAAAGCAATCATGCTTCAATGCACCTTTTACAAAGATGTCTTGGCCAAAAGCTCATTGCATCAACCTGCCAGACAGATTGCTCTCAAGTTCTGCATGTGCCATTGTCAAGTCTTCACATCCACCGAGTCAGAAAAACAAACTTTTTCTACCATCTGTTCCCTGAGAACTTTTGCCTCATACAGCTAGACTCCCTTCTCGCAGCTTTTCATCTTCCAGAACATACAGAATCAACTCAAGTCTGCGTATTAAAGGAGTCTTTCATAGTGCTTAATGGCAGTAAATAGTTCGACATAGAGTTTAAAATCAAATTTCATTGCAAGCTGCTATGGAAGTCGACGTGATTTGTTTTGCATTCTATATAAGTCTGCTCATCAGCAGGAGTTAATAGAGGCCAATCTTTCTGAGTTTGGTTATAATGTGGCTCTCCCTCATGATTTGCTGGAACCCAAGGTCAATTATTTAAATAGAGAAGTTTCATTGTTATGATACAGCCCTTTAAGTGAAGGAAATGTTTCTCATCAGACTACTGTATTCTCCTGGGGGATGATACCAAGTCGTTTGGGTAATGTAAGACCGTCTCTCACATACTTTAAAGGTCTCAGAAAATTTTGCGACTTTGTGTTGAGCATGGTGATTTATCATCATTTTGGAATGGCATTTTCAGATCTAAGTCTCCAAAACAAGTTTTAAACAAGCTGACCTTTAAAAATTACCCATTTATGTTCGTGATGGAGCTCTGCACATCCAGGTGACTTTTCTTATATATCAACATCAAATATATATATATATATATACACACATATATATATAAAAAAATTATTGGCAGTTTATGCCAGGTAAATTGTATTATCTAATCACTTCTTGTGTATATGAACTCATTTAAAGAGACAGCTGCACTTATATTGTTCTAAATCTGTATTGATTACTTTCTTCTTTGGAGCACGTCTGAGCTGCTCTATTGCATAAAATGCAAGTATAGGGACGAGGGACTAGTTTAAAAAAAAAACACACACACACACACACACACAAAAGTACCATAAAAGTCCCAGGAAAGTAGTCCATACAACTTCAAATAAGTTTAAAACGACAGAGTAAGTAAATGTTGACATTATTCTTCACATTTTTTACACAAACTTCTGACTTTGCCCTTATGACAAACACCCTTTCATTTACAACATGAATTTATGCATAGAGTTCGAAGTCAATCAAAAGAAGGCTTTTCTTTCATACCTACTCTGTTTACTTGAATAACTGACAGATTGTTGGTCTCAATCACCTTGTTGGAAGGAAGTACATGCCGACAGCAGAGACCAAAAGTCCCTTTCACATTTGACTTTCAGAGCCAAATGAATGCTGACTCCAACATTTTCCACCAGGCTATTTGACTGCTGAACTTTTCAACTTGAGAGCTGTAAGCCACTTCTGAATAGTTGAAGATATAGGGCTTTGGTATAAAAACATACTGTAACCACAGTGCTGGGTGAACTGTGTTCTACACAATATATATATATTGTGCTTAAAGGGATAGTTCGCCCAAAAAAAAGACAATTCTCTCATCATTTGCTCATTTACATGTTATTTACTTTCTTCTGCAGAATCCAAAAGGAGATATGTTTGAGAAACATGATTTTTTATCATACAAAGAAGACAGAAGAGAGACATGAGGGTGAGTAAATGATGACACTAGTTTCATTTTGGGGTGTTGATTCCTGAGAAAAACTGAAGGGCATTTGTTGTCACCAGTTTCTAAGGCAACAGGGTTTTTTGATTCACCCACATCTTATCTTACTCTACGGAGAGTAATAGCTTATCCTCTGGCTGACTAGTGAGGCTCTGGCACATATGACATGCTGCAAATCTAAAAATGTGATAATAAATCCATCTCCATTCATTAATGTATATATTTGTAGTTTCTTTGTTGTTTAAGCTATATCAGTCTTGCACACAGTATCTGCTCTTATAACCTCACCATGGATTCATTCCATTGGCCTTATAGTCTCGCAGCTGAAGCACATGGTTGAGACCACACATGGCACTAAATCCATTTTTCTGTGAACTCCACACCCACCATGTCTAAAGTCTGTGCACTCAGATCTAATCCTCAAAGCAGCTCTCTGTTGCTGTAGGGGAAATGTGGGCTTGTGTTTTGTGTCCAAAGTCTTGATGACCATTCGAGGGCATCGAAATCAATCCTTGCCCCCAAGACAAGGAGCACAAATAATCTTCTGTGGGTACCAGTGTAGCTTGCTCATATCTGGCTGTGCCATATAATAGTTTTAGTAAATGTGCCACCTACAATAACAACGGTTTGTAGTCAAGGGATTGAGCAATAACAGATAAAGGCAATTTTAAAGTCTGCATGATTGTTGAATTGTGGTCGTTTGATAATTGCTGTGATTTCATAAGTGACTGGTTGCTGGAAAGAAGGCTTTATAGCCTTATAGAGTGATGTTGTTGAAAGGGGAAGGTAATGTTTTTGATGCAATATTACAAGGGCGCATTAACGGCACAAAATGTAAGTTTTTGGATTAAAATATCTAAAAGCACTAGATCAGTCTTATGTATTTTGTTGACTTGAGTACTTATATTATCCCAGGTGTTTCCAAGAATGTTTAAATCCGGAGAAATAAGCAATTTCAACCAGGACACAGACCGTGTCCGTGCGTCGCCTAACAATGACATCATACCTGCGTTACCCTCGATTTCTGGTTTTATTTTGTAGAAACCATGGAAACACCAAAGAAGGTTTAATATTTTACATTTTATTAAACAAGAGAACACGTGTTTAGATATTTTTAGACAGAAAACTAATTATTGTTATATAGCTCAACACATTTAGTCTTATTGTTTGAATCTCATTTTCTTGATTTTCCATAACATAATAAATAAATAACATTACTTTAGAGCTGTGTGTCGCTCGTCTCTTATTAGCAATTGCTCCAGTGGCCTCATTCAGTCCCCTCCCGATTCTTTTTCCACCAGCTGTGAGGTGAATCTCCCAAGATTCCGTGCTCAATCTTGAAGACACCTTTATTTTGAATAGGCAATCTCTAGCGGCAAAAAATTATGTTAAAATGGCTTCAATATGTGTATATATATATATATATATATATATATATATATATATATATATATATATATAAAGAACTGCAACATTCAAATTGACCATTTGATTTTGTGGATTTGAAATTTTAAGAGATGAAAAGACATTTATTGATTTACATTCCTGGGCAAAAAACCAGAAAAAAAGAGAAAAAAAGAAAAGAAGGACCAAGCCTAAAATGGCTAAACACTAAGCTTTTAATTGTCTTCTTTATAACCACAAATTATTGGTCAGGAAATTAGCAAAATGTAAGCAAATGCACTACTTAAAAAGCCATGTCCCAGAAAAAGATCAAAGACAGAACAAAGTTTTTGGCAGAGTATGAGGCGTTGTGTAGAGAGTAATGAATTATAATTAAACATGAGTTGCATAGTGATGCTCCAGAGCAGTGTCTTCGAATATCTGCTGAGAAATTAAATAAGAACCGCATCTCTACCACAGTGAAGCATGGAGAAAGAGGTGTCTTTGTTTAGATAGTCTTTTCAGCTGCTGGTATTGGTGAGCAAATTCACTGTGAAAAGTCATTTAAGGCTTTGGAGTACATGAGTATACTGCAGAATGGCTTGCTTCCCACAAATGATCAGAGGACTGATCTGATGTTATTTTTCAGCAACACAATGCTCCTGTCCAAACTGCAAAGACAAGTCTATCAGGTTCATGCTTTGACTTGGTCAGACTGTCTGAAGCCATCAACATTGAATGGAACAACACTGACTTTTGTTCCTGTAAAGAGATGTCTGCAAGTTTACCCACACAGCCCAAACATTTAAAGAAAACAAAGGGGAAAGCTATTCTGTGCAAAGTTATTTTATCAACAGCATTTGTACAATTCTTGCTAAATTCTGGACCAGTGATTTGTGATTAAAATGGTTAAGACCACTAAATATTTTGCCATTTTTGGCTTGGCCTTTTTTCCTCATTTTTAAAATTATTTTATTTTTATTTTTTTGCCCAGGGGTAAATATTAATATTTTTGATTTTCCGGTTAGAGATTGAAAAAGATAAAGATGGACAAATCCACTTGCCATCCCTCGTCACCACCTTCATTTTAGTCATTTTAATTCCGAACAAATATCTACTTAACATAATTTATTCATACGAATAGATAGTTTACAGTTTGAAAAAGAGTAATTAATCATTCATTTCTTGAAAGAAAGAAAGAAAGAAAGAAAGAAGAAAGAAGAAAGAAAGAAAGAAAAGAAAGAAAGAAAGAAAGAAAGGAGATCACACACTATAACATCAGTTACGGGGTTATGAAAAGAAAAAAGATTGTGATTAAAGAATGCAGGGCTTGTGTTTTATTCTCACTGATGTTTATGTAACAGCCCCGCCTCGTTTTCCAACCTTCTCAATCTCTGTTGGAGGGACTGAGATTGTCCCTCAGTGGACGCTGAAGGTTACCGCGTGCGTAAAGCGCGCGCTCAGATGCTGCGCTCACAAGCGCATTGCTCGCACTCCGCTTGGACTCTCTAACGGATATGGGTTGCTCCTACTAAGAGCAGTTTAACACCTCCATAAAACCAGGAAAAGCATATTTACATCATGTTCAACTTCTTTTAATCACCAAAATGAAATTTCCCCGTGGAAGTAGTGTTCGTGTCCGCCGGTTTACAGTGGTTGTATCCACCCGTGGAGCTGTAATTGAGACAGAAGAGAAATACAGTTACAGTCGCTCGGATGGACTAGTGTATCCGATGGGGAAAAGTGGATTTAAAATATAAGAAACGGAATACTTCCGCTCTTTGGATGAAAGCTGCGGTTTGAAGGTACAGCACGGCATCTTCTCTCGGTTGTGAAGTAGTTATTTCTGCTCATGAATAATTAGGAAGCTCAGTTGAGCTGCTAATTTACAGATATTCGCTGATGCTGACACTTCCAGACAAACTTTACTTCCACTGCGTGTGGAAAAACAAGCCTTTGTTTCAGAAGAGTGTGTGTAAAATCGGCTCATTATCTTCTCCAATTAATGCCTCCGCTTTTCAAAGTGATGAAATTGCAGTAATTTCTCAATGTTTACGATGATGTGCGGGTGTGTGTCACGGAGCGCGAAAGAGAGCGAATAAGAGAGTGAGGGAGAAGAAATAGGTCTGATATAGACATTGTCACTGTTGTTTACAATTAATCTGAATCGTTTCATTTTAGATGTTGTGTTTGGGCCAATTATATTAAAGATCTTTAACTACTGTGTACTGTTTAACTACATGTATGCAATTAAGTTAAAGTAATCAAACGTCTCATTTTACAAACACAATATAACTAGTATGCAGTATATAATATTACACACACACATGTATGTATCTATCTATCTATCTATCTATCTATCTATCTATCTATCTATCTATCTATCTATCTATCTATCTATCTATCTATCTATCTATATGTGTGTGGGTGTGTGTGTGTATATAATAGTAGAATATAGATAGATAGATAGATAGATAGATAGATAGATAGATAGATAGATGTACACAAATACACAGTATCAAATGTTTAAAATTTCTCCTGTAATAATTTTTTTCCCCTAATGAACGAAAACAAAATTGCTGCATGGTCTGAGGCTTTCTCTTAGGTATGATTCAGTTATTAATGTACACTTATCTAAAGATCAATTCACATCCTGAATTGATCTGATACAACATCCCATTACAAACCAAACAAACACAATTGCACATTATTGTAAAAGTCCAATGGTTGATATGAGAAAGAATTTTTAAAAAAAAAAAATTAGTTGAGCTATGATGCGTATTTCTTCCTCTGCAGGGAGTGTCAACTCTGAGACAGCTTTCATGATCAAAACTGACACTGAGAAGGCTAAAGAGGCAATTATGTGGAAAACCAATAAGGGGTGGTCCCTTTACACAAGAGTGGGTTACATCTGTGGTTGTGGTGTTTTTGAATGGATTTTTCCCTCAGCAAAATGCATTTTTTACTATCATATTGAACGGTTTAAGTGATGACATATTGCTATCACAGTTCTGCCTTTCCAACATTTGTTTCATTTACATGCACAATTGCAGACGAGGCGCTGCTGAGACCCTTAGTGATGTTACATTCAGGATGCGGCAAGGTTCAAGCGTTCTTGCCTCTGTCTTTTCCCTTACATATCTTTCTGATTTATGTAACATGGGTCAGTGCAAATTGACCAGTGTAATGTTTTATGTGATATAAATATAGTCCACCCGAAAATAAAAAACCTGTCATCTCTAGGATGACGTTCCAAACCTGTATGACTTTCTTTCATCTGTGGAACACAAAAAGATATTTCGAGAAGAAAAAAAAGTTTTTTGTTCATTCAATGAGTTTCAATGGTGTCCAGTGTTGTTTTGGACCCCTTTGACTTTCATTGCACGGAGAAAAAATAGAAAAAGCTTAACCTAAGCTGTACCTTGTCCCTTCCATTTCAAAGCCATAATTACAAAATAACTTAAGAAGACAAGTAGACCTTTGTTCTGAGTTTGATATCATTAAGATGGCCACAATAGGTTCATTCGTCATGAAATGCAAATTAATTCCATCTATTTCCTCGTTATGGGTTATAATAGATTTCGTGCTGAGCTCACACGAATTCTGCAATATTTGCTAAATATGGCAAGAAAATCAACTGCTCACTGTGCGGTTTCCTTTTCTCAATTTGCAGAGACAGTATATACTACGAGCCCTTTTGTTGTTGTATTTTATGAAACACTCACACCTCCCCTTGTCCACTTATTATTGAGCTGATGCTTCTTATGTTTCTGTATGTATTCTTGGATGTGGTTCAAGGGAAAACAGCAGGGAGGGAGGAGACTTCTGTCCTAGTTAGTCAAGTCACATCTAGAGTTCAAACACAGGCTTTACAGGGCAGCTGAGCGAACGATCACCCATAAATAAAGGATAGACTTTATTCAGTGTACCATGCAGCGCAAGGCCACAGCCCTGAGCTTTCTAGTGAAAACTTCTGCTCAGGTGTTCCAATAAGAAATTGATTTTTCATGCCAAAACTTAGTGGAACATGCTGTGAAATCTGGTTGATGTGATAAGGCACACCACGGGATACAAAGCGTGGCTTAAAAAAAATGAAGTACTTTCTTAAAAGTACTTCTCTAAAGTAAGATTTTTTTTGATAAAATGTCTCGTCTTTGGTTTTAGGGTCTCTGCTTGGCTTCAACCATCTGATGGAAGTCTTCACGGAGTATGCCTATAATGAGAGCTTCTTTGAAAATGGATCCCGGGAGTTCAATGCGACGGAAGAAGGGGGGCGGCACCAGTACAATTATTATGCCATGCTTCTCACGCTGCTCATTTTCGTCATTGTCTTCGGCAACGTGCTGGTGTGTATGGCCGTCTCCAGAGAGAAAGCCCTGCAGACCACCACCAACTACCTGATAGTTAGCCTGGCTGTGGCTGATCTGCTAGTTGCCACACTTGTGATGCCATGGGTGGTTTACCTCGAGGTAGGTAATCAGATCCTGTTGTTGGGGATCCTAAAATGATTTTAACCATATACCATTTGTTGTTTGTAATAATGCAAGGACAGATTATTACATTATTTTCAACTGATTAGTTTGTCATTTCTTTAGCCATAACTCAGAGTCAATCTGGGCAAGAATTAACTTAGAGGAGCTGCAGGCTTTTCTTAAACCTCATTCTAGCCAATCAATTTTCAGTAGCCACTAGCACATGTCTAATTCTAGAATGTCTTATCCTAGCCATGGGTTAGTAGTTATTTTCAACCAAGAGAAGAATCCCTTGTGTGTGTCATCGAGCCATGCATATTAGCAAAGCTATCTGACTGCAAGCAAAATCCATAGGTTGAAATGCACATGCAGATCATAATCTTGATTTATGTTCTTCTGAGATTAATGCAAGTGGGAGGATTGTTGTGATTTTAAACTGAGCAGTCAAAAGGGTCAAAAGTGACACTTCATTTGCAGCACATGCAATTTACAACATTATTATAACTCCCTTTATCAAATTAGCCTTTTGATATCTTGTGATGTGTTGCTTTTCTCCTAAAGGGCATTACCGAGTAACTGCATTCTCAGTCAATAAATGAAGGTCGTAATTTAGTTTGAATCATTTATATGCGTGAACAGAATATTAAGGAGCACTACTGCACTGTAAAACTCAAATGTTTTGAGTATTCTGAACTTAAGTTGAACTTAACTCCTTTTTTTTAAGTTTGTAGAAATTAAGAATGTTTAGAATGTTTGTGACAAGTGGGGCGGGGCCAAGAGCCGTGAAAGTCATGGCATCCTTTCATTCCCACATTTCTCAGCCTTGCCCAACTCATTATAATGTTAATTACTTACACATGACATTCAGGTTAATAGCAAATACTATTATAACTCTCAAAGAGACTGTCATTATATTGCATGTGTATAATCACACAACATACAATATATACGGTCTAAAAAGTTTTGTAGGCCATCCTCAACAAAACCACAGGCTCTACACTTCACCACAATGGTAACCCAAAACTAACATAACAGAACTCAATGTAAATCCCAACATAACACAACATTAACTTATGTCTCCCTATAGTAATCTTGTGCAAAACACACAAAACAGCCCTTAATTTAAACATTTATTTATACAGTCTGATGCGAAGCATTCTGGGAATTAGAAATCTGCTGCAACTCAACTCAATCATATTAAGTGCAGCTTACTACAATGGAATTTTGAGTACACACAACTTTTTTCTATTAAGTACAATCAACTTTTATTATTTGATTATTATTATTTTATTATTTCAATTTCAATTTAATTAATTTCACTGTTCGCTTTTACAGTGTGTAAGATGTTTGAAATGAAATGGAGTCTGATTATTAGCTAAATAAAAAAAACGGATCAAATTTGAATCTACTGATTATATAAACATCACGATAATATTGAGTAACTTACAATTAACAACAATTTTGAAGATTATTTTGTCTATTTTTCCTTCAAAAACTACACTTTAACTACTTTTAACCACAACTACAATGTAGAAGCAGGATCAACAGTTGTGCATATCATTAACAGTGATTAATGAATCGTTTGAATAGATTCAATGACTCACTTATAAAAACAGTCATTTGTCACCACCAGGGCTGGGTAGGTTACTTTTAAAATGTATTTCACTACAGATTACAAAATACATGCTTTAAAAAGTCATTTGTAGCGTATTTCGTTACATTATTCAAGTTTAGTAACTTAATCTAAATACTTTAGAATACTTTGGAATACTAATAATTATGTAACACACACAGAAAAGGTCAATGGTTTTTATCTCACAATTCTGACTTTTTCCCTCAGAATTGTGTGACAAAGTTGTAATTGAGAGTTATAAAGTCAGAATTATGAGATATAAACTGACAATATTGAGAAAAGTCAAAATTTTGAGATATAAATTCACATACTAAATTCACAATTGGAAGAAAAAAGTTAGTATTGCAAGTTTATATCTCCCAATTCTGACTTTATAACTTTATAAGTTTAAATCTTGCAATTCTGAGAAAAAGAAGTCAGAATTGTGAAATGCAAACTCACAATTGTGAGGGGAAAAAAACAAATTGTGAGAAAAACTTGCAGTGACCTTTTTTACAATTATAAAATGACTCACAAACAACTATCACAAAACATGAAAACAGCCGTGTATCATCCAGGTCATGACAGGACAGTTAAGTTAAGTTAACAGTTGGGCAATTTTTTTTTTAATAAATTCAGTCATTTTGTCTTGCTCAGGACAATACTAAATAAAAATAACAAAATTTTTATGATCCCTCTTAAAAGTATTAAAATGTTGATGAAACTTAACTCTGCTTTTTCAGACTGTCAGCGTCAGAGAATCACCAACTGCTGTTTAAATGACATTAATTTTCAAAGTAATCACTTTGGTAATCTAAAATACTTTTCAGATGTAACTGTAATCTGATTACCACCCATTTAAAATGTAACTGAAATGAAATACAGTTACTCAAATTTTGTATTTTAAATACGTAACTAAGTTACTTGTATTTCGTTACTCCCCAACCCTGGTCACCACCTACCAACATAACGATGTAACTGGCAGACATTCTAAAAGAATTCTAAAAGAAAAATGTACATCTGACATTCTGACTTCGGTTTGTAAATATAGCAGTAAATCCATTCTCAAACTGCTTGTCCGTTGTTGGGTCACGGGGATGCAGAATGGACATTATGCTCTATTTAAATCTTTTCTCCTTAAATTGTGGAATTAAATTGGAATTTAAATGCATTCTCAGTTCATTTCTGAAAGCCACACAACTCTTTCTGTGCACAGCTCTCTTTTAATGCAAGGACATGTTTTGATCACTGGCAATGTCTGAGAATGATAGCGGTGAGGCTCATTTCATCTGAGTTTAGAGATATGGTGATGAACTGATTCGGGCAACTCACAGCCGCTTTCATTAGAGGTGTCAAATAATTCTTTAATCAATGACAGTGATGCAAACTCCAGAGGCAGGGACCTAAGACCATCAAGAGCTTTCCGAGTCCCTCGGCTTGCCTGAGGACACACATTAATCAGAGGAGACTCTGCCAGCCAACTCAGTAGAAGCAAACTAGATGAGGCTGGCTGGTGCTATATTGCTTCTCTCTGCCAGTTTTATCGAGTAAACCAGAGAAAATGCCAATATTTTATTGCTTTAAACATTATTATAGTGGCTGAAGCTGTTGCAAATCGACTTTCAGATGAGAAAAGCAAGTGGTTGTGGTGTTACCATGGATATTTATAATGTAAAGATGTTAGTAAAATGCAGTGCTTCTGGCAAGTTACTAACTATTACACATTTACAGGTAAACCGTGTGGGTTTGCATTCAGATGTATTGTTCCATAAATAAGCAGAGCATCTAGTTATCCATGTCTGTCCTCCTAGGTGGTGGGAGAGTGGCGGTTCAGCACAATCCATTGTGACATCTTTGTCACCCTGGATGTGATGATGTGTACAGCAAGCATACTCAATCTATGTGCCATCAGTATTGACAGGTAGGTGCACTGCCATTACAAGAATCATCTAATGCTGACCAAGACATAATTTGGTTGCTCAGATCAAAAGAGGAACCAACTCAGCTTTTACACACCTGAAAATAATTTGATGCCGAGGTTGTTATATATAGACAGGGCTGGGTAGGTTACTTTTCGAATGTATTTCACTACAGATTACAAAATACATGCTTTAAAAAGTAATTTGTAACATACTTCGTTACATTACTCAAGTTTAGTAACTTATTCTAAATACTTTAGAATACTTTACTTAAACTGAAAATATTGAGAAAAGTCATAATTATGAGATATAAACTCACGTACTAAATTCACAATTTCAAGAAAAAAAGTTAGTATTGCAAGTTTATATCTCCCAATTCTGAGAAAGAAAAGTCCGAATTGTGAAATGCAAACTCACAATTGTGAGGGGAAAAAACAAATTGTGAGAAAAAGTTGCAGTGACGAGTAAATTATAAAATGACTCACAAACAACTATCACGAAACATGAAAACAGACGTGGATCATCAGGTCATGACAGGACAGTTCAGTTGACAGTTGGGATTTTTTTTTTTTTAAATAAATTCAGTCATTTTGTCTTGTTCAGGACAGTACTAAATAAAAATAACAACATTTTTATGATCCCTCTTAAAAGTATTAAAATGTTGATGAAACTTAACTCCGCTTTTTCAGACGGTCAGAGTCAGAGAATCACCAAATGCTGTTTAAATGACATTAAAATTCAAAGTAATCACTTTGGTAATCTAAAATACTTTTCAGATGTAACTGTAATCTGATTACCACCCATTTAAAATGTAACTGTAATGAAATACAGTTACTCAAATTTTGTATTTTAAATACGTAACTAAGTTACTTGTATTTCGTTACTCCCCAACCCTGTATATAGACAGACAATAACAACTTCATTGGACATTATCTCTTACATGAGATCAGAATAGTAAGGAATACTTGTTAGATCAATAGTGGTTCATACTAAATGTCTCTATTTATACAGTAAGTAATCAGATATTAGAAAGAAATAATAGAAGGGATTACAGAGGTCATGGGAAGTAGCAATATGTGGTGCTATACATCACAGATCACATGATTATCAATCCTATCCAGAGACATGTAAGAATATGAATCAGGTCATATAAGCCATTTAAAACAACGGTGAATCCATTTGTCTGGTATCTCCCACAGGTACACAGCTGTAGCCATGCCTATGTTGTACAACACACGCTACAGCTCCAAGAGGAGGGTCACAGTCATGATTTCTGTCGTCTGGATTCTGTCATTTGCTATATCATGTCCACTGCTGTTTGGACTCAATAATACTGGTAAATATGGGGGAAAAAAATATTCACTTTACCTGGACTGGGAGTCCATCACCATTCCAAAGTTTGGGGATAGTAAGATTTCTTATTAGAAAGAAATGAATACTTTTATTCTGAAAGGACGCATTCATTCATTTCATTGATCCTTATAAGACCTTCTAGGGTCATAGAGCTGGAGCATATCCCAGTTTCTTTGGCCAGAGGCAGGGGAAAGTACCCTGGACAGATGGACAATCCATCACAGGGCTCTCACACACACCCAATCACACATAGGCAATTTTGACTCTCCGATTCACCTAACCTGCATGTCTTTGCACTGTGGGTGAAACCAGAATACCCAGAGGAAAACACTTTGACATGGGGAGAACACACAAACTCCACAGAGAAAGGCTCGAAGGTACCTTCAATAATGATACTGAAGCCTAAAGCTTTCACATTATAGGAATGGTTTACATTTAAAATAAAATTGTAATTGAAATACATTTAAACTGTAATAATATTTTACAACATTACTGTTTATACTGTATTTCTGATCAAATAAATGCAGCCTTGGTGAGCATAAGAGGCTTATTTTTAAAAAAAACATTAAAATAATCTTAATCTCCCCGAACGTAGTGTACAATTAAAATTTGTGATCCAGTTAATCATAAAATACTGTAATTAACTTCATGTATCTGCTGAAAAAGGCCTTCAAATGAAGATAAAGACATTAAATTGTTGTGGCAGATGAGTAAATAGACATTATAAAAAGAATCCTTAGAAGCCAACATACTGCTTTATTATTACGGTCTTGCTGCTCACAGATGAGCACAACGACGGAGATAAACAGGAACAACATTTAATTATCATAAACTGGAGAAAGTACCAGGAGAACAATCCACACAAGACACCAAAACCTAAATAACGCTAGACAAAGACTGAACAGAAACTGACGGTATAAATACCAGGAACACAGGGGCGCAAACAAGACTAATTGATTACACACCTCTGACAGGAATTAATTAATAATGAACTAAACGAGTTGTGGGAGCAAAACAAACAAAGAGCACATGTGAAATAGAGTCCAAACAGGGATACATGTAACATTTATATCTGTAAGTTTACTTCTGCCATACTGTCCAATTTGCAGCATTTTATATACATTATTCTACATGTGAATTAATAACCATAAGTAATATAATAACCATAAATAAGTGGATCCCCTTGTATTATTAAAATGTATATAATAATAATATAATATATCATTATACACACACACACACACACACACGATGTATATATATATATATATATATATATATATAATGCTACAATGTAACAGCTTGCACTTACGAGCTGAATTTACAGAATATTAGTGTCATTATCTTTCATCCACACTGGTGTTAGGGGCAGCCAAAATAGGTTAGGTCACCACTTAATTTGAAAGTTATATTAGAGGAAGTAATATAATCAGCATTCTTCTGCTTGACTGCTCGTCGTGGGAGGATGGGGGTCAGGTACTTGTGGGCATGAACAAATTACACTGCAAGATACTGACGTTATATTCCCCAATATATATATATATATATATATATATATATATATATATATATATATATATATATATACACACACAAAATGTATTAAAACAAATGTACTGATCATTTGAAAAACTGTTTAAGAGCAATGAAGGATATATAGATGAAAATAAATAATGTGACAATGTTGCCATCTTTGTAACTAGCTAATTTTCATTGTATTTTCTGTTACAGTCACCCATGATGATGCTCTGTGTGTGATCGCAAACCCTGCCTTTGTAGTGTACTCCTCCATCGTATCCTTCTACGTTCCTTTCATAATAACGCTGCTAGTCTATGTGCAGATCTACGTGGTACTGCAAAAGAGACGGAAACGTGTCAACACTAAACGCACATGCCCAGTTCGAGACACGGATATGAGCTCGACTTTAAAGGTGAGAACAGCTGTTTGGTGACGAGTTATGAAAGTTTCTGCTTACTTGACACTCCAGTATAGATTAGTGAATTGGGATTGTTAAAAAACTGCAGTGTCAATGAATTTCATAGTAATTCATCAGCACTGTAATTCTCATTAGTAGTATATCAGTAATGAGCAGCTGGATAGGAATGAATTGTAGTACATATGTTAGGTTGTGCATCTATGATCATGGCATGTCTAAAATGTCCTTTTCCCATTTTTTGTTGCTTGTATTGATTCTCCTGATATACAGCAAATCAATGCAGGAAATTGCTGCTGCTTCATATCATTGTTATTATACTGTTACACATTGCTAGTCTTTGCATTGTTTTACATAAAGCAGTGACATCCAGGCTTCTCCATGGAGCGCATGCCGCAGCAGAATAAATTCAATATAGCATTATTCAAAGAAACTGATAGCTTATCTACCCATCCTAAGCTTCTTCAAGGGCATCAGTGCATTATTGAGAGGCATTTGTGTTTAGGGAGTTCTCATACTGTGTCCTGATGGCATAAGTAAACATCGCATCTCCTATCTGTGGTTTGTGACTGCTGTGTCTCCTCCAAAGCGTTCTGATGTGAAAACAGGCTTTAGATCAACATCATGTTTATTTTAGGAATGCTTTCATTTTGAAGTGCAAAACTCATCCTTATCCTTCTATATAGCAAGTGTCTTGTTTTTTTTTAAATGCTGAACTTTTGGATTTAGATCTGAAATGATCTTTAAATTATCTGCAAAATATATATACTGAGAATGCAAAGCTTTAGCAATCCTGCCGAGCAGGTAATTTAAAATGTTAAAGGATTTGGAAACTTTTCCTAGCGCATTACCTATAAACATGATCTATAAGCTGACATTTGCAACAAAATATCACTGTAACTGAATGGAATTACCAGCCTTGCAGTTGCAGGTTCCTTCCGATTTTTATAATTGCAAATAAATTTAAACCGAACCTGGGGCGGGACAACTAATTCCTTTCTGGTCTAAATCTGTCAAAACAGTCTGGTGTTTGTCCCATGTGTGTTTCAGAAATGCACTCACCCTGATGATGTGAAACTGTGCACTATGATCGTCAAGTCCAGCGGGAATTTTCCTGTGAACAACAAAAATGTGGTACAGCCAATTTTACTCTTGCTTGCAAAATATCACTCTCACAGGATTTTTCAGCTGCTGTTTTTCGTATCCACCCAAAGTATTGATGACAGATGACATTTGAGAAATGACAATGTGTCAGCAAATATTAAATGTTAATCTCTGCACCCAGTTTACTTTATTTGAAGTTATATTGACTGAAACAATAAACAAGTTGTTCTGAAATTAACTCTCTGATAGAGTAAGTAGGCTTGATCATGTGCACTTCCGCTATACATTTAGCCAAAATTACTTATTTTCCACCTCCTTTTTTTGTTTTGTTTTTAGATCTTTATAAAGGAGGTGGTAAACAATGGAGAGGACCTCCAAATGGATGAGATCACAAACTTAAACCCTCCGAAACAGAGGAAGCAGGAACAGTCTGGTGCAGGTCAACAACACAGCAGGCTGGTTAACTCTAATGTAAGAGAGACTGACATGTCACCTCCATCGCCTGAAGCAGGTGTCAAACCTGAAAGAAATGGCAACACCAGCAATATCACAAAAGGGGCCAAAGCATTTGAGATCCAGGTCTCCCCTACTGGCAAAACACAGACATCAGTCAAAACTCTTAACAAACGCAAAATCTCCCAGCAGAAGGAGAAGAAGGCCACTCAGATGTTAGCTATTGTTCTTGGTAAGTGTGTGATGTTATCTGATGTTAAAATACTTTAAAGAGGACATATTATGCCCCTCAAGTCTCAGGTGTCCACATCATGTGTCCGTAACGTTTCAGCTCAAGACACCCCAAAGATTATTTAATATACCATGTTGGTAATATACCAGCAAAAACATTCCATTTTCGTGCATGTAACTTGATGCAAATGAGCTGCTTGTTGGTTGATTTGCACACAAAGTGTAAACAATGTGACTCTGTGGCACTTTGAAAACATTGCTGTTTATTTGATTATCACCAAAGGCTTTAGATATAGAAAGAAGGTACACTCATATTACTTATGAATGGGAGAAAGTGCAATTCACAATATGGGTGCTATATATATCTGCTAATCAAAGTCCCACCTTCTAAATAAAATTACAAATCATGTGTGGCAAAGTCATCTGCAGCTGCCATTAGAAGGTCTGGTTCCTATAGAAACAGTCAGTGTTCTGACAGTCAGTCTGTTCTTTTTTAATGCTACTCAAGCATATGAGAAAGTTGTCAGATGTCAATGGTGATTTCAAAAAGGAAATTTAATCATAAGTTTGGTGTACAGCTTTGGAGAATTTGACGTTTCTACAGTCAAAGAAAGAGGAGCTGTACTTGCATGACTAAATAAATAGCTGCCCGAGAGGCATTTCAAAGATACGTTGTCATCACAATAACAGCAACGGTGTGTCTCTGGATGTGGTAATGTCTGAAAGTGAAAGTGATGTGACATGTAGCCAAAACTGGTGTCCCATAATCAGAAACACACACCCATTTTTGCTGTGTTGCCAAGGGAGCAATTAGGGGTTAGGTGCCTCAGTTGTGTGTAATGAAAGTGAAAGACAGCACACCACCTACATTTCCTGGCCATACTGAGACTCAAACCCACAACGTTTAGGTGACATGTCTGATTCTCTAACCATCTGGTCACAACTGCCCACTGATATCTGATATTCTAATCAAAGTATTCAGTTTTAATTTTTGCAGTTTCGTTTGGTGATGCAAATATACGGTGCAAAAATTACACACTACATGCCATTTAATCTTCCATTTGTGTTAGTGAGCTACACAATATTAAATGAAATGAAAATGCCTCTGCAAAACCCCTGAATGAAAAAGCTTATATGTTTGCAACTGTAAAGCACAGTTTCTTAACATTGCCCACCCAAATATTTTCATCAACCCTTTTGTCTGCTTATTTTCAGGTGTATTTATCATCTGCTGGCTGCCGTTCTTCATAACACACATTGTGAACACTTACTGGCAAGTCCCTCCTGAACTCTACACTGCCTTTACGTGGTTGGGTTACGTGAACAGTGCAGTAAATCCCATCATATACACCACTTTCAACATTGAGTTTCGCAAAGCTTTCATTAAGATTCTACACTGTTGAGAAAGAACTCATGCCAATGGAGCAGAAGGGATGGAAATAATACCTCATCTGCAGTGGACACACTGTAAAACTTTATTTAAACAAAATCAAAATCAGATCCCATGTGGACTATGGCCTGGGGACTACATCTCTTGCATTTCACTGAGATTGAAACTAAAGGAATGTATATAAATTGTCTGTATTATATATTAAAAAAATAATTTTGTTCCAAGATCATATCGCCCAAAAAAGAAAAGAAAAATGCATATAAAAACCCTGGGGGAGATGGGGCTTTTAAAGCAGTTATCTTCAGCACAGACAAAAATGCTTGTTTGGAATACTACAAGCAATGCCTTTGCTTATCTGTTTGTCAGTATTATTTTTGATTATTTTGCTCAAAACCTAAATGCAGCTACAGTAGGTGGAAATTTTAAAGCATGGTAGTACATGCAGTACTGTGATACAAACAAATGCTTTGTAGTAACCAATAGGCCATGCACTGCATGGAGGTTGTAATTTTTTCTGTTGAAAAGCTTATTTATGCCAGTCATATCTGCAACGTTATGTCCCACATTCATAATGTGTTTGTTAGATGTTCTCCCAGCAACTAACAGAAGACAGAAACCTTAATATATTAAGAAAAGTCAAACTGTAATTTCTGTACAAATATCAGCACTTGTGCCACGCCTACAGCAAAGTGGATTTAACGTTTTAAAAAAAGCATAGAGAATAAATATAATTTCAGTGAAATACTGAGATTTTCAAACAAAATAACCTTGACCGTTGTTTGTCAACTTTCCTGATGGAAACTTTAACCATTTCAGTTCCTTTTTTGGCCTTGTGGAAGTGTAGACAATACTGACAGAGTGAAATGAGAGAATAAGGACGAAATGCATGCAGTCCCTGGGGATTGGTTTGTGTGGACCGGGGATGAGAAGCCAAATGTGTCAGCAAAATGAGTGTAAATTTAATTTAAGGTTCCTTTTTATTATTTATTATGTTTATATACATAGCGTTTCATGCTTTATATGACACACCTTGAATGTGATGGGTCTGCCGTTGCAATGTAATGCATGTTCTCATGAGATGTATGTCGCACAATGATATAGACTTATGAATAAAGTAATTGTGCACTGCTGGATTACCGTATCATGACAGATGTCTTAGTGATATGAAGCTACAATGGGCAAATTCCAAACAGCATTTTTACACTCTTGAAGGGCACTTTGAGAACGCCATTTGTAGTGCTGTTCCAAACTAAATGAATCCCTTCACGAAGGGCCCTTCCACAAGGCTGTTAGTGAAGGGCACATGTAATGGTCACTTTGAGGAAGTAATTTTATAATTTATGGTCATGTGACCCAGCACGCGTGATTCATTCATTTTAGAGTTTCAGCTGATTGGCATCCCAGGTGAAGATAATGAAAATAAATTACGTTGATCCCTTCGCCAAGTGCTTTCCAAAGGCTTAATAATTGCACGTTAGAGCCCTGCTCCCTCCAAAGTCCCCACTCCAAAGAGAGTAGGGCATAGGGATGCTCCCTTCAGTTTAGAATTTGCCCAAAATCTGCTATCTGTAGTGGCCGAGAGAGCTCATCGAGCTGCAACTGAAAAAAACATCTTCATCAGTTTAACAACATGAGCTGCAAATGCTCGCAACACAACCGAATGCAGAAAAGTGCTGCAAATATCACAGACCACAACGGAAATGTTTCAAGAAACCCTAACAAGTGACCAACCTGGCTGGGACTTATTGTTCAATGCCTACTCGTCAGTTGTGTAGACCTGAAAGGTGAGGGTTTTTTTTTTTGTTGTTTTTGTTTTTTTTAACATACTGATCATTTGTGCGTTGTGAGTATTTGCAGCATGTTTCTGTATTTAGTTGCGTTGTGAGTATTTGCAGGCAGATGGGTTTTTTCTATTTGCATGATTTGTTCAGTTGCAGTGCACCAAGCTCTCTTGGCAACTGTAGCTATCCAATTTCAAAATCTTTGCTCAGCATCGTAAACCTTGTGAGAACTCTGGATATAGACTTTGCTGTGAACTTTGTGGAGTAAAAGAACACTGGATCCAAAACAAAGTTCCTTTCTGGCCTTAGGGTTGACTCAAATGATGTGGCACAGAACGTTTGACCTCAATGCATGTTCTGTGGACAACGCAATGACATTAGCCCCATGGCAGCCATCTGTGGACACAGCTGATGATCAACACACTGCTTTTCGTTGGCTGTGCACACACCACTACACTGCTAAACTTAGCGCTACACAAACTTTGTCTAGTCAAATGTGCATTTTGTTAGAATCCATATATAAGAATTCAAAATCCCTGGAAACAAAGTCCAAAACCCTTAACCGGCCCACAACCATCCTGAGCCGTGACGTCAAAAAAAAGCCGCCTCCACAAAGCCTTCTGAATGGCTGTCAATCGAGAAACATGATGGTGCATTTACAGAATCTACCATCAGAGGTGAACTAATGTATATAACCAGAGTTTTTTTTTTTATAACAATTCTCCACTTTTTACGTTTCCCATTTTAAATTCTTGTAATATCTTCTTTTGTTACAAAAAAAAACTCTTTACATACTAATACTTTGGAATTAAGTGTAATCTTATAACATAAAACAATAAATGTATCAGAACATTTCAGTGCGTAAGGTACAGGGGCATGTTATAAATCGTCATCCTGCAATTATTGTGAAAAACAAATCACTGTCAGAACTGCCAGGGTCATCCGTATAGACATGCATCGAAGGCCTTAAGATTAGATTAAATCTGTGGTGCTTGACCCTCAGGGAGGTCATGTAGGGCACTAGTCATCCATTGCACATTTCTATATCAAATCTGCTAAGAACATTTTTCACCACTTGCTTGCATTCCAATCTGCGGATGGATGTGGATGTGCTGTATATGAGGTATATGAGGAATGATTTTGCTCTGACAAACAAGAAACACTTGAGCAAAGTAAACTCCATGCTTTTCAATAGAAACAGATTAAGAACTTAAAATTCTTCAAGCCTCATTAGCTGACTAAATTGCCTCTTAAAAATAGCATCAGCTTGGAAAATTGCATGAAATATTCCTGGATGGAAAGTGCGACATTCCGTGTAAGAAATGTCATGAATCTGGACAGTTTCAAATTAACTAAATTGCTCTTTGCTACCTTGCAATCAGGTCTACTTTTCTTGCGAGTCAATGAACAAATGCAAAGACAGGTTTCATCGTTAGACACGCCGCTCAACAGCCCTTGATTGCTGATTAACAGGAAAGGGGTCACATGTGTAGGAAATTAAGTCATTTCTGAGATGTGACAGATGACAAAAAGTAACGAGGTAGGAATGGAAACATTTATGAATCATTTGAAGCTGTTCGTGTTTAAAACAGCTGAAAATTTCAAATAACTCACTTTACTAATTCAAGCCTGTACAGCATGTTTTTGTCTAATTTGTCTCTTCAACACATCGTCCAGTCATCTTTTGGCCTTAAATCTTTGAGCTGAAGATATTGGCCAGAGAATGATTTCTGAAGGCAAGTAGAGAGAAAGCGAGAGCGGGAGAAAAAAGGAGGGAGGGTGTGTGTGAGGGCTCCCAGAGCGCTGAAGCTATAATCACTTGCTTGGCATGGTTACCCCCCCTCCTATGAGCCCAACTAAAGAGAATTAAGCTGGACCAGCTGAGCCACAGGCAGGTGCTGTGTTTGTTTTTCTGATGTGTTAATAAGAGTGCTCCTGCTGCCCACTGGACCATACGCCACACACCCCACCCAGTCAAACCACACAGCGCTGATTCATTTAACAGGGCAATGCTGTCAGGAATTGCAAATAGAAGTCATTTGTCCACACATTTATGTAATTATTTGAGGAAATAGCATTGAACCGAGGCTCTCCTATCCCTTCGGCTCAAAGTAAAGCCTTGCTATGATTTGAAGGGAATTTTGATCGACATTCTTTTTCTAAGTAAACATATTTCTGCTAAATCACTTTACAGGAAAGTAGGTCAAATGTAATTACTTCAGTAGGGGAAGATGGGGTGAAGATGCCCCCCCCCCCCCCCTAAAAATAATGTGCCTTTACTTTTAAATTATAACAGAGGTTTGGCATTTGCAGGATGATAATGCATCCGCCAATAAGTTAAGGAAAAATCAGCCAATCTGCTAGTTGTAAACTAGCTGAATACTATGTCTACTACTGGGGTAAAATGGGGTTTGCATAGCTGTCCATTTTAATGTGCCCACAAATTCGTCATTAACAAATAGAAAAAATCTTTGTTTACAAATCTTAATATTAAGATGAAATGACAAAATTAGAAGAACTTGAGATGTGTTGAGATGCAATTCTAGAGAAAAAATAAAGGGGTCATCTTACCTTAGCTACAAACTGTTTACAATATTTAAGTCCTATATGAATAGAGTCATTTATGAAATAAGTTAAATTAACAACCACAAAAAAGAGTATGTTACAAATATTAAAGAATACAAGAAAATTCATAATTTATGTAATAGGCTAGTGAATAAAACAAATGTGATGCGCTCATTAATGTGATCATTTTGCAACGAGCCGTGGAGAAAAGCGATTATAAACACTTAACTTGAATTTTCGACGGCACTGTTTGTTATTTTTTTGTAAGAGATAAAATGTCACAGCTTTCACATCGTGTCAGTTTTATTGCAGAATTCAAACAATAAATGTCATTTTGAGCCTCTTTAATGTGGTGTGACAGATAGACACCCTAGTTAAAAGGGCAGCACGCCTCATCTCTCCCACTATACTACTACTAGTTTCATATTAAATGGACCAATTAAGACAAAAAAAATAGTTGGTAACACTTTATTTTACAGTGTCATTGTTACATATGTTACATGTATTTACTATAGTAATAACTAGAAATTATGCATAACTACATGCAATTAACCTTAAACCAAACCCTCATCCTAACCCTATACCTATAGTAAGTATATGTATTTAATTGTCATTACACATTACCTAAATGTATAATTACACTGTAATACTGATATCTTAAAATAAAGTGTAACCTAATAGTCTTTTGAAAATGTCTATGAAATATTTGTTAGATGTATCCCCCATGTCTGTTGGTTGATAATGTTGTTTGTGTGTTTCTTGAAATGCAATTAAATAGTTTCAGCACGAAATAAACATCATGTTTAAAACATCTGAGGGTAGGTTAACAGAAATAATACAACTTACTGAAATGTATCATCTCTCATGACTCATGTACTGTCAGTGTTTCAACTGTGGAAAGACGTCAGTAAAACAGCTTGAGAACAACATGTTACGTGACTTTATATACTCTCTGGAAAGTTGCTCTTTAGTTCACTAGCAAAAAACTTTAGAGAAGAGCATATTGCTAAACGTTAAACAGAGTTAAATGTATGTACTACATTACAAATGCATTATTTAAAGTTTGTTTGAGCAAGTCTTCTAATTCTCACAAAAAATGTTTGAAGGCCATTTTTTATGACAAATCTCAAAAATCTCAAAAGTCCATTGCTATGGAAGCCCGTTCCAAATAAAAAGAGATTATTGCAACTTTTTATCTCACAATTCTGTGCAATTGCGAGATATAAAGTCAGAATTGTGACTATATTTCGCAATTCTGAGAAATAAAGTCGCAATTGCGAGTTATAAAATCAGAATTCAGACTTTTTTTATATCTCGCAATTCTGACTTTATAACAATTGTGAGATAAAATGTCGCAATTATAACACTCGGTAGGCAGGACCAAGGATGAGGAGATGGAAGAGTAACAACTTTAACACTTTAATAAACATTCAGGATAAGAACAGGAGACAATGGAAACACCGAATACGAAACTTTAACGTCAAACAATGACAGGACTGACACAGACGGAATATATACACAGGAACACATGAGGATAATAAGCAGGGCACAGGTGACAGACATAATCACAGACGAGACACAGCTGTGCTAAATGAATCAATGAGGGCGACAGATGACAGATGGAAATCAAAACAGAGAACATGTGACAGATGACAGAACTGAAAACAAAGACCACATGTTTCTAATGACAGGACAAGGAACACGTGACAACTGACAGGACTAGAACTCAAAACAAGGAACAGACTAAGGACAGGACTGGGGAACCAAGAAACAGATAGACAGAGATAGAGATCCTGACAGCAATAATCTTCTAATCCTCTTTTTTTTTAGTGGCTTCCATATATTTCAACCTGTTCTGGATTAAAACAACTCAAAATGATTACATTACATTACATTACCTGACAGCTAGTGATCATTTCTGTTGTGTCTAAAAATTGAAAAGAAGTTTTATGATAACTTTTGTGCTCTAAAGCAGGGGTTCCCAAACTTTTTGGCCCGCGACCCCCATGATAAATGCGCTACTGCTACGCGACCCCCCCCCCCCCCCCACCACCACCACCACCACCACCACCACCACCCCGTCAAAGTGTCCGAAACACTAAGTACTCGGTAAAGCATTTCTGTGTCATGCTGAATTCTTCCTCATTTCTCTCAGCATCACACATATAATGCAATATCAATGTCAGTTTTACATATCAAAACAATGTCCTTCATTTACAATCACCTCACTGACCTCCGCAACTGCAGCCTTCGCACCATCAACCGGCCTCACCTGTGACTTTTCTCCTCCTCTCGGTTTTTCTATTGTGGATATCAACCACCGTTTCATTTTAAAGCAGGTATTATTTGTTTGTTGCCTCCAAACAACTTTAGCTTTAGCAAACAACAGCGCGTGATGTACGTAACTTGATTGTGATTGACGTTGACATAATCTTGTATAATGTCTGGGACAAAATTACAAATTTAATTAAAAAATATACATTATATATTTTTTTAATCAGACTTTTCTGCAAACACCATTTAATAAGTATTGAATTAAATTAATTGCAACAAATATAAATAGGGCCTATATATTTTTTCCACTTTTTAAAAAAACAAAAACAGAAATCATCTCGCAACCCCCACTTTGGGAACCACTGCTCTAAAGAAGCAAAGATTCCACGCATAATGAGGGTGGGCAAAGGACAAAATATCCAGTTTAAGGCAAACAGTCTGCAGAAAGTATGGCGACTGTCCATGTGTATGGGTGGTTTAGAAAAACATGGATTTTTTTGACATTTATTTTTGAAGTTGGATTTGAAATACACATCAGAGAGCGAGAGCAAATTTGGTTGTGCATGACACTTCTGACAGTAAGCCAGCCCTCTGAATGCGATAAATGTCAAAAGCAATGATTTGATTCGGGTAAATACGAGCAGCCGATGGACAGACCTGAATGGAAGAATTTCTAGATTTAGAGGAATTCTACCAAGAAAGTCATTTTGTACACTCAGACTGATGCAAGGAAACCAATTCAGAGTGAGTTACAATATTTTATTGAATTGATATCAGATCTGAAAAGAGATTTTCCAATATTTTGTGCAGCATGTGACCAGATCAGTGAAGTTCAATTGGTTGTTTAAGGAAAACTCCTTGGTGTTTTTTTTAATACATCAGGAAGAAACAACTGTCTTGTCACGGTTCAGTTTGAGATGACGAGGAGGCATCCATGTTGATATCACAACGACAAACTCCCATTTTATTAACATGGCTTTGTCATGAAATTTGACATGAACCTCATTCTGTCATATTTCAATACTAGCACAAAATCTGACACTACGCACATGAAATGTGAATGAATCATACGCAGAAATTCTTACATTTATCTTCCACAAGGCCATCACAAAGCCAGTTTCCATCAACATAACAAATAATCTGTAAACCATCATTTCAAACTACAACAACATTTGGGAACGAACCCTGCATCAGCACCTTGGTTCGCCAATACACTCCTAAAAATGTGATTCAGAGCTGTTTTGGATGATATATGGTCTTAGGTAGAAGCAAAAGGCTTCTTTTGGATCTCTTAGGATCGATAAAAAGTTCTAAACAACCTCTAAAGGTTCTTGGCAACAAAAAGGATTGTTAATAAAATATGAAACAAGTGTAAGAACAAGTTCCTTTGGTGTTGAATTTAATGATGTGTTCATAAAATAATAAATATAATGGTATATGCTTGCCTATATTTCCCCTGCCAGATGATTCCTTTCGAAGACTTTTGTAAGCTTATCATCTTTTAACAGTTGTAGGAGTTTGACATATTCAGTTCATCCTTATTAAATGAAAAATAATAAATAACTTAAACATTTCATGAAGTGCAAACGGTTGAGTTACTTTCATTTACTCTGTAGTCTGTTTTCTCTTTTCTTTTCTAATCACTATGGTCCTTATTTTCCTCAGTTAAGTGGTACATTTTCAAAGGCTTACTGACTGGATGCTATTCAGCCAAACCTCGACACGTTAGTTGCAGGTGGTATTTGGGGGAGGGGCATTCTCATTCTAGATAGCATTTGATTGGACAAAAATGTGTAGTACAGGATGAGTCATCAGTTTTTTATTAGTCTGTTTGCCTGGAAGAGAAAGAATGTATAATTATGCTATTTTGTCAACTTTTAGGAGTACATTAGAATATAGATGACCTCTGTAACGAGGTTAGCAGATACGGGAAGAAGGAGGCGGGAACCGGCGAACATTCAATGTACTTTAATAAGCATAAAATAAACAAACATCAAAACGAAAGTAAGATGGCAACAGCCGAACACAAAAACATAATAAAACATTACATAAAGTCCTGGCCTGGTCCTCTCTCGTCCTACACTGTCGTCACTCATCCTTTTATGCGGCCGGAGCTCCTCCGATACGAGATACGAGATCGGTGCAGAGCGCAGGTGATGCTCCTCCGCAATCACGTCACCGGCCTCACGCCATTCTTTTACGCTCTGCTTGTCAAAACCTCAAAAATAACATATACTGAAAGCCAGGGTTGGGGAGTAACGAAGCAAGTAACTTAGTTACATATTTAAAAAACAAAATTTGAGTAACTGTATTTCATTACAGTTACATTTTAAATGTAAAAAGTATTTTAGATTACCAAAGTGATTACTTTGAATTTTAATGTCATCTAAACAGCAGTTGGTGATTCTCTGACGCTGACAGTCTGAAAAAGCGGAGTTAAGTTTCATCAACATTTTAATACTTTTAAGAGGGATCATAAAAATGTTGTTATTTTTATTTAGTATTGTCCTGAACAAGACAAAATGACTGAATTTATAAAAAAAAAACTGTCAACTTAACTGTCCTGTCATGACCTGATGATCCACGACTGTTTTCATGTTTTGTGATAGTTGTTTGTGAGTCATTTTATAATTGTAAAAAAGGTCTCTGCAACTTTCTCTCAGAATTTGTTTTTTCCCCTCCCATTTGTTAGTTTGCATTTCACAATTTGTCTTTCTGACTTCTTTGTCTCAAAATTGCAAGATTTAAACTCACGATTGCAAGTTAAAAAGTCAGAATTGGGAGATATAAACTTGCAATACTGACTTTTTTTCTTGCAATTGTGAATTTAGTTTGTGAGTTTATATCTCATAATTCTGACTTTTGTCAATATTGCGAGTTTATATCTCATAATTTTAACTTTTCTCAATATTGTGAGTTTATATCTCATAATTATGAACTTATAACTCACAAATGCAACTTTATATCATGCAATTCTGAGGGAAAAAGTCAGAATTGTGAGATAAAAACTTGCAATTACTTTTTTTGTGCGTGTTACATAATTATTAGTATTCCACAGTATTCTAAAGTATTTAGATTAAGTTACTAAACTGGAGTAATGTAATGAAATACGTAACAAATTATTTTTTAAAACATGTATTTTGTAATCTGTAGTGAAATACATTTTAAAAGTAACCTACCCAACCCTGCTGAAAGCCACAAAACCATAATTCATGGGGTGGAAAATAGCACACAGTGGTGTCCTCTTATTATAGCAATTATAATGTAAACAAAATAAAAAAAAAATGTTTTTAATGGTCTGAGTTTATTATGGCAACAGATAATGTGTTGACTGTGAGACCATGGTGTCATTCTCTGGAAGAGGGTTCGGTGCATGCTGGGTAACACTTAATCAACCACTCATTAGAAGAGCTATCTATGTGCTTGCCTGAAGGACCCAAATGTAATGAAATGAAAGTCAGATAGATGAATAATTGGTCACACTTCACTAGAAATCTTCTCTTTGAGATGGTACTGTCTTTTTCAGCACATTTCTTTGGATGTGCAGACTTGTGTATAAATTCATTTTTATCAAATTTGCTGTGGAGATTTAAACGTAATCCACGTATGATGCTCTTTGGCGCATTAGCAATAGTCCACATCAGGGAATATTTTGAGCTCTGGTAATATGAACGTTTTGAAGCTTTGAAGTAAAATGTTCCAGCACAAATTCTTCTCAGGATCTGAACTAATTAATTATATTAAATTGAGGAAGTCTGACAAGTGTAAATCACTAGCCCTCTCTTAATCTGCTTTTGTTTTACAGTGTAAACATAGGCACACACACACACACACACACACAATACTGAGCACAATTATTTGTAAATGATTAGTACAGAATTTTGCTCACTTTGAATTAGATACTGTACAAGACTGGAAATGATCTTATTCATCCATTTTCAAAACTTTTTAATCTCATGTAAAATCTCTCAGCTGGAGTAAAACGCCTGAGCTGTTACATAAAAGAAGATCATTTATTTTCATATCACTGCAAATCAATGAGGGTTGCGTCAATCCACACAGCGTTTGTTATCAGGCAGACTTTAATGAGATATTTGAAGTGTCACGTACGTTATGTGCAGAGGCCGTAGAGCAAACCGGTCTGTGATGGGCTGTATGTGTTCTGATTCCTTCACAAGGCATTGATGTTTTATTAACATATTCATTTGAGGAAAAGTCAGAAAAGTGATTCTGATGCTTGTTTCAAAAGCTCTGAAACGTCATTACAACTTTCTCTGTTTTACAAAAGAGTATGTACGTTTACTGAAATGAAGATTGCAATTCTTTATCTTATGGTGACAAGTCATATTTAATGTACAGTCTGTGAAATATAAAACTGGTGTATTTCAGTCATAAGTTGACACCAGTAAAATATGCATATGTAATCATGTCCAGCATACCACCAGTTCAGTATACTGTATATTCAGTTCAGTTCAATATTATACATATGCACCAGTATATTCTTTCTTTTTTTTTGCCCTTTGAATTTAGTACAAAGCTGTCGAACGTGAGCGGAAGCCTGCTGGGAAGTGATAAGCATGCTGTCAAACAGGTTTTTTTGGTTTTTGTGAATGTAACATGCCATTTGAATGCCACAAATTGTTATGATTTTTTTCACCTTAAACATTACTGTACACATGTACATGTTTGACATTGTTGGAATTCATTCAGGCATGAATGCATTGAATCATGTTAAAAGCATGGTTAGGTATCAAAATACCACACGTTTTCCTTGTGTGTTTTTTTTTTCTTTTTTTTTTTACTGTGCTCAAGCCAACATGAATTTACAACTTATTTAATATGATGCGTTTTAAACTTGAATGGGATATTCAGCACACACACACACACACACACACACACACACACACACACACACACACACACACACACACACACAAAAGTGTGATTAGATTAGATTGTGGAAAAATGTGGGCATTACACACCAGAATGGAGCCAGACTGAATGCGAGTTTATAAAGCTATTCCAATCTTGCTACTTAGTTAAAGAGATAGTTCACAAAAAATTCTCTCCCTCATGTTTTTTTTTTTCTTTTCATTTCCATACAATGGAAGTCAAAGGTAACCAAAACTGTTTGATTACCAACATTCTTCAAAATATCTTCTTTTGTGTTCCACAGAAGAAAGTAAGTCTTGCAGGTTTGGAACAACACAAAGGAGAGTATATGATGACAGAACTATCACTTGAACATTATTCAACAGCCTGTGCAAACTTAAATGACATCAACAGACAAGGAAAGTAGTTTCAGAGATGGAGCAAGTTATTACATTTTGATTAAATATTACAAAAACAAACAACTGATGTCTTATAAATAACATGCTCTGATCAATTATTCTCTATAAATAAACTGATGCCCATGATTATTTTATGTTGACTTCCATTACACACTGGTAGTCATAAAATCCTTCATTCATAACACTTCCATTCCGAGAACACACCTGAGCTCTTCACCAAACCCAAACAAAGGTGTTAAATTCTAGGAATCTAAATAAATCAAAAACAACAGCGAGAGAGTTTATAAGAACAGGCTTTGCAGGAGGAAGGAAATCGATAGCAGAAATCAATGCTGGACTCCCTCTAATGGTGGAGCTATCTGTCACCGAACATGGCTCGCTCTACGTCAGAGTTTCAACCAGTGTGTGTTAGCTTTCCAGTAGCTCCACAGCTTCTGTATTGTTGCACCGTTGAGCCAAGGTTAAGGCGGTACATCCTTTCGAGTCCTTTATACCCCGCTGTGCATTATTCATCAGCAGGGCTTTGATGATGGGGATGTTGCAGAGCTGGGCGGCTAAATGCAATGGAGTTGACTGGCTGTTATTCTGTGTGTTCACATTGGCTTGATGGGATATCAGCTGCAGCACACTAGGGAAGCAGCTACTATTACAGGCTAAGTGGAGGGGCATCCAGCCATTATCCTCGGCCAGGTTAGGGTCGGCACCTGCTGTTAGCAGCACCGTCACCACCTCCTCCTGCCCGTGGTGGCAGGCAAGGTGCAGAGGCGTCCAGCCGTCTTTCCCTTTGACGTCGACTGAGCCATGGTGATCTTCCAACACAAGGATAGTCTCCGGATGGCCTTTCAAGGCTGCCAGGTGCATGGCTGTCCAATTCTGATAAGTTCTGATGTCGGGGTCGAGTCCTTTACTCAAAAGTAGTCTGCAGATACCCGTGTAACCCTTCAGAGCGGCAAAATGAAGGGGACTGTAGCTTTGTTCATCGACTGTTTTCAAATCAGCCCCACTATTAACCAGCAAATGGACCACCCTGTAGTGCCCCTCATCTGCCGCTAAGTGTAGGGAAGTGGACTGAAGGTAGTCTTGCTTGTTAACATCAGCTCCCTTTTTGAGCAAGAGCTTAGCGATGCCTACGTGGCCATAAATGCAAGCCACGTGAAGTGGGGTACGGCCAGACTGGTGCTCCTGCTCATCCACGGCCTCCAGACGTGGCAGCAAGAGTCTCACAATGTTCTCGTGGCCATTCTGAGCAGCTAGATGCAAAGGCGTCCAGCCATCCTTCTCCTTGGCATCAGCTTTCGCCTTATTTTCTAACAAATGGCGAGCGGCTCTGTCATCGCCAGTCTGAACGGCAAAATGCAGCGCAGTCCACTGGTCGCCATCGCTGAGGTTGACGTCAGCCCCACGCTCTGTCAGCAAGATGCAGATGTCGTGAAACTTGTGCAGAACTGCGACGATGAGTGGGGTGTAGCCTTTTACACTCTGGGAGTTCACAGAAGCACCCATATCCAGGACCATCCGCACGCTTTCTCTGTCCCCGCTTGCCACGGTGTGATGAAGGAGAGTATTGTTGTCTTTGAATGGCATTGATATATGTTCTTTTCGCAGAACATTCTTAAAGCTCTCAAAGTCTTTTCTCACAAGGAGAGAGTGAATGCTGGAATCGTCTGTGATGAACAGGAAAAAGAATCGGATAGTGAACAGTTTTGCATACAGTAAGAATGTGCTAAGTTTGTACAGAAAGCACAAAAGACACTGAATGTGAGAGCAAAATACTTGCCTGAAGAGTCAGCTGTTTTCTTTAGCTAATGTAAAGAAATAAAAAATGAATTCATGTTAAATCTTGTGTGACTAACAACAACAAAATGACATCAGAAATCGCAAAAACATAAAGTAATTAGAGGTGTGACGATACATGTATTCATCCTGAACTCTCACGGTACGGATATCACAGTTCGGTGTACACAGTCAGTAGGTCACAGGTGACCCTGCGCGCGGTAAAGTAACACTGTTTGCTAACCGCCGCAACAGGAAAAAGTGCATAAGAAGCAGAAGAGGCTATCTATGCATAGATATGTTTACATGTAATTTCTCAATCAGTGTTTCAACCACGGAAAGGCATCAATAAAACAGCGTGAGAATAATATCTCACGTAGCATTACATTTACCTCAGGCAAGTCATTTAGTGTCCACTGCATATTAGTTCACTAGAGAAATGAACTCTCTCGCTAAATATGTGCACTATTAGCTTATATATTCATTATATTTTACTCAACCTGTTAGTAATGTCAATTATTTGTATGTTTAAATAAATTTGTCATGAAAACAAGTTATGACAGTAACTGTATAAATGATAATATTTCAAAAATGAATTGGAGTAGAAAATATTGGAAAAATAATTTTATAATTAGATTTAGATGTTAATGAAAAACCTGTCTTATGTTTTTTGAATTAATATATCTATAAATGAATAGCAGCTGAATTTAATAGTTTGGGCTGTTGGTAATTATAACATTTAATATTATAGTAATGAGCAAGAAAGGGCACCCTGTACATAGTTTACAGCATTAGCTGAGATAGATTTATTTTAGCCTTACTAAAATGTTAATTATAATTGAATTTATTTATAAAGAGAGACACAAATTGTTTAATAAAAACAGAAGAAAAATTGAGCAAATTTATGTTTAGTTTTCTTCCCCTACAGTACAAAAATCCGTAGTGAACCCATGACTTCAATACTGAGGTATGTACCAAACCATGATATTTGTGCACCGTTACACCTCTAAAAGTTATTTTAATGGATTTCAAAAAGTTTGTGTACACTTTTTGTAGTGCTGATTTATATGGCAGTATTTTTACATGTGCAGTTATATTTGCACAGTGTTTTCTTTTGCGTACTTTATCTCTAAAAAGCTGAAATTATTGAAAATATAGACAACTCTAAGGCCAACTGAAGTATGATTAACATGTATAAATGCTGGATGAAGTGCAGCATTATCTAGATCTGTTAGTTCGAATTTGATTTTAAGTCAGACTAAAGCGATTATAATCAAGCACCACTATAGTCTTTATTAAACACACATGTTGTGCATTATTGCTGATGTTTGGAGCAAGCACACAACACTGACAAGCTGATTGGTTCCTGCTGTATTAGTAGCCAATGAACTACGGCAATTACTGTAGCAGTGCAGCGTGCTTTCAGAAACCCTCCACCTTCCCCAGCTCCACCTGTATATTGCATTCCTGCATTCCCCCAAGCAGATTACTCATGCCAACACCTTATGTGCTGATGTTGTAGTGTAGTCTAAACAAGCAATGAGGAGTCACTTACGTTCCATACCTGTTCAGGCAGACGCTTTCTTATCTCACCCCCTGAAATTGTGTCTGGGATTTTCAGGACATCACTGAGAACTTCAGTTAACCGAACAATATCTGCAGAAAAATGAAGATGATGCAGCTGAATGTCACTTTAGAACATTTTTGCTCTTGCTTTTTTCAGGGCTTTTCACACAAGAGTGATCATTTGAATAAAAATGTGCAAATGGCCAATCAGTGATTGACAGCCTTTTAGCTACTCTTATGGAGTGTATAATACGAGATAAAATCATAGCGCACGGGATATAACCGTGCTAATTAATCACACTGCATTTTTAGTAATCTGATGTACAAGATTAATCATATTCAGCTCGTTGTACAATACAACCCCGCAACTAAATTAGCAGAAGCTTATTAAACTAATACTTGAATACAAACATTGAATATTAAAATTCTTTATCATTACCTCTAATTTAATTAGAGCTTTTACTGAAGGTGACCTGATGAAGCCCCAGTCGCAGAGGAACTGGGAGGTTGATAAATGATGCAAAAATGTTTGTTCAATGCTCATTGTTATTTCAGAAGGAACAAGACTAGTGAGACAACAGAGCAAACGTCTACTGAGACTTCATGAATGCATTTTGTCTCTATGTAATCGAGCATTACAGTCTTCATTAAACAGAGACAAGAACGAAAATGAGGTTTGTTACCACAGAAAGCAGGTCGCCGGCTGCAGTCTTGGTGCCAGCACTGCTGCATGAGACCGATCATGTCCTCGCACTCAGGGGGCTTGTCTTCAGGGATCTTCTCTACACCAGGCCTTTTGCCAGATGACACTTTGATTAATATTTCTGTCATAGACAGACCTGTGACAAGGAGAATAGAACAAATTGCTTAGAGTGTTATTTTTGTACTAAAAAAAAATAATGAGTTTAACAATACAAACACAACTTGGGCTTCAAGCACTCTCATTACAAAGAGTAAAAGGCACTTGCTACAAATTGAGAACAAAAGGGGCCTGAAACTCTTTTTCTCTTAATAAATGGTGGGTGAAATGTGTTTTAGAAATGTTGACTATCAATCTCAGGTGGTCCTGAGGTTGAAAGTGAACCTGAGGTTTAATCAACCTGAATTTAATTCCTTGTATTTCTTTTTGTTTTTTGCAATCCTGTTACTGATACCGAAATGGAGGATGCTTTCAAAATTAAAATTAAAATTCAATGGATAACAGTTTAGCTTACAAGAAGCTGTATTTATTAACTTGAGTTGTTTTCTCATTTGTTTGATCTTTTTTCTTCTTGGGTTGAAAGAAAAACGCAACATAAAAATTTGTGTAAAAATCTGTAGAAAGTGCAGAAAATTAGGAATAATAAATACCTTGATATGGACGCTGTTGAGTAAGAATTTCCCACATGATTACAGAAATGCTGCAAATTGAGAATGGTTATATGATTATTTCATGGCATATCAAAACTCACTGTCAAATTGTCAATTTATGCACATTCTGTAATGTTTTTTTAAGTTATAAACTCTCACCTGTACACATCATACTTTGTTTCGGGTGGTTCAGGATTCTGGGTAAAGGTTTCTGGAGGCACATAGTTTATGTTTCCTCGAGCTGTCAGGTGTTCAACAAACTCAGTCTTACTGGAGAACTCCTCCCATTTAATGAGGCCAAAATCTGAAATCTTTAAAGAGAAAATATAGCCTGAAACTGCAACAACGCTATGAGGTTGTGCAGTTTAACCTAACATATTGCATATATGAAGAAAGTAACAATAACCAAGCATAATAAAAGCTAAAACCTTATAGCTCTTCTCTGTAAAGTCTTTTTTAACAGAAATTACTTCAGAAGCAGTTGAAAACAAGTGAAATAGTATCTAACTCACCTTTACGTGAAGATGATCATCAAGAAGAATGTTAGCTGGTTTCAAGTTTAAATGAAGGATAGGCGGTTTCATGCTGTGCAGAAAATTCATGCCCATCGTCATCTCATGGATCATCTGGAATTTCTTGGGCCACATTAAGAAATGACTGCTGAGAAGGTTATCCAAGGACCCCTTTCTCATATATTCCATAACTAAAGCAGGTGGATCTTTGCTTATTCCATAAGTGGAGATTAAATAATTGAACTTCATTCTTCCAATTTTAGACATCTCTATCATGTTCCTATTGGGTAATAAAATATAAAATGGTTGATAATAATAATAATAATATATATATATATATATATATACATATAGTATATACAAACATTTTATAAAGAGCATATACATTTAGATAATAATAATACAAATATAATACTAGCCACAAAACTACAGACAATATATATAGCATAATATATACATATTTACATTTACTGTACTCAACTTTCAATAAAAGTTAACTACTGTCAGTTTATACTCCTATTATGTCAACAGCCAACAACTTACAACCACAATTAACAGTATACTCTCATGTTTCCATACCTGTAATCATCATTGGTTGTAGTCTTTAGGGCACACGTTTCCCGCAAGACTTTAAGTTTCACCTTATAGACTCGACCAAACTTGCGCTCAGCCACTTTCTCCCAGTCATTTTCAAAGTCATCTTTTTTAAAATGAGTAAATCTTTCCAGGCTGCCATCTCTGAAAGAATCCTTTTCACTGGAATTAGCTGCTGTCATTTTGTTTTCCAGGCTCAGGAAATAAAGACTCTGCCCTTCAACATTTCTTCTTGGCTCATAGAAACCAGGTCAAGGAAATGCATATTAAACAAAAAGATCAGCTGGTTTTGGTGGGAGGAGTCAGAGCACTGATTATTAGAATAGAAATGCAACAAAGCCTGTTTTGAATGAGTTACACAGGTGAGGTTGAGAGTATTGTGCGGAACACCTCATAACTGGATATACCAGCTTCGTGTTGTTACACAACAGTAGGGATTGCCTCATAAGGCACATGTGCACATTATTGTTATAGGGAGGCAGTTGCATTTTACTTAATATAATTCAGAGACATGTCCAAAGATGTTTGATGTTAAATATTTAATTGAAGAGTTTTCTGATTAATTATCTTACAGCTCAACATTGTTTTATCAACACACACAACACAATTTATAAAGACCATGTCACATTTTCAATTTCTATTGTTCTCTGGAAGTTTTCCCATTGTTTGGTAATCTCTCAAGCGCTACCTGTTGAATTTCTTGGCACATTAGCAAAAACCTATGAAGTGAAAGTTATTCCAAGTCAAAATTGTGATGCAAATTAACTTCAGTGACAGGCTTTCAAAAATAATGCAATAATACTAATAACAGTAATTAACAATTAAGCAGCGAGCAGCAGTTTTGAACCGAAGTGACGATGCCATGCCTCTTCAGCATGTAAGGCTTTGAAGGAGAGACTTGATTTGCAATTCAGGCTTTGTCAGGCACCCAAAGAGACACTTCATCCTTTAAGAGGTGCACAAAGAACCAGCCACCACATTTCAACACGAATAAAGGATCTGTTGATTTTCTGCTCGAGTATATATTGATGCAAAAAACAGATTCACAGTCAAAACATGCCATAATGTTCTACTTTGTAATGATGCTGTGAAGGTGCCAGTAATTTTCAGTGTGCAAAGCAATTGAAACTGTGGTAAATTATCTTTTACCACTTAAGGTAATGCAATCAATAAGCTAATTACCTTTATTACAGGGGGAGTAATTACGCAACAAGCAACCACAAGTGTTTCTAATGGCCTATTTCCGCACTTTCAAAGATTTAATATTGAAGCTTGTTTCTTTCCCGTTCTGTGACATATTCGCTTCATTTCCCGTTGGGCCCATTTTGATTGTACTTTCAATTACAAGAAACCCTTATGTTTTTTATTAAGTGATCTTCAAGACAGTAAATCCGCTTTGCCCCTAGGTTGTCCCAGCTTGGCGTTGGGACTTACATAGAGATATATCTCAGAGGCAATGTCTACTTGTTACTATTTAATTGCTTCTTTTTTTTTTTTTTTTTTTTTTTATCCAACGGCGATTATTTGAGAGGGAAACACACAATGTGAACCCTAGTATGCAGCTGAACCACATCTCTAAATTTTGTGAGCACTGGGGTAGTGATGCATAAAGAGAAGCATTCATGTTCATCTTTGACATTACAACATCCTGCACTAAAGAATGGTAAATGTAAGAGAAAGTACAGCTAAGAAAGTAGACAGTGGTAGGATAACTCTCCAATAGAGAGTTAGAAGGACAGTTCACAAAAAAATGAAAATCTGTTATCATTTACTCACACTCATTAAAAACTTTCTTCTGCAGAACACAAACACACAAAGATATTTGTGACATGCGTGAGTCGGAATGCACACGAGCTAATTTCGAGCTAGAGGCAAAACAAGTGAAAAATGTCAATTTTGGTCGAAACTGAGGTTTTCACAAAAATGAGCTGGTTAGGCCCTAGTCTAAAGATCCCAATCTTTATTTGTACGTTTTCTGAGAGGAGTACCTTTTCTCTTGACCATGAAAAATGCAGTTTTTCTCTGCTCGCTTCTCTCGATTACTGGCGCTTCAGTAACGTTGTAAAGCGCAGCATTTCAACTTTGTGAATACTCATAGCAAATTCTCGATGGCAGAACCAATGAAATGTGATTTTCACACTCATGCTGATGTACTGAAATGACATGAGGGTGAATTATGCGAATTATCCCTTTAAATAGCTCTGTGCTGACATTATTTACTCAGTATAAGTATTCATATTGAAATGGTTAATTGTCTTGTATCTTTAATATATCTATTGTAATAATCAAAGCTTGGCACTATAATGCAGTATAAATGATCATTCAAGAACACTTTGGGTCACTTTTAACAATGTTAATAGTTTCATTAGTTTCCCAGTTCAGCAACTAAACATAATGATGAGCAATTCAAAAACTGTCAGATTGTGATTGAGTGCTTGATGCAGATTTTTGTCCGGTTGGCTGAATTGCAGTGAGCTTTGTTTCGTTAGCATTCACAAAGGCCCTGGACCAGCAGTAGGCAGACCTTTGCAGACAACGTCTGTTCCCAATCCAGACAAGCAAGAGAGCCAAACACGCCAGCAAACAGCCGGCCACTGAGCTGATAATCACCACCATGGCTTCAGTGTCATCTGTACAGCATTAACAAACCAAATCAGACTGACAGTTTGGCTGAAATATCTTTCCATTAGTTTGTTTTATTACCCCACCAGAACAACTTGGTAATACATTACCTGCTGATTCAGAGGCTGACGAATTATCTGCTCCTTTCAAAACAGGGCCGAAAGAAATGCGGTTTCCTGTGCTGCTAAAGATGGCCCTCGATTCCTCTCTGAAATGTGCATTCCGATGCTGCACACACTGCTGTCATGAGAAATGGATAACCAATAATGTCATCATCCTGAAATCAAGCCATTATATGGCGCAAAAATAAATTCCCCGAACTTCTGCATACTTTAAACTTGTTTACAGACTTATTCTGTTAGCGTACCAACTGTCTTGCAGCGTCAGAGTAAAAAGCAGCAGAAGATCATTTATTTAGAAACTGCAGATGCTGTCATCAAAAGAGGGAGAGTAATGAAAAGTAGAAATTCTTTCAGGAGAAATATTGAGACCTCTACAACAGTGATAAATGATCCCCTAGTTTTCATCTGTGAGGCCGGGTTGAGACTCACCCTCTCGCACTCAGAATGGTTCTTCAAGCACACACTCAGGTCACAGTGCAGGTAAGCGGTGGAGTAATTGATCATCTGGAAGAGACTGATGGTGAAGCTAGCCCTCTTTGACAGAACGCTAGGAAGCAGTCTAATGCCATGTGGCTCTATAGGCAGCCTGAGGGAGCACAAATCAAACAGACGCATTAGCTCTGATAGCACGCACATTACTAAAATAATTAACTTGACGAGTGATGCAAACAGAGGTGAAATGTCTCGAACTAAAAAGCATGACAATTAAAACCTGTGGACGGAGTGCTGTATGCATAGTCCTTTTGATAGTCCTATGATTCAACTTATTGTGAACTATTCATTCATGCAAAAAAAAAAAAAAAACCTCAAAATAAAAATTTCATAACTGGATCTTGCAGCGCAATGACAGACTTCTCTCTGATGTACGCCGGCCTTCTCCAATCATTCTCTAATCATGAACCCTGCCCCTTTCTGACAATCGACTGAAAGCTTGCATTAAGATCTACCTCCATCCAATCAACACCCGATGTATAGAGCCCACCCCCACCGAATGTAGATCACAATAGAGTATATCTGTTAATACTTGTGTTAATAATAAAATGCCAAAAAAAAAAGAAGCATCAAAGTTTAAATTAGGGTAAGATATCGTTTAAATTTTAACGATTCTGATCCTGCTTATAGATTCTGATTCTTATCGATTGATTAACGATACGGCATCAGGAATATTAGGCTGCTGTCACTTTAAGAGCAGCACAGATCCAATATACGGTTACACATACATTTTCTTTGTCAACTGTTTTATGTTCACTCTGACATAACCAACTGTATTTACAGTTTTTTACAATCACTTTGCTTCTATTTTCACAACCTTGATGTCATTTTTCAAAACTCTAGACACAAAACTCAAAACGGTTATCACTTGCAACACAGGCGGTCTAATGTTCAAAACAGTGCATTGTGCATTCACATCTTTAAAGAAATCTTGCACTTGCACAATCATTGGTTCAAAACATAAATTTACTGTGAAATACCATTGAAACATAACTGTAGATCACCCACACACAAGCAACCAATAGTTTCACTGTGTTATTGTTCGTACAATCATTAAATATTGTAGAACAAAATAGGTGATACAGGTTTCATTATGGTACTACATGTACAATAAACACATCTCTGTAAAAGTACTGTAGTAGTAGAGAGAATACTACAGACACAGTGGAATCATTGAACAAAGTTTGTAATATATTGATGCAAAACACTACAGTACAATCACAACGTAGGTTTATTTGAATCAAAGCAAAAAATAATTAGCTATGAAATAGAAAAGAAAAGACAGTACTGTAAAACATCAATACTCAACTTGCTTGCTTGTACTGTAAGAAACAAAACAGGAGTGATTACTGTACTTCTACATTGTCACCAACTCTGTGTTGTGGATTTGACCACAGGTTCTCATCTGCATCACAATGGATGTTTTCCAAAAAACTTTGGGCATGGCGAATCCAGGCCTGACACTGGTCTGCTGTGATGTCATCCTTGGATATTGTAGTCTAATTGGTTCATGCTCCACGCTATTTGGTGACAATAAATCTCGTTATCTTGAAACTTTCATGATTTACAGTAAACATGGAAGATTGTTTGTCTGTTTCCATACAACTATGCATTAAGAGTAATGCAACAGTTACTTATCTTTTTGAGCAGTTGTATCAATTGATAGTCAAATCAATATAAGGAAATGAATAGACACTCATTTGAAATGTAATGAGTGAATTGCCTTTTGAAACAGTAGAACTTTGATGTTAAGTTGTGTCATATTGAACAGGTTATTTTTGTTGAATGAGCAAATGATCTAAGTTTTATGTGTATTGTATCCAAGCAATTGAGAAAAGGGTTAGAGTTTTGAAAAATGTGCATTTTGATCATTTGTTGTGAGTTTTGTGTCTAGAGTTGTGAAAAATGACATCAAGGTTCTGAAAATAGTAGCAAAGTGATTGTAAAAAACTGTAAAAGGATGTTATATATTTGTGTGTTTTTGTCCCGTTTGAGAGCAAAAACTCAGTTCAGAGTTTACAGAATGAGAGCTGGTGCTTTTGATGAGTGAAAAGCACAGAAAACAGCGCACAAGTCTACTTTGTGCTTGAATGGTTTAAAATCACATTAAAATGCGCATACAGGAAACGACAAGCAGAATTGAAATGCACGTTTCTTATAGAATCACCGTTTTTTGGAAATTCTCGATACCCATCCCTAGTGCCAATCAGCCAATCATAACGATGTGGAGGCACCGTGACTGGTACATTGAAAGTCCAATGAAACTGCACACTGTGCATTTACATGATACAGTACACTATGTACTCTGGTATAGACTATGTATTTTAGAAGGAAAGTGTGAGCTCATATTAAAAATAAATAAAAAATACTCACTGCCTCCCTGTACATGTCAGTGTGAGCACACTACTACTTATACATATTATACTATAAACAGTTTTATATACTGTATGTACTGTACATTATTTCCTTATCCATTGTATTGTTTATTCCTCCCATGCCTCCCCTAAATGAGAGGCAATGTTGCTAAACAGCTTTTGTTCCAAAATAAAAAGAATAAAAAGAATTTCCCTCATAGATGGTTGTTTTGATAAAAGGTTTAGTACATGAATCTACTGAAAGTACACATTGTGCTGTCTCTGGATATTAGTGGAAGTGTGCTATTGGCAACAGAGCCAAGACTCTCACAGAAAGTTCACACACCAGCAGAGAAACAGACATCAGCAGTTTACTGTACTGCTCTAACCACACAACTTTCAGCTCGATATAGGCACATGTTTCGCCCAGGATATTTATAGCTTTCTCAAGTTAAACAGTTTGAGGGAATGTTTCTTAGCCAATCATCATAATGCTGTTGCCCTGTGATAAGGTGACCAGTTAAAACGTAGCTGAGTCATATAAACAGGAACTAATGCTGATGTATTAAACCTTCACATGAAAACGAGGGAGATGGGATCCGTATAATCCAGCCATGCTCGGACCACATAGCTGATTTGATACCATAATGTGAAATGTGGCCTGGTTCAAGGGCACCATGTGATTTGAGTTAATCTAAAATAACCTGAGAGGAGCACATTACCTGGAAAAAATGCAGCAGGTGGTGTTAAATTCATCAAGTCTTCCGGTGGGCGAGAGGCAGCAGGATTTTATCTCTAGGTTCACCTGGCTGTTATTTGTTTTGAGGCTGATGACGACACGTAGGTTTCCTAGGGCAGGGATGAGATCTCCAGGCATGATATCTCTCTCCAAGTTCAGACTCATCTCTGCTGTGTAGTTGCCAGTGCCACAGATATCATCTGAGATTTGCGCCAGACTGGAAGAAGACAATCAGACAGTCAAAATCCAATTGAGTGCAGTGAAAATTAATCATGTTGACTACAGTTTATCACCATGCTGGCATCTCTATTGCATCTGTACTTGTGGAACTAAAGTTTATTCAGTAAAGTATCACACCATCCACAACAACAACAGCCATACTACTTTGGAAAATTAAAATAAAATAAATAAAAATAATAATAAACTAGTGCAATTTTCTAGACAAAGAAACAAGCAAAAAAAAAATGTTTGAATTTTCTGCTTATTGATCCAGCACAGAGCAAATGCTAATAAAGTTCCACATTAAAAGGGATTTAAGATTTCTGAGTCATTACCCACTAAGAAAATCGGATGATATAACCTCACTCTTCCTGTTTATTACTGGCAGGTCAGACACAAACTCAGTAGATCTTCCTGAGTCACTTTCAGAAAATGGAGTGGTGCCATGCGAAATATCTTCACTCCCTCCCCTGGACGGTAATGAACCATTGGGGAGCAATTGTTTCTCTGTACTTGAGAAACTCAAATCCGTGTGGAACTTTTCCCCAGTAACAGCAGACAGCGCAGTCCGCCCAAGGTGTTTTTGACCGTCATATATTGCTCCCAAACTGGACATTTCGTCAACTGGAAAGTTCGATTGCGTCGTTTGTGAATGCTGATTTACTGTTGAGAAATAATCAGTCTGGTCTTCAGTTAAGTTCAAATGCTCTTTATGCAATACATTCTGCATTTGAAAAAGAAACAAAGGAAAAGTTTTCAGGGCCCCTTCTGGTCGTGCTCCAGCTGTTGTGTGCCTACTGATGCCAGAAATTTGGCTGGATGTCATGTTCTGAGGATGCTCCTTAACATCTGATAAATTTACAAACATATGATGTGATAAAAGTGAATTTTTGTGGTTGTCTTGTGCAATTTTTTGCACTATTGCTGGCCCAGTAGAAACTGAAGGTGAAGCAGAGAGGGTCACTTGTGGTTTAAATTCTGTATTCAAGTGAACAACGGGGGAAACAGATGTGTGAAATGGGTGTAAAACAATCTTGTGCGGAATTGGCATCAACGAGGTTTGATTCATGCCTAGAACTGAACGACTGCTCTGATCATGGTGTTTCAGAGTTGTTGGTTTAACCTTGTCATCTCTCTTCTTTAAGTATGGCTCAATCTGAAGTACAGATTGTGCTTGTGGTGCTTCAGTGAGAAATACCCCTCCAGGGTGAGTTTCAATGAGCCGTTGGACTGATGGGATACTGCTAACTGTGTAGCTGTCAAAAAACAGCATCATAGTCCCTCTTGGGTTTTTAAGATCCGGTTGTTTGTCGTCTAACGGCAAACCAATCTTTCCAGTTGTCAATGAGTGATTTAAAAAGGCGTACTCGCTATTACTTTTCTTAGAGATTGACAAAAGTTTTGAGAAAACTTTGGAGTCGGTTGTCACTGTATTTTGTGACTTACCAAAAGGTGTTGGTAGCGGAAAGGACTTCTTTTGTGGAATTGCACGAGCAAAAGGGGAGATGTTGGCAAAAGAAACCCAGGGTTTTATAAAAATAGTTGTTCTAAAGAAGGTCTTTGTTGTGGGTATGTTGCTGTTAGTAAGCGGGACCCTAAAATGTGACATGCTTTTATTGATTGTGGTTGTGTTTGCTGTTTCGTGTCCAGTTAATCTGCTTGAGTTCACGTTTGGCATCTCAGATATGATGTATGGGGATTTTTGTGACACACCATACTGTTGGTTTTGGTAATTAGAGTCGGATTTAGTGAAGTTTTCCATATTTGTGAATCTCTTCACAGTTGCAGATGTAAACGAAGGTGGAATCGATTCATGAGCTTGAACTGATACAAAAGGCTTTAATCCCTCTGAGGAGAAATGACTTGGAGGCTTTTGAGGCTGATGATCATTCACTTTGAACACATGAAACACATTCTTAAGCTTTGTCAGAGGTGGAAGAGGCAACGCTGTAGATAATTCATCAAACTGATCGAGGTTTTTTGAAGTGTCTTCTTGAGGCAAAAGGGTTCGGAGAGCAGCAAGTGAACTTTGAGTCTGTTTCATGAACATTTGCTTATTTGCTATAGTTACTTCCTCAGCGTTGGTAAATGAGGCAGGACTAAAGGCTATCAATTCACTCAGCCGAACTGGAAAATGATCCATTTTGTTACGTTTCTCTGTCACGGATATATTAGATGTTCTGGGTTCTTTGGTACAAAGATCTGACGTTTTGAGAAGAGAAAAGTTTTGAGCGACCAAAGAAAGGTCACTTTTATTCAGGCGATGAACGAAACTGTTTGCTGAGGTTTGGAGCGTTGGTTTAATTTGACGCTCTTTACTTGATTTGGTGTAAAAAATTGATTTGCTTTCTAGTCTGTCCCTCGCTGAGACAATTCTATGCATGGAGTCAGATATCAACCATGAAGGCACAAATTGTTTTGTCACGTGCATTTCGCCAGCAGCTGTTGGCATGTTTGAAAAATAATTCAGCACGGTTGCGTCTGAAATCTTTGTAGGGGTCAGCTTTGAAGCAGAGAATAAAGACATTGAGTCTGGGTGCTTTAGTGACACCCCGAAGGGTTTTGGTCCATTGGTGCTGGGATTTTTGCTGCTTTCTGTCATTTTATTAACTATCACTTGGCTGGTTGATTTCACTTGTAATGGAGTATCAAGGATCAGTGAACTTTGTGAAAGCAGATTCTTCTGTTCTTTTGGCTCATGCTCAGATCCATTTTTTGGTTCTTGACCGAGCTCAGTGGTTAAAAGCCCTAAACCCTGCAAAACTGTAAAATGCATAATGGTCGAATGATTCTTATTCAAAGAAGCCTCTTCAGTACGATTCAGAGGGTTATCAGCTCTAAACGACTCCAGAGACCAATTTTCATTCTTGTTTTCGCCCTGTCTTTCCACACTCTTGTTTGACTCCCCAAGGTTATCAATTACTGCTGGATCAGAGGCTGATACCATGGGAATGTCATTTGCGGGTGAAGGAGTAATAGACTCCAAGACTCTTTGATTCTTGCTGTCCAGTGAAGCGTGAAAAAAAGCTGAGATCTTTTCCCTGCCTCCGGACAGATGAGCAGCAGGCATCATGGTGTCATTCATCATTGACTCAAATTCAGCATCAGCTGAGGGATGAATCCTTCCCTCATCATTGGAGATCAATGAGGGGTTTCTTTCAGACTGAAACGGCTTCGCTGCAGTGCCATCTTTACCCATGGAATGTGAACTTGTACCATAAGCTAAGACAAAGCTCGACCCATTTGAGGTAATTGCATCTTTATCACTGGTTGTGGTTGCATTTACTGTACTTGAGTGCTGCCTCTCATGCGGTGTATGGAACAAATCTGTCCCTGGAGAACTGATTACAGCCACAGTCAGGCGAGGAGGGCTTTCAGTGGAAACTTTTCCACCGTTGTCACTGGAGCTGTTTTGCTCTTCTGATGGCATAGTTATTATGAAGGTTGAACTCTCGGCTTGCACAGACTGAAAGTCTTGCAGGTCCTCCTTCTTAGCACTCACTGAAAAAAAGCAGAGTTGCAATTTTGCTTGTGAGATGGCTCATAAAATACACATAATTACCCATTGTATAAACAGTTCGAGAGGCATTAAAATTTTACGACTGAATACACACACAAAAAATGTATAGATACAGTTAAAATTATTGCATGCATTGTACAAACGTGTTAGTTGCAGCACTTGCCCTATCTCATAAATAATTCAGTGCAGTTTATTAGATAGAAATGTGTTATATGTTTTGGAAATTAAGTGATCTCTGAATAATTGTTACCGCTGAACAGAAAATTTAGAAGCACATAATTGCAAAGAACGGGTCATAACATGGAATTGAATTGAAACATTTACCTTGTATCTAATCAACAGTGCTCTTATATTGCAATTAAACATATGAAGGAAAATTAACTTTTTTGATACTTAATTGGTGGATGTAATGTGTAAGTCTCAAAATTGTAATTATATATTTTTAATTATATAAAAATAGCAACTAAAATGACTAAATATAAAATGATAAATTACATAATTTATATAGATAGATAATTATATATACATTTTAAAAAAGATCTTAAAATTGTGTAATATATTTTTTTCTATATATTTAGTTAGGATATATAAATTCTAAATATTCTAATATTTTTATATTAAATTATTATATTAATCACAATTTTATAAAAACTAATTATTTTATAGTTTGTAAAATCCAACTAGAGTTTATAAACTATAATATCTTTAATAAATCATGTCTCTAACTTGACCTTAACTGTGCTGATCACAGTATTTACAGTATGTGCTCTAGAAGTTGAGGAAAAACTTAGTATACATACCTGTGAGTCCAAAAATGAAAAATATGAAACTAATCCCCATACTTAATCTTCGCTCCTGATTTCTTTTAAGCTACACATATAACATAATGAATCTATATTGAGATGCACAAGGATACTGTCCCAACTCTCTGAAGAAGCCTACTGTGAGCTTTACCTTCCTGTCTTGTCATTTATAAGTAGATTAGATTACTGACACGTGAACAAAAGCAAGCAGAGAAAATGAAACGGATTTCTGCGTCAGTAGAATCCCTCATCATCCTCATCGTGTTTGACTGTGTATAATTTTTCATGCGCGCATCGGCTTGCGTGAGCTGCAATGATAAGGCAGTATCCGAGTCATCCATTATTAAACAGATTCAGATAAGTCTCGAATACAGTGTTGAGCAGTGGTTCCCAACCTTTTTTTCAACATAATGTTATCAAACATGTACTACATGTTCAAATGAAGTATGGACAAAAAAGTTTTATAAAACAATAAACCTCATATTTAAGGTTTTAAACCATTTTTAAGAAACTCAAAAGGATTTTAGTTATTTCCTTCACTACATATAACCCTCATACTAGACTAAAGTGAGCTTGATGACCCCTCAAAAATCTTTAGTGACCCCTAATTGGGTACACTGGTGTAGAGAGTTGTATCAAAAAGCTTGTAGGGTTTTTTTGTGTTTCCTCTGGCAGAAATATTAAAGAATAGTCTTATCCACTCTTGGTCAATAATGTACATATGTTTGCCAAGAACTACTGACAGGTAGAAATTTACCCAGTCTGCTTGGCAGTTCACTTGTTGAAAGGTATATACTTTAAGTCTAAAATACTATTGTATTGTTATTAAAATACTAAATACCATACTATTAAATTGAAAAATCATTAATGATAGGTCTGCAAAAACTACTTTGTCAGGAGTCAACTGACATCAAAGTTGGCTAAACATCCAAAAATTCTATGATTTACTCACACATCTCTTTCCAAAACTGTATAAAAGAAAATATTTTTTGCTTGTAACTGAACAGTTTTGGGCCCAAAATACCAGAGGCATTTCTCAAAATATCTTCTTTTTTTTGTTCCACAGAAGAAAGAAAGTCATACAGATTTGGAACGACATGAAGGTGAGAAAATGATGACAGTATTTTCATGTTTTTGGTGAACTACTCCTTTAAGTTTAACAGAAGTTAGCAAATATTTGCTTACAGCACATTTAAGGATAGTGATGCACCAGCTGAAACTAAATCCAAAATATGCTCTGGGACAAACCTGAAGTGTTAATGTTTCATATTGCAGTCTGTTTGTGAAATCTTGTCCCAAACCCTGAATTGCACTGTCAGCCTCACTTCTGCTAAACCCATTTGAATAGAAACAATTGTACTTTTTTCTCATTACATTCATCAAATGCTTTCTAAAGCTATCAAGTCTACAAAGATGAGCAGGCTTTAACCATAATAATCTTCAAATGCACTTTTTATTCTTTTTATTTAACACACGAAAGCTACCATGAATCCATTTATCAACAAACAGGGAGCAAAATGTAATCAAGGCAACACACTTCCCAAGTAAGCAAGCAAGTCATTTGGGATGAAAGGAAATTGAAACGTTTCGAATATCATCCTGGGGCAACATGTTCTCTACAACAGCAGATAACAGAGTCACATGTCAATGTGAATTCTCTCTAATTAAAATGAACACAGGAAACAGCTGCATAATCAAGATAGGCCTTAAGGCATGACAGTAATTTGTGGCCTCACTTAAGATGAGCATCTTAAGCTGTGAACCAAAGGACAGCATTCATCTGTATGTGTGTGTGTGTTTGCAAGCGTCCTGAGTTATGGGGTCATTTACTGAGAAACCGAATGTGGGTAGTGGCTCACGTGATCAATCTTACACAGGAATGAAGAATTTCTAAACCATGAAGCTCCCTGAGTTTCTCCATGTGCCTGAAATAAAATCAAAACAGAGATTTATCAAGCCAACAGAATTCTTTCTCGTTTTGACCACACAATGTATTCTGAACAATCAAATATAAAACCAGAGCTAAGAATATGAAATGCAAACAAGCATGAAAACGTCAGCCAGTTTGCTCTGCATATAAAGCACTTTCATCGGTTATGTGTAATATTTTTGGCAGTGTCTGTACCCTCCACTGTTTTCTGTCTAAAATGTCTTTTTTAGACTGCACTCTGATCTCAAAAGACTGTAAAGTCTCATGCTCGGAGGAGCGTTACCTCTGAGAAGTTGAAAGCTCATCAAAGTTGAATGCCATTAGATTCTGACTCCTCTTTGATAGATTGTCCTTGTTAGTTGCTGACTGGGAGAATAAGATGCCTCAAAAACACTTAACAAACAGAGCTACTTCTCTCTAAGGCCTGATCTTGTGAACCCCTCATAAATTAATGAAGGGAAAAAACGTGATAGTTCTTTGTGTCAATAAAAGCATAAGGGTGCACTTGGTAAATATTTAAAGAAACTCCCACATCTGTAAAAGTGCTCCTTAACAAGTATAAAATGAGACAAGAATATAAACTAATGTCAAAAGTAACAAACAAACATGTTCATATCTGCATCACATCAATTAGGATGCCTTGCTGATGCCCATAAACTGTAGACCTGACATTTTTTAATTCATTATGCATTCAGACAGTTCATCATCTTGTTGAGGTTAATTATGAGGAGGCATTATCTTTTCACCTTCATGTTTCCCAGAGTATCACTGGTGTATATAAGTACCTCAGCATGAATGTTAATCATTATAATACAGGGGACTGCAAAAGGCAAGTCAGACTTAATTATACCTGGGCTCCATTTTGCACAGCTTCCCAAGGGTGATGGCTGCGTTCTGCCGAACGGCTGCTCTTTTGGCGTCTCCGGCGCTGTGGCGTAGTAGCAACGGCACGCAGTCTGTGCCCAGGAGGCCAATGGCAGCTCCATCCACTTCTAAGCAATGGCCCATACACAAAGCTGCGTTCCCCACCACCAACTCGTCAATGCCACCCAGGAGTTTTCTCAAAGTGTGCAGCCCTGAATGAATAAATGTGTGTAGCACACAAAGTCACCGTAAGGCCACAGAGCTTAAGACATCTTATTGAATCCAATCCTCTGCCCCCCTGGCCCTCAGATCTCACGTTTGTCAAGCTTAACCAGCTCCTCACAAGCCTGTGGGATTGAGGCAGTACAGACTGTCAGGGCTTTAATGGAGTATCTGGAGCTCATCTCTCCTCCTACCTGACCGGACAGACACACAAGCAAATTTCAGTTAAATGTCTACAATTGCCACCGCAATACTCTGCTAGAAAAAAAAAAAAAAAAAAAGTACAGCTGATCACCAGAATACAAATATGTGTAAAGGAGACAGCCTGCAAAGTTACACTCTTTAACTCAGTAAATCTTGCTATATTTAAAAAATATTTGCCACAAAGGAAAATAAAAACAGTTTCAGTTTCAGCAAAGGAATGACAGACAGACAGATAGAATGACAGATAGATACAGTAGATAGATCCCTATCATCTCTAATATCTTATATCTCATTTAATTTGACTTTATTTCTTTACAGACACTATTTCGAATACAAAAACCTGATATCGGGTCTACCTTCAGAATCTTCAGCAACTTCTTCACTATTCCATTCCGCACAACTTCCTGAGTGGCATCAGAAGACATCGGAAGGAGAATGCTCAGCAAACCTGTAGCTCTCTGAAGCAAAAAACAAAACAACATGTTTGATATCACAATGCCCATCATGAGGACAGATAGGACATTTCAACAGGAATAGACTGTACTCCGTTGTATTGACTGTAGTCCGATGTACAGCCGAAACCATTATATGTAAAGTGAGACAAAGACTTTCACCCTAGCTATACTCAGAGAAACAGCCTGACTGGAGCGATACGAAGCGGCAAGGCAGCAAAACCCAAACAAACAACCTGGAACCTGATTTACATAGAGAAAATAGTCCCCAAGCTAGGTCCTGGGGCTGCTTTGGTAATCACTATCTAAATGCGTCAGTGAATGTGAAATCCTTCTCTTGGGGATCTTAGCCATCTAAGGATATCCACATATTTAAACTTTCCTTTTTGCTCTTGTAGAAGCCATATGTGTAAATGTTTCTAGAGATGCTCTAGAGATGCACTAGAGATGCGAATACGCAGGGTTCCACAACAACCCACATCCTGCAGAATGAACATTTTAATAATTAATGTGCAGAAATTTACAGTTCAAACGTTCTGGCGGTTCCCATCATCAGGGGGTGGGTTAAAACTCGCTTTGGCCTTGGTAAAACGAATTCAACTCACCGTGATGACGCCTCCAGAGGAATCGCTCAGCAGGTCCAAGCACCTGCTGCTGGCCAGAACAGCGTGCTCCTGTGTGTCAAAAGAGAGCCAAAAAAAAGCATTCTCTCCAATTTTCCTTTGCTGTTTCAGACATGATTGCAACATATGGAGAGAAAAGTCACTAGCAGAACATTCTGCCTATCCAAGGCCCTTTGGCTACAAAAGTGCTTGATGTGTTGGATGAGGGCTGGCCCAGAGCCCGGCATATTAAACTTCCTGCTTTACCTGGACAACTTGAGAGGGATTTGAGGCTAAGTTGATCATCAAACCCAGGAGGGGATAGAGGACACTTCTATATTCACAGGCGACGCACCGCTCCTGCAACCAAAACAGAGCTTTATCTTGACAGTGCCGGAAATTAAATTCATGTCCTTTTGCAGTTTTAGCGTCTGTGGGAAATGGCTGTTTCACAGCTCATGCAACAAGATAGCAAAAGGAGCTTAGAAACAAACCCTTAGAATCAAAATTCTCAGTGCAAGACGTCATACATAATTCAGCAATGTTCAAGAGAGTATTTGGGAGCTTGGTCATGATGTAAAGGGTTATCATCTCCAAGCTTACCATTGCTTGAAGAGAGCATTTCCAAAATTCTTCACGTCCTGCCAGCTTTTTATTGATGACATCATCCAGAGCCATGCTCCCGATCACAGAAATCAAAGAAGACAGGATCTTGTGTTCAGCTGTCATGATATTTGACTTTTTTTTTTGGAAAAAAATAAAATATGACAGTTTATATATATAATATTTCACTACTTTTCTGTATTTTTTTTTTTATTAAATAAATGCGGCCCTGGTGAGCAGAACAGGCTTCTTTCAAAAAATTATTTTTTTCAAAATCTTACCAATTCCAATCTTTTGAACTGTAGTGTAAATTAATTATATAAAATATAATTATGCAATTATTAGGACACAAATTTAATGATTATGAATCATAATTATTCCTTTATAATAACCTATGTTGCAAGGAAGTGCAGCAGCATATTTACTTGCTCTGAAGATTTGGCTCTTTTTGCTGCCAGAAGACTATAGTATGGTAAAATAATATCTTGGCAGCTTAAATCAAAACTAAATAGACTCCTTAGCATTTGGAGTCAACCCTCAGGAAGAGGGTTTTGAATAGCATAATACAGAGTCAGACGGAAGACATTTCAATGCTAAGATGCATTAAGGGTCTTTGATCAATAAGAAATGGTTTCTTTTGTAAGTATGTGGATGTATGTTGTAAGTGCTTTAAGGTATAGCCATATGTTTTCTAGTAATGGCAGCAATGTCTGATAAATCAAACAATAAAGTATTAGAATACTATATTATGATTTATTATATGATTTAATAGTATTATAATTATTAAGAGGATGGTTATGAACAATGCTTCACAATACATCACCAGCAGATGTTCAAGAGGAAGCGCAAAAATAGCTGTAAAATCCTCCCTTGACTGAATCTTAAATCTGAAAAAGATAAACAACAAAAACAACAAAAAAAATTATTAAATAAAGAAATGAGCTACTTAACAAGAATAAAGCTCAACAGACTAAAATCCTCAGATAACCCTCTTGCTGTAATGCGCAAAGAGCCGTGGGGGCAAAAGATAAAAATGCGTTATAATGTGATGTGTGCTGATCCAAGCAGATCTATGGTTTCAAATCTCATGTTGGTGACATCCCACGTACAACACAAGACAAGACCAATATGGCTAACCATCCTTATCTAGAAACAAGAGAGCGGCTGAAATTCACTGAACACTTTTCACTGACTATCCATCAAACTGTTACGCCATTCTCATTTCCTTTTGTGCATGAAGTGGCTGCTTAATTCCATCTCCTGGTCACAGGGAGCACCTTTCTCTATCTGTAAGGTGGTGAATGACTAGAAACGGCAAGAAGCTGATCTCTCTCACAGAGATAAATGGAGGGATTTGTGAATGTGATGGATTGTTTTGTCTTAAATGTGTTCACTTTGCATTCTCAAGGGAACTGGGCTGTTGAGCTGAATGAATTTGAATGCGTCTCGATTTAATATGTGCAAGCGTCTATGATGTATGGGAATCTACTAGACTCTCAGGTGGGCCGTGCCCAAGATTTCGGAAAAACAGGGTCAGTATCGCTGTCTCTCTCACAGGCATTCGTATGGTAAGGGCAACTCTATTGATCTTGCATACTTATTTTCGGTAGCCAAGTTCTTCAGAACTGTCAGCGCCGACGCGGAGCTCGTATCACGGCAAACACAGCTCATCAGGATCTCTGCCATCCTACAGGAGACAGAACGAATTCATTATGGGCTCATTAAAAGGGCTTTAATAAAACATGCTATAACAGTAGGAGACTTTCTGCATGCTAGCTAATGAGATGAATCACAGATATCGTAGCAACACCACACTTAAATGCTTGGGTTTGTAGAAAACACTAAAATTTAAGATGAAATTTATATCAAAGTGGAATAAAATAATTACTAGTAAATATTATAAAAGCAATACATATTTTTTAATATGCACTAGTTGATATAATGAATTAATTCTGTTGTTTAAATTTTCAATCAAGCAATGCAAACAATTATTCTAACAGAACATAAAAGGAAAAAAACATTACTTTTAAGAGATAAAAAATTTATCAGTATAAACATGGAGCGTCTTTAAAGTAGCGCCTAAATAATGAGTAATTTATGATATGTGATTTATTACTTATTAATTATGCTTTGAGTATGTGTTTTTATCTTTACCCCAGATCTAAAATGATCAAAACCATGACAGTATTTATTAGCAGTGTGGCACACCAATCTATTTTGCTTCACATAATTAGTCCTGTCTAAATGGCTCATTTAACCTTATATGTGTTATGTTGTAAGTTATTAATTCATGGTACATAATTTTTAAACTGCAATGCAATGCATTCCGAATGACACCAAAAATACTGCTCGTACTGGCATATGCAAAAGTTGTCGACAATCACGTCCCTTCCGTGCTGGGTTTGTGAGTACAAGCTGAGCAATTCCAGGCTTTCCTTATGTATTTCACATACTGGTGACGCCAACAGCTGGACCATGTGTTGTCTAGTACCGGAACACTCCATCAACAGCTGTTGGTTCTGCTCTGGAAGGAACACAATTACGGAGAGAGTTTAATAAAGACAAATGCAAATGTAAGTGACCAGTTAATGAGATTACACCTGAAGGGCACAAAGTACTTACTAAAGAGACTTTTAATGTGAGAGGCAATAACCATTTCACTGCTAGCGGGCAAGAACGGGATAAATTTATATTGACTTGAATTAAGACAATTTCATGAATCCTCATTACTTTAAAAGAAGGGAGGGGAGCAGAACCAGATCAAGAGTTGTCGATACATTTTAAGTTTTCCAGAGAGAGACACTTTAAAAGGATAAACAAGAAATGTGCAAATGGGATTGATATTCTTTACTCAGAAATAGAATCTTTTATTTTCAAGGTCTTTGAACAAGATTCATATGCTCACGTGATGCATTTTATCTTACCGTTTCCGGTGCAAACTGTCCTCCACAGTTTGACTACGGACATACATAGATCTACTGCATACGGATCTTTTGAATTCTGTGAAAAACAGCTAAATGCAGAAAGGGAACAAGTGTAACACAGTAAACACACTTCAGTCATGCACTGTAGATCAAATGGATTTAAAGGGATAGTTCACTCCAAAACAAAAAAATTTGCTTTCCATCCTTTTTGAATGGATGTCCACTGTATTGTAAATGCATGGAAAAGAATAACATTCTTCAAAAATTGTGTTCCATGGAAGAAATAGTCATACGGGTCAGTGCTGTTATTGTTAACTAAAAATAAAAATATTAAAAAATAGATTTTGTTAATTGAAATGAAGCTGAAATAAAACAAAACATTAATATTAGATGAAAACAATACACTTACAAAATGTAAATGAAAAATAGAAACGTTGCTTTGGCAGCTAACTAAAATAAAATAAGCTTAAGTTAAAGTACCTAAATATAAATATTAAAAACCAATTAAAACTGAAATTTAAAACGAAAACTGAAAATATCATTTAAAATATTAATAATTTAAAATATTAATATATACTATAATAGTATATAAATAATAATAATAAAATAACACTGATACGGTTTGGACTTTGTACTTTTAAAAGTAACTTTCTCTAACACTGGTCGTTGTTGGAGAAAGTTACTTTTAAAAGTTCAATATTGTGAGCGTTACAATAACTTTTTTGATTTCTCTCAACATGGAGAGCTGTCAGTCAAAAAATGGGAAAACAAAGTAACTTGCATTGCTTATATGAAAATGTAACACATAACACATGAAAAAGTAATCTGATTACATTACTTGCATTACACCCAGCACTAGGAATGACATGACATTGATGAAATAATGGCAGAATTTTCATGTTTGGCTGAACTATCCCTTTAAACAAACATGTTTTATAGATTAGAGACCACATGTGTGCAAACTGTAAGAAACAAACAGAGCAAATCTCCCAAACAAACCAATCAATCATTGTCAAACATAGATAAACCCTTTCAATTTCATTCTGCTGTGGAAAGGTAAATTGGCATGACAAGACATGACTACACAGCAGAGCCAGATTACACGTCTGTGATTTAAATGTATTCAAATAAGTCAATTAAATTTAATACCATATTTGGTTGGAAGAAGACAACCGATAAGGGGAGAGAAGGCTGCTTGATAATGATGAAGCAGCAATCAATCATAAGTGAATTATGCATGCATACATTATAATAATACAGTAAGTACAATGCACAAAGCTTCAAATTCAATTTATTTAAATACAACTTCTAGAGACCATTACACAGCCATTTTCAAATGTTGAAAGTACATTCTGACCACAAACTGTCAGGTTACTTCTTTAGCAACCTTACCTTCTTACAAAGTTATTGCCATTAATGATACTGAAGCCATTGTTTAATCTGAATAATGTCTGCCCAGTACCTGTGAGGGACACCAGATAAGGTCAGTGTTAGTAGGTGTGTAGTGAGAGCCATATATCAACACTAAATCACAGTAGCCAGCCCCAGACACACAATACGCTTTTCTCTGAAGGGCAAAAGAGCGTACAAGGAGAATAAACAAAAGCTCATCAAGAATACGAGAGCGCTGCCTTATCTACACAAAAGCAGTGTTCGTTCTGAGGAAATAGTAGGAATTAGTTCACAAAGAGCCATTCAGGTATCCCACCTGCACAAAACATTGGTACAAAGCTTTTAGTCTTGGAGAGCTTTCAAGTTTATGCTTAACAATGTGCAGGCCCATATTTTACCCTTGCCGAATACTGACACTTTAAATAGCTTTAAAAAGAGGATTTCTGTTGAAAAGGACTGCAATATGTAAAGTAGGAAGTCAAAGTCTAAGTTAAAATTTGGACTTAGCATGCAGATTTTATAACATTGCCTTGATAAGATAACTTAATATGAAGTATAACACAAACATAATGTTCTCAGAGTCCTGAAGAAAAACAAAAGTGTGGTTTCCACAAAAAAATATGAAGCAGCACAACTGCTTTGAGCATTGATAATCATAAGAAATGTTTCTTGAGCACCAAATCAGTATATTAGAGTGATTTCTGAAGGATCGTATGAGACTGATGATGCTGAAAATTCAGTTTTGCCGTCACAGGAAAAAATACATATTAAAATATATTCAAACAGAAAACAGTTCTTTCAAATTGTAATAATATTTAACAAACTGTTTTACTGCATTTTTGATCAAACAAATAAATGCAGCTTTGGTGAGCATAAGAGACTTCTTTTAAAAAGAAGTCCCCAAACACTTGAACTCTAATGTACTTTCAAACAAGAGTCAACTATATAATAAAGGTACATTTTAAATTAAATGTTAAATGTTTTTTGTTTCATAATAACTCAACAATTTGAAATGATGTAAACATCTGCTGTTCGTATTGTATTCGTATTGTTTGCGTTTATCCAGAAATTGAGTTTCAAATCTAAACTCAAATAATATATTTGAAAAATATTCACTTTACTCCTTTTGTGAAGTGTGACAAATAGCCCGGGTTTCCCTTATTTATAGTATCTTTTGTCGCAAGATCAGAACCAAGGAGACAAAAACTGAAAGGTAACGCACGTGTTCACTAACAAAGTCTAAAAGGCTTGCGCCTGTGCTTGCAATAGGACTGTGTCCGTCCTCTGTGGCTGATCATGAGGATTAGTTTCCTCATCATGAACTGCAAATGAACCGCAGAGCAGAATCAATGAGCCCTCTGCAAAAAATTCCTCACTACTCTCCTCTCCGTATCGATCCCTAGTGCAAGAAATACCGCCCTGGGTGCTGGAACAACACTGGGTAAACCGAAGGCATATTTCACACAAATCTGAGGTTCAACACTACTGTAAACATTTGTTCGCCCTACCAAAAAACTGCTGGAGTTCAGTGACAATTAATGCAATAAGCAAGCAACAACAGCAGTATCTGATTAAAAGGACTCTGAATTAATCATGTGAACTTACAGTCTTTAATAGCCTGTGAGAGCAGCTCCAATCCACCACAGTAGTAAAGATTGATCTCATTGGGTTTGTCGAGCTTCTTCAGCAGGTCTAGAACTGTCGTGGCCTGTTCTGTTCCCTCTTGTAGCTCTTCCCAAGCTGCCTTTTCCTGAAGAGCCACCATCTCTGCCAAATCCACTTGTCTCAGATAAGCTATTGTAATATAAATGTAATGTGACTGCTCCATGAACATACTTGCTAATTCATGTGAAAATTCATTTGGAAATATGCTAATTCATTTGGAAATACTCTATTAAAATGTACAGAATGGAAATCCATAATGTCATTATTCCTCTGGAAAAGTTCAATGAATGAATGTAAATGAGCAACTAATGTTCTAAAAACTGCTGGCGTAAGCATGTGAGGCTTTCTACAAGAACAATTATCTGGGGGAGAAAGAGGGAACGTGTGAGAGACTCATGTAAAAATTACAAATGATGCTTGATTGAAAGTACATGTTCAGACAGATTCAAAAAGCTAACTAAAAACAATGTTACTCTGTTGCCAAAGCTTGGATCTAAAGTCTAAAATATTGACCTTGCCTTCCTTTGCCTCAGATCTTCACAGCATTTTTGGATCATACCTTTGACCATGGTTTCCCGCTGTGGCTCTATCTCCAAAATTTTTCGATAGCAAATCCTGGACTGAAAGTGAAGCAAAAACAGCAGGATAAAAGGAGAGGTGTCAAATAAGGTGAGGAATATAAGTGTAATCCAGCTTTAGACTTGAAAGGACAGAAGGGCTTCTATTGAACGATACATACCTGTGGGAAATCCTTGAGTGCTAGGTGAGATTTTCCCATGTGTATATACGCCTTTATACACTTCTCATTGCACTGTGAATAAGAGGTTTATATTTTCATTTACCACTTGAAAACAAAGATGCATTCAAGTAAAAAACTAGAGTCAGTAAAGTGCTATTTTCTGTCCCAGTTCATCATTTTATCAAAAAAAAAAAAAATCAATTCAGAGGTAAATACACTGTTCTCTAATGAACATGTTTTTAATTTCTCAATTAAAACTCATTTTTGTATCTTTTAGGGGGCATATAAATTCATCCTCATTAAAGGGATGAACTATGTGAAAAGAAAACATTATTATTATTATCATTATTATTTCTACATAATAAAATAAGAAAAAAAAAACATGATAGAGATGATAGAGAGAGCCTCTGTAAATCTTCATTAGGGGTGCAACCCTCTGAAAACTGTAATTTGTGAATTGTGTTTTTAAATATTTTTTAATAGTGCTGTCAAATCAAATAATCACGATTGATTACATCTAACATAAAAGTTTGTCTATATATATGTACACACACACACACATATACATATATATATTTATGAACTTTTTGTTTGATGTGATTATTCGCGATTAATCGATTTGACAGCACTACTTTTTAATAACTATATGATTAAGACACTTTTGATGAAAATAGCGTAAAAAGTTTTTTTTAACATACTGTATGAAACATGAGTGACTCAGCAAGGTAATAATAAAAAAAACAATTTTCATATGTTGGATTTTCCTTTAGACTATTAAAATGATATATATATATATATATATGAGCATTGAAAAGATACAAATATAGTTTGCTCTCCCATAACTTTCCAAAAGTTTTCTAAAAGCAAAGACTATTCAGCACAGCTAAGAAGGAACTTCAACCCAATTTTCTGATGCTGAGCAAGTATCCAGTTCAATAGAAGCTGCTCTATGGACCCTGCTGTTCTCACCAGACAAGGTAGCAAGAGAAACTCAGCTTCGGCCGACACTGAAAAATGAGGGGTCACTTCTCTAACCTCTTTCCCACTGATTTACTCACCCTCAGAGCCCACTCACAGTCACTTATGGCCTCCTTATATCTCTTCAGCTTGATAAAAGCCTACATAATACATGAATGTATGAGACAATAAAATCACAAGAGAAGAAGTGTCACGGGAATATCAGTTACGATACGGCTCATCTTATTATTGTAGAGGAAATGTAGAAGTACCTGAGCTCTGTTTGTGTAGAGAGCCTGCATGTCACGCAGCTGCTCCAAGCCTTCAGTATAAAACCTGACAGCCGTTTCGTAGTCACCTTGAGTGAAAGCCTCATTCCCCTGCTCCCTTAAAGCTGCGGGTCAAACGAGGACAAAGGAAATATAGATGTTGCAAACTGACAATGCAAAGCTGGCCAAAAACTGCCCATTTCGCTCTCAGGCTTTAGAGTACACACCGTTGGCTTTTTCCTCTTTCATCTTTCTTCTCTGACTTCTCTCTTCAGCATCTTTTTCTAATATCCTGAAGAAATTCTCTGACAAATCCAAGGGTACAACAAGCCATTGCAAGATTTATAATACAAAGACAAGAAGTGAAGATGAAGGCGAGCAAGTTTGTATTGATTTATGAATCATTTACAAGATGTCAAGAGCAGACATTCAAGTTTTATACCTGAAACCAAATTATTCAGCAGACAGAGAAGTTTAGTAAACTGCTGAATAATGTGAGACTCCAATACACAAGCCTACCTGGATTTTGACTTGATTCACACTGGATGTTCTGAAAACGAGAGTGAAAAGCAGCTGCTCTTAATATCATTCAAATATTATTGATAATATGAATTTAAAATGCAATAACGTGTTTTATTCATATTATGTTATTGTACAGACTGTAAATACTGTACCAAGGGCCCATTTTCAGATGAAGGGCTTTTGCTTATAACCGTCTTATTGATTTTGGTTTTACATGGTTCCACCTGCTCCAAGGATGAGATGAATTGATCTGCCTTCGCAAGTGCTTTCTCTTGGCACGACACATCGCTGGAATTGAACTCTTTTACCAACTCATCTGCAATCAGATATCAACAAATTCACATTTAAAAAAAAAAAAAAAAAAAAAAACTCAAATTACATTTACTTCATGATTCAAGGAAATACGTGCGCCGTCAAGTTAGGCCTAATGGACCGTTTACACGGACTTTGATGACGCGTTTTAACGGTCGTCAGCATCGTAAATTTCGTAGTTTTTTACATTTTAATTTTTTTTTTTAAATATATGTACATCTATAACCCTATACTTAGTATTGTATTACCTTTTCATCAAATTACAAAAAAAAAAAACCTATCAATATCTCTCTATTTTTCCCTCTTTTTTAAAAAAAAAAATGTTTTTTTTTTTTTTTTTTGCTATTTGAAAAAATGGGGACACAAAAAATATGTTTAATGAATTCTCTCATTCTTCAGCTCGAGAAACAAATGAAAAGGCTTTTCGACATGGCTCAGAGTCCACCGACTTGACGAGACGTTGAATAAATAACGTACATTCCCTTTTAACAGAAGGTTATTCGTGAAGATGGGTTGTAAACAAACGCCACTTACTTATCTGGTCAACATTCCTCAAAAACCGTTCGAGATCCTCGCTATCTTGCAAAGTCATTCTTGAAAACCAGTTCAAAAAACAAAAGGAATTTAGTGAAGAGAAGTGAGGCTGGTTTGTATACGGAAGTGTATCCGTAACCATAGCAAAAGCAGCCATGTGCAAAAGGAATAGTTTGCTCCTGCTGGAAGATACATGTAACTACATCACATGTTCAAAATCTTTTTTTACGATCTGATTTCAATTTAAACTTATTTTATTTTGTTACATTGGATGTTTAGTATCAGTAGCCTGAATGACCTTCCTTGCACAATGACAACCACACACTCATTCTGTCAGAAAACATAACTCTGAATGAATGCTGAAATGTATAAAGATACATATAAAACATTACTTTTTGTTAGGGTTTAAGGCTGATTAAGGTGCTGCACGTGAATATGAACAAGATTATTGAGATGTAATCCAAAAACAGGCATACTTACACAGATAAAAATGTTTTATTGTTCCATTCTACTTGTTGTTATTCCAGAAAAACATACTTTATTGATCCCTAGAGGGACATTCAGGCACATAATACAGCTGTCTCAAATGTGGATAGCAGAAAAGCACCACTATAAATACATGAAATGGAATCAAACAAGCCAGTGCAAGACAAAACATGAGTACAATGGCATAAATGCGTATAAGTATTCGGTAAACAAGATTGTGAAAGTTGCATTCAAAGACACTCAAGAAGTGCTGATGGACTGTCTTGTACTTTTTTTTCATAGTAAACAGAAGACAGAAATAGTTTATGTGGTGCTGCGTTAAAATGTCGTCATTATAATTCTGCCCTAAGCATTTTGCATTGTTAAATCTATTTTAAACTCAAAGCTTAGGCCATTATTTCGCTGTATATATTCTGCATAAGCTTGTATTTCTTTTTATTTTAGTCATAATCTAATACTGGTCTCATCCGGTGGGTCGTGACCCTAAAATTCCTCGTAGGTCTGTTTTGATACGGTCACGGACAGTGGGGAAATGAAACACAAATAAATTGAAATCATAATTGTGCATGGACCCTTTGCACATCATTTTCACAGTTATTAGCGTCGTAAATCTAGCCAGGTTTTCATATTTTCATCTTTAAAAAATGTAACGGTACATTTATAACTATTATCTTGGCATTAAATTACAAAAAAAAAATCATTAACACTCCTGCAGGAGTGTATTTTAAAACAACAGCTGAAAGTGTATAGCATGAATTTGATCTCTTCTTCTGACTGCCTTTGATTAATCTGTCTACATATTTTATTTTATCTTTTGGAAGGCTTGGAAACAATTTCATGTTTTTTTTTTTTCTTTTGCCATTGAAACAAATTTAATATAATTAAAGAGTTATAGCTATATAAAGTTATAGTTAATAACTGTCAAAAAATTTAATTTAATCAAGTAAATTCATTTTAACCAATTATTTCCTGTATTTTTACTCTTTATTTTATTTGAATTTATATGAATTATATTTTATTTCTACATTGTCTACATTTCTTCATAAAAATTTCATGATGATATTCTCATTCAAATATCCCCCTCCCAATTTTTAGCAAATTGCACCCTGGTTATCATCAAAGTTGGTGCATCCAATCAAACTGGATGGTATTTTGATGCAAGTTTGCGACATTTGGTAGAAGATAGTCAGATTCCAACATTGTCAAATTGTGTAACTTGCCCTTATCCCAAAAATCTATATTAAAACTGCATTAAATAGAGGTTCACTTGTTGGGCCTATGCAACTTTATGATAATAATTAACCATTCCAATGTTTGATTTTAAGTCAATTCTTTTCAACTTTTGTAAGAAAGTAGTAGCTAGCTGTGTTGGGTCACCACTAAATAGTACTGAAGCAAAACTAGGTGCTCTAAGCTGGTCCAAGGGCCGTTACCATCTAAGATGATAAGGCCATCAGATTTCTTGCAGTATACATCATGCCTTTGAAAGCTGGATTCATCACTGTCAGAAAGGCAGCGCTTGTTCAAAGTTAAAATGTCAGTTCATGTAGGAGCGGCATCCTGGCTGTCTGGGCCGCCGCTGACTGACGGGTCAGTGTTGATCTCTAGGCTCTTATGAGACTCTTTCAGGAGACTCTCAACCTGGCGGTACACTGAAGCCTCTCTGTATTTCTGCAGATGCCCCAAAACCTCCTGCACAGAAAACAATACACATCCGAAATCTCAAACTCCAACAAGTATTACTTCTGCCACATCAGTCTGATCCTACAGCATCTGCTACATCCCTGTGAATTACTTGGCAACAGCTTTTGAGAACGTAAAATAAATCAAACTTACATCCTCTGAGAAAATCCCAGGACTTGGCTTCTGTACTTTTTCCAGCAGAAGACCATTGAGAGCTGCATTTGATGCCAAATCTTTCGGCCTCTCATTGCCTGGACTATCAGTTTGTCCCAGTCTGGCATGGAACAGCTCACTTAGGCCCACCTGTAAAACCTGGAAATGGAGATGGGATATGAGGTCATTAATAAAGACCGTATTAAAACATTCCTTCTAGTCTTGTTCAAGCTGTGCTGGTGTGGAGCAGTTGTATATGGCACCTTAAAGAAGGCCCTTTGGAAGGCAGGAGCAAAGTCTGTGCTCATCTGACCGGTGGAAATGTGTGCAGCACAGTGCATGAGCAGCAGAGAGAGGCCACCTACCGACTGCAACCTCCGACTGCGAACAAACAGAGTCCTCTCTCCCTCCTGAAGACATAGAGAGTGCTAAGTGCACAGGGGTTTGTATGACAGAGTGTGCTTAATATGAATTAATTATTGCTCACCCGGTGACTGACAAATGAGGGCATTTAACCTTACTGCAACTGAACTAGCTGTGAAACCAATTATATCACAGGAAAAGTGGTGCAAATGATCACTTCTCAAAGTGTGATAAATTGTTAATAACTTTCCATATGTTCTATATTTCACTGGTTCAATATGTACATTCATGAATTTAGAAATACCTGATAGTAGAAAGAGTTGCGGAAAGCATTGCTATTGAAGTCGTTGAAAGGAAGACTAGAAGCCAGTTGAAGTGTTACTGCTGGTATCTGGAATGAATAAAAAAATCTGTGAACAAACTTCAGGCTATTTGTATGAAACCACTGCACTTTCTTTCAAAACTTTGAAAAAAGAGACAGTAAAGACATTTATAATTCTAAAAAAAAAAACTATTTCAAATAAATGCTGTTCTTTTGATCTTTTTTTTAAAACCAAAGAATTCTGATTCAGTTTCCACAAAAAAATATTAAGCAGCACAGCAATTTTCAACATTGATAATAAGAAGAAATGTTTCTTGTGACAAATCAGCATATTAGAATGAGTTTTGAAGGATCATGTGACACTGAAGACTGGAGTAATGATGCTGATTATTCAGCCTTGCCACCACAGGAATAAATTACACTTTAAAAAATATTTTGATAGAAAATAGTTACTTTAAATTCTAATAATATTTCACAATAACTGTTTTTATTTATTTATGATCAAATAAATGCAGCCTTGGTGAACATAAGAGACTTCATTCAAAAACATTAAAACAATATCATTAATATTAATTACAATTCATTTGAGTCAAAATCATGAAGTATATTCTTTTGTGCAGTTGTTGTAATACATATTTATCTAATATTATTTTGATTTGTCAGCTATCCATGTGGGGACCTTTTTGTAACTGGTTCAGTTAAGTGATCTATCTCAACAAATCAAAGATTAGCGACGCAACCCAACAACATTAAAAGACTGTTTTTGTCATGTTACTAAATAAATGTAAATTAGTAACATAGATACGTTTTGTTAGTTGATCCCCAAAACACAGTCTATGAGAAACACACATAAAAAGACAGACAGATCCAGACCATTTTATGTAAGTGAAGGTGCTGGAGGAGAAACTGTCCATGCTGGTAGAGCAGCAGCTCTCGTGGGTTGAGTGTTTCAGAGCTCACTAGAATCAGCTCCCCCTCGCACTCCCACTGAGCATCCATGAAATCCATGAACGGCCGGCCTGTAACTGAAGGCATGTGCCAACACACACCATTTACATGTGCCACACTTTGATCATTCTGCCGATTTGAACTTTAACAAAAAATATAGAAGTTAATTAATTACATTCATGTCCCTTGAACCTTTAAGAAGCAGCTAAAAATAAAGCTCAAGTTACATTTCCACTAACTCGTATTTGATGGTTCTCGTGGCTTTAAGTCATCTGTTGCTACACTAATGACTGCAGTTCTGATGAGTTCAGATTGCATGTTTCAGTGGTAATAATTAGAGCCTGACCTGAGGGCTGGATCTTCAGCATGCCTCTATCTCTGGCACAATCCCTGAGCTGCTGCTCCACTTCCTTCATCAGCTGGAAGAGAGGAGATAGCGCTACTAGTCTGGACCACTCTTCTTCTGCAACAACGTAAAAACAAATACAGAACAGAAAAATCATTTTAGATACTTTGTTGCTAAATTAATAAGTGGTTGCTAACTTACAATGTCAAAAATTGTAAAGGTGCAGTCACATGAAATCAGAGAGGTATCTGAACCACACATAAGCAGCAATGTCATTGCATTTTTCTAGGCCCAGAAAGGTAGTAACTACAGTGACTACAGTGGTTGAACCTTAATGTTACGAATCGACGAGAATACTTTTTGTACGCAAAAACAAAACAAAAATAAGGACTTCATTCAACAATTTCTTCTCTTCCCAGTCAGTCTCCTACGCTGTTTATGTTGTAGACGCAGTGCAGAGCTTCCGGGTTCTGTTTCAGAACACAAACTCAGTATTGGCCGACAAACAGATCTTCATTTGTGTTCTGAAGATGAACAAATGTCGTACGGGTTTGGAACAACATGAGGTTGAGTAGTTAATGACAGAAATTTCATTTTTGGGTGAACTAACCCTTTAAGTCTGTCTCAAATTTAAGCCCTGCAAGCTGGTCTCAACTAGTCATAGAAAAAATGGTCTTTGACTCAGACTTAAGACAGACTTGTGTCTGTGTCTGGTTTTGTCAAATATTACAACACTGACATGTGGTGCAGTTATGTGCTGAAGTTTAATATTTAGGTTTAGGGATGTGAACAAACTTATAACCCTAAGTGTGAGCAAGTACAGACAATACAAGTATTCAAGGGTTAGTTCTCCTAAAAATGAAAATTCTGTAATTAATTACTCAGCCTCATGTCATTTTTAACCCCTAAGACTTTCATTCATCTTCGGAGCACAAGTTGAAGATCTTTTCAGTGAAATTTGAGAGCTTTTTGTCCCTCCATTGACAGCCTACGCAATTGCAATTTTTTATGCTTCAAAAAGTTAATAAAGACATCATAAAACTAAACCATTTGAATTGAGTGGTTCAGCATTTGGAAGAGGTTTGTTCTTGCATGTCATTCAGGTTTGGATGAGCTTTTTGGTATGTTCGCTGATCATTGTTTCTAAATGAATAAAAGCCTAAATTAAATCTGCTCATTATAAAAAGCGATCAAGTCTTTTCGGAAAATTTAGGCTAAATCGCTCAATTCATATCCATTAGTTTTATGAAACGACATGAGGGTGAGAGAATTTTCATTTTGGGTAAACTAACCCTTGAACTATGTATGATTTAAACCTTAAGTATAGAAATTGTGTTGCCTGCCTTAGCAAACACTCCAATAGCCTCAATAACTACTTGGGTCGTGTGCTAAAGCAATGTAACAAATCACGTTTTGCTTCACTGTTCTCCTGTTGTGGAAACGTGACCTTCAAGGATAAAGAAACTATGAGTCTTAAACCCATACTGGTTTCACTCAAAGTGCTCCAGTAAAATTCTCTGACCTGCAAGCTTTGGGATACTGATGTAAGTGGACAGACCAGGATCCTGGAGAGACTGGACATCTGAATGGAACAAGACAGAACATCATGTCGCGATCTGAAAAAGGAATGCTGGTAACATCTCTGATATAAGAAAGCCTCACCCTGGCTGTGGTTTAGATGTGTTTTTTCCTGGCTTTTCTGAGTGTAAGATTGGTTTGACAGAGGAAGAGAGGGCACAGTGGTATTCTGTTCACTTGCAGACGGAGTCTTGATTTGATCTTTAAAGGACTGAGTCGAGACACCTGGCAGAGCAGGAGACACAAACACAGTGTTGAAATTCCACAGACTTGACAACCAGAATCTCTATTTATTCTCTGTGCATTCAAATATACCTTTCACAACAGATGCAGATTCGGTCCATGCCCTGGAAGCGCTTTCCCGGCCAAACGCCCGCTTCCCTTTTGAGATAGATTTCGCAAGTGAGACAAAAAACATGATTAACGTTTCTATAATAAGGCATAAATGAGGATATTGTACTAGAGCTCTGTTGCCGCTGCGTGCCGGTCGACTGGCCAAGTGCTTTGCTTTCCTCCAACAGCTGAATAAGTCGTTCAAGCCGAGGAAGGATTTTCTGCTGAGTCATGGCTATAACTTTCAGAGGGTTTCTGACACCCTTGGGCTTCAGCACACCAAAATCTTTAAACCAGAATGTGCCAGACACCAAAGACTAGAGGAAGAGAAACAATTTAGTAGACTGTCAAGGGAAAAGAGAGTCTCCTAAAGCAAATATATACAAAACAGCTCTAAGGCAAACCAAGGACATTGCCATACAATTATCGGTCAGTGCCACGAGCATGCATTGCACATCTAGCCTCCGGCACGTGTTACCTGCGCGGTGTCAGCACGCAGCTGGCAGAGCAGACGAGCACTGTGGAGTGCAGAAAACACAGCGTCCAGATCTGCTTGTCTCTGCATTAATTGCTCCCACAGTTCCTGCTCCTCATCCTGTGATAATCACAAGACACTGTGTTATTTATCCTAGAGCACACTCCATTAAACTGGAAAAAAGACAGTGCAAAGCCACAATATTGGCAATCGCACCAATAGTCACGTGATGGATATTAAGCTTCCAATGTATCGATCTGCTCATTCAACTGTTTAAAGACGAAGTAATGAGTTCAGCAGATTTGTACATTTCTGTCTGAGAGTGAGTGTTTTGACTTGAGAACAAGCTGACCAGATGCTGTGTTTCCTGTACTGATAGCTGATCCCGGTCCGTCTGCAATCTCTCCATGAACACACTCACTCGGTTCAGCACAGCCTTAAGCCCGGTGTGCCAGTAACACTGCTGCTCCCACTCCTCCTCATCTCCTTGAAGGAAGAGTTCACACAGAGATAAACCTTTGTCATTATTTACTCACCATCATGTTATTCCAAACCCTGAATATGTCTTATGAAACAAAATTGAGGGCAAAATGTTTTTTACAAACAATGAGATTTAATAGTGAAATCTAGCCAACAAACTCTCACTTGATTTTTTTGTAAAAATCGCACATATGAATAACATCGCAAAGTAGTTACATTTTATCATGGTTAAGCTCTAAAAGTGACAGTAAAAAGCACTATAAAAGTGGTCCACAGACTCATATGTCAAAGTCTTCTGACGTCCTACGATAACTTTTTGAGAGGAACATTCTAAAAGTTTCTTTAATTTTCTCTTCCCGTGAGTCATTCACTTGAGAACTGTTGCAAATGGATCAATGAATCAGAACTCAAGAACCGAATAAGTGAAGGAATCATTATTTTGAACTGATTTGTGTTCTTGATCCTTGTTCACAACTAGGACTCAACGATTTTTCCACAGCTGATGAACAAATTATATTGATTTGCTGAAAAATTGGAGTTCGACTCACTGGTTCAATGATTTGATTCTTGAGTTTACCGCTTACTGGAGCAGAAGATTATCAGTGAGTAATGACCAAAATCTGGGTTTATTCCTCACACAAATCTACTTGTGTGAGGTCAGAGGACTTGGAATATAGTGCACAGAAAGTTCAGACCACTTTTCCGGGTATTTTGTCATATTCTTGCATTTGAGCAGCCATAGTCAGTGTATGGAAAAGACTTGAGTTAAGATTTTTATAATTATTGCATATTTTTTCCTTGTAAGGAAGACAGACATAGGGCAACATGAGTAAATAAAAACAGCACTGTCATTGTTGAGTGAATCTCTTTAACAGAGAAGCTGCCAAAAGCAGTCTGTTACTTGTCTCTGTATTATACATTACCGTTCAAAAGTTTGGGGTCATTAAGGTTTATTTATTTTTTTAAAGAAAATTTGTTTAGCAAGGATGTATCAAATTGATCCAAAGTGACAGTAAATAAATTTATAATGTTTTATAAATATATTCTTTTTCAAATAAATGCTGTTCTCAATTCTGATCACAATTTCCACAAAAAAAATGAAGCACAACTGTTTTCAACATTGATAATAATTGTTTCTTGAGCACCAAATCAGCATATTAGAATGATTTCTGAAGGACTAAAGACTGGAGTAATGACGCTGAACATTCAGCTTGGCCATCACAGAAATAAATTACATTTTAAAATGTAATCAAATAGAAAATCGCTATTTTAAATTGTATTTCACAATAATACTGTATTTTTCATTGAATAAATACAGCCGTAATGAGCATAAGTGACTTTAAAAACATTTAAAGAAATCGTACTCACCCCAATCTTTTAAATAGTATTGTACACTAGGATCATTATTGCTATGTTTTGAATCTTTAAAGCATGACCGTTTGTCCTCTCAGTGGGAGTATGAGCGTGAGGACTGACCTCCTGTGAGAGCATGTAACACATGGGCTGGTAGGAGCAGAGATAACTCGGAGTTCTGGAGAGCTTTTCTCTGGGCCTCACACTGAGCACTTTCCTGAATCTCAGCGGCAGCCTCCCTTAGCTGCCTGTCTGTGTCCATCCAGTCTATCTGTTTCACACACACACAAACATGCACAGAATCTCATTCAGGATGCAAGCATGGTGGAAACGCTTCCTATCACACTGACACTCACAGAAATATAAACAGACACTTGGTCAAAAGACTTGCATTTTAAATAGGCCACAGAGTGCAGTGCCTTCTCTGTGGAGTCAACTCACACAGTCAGACTCGTGTACAGAAGTCGATAGATAGTGTTTAACGGCTCTGTCAAAATCTCCCACCATCTCTTCTTCCTTCAATGTCTGCTCACGCCAGTAATTGCCCCGTGCGCTGCTCTCCTTCTGGAGGGTTTCCACCTGGGGCAAACAAACACATTTTGCGAACATGTAAACACCCCCAAGCCAAATGAGCTTTTATTCAGCTGTGATTTAGTTCAACTTCCCTCACCATGACACTGTCTGGATTTTCTCCTAAAGTCAGAATTTGAGACACAGTTACAGGAACCACAGTCCGCTTCCAAACATCCAGATTGGCCCCCACAACTGGAGCCAGCACCCCTGTCACTGGGTCCACCGTCTGTGCTCCAAAACGAATGGGAACCAGCCCTGAGAGTAGTAAAAGGTTAACACCGAGAGATTAATGTAACAGGATTTGGACATTCCTATTAACCTCCATTACCTTTACCATCTGCATCCTCCATGGTTCCTGCCAGAGGTACCATGCAGCCTGACACCCAGTCCAACTGAGCTCCGAGAACTGGGACATTCAAACCTGAGCCTCCAGGGTCAGGATACTCCAACCCGGGCAGAGCTGGCAAGGAGAGTTCAGTGCCAGGCAGCTTGATCTCCCCTAAAATAGCGTTTGATCAAATAATTTCAGCCTTGGTGAGAATAAGAGACTTTTGAATGGTAGTGTATCTCATAATAATAATAACACTTCTACAGTTTTTGACAGCTATTAAACACCACTTTTATCATAAAAGATAAAAAAAAAATCAAACTGATAGAAGACCAGATCTTGCACTGCGATCCCATAATAAATGACCCTTAACTAAGCTCCGCCCCCTTGGTTCCTGCTGCATAAGAATGAACTGGAGATGTCTGTGAACATGGTTTCCAGTAAAAATTTGCTCATCAATTGGTAAACATCAATTGGATATTATTATCACATAGATTGGAATACATTTTGACAATTACCATTTTTCTTTTTAAAAAAATTGTTCAGTTATGCAGTAACTTTATTTAAAACTCCAAAAACCGTAAATCAGAACGAAGGAAAACACTTCAACACACACTCACAGTCAACAGATAAGAAAAAATAGAGATTAAAACAGATCACAATACTTTGAATTAAGTTCCTAACATTTCTAACACCTTGGTACAGTGAACTCTTTAGTTACTATGGACATAATATTTTTGGATAATTTCCACTAAATTGTGTTTAACACTACCCGAATACACAAATGCTCCATAAACTTTAAAAGGTAAACCTCTAAGAAACAGTTGATAATCTACTGGTCTGTAATGTTTTTAAGGTAGGGCTCAGTGAAGAGTAATAGATAATGATTTACCAAAGTATCAATAACTGTAATCATTTTTGCATTGACCTAACCTTTATAATATACAGATCTTGAAACGTATAGATCTTTTGTACTAAACAGCTCCTACCCACCCACACTCCCACCATTCTCAGCCACATCCCTGGCCTGTTCCTGTACAGCTTCCAGACGACTCAGCAGCTGCAACATACAGTGTTGGCTGCTTTTCCAGGCCTGCTCCAGCTCAGATGTTGCTGCCGAGAGTCTATCCAGGTCACCTTGTATATCTGCGGCTGCTGAGCTCCACTCCTCACTGCAACCTTGCATGAGCTCCGCCAACCGCAAGCTGACGCCCAGAGCCTGGATGTCCAGCAGAGCCTGGAAACCCCCAGCATGAGGCACCACCTTCCCTCCTCGCACACTGCCTCCACCAACCCGCACCATCCGGCCGCTCAAGGGCTCGATGAAGGACTCGCCCAGGAGGAGCCCCCCAACTGGAAGCACAGCCCCTAAACAGACACAAGCATCAATCAGGCTGTTTGAACGTGTTGAGATTTTTTTCAACGTTCAGAAAACGGACCTGTATGGGGATCAAGACCGATCCCTGCGATGAGCACCAGGTTGCCTGTACGTGGATCCAGCATGGGAGAGCCAATTTGAATGGGCATTCGCAGGCGTGAGATCGGACAAACATGCACTCCACCCAAAGGAAAAACCAATCCTGTTTGTGGATGGATGGTGACTGCTAGAATAGGCACCAAAACACCAGTGTCATAGTCACACATGTGTCCTCCGAGCACCAGCCTTTGGCCTGAACGAAGCCCCCGTAGTTTGGAAGCAGCATGGATTTCAGCATGGCGGGATGAAGGGTACGGAATGAAAGGCAGAAGAGGTGATTCCCATTTTCTGACCTCACCTAAGATGAGAAAACCATTAAAAGAATTTGAATTGTAATCGAGTACTGCTGACTGAGATTAACTTGTACTAAACACAGAATACTCATTTAAACATTAAATTCTAACTAGCATATTAAAGGGGTACTTCACCCAAAAATGAAAATTATCCCACGAGTAGACAATTCATAGCTCCAGGGGGTTAACAATGAAACGATGGGTTTTTGTAAGAAAAATATCCATTTAAGTATATAAAAAAGCATAGAAGTCGAAAACGAGAAATGTCGGAGGATTTCGATATAAGAGAACAGGAGCTTGTTGCACAGCCCTATTTGTTTAAATCGTCAGGGGTTACTCTCGTGGCACAAGTTGACTTGCTGCAATTCGGAAGCTAGCTATTTTATTTAATAAAGATTTAAATATGGATATTTTCTTACAAAATCGCTTCGCTTCAGAAGGCTTGTTCAGAAGTTGTATGGATTATTTTTTATGATAGATGAATGCATTTTTTAGGCTTCAAAATCACACCCAGCATTCACTACTATTATTCAGCTCGGAAGAGCCAGGATATTTTTAGTTAACAGTTTGTTTTCATCTGAAAAAAGATAGTCATATACACCTTTCACCTAGGATGGCTTAAGGGTGAGTAAATCATGGCATAATGTTTGGGTGCACTAACCCTTTAAGTGACTCACCCACACAAGCATCGGCTATGAAGACAAGGGTGGAGGAAGCGGGATCAAAGCCTACATTTCCCGCCACGGGCAGTAGTTTGCCAGTTTGGGGGTGCAGGAAGAAGTCCGGGGGCACCGGCATGCTGTGCCCACTGGCCAGTAACATATGGGCATTAGTGTTGGGTTGAATGAGTCCTGTGATTGGGTCTACATGAACGGCATCACAAGCCCTAACAGATCCGTCAGGAGCTGTGGAGGGGGAAAAGAGTGCAATTTTTCTGTGTTTCCGCAGACTTTAATCAATCAGTCATGCCACATACATGCCAAGTTGAGACTCAGAGGATATTTGTCAGGATTTGACCAGCAAAAAGTGTGCTATGTTGTACAATAGCTCCACTTAGTGGTGTAGCTGAACTTTAAGACTTACGACTATTTTCTGTTAAAATTCCACTAGGGGGCGTGATTGCACAGTCACTGACTGAAAGCATTCTCATCATTTACAATAATAACAATAGGTCTGAATTACATGTTTAATATCTGACAATTTTCAAAGAATTTAAAAGTTCTCACCAATGACGTCTTCTCTACTGAGAACTGATCCAGTAGCAGGACATAAAAGCTGTGCTCCAGTGCCTTCTCTAAGCACAGCCCAGGCTCCCTGCCTCTGGCTCTCCTCTGATACCATCTCTGTCATCTCATCAGCCAGCACAGCTACTCGCTCCAGAACACTGCAATGCACAACATTTACCAAAGGGAATTGATGAAGAAAAAGTCAAAGAAAGTAACACAAGCATTAAATTTAAAATATTGTATAAAGGTGTTTAAATACACACCAAAATACAAATGTAGCTATTCTACTGTTCAAAAGTTTAGGGTCAATAAGATTTTATTATTATTTTTATTTTGAAGTATTTTATGCTAACAAAGGCTGCCTTTATTGGTAATTATGCATACAATTCAAAATAACTTTCTATTTTTATTTGAAATAGAAATCTTTTCTAACTTCAAAGTCTTTGTCACTTTTGTTTTATACTTTTGCATCCCCTAAAACTCAACCCTCACCGTAAACACATGTGCAAAGCATATGATATATATATATATATATATATATATATATTTGTGTTGTGTGTGTGTGTGTGTATAATATTATATATATATATATATAAATAACAGAGATGCTTCTTACTTAAATTATTAAGTAATTATAAATTATACAATTTATGCACGTTATAATTAATTTACTTAAATCTAGTTTTAAGTTATTATGGTTTTACTGTGGTATACTGCGATGGTATTTTTGCGAAAACTTAGGTTAGGGAAAGCCAACACACTAGGATGAGTGGAGGCTTTGAAGTGTTGTACTGTGATATGTAGTGTGAAAACAGAAGGTGGCACTGAGGGAATTGAAAGGTTGTGCAGAGGCTGAGTAATCCAGAAGCATGAAGTCAGGCAGACACAGGTTTTGTGGTGGCCTGGCTGTGTTATGCAGTTCATGAATTCAAGGACTCCTTGCTGCTGTCTCTGACGTTATGTGGCTTATCTGAAGTGCCTCATGTTCAACATTGAGGTCATAGACATGAACAGAGGCTAAATGTCTAATTTCCAGTCCTATCTTTCTTTAATGAAACCTACTTTCTTTTAACTCTCTTCATATCATGATAACACATAAATCCTACTGCAATTGGGCAGGTATGTTGGATATAGAGAGCACATTCAAAAAAACAGACCCAATTTAATCACAGCAGTCTCTGGACAATCAATCCTAAAGATCAGATCTGGAAAACAATCACAACTGTGTGTAGAATGAACAAAGCTATAGGCTTCTCACTCGCTTTGTCTTTGTGGATTTGGAAATGTGATAAGAGGGCTGGGACGAGAATGAGACGAAGGGATTCTCCACCATTTATTACGGGGAAATTTTATTTTTAAGACACCATATTACTGTAACGGACACAGTTGCTTTCACGCATGTTCACTTAGCTAACCATTGCTAAATTCAATTATACTGCTTTTAATGAACACAAATTCAAATGACAAATTAACATAAATTTGAACAGATTAAGCCAAATTTTATCCCTAAAACATTTTTTGAAGGGGGTCTTGAGCCTGTATGTGTACACAGACAACTGAAAAAATATGACAGAAGTAACACTAGACAGATTAAGTCTAGATAGATTACTGTGAAAGTTGGCCAGTGATTTAATTTATCTTTTTCACTTCATCAGTGATGTGAAAACAAAAATTAAAACAACAAAGTTTGGGGTTGGTAAGATTTCGTTTGTTATACTCATTCACGCTACATTTATTTGATCAAAAATACAGTACAAATTGTTATATTTTAAAATACTCCATTCCATTGTGTATTGCATTAAGAGTGATTACTGAATTATTGGGTGTCTATATAGGTCTATATTTTAATAAACTGAAAACTTAAAGCATGTCTGAACCAAATAAGCAGAGGTAAAAACAGACAGATACATATCTGCCTCTCGATGACATACTGTTGCTTGATGTGTTTTTCCCAGAGCGAGGTCTGACCGTCAGCCAGCAGTCTGAGAAGCCTCGTGCTCTCCCTCAGTCGCGCTCTGAAGGTCTTCTGCATGGCCTGCTGTGCTCTCATCTCCACCCGCAGGATCTGCAGCTGACTGTCCAGTAGCTGTGTCAGCTGATTGCCCAGCGCTCTTCGTCGCACCATCTCCTGCTCCACCTGTCTCTCCAGACCTTCGGTTTTCCCTCCAAACATCCTCCAGCCAGGGTGGAGTTCTCTCAACTTCCCCAGCACCCCCTGGTAGACCTGCTTCACCTAGACAGGGTGCATGTTTCCTTCAATAAAACATTCTTACAAAGAAGTGCTATACTTACAACTCATTTTACAACTTATCCCACACACTTTGCCTCAGGGAAGTAACAATTCGCTTCTGTATCCTACATAGTATCGTACAGAACAGTGAAACAAGAGAGACTGTTAATTACAACTGAGCATCTCAGTGACGCTATTCAATATAGGTTATAAATATGTTTGAACTTTACCAGGGGGATATTTGAAGCTCTGATGGGTGGGAATTAAGACTATTGTTCCCATGGAATCTCACCTCTCCTCTGAGCTGCCCGAGACGTACTGTGACAGACATGCTGTGCTTGAGCAGGATGTCGTAGAAGGTGCTGGAACTGAAGGCTTCAAGATCCACTTGCTCTTCATAGTCCCAGAACTCATTTGACACCAGAGCCACTGCTGTGGGCAATGCAAGTACAGTCTGAGGGAATTCTAGCTCTGGACGGAGCTAATACAATACCATAGGAAAGCCAAATGCGTCACGCCCAATAAATCTCCTGACAATCACTGCTTTGAAAGCAAAGAGTAATCTTTGATATGGTTCTGGCAAAGAAGCAGGGATATCCTAAAAACTTGCACCACATGAGGGTAAAATGAGTCAGTCTACTACTGCTTTATGGTTATCTTAAGCAGATAAAGAGTCTTGGCAGTGGATGTTCAAATGCTACTCGGAGCAAATAAAAGAGATTTTGAGATATTAGGGAAATTATTTTCTACTTTATCATGAAGTTTGTGGAAATCCTTGCAATTTTATTCAAAAAGCAATGGATGTCATTGAAACTATAGAAAAAAGTAACTGTTATTAATAAAATAAAATAAATTTTATTTTTTTATTTCAGGTTGTTGGGCACTAGATATATTACAAATGCCCTTTTTATTTCTAATTTACAAATACAATAATTGTATTTTCTATATTAGAAAATTAATATAAAATGTGTTATTAGCTACTGCCAAATTGTATGAATATAAGAATGTAAGAATGTATCTAATAATGGTAACACTTTAAAATAAGATTCATTAGATAAACATTAGTTAGTGTGTTAACTAACATGAACTAACCATGAACAATACATTTGTTACCATATTTACTAATCTTCATGTTAAATTAACATTAACAAAAGTTATTAAAGTAAGTGCAGATCTAATCTCAAATCATTTTAAATATGTTGGGGTAACATTTTACAACGAGGTTCTAAACTACTGTTCAAAAGTATGGATTCAGTAAGATTTTTTTAAAAAAGAAATGAACATTTTTATTGATCAAGCATGCATTATATACAAAGTGAAAGTGAAGACATTTATAATGTTACCAAAAAACTATTTCAAGTAAATGCTGTTCTTTAGAACTTTCTATTAATCAAAGAATCCTGAAAAAATGTATCACAGTTTCCAAAAAAAGTATGAAGCAGCTCAACTGTTTTCAACATTGAAAATAAAAAAAGTTTCTTGAGCAGCAAATCAGGATATTAGAATGATTTCTGAAGGGCCGTGTGACACTGAAGACATTTTAAAATGTACTAAAATAGAAAACAGTTACTTTAAATTGTAATAATATTTCACAATATTAATACACATACTGAATTTTTGATCAAATAAATGCAGCCTTGGTGAGCATGAGAGATTTTTTCCAAAACATTTAAAAAAAAATTGTAGTTTACTGAATGTGAAAATTAACATGAACCTAAAGAAATGTTCATTGTTAGTTCCTTATTGTAAAGAGTTAGCAATGTTTTTAGATAAGTCAAGTCTGTAGTTCATAATATGATATTGGCTGTCCATGAGGAATTATGGACAAGGATCCTGGAATGTATAGGGTCAGAGGTGATCTTGTGTTAGACAGGTCTATTTGTGTCAGAATGTGGCATGTATAGCCCCTGGCGATACTAAAAAAAGGTTTACTTGTGTCTGTAGTGTTTGACGTCAGTGGGTTACCTCTCTGCACCGAATCCTCTGTCAACCCCACCTGCAGGTTTCGATGTGTTTTTTTCACAGCCACCACCCTGGAGCCCTTCGAAGAATAGTCATCCATGTTGTACCTTAGCTGCAGATCTCGGTACCTGGCATGAGCTGGCTGTTTCTCAGGCCAGCCGTACTCCCTGAACAGGATCTGTGAGCACACAGTGTTCAGTCACTTCAATAAACCAAGCTTGATTAACCCCAAAGTTTTTGTTAAAGCTTCCCTTATCACTTACCAATATTGTGACGCACAAACACAAGACTACCACAGCTCCAACTAAAAGCCCACCGATCAACAGCCAATCAGGGCGGAGCAACAGTTGGCGCCTCTGTGCGATGCCCATGCGAGTCAAATGATGTGGGTCAGATGGGAAGAAGGGTCCGACGTCATAACATTCTCCACCTGCAGGCACTACCCTCACATACTGAAAGAACCAAACAACAACATCTAACAATAAATAGACTTGGAGGTTGATTTTTAGATTTTATATAAGAAGGTCTCAAAGATGATTTATCTTGCTATCATAGAATATATCAAAACTACCATTCAAGTCAAGTTTCATTTTTTAAATACAGCAAGGATGTATTAATTGATTAAAGTTAGAGTAAGTAGAGTACTTTACACTGAGACAAAAAAGGCTATTTCAAATAAATCATGATAATTAAACTGTTTTCAGCAATGATTGAAATGTTTCTTGAGCAACATATCAGTATATAAGAATGATTTCTGAAGGATCATGTGACACTGAAGACTGAAATAATGGCTGTGGAAAATTTACCTTTGCCATCACAGGAATAAATTGCATTTTAAAATATATTAATATAGAAAACAATTATTTTAAATTGTAATCATTTTTCACAATAATACAACTTTAATAAAGTTTTGCCAAAGTATGCACACATTAAAGAGTAGAAATTATTGTGTAATTAGCCCAAGCAAATTGTGATATCTGAATTCTCTTGTAGCATTTAAAACAGCATTTTATGTTTATTTTTAAATTCATTTAGAGTGAATAGTATAAAAATTTAACGTTGGATACGCATCATAATACCATGTGCCTATGTTGGTGGCTGCTGAGTTTGAAGGCGTACACTCCAGGCTCACGGAGGCTTATGGAGAAAAGGGAGTGGGCAGATCTTGCCAGTTCTTGATCCTGTGCCAGTAATCTGAAGGGTCCCCAGTCAAACACAGCATTAGTGTTGTACAAGCTGTCTCTGTGAAAAAAAAAAACAGGAGTCCTTCTGTGACAATCTGGGACAGTGAAAATTAATGGGCAGCATATGAATCACATATCAGCATGTACTTACACATCATACTGAGGGTAGTGCTGTTGGGTCACAGTAAAGAGGAGAATATCCCCTGGATGAAGACATGCTGTCGGGTTCAAGACCCCTCCAGGCCGCATGTCAGATGTACCAAATGCTGATGACTTACTGGACCAGTGAGAGTCCCAGTCTTCCTCTTTGTCTTTGATGTTTTCTAACAAAACATATCTCATTAAGTCAGAGAAATATGAGGGTGCAAGATTGTGAGGAGCTTTAAAAGTCAGAAACAGAATCTTGTACTCTACTTGATATTTAACAGGAAGCCCATGTAAATGATAGAGAACAAGATAGATATGCTACATGGAGGCGGTTCTAGTAATTATACGGGTAGCTGAGTTCTGGACTAACTGATGTTTATGTAGGAGTTTGTGAGGTAACTCAAATAGAGAGCTACAATAATCAATGTGTGAAGTGAGTAGAGTATGTACAAGAATGGCTGTGGAATTGGGTGTGAGAAATGGACAAAGATTGTTGATGTTCCTGAAGATGGAAATATGCAGGCCAAGTAATATTGCTCACATGCATTTCAAAAAACAAAGTACTATCAAGAACTACACCCAGACTCTTAACCTGAGAAGATGGAAAATATATGGAATTATCAACAGAGATTGAAAAGCTATCGGACTTGCAAAACAAGAAGAACCTCTGTATTATCAGTATTCATCTTGAGAAAGATGTGTGAAAACCAGGATTTAATCCCTTCTAGACAATCCAAGAGAGAGAAAGAAAGAAAGAAAGAAGAGTAGAATTTAGCTTGGAGGACAAAAAGAGCTGGGTGTCGTCCACATAGCACTGAAAACTAATGCCATATTTCCTAAAAACCATGAGGTAATATGTAAATGATAAATAAAAGAGGGCCCAAAACAGAGCCTTGAGGAACACCAGTGGTAACAGATGAAGAGTGTGATCTGAAATTTTTAAGATGGACAAATTGAGTGCGCCCAGAAAGATAAGATCTAAACCAGGTGAGACGGATACCAGTGATACCTATAGAGAATAATCTGTCTAAAAGAACTTGGTGAGAAATAGTATCCAAGGCCGCACTTAGATCAAGTAAGATCAGTTAAATATATATAAATAGAATAGATACCTCTGTCTGTATCTAGGGGCTCAAAATGGCTGTTGGTTTCCTGGCTGTGGGCCAGAATCAACCTCCGGACTTCCACAGGGACAGCATTGAGCAGACCAAAGAAGCCCGCCTCTGCACAATGGCAAACAAACAGCAAGCTGCTGATAAACTGTGATCATGAAACCCTCTCTACTTCCTGCCCTTGTCTCTGGCCACTCACCCCCTGTTTGCACTGTGTACACAGGCCTAGAGAAATTGAGCTGCGCATTGCATTCCAAGCTCCCATGGGAGTCCCAGTGCTTCAGGACCGTCTCCAACATGCTTCTTGACATGCTCACCTTTTAAGAAAACACAAGGATAGTTTAATGACAAATAGGTCAGTGTTATTTGACCACTATTTGTGCTAAGCTCTCACTTGTGTATAAACAGGGCTGTATTACATTCTCAATGTCCTGTGCAAGTCCCTCACATTGTGTACTTTGTTAAACTTATCCAGTCATACTGTGTTTCCTACCTTTTTTCTGTTAATTGTCCTACGGATTATGATACTTGAACGGAACAATTATAAAAAAAAAAACTAGATCAACTTTTTTGCTTGTTGTTGAGGATCTGTACACAGTCATATCACACTGTGACAGTACATTTGATGTTTCTGTTGTGTTACTCTGAATTAAAAATCTTCATATTTTTAGTAACAATTAATAATGATTTATGACATTTATTTTTTAAATTATGTTAATTATTGTAGTTAATTAAAGTAGTATATTAAGTTAATTTTTGCGCTACTTTTCCAAACCGTCCCATAATCTTTATTCACAAACATTAACTTTCCCTTCCCCTCCAAATGATGTCTGTACTTCATGATGTGTGTCTTGGCAGAGGGTGAGACTAAATATCCTCCACAACTGACGGCAAAGTGCCACTCATATGTGCCTCCGTTTAGTTAGCAATGTCAAACTTCCTACAATCCAATCAATTCCCAAAGGACGAAATCAAATCCAGCCCTACATTTATTCTTGTTCCAGAACCCATTTGTAAGAAAAGACTATCGCAACTTACATTTCATGCTGACTCGAACAGAAACTAAATTATAAAACTTAAATGATTGAAAAGCTGAAATAACATGTAAATATTAGATTAAAAAAATCTTAAACTTGTTGTTTTGGCAACTAACTGAAATTAAATTGGTAAATAAAACAAATTGAAATATTAAAATTACTAAAACAGAAATAAAAAATAAAGCTAAATATAAATTACAAAAACACAAATTACAAAGTGAAAATGAAAATTGATAATATAAAAAGCTAATTGAAAAATATTAAGAAATACAAAATATAAAAAGCTGGAATGTTATATTTCTGACCAAAAAAGAGCAACAATATTTATTTTACTTTGCTGTATTTTTTTAAACCTACAACTTTGACAGGCTACTACAATGCTTAAACGCGTCTTTAATAAACCTTATATATACCCATATTTCTAATTTCAATTTTGCTGTTAAATAAAGGTAATATGATGAAAATTTAACAAAAAAATAAGCATTTGCATATTGCTTGTAGTGTGTTAAGGCTTGTGCATACCAAGAATGATAACTATAAAGATAACTAACTATTTTAGCATCCACATCAGTGGACAATATCATTCTGTTTATTTATGAAATAACAGAAACGTTACAGTTTTTTATTGTCTGTCGCTTTAAATCTATAAGTTCTGGTGGGGACTCAGAATGATTTTTAGAACTTTATTTTTATTGTTGTTTTAGTCATTGGTGTGAATGAGCCTTTACCTGGAAGACAAGACACTATGAGATGTCATCATGTTTTGGGCCACCTTACAAACACCAAGTCTTGATGTAGATGGACTACAGGACTGACCTGTTGATTAGATTCGGTATAGAGCAGGTAAAGGCTTCCAGTGCAAACCAGCTGCAGAACTGGACTCAGGATATTCCGGCACCATCCCACACACTCAACCCTGTCTGGCTCAGGCCTGGACAGACCTCTGCACACACACAGGCCCAGGGAGCCATCGTAATCCTCATACAGCTCAGGAGATTGACACACCTGCAGACAAGCACAACATATGACCTACTGATCAAAAGGGTCTTTGGGCTGCAAGAGTCCAAGGTCACATGTCACGTTCAGTTGTACATGTGAGGCCCCTTATGTACGTACTAAGAGTTCAGGGAAGAAGGTATTATACTTTAGAGGTCACTGACTTGCTGGTCAACCATTCAACACTAAGAAAACATTCAATATCAGATGCTCTTCATGAGCAAAATAAGCGAGTCGTAACGCGCCATTCATAATTTTTTCAGTGCTAATAACTATCATCACTCTATCATCTCTCTACAAACATCTTGACTATATTACAGGATTCTCAATATTACGTTGTTTTTTGTAGACACTCACCTGCTGGGAGCAATACTGCTTCCATTGCTTGTGATCTAGACATTCTCCATGCTGGTTACGTGCTCTTCCATCCTTGCAGATCTCATAGACCTTCAACACACAGGCTTCTCCTTTCTGTGTGTATCCTAAAGTACATGGACACTGTCCATCACTGGCCTACATTCAGGATTGAGAAAATGTCAGCAGTTAGAGACAACAAATCATGACTCATTTCCCTAGAGAATAGTAACTGATGAAAAGAGCATTCAGCAGTCAGTGAGAGTTGAAACTAGACTCCCACGGAGCTGAAACAGGAGTATCTGTCTAAGCAGAGTTCTGCAGATTGCTTCTCTACACAGATGCAATAAGCTACAAATGCATGGGAAATTATGTAAACTATGTGCTAAGTTGTTACCTGAAAGACTTGACCCTCTCTCAGACATGTACAGCTGTCCTGTCCAGGCAAAGGTTGCTGTGACCAGGGCCCACAAGGGAGACAACTGCTCAAGCCTTCTCTAGGTCCATAGTGATGTGATGGGCAGCTGATACAGCCGTTTATGGTCGTGGCCCAGAAACTTGGTCCAAATGTTCCTCTAGGACAGGGAAGTGGACCCTCATCTCCCTCCGGGCAAAAAAAGCCTTGGCAGTACATTAATTAGAACGTTCTCCAAAGAATAATCTCCAACAACCAAACTCTTAAATTTCATATTTAAGTTTTTCTTCAACTATGTAAATCAGACTTTTAGACAATAACTTTTAGACAATAGGCTCATTTTTTTATTGTTATTTTTTTTTTAACTTCAACTAGTTTAATTTGTTGTTTAACATTCGTTTCCACTGTGGCGGAAATGGCATTTAAAATAATTTGGGAATTAAAAAAATCGCTTATTTGTCTTGGCTAATTTTACAACTAGTAATGTATCCTAAATAGAAATTAAATAATAGGGGTGAGACGAGATATTAAAATGTGACAAGATTTCTTGTAGACTAAAAGCTGTCTCGCGATATCGCCATGACGGAGCATGAGGGTGAAATTAGCATAGAATATGCCTCTGCGACATTTACATGACTTTTTCCACTGAATCACGTCAATTGTAAACTATTGTAATCATCTACTCTGCTCATCCAGCACAAGCTGCAGAGTCGCACACAGTGCAGCAGGAATCACAGTTCACTGATTACATGACGAGAGTAAGGCGAGATGACTGATAAGACGATGGCAGAGGATTCATTGACCAACAGAGCCTAAGGGTCTGATAGATGTCTCACCTTCGTAGAAAGTGTGCTCAGCACCGCTGCTCCCTATAGACAGAGTACATGCAATTGCAAATTCGAAAGCAAAAGAAAAACGTAAGCTCCCTGATGCATGCAAATTAGGCTAAACACAATATCCTGTCTCCCAATATCAAACCTGTCTATGTATTTGTAACCACCTCTTAGCTCTGGTCTCTGTTTTGGCCTCTGTTTGTACTTTGAAAATTGAGAGAGTACTTTGATTATGGTTGTACTTATTGTTTGGAATTAAATAAGACCAAGAATTTTTTTTAAATTCATTTTGTTATTTATCTGTTTTTATTTCTATGGTGAATTTGTGGAAAAGAGTTCAACTAGGAGGTCACACACAGCCTCAATCTGAAGTTCTGGAATAATTCATGTACAGTTAGGTCTGAAGAAACTCGTGTGAAAACATACAGGAGAGAAGAAAGTCAGCTGAGTTTGTGGCAAAACCTTTTACAGTGCTTGTATATTGTTGTCTTTCAATGGATATGATAATTCATACTCAGAACTGAAATTACACGTATTGCGAGATAATTAGTTAAGACATTTCAAAATGCACCTGCTGACTTCAGTATTTTTCCAGTCCTGAATTTTGTCATTGAGGATTTCTTAAAAATACTGTGCCAAAATCTCATCTGAGATGAACCCAATCTCATGTCTTGTCTCGTCAGCTAAGTGTATCGTCAAACGCCTATTAAATAATATTTGTAAACTTTTTGCATAATTTCACAAAATCATGGGTTGGTTGGAAATGGCTTTACGATAAAAATATTCTGTTAACAGGTGATATTTACCTTGATTTTTCTATATTTTCTTCATACATCACATCTTACATTTCATCTTGGTGAACAAGTAAGCTTGTTCAAAAACAAATTTTTAGGGGAAAATGCATTTATGTTGGAAATGAAGCCACAACTGTGGTAGGACATTTTTTTATAATGTTTAAAATTCTAGAAATAATAAATATTGAAAAGGTTTATAATTATGTCACAATTTTTGATCAGCAATAATTTTCATAATCAGTTTAACATGAAAAGATTGGGTTTATAACAAGGGTAAAATACTATTCTTAATAATAATAAAATATATACATTATGGTAAAGAATATAAGACAGTTAATGTGATGTTCATTAAAAAAAATTAATTAATTAAATAAAATAAATAAATAAATAACCTCTGGGACTAGACATCCACTTGATAGACTTTCACCTCGTCATGTCCCAGAAAAATGCAAGTTACCTGGTTTGCAGGCAGATCTTTCAGGAAGTCTTAGAGTAATGTTTGATCCAACAGCAGGCCTCAGTCTTTGGGTGAAGAACCAGCAAAGTAGGGAAGGCCAGCAGAGGCAAAACTTGAAAGAGCACATCATTTCATTATGCTGTCCAGGGCTCAGAGACAGCTCGAAGGCATACAGGAAGCTCTTTCCCTGCCATGCTGAATGATTCATGAACAGTCTAGAGATAAAGTATCACACGTGCCAATACGTAGAAAGATGCAACCTGATGCTGCCAGTTTAGATTACAGGCCACAGTGAAACCATGAAACTGATTAATTTTGGCTGTGCTTTAAATGTCTTTCAGCACATCTAAAAAACATTAAATCAGTCAAAGTTTTATGCGAAAAAAAAATCCAAATCCTAGCAGAATTTTTCTACTAGTTTGTACTTTCTCAAATGCTTTGGCGGGAGAACAGAACATTCCAGGCACTCTGTATTCAAACAAGCAATGGGTCACTAAAACAACAAACCTTGTTTTTCACATCCCTCGGCTTCTTTCCTTTGATGCACCCAGTAGGCGAGAAGGCCATGGTCAGCCTAGCAAACCAATTGCTATATCTGGGTTAAAGTTGAATCTGCAGGATTCAGAGCCCTATATTACTACACAAGCGTAAATTGACGCATACACGAGCAAAAAATGTTATAACCTTTGAACTGTACAAGGGAATCAAATCTAATATTATGTAAACAAGTCATAAAATTTGAAGTGAAAAAAATATTTTAAAAAGCATGAACCTGTAAGCCAATTGCTCACTGATGACCTCATAATTTTGGTAGTGCTTCAAAATCCATGAACTTGGAACCTGAATTGGGTTACTTAAGCAGTTTGTGTGGACTCTGACCTCATGATGACTTCAATTATGTAATATATTTTCACATTTCACACACTTTTAAGCCTACATAAGTATGAACTCAAATGACAAGTTAGCTTTAGTGTTGCATTTGCAACATTTCTATAAAATGATCCTTATTATACATTTAGACATAATAATTTATAATGAAAAAGTACTTATGACGACTGTGTTCGTCTTTAAAGGTCTAATTCAGTAATTACGCAATTGAAACTTAGTGTTGACTCGCTAGCCTCTTTTTCCTAGTGCTGGGGCCACCTAAAATACTGCTAATATTTTACTACTCATTGTGCTGTGTGTCTGCTACTTACTTTCGACTGTTGTTTACCATTCTGAAGCGCGAATGAATGGATAATTTAGAGTCAGCTCTAATTATTTCGCTTCGCCACTCTAAACGATTCATTTTACTCACGAACTGAATCGTTTAGAGACGTTTCTCTCTGATTAAAGCAGTAACGGGGAACCTTAGAATACAGAGAAAACAGCGTTGAAAGAAGTGAAAATTTGATCAATAATACGTTTAAACTAATGCTGTAAATGCATCTTATCCTTTGTCAGCGACGAAGAACGTCTTTATTAAGATCAACAGATAGTGATATGTCACCTCAAATAGACTTCTCGAGGTCAAGGGTCCCTAAATTTGTGAATAAACGTAGTAAAATAGATCCAGTTCTGCAGAAGCCTAAGCCTGTTTAGTTTCCGTTAGTTTTGGGGTCAGTGATAAGTAAGAAGTATGTGGGATATAGTATGTAAACTGGTGGTAACTATGTCAGTAATAGTCAACAAAATGTGAAAATGCTGCTCCCAAAGTCACCAGAATTGAACGATTGTATGACATCTCTTGTTGAGTCACGTTATCGCCCAGACGGCACTGGTGTAAAATCAATGGGGCAAGTTTCAGTGACGTAGTAAGCTATCAGATTTGCACAACAACACATTACCCTGATCAAAACACATTTGGTAACTAAAACGATGCCGTTTTTATGGCAAAATTCCCTTTGCTGGATTTGTTCTTTTCTCTTACTCACACATGCAGCTGCCAGACAGTATGTCTAAACTGGAATAATCAAATGTTCAAAGTATCCGGCTATTGGCTTTGTTTATCACTTTGGCCATGTAGACTCAAAGCAAACCTAAGGACCCATTTCACCTAAGGACCCATTCAGTAAAGTAAAAACAAACAGCACCTTTGTTCGCAGAGCCAGAGATAATGAAGCAAGCACAGGCCTGGAGGGTTCATTCTCTGTGACTTATTTCTATGTCACTGCTGTGGGAAAGCCAAGTAGGACTCAACAGAACTGATAAAACCGAGCCAAATTTCATGCAGTTCAGTTCACTGAGTGAAGTTCACAGGAAACATTCAGTATGAAGTCTATATTGTGATGCTAATAAGCACTTTTGTAATTGAAATAGAAGTCACGTATCAAAGTTTTCAACCCTGTTCACTAAGCAAGTGCTGTCCAAACACCTGGTATTAGCAGTAAACATATTCCAATAGCATTGACCTTGCAAATTACGTCAATATTGTCCTTGATGTGACATCACTATGGCTACTCTGAATCTGTGTTGTTGGAAAAGAGTAGCTTTGAAGAGGCAATCAGCAAAATACCTTTAGGTTCCTAACGCCTATCGTTATCAAATTGACCCTCCACGTGGTTTGTGTTGACACAGATGAAAAGAACGACAACCTCTGATAAGGAACTGCTTTAAATATGGACTCTGAGAAGAAATTCTCATTTACACATCAACAGGTAAGGGTCAGATGTTCACTTGCGTAGAATAATTACTTAATGATGTTTGAGTTGTCCTGTGTAATGTGTTGATAGCCAATAATATTTAACATATGTATCTAATTACATCAGTCTTTTTTTTCTTTTTTCAAACAGAGAATAACCTTCATCAGGAAAAATAAATGAATATGAATCTGCAGTTTGTTACTTTGGCTTTGGCCTTTGCTACCACAACAGGTTTGTTGCCTCTCCACTTTCTATTATAACATTCAATTTTCTTAAAAATGGACATTTTTAATTTTTTATTACATTGATCTAATGCAACCATCCTCCTTTTCAGCATTTCCACTCAACGATGAGCTCAACCGAGAAGCATTTAGTTTACAGAAAGACAATCAGGCCACTGACAAGAAACATTTTGACAAAGACTCAAAGTAAGTTTGTTCGTTAACCAGCAGTACAAGTGACATGATGTTTGTTTATTTTCTTTACCATCATTTATTAAAAATTCATATATTCTCGCACCTCTTCTGTGATTATAAATTCATTTTATTTGACATAATAAAAATTAAAACAAACGATTGGAAATTAAATATTTTTGGGCGGACATAAAGTCAAAATGTCAGGGTGGATACAATTGTTGTGATATTACAAAGAAAAATAAATTCTTGAAAAGGAAGCCAAATATTTGGATATTTATGATATTTATGCATTAAGAATTAAAGCTTTTTACATTTAAAATGTTTAAAAACATGTTTTAAAGTAATTACTGAGATGTGTCATTTTTAAGTACTTGTTTGTAAGGAAAATATCATTTAATTTCTTGATCTTTTCTTGAATTTCTTGTTTTACCAGATGAAATTAATGTGAAAACAAACAGTCCATTTGTTTAAAACTAGATTTTTAACTAGAGTTCTTTATCATGGATGCTCTTGTAAGTCATTGACCCCTGATCCTATTTTGCAGTGGTATGTGGAAGAACCATGTGGTAAGCAGTGACCTTTACTCCCAGGACACTAACAACCCCATGGCAGCTGAACTGAGACACAAGCTGAGCATGGAGTCTGAGCGGCTGAGGGCTCGACTAAAGCAGGAGCTTGCTGAGCTGAGGGAGAGACTCTCTCCTTACCCCAGCCACCCAAAACACACCCTGGCCAATGTCAAGGAGTTCCTGGCCCCTTTCACTAAGCAGCTCCAGACCGCTCTCCAGTCGAATACTCAGGAGCTCTGTGAAAAACTCAATCTGAACCTCCTGGACCTGAACCCAGAGGAAGCCACACTCTACCAGGAGGCAGTGCAGAAGATCTCACAAGCTTTGGATGAAAGCCACCAGAAAAGGACTGCAGCCTTTGAGGACTTTAAAACAAAGGCCTTTGAGGCAGTAGAGGAGGAAAGAGACAGCAGTGGAAAGGAACTTTGGGAGGAAGTCACTGCCAGACTGGGACAGGAACTGTGTACCTTCAGTTTAGAGGTACAAGGGAAGGTGGCAGCACTGAAGATAGCTTTGGCAGGTCATCTTGCCTCAGCACAACCTCAGAGAGTTGTGATGGACATCAAAAGTGGATCAGTTCTGCCAGACTTCCTCCTCTCGGAATGAACAGTTTATTTCTAATTTAAACCTACAGATGATCGCTCTCCAAGAAAACCAGAATCATGGTGAGTCATCTGGTTTCCATCAGACAAACCTAGAGTCCTTACAGGAGGATTTCTCCACTAGACTCACAGCCCTATTACAAGACATCGTACACACTCTAAATTAAACAACACACCTCCATTCCTATCAGAAATACAACTGTAATGTAAATAACAGCTCTTATGTTTGGATTGTACTTTGTAACCTGTGACTTTTGTAGAATAATATTGTTGTTTGTACAGTTTTAAAAAGAACCTTATATGGCATACAGCGAAATCAATTGAAGTGAAAGTCTTTCTTCATTTTACTAAAGATATTTTGTGTAATGTGTGGATATACTGTTCCATAAACAGACAAAAGCATGTAAATAAAAAAGATCTATTTGTACATATTTGAAATGAATATATGTTGTCCCTTGATTATTGCCTCAACTAATAAAAGTATTCCTTTCTAAATACATCACATCTAGACTATTGTTATATCACACTAAATTACAGGGAAGCAGCAAGTCATTGGCTAATACAGGGGTTTTCAAACTGTGGTTCGGGACCGCAAAGGGGTCTGCAGAAAATTTGAGCAATTATACACAAAGAGAACTGTTACAAACGATCTAAACTGTAAATTTTTCAGGGCAGTCAAAGTTAAATTATGTATCAAATACTGTTTGTTTAAACCAATCATTTTTAAGACAAAATATAAAAAAAAGTGCTGAATCTGAATTTAACTGCAAATATGTATTGTTACTAATTTCATACATCTAAAAATAGGTAAGTAGAAAACTTTACAAATATTTCCACATAATATTTTAATAATTGATTTGCTTTTAATAGTTAAATTACAAGCCAATTATTGAATTTGGAAAACAACATTGTCTATAGCGTAATGCGTAATATATATATTTCTTTCACACAAAATAAACAGGTGTTAAAACATGACAAAGTAGCTGCCTTTATATTTTAGGAAGAGGGTCTTACGATATATTTAGGGCTTCTTCAAGAAGTTTGAAAACCCCTGGGCTAATATACAAGCAACGTGTATAAGAGGCAAAGCGTGATCAAAACATTACAACATCAGTGTTTGTTCTTCTCAATAATACCTACATACCTTTTACAGTATATTTCAGATAATGAACATCTAAAACTCATGAAACAATGCAGCATTTCCATTTACATAGAATTAAGCACACGCATGGTGACTGGACAACACGGTGCTGTCTAAATAGATTAAAATATGCTAAATAGCCATTATGCAAATTGATTCTTTGCTGGTTTGTGCAGATGCCATGACGTGATCAGACGTCTTATCGGTCATATCAAATTAAGCTTCATTCAATGCAAAACAGATGGTGAGTTGATGGATCTTTTAGTGGAAAGCCCGAGGCAGACCACCGGCCCAGAAAAACTTCTTCAACATTAACCATCCAGCCATAACCATCAACACGGCACCGCCGGTGGCAAATATGACCCCCACCACCACTCCAGCCACGTTCATATTGTCCCTGTTCAATGGCTCACTGCCTCCTGATTCACAAGAGAAAACAAACTGTTACTGTCTAGCTTTTCATCTGAATTTCAGACACATCAAAGTGCTTTATTTAGATTGAAATAAAGTTTCAAAAAGAATCTCATACCATATGCTGCTGCAGTGGGAACATCATTCTCTACAAGATCAAATAGAAACAGTAGTTAGGCATGGCAGAAAACGGCTCTCGTTTGGAATTCAGTCTGTTTGACAAGCTGGGTGTCAGATCGGTCTCACTCTGGATTCATGTGTGAACGTGACTGACTCACTCAGGGCTGCGGTGTATAGAGGACCCACAGACACCGTGGCAGATTCTTTGGCCTGTGAGCCGTAAGGTTCTAGGGCCCTTCGCTGTCGTGTTCTATTAGAGTTGCAAGACTGCACAAATAAAATAAAGTGACGTGTTAGCGTTCCACTTCATCTACCTTTCAAAAGAGACCAAAACCATGCATATACTTCAAATGGTTCAAGAACAGCGTGCAATTTACTTTGGATATGCCTTTTTTAGGTGTTTTAGGCAAATTTTATAGGAATGCAATAAGGGGTTAATTGGCCGAAAGCATCAGTAGTGGTACTCTATTCAATTCATTCTATTCTAACAGTAAAAGACTCCTACATTAAGTAATTCTTGGCACTTGTTTGGCTCGCAAAGTCGCAGTATGCAGTGCAGGTATATAGTAGACTTTTCTTGATCACGGTGCTCCACAAAACGGAAGGCTTCAAATGAAAATCGGGAAAACTTGGAAATCCCATTATAAAGCACCGCTGTCCGATTCTCTACAAAGCATCTGTGATGAAACAATAAAGAAGCATTGATATAGTTGCCATGGTGAGAGGGCGGGGCAACCTGTCACTCACATGACATCAACACAACAGCCATCCAATCAATTCCTGATGGACAAAATCAAGAACATTTTTTCTTGATTTTTTGTCACAAATAGGGAAGAAAAGATGATAGCAACTTCTGTTTCATGTAGTTAACTTATGTTAAGAAATGCAATCTCATTATAAAATATTACCATGAATTTTTAATTAAGAGTAACTTACCCTGTGAAAAAGTTGTACTGTTTGTTGTTGGTGTGATTATAAGGGGATGGAGTTGCAAAACAATGGTCCAGCAACAGATGAAAACTAAAGAAAGGCAGAAAATAGTATGTCATTCCTCAATAAAACCTTTAAGAAACCTGCTCTTCACTGTCCGAAAGAAAACTGCACTGTTCTTACTTTCCAGTGAGATTGACAGCCTTTACTTCAACATAGACTTTACTGCGCAGCTCTAATCCAGTTGGCGGAACCACCAATGGCATGGTATAATTTGTGCTCTGACATGAAAATAACCAAAGAACATCTTTAAAAATGTGATATTTTGTATTCAGAGTAAAGAATTTAACACAAATCTACACTTACATTGAAGACACTCATGCTGAGAGTGTCAATGAAAGTACCATTGTTGTCACTGGTGGCCACTGACACTGATGACCTGCATGAAGAATATTAATCAAGTCAATGCTCATGTTGGTGAAGTTTGCAGTGGAGGGTGAATGTCTTAATACTCACGCTATGATCTGAGTGTTGTTGATAAGATATTCCAGTGGATAACGGCAAGAGAAGTGGTAGTAGAGATCTGTGGAGTAACTGATGAGGCCCTCTGCGGAGCTGGGCGTATCAATGTATCCTGTGATAATAACGGACTGAATGCTGGAGAACATGCCGAATGGACCAGAGGAGCTGGGCACCTCGTCCACAATCTAAAAATACGCAAAGGATAATTCAGTTATTTTAATTAAACTATTTTACTTTTTTTTTAAATATTTTTAAACACCTTTTATACTTTATATAATTTTTATAATTTAAACATATTTTTGATACACTTACAGTATTTTTGTAAGTTTCACTACTTAAAATGATCAAATCGATAAAATGATTATCAATGTAGCATTTATGGCCTCATTGATTTTTCATTAAAATTCTATACAATATTGAAATGTCATATCATCTTTTTATATGTTATGTTTTATAGTTATAATAAATTTTAAAAACAAACTCTGTTTGTTTGTTTTTTTAATCTTTTTTATAATTAGTAAAGTATGTATACAGCTTTTGTCACATACTCATCGTATATTTCACATTTTTTTTAAATTAGTATTGACCTTATTAATTTTTTCAATAAAATGCTATACATCTAAAACATTCTTACTATTCATTCTATATGTGCTTTTTTAATTATAACACATATTTTATATATTATATTTTTATATTTCATAATTTTTTACATTTATATGTATGCAGCTTTAATGACCTCATTCAGGTTTTTTTTTTAATTTTGTATTTTCTAACACTATTTAATCATTTAATCACCATTTATCACTAAGCAAAAATGTTATTATATATAATTTTTTTGTATACATTTTCCAACATTTTTTTTTATATATTTTGAGTACGTAGCTTTTATTACCTTTATTTATTTATCTATTTACTGACTTATTTTTATTTTTTCCATTTGCCACACTACAACTCTGATTAAAACAGAGGGGAAAAATATGTTTTCAAGCTCTTAGAGATATGACATAGAGAAAGATAACAAATATTGTTTTTTTTTTTGTTTTGTTTTGTTTTTTTGCACCTGCAGAGATTGTCTGCATGGGTTCTCCTGGCTGTGGTTGACTGCCAGCTGGTAGCGGATGACAGGTGGGTCCACAGTGGTGTCAACGCTCCCCCTGCACTGGGCGTTATTGCGCTCCCCGTTCAGGGCCAGGCCATTGGGGTCAAAGCCTGCCCACTCAGCGGTGCACAGGTTTACCTCCAGAGAGATCATACTGGCACCACAGTGTACCACCAGATCATTGTTGTCTAAAAAAAGGGAGGTAGGTCTTAATGTCAAGCAATCTGCAGAGAATGGAGGACTGTCTCACATCCGGAAGGTCACAGACTCACCTGGAACCCTGTTATACACAGAGGAGCAGTTATAGGCAGAGTGAACAGGCTGAAGGATGAGAGCCAGTGCACATAAGCAAAGACACAGCATCATTCCTGCTGCAGAGCAAAGGCAGAACATATTTAAAAGTCAAGTCATCCAATATCACAATCACAAAGAAGGTACTTAGAACGAATTGTGTTTTTTATTGTACTTTAGCAGTAAATATCAGTGTAAAGAAACAGTATTTCATACCTGTTTAATTCCCAGGGAGGTGAATGGACACTATTTGAGAAAGGTGATGAGATGCTTCTTTTATAACGTTAGACCCCAGGCGTGATTCAATGGGTGCAGGGAGTGTCTCATCCCTCCTACTGCATTACTGTACAGTTCCTTCCCATGCAGATTATAAAACTAATCCTCTGGCTTTGGTTAACAATGACAGTCCATGAATACAGTGGGATTTCTTTATTCACTGACATTTTCTTTATTGAAATATAGTCTTGAACAGCACACTATATAAAAACGGAATCCTGTTGGCTATTATATGAACTTTTAATTGAGTTGGTTTATTGGTCAGTTTCAATGGGAGTAAAAGATACTCATACAAATTATTAGAGGTTTATTGTGAGACTGATGTTTTTGCTATATTGTTGTAATTGAACATGGAAAAAACTTTTAAACTTTTAAATATGAACTGGCCATAAAAACAGTATTCTTGCAGTCAGATGGATATAAAATATTTTTTAATGATTTATTTAGAATAACTGTTTATTATTTTATCCATCTGGGAACATATTTTTCTGTACCAGTATTGAATCTCAAAGCCTTAGAAAGTAAATTAAGAGTCTATTGTGAATAAATCATTTGAAACATAAAATGTTGCATCATCTCCTGGGAATAGAGCATTATGAATACGAGAAATGTGATAATGTGCCACAAGGTATGAAACACAGGACGCCAAAAATAGCTTTTGTTCATCTGGCTCGCATGCAGGCATCATCTATTGTATTCTAAGAGCAGCTAGCTGAAAACTGGCTCAAGACACCCCTGCTAAAGGCAAAAGGGTCGGTTTTGACTGAGGGATGGTGATATCTGACAAAGAACTCTGAATGAAGCATCTACACTTGTTTGTGCCAAAAAGCCCCTTGGTCAGAGAACATTTTTCACATATTACGCTTCGATGTGTCACACCTCGTGATGTTCTTCTAGGACAAAACAACTTATAAGTGATATCAATCTAGATCCCTATGTTCTTCATATTTCTTCACAGTTTTGATGAATTCATATGACTGCAGAGGTCACATCTGAGCTAAAATACATAGTATGAAGTTTGAGAATCTTACTTGTTCAAGAAGTCAAACCAGTGACGTACGGACTGAACTGACAAAATCCTTAAACTACTTTATTCATTAGCCATAACTTATGACTTTACAAGGCAACATATCTATAAGAATTTTCCCACTACTTCACATTCTGATCCTGTGACTGCAGAATAAATATTTTAGCCATAAAATTCTCCATTTTTCAAATTAAGAAGAAGAAGAATAGAAAGATAACCAAACAATTTGCCATTGTGTGTTGTGTCTCATGTGCCAGCAATGTAGTCTATAATATTGTAATTTAATCATTTTGTTAAATTAATCACCAGATTAATTTAGCATTCCAGTACAATTCTGTAAAAAGATAAAGCCTACTGGGAATTCACATACAGTGAGGGAAGACCATTTTGCAAAGAATAGAACTCTGTTGTCAAATCATGATTTATGACTCCTTCATGATTAATGGCCAAAGGTCTTGTGAGACAACTGTGCAATCACATTGCTTGAAAATTTGTTTCCTGCTGGTGTTAGTGTTCTGCTTCTTTCAGCATGATTTTAATAATCATGTGGTAGGAGATTGTGTTACTGGAAAAAAAATCGCTTTAAAGGATGACAATTTCGACCGCATTAGAGTATCTAACCTCTGAACAAACAACAAACACCAGGAAAAGTAGAGTCTCGCCAGAAAAATATAGAATACCAGTACAACACTGCCACCTGCTGTTTCAAAATGGGAAAAGAGCCACGACAAAATTTTAGTAAACGAGTAGCCAGTAAACGAGTAGTGATATTGACAGCCATCTTAATACAAGATAGTAATAATAATAACAATAATAATAATAATAATCGCCATTATCATATTCAAAATGTATGTTAGGTCCACTCTGCTTTAATACCAAAAATATTATCTTACAATAGCTAATGGTTAGACCACATAATAAGCAGAAAGAATAATATAACCCAACTAATAAGCGTTGTAATAAACATTTAATAAACATTTATAGAAAGTAGTGGCGTCTTGTGGTGTCTTCTCAAACTCCTCTCTCAGTTATTACAAGAGTCAGTCTGTACTTAACTATATAATATAATAACTATATCCTGCATCCAGGTTATAGAAAATGCATTCAGTGTGATAAACTTTAATGTCCATTCTATATGCATGTGGAATAAATAAGCTGAAGTATCCACGCAAGGTGTGACACAAACCGAACATACTTTATACAACTTGCACAGTGGTCAGTTTGTAAGTTCTTGACCAACCTTTTCCTCTTTTGATGTCATTTCTAGTGAGAAATTAGTATTGTAAAATTTGCTTAGCTATCACCAAAGCTTTCTCTATTTTGTTGTTGATCAATAAATCATAATTCTGCCTCAGAAGTCAGTGCAAAATTAGCCAAGTGTGGGTGATCTGCAGGCGTGACGAAAGGTGGACACATGATAATGACAACGGCGATAGTCCAGATTACATTCATTCTACATTCGTACTATATGTACTTTTTTAAAGGACATGAAGTAATTACTCATTCAAAATAAGTACAAACTCAAGAGAGTAGCCCAGCCCAAGACTTAGGAGGGCCGATATGGCGTACTGGTTACATTGTTACAAGTCTTTGATAATGAGTCATTGAATCATTCATTCACTCCATTCATTCAAATACACTGACTCGTTCTGAAACAAGTGACTGGTTGAAATCAGAATAGCATACTAGCATACTCTCCTATTTCTCCAATATCTTTTAATGGCAGGAATAGAATGAGTATTCTGCTATTCCGAAGTTAGCCTTTACGAGTGAGTCATTGAAACTTAAAAATGATTCATTTAGGAACAGCGCATAGGGATTGTGCTGTGGTTTTGTGATGGAGCGAAAACAGACAAATTGACTGGCATGAAATATAAGTCTAAAAGTTACTCAGTACTAACTTAATAGACCTAGATATAAATGGAACAATGATAATAAGAAAATACTCAATGATGTTAATATAACAATTAAAGGTAGGGCAGGTAATTACAAGCAAAAGAGGCTAGCAATATCAAGCTTTGCTCCCTTCAGAGCGCCTCCAAAACACATGAACACCCAGCAGGGCGCAAACAAAAGTGTCACAAGAGACAGCATTAAACTACCTCATGTCTCATATCATTACAATAATAATGCACATACACAACTTAAAGAGCACTGACCTATACCACCTGACAGCTGCAGATACATTTCGTTGTTGACAATGTTGCCACTGAAACGCATAAATTACAGCCATGGGTTTCCATCTCTTACAAATTATGATAGTTATGGTGTGAACACAGCATAAGCTCATTGTTTTGGTTCAGGAAGAACTGTAAAAAGTGGCTGCTGTTTTGGTTGTGTACTCGGTGACGACCTCTGTCTAAAGCTGTGTCCGAATCCGCTCCCTATCCACTATATAGTCCACTATATCGGGTGTCAGCCATTTTGTCGTGGTGTCCGAATTCTGAGTGAACGACTTCATTCCCTACATTCGTTGATTACTTTATACCCACAATTCTCTCTGATTTCGAGTGTACATTCGATGTACACTCACTGAAGCACTATTTCCCAAAATCCAATGCGGAGAGGACTGAGAGCGTGTGTGAAAGAGTGGAATTGCGAGTGAATATAATCCAGAGATTATTTTACTGCTTTCTTATTCTGCTTTAACATTTATTTATTTAATGTTAGTTCTATTGTTTTACCCTTTTTATTAATCATTACTTGAATAAAACCTACTTAAATATAGAGAGACATTATTATATAGATGCATTTAAAATTGAAATTATATTAATAAGGTAAAAATATGTATATTCTTTTATTATAAAAATATGTTACGTAGGCATCAACTCAATTGTTAACTCATTCATCTTTAAGAGATGATCATTTATTGGATAATTTAAAAAAAATGGTTGTGTCTAGAAGGGATACAGCTATAGCCGGAAGTGAGGTAAAACCTCAGGATAAATAACAGTAAATTAAATGTGCTACCTATCAAATTGTGTTTTATTAACATCTACTCCTATGCCAACCCTAAACCTACCCTCACAATACTGCAAAAACAGTTATTAAATTAAAAAATAAATATATATTAAATGACGCAAAATTGATGTGCGCATGCCCAGTGACCGTAGCTGTATCCCTTCAAGTCTTTACTGAAATACATAGGCTACTTTGACAGGCTCGGAACGAGGTCTATGATTGGATGAACATTTTATGTTCCTACGTTCCATACATTCAGACCACTCAACTTAGTGATTGCTATCGGGATGTGAAGAGACTTCCAACCAGCATAACAAAAAATGTCTTTGAAGCAAATCACCTACCCTGCCTTTAAAGAAATAACACACTCACAATCATGCTGTTTTCAAAAGTTTTTAATACAAATCGTCAAGCATAAATTCAGTGGTTAGTGGTTCTCAAAAGAAGTGACTTGAGCCTAATAAAAGAGACATGACAGACTACATTCAGTGAGGAGGGGCAATGAGTCCAGGCAGCCTGCCAGAGATCAGCACAAACAAGCTGCACATGCAATGCCACTGGCCCGATTGGCCTCACCCTTTCTTCTCCAAAACCTCATGACATCTGCAGGATCTGTTCATAATACCCTACAAAGATTTCACTGCATTTAGGATTACATACACAGTAGGAGGTTTCCTCGTCCAAGAATTTTACTCAAGTTGTAATTGGGCCTCTTGTAACAGCCACAGACACCAGAATAGGTTTTACAGCTTGTATTTCCCAGCTTAAGCTCTGTATAATGAATTTATTTTCTTTGTCAGGTCAAGGGGAAAATGTCTGGAAATAAAAAGGACAAAAAAACAAACCACAAAGATGAAGAGGAAACAGGCTGTTGAAAAACTGTGCTTCCTTTCCTGACTGGCTTCCTATTCCTGAAGATAGAGTGTGTCTGACTGTGAGCTGGCAGGGTCAACAGCCGTGCTGAGCTCCTTTGACTTGCATAGACCAGTCACTCTCATAAAAAGTCATCTAACTTCCTCTGTCAATTTGCTTGTGAGCCACACACAACTGGTCAGTCCCTCGGCACATGTCTGATTTTCTATGAATTAGAAACAGTGATATAGGAAAAGTAGAAAACTGTGATAAACGATTAAGCACATGACATCACTTATCACATATCACTTATCTCCTGCAACATACATACAAAATTCAGAGCACTGCAAATTAAAAACGATTTAGAAAAAAATATTAAATAGCCTACTATGCTACTATCCATCATTTAAATGCATAATCTTTCTTGTTTGCATAAATCACGATAGTGTTTTTCCCTATTGTGACTTATCCGAGTAAAAAGGCTTCTTGAACGAGAAGAAAATTACAGTGTAACTTGATTTTGTTCAATTGATTGGATGGCTGTGGTTTGCTATTGGTGTGATCTCATGTGAGTGACAGGTTGCCCCGCCCTCGCGCCAGTAAACACATCATCAGAGAAGAGACGTCGTTGCAAGAGGGAGGGGAGGTTAGGCTATTTTGATTTAGTAAAATAATGATGTGCATAAATAATTTATTATAAATACTGAAATAATATGGTTGGTTTAAACTGAAAGCTTCGAAACAGTAAAAAAAAAAAAAAAAATTATATTCAATATACTTTAAGCTAAATCAGGGCAAAACCACGCACGTCACCAGCAAAAATATGCAGAAATATTAAAAAAATATGAATAAATAGCAGAGAAAAGTCGGCACACCAAAGCTCCAAAAATAAGCGATAATTTTAATATAAGACTCAAGCACGCGGGCTCTTCATCTGTTTCAAAATACACAAAATTGTGCAGCCTTCTCCATTAAGAATATGTTACATTTCACTAATTTATTATTAGCTTATTTATTTAAAAAAAAAAAAAAAAAAGCTAAAACAAGAAAATTCTTAACGTTCAAACGTAAAGAGAGTCAGCACAAAAACAGCTCCAACCGTTTCTGCGGGAACATTCACTAGAGACTCGAGCAGCCTCTCTTGAGTCGAGACAAAACTTTGCCTGCGTTTGTTTCGTCTGACAGCGTTTTGCCAGGACCTACAAACAATCGTGTCGTGCTAATCACGCCTTCTGAAACTATGTAGAGATGGAGCTCATGAAACTGATTGGGACTGTTTTGGCAGTTTGTTTACATCCCAACTGCGCATCAAGCGCTTTCGGTGGTGAGTTTGTGCTTATTTCTGTAAAATGTCGGTTCACGCACAGTGCTATTCAAACGCTCTGACTCCATTGGTGTTTGTATGCCTCTTACATGCGTTGAAATAAAACTTAGTGTCCAGTTCGAGAGCACATTATGTAACAATACGATAGTTTCGGCTAACCGACCGCAGTCTTTTCAAATAAAGATTTCTGAAGCGTAAACAAATGATAATGCAACCAAACGTTCGACTACATCTTCATTGGGTTTGATTTGAAAGTGGTTTGTTTTGGTACAGATTTCGGGTTTTAAATTTGGGTCACAGCTGTTTTTCAGTCAGAGAGGATATGGCTGATAGCTGTCGCGCACATGACTTTGCTTGAGAGGATTTTCCGCCTGACAGTGTGTGGAAGTTCTCCTGGATTCTTCCTCTCTTTGCTCACATAATTCCCTGCGCCAATTTTCCTGTAACGGTTTCCACAATATTGCCATAACAGGCTCAACACTAACATCAGAGTTTTTGGTGATGTGATTTGCAGATCACAGGATATGCCGGAGAGGGACAGAGAAGCCCTGCTATAAGATCACGAGCTTCCAGGACAGCAGGCTCAGAGCAAGCTTTGAGGCAGCCCGACAGAAATGCAGGGAGGATGATGGGGAGCTGCTCAGTATTGAGACGGAGAATGAGCAGCGTCTGGTGGAGAGGTTTGTCCAGGAGCTCAGGGCCACTGATGGAGACTTCTGGATTGGGCTTCGAAGGAGCCCACAATTTAACGCTGATTGTCCAGCACAGTATTATTGGCTGGATTACAGTCCGGCGACGTTTAGGTAAGAGGTTTTTGCTGAAATTCTTTTTGTATGTTTGGTTTTTGAGATATTGTTTTTATATGACTTTTTTTTTCACAAAAGGAGATATATTTGAATATTGGGTAACACTTTATTTTACAGTGTCATTGTTACATATGTTACATGTATTTAGCTACTATTGTAATAACTAGAAAGTATGCATAATTACACGCAGTTAGCCATAAACCTCATCCTAACCCTATAGTAAGTACATGTAGTTAATTGTCTTTACTCACTACTTAAATGTATAATTACGCTGTAATACTGACACCTTAAAATAAAGTGTAATCGAAAATTGTTCTGGTTGCAATAGATGGGGACTGAAGCTTTCAAGCTTCAAAAGGGCATAAAAGCCTTATAAAAGTGCTGTCATTGTTAACTAAAACTCCAAACTATCAAACTAGCGAAACTGTATTTGGGAATTGAAATGAAGCTGAAATTAAATATTAGATGGAAAACACTTTGGCAACTAAATTAAAGTTTAATAGGGTTGTTCACCCAAAAATGAATTACTCGCCCTCATGTCGTTCCACACCTGTAAGACCTTCGTTCACCTTCAGAACAATAATTAACACTCTCAGACGCCTAGAAAGGTACTAAAGACATATTTAAAACAGTTCATGTGACTACAGTGGTTCAACCTTACATTTACATTTATTCATTCTGACTCCCTCACCATTAGGCCACGGCTAACCACATAACCTAACTAACTCCCCACCTTCAATTCCTGCTGGCGTGGGAATCGAACCAGCAACCTTCAGGTTACAAGCCCGACTCCCTCACCATTAGGCCACGACTATTTATATGCACGTATCAAACTGCCAAAGTCACATATTTTTATCAAAACAAATCTTAATTTGTGTTCCGAAGATGAATGAAGGACTTGCGGGTGTGGAACAATATAAGGGTGAGCAATTAATGACAGAATTTTGGGGGGAACTAACACTTTTAAGTGCTAAAATTACTAAAACAGAAATAAAAATGAATTACAGGTAGGTTATATAGAAATATTTCAAATAAAAATGACAAAAGCACATAAAATTAAAATGTAGAAATAATAGCTAATTGATCATGAATACATAAATATGTGCTATGCCGCTTGTATTCTATATTCCAAGTCTTACGATTCATGAAGATGAGTAAATTATGACGGAATTTTCAACTCTTGGTAAACTATTCCTTTAAGTGAACGTAGAATAGTAAAATGTGCTCTAGAATTTTCAGAGATGTTGTGTTTTTAGGAACTGGCTGGTGACGGAGCCCTCTTGTGGCCTCGATCAGTGTGTGGCGTTATTCTACCGGCCCTCGTCTTCTGCTATCCAGAAGAAACGCAACCTGTTCAAGTGGACTGACTACAATTGCAATTCCAAGAATAATTTCATCTGCAAGTACTCAGATGGTAAGCTTTTGCTTATGTTAATGTTAGCTGTCACATTAAGATGTTTAATAGCGAAGAAATATCAACAGGCATCTTTTAGTGTAAACATATTATATAAAAGAACTTGAAATGTAAACTCCTGTGTGTGTTTAGAAAAGCATCCTGTCCCCACTCCAGCAGGAAATATCACTACACATAAAGGTAAACAAATCCTTAAGTTTTATCTGGTGTCTTTGCTACTTTTTTTCTGGCACAATAATCATGATATTCTATGTTACTTATTAATAATATAAGTGAGAGTGCCTAAATTGCTGTGAAATACCCTTTTTTTTTTTTTTTTTTAAAAGATTAACTGGATAGTTCCTCATTTTACCAGTGTTTTTGTCATTAACTAAAACTTTTTAAAATAATTTAAGTGACAAACCAAAATATAAAAATGAGTTCTAAATTTTGCGTTTAAAATTTTGAAGTTCTAAAATGACTGAAATAAATTAATAAAAATGACAATCACAACAAAATTACAAAAACTTGCATGAAAACGAACAATGTGAAAAAATGAACTAAAAATATATAATACTATAATAGTACATAAATTATACTAAAATATATTTATTTACTCACCTGTTCACTTTATTTGAAAAAGAAAATAGCTGCGTTAACATTCTGCATTTTTGGTGGTTCATGGAGGAAAGAAAATCATATAGGTTTAAAATGACACAAGGGTGAGTAAATGAGGACAGAATAAAATGAAAGAATTTGAATTTTTGTTGAATTCTTGCTTTTAAAAAAAGACTTTCCAACTTTGTAATGCATATGCTGACCTCTTGTGGTGGAAATGGAATTATACTGTCACTCAAAATCATAATAGGTCAGTCATCTTTAAAGGGATAGTTCACCCAAAAATAAAAATTCTGTCATCATTTACTCACCCCCAAGTAGTTCAAAACCTGTATAACTTTCTGTCTTCTGATGAACACAAAAGAAGGTATTTTGATGAATGTCAACTCGGTAACCAAACGGTTGATGGGCCCCAGTGACTTCCAAAAAAATACTATGGAAGTCAATGGGATGAACTGTTTGGTTGCATTCTTCAGAATATCTTTTGTGTTCAGCAGAAAAAAATAAATTCATACAGGTTTTTAACAACTTGAGGGTGAATAAATGATGACAGAATTTAAATTTCAGTGAACTATCCCTTTAAGGCCAAACATTATAAATGCTTATTCATCATTGGCTGTCATTCATTGTTTTTAGGTATTGATGACCTGACTCTGCTGCCAAATCACCCGCCCATTACAGTGGACAATGACAGAATAAAAACTGAACTCTCAGAGTCATCAGGTAATATAGCAAAATATATATATGTATATATATATTTTGTGTATGTGTGTGTTTTATAAAAATATTTGATAATAATTGATTAATAATTATATGTTTAACTATGGCCTTTCTCTTAGTTTCTATTTCAGATGACACAATTAATATTTACTACATCCTCCTGGCCATTCTACCTGTGATGCTGCTGTTGATACTGGTGGTGTCGGGGGTGTTCTGTTTCAGAGTCATGTCAAGGAGGTGTGTAATGCAGTGCAAACATTTTCATAATTTGATTATATTTTGTCTATGCACCCTGCCATATAATATACTTTGTGACTGTGTCTTTGAAGGAGAAAAGAACAGAATGAAATCTATGCCATGCCAGGACAGTGGGTGCATCCAGTAGCTCCAAAAAGTCACAATGGTCATGAACGCACCAACAAGCCTGGAGCTCACCTGGAGTACATGAGCTCTGAAATTAACAGAACATTTAGTGTGACATCCACAAACAGTCAGTTTGAGGACTACGAGAACGTCCCGAGCCGCCCCACACAGTGCGGTTTTGTCACCAATGACATTTACGAGACCTGCCGGAGCCCCTCGGCGGTAGAAGCCGGATGGGTGGACAATGACATATATGGATACTAAAACAATATACAGTATATACTGACTGGTACAGTATACTGACCTCTCTCCCACTAGTGTGGCACCATGTTTGATCTCATCTCCAGTCTGTATGCCTTCTCTTTGATGTGCGCTCTGTGACCGAGTGTGAAGGATGGGGAAGCCAGTGGGGGTCTAATGCAGGGGTGTACAGATTCCCATAACTGACTATACAAAGAAGCATAAAGGTGTCATCGGCTTGTGAGAGCTTCCTCTGTGGAAGCTGGCATCCTGGAACAGGGCCTTCCCTTTTGGAAATTCACAAAACAGTACGCTGACCTCCCTGCCCATCTCAACAACATCCTTCTATGTCTCTGTGAATGGCCTCTATAAAGGACATCTACTGTTATTCCCTTGTTTTTTAAAGGCTATGTAGTTGTTTTGTAAGCTCCATCTTGTATAAGACAGAATTAAAGAAATTAGCTATAGGATTAAAACATCATTGTAAGATATATTGGATTTGTATTTTGCTTTTGGGAATGTGTGAGAAAAAAAGATAATGAGATTTTGCTGTATTTGGATTGTAAATGATGATGTTGTCTCTGTCCTTATCATAATAATATTAACTCTGTTAAACGTTATTTGGACTTATTCTTGAACACATAATAGCTTGCATATATATATATATATATATATATATATATAAATAATATGTGTGTGTGTGTGAATATACTTTTCTAGTTAATTATAAAGTATTTAATTGGCTAAAACGTATTTTTTATGAGTGCATTCTCTATAAAATCTTCATGGAAATGCACTGATCAAAAGGTCTGACCCTATTCTTTGGAAATACTTCAGTATTCTGCTGAGCTCAGAGTTGAGAGCATTTTATTAGCACTGCAGTACAGCATGTGTCCAGGAGATGTCGCCATATGATAGGCTGACTCACTCGCAGCTTTGAGGACATATTTGTTGCTCGTCATGGAGGTGTTTAAACTAACACAAATCATGCTTGGTCTAGAGCTTTCTGTTCTTCCATACTCTTGATATTAAGGACTTGTTTATTGAACTGTTGTATAAAATGTTCAGTACAGTGCAATACCACTTCTATTCTTTGAAGACACGTTTAATGTCTGAAACGAAACTCTGCTTTATACGAATGATGTAATTGAGGAAATATGTGGAACGCAACGACTGCTTTGATGTTTACAGGCTGGTGTCCTAGATGTCACGTGTGTCAAAATGTGAAACTTAAATGCGGTTCGTGAGGGGGTACTTAAAAAAACTGTAAAACATTAAATAAATAAATAATACGACTAAAATAAATCAGATTTAGCTTTAAATGTATAAATAATACGTTTAAATAGGGTCAATAAACAAGTGAATATATACATAATACAGTACGTACGAACCAATTTAATAGAAACTAAATTATATTTTAACATATTTAAAATAATATTTTTTTCACATTATACATTTGGCCTTTATACAATAATAAACTATTCAATTTTAAGATAAGGGTCCCTCGCACGATAATCGTCACATTTGGGGTCACCTAAAAGATCGAAACCCCCTGACTTAAATGATATCAACATTAAGACACAATAAAGACGGTAAAAAAAAAAAACAGCGCGTACAGCCTTCAAATACCGAGCACGTCCCCTCGCCTCTCATTCCTCGACTGAAGTGCGCCAGAGACTTTATCAAAGTTACAGGGTTTCAGCGCTCGAGCAAACAGCGCGACGCTCTGACCGTTGACGTAAGAGGTGGGTCTGGTCGTCTTGGAAACGAATTGGCACTGGAGTGTGGAAGTGCTTCGAAGCCCCGCCCCCTGTACAAATACCCCCATAGGTTCTGACGTCAATGCACGTCAACCAGAGAACATGATGCCTCCTGCGAGTCAACTCGTGTACTCTCGCAAACACAGCTGAAATATTAGAGCTCTATTGTATTGGAGGAGGTGGCGTGACACTTCTGCTTCTTCTGGTAAGACTGGAGCGGACCGTCAGCGAGCACCGTGGCCGGCACGCTGGCATTTCTACACGTTTTAGCCTCTGGTTATCTTGAGGCTCAAGTGGCAGGTCTCTATCTTCTCACCCAAACCCTAGTGTTTCACTAACAGCATGGTCATGGCTGACTGTCACCAAAAGCCAGTGCTCAGGGGTCCCGTCCGAGTGGGCTTCTACGATATCGAACGGACTCTTGGAAAGGGGAATTTCGCTGTTGTAAAACTAGCGAGACATCGTATAACCAAGACAGAGGTGAGTTGAGAATACACGAGCTATCCTAAAGATATGAACTAACCCTTGTGCGTGCAGAGAAAACACTTCTAGATGCAAAGTTACAGTCTCTGAAGCTTCACTCACACTGGCTTGGTAATAATTTAGTATTGTTGACAGTTTGTAAGAACTTAATATCTTTGGGTAATGAACAACCTGCTTTTCAGAATTGTTTTGCTCGGGGAATCACTTGGAGTTGATTTTTAGGAATGTTTTATAACTATTTTGTCAATATTTCAATTAAATAAACTAATTAATTCAAAGTAGCATAATCAAACCTGTATAATATAAATGATAATAACGTTTAGAAAAAATATCTGGGGAATTTTTTTTTTTTTTTTTCTGACCCTGGTCCAAAGTATGTTGACTACAATTAGATGAAACCTTTGTGCAGCTTTGCATGCACGTCCAGCAGCCTAACGCCTCAGCGGAAATATGCAGAGTATTCAAGCATTGTCAGCTTTAATTGTGTCTGAAACTGTTTGTCAAAGAAAGACAAATGCTGTGTACAATGGCAAGAAATTATGCTAGTTTAGTGCCCTTTTAATGTAGGCCATGCTGTTATGCATTTGTGCTATGGTTGCATAAGCAAAACGGGTGATTTTGTGATAATGCATGTCGTCTCATCAAAAAAACCTGAGCTGATGTTTGTCTCACATTCCTTGCAAAGAAACCCTGCTGGGCACCAAATGCATGAAAGTGTTACCACAGTCACAGAAATGAGGGAAATGTCATAAATTATTATTATTATTATAAAAAAAAATTCCTAGTTACATTACATTTTTGCTTTTTGAGCGCAGTCTTTATCAAATGATTTGGTAATACTTTACAATAAGATTCTTTAGTTAAACATTAGTTAACTAACATTTGTTACTGTATTTACTAATCTTCATTAATGTTAGTTAATGAAAATATGCTTGTTCATTGTTTTTTCATGTTATATCACAGAGCATTAACTAACGTTAACAAGATTTTAAAAATGTAGTAGTAAATGTTGAAATTAACAAAGATTAATAAATGCTGTGTAAGTGCAGTTCATGTTAACTAATGAATCTTACTGTGAAGCGTTACCAATGATTTGTAAAAATCTACAGTTCGCGACCTCTGGCGACATTGTGCCACCGTGTTTGCGTTGCCTTGCAGTAAAGTTTTGGTTCAGGGTGTTATAGGTGCAAGGCTGCAAGCTGAAATTTCTGCTCGGTCTGAGAGCTCTTGTGGTTTTCAGGCTTTCTGCAAGTGTGCGGATGTAGAGTTTACCATTGGAGCAAAATGTGAGGGTATTAAGACAATTAACAGGATTATGTTGTACAGAGTTGATGCATCTCTGCAGTGGCTGCCTTGAGGCTGCTTCATTTCTGTGGGGATGTCACCGTCTCGGCTCCCAGAGCTTCTCCCATCAGTCTCTCTTGTGTTTTGTGATTTCTCTGTTCTCCCTCTGAGATCTCTTCAGAATACGCATACTCTGTCTGGTACCATGTGTCAACCGCTTTGTGTTTCTGCTCCAGTATTGCCTGCATGGTTCATGATTTCAACGGACAGTTGGATCACTGTTATTGCCAATGAGAATGACTAACCACATTCGCATATGACAGCTGATTCATGGGGGGTGATGTGCTGTAATGTTTTCAGTCAGTTACCATTATCTTGTACCGGAGTCAGTGCGAGAGCGTTTCAGGCCAGTAGACAGAACTGTCACTTGTCCAGTACGTTCTAATTTTCTTTCATCCGTTGATCATATGCATATGTTTTTATGGCTTGCAAATGTAAACATTTGAATTGCTGTGAAATACTGATTGTCGTTTTGCAAATTTCACTGATTCTGATGATATCACCAAGATATGCACCTGACTCACATAGAAATTTCTGAAATTGTGTGAAATCATCAGTTTTATGAATTATTATAATAATTATATTATTATTTTTTGGCACCATATGCCACCTTTTCAAGTGTTTCCTGTTTGCCTGCTCATCAGTTTGGATGATGAAAGTGTTTGGGTAACACTTTACAATAAGGTTCAGTAGTTAACAACATTAGTTAACATGAACTAATAATGAACTGCACTTCTACAGCATTTATTAATCTTTATTAATGTTAATTTCAACATTTACTAATACATTATTAAAATCTTGTTAACATTAGTGAATGCACTGTGAACTAACATGAACAAACAATGAATAACTGTATAGTAAATACAGTAATAAATGTATTGCTCATGGTCAGTTAATGTTAGTTCATACTGAACCTTGTTGTAAAGTGTTACCAAATGTTGGCAGGGCAAAAATTAGATCTAACCTGACCAGCAGAAAAAAAAAATCCTTATTCTTGACACTTGCTTTGGCATTAAAAATATTCCTTATACTAACAGCAGAAAACATGCCAAAGCGCCACAGTGCCGGAAATCTCCATTACAAAAGTGTTTTATATTACTGTAATGATATAATACAAAGGTCAAAGTCTTTAACTGTGGAGTCTGTTGTGGTTTCTCTGCTTCTGTTTACTTACCTGAACATTGTTATTATTATACAGTCAGAAGGGGGATTAAGGTACGAGTGGTTATGAAATGGTAAATTACTTCTGTTCTTCTCCCATTTGTCTGGCAAAAGATGAAAAGCCTTTAGGAAAATGATAAGATAATTTGGATCATTAGCCTACTTCAGTAGTCAAGCCGTTAACCAGATGCTTAGGTGTCTATTAGCTTTGCTCACTTGTATTCTGCCTTTGATCTGCGCTGGGGCATGCGAAGACTGGATCGACTTGCACTGCTGACAGCAACAAGACTAATGAATTTCACTGAGTAGCTCGAGGCATTAGGCTCCATACCAATGAATGTGTGTCTTTGTGCCCTTAATTAACAGGTGGCTATAAAGATCATTGACAAGACCCAGCTAGATGCTGTAAACCTGGAGAAGATCTATCGTGAAGTACAGATCATGAAAATGCTGGACCATCCGCACATCATTAAACTGTACCAGGTAATGCCTTTCCAGGCCATTTGCTGCTAGTTTTGTTGTTTCTAAAAGGATAAATAGCTCAGGGTGTTACTCATTTTTTAAAGTTGATTTAGATTAAAGCATCTGCTAAATGTAAATGTAAAATACTTGATATAATAGTAAGGATGCACAAATGTGGAATTTCTGGGCTGATAACCGACAGTCAACAGCTTTTTGTTGCTGGTACAATAACCAATGATTTTATTTAAAAGGGTTCATGACATGAGAAATCAAATTTGCCTTGGTCTTTCCTCCTCGTTACAAACAAAGCATTTATTGAAGTTCCAAAAAACGGCTCGTTTGGATATTGTGGGATTTGTGATGTCAACAGCCAAATACATTTACATACGACTTCCTCCTGAGCAAGACATCGACAAATAGTTTTACATCAGTTTTTGATTTACCCCAAGCACTTGAGTCTGCCGACAACAGGACAAATGTAAGAGTGAAAGAACGTTTGCTTCGACGCATCCAGTTTAAACGTCTTGTTTGCGTCTCTGTACAGACTTCAGAAGTCTCCCACCGTCGGGAACAAGTGGATGATTTATTTTAATGGCAACTTGTATCATGTCAGAGGATTGCTTTTTTTTCTGAGCATTTCGATTTAACAAGGCAGTTTAATGGAGAGTTTGCAAAGAAACCTTTGTTGAAAAATGAAGCTGTTAACTGTGTCGGATCTGACTGTGGCTGCATCACAAATCACAAGTAAATGATTTCATAACCCTTTCTTTAAATAATGTTTTCAAAACATTTACTCATGCAATAGCAAGTGGCCGTTGATGCTGTTTCCTATGCAATGACGTTAGCCAGTCATAACAGTAGCCGTTTACTGACAAGCCTTAAAGGAACCGCCCCTTAAAAATGGATTATTTCAGACAGTGGATCAGAATAAGGGTTGAAAATTGCTTGTTAAAAAAGCACAACAAAACGGAAGAGAATGCAGACATGCAGGATGCTGACAAAACGGCAAAAAAGACTTCAAATGCATGTAAACAGATCTACAATTAAATAGCAGAGGTGGAACATATAAACATCCCAAGTCATTGTTTTAAAATTTTAACTCATTGCTATCTTGTCTCAAAATGCCTTTCAGGGTCATGCTTATAGTGGGTGATATTGACACACAAGACTGGTACAAGAAAATATGCCATAATTTACATTTATGCTTTTAACAGATGCTTTAATCATGATAGATCCTATAATATGTGATATATCATGCACTTCTCTCATTTTACCTGAGGAAATCTTGCCAGATTACTAGTCATTTGTCCAAAGTTAATGGCTAACTACTTTTCACTATAAACTTTCACATGACCACATTAAAGTTGTCCAGCTGGAAAAAAAACAGGAGATCATTCACACTCTGGAGTCAAAGTAATACAAACACTTAGATGATGAGATAACTTCTCCCTCAATGTGACTTCACTGCAGCATTATGTAAGACTTTAGGTCACTTTGGTTTTCGGGAATGTGAATAGCGCTTCCTTATTATAGAACGGACCGGCACCAGTCCAAGCCCCTTGCCGTGTAATCATAGTGTATCATTATTTCCAACGGTTACTCCATTCAAACGGCATGGGTCAATTAGTCATTTCCTTTCAGTCCTCATAAACAGAGGGCAGCTCTGCAGGCCTTGCCATCTCATCTCTAACCCCCGGTTTCCCTCTGCCCCATCTGCCACGGCTCAGGGTCCTAACACCAAGCAGCTGCTCCGCACAAGCATCTCACGTATATATGTAATGCAGCAGCGAATGGTCCTTATTTATTGTGATGATCTGCCTCTATTCACACGTCATTCATCAGCAGCATTACATGTGAGCTTTTTCTTTGGACATATCAGATGGAATTACTAATGTGCATATGCAGCATGCATTTCAAGCACACTGTAATCCTAAAATTCTTCAAGCATCATTCGTGTAGATTTCTGGGTAGCATGATTTGTTGGTTGAAACTTTAAGTTATGGTAATTCAATGTGAAAATTTAGTGTGATACAGTTTTTAATTGCATTTATATTACAGTATATATGTACGGAGCCCCACACATGACATGCAGGTGCACAATTTACTGCTTCGTTCCCTCGATTTTGTAAATCATGCGCATGATTTATAAATCTGTATAAATGCACACACATATGCATATTTTTTATTATTAATAGATATAATAGAAAGTGTAAATGTAGTGTAATTATTTTAACAAATGCTCTCAATATCTCATGCATTAAATATTCAATACTAAATACTTAATGTTAATTCAAGTTTTCTACATTTATAATATGTTATCTTAGCATAGCATAAAAATTCAGAAATTTATGAGATTGAATACCATGTTTTTTAAAGTGTATAACATCAGTCAAGTGTTTGCAATGACTTCTGTGTCCTATGTGGCTTCTTATCATAGAATGACAGAAACTGTTATTATTTTGTAGCATTGTGTGATTATTTAAAAAAAAAAAAAAAAAGAATAGATAATGTGTAAATGTAGTGCAATTCATTAAAAAACCTGCTCTAAATATACAAAATATACATTTGAATAGTCATATCAATTCTAATTGATTGATAGTCCTAGTTCTCAGTTATCTTTAACAGCAGCGTGACCCATCCCTTGACTTAATGTGACTCACCACTACTGGTGGTTTATCACATAAACCGACAGCCAACTAATGTAGAATCAACTATCCGCATGACATAATTTGAGTTATTTCCAGTTATTTGCTTATTTGGCAGCTAAGAAGTGCTTTGTGATCATTGTGTTCTGCACGGCTCTGAGATCACGGCTTCCATCAAAACAAGTTTCTGGAAAGGAGAATTAGTTGAGGAGTTTAAAAGATGATTCATATTCTGGCCTACTTGCTGATTTTATTAGTCAACCCAATAATGCCTTTAAATGGCGAGAGCAGAAAATCCCCTACAAGTTGAGCCCAGATAAGGCTGATTTACACAAAAGCCTCTTGGTACAGATGAGACTGATGTATCAGTAAACCCCAAACTAACTGACTGTATAAATGGCTGATGGTAGTGTTTATGTGGGACGCTTTGAATGTTTCTGAATTATAACATGCTGCTTCTCTTCACTACATTTAGGTCTATTCATCTTTTTGTTTGCTTTGGCTAATTCTGGAGTCCTCCCACACATTGCTGGCTCTGACACTGCACCATGAATCGAGCCTACGAGTAAACTAGCATCCCACTCCGATTCATGTGTTTCATTATAATACTGTGAACTCAGTGGGATACTTCAGATTTCAGCTGAATGTAGCAGTCATTTTATCACTCAACGTTTTGGCACTCTCTATGCTCATGCGTATTTTGGATTTATGTATGCCATCTACCACAGTGTCAAAGACATATGGACGATTTTATCTGTATAACATGCTTTATATTTTTTGTCCTTACGCAGGTCATGGAGACCAAGAATATGCTGTACCTTGTGACGGAATATGCCAAGAATGGGGAAATCTTTGGTGAGTGTTTTTTAGTATTAATGACACTCCAGCCGTCACTGGCCAAAATATAAAATAGTGAAAGCATTGAATTGAAAGTGCATTGAATATCTAATAATGAATTTTAATTTAGTTGGTGTTTTTTGCACAAAGCTGACTCTCATATTGGGATGGGCATAACTACTCAACAGTGTTGTTGCTCTTGTTCTAGATCTACCTCTTATTTCAATGAAATATCCTAATTCCACATATTATTGATATGGAGAAAGTGTGTATTCAGACTAACATCTTGGTTTCGGATGATAGTGACAAAGGTCAGGCTGAAATTAGCTCAGGCGTGACAAACGCAGTCTGTGTGAATAACCATCATGGTCACAAGCAACAAATGTGTCAGTGATGATGATCATGTTCTGACGGGTCAGCTGTCTGTCTTTCCGTTGCTTTGGAGTTCTGTTCTGTCTGACACATAAGTTCGAAGCGAAGAGCAAAACTGAAGGTCAAAGACAATTTATAGGAGTTGTTCATGCAAAAAATTAATTGTCATCATTTACTCATACTCTAGTTATTCAAAATCTATGACTTTTTTTCCCCAATGAAGACAAAGGGAGATTTTTTTTTAATAAAGTACAGGTACCGGTCACCCTGTTCTTTTACAGTAAATGTGCACTGAAGAGTTAATGCTTCAAAAAGGATGCAAATGCCCTACAAAAAACGGTCAATATCGATACAGATACGACAACAGATGACGATGAAGAACTGGTTAACAACCACAACATGGCCTATATGTGTTATAATCAAAGTCTTCTGAAGTCATATTATCATTTGTGTGAGACATGCACTGAAATTTAGGTCATTATTCATTGTTAATCTTCTATTCAAGAGCTGTTAACTAGTGACAGTGAGTTGAACATGAGAATAATCAGACCAGTTTTGTGGTCTAGATTAACTGAATCTTTGAAAAGATCTGATTTAAAAGAACGTTGTGGGAAGATGCTCATGGTCTATTTCCGATTTTCTCTTATCGTGCTCTCTCACTGCTTCTACTGCCATATCATAGCAAAAATTGCATAAATATAATTTAAAAGAACTGAATCGGACATTGCTACTTCTCTCATGAACAAAGCTATTGTTGGACTTTGGAAGACTTGGAATACAAGGAAGGAGTTATGTAGATTACTTTTATGATAATGTATAGTGTACATGCACCGGTCGAACGGCCATACGGTTTTTTTTTCTCCAAACACATGACTGGCAACTGGTTTTAAGTTTTATTTTGGCCAATCTTCATTCTGGACTTGCGCACAAACTGCATTGCAATTATTTCCCAAAATATGATGAAGTCTGTAAACAGGACGTTAACATAGGCCCGAGACGCGACACGCCGGAGATGGACGCAGATGCGCCAGCAGAGCAAATACTGTACCAGGTACAAGTAGCTCACTGTTCGCTGTGCTCAAAATATAGGAAGAAAAATATATAAATATTGAATTGGGGGTGCGGGTTTATAAGAATGTATATCTGAAGAGAACTGACTTTTTTCAGAAGTTTCAATGGCATTTTCTTTTCCTCTTACCTCCGTATAAAGTAGTGTTTATAAAGAAACCGCAGCTGTTCCATAAGCGCCACCTACTGTCAGAGAGTGAATTTGCATTTTTATTCAGTCCATCTTCTGTTTTTGTTTTGTGCGGCTCTATTTTATGTTGCATAATTCCACAAATTTGAAGTCAGACCATCTTTTCTTGCTTTAAGCGTTCAAATTATACAATCTAATTCAAATAAAAAACAACTATTCTTGCTACCTCTTTGTTTGGATCGTGATTAAAATTGCAGCGGTTGCCTCTAAATTCAAATTGCTATAGATATATATACAGTACTGTGCAAAGTTTTTTTAGGGTGTGAAAAAAAAAATGCTGTAAAGAATGCTTTCAAAAAAAAACATGTTAAATAGTTTATATTATATCAATTAACAAATGCAAAAAGTGGTGAACAGAAAAAAAAAAATCAAAAAAAAAATAATTTGGTGACCCCCCCTTTGCCTTCAAAAACACAATCTTCAATTCTAGGTAGTACACACACACAGTTTTTTTTTGAAACTCGGCAGGTTGGTTTGGCCCAAACATCTTGGAGAAACTACTAACCACAGTTTCTTAGGCATGGATTTAGGCTTCTCTCCCTGCTTCTCTCTCTTCATGTAACCACAGACGAGGATAGATGTGAGATCAGGGGGGGGTGGGGGGGGGCCATACATCATAACTTCCTCTTTCCCTTCTCTTTCTTCTTCTCTCTTCTTCTTTCTTTATGTTTTTGACTTGTGTTGTGTATGTTTGGGGTTCTGCACAAATAAATTTAAATAAATCCTCCCTGATGGCCTGGCATGATGATGGTATATTGAAGTATCTGCTGTACAGCCTTGCATTTCCTTTACCATTAATTCTGATCCATATCCCAAAAAATCCCAACTCCATTGCCAGAAATGCAACCTCCACCATGCTTCAGAACCATGCTCATTCCTGCTCACACTCATACGTGTACATTCTGTACTCGCTCTCTCTCCTTCGCTGCTACAAACTACATTGCTGCCTTCTGCAAATCATATTTTATTTGACTCATCAGTCATATTTTTGCGCACCCATTTTTTTTTCTTTTCCCCAGTTGTTTTTTTTTTTTTTAGTTGAGTGAGTGGCTTTGTTTTTTTCACGTCGGTCCCCCCTGTTTTTTTTTGGCCAAGTCTTTCATGAAGGCCATCTTCTTGACCAGCTTTTCGGACAGTAGATGGGGGGTACTGGTACCACACTTTTTTTGTTTGTGAGCTGATGGATGGCACTGCTCGAGTTCTTCGATTGGGACTAAAAGGAGCAGTAGGCATGTGTCATGATTGCTGCTTCAGTAAGTTGCCTTACCACTGGTTTTCGTCTACTGTCCTCAACATTGCCTGTTTCTTTGCTTCTTTTTCAGCTTTTGGCATAAAGCAATTTCTGCCTTGCTTCTGTCTGCCTTTGCCTTCCTTCTTCTTGCTGCTTGCTTGCAGTATACCTTCAGTTGTGTTTGTTATGCTTGCCAGTGTTGCATGGCTGCTTGGCTTTGACAGTATCTTCTTTTCACAGTACTTGTGTGTTTTTGTGTGTCTCGCTGTGACCTCACCCCAGTTTTATTCCACACAGTTTTATTCCTCAGTTTTGTTGTTCCTTGTTTTTGTTTTGTGTTTTGATTTTGATCATTTGTGTTTTATTTCACCTCTGTTTGTTGAATTGACCTATTTTAATCATACACCAGTTTTATTTTTGTTGACATCTACCTTCTGTTATATGTATGTTTGTTTGAAAATTTGCAAGTGTTTTGTTGAAGATTGGGTGGACTTTTAATTTTTTGATTTGTTTCACTTTTTTCTGTTTTTGTTTTAGATTTTTCTTATGTATTGACCTTTTAATTCTTTTGAATGAATTATTTTTTTTAATTTTTTTCTCACTTTTTTTTTTTTTTTACATAACTTTTTTATTTTTTTTTTCACGTATATATTTTTTTTTGTTTAATTTAAGGACAGTTTTTCTGTTATACAGCAACTAAACAACAAATAAATTTGCTTAAAGAAAACAATCTCCAACCGGTGTCGGAATCTGATAATTTTTTTGTAAAAAATCTGAATCTGAATCGACCAAGAAAAATCATGATGGGGTATCACTTTTTTCACTATAAAGATTTACTTTTACTTTATTTAAAAGGGTAGCCAGGAAATTTTTTAAATAAATTCACGCAGCAGAGGTTTGGCATCTGGGTTTGGAACGATATGGATGTAAATGATCATAGTTTTTTTTGTTTTTTTTAAATCACTTGTTGGTGATTCTTGAAAGTGAACCTGGTTTAAGATTAGACTACATCACTTCCACTGACTGATCTCTCTGTAGCAGCATTGCTGTTCACCACCTGTGAAAACTCACATAATCATCACACATTATTCTTACATAAAAGTGTGTCTGTTTCACAGTACACGGCAATGTGATATGCTACCAAGAAATTGTTCCTACCCTGAGGATAGGGGGGGGGGGGGGGGGTTTGTCATGCATTTTAAGGGAAATATCTGTAATATATAGCCTGTGGAGTACCCCCACACAAAGCAAAAACCTATTGGTCCAAAACTATATTCAACATCTAATTGTGTGAAATGCTCAGTTTGGCTGACGTTTTGCTTTGTGCAACATTTCTGCTTTCATTGTGGACAGACAAATTACTAAACGCTATTTTGCCTCTGATGTATTTTTATAAACATATTTGTTATGCTAATTCTGCTTGTCCAGCCACAAATCAGCATGTTTGTACTAGCAAAGTGTTTTATTACAAGACAACAAACAGACATTTAACGTAATGCTTTCACCATCTCGCGGTTGTGGTGTGCTTTATGTGGACACCATGACCCTGGTGTTGGATGTGACAACAGCGTCTCTGTTTTGAAAGAGATATAAAGAGGAATGTCGTGGCTGGGGCAAACCAAATTACTTGTTCCGCCCAAGTATGCTACAGAGTGAGATAACAGCCAAATCTCCCAAAGAGACTTAAAATGAGGTTGCCGAGGTCAAGCAAAAAAAAAAAAAAAAATTCTGTCAACAGCATAACAAAAACTTTTTGTCAAGATTACCCTATAATTACTCTCTGGTAGTGCTGGGAGGCCATGTTGTCCAGCTATTGTGATTCTCAGATTGCGCAATATGATTATGCAACTTATTTACAGCATGTTCCATCCCTATAAGCCTAAAAGTCTTTTGTTAATCACAAATTATGAAAGATACATTTTTGAAATTAAGACTCGGTGATGTGAGATTGCATCACACAAAACAGAACATGATTATTCACATTAAACCTAAGCTATCCAAACATAACAGAGGAACTCATTCCCATCAGTTAATCTTCACAGGGCTAAAAGAGAGAGGAGAGAGACACAGCAGCATTTGGTGTTGTGAAGTGCTGGGTTCGGTCCCCCGTGGTGGAGCTTAGCAGTGCAGAAGCCCACCACGAGAGCCTGTCTGCTCCACCAGCACTGCAGATCAGAGCCGAAACATTAGAGGGACCTGGAAACTGGGTCAACTTCGAATAAGCAGGAGCTGCAGAACGCACAGGCAAAGCAGGAGAGAGAGGGAAAGCTAAGGGACATTGATTTGAATTTTGGAAGTGGAGGGGAGAAATGTAGGCCATGCATATTTTAGAAAAATACAGAGCTGGAGAAAAGGTTCGTTTTGAACATGTCAGCTGATCAGTCTTGACACCCGTGTCTGCCCTCAGTCTCTCGATCCCTGCCGTTTACCCTCAGGCTCTATTCCTAGTCTGTCAATTTTAGGTTTTAGCATTAGTAATGGTGGTATAGGAAAATTCATAAATCCTGTCTAGATCATTTATGACACACTGGAAAGAGTGTTTCAAGACCAGAAAAAATGCATTCTGCATGTTGGAAATAGTTTTGTTTATTTTAATATGTGTGCAGGAATTCACTAAGAGAAAATGACCAAATTTTACCTTGGTACTGTGTAAAATATGTTGTTCATTAAACATTTTATTTTTTATTATTAAAAATGTTTTACATGTTTTACTTAAATGAATTAAAGATGGAGTTAAACCTAAAATACCATATCTGTACGTGACAATACTGCCAGGACAAAGTTCAGCTAGTTCATGTTTTAAAACCCCTAATACACAAGCCCTTCAGATAATGCATCTTGCCAGGAAGAGGAAATGCTCTTTCTCCTCTTTGTGTGCCTCTTTAAGGCAGTTAGTCAGTCCATGCAACTGTGGTGAGGCTGCCGCTCTGGTTCGCAAGGGTCAGTGGAGAGGAACTTCAGTTGTACTACTTATAAAGTGGAAGCAACTTTTATTAGATCTGCCTGCCAGCTTAGGCTCTTTCTGGTCTATCTTGTTCATGCTCACATGGCTAATCAGAACAAGAGAAGTTTTAGAGGCCTGATGTACCTGGTATGCTGGCACCAGACTGATATTTTGTTCTGTTGGCCAAAGTCCACTATCTATGCTTTAGCAGGGTTGATTACAGCCTGTTAAGGGGTATAGAGCAGAGTGTATGTACATCTTATCTCTGAGTAGATTCCCACTAGCCAGTTGACACAAATATGAGACATTCCTTTGTCAGGTGTGTTTTTTGATTAGCAACATATTCCTAAAAAAGTTTTTTTTTTTTTTTTAAACTGAGCACAATTTAAGAATGTCACATCTGTTATCTAATTGGTTTCAATTAGATATGTTCAATTCACCTCAATGAATTTTACATTTGATATTACAGTAGATGTATTATTATTATAGTAATATTACAATTTATATAATATATTAGATATATTATTATAAATATTATATATATATATATATCATATACCATTATTATACATTCATTTGAACCCTGTATATACACAATAAGATGGGTTAGTAGCTAATATGCATTCTTTGCACACAATACATTTTTTTTAAATGCACACATCACACAAGTGAGTGTATCCAATAAATAGACTTAGCCTATTTAAATAAGGACGTGTGGACACAATGTGGTTTTTTTTAGTAACCCATGCTTTTCTTCTCTGCTCTTTAGGCTAGGTTATGCAAGGTAATTCTGCGATCACAAATGACTGTCTGTCTTTTTTTCTTGTTTTTTTTTTTTTTTTTAATTCCTGCTGTTAGAAAAGCAACTTATGCAGAGAATGATGCCTTAAACATGTTGCCATGTACACATTGTCGCTCTGCCAACCCATCTCAGTATAATCCCAGGATGAGTATGGAATGGAATGTGTGAGGACTGTAGCATTGGCCACGGGCCGAGGGCCAGGGGCTGACCCAGCACTCTAGGGTGTGGTGACCACATGATTACACCATCCGGGGGGATGTTTACCCTACTCACACACCACAGAGCCTCCTTATTGTGGCTCATCAATCTCTGCCACTAGCCACACCACACCACCGGAGCCTTTCCCGGTATAACGTGTGGTCATGGTTTTCAAATTATTGCTTCTTTTTTTTTTTTGGCCCAGTCACATTTTATTATGACCCATATGATACTACAGTACCCATGCAGAATGTTTAATTGATTGTATATTTTGTGATGTTTGGTTAATCCCATTTCCTCTTTATTTAGACTACCTTGCCAAGCATGGACGGCTGAGCGAACCAGAGGCACGACGCAAGTTCTGGCAAATTCTATCTGCTGTTGAGTACTGCCACAATCGTAACATCGTTCACCGGGACTTGAAGGCAGAGAACCTGCTGCTAGACGGACATATGAACATTAAGATTGCTGGTAAAGGCCTTCATAGTTACACTATCCAAAATTTTGGCTTTGGAACATTACTAGTCTGGTATAAAAAAAACAACAACTGCTATCTGCTGTATCATATTATTGTCACAATGGTTGCGGGAAGACAGACACAGACAAAGATAATAAATCCAAAATGACAGGTTTAATGGTAATTCCAATAGACAGATGATCGGTTAGCGACACACTTTCACTAAGGTACAATGAGCAGGCAGACAGAGGGAGGACAACGACCTGGGCGGGACAGAAAGAGGCAGCATCCATTGTGGAGACAAGGGTAGGAAGTGGCCAGGTGGATATGACCCAGAGCTCAGCCATGCCGAATACCCGAGGCGGAGTCGGTGGCAGTAGGAGCCATCGATGTGATGGATCTGGATGGATTCAGGGGGAGGACCAACAACAACAGAGCCTTGGGAGGTGAAGCCCACTGTGCAGATGGAAGTCTGAGGTGGTGATGGAACGCCTCTGACCAGGGCAGCGACTACCCCCCAAGGCGGCATTGGCAAACTGGAGAGCCGAGGATGAGCTGGTACAACTGAGGGCGGAGGTGGAGCCTGAGGGAGGGTAGAGCTTTCCGAAGTCAAAGGGGTGGCAAACCGGAGAGCAGCAGAGGGCCCAGGTGGAGCCGACGAGTCCGGTGAGGCCGAATGTCCGATGGTCGACGCTGGTGTTGAGGGAGGAAGGCGCGCAGGAGCCAGGTGAAGCCACGGGCTCGTATCGTCCAGGAGAAGTAGGCTCCCAGCACGTCCATGGTGTAACTTCGCCACTGAGAGGTGGATGTAGTGACACTTGAGGGCTGATGGAGGTCTGGAAATGGAGGAGTGGCACAAAATCCTGTAAAAGACAGTTAGTAGAGGTGATGGGAGAGGGAGGCTGGGTGGCTCACACCCCTGGTCGGATTCTCCGTGGTGCTTTTGCTCCGGGGCAATGTTGTGTCCTGCCTTCTCATCCTCTCTCATCGTGGCAGGCATCAGCGATCGAGGTGGTATAGGGCTGGGCTATGGGTCAAGCTGGCTTCTGGATTGGAACCGCACGCTCTCCAGACACTTCATGAATGCTTACCTCCAACTCAGTCCAATGATGTCTGGTGTTGTGGAAGTTAGTCCCGAACAGGGTCTTAAGGGCTTAGTCGTTCAGAATGTGGTTTGTTGCTGGCCAAAACACAAAAGTTCTTAACAAAAGAAAAAAAATTGTGGCTTTCCTGGGCCACAGTGATGAACTTTGGCCATTCATCAAAATTGGGCAGTCTGGTGGTTGCAGGAAGACAAAAAGACAGGTTTAATGGTAATTCTAATTGACAGACGATCAGGTAGCAACACACTTTCACTAAGACGGTGAGTGGACAAGGAGTGACTGAAAAGGAAAAACTTCTATAGGAACACAAACAAGGTAACAAGCAACACAGCCGAACAGAATGAACTCATAATGAAGTGATCATGGTAACCAAGGAGGTTACCAATTACAATTTTTTAGTTTGGTTTATTTTATTCATGCTTTTTATTCGTGCAACTGAGTGAATGCACAAATAAAAAGCACAAATTAAAAAAAAAATCATTAAAGTTTATAGCACCACAAAACTTTTCCATTGCCTTAAGTTTTTCACCTACATTTTTGTGAGTTGATAGTCATAGTTAATTATAGGGTGTGATAAACAATTTATATAATCAAAGCTGAACTGCTCAGGATGATGACTCAGGTACTGCTCAGTTGGCAAAGCCATGACTTGCGTCAAGAGGACACAGGTGCATTTTGTGCTGAGCCATATAAGCAGACCAAGGTTCATTTGCAATTTCATTTGATTTTGAGTAAATAAGAGGCTACCGACTATAAAGTGAGCCAGACACTAATTATCGCAGTCATGCAAGGCTCTCAATGAAGGAAGAGCTTCCCACACACATATGTGCACACATATTCAAACACAGACCAAACACTATCAGTTTTCCTGACACCTCAACCTGCTCTCTGCCCAAACTCCCCTGTCATGATGGTAGATTGTGATGTTTTGCACAGAAAGAAATGCAGTGGCTAGTCACAGAGGGGTATCCCACAAGGCTTTGTTAAAAGTCCTTTTTCCTTTAGCCCTCATACTGATGCACAGTCAGCCTCTCAGAAGATGGCTAGAGCTGGGTCACTCAAAGAAAGGTCATCAGCCTTTTATGTTCCACTTCAAACATTTGTGTGTCTGTGTCATGACTAAAAGAAGAAATTTTGATGAAGCAGAAGACACTGTGTCACAACTCTAATCTATAAACCATGAAGATCTTTTTCTATACTCTATAGATATACAGATCAATATATATCTCATTTCACAGTGATTTTTGCATTGTGATTACATGACAGATTAAAATGTCAAAGCATGAAGCAAGAAAAGAGTATACGTCTGTTTTTCCGTTAATCCATGTTGAATGAGCAAACCTGTGGGAGTGGGAGACTTCCTGGGGTTGGGCAATGATTGGGAAACCGTATAAAAATTGGTTAGGATTGGATCCCCTGAGATCTTTACACAACCAACCTCCAGCACAAATGCAATGCACAGTGTGTTAATGCATGTCCACTGCATAACAAAATAATGAGACCCAGAGCTATTGACCTCAATAAAAGCTTTTATTTAAAGTAACAAAAAGATCAGCTCTGCCTGCTTGTAAATATGGCACTAGCCACTGTTTTCCAAGCTGCAGGAGGCAAGCTCTGGGGCCGGATGAGATTGAGTGATTCCTGTATTGAATGTTGAGGCTCTCTCCTGCAATGCCTGCCGCTGGACTGCCTAGAGCATTGACGTCAATTCCTCCTGCTCAGTATTCAACTCATGAAGTGGGTCAGTTCAACTGATATGGACTCATCATACCAGCTTCTTACATCACAGTCACAGTGTAATGTAACCATTGCTGCTTTTTATCTCTTCTTAAGGTTCACATTTTCATTTCCTGAGGTCCCTGAAGCTCAGATTCTAGATAACCTCTAAATACTCACTCGATATTTAAATAAAATCAGATGATTTGACATTCCAGTGATAATTTCACTCTGAACTACTAGATCCACTCTTATAAATCACAAGGATCTCACACAGATCTACTGTGTAGTTTTTCCTAATTTATTTTGTATTTGCAAGTATATATTATAAATAACGTTTAAACAATACCAATGATTTTTTCCCCTGCTTTAAGTTGTATTTATGAATCTAAGAACTTGTGCTTTTGCAGTTGCATACAGTTACAAACATTACTTTAAAGTAAGTTTGACTATTATACACAAGGAGTATCAGATTTTACTGAGAGCCATATTTGGCCATCTCACACCAATGTCCCGGACTTCTGTCAGTGGTGGCCGTTGTATCTAATCTCAGAGCACTTTGTAAAGCTCGTTCAGTCCATTAAAGCTAGAGTAAGGTGGTGATGACGGTTTCCATCTTCAGGGTTTGCACTGCACCTGATTCGCTATTTTCCAGTCGGCTGCAGGCAGTATCAGAGAAACTGATATTCTCGTTCTAGATGGCATTTGATTGGACAAAAGTCTGTGTAGTGCAGGATGAGTCATCAGTCGTTGACGTAGATGCATCTAGATGATCTCATAGAAAACGCACATGGGCTCAGTCACAAAACTCTATTTTTGATTTCATGGTATCTGAAAGATTGTATAAAAAAAGCTTTCTATATAAAAATGCTGTCTGTACTGTAGGCAAATTACAGTAGAACAGCAAAGTTTGTGTGGGATTGTTTTTTTTAATAGCCTCTCAGTGAGTACAACACTAATATTAGTCATCAAAGTAGAAAGAAGTGGGCTGCAAAAGCATCATTCTGTGAGCTTTGAGGATGTGTGGAGGAAGTGTGTTTTTTGGCTTAGGATATTGGAATAGGATGTTTTTGCAGTGTCTACTTTCAGAAGCACGGGTAATTTAAGGCAAACATGACACCTGGTTCATCAGTAAACTGATTTTGCACAAATTACAGTATGCAGTTGGAAGGATATTATATTTCTCAACTCTTGACAATTGATGACAAATGATTCACACACTTACAGGATCCATTATTCACTTTTTGCCACTTTTGCCAAAAGTAGGTAAAATGAGAACATTTAACAGTCATAAATCAGTCATGAAACTGTATTTGCAATTTTTTTTGTTTGTTTGTTTGTTTGTCTTGATTAAATGTATTTTATTCATATAAAAGTCTGGAGTGTTAAAGTTGGGATTTCTAGGTCATGGAAAAGTAACAATATTTAAAATATTTATATATTTTTTAAATAAATGCTGTTTTTCTTTTCTTTTGAAAATGAAAACTGGAGTAACGGTCATCACAGGAATAATTTACGTTTTAAAATATATTAAAATAGGAAATAGCTAATATAAATTAGTAAATATTTCAATATTTTGTAGTATTTCACAGTATTTTTAGAAATATTCAATCAGCTAGAAATATTTCTTTTTAGTCTCTAATAAAAAAAAATTTTTTTAAGCACAGCAGTCACTACTAACTTGAAAAGTTCAACGGTCACTAGGTGTGGGGACCTTGATAGTACAATCAATATTGTAATGAAACCCTCCTGTTTGTTGTCCCCTATAGCTGAAATGTGATCTATGCTTCAGAGCACAGGCATAGCCAAGCCTGTCAATTTCATTCTTGTTTCTCCTTTATCTATTTCTTTTTTTTTCATCCTTGCAGATTTTGGCTTTGGAAATTTCTTCCAGTCGGGTAAGCCCCTGGCCACATGGTGTGGGAGTCCTCCATATGCAGCCCCGGAGGTGTTTGAAGGACAGCAGTATGAGGGACCTCAGCTAGACATCTGGGTAATGCCACTCTGCTCTGATCTGACTTGCCAGTGTATCCGTGCAGGTTCACACCGCCGTGTGTTTGACAGTAAATGATTAGTGAGTCAGCTGACAGTTGTTTGTGTTACCACCTATTCAACCTTTGAGAACTTTACTGACGTCAAAGCGTAAACCAAACACCCTGTGGTCCATTTGAGAGAGATAGAGATCAGATCATGTGAAAGCTCTCTCGCTTGCTTTTTACTGCCATTAAAGGAAGAGTTCACCGAAAAATTGAAAGTCGTTTACTCACCCTCTAATCGTTCCAAACCCATATGACTTTTTAATTTGACGAGATTTTCACATACAATGAGAAAAGAGCAGCACAAACGTTCTGTTAAGCATCTTCCTTTGTGTTCCACAAAAAAGAAAGTCATACAGGTTTGGAATGACTTGAGGGGAAGTAAGTGATGACAAAATATTATTTTTTAGAGTGAACTTATCCCTTTATGTGTTTACACCTGTACATTTGCACATTCTAATTGTGTTTTTCACCATTGAGCTGACGCTGTGTGTGTGTGTGTTCCTGCAGAGTATGGGGGTGGTTCTGTACGTGCTGGTGTGTGGTGCCCTGCCCTTCGATGGCCCCTCTCTCCCCATCCTGCGGCAGCGTGTTCTGGAGGGCCGTTTCCGTATCCCTTACTTCATGACAGAAGGTGAGACGCTCTCGTAGTGCATGAAGCTGCCATAAGTTTTCTGGCGGCAGTTGCTGTTTTTTTTTTTTCATGAAATTCAAGCCTGGTCAATTAAAACATTCCATAATAGTTTGGCTACAGTTTGTGTGTCTGGACTGTATAAAGAGGAATGGCTCTAATTTCTCAGAGACATTAACCAGAGGAACATATCCCTTTGAAATAAGTCGTTGTAAACTAGTCATCCTGTAACCAACTAGTCTCTTAGTGAGGCTGACCAGTAGGGATGCACTGATATTACAATTCTGGTTGATACCGATACTGATACCAATTAATTATTTTCATTCTATTGATGATAAATATGCTGTTTTTGTCTGAATTTATACAATGCATTTTAAATGCTACAAGTGAATTTTGGCATCACAACATTGTAATGTGTATATTCATTTTGAGATTTGCTAAATTTCATTTAAGAGTGTTATAAAATTTTTTGTTTTTTTAAAGATCCGCTGTAAGTGAACTTTAGATAATCCCAAAGTTAATCTACACTGATAAACCTTACCCAGCCCAAACTTCTGAACGGTAATGTTGTTGTGAAAATATTATTACAATTTAAAATAAATCTTTTCTTTTTTAACATATTTTAAAATGTAATTTATTCCTGTGATGAAATGGTGAAATTTCAGCATCATTACCCCAGTCTTCGGCGTCACATTAGAAAATTAGAAATTTAAATCAGAAATTATTCTAATATGCTGATTTGGTGCTCAAGAAACATTTCTTGTTATTATCAATGCTGAAAACAGGTACTGCTTAATATGGAAACCATGATACATTTTTTTTTCAGGAATTGGGTCAAGTGACCTATAAAGCCTAACTAATTATACAGGGTTTCCTTAAACCTGATTTGTTGGCTAGATGTTTGTTTCACCCACCCACTTTAAAGTGAGTGACCTACGCGGAGTAAAATCACAGTAGTCAACGTTAACTCCGCTCATATTTTAGGCAGAATAACACAAGCTGTGAAGGCCAAGATTGCGATCAAGCAAGAGAGATAAAGTGAGAGGGCAAAGGGTGAGAGGCAAGACAGTTCATACTATCCTGATGGCAGTGAGCCAAGTTCATGGCCGATTCTGAGAGGGAGGTGGTTGGCTGCACTTGACGTAAGAGTCAGAATGTCACATTCGTTCATTTAACACAAGCTTTGCTCTCTGTGATTAAGCACGTATCAAGTAACTCGAGGAAGAGAGAACACATGTTAACCTACCAGTCCTGCCAGGATGGCCCCTGATTGGAGGGGAGGGGGGCCGGTAGTAGGGGTCAGTTGACTTTGTTCAAGACATTTAAACAATTAAGCCAAAACTGTCCTTGCGGGTCCCTGAGTGAAACTGAGTGTTACTTCTCAAATGAGAAGAGCAGTGTGTGCTTTTCCTTTACATTTCCTTTTCAAATGCTCTCATCACACAGGATTTCACCCCTATGGAGTATTCACCCCACCTCATTGTGGCCTCAGCCAAGAGTGCTTGCACGCACTACACACTCCATGCTACACACACACTACGCTTCACAGTGAAAAAAGCACACACACCGTTGGGAAAGATTATGAGAGCCTGGTGTGTTATACAGGGGGACTTTGCCTTGTTTCTCAGTGAAGGAAAAGCATTTTCCAGAATTATCCTGGTAGCTTTAATGAGTAATCAAGACAAGATGGAACTCTCAGGAATTTGCACTGTAATGGCATTATCTTCTAAAACATGTAGGACAAGTTCTCTGACCTTTGATACTTTGAGGCGAAATAAAATTATGAATGAGGATACTTTTACTATAAATTAGGAAACTGTTTAGTGAGGTGTCCTCAGGAAGAATTTTAGAATTTCATTCGAAAAAATTTGTATGAAGATTATTATTATTTTTTTATTTTATTCATCCTTGTCTTCGGTACTGACTTGGCATTAATGTATTTTTTCTAGCCTCAGCCGTTGTAGCTGCTGTCAGAACCAATTCAGTTGGTGGCTTCATCTGTCAACAAAAGATCCTTTGCGAACTCTCCAGTACACAGTGCCTCATTTACAAAACAAAATGCTCTGAACAAACATACAATCATCTGACCTGATGCAATCCAAGATGCCATTAAAATTAAACCATTCACTTGTTCGTGACTGTGGTGTCCATCTGAAGTACAGATACTCAAATGAGCTGTTTAAACAGGACGCGTCAAAGCGAACGTTCCTTTACGCTTCTAGTACAACTCTCTCTTTGTCGGTGATTATAATGAGTTCTATTTGCTTTGGCGTGACGCCCACATCGGGTGTGGGCAAGTGTCAGGTGTCACACTTTTTGTTTCAATAATAGAATTGGTCTAAATATTAAAAAATGTACATATATCTTCTGTGGAAGTCTCAAGACCAAATAAAATGTTCGTCCAACCATTGAGATTGGTCCGAATGCAATTATAGAGTGTTTTACCTGCCTCTCAAAATATATGTATTTGCATAGCTCCATGTAGGGTGGGGACTATTTCTAGCCTCTCCAAAATTGCCTGTCCTACCTTTTAAAGGGTTAGTTCACCCAAAAATGAAATTTCTGTCATTAATTACTCACCCTCATATGTTTAGAAGAAAAACGAAGGTCTTAAGCATTTGCAATGACGTGGGTGAGCAATTAATGACAGATATTTTATTTTTGGTTGAACTAACCCTTTAAGCGACTGAATGCTAGTAGTTGGGGACTGTGGTGCGATGATGTAAATCTATTCATTGATTTCTTGCTCTGGAGGCAGGCATATGCAAATTAATATTGCAGTGTGACATCACAAGTCCCCCAATATCCAAATGATCTGTTTTTGGAGCTTCAGTAAATAAATCTTGTTTAAAATGAAGAGGCAGTTTTAAGCTCTGAAACTCTGAAAAGATCAAGTCAAATTTGATTTCTCATGTCATGACCCCTTTTAAAATGAAAACTGAAAGTATAAAAATAAAAACTATTTATATTTAAACTGTATCTCAGTGATAATAAAATAAACAAAAATGTAAACACTCTGGAATTACTGTATTTCTGCTTAAATTGTTCATAAAATGTAATCTGAAGATAAAATTAGTATATTGTCTTTACATTGCAAAGAATCCGCATATATACGACAAAAGGAGCATTTAAGCACGAAACCTAAACTTAAGTTTCATGCTGCACGGAAAATTAAAATTGTAAAAGTGATTTTGAAAAAATGTTTTAAAATTTGAGATGGAAAAATGTCCTAATTTTCATTCAACATATTTAATTAAAAAATATATAAATGAAGACTGCACTGATGCTGCATTATCCACACATCATCAGACTTTCTTCATTATCATTAGATCCTTCTCTTATACTGGGGTCTTAAGCAGTTACAAAGGGGATAGTACTAATGGAGTAGTATTCTGTGGGTCAAAGTTCGACTTTTTGGATAAATATAAACATCTTAATGTTCATAGAAAACAAAACGGCATCCTAACTGTGCACCATGACGAAAAGGGTGAAATGGTGATGAAATGCTTTGAACGGTCAGGATCAATGACCTCGAAGATGAAACGAGATTCAATTCCACTTTGTCCAATCCACAGCTCATAGATGTCGGGTCATGTTCCATGATTTAAACATACAAGTCGGTTACAAAATGGCTCAGACATAAGAAAGTCAGCGTTTTATAATTTTAAAATTGTACGACACTAATTGCTTCTTATGGGGTCGTAAGGTATTTTCGACATTTACTGGATCTTATCTGTGATTTTATTGACATTTGAATCCAGAATTCTCCCACCACACTCTATTAATTTTAATAATATCAATATTAATATTATTGATATTATATTAATATATCAATAATATCAATATAAAATCTATTAATATCAATATGAAAAAGTAGTTTAAATTGTATGGTCAGTAAAGTTGGTGTAAAATTTTAGATCAGTTTGTATCTGAACCACCATTCATCCTAAAATCGAGGTATTTCCAGATTGTTGGCAAACAGTTCTTCACAGTTGTATTTATGCATATAATTTCTACGTGAATGTGGTAATAAGATTCTCTGATTCCCCCTGCTGAAGTGAGGGAGCCGTCGGGAGGATAATGTTTCCAGCAGAAGTACATCCCACTGTGTTCTAGCACAAGGAGTGTTACTGTAGCTGTGAGACTCCCTCTGTTTGCTCTAGTGTCTCACAGGCTCTCCAGCAACCGTAAATGTGACTGATTAACAGGATGAACGAGTCTCGAAAAATGGTCAGCAATAAGCAACCAGCATTGAGAACACCTGCATCACCGCCAGCCCTGTGATGTCAGTTTCATTCAGCTCAGCTAAGTCAGATGTGGTCACTAGTCAAGGGCACAGGGACAGACAAACTACCTTGTGCATTATCAGATGAGATCATGTGATTTAGGTTTCTGTTGGTCTGACAGTGCAGCATTTGTTGGGCAGTTTTCGGTGGGGATTGTAGACGGGCTGTTCCACAAATCTTGTCCTAAGCAGTGGACGGTACAGGCTGTCACCACTGCCGAGTGTATGTCTCAGATGGAGCAATGTTTATTGTCAAGCAAACATACTGTGACCGTTTCGGGTTGAGATTGTACAGAGCTGCTGTTTTCACTCCTGAGGCTAGCACAGAACTTTCTTACTGCTCCCACAATTATGATGATACTTGACCAATCTTAATAATAATTTACTCATATCTGTTATCAGAATAAAAAGTTCTTCCTCCAAGACTCTTTTTTTCCCCTCCAACACGCAGCACTGTTCAGTAAGATTGTTTTAATGTTTTTAAAAGAAGTCTTTTATTTTCACCAAGGCTGCCTTTATTTGATCAAAAATACAGTAAAAACAGTAATACTGATAAATGGTTTTTATTCGTTGATGAAAGAAGGTTCAAAAGAGCAGGATTTATTTGAAATATAAGTTTTTGTAATGTTACATCTTATCAATGTCACTTTTGATCATTCAAATTAGTTCCTTAATACAGTATAAATCTCTTTAAAAAAAAATCTTATTGAGCCTAAACTAGTATAGTGTATGCTATTTAAAAGAAAGTTACCCATCAACTCAACAAGATTTGGTTCTTGGCAAAAAAGAACCAAAGGCAAATTTTTTTGTTCCTGGGGGTACAGGAACATTGTGTCATGTTTATCTTTTTTCTTTTCCTCTTTTATGTGCAGACTGTGAACATTTGATCAGGCGGATGTTGGTTTTAGACCCCTCTAAGCGTTTGTCTATTGGACAAATAAAGGAGCACAAGTGGATGGTGATGGAGGTGCCTGTGCAGCGGCCGATGCTATATCAGCAGACTGCAGAGGGGGAGGCTGGTGTGGGCGAATACAGTGAACAGGTGCTCAGGTTGATGCACAGCCTAGGCATTGACCAGCACAAGACCGTAGAGGTGAGAAATTACACTAATTTTAAGAAATGATATTGCATCCTTAATGTTCATACAAGCTTGACTTATGGTCATTTTTTGATCATTTTTCCATCTGTTCTACAGTCTCTTCAGAATAAAAGTTACAATCATTTTGCTGCTATCTACTACTTGCTGGTTGAGAGGCTAAAGGCCCACCGCTGCAGTTTCCCTGTAGAGCCTCGGCTCGACGCCCGCCAGAGACGTCCCAGTACGATTGCAGAGCAGACCGTCGTCAAGGTAAAACTCTTCAAAATGCCTTTGTACATTAAAATGTTAACGGTAGTGTAAGTTTGATGTCGGCCAAGATGTTGACTGTTTCTGTATCTTTTTCTCTGCACTGCAGGCAAGCAACACTGCTCCTCAGGTGAGCCTCCTGCCTCAAAACATGCGTCTCCTGAGATCCCCAGCTGTGCCTCAAGCCTCTGCGGACTCCTTCACATTCCCACAGTCCACCTGTGCTACTGAGCACAGCCTCATGGAGGAGGAGGTTGGGACTCCCAAAGTGAGTGAGAAATGGATTAGATGCTGAATTATTGGGGAATGAAGCTTGTTTCTCTCTGCATTGGTTTTTAAATTGGGTTTTCACTGAAGTGTTGCAAATGTTTAAGACAGAGAGATATAGAGATAGAGATAGATACAGATAGAGATGGAGAGATGGAGATGGATACAGATAGATAGAGATAGATGGATATGGATGGATGGATGGATGGATGGATGGATACATGGATACAGATGGATGAAAACAGATAGATGGATGCAGATAGATATGGATGGATGGATGTATACAGATGGATACAGATAGATAGACAGAGGTACAGATAGAGATACAGATAGATAGATGATGCTGCTGTAGATTTTTGCTTTTGTTGTAGATTTTTGCTCAGGAACGTGCTACTACCAATACATGTGCCGATATGCTACTGCGATTAAGACAGTGCTGCTGCGCAAATAGCAAATATCAATGATCTATGGCAGATCTATACAGGTGGAGCTGGGGAAGGTGGAGGGTTTTAGAGGATCTCTGAAGCGTGCTGCAAAACTGCTATAGTAAATGTAATCAGCCATTTAAATGTGTGAGCAACAAGCTCATTGCCTGCAGATGTGACAATCAGCTTGTGCCAAGTAGTTAACGCTGTAATTATCATCAACTTGCGTTAAGACCCGTCACCCTGCGCCAACTGGAGTTTCATGACAGATCTATGTATAAATCAGATAAATATAGAAATGGATAGATTCATAAATAAATGAATTATTTTAAATAAAGGCTTAATAAATCAAGTGTATTTATTTTGTATTTATGTATTTTAACAAAACCTCCAATAACCCCATTCATCTCAGATGTTATTTCTACATTGATGTGCAGGGTTGTTGAGACGCTGTTACAAACAGCTGTAGTTACAGAGTTGACTCTGACTGCTGCACGCTGAGTGCTCTTACACTCCTTCCCTACATTGCTGTTAAGCAACATTAGTCCTCCCAAGGTCAGGCAGTGGGCCTGGCTGTTTGCTCAGGCCTCCTCATCACGCCTGCTCCCCGAGGAGCCTTTTGTTCAGAACCATCCTGACAGACGGCCAGATTGGCTGCCAGCTTGGCATACAGAACAGGAATAACAGCACAGGAGCCGGCCAGCTCTGCCACTCTATCTACTTCACTTACTAGAGTCCTAGTTACGCTGTCTTCTTTTTTTTATATGTCTGTCTCTCTCCCGTCTCTTTGAGGAGGAGTATTCTGCTCTCTCAAAGTCTCTTCTTTCACTCACACGCTTTGTTTTTTATTGCCATTTGTGTCAAAGCGGTTTACTTCGGTTTTTAGGAGCCTTAGTCATTTTTGTCTGTATGTATCTCTGATGGTGAGGTGAGACGTGCACTGTGAGTGTTTCCCCTTGAGGCCATCCACAGCTGTTTGGCTTACATAAGCGGGTCAGACTGTAGACGTCTCTGGCAGTGACACACATTGGACGTGACAGCTGTCCATTCGCTCCGGCTTAGTCGTTCCACGCTTTCTTCTCTCTCTCTTTCACTCTCATTCACTCGCACACCACAGACTGTCTGGCTTTGTGTGTTCCGATATTTTACCATTTTCGGAAATGTGGAGTTATTGAGCGTTCATGGCTTTCATACTGAACATTGCATCAGCTAATTCCTCTCTTGAACATTGTTTGAAAAACTTGTAACTGTTACCTGTTTACATTTTTGAATTTTGTACAATACATAGTTCAAGTGAGAAAATAATTGATGCAAAATTTCAGTAGGTTTGTAGGTTGATTGGTTAGTTTTTCATTTTAGTAAAAATAAAGAAAGAAAAATAAACTCAATGAAAATGAGAATTGTTGCCCTGGCAACTAACTGAAATAAAAAGTTACATTTTATTTTATTGCACGTAACATTTTTGGTTAAAGTAACAAAAATGTTTTCTATAGGTTAAGTTTTAGTTAATGATAATAACCCTGTCCTACATTTTTCATCAAGAATTGATCAGGTCATAATTTTTATGACTCAAAAACCAGAAGTCGTTTTCAACATTTTGTTAAGATTACAAAAAAAATATGTTTGTTTCCACACAGGTTTCCTTTGGTTGAGCAAGTGTTGCTGTTATTGGATTCGTTGAGATGGTCAAACAGTGATAGTTATTACACTTTTTGGTGAAATCAACCTACATATGGCTTATTTGTAGTTGACTCCCCATATTAACATTTAGAATTCAATATTTTAGCATTGAAAAAAAGCTCGAGATCGTCATCAAATCTGATGCTTGATCTCAGAGAGTACACAGCCACTGGTAAGGAGGGGACTGCTGTGATTACATAATTTGTTCAGAGTCCGTATGATCACACCGTGTGCATAACAGCGGGGCCAGGCACAATGATGGGTTGAAATGCAAAAAATAAAAAAAGAATAAAGAGAGGATCTGTGGCTGTTCTTTAACCGTGTGTTGGGATAACAGCATTCCTGGCCCAGCATGCTGCAGGAAACTCAACTCATCCAGATGATCCGTGGTTGAGTGTGTGTGTTTGATGGCATGTCTCTCTCAGTGTACTCTGTCTGCATGAGGCTCTGACAGCCCTCTCAGCCAAAACACACTTCCTGTCCCTGCATTCCAGACTTCCACCCCCTCCTCTTCAGCTCACTCATTCGTTTGTACGAAATGCAGGAGTGAAAGAGAGGGAGCAATAAAAAGAGGCAAAAAGGGAGAGACTGCAGTGCTTTTGTTTACTCTCACTCAGTCCCCAATCATTAGAGAAAGTGTTCATGAAGTTCGGCCTGCACAGTTCGGTAAAGCACGTAAAAGTACATGTGCATGTTGCTGAGTGGAAATGTGCCTCAGGGATGTGGGTGACTCTTTGGGGCTGATGGGAGATTAGAACTTGTTCTTGGTAAATACAGTGCTGGGAGGCATGTGGGTGAAACGTCTTATCTACAACACCGGTGTGAGAGTTCATACAAAGTAAAAGATGTTGTCATCTCCCAAATATTTTAAAGGAAATGTATACATTGCATATAGTCAAGTCATCTTTATTCTTTTTAACGCTTTATACAATAGAAATGGTTTCAAAGCAGCTTCACAGTAATGACCAGGAAAGTAAAATAATTAATTATGCAAACTTCAATCAGATATGAGATTCAAATTCTGCTGTAAAGCAGGATAATAGTGTCATTATTCAGCTCAAGTCAGTTCAGTGTTGAATATACTACACTTCCACTTCTGAGTAATATAGAAATTGTGACACAATGTGGCTTTATATTTCACAGTTTTGGCAAATTTTTTTAGCCATTAGATGTTGGAACATGGCTGTGGGAATTTCTTCAAGCTCAGCAGTATCATTCAAATACTGTTCGCCACAAAAAACATTCTATTTAAAGATCTTTACATTGTTTACCAGGTCAACGGCTGCATGCTGGACCCCTTGCCCCCCGTGGCCGTTCGCAAATCCAGCGCCTCGTCCCCCAGCAACATGATGGAGATGTCTATAGATGAGGGCATCGAGACGGAGGAGCTGGACACTGAGGATGATCATGCCCATGTCTTCAACGCCTATCAGACGGCCCGCTTCGGTCAGCGCAGACACACACTGTCAGAGGTCACCAACCAACCAGGAGTCATGACCAGCGGAGGTGGGTGTGGCTAACAGGGAACCACAAAGTTATAGGTTCAAACTCCACCTGTATTACTTCAAATCACTTTGGATAAAAAATGACAATGAAATCAAAATAATCTACTATTTCAAATCTGTTAAGATTATACATGAGTGTCATCTCATTCTCTTTACTCAGGTAAACTGTTCAGCATGGGTCATAACCCATCTCTGGGTAGCGTGGACTCAGAGTATGACATGGGCTCTGTGCACAGTGACCTGAGTCTGCTGGAGGATGCGCCCTCTCTTAACGAGGTGGTCCTGGCCAACACGCCCGTCACGCGCATGACTCCGCCATTCATCAACGCTCGGCCCACTAACCCCGCCATGCAGGTCCTGAGCACCCAGAGGAGAGAGACACACAACCGCTCTCCCATCAGCTTCCGTGAGGGCCGCAGGGCGTCCGACACCTCACTCACGCAAGGTGAGCCGCATTTTTTATGAAATTAATATATTTATTCAACAAAGACTAAATTGATCAGAAGTGATAGGAAAGACTTTTACATTGCAGCAAAAAAATTATATTTCAAACAAATGCTGTTCTTGTAAACTTTCTATTAGAATTCTAAAGAATCCTGAAAAAAAAAAATTTGCATGGTCTCCACAAAAAATATTAAGCAGCTTTTTTTCAGCATTGATAATAATGAGAAATGCTTCTTGAGCACCAAATCAGCATATTAGAATGATTTCTGAAGGATCGTGTGACACTCAATTTGTAATGCTGATGATGTAATGTCTATTAAATAAAATAATAAAAAATAAAAAATTACTAAAAATATAAAAAGTGCGCTAGTTTGCATGTTTACTGGTGGTCTCAGATGTCTGGACCCCACTGTGGTACATGCTTTAGATTAAAATATTTCTCTGCTCTTCCCTCTGTTTCCCTCACACTTATTCTTGTTATTTTCACACACTCTCTCCCTTTCTCTCTTGTTTTCCTCCTCCTAAACGCACCACCCCCCATCAGATGATTCATTGAGTGAATCAGAGAACGCTTTGAAGATTAGGCCAACTCTGTCCTATTGAGTTCTCTCATCCTGTGGCCTGAATAATTACCCTTAATCACTTGAAGCCCTAAAATAACCTGAGAATCCTTTTTTTTCAACCCATCTCCTCTTCCGTTTCAAGAGCCACTAAACGGCATTTTAATGTGCACTTGAACGATGAATAAAGCATTTGCAGCCCTGCCTGGACATATCTTCTCCTGAAATAGACTGATTAGCAACGTTAAGAGAGGTCACATGGTAGATCCACACCGGAGCAGTCCGAGGTGGTGTGGGCATGAGGGAATGAGAGTCACTTCCTCTCTTCTGACAATCCCATGTGAGAATTCATGATGACACAGGGGGTGGAACATCATCTGATGATCTGTAAATCATTTGGAAATAACAGTGCTATTATTCATAATCTTACTCCTCTCTCTCCATGTAGGCTTGGTGGCCTTTAGACAGCACCTACAGAATCTGGCACGGACCAAAGGTATCCTGGAGCTAAATAAGGTGTATGAGCAGATGGGCTCTGGAGAAACCCCTTCCCTGGGGCTGCTGAGCCTTCAGGCACATCCACATGACTTCTTGGACCCTGCGCTACAGGTCAGTCAACCAGGGGGGCTACTAGAAACCACAGATTTGAGCTAGCCTGTTAGGCTAGTCTGTTGCTGTAGTCACTATGTCGGGTTAAATTGCCTAAATGCTTCCCAACCAAGTATCATTTTACGTCTTTTACGATGACATCAACAAGGCAGAACTAACGACTGACAGGAGCGTAAACAAACAATGGCTACCGAAGCGACGTGTTTTGCACTGGATGTCTTGTCGTCAGAAAAGACCCAAAAAGAAAACAAGACAGCGGACACGTTCCTAGATTGCACAAAGTGGACGGTGAAGAGAACTTGTAAATAAAACTGAAAAAAATAAAAACATTCTAGTCTTTCTGTCATGAGGTCGTGAAGCACTAAAGACGCCTCATTGGTTGTTGTCCACTATGACAAACTATACGAGATAAAACGATCAATTCTTGCGTCCAGACGCCCATTGTAGTTTTCGAATACTCACGACATCCTACGTCAAACGGATCGTGCCAGAATCGGGCTAAAGTCGTGTTGTGTGAACCAGACATTAATGTTTGGAAGGACTAACGCATACATTTTCGAACTGGGGTCTGCAGAAAATTGTAAAAAAAATATTTATAAATTACATATTAGTTTGATTGTGTTTTAAAAACTGGTCAAAATGTATTGCAAATAGATATAATTGAAATAATAAACAATTCTGTATTTGATTTATACATGTTATGCTGTAGTGTTGTTTAGAACGAAGATACACACACACACACACACACAAACACTGTTATTTCCACATAATATTTTAAAGTTGTTTTTTTTTACTCTGTTTTCTTCATTTTAATAATCATTGTCTGCGTTCAATTGTTGGCAAACAGGTCACAGTTGAAATAGTTGAACTATGGGTCTTGTGTTACAATGCTGTGGCTTAATGCTTTGCTTTGTAAAATGATTTGTAAAGTTTGTGAACGTTGATATGTAGAGTCATGAGAGAGGGCCTTAATGCTGGGATGCTGATGCAGTGATTGCCGCATTCCCGGGTCGAGGTGAACCAGGGTTCTAAGACATTCTTGTGAAATATATAACTCCAAGAAGCACTGTGAGTTACTTTGGTTGAAAAGTGCCAGAATGCCCTTACTTGAACCCTAATACCCTTCTAACCTCCCTACTGACACACAGACAGCCCGCTTATGTAATGACTGGAGAAGAAGCAGCCAATTGTCAGTTGTTTACTGTCCATCCGGTAAGCCCCCTGAATGCGGCCATTGTTGAGGAACAGGCTGGTGACTGGTGCCCATTGCTCCAATGCAAGCTCACCGAAGACAGAGACTTAGTATGAATCAATGAATAAATACTTATGGGAATAACTCATAGGGTCACTGCGCCAGTGTCTAGAAAAAAAACCTGCTCTAAACCATGTTCATTTTAATGAGCTAATATATTAGGGAAAAAGAGCAGTGAAAATGTTCTTCCATCAGAGGCATGTGGCATTGTGAGCAGGATCAGCTACTGGAACAGACTGACATGTTTTTTCCCCAGAATCCCTCTGGGTCAGCGGACAGCTATTCAGCCTTTTCATAACCAAGTACTGAATTTGTGCATTTGAGTGCACAGCAACCGATGTGGTCATCTAGTGAAGCACTGACATGTTTTCTGTGTGTATGTATGGTTTGTGCAGGAGGAGAGAGGTCACCATCACGACATGGCTCTGTGTTCAGGTGGAACACACCCCGCACTGTTGTCAAGGAGACAGAGTCTGGAGCCACAGTACCTCTCTCACAGAATACAGGTGACGTACCTTTATTTCTGCCAACATCATCCAGCTAACACTCATTTTGGCCCATCTGAGATGTGTGTACACTTACAAAGCACATTTCTGAGGCTTCATGGTCTATAATTGCTTTGTAATGATAGTTTGAGACAAGCTTAACTATTACTACTGCTCATTCAATCTTACCTGGATGAACATAGCAAGATGCTAGCAAGCATACAGAATATCATAGAAAATATATTCCAACATGGTTACAACCACATCACGATACCTTTGTTCAGCGAGTTTTGTAGTAAGCCGTTTACATGTTGCATTTTTCGCTCTCTCAAGTTTGTTATTATAAATGTAGACGCGGACGAACGTGCTCATGTAGAGATCGAAAGACGAACAGCTGATCATACCTTTTACAGGGTGGGTTTTTTTATTTCTCATCTCCATAAATATATCTAGCAGTAGATCTAATGCAAGGTCTGGAAGTCCATTTATCCTTTGCTGGAACTTTGTCTTAATGGAGAACGTGACTCATGATTCCATAGCAAGGAGCGCTTTTGAAAAAAGGAGACAGTGGCGCAGCCGGCACACAGCCGTTTTCCACGCATTTTTAGACGCGACATGTGAATGGCCTCTAAATCAAACATGAATGGTTTCGTTATCTCGGGCGGATTAAAAAAAAAAAAGTATAAGAGGATAAAAATGATAAAAGCAAAAATGTGTCACCAAATATACTTGGGCGGCCGCCCAGGTAAAGTCTACGTGTGGGAAACACTGATGTTGAAATTCATAGGTTAAGACTGCTCTGCTGTTGGAGCCTAGCAGTTAGAAAATGGGATCTAATCCAAATCCTCTCTGTTCTTTCCATTTCCTGTCCTCTTTCTGCTATCTCTATCAATAAAAGTGATAAAAGGCCAAACGTTGACTGCAGTGTTTCTCAAGATGTTCATGCCAGCGCAGAAAGATCGCTAGAGCTCTGCATTCCACAATTCTTGATGTTGTGTATCTCTTTACAGAAAGCCACACTGATGGCCAACAGCCCCAGCAGTTGCCAGATGTTCTGCAAAGAAACTCCTCGCAGTCTGGAGCAGCAGCTGCAGGAACACAGGTACTACGCTTTACTTCGATCTTTCTTGATGTCAAACCAGTGATCGGTCTATTAAAGCCCTTCTGTTTGATATGCAGGCTGCAACAAAAACGTCTATATCTTCAGAAACAGTCCCAAATGCAGGCATACTTTAACCAGATGCATATTGTGGAGGACCCTTACGCAACCATGGGCCACCAGGACTCTGGAGCCCCACCTCAGCCACAGGGTTTGATTGCACCAGCACATCAGCAGCAGCAGAGCCCTCAGACCTCACCTCCATTTGCACATACACAGCCACTCTGCCCCCTAATGGAGCCCAACCCAGAAGCCCTAGCGTATGAATCCTACCTGGGACATTATACTCAGATGCAGCCTCTACCACAAAGCTTCTCCGCTCAGCTACAGCACCACCAGTCCGAACCCCTCAACTACACCTACCCATCTTGTGATCCAAGCACAGGAGAAGCACTGTACCCAGAGCAATACGACTATCCGCTAGATCCCGGGCAGCCCCCTCCACCCGCAGAGGGCGGCGCGGCTGGGTACGAAGGGCTGGCATTGGCCGACCCATTTCTGGACAGCGAAATGATGGAGACCGTGGACCCCCAGCACGGTTTCGTACTGGTGAATTAAGCCGAGACTCGAATAACCAGTATTACCTTGATATCTGGCTCACTACGGATGAACTGACGGATGAGATGACGTCACAGGGACGGATCGAGTTTTGTACGTTCAACGTTTTAGGTTGTGGCGAGCTGTAATCTTTATACTTTACGAAACTCCTCCCTACCTCCCTCCTCGTTCTCCAGTGGTCCCACCTGCTGCTCTCTCACAATAGAGTGCCGGATGGCGTGGCGTTCGAGCCAGTTGCGTCGGGGGCTCGCCTCCTCGCCTTCAAGCCGACCGCAGGATAGGAGCTGCTCGCTACGCTCCATATGTAGCACAAAGACAGCCTAGATCTGCAATACAGAGCCTGCTCGACAGCACAACTAAATATTGACATGTTTTGTACTGAACAAAATCACTCGAAGCATCTGACTTTGATTACGAAAGACTAGTCGTGCGCACTCGATAAGTGCAATGTTAGTTAAAAACACATGGCAATATTAAAGCAATATATTGATTCATTTGGAACTGAAGAAAAAAAACGAAGCCATAAGTAGGAACCGCACCACCTAAAACTGCTATCACCGGATGTTTCTCAACTTCTAAACGGCTCGAAATACTTTTAGACAAAGCTGTGATTGATCATTTTTCACTGGATTCCCGCCTCATGCTCATCCTGAAGGCCCTGAAAATAACAATCTGTTCTCCTCAAACCGCAGCAGTGTTATTTTGTTTGCTAATATCGCAGGTCTTCAGAATCCATTTGGTGCACTGTGAAGGGATGAGTCATGACTCTTGTATGTCAGGTGACATTAACACCTCCATGGGCAATGTTGGCATGCATTTAAATGATTTAGAGATTTCAATTATTATTTTGGTGGTATTTACCCCCTTTACACTAAAGAACACATCACCATTCATGTTTATTCACAAGACACTGGATTGTTCGGCCAATTCATTGCATTTACGACAGACAAAACAGAAATTGTTTTTGTTAGCAGCACTTAGTAAATCTGTTCTACTTGAAATTACAGTCTGTGACTAAATCCAGATATTAGATACTCTACAGAGAACAATCATGACGCAAATTGATCGCAAGGTTCGGGGCTTTGTAACAGAACACGTATTAAGGCAGATAATATACTGGAGCACTTTGTCAAGGAAGCTAAAGTTAATGTAGCTGAGGAGATGGCAGATGGGTGAGGTGAACCTGCTCTGCTAGTTTTGTCAAATAAAAGACATAAAATTCATCTCTTTCCACTAACGTGCTCCCGGCGCTCTCTCAAAGAAGGATTCCGAGAGAGCACGATTTGGCGATTGTTTTATGTAATGTAGGGATTAGAAACTTTGAAAGTGCTTTCACAATGCAACAAATTTTGTATTTAATGTGATAGTATTCTGTGTGCCTTTTTCTTCATTCTTTTAAGTTAAGATCTTAAAGGGACGGTTCTCCTAAAAAATTAGCATTCCGTCTGCATTTGCTCTCCGTCATGCCGATCCAAACTTGTATGGCTGACTTTCTTCGTTGAAACACTTCCAAGCATCAAAAAGGATGCTAAATCACCATAGAACGATCGCGAATGTGGTCTGTATGGGTTTGGAATGACATGAGGGTGAGTAAATGATGACAGATTTTCTTTTTTGGGTGAATTATTCTTTAATGTCTTTGTTTTTCAGTTTGATTCTGTTTCTGTTTGTATTGTGACAGGACATATGTAGACCCAGGTTTTACAAAGGTACAAAACCAAAGTCCCCTCAGAAGTGTTCCTGTATAACCCCACCGTGTGGAGTTTGGAGCTTGTTGGACAGCTTCATTACTGTTTTTTGTTGTTGTTTTTTTTTGGTCAATCAGTATATGCCGTTGAAAAGTATTAATAGCAATATTTCTTCTGAATAGTTCAGAAAGAACAGATTAGTGAATGTGTTGCCATATCATAATCACACCTCCTGCTGGCGAACACCATTCCTTAGACATCCTACAATTCTACATTTACCTTGATGGTTGTTGACCTCACATAAGCTAATGTGCTGTTAAGATTAAAAAAGATTTATGGAACAAAGCGTTTGTTTGTTTTTTCCTTTTCTGGTGGGATTTCCATTATCACAACTCATCCTTAGGGGCTGTTCACAGGCATTTTTGCATTTGACTGCTCTGTTTTACGTTCACACAGTAGCAGAATGCATTGTCGGTACTGTATTTGATCCTTAATACGGTTGCGTTCACACACCGTTCAGTTATTTTACCGGAGTGACAACCGCATTCTGTAATCGAAGTCACACGGGTAGATTTTAAAAACTCCCAAAAGCATTTTCCTCGAAGCCCGAACTTGCAGAGTCGCAGATATGAGTTGTGTCAAGGTTTTAGACAGACGTTCATATTGATAAAAACGGTCTTCGACCGGCTGCATGTTTCCCGCCTTATTGCGCACGAAGGTAGTAACGTTACCTCAAGAAACAAAATTTAGTGAGAGCTAAACAAATTTAATACTATAGTAGTCATTTCTCTTTAGAAATAACATCGTAAGTGGAAAAAGTTAGTCAAAAACGTACATTTACACACAAACTGAGCAGAAACCGCGACGGCCCAGTCACTGATTTCCACCGCCAGCTTTGTGGTCTAAAGCTAATTACATTATAAACTCGATCCTCGACTGGGCGCTTGGCGTTTCAAATGTGATGAGACCGTTTTATGGACGTTACCATCTTTGATTCTAGTTTTGTCACTGTCACTATGGTTACTGTAAACTGCTCGGCACACTGCGGAACTCGTCTTTTGCAGGTCCTCGCGCGCGACGGTGTTCTAACCGTCACCATAAATTTAAAAAGGAGAGAAAAAAACGTCCCCGTACACACCGTGTTTACATTAAAGATCATATCGAGTAGCTACTTTATACTAGCCTAGATCAGTCAATGAAATAAGAATTGTTTTGTGTTCACGTCGAAGGTTGGAATGCGTCGAGGACAGGTCGTGGCTTTAATTAATTGTGTGCATCTCTGCTCACCAAACTTTCGATTCTCGGATAGGGCATTTCAATTACTGTGTTCAGTCGAGCGTCAGCCATCGCTTTCAAAGGGAGGTTCCTCTTCTGCTCTGATTTTCACATGACCTCGAGCTCACTCGTTCTCATTCACACTTCCATGTACGCTCTCACTCTCATTCACTCATTCTGATCACAGATGAGGCAAGAGCTTGATTTCCAGACAGCTCACCACACAAGAATGCTCACAAATTACACAAGAGGAGAAACTGATGTTTTTTTCCACTGTTCTCGAAATCAACAACCACTAAATATCTCTTACCCAACTCAAATAAGATCGTTCTGTGGGCGAAAGAAGTTCTCAGCAGTTAGAAAAACTACCATTTCACACGTGGTGTCTGCCCACTGCAGCTCTGACCAGTTGTTTCATTATTATCTGGAGCAATGAGCAAGTGTAAAACTATGGTATAAAATCTGTTTTGTGGTTACTGCACAACTTCTATAAAGCATAAAAACCATCCCATCATTGCAACCACATCTTGCAATTGCAGCCAGGTTTACGGTGGAATTGTGTTACTCAGAATCATATTATTACAGCATAATTAGGTGATATCATCAGACATTACCCTGAGAGGAACATCATGATTGGCACACATTAATTTAGTCCGCTAAAGTGGACACAAACAACTGATCCAATGAAGTCAGTGATGGCTGGCCACTAAATAACCCTCAGGCACACAGTGTATTGTGCTGATGTGTAGTAGAATCATCTAATGGAATTGTAAGAGTATATATATATATATATATACACACACAAAGACACGCCAATAACTAGATTACAATAAATGACTAGACATAAAACAATCAGTACTTATTGAGTAAGATTGGTTTCTGACCATGTACATTTTTCTAATCCCCTCAAACCATTGTGGTTTCCAACTGATGCTTCTCTCATTGGGCTATAATTCTGTAACACATCTGAAATGCCTACAGCAGTTTCCTAACATTTGGAAAAATATGATGGATATTTTGATTATAACTACATCTGTCTTAATTAAAAGTTTAGCACTGACTGAGAGTTTAGAGTTTTTCAAGTTTAGAACTAGACTGAGAGACCATTTAAAGGCCTTTAGGTGTTTTGAGTTAAGCAGCTGATTAGAGTGTGGCACCAGGTGTCTTCAATATTGAACTTTTTCACAATATTCTAATTTTCTGAGATACTGAATTTGGGATTTTCCTTAGTTGTCCGTTATAATCATCAAAATTAAGAGAAATAAACATTTGAAATATATCAGTCTGTGTGTAATGATGAATGAATGTAATGTACAAGTTTCACTTTTTGAATGGACTTAGTGAAATAAATCAACTTTTTGATGATATTCTAATTATATGACCAGCACCTGTATTTGCAGTCTCTCTCAGCCATTGTATTAGAAACACCCTTGCAGCAGCATTATTTTTTATTAATTTACTGACAAATATAACTCAAAATAAAGCATTATAAATTTGTCTTACCATAATCTATATTTGAATACATATTTGAACAACTTTGAGGTTTGTGATGTTGATAACTTTGGAAACGCATCATGAGAGGCTGAAAAGGGTCCATATTGCAGGCAGGAATGTTTGGTCAGCGCTGGAGCTAAACTCTGCAGGACTGTGGATTGCAGCTTTCATTCTGATGGCAGTTCAAGGAAACTCAACAACAGTCTAAGGTTAGTTTATTGTCCCCATAACAATAAATGTTAGTCCTTTGCAAGTTAGTTGCATTGTTTGTCTTCTGATTAAAGTCAAATTTAACATCAAATTGAATCCAGGGTCAAAACTGCAACATATCCTGAAACAAGCAATGTGCCAAAAGGCTGGTAATGCATTATTGATGCAGGGTGCCTGCAATTTTACAGTAATCCTGAAGCTTGTTCAGGTGTATGTTTGATCAGAGTTGGCTAAACGCTGCAAAACTGTGGATTGAGGGCCGGAACTTAAAAACACGAGTATTTTATTGATGCTAATGTTTGGTCTTTGTCATGGTGAGTCTAAGACAATGGCATGTAGATTAAAAGAATGAAATCTTAATAAGTGACATCAAAAGAAGGAATGAATCATCTTAATGAGACCTGTAAATTACAGAGGGCTTAAATTCTTATGAAAAAAATAGACTTTGTTTTTGTCCAATTTTAAATCCATAAATTTTAAGAGCAGAGTTTTTGATGCCTAGATAGATGCAGCAAGGAAGTATAGTATCACAGCTGGTGGTGAGTGATATCTGAATGTCATCAGCATAGTAGTGAAAGTTGAGACCATGCAGATATCGATGCACATGAAGAAAAGAAAAGTGGGCCACGTACTGAACCTTGGGGAGTACCTTATGTAAGAGAAGTGCAAGATTTGTTCTTTCATAGAAGCATTTGAAATGTGTCATGTTTTTGGACACTATAAAACAAGACATAACAGCGTTTTGTGAGAAGACAACCCGATCTTTGTGACATCAGCCTTTGAATTTCAGCTTGATAAGTCTAAACAAAGTGATAATTAGCCATCTCCAGCACATCTGCCATTGCATAATCCTGCCTAAACAAAAGCAGGAACATCTGAAAACGATTGGCCACATCGCATTTAGTTCGGTTCTACATGCTAGGATATTCCATGTGGCCATTTATAAGTGTGATTGCAGAAGGCATTAATTTGAGGTTCAGACAGCTCACTAATGGTCCACCGTCTCCACATTTAGGTTCAGGTAATGAGACGGTATTAAGTACCCATGCAAACTATGCCTGATCTATGATTACATGCCCTCAGAATTGTAAGGGTCAAAATTCAAATGATACAGGATAGTTTTAAACTATGCAAGTGGTTCAACTGTTTTACAATAAAAAAATATATATAAATATCTAGTCACATACTAGGTTTTAACAATGAATGCCGGTTAAATAAGCCACCTGATACTTCACGAGAAGTGCCAGGGCGCAGCACCACAAGTTCCTGCCAAATTTAGTGACGAAAGCATGCAATCCAATGCGGTCGATAAGATCACTAGCCAGGTAACTGTAGAAAATGGTTCATCAGGAGACAGAAAACCTGATTCCACATTAATCTTTAAAATTATATAGGATGACAAACTCTTAGACACTATGTCTAACAGGTGTGACGCACAACCAGTTTCACTTTATAATTATGCAATGATTAGTCTGTGAGTGTGTCAAGAGGACAACAGCAAGATACATTGTTCAAATGACTTTATTTAGTCCCAAAAGTACAACTATTCAAAAGAGTTAAACCAAAACAGCTAGAAGTTCTCATGATATTGACCATGAACAAAGGGTTTCCTTAAAACACAATAGGTGAAAGTTGTTAGTAACAGTGAATGTTGTTCAAGTAAGTCTATAAACTCAGAGAGACAATGTTCCTCCATGCCATCCCAATGATTACATGACCACACTTTTAACATGCCCTCCAAAACAGACAATAGAAAAAATGTACAAAATTATAAATTGTACTATAACTAGACATTTTCATTGGCACAAGTCTATACGTCTATGAAGGGGGCTATTCAGGACCAACATGAGCACAAAAATGCAGGCAAAACTACATTAATTAAGGAAGTGATGCCCTTTAAGACATTTATTCCGTGTTAGAGCACAAATGATTTCTATTATATGGTCCCTAGATGGAAAAAGCTCATGATAAAAGTGTGACATCATTACATAAAGCAAATTTCAAGGGAGCCTGCAATCTAAACATTCGCTCAGAACACTATCTGCCCTGTGCACACAGAGGACTCTGCGGTTAAACCATGTGAGCACATGAGATTTTTTTTCTCTCTGGAGAGGGAACACATGTAAACAATGTGCTGTGCGCTAGCAAATCTACTAAAGCAAATAAACAGGCATTTTGCACCATCTGCTACTGGCAGTCTAAGAAAAGCAAAAGGCATGCTGAAGCAGACATGTACAGATTATGATACGATCGCACTGGAATGGCTCACAGGGTGATGTTCGAGAAGAGCTATGCGCAAACTGTACATGCATGCAAAGCTGAGCTGCGCTAACAGTGTTTGAGAGATAAAACCCGACTAAAAGTCCATCCTTTGATCATTCAATATCTTTGAGAGTAAACAAAAACACACAGACGATGCTTAATCATTCAAAAAGAACAATAAATAGAATGCAACAGGTTTTGTGTTGTCAGTTTTTCATTGAGTGTGAAGAGGAAGTCCGTCAAGCCAATGCAAGAACTGTGGAGAGGGGGGAAAAAAAACAACAGCATTGAGGAGATTGAAACCATTTTCAAAGAAAATGCATGTTTGAAGGTTAAAGAGATTAAGAGATAAATACCACTTAAAGCCTCCTGAGCAAAGTACTTCACATCCATATCTTGATCTGTGGCTAATTTCTCCAGGACTGGTTTGACCTCTGCCTGCAGAGCACTGTAGGATACATCATTGTTAGTATTGCTGTATGTTTGCTAATACCATGAAGAGCAATATAGGGTATAAGCAGCTATTATTTAAATAAACCTGCTGTCCAGAACTGGTCCGATCTTCTGTAAGCTCTTGGCGACATTGAAGCGCACATTGGCCACTTGGTCAGTGGACATCTTGAGGACTACAGGCAACATGTGCTTGGTAGTGATTTCCTCTCCACATGCTTCAGACAGAGCCTGACCCAAATAAAAGAATAAGAAGACCTCCAGATATTCCCATTTTCCAACACCAGGCACTGATGAAATGAAGAACCATCCATACTTACATTGATACAGAAAAGAGTGGTCATCCTGTGCAGATAGTTGGAATCACTGGCCATGCCAAGAACTTTGGGCACAATGGTGTTTTGGGCCCATTCAGCTCCAAACTTCTCCACCAGCTTCATTAGGTTGCAGGTGGCAGCCTCTCGGATGGCATACACTGCAAAACATGGCAAAGGTACTTTTGTTAACTTGCATGCTAACATCAATGCTGTGGGCCAAACGACATTTAGATACTTGTAATCACAAATATATCAGTCCATACTGCCAGATTTAGTCCACTAAGACACATACTTCAGTGAAATGAGCCAAAAAAAAAAAAAAAAAAAAAAAAAAAGTAGTCACTTACACATTTATCCAAATAGCGACTTACAATTCAGTCAAAGGGAAAGAACAAAAAAAAAAACCTCATTTTAAAACCTTGCTATCTTTATATCACACCTCATCTAGTTGGTACTTAAATTCACCATAAAATAGCATTAACTAAACATTGTACTTCCACAATGTGACATTAAACAATTGAGAAGAAAATTCCTTCTAAAAATAAATAAAACGTTTATTAAATAATGAATAAATTAAGTAAAATTAAGAATAAAAAACACTTTCTTCTGTAGATTGAAGATATAGTTTTCACAATCTATTCAGACAGAGGAAGATTTACCAGTATCCTGTTAACATTAATTACAAACAATAAAAGCAGGAACTTTTAAGAAATTACATGTAAAGTTTGGGAAATTTGCATGTCATGTACAACTTTCACAACAATGAGTTATGAATTGTCCCTTTAAGGGTTGAAGACAATATTCCATTTACGGGTCCAGGTTTTTAATCCACTAAACTACACCACACTCTTTATCCAACAGAGGTCCACCATTTCATTTAATTTTTTCCTCAAAGATGACTTGAAAAACGTACTTGATCTATAATATTTAGTGCCATTTTCAACTTTCCCCGCTTCTTTGATTAGATTTCTGGCATGAGATTTAGACTAAAGTGGGGTTAATCGACATTGTTTTGGTGCTCAGCATTACCTCCACAGATTACATTCCACCTGACTTCATAATAACTCCAACAGAGATGACAATCTAAGCCATTTAACCTTCATTCTGGGAAGAGTAAATATCTACAAACATCCTGTGAAATTGTGCATCACAAATCTACCAAACATCAGACGGGCGGCTCATTTCAAACCAGTCTGACGATGACATAACCCCCTTTATAAAAAGGCTGAGAATTTGCCTGAGACAATCCTATTTAGAGTTTAAAATTCATGACAAATCCCCACCCATAGTCCTCACAGGGCTTATGAAAGAAAAATACTTCAAGTCAGCCAAAATGTGATGAGCACTTTCATGAAGTAGGTCAAGCATTAAAATGGGGATTATAAAACACACAAAATGAGACGATCCATTTGACACCGTCTACCTATTACAGATGTGCCTGTGTGTATTTGTCAGATAGATGAGTTCACATTTACACATGACAGAACCGATAATAGCGCCGCTTCGACTCTGAGCTCTTATGTAAGACAGCACTGGCCAGGCAGCACAGGATACACAAGAACATTCCAGTGATGTAACCCATCTGGCCCTTTGTCTACAACTGTGTCAGAGTGTAATTGTGCGTGTGTGTGTGGTCAAGGTCCTCGCTGAAAATCACCATGCAAAACACCTCAACAGCTGGATCTACTCAAGAGCATGGCTCAGAGTGAGATCATAACCATTCTGACAACCATTAAATAGAAGATTTACAAAGAGGCTCATCAATCTGAAACGTTCATCACCACTGACATGCCAATCAAAACAAGATCAGCAGGCAGTTTAAAATTCTTATCTGCTCTACAAAAAAAAGGAAAAAAAAAAAAAGTGGCACCATTGAGGCTGCATCAGATATTGCAAAAAAATATCCAACTGCCAAAAAAAAACAAAAAAAAATCAGTTAAGACATTGAGACAACTTTAAGCAAAATAGTTGAAAGCCCATCAACATAATTGCCTATTAATTTTGACCAATACGTAGCGCCGACACCAAATTGATCTGATACGGTCAGTGTTAGGTGACAGTTACAAAGTCTGGTGACAATGTTAAATCTTTACAGATTTTCCAGAAAAGAATTCTATGGGCTGCAAAAGACTTCAAGTGCAGAAGAAGAAAAATAAGAACGCCAACGATTACAATAGGTGCTCCTATGCACCTCCGGTGCTTGGCCCCTAATACAGAAAAACAGACAGAAAGACATGTAGGTAAAAGAGATGAACAGTGGGCGAGTTCTACAATTTTATCAAATGTCTAGAAATATATGCGAGTTTCTATTTCTCCTTTTGGGGAAGGAGTAGGACAGGAGAGAGGCAGAGGCAACTGCAGCACGTCTTGGCTGTGCAATCTTCAAATGTAAGCAAATGCATCTGCTTGAACTTACAGTTGAAATGTTTTGGTTCATTGTCGTCAATAACTCATTATTCCAGTACTCAAAGCAATCATCATACACCTGAAAAAGAGCACCCAGAAGACCTACCGTGATCAATGAGCCATGCCATGCACAGGGAATTCAACTTCTCATCGAAAAACTCCACTCCCTAGCAAACAAAGTTGGAATATAGTTACATTTCATGCAGTTAAAAGGAAAAGATGAAAAAGAAAACATCCAAATCAGTTTGTTTGTTCACTCCTTTTGGAAGATCTGTCAAACATTCACTTGCATTGTATGGAAAAAACTCACCAGTTGGCCAGCCAGCAATGGCATGTACTCAATGATGGCTAGTCGAACCCTCCACTTGGCATCCTCAGCCAGCTCCACTATAGCTGGCAGCAGAGACTGAGAGAGCTGCCTGATCCCGATCACCTCATTCACACAGTCCAGATTAGAAATGATGTTCAGACGCACCTCAGGGCACTACAGGGAAATATATTTATTTATGAGTAAATCAATAAATAAAATAAACGTATTCTTCTTTAAATAACTTGATAAATTAGATTAATTAAATTATACAAACAACGGCCTCAGATGCAGCTTGGTATTATGCCAAAAAATTTGTTGATGTGGTACAAATGGTTGTCTCTATTGACAAAATCCAGCTTGGTCTGAAGATGATCGCTCTTGAATTTGGTGGAAAAAAAAAAAAACGGACAAAAGTTTTTTTTAAAGAAAATCAAAACGGCGGACAGGAAGTTCAGCCAACCATGGCAAAACCGGCATCTATGTTCTCGACATGACCCAAGGAATCTATTAAGTTTCATTACAATGGGCAAAATTAATCAAAAGCTCTGATCCTTTTTTGAAATTTTATTATAATTGACGACAAGGTGGTGCGGTTTTGAAACTTTGAGTACCTTTAGGGCTGAGATTCTTTATAATATGCCAATACGTTCATAAAATATAGCATTTTATGACAAAAGTCAAAATGGCCGACGACTGATATGGGAAAATCAACTCTGCATGCTGTACCGAATCAAAGACCAGATTTGGCCAAACCCGTTCATTGGTAATAAGCAAAAAGAGCCATTTTCACATCTCCTGATCGCTAAATGGCACTGTGCCAAAACTGTCAAGGTAACCTCAGTTCAAATTAATTAAATGCATATGTTCTTACATGTATTTAATAATACAAATAATAAACAATGATGGCCTGATAACAAAAACTTTTTTTCCCCTTTATAATAACATGGAGAGATGAATCACACACTATAAGACCAGTAATAAAACTGGTGTATTAAACATCTTCAAGAAAGTAAACATAGGCAACATTAATTTTATGGCTTTAAAGTCCTCATAATGTCTTATACGAGTAAAAGTCATATCTATGAATTTTACTGAAAAGGAAAAGGTCTCTTTTTATATTTCCTTAAAAGGCTCCAGGAGGACGCCACACTCATGTGATATTGTTACAACGCACGCCAAATATTTGATGACCTGCTTGAGCAAGTGCACTTTGGTGATGACTGACTAAAATCCAAACAACAAAGTTTGTTAGTCAAACAGAGCTGGACGGATAAGCGGCCAATGGAAATACACTTCAGGACAGAATTCACAGAATCCAGCTCTTAACAGCTCTTTCAGATTGTGTGTTTGACAATCGAGAGGAGTCCAATAAAACAGAAGGGAACACAAACACAGGAGGAAAGCGTTTGGATGGGTTTTGGTTTTGGCATGGCCTAGCTGAAAGCTGAGGCCAAAGTTCAACTTCATTTAAAAACAGACTAAGAGTTTATTACTACAATCTAGAAGCTAATACGTCTCAGAGAGTGGTCATGGACGTGAGCCCAATAAAAGCAACATCAATCAAGGACTTTAGTGACGATCATTTAGGAAGCATCCCCTAAGACCAACACAAGGTGACCTATCAGAACTGGAAAATGAACATCTGTTGTCTACGTTCTAGAACAATCAGAAGGAGCTTCAACCACAGGAGGAAGAGAGACAAACAGATGAAAGACTGGGCCGAGCTCCAGGTGGGTTACCTCGTCCTTCAGTTGGGCCAGGAAAAGAGGCAACAGATGTTCTACGGTGTTGTCCTTGCCCAAGATGGTAGAGAGACCCATGATGACAGAAGCCAGGGCAGACTTCACATGCTGGTTTGTGTCAGACACCAGCTCCTGTTAAGGAAAGAGAACGAGGCTTGAGGGCTTTGAAATCTACAGAAATTTAAAAAAAAAAAAAAAAAGTGGCAATGAGCCAATCATACTGCTCATCTATGCTATTGCTAAAAAAACAATGCATCTAAAATAGTTTTAGAATCAAATCATGACTCCCTAAATTGATTAATTTGGTGCCTAAACAATACCGTCCCCATTGCTGGAGTTTGACGAAAAGCAGCAACACTGAAAACCTGGACATTTATTTGCTTGTAAAACATTGCAGTGGGTCCAACATCCTACATTATCTTTAATCTGATGTTTCAGCGAGCAGCACGTATGGATAGGCTAATTGCCGATCACATCTGCTGACAAAGTAAGCAGAAAGCTGTTTGTATCTGCAAGGAAGGATCCGCTTGCATAAGCTTATTAACAGATATCAAACATCAGGTCATGAGACTCTTAGAGGACACTTATGAGCAAAGAACGCCTTGTGAAGCTCAAGCAAGCACACACCGAAGGCTGTTCCACTGTTCTTTGTAGTCCAAATCAGGAAAAAAGGCATGCCTGTCCTGAGCAGACCGCTTTGTCTCAAATCCTGTTTTCATAAGATAATAACTACAAATGGAAAAATTAAGGACCAAGGCAGGTGAATCATTCCAGTTCTCTAGACAAAATGATTAAATTCACAAAAATATATTTGCATAAATATACCATGACAACAATAGGTACTACAGCAAAATGTTGGTGGCATTTCTTTCAAAAAAGTATAAAAAGCTCTTATTTTTGTTTAACTTTTTTTGGTAAGGGGATGGAGAATATCACGCTACCAGAGTTTCAAAGCGTTTCTGTCACAAAATATAAATCAACTGAACATTTTATCAAACATTTCAATTTATACCGTGGTGTGTCTGAATTCTCGATTCCGATTAGCTGGATGGTGTGCAATAAAACCCTTTAATCATCGTTCTATAGCTTTTACTGAAGCGCACACACGTCACTCCGGAGATTGTGCTGGGCACACCGAAACTTGTCAATGCTGCCCCACGACTTTTATTAATACATTAACTTCGCTGCTGAATCTGCACATTATACTCAGCAACGAGGTGGTGACATCTCTGTTGTTGAAATGATTCATCATTGCTAGAGAGACGCTGCACAGACACAGGTAAATCACACACGGATCTCTCTCGGCTAATTCATTCAAATAAACATTATGATTCAATTAAATAAATGTGACCTTACCGCACTACTTTATCTCTGTCTGATTTAAAGAAGACAGAATGCTAGATCTAATGAGTAATAGCTGATGGAAATAACTGCCATTTTAACCCTTTCAGTCAAATTGAATGCTTTAACTCGTCAATGCTGGCATATGACCACGGTTTATGTGTGCATTAAATTTATTCGAATACACTCCGCGCATCAGGTGTTTTTTTTTTGCCTCTACCCTGTGCATTAAAATAGTTTAATGCACAGCTAGCCGTTGATTATCGCTTAAAACCATGATGATAAATAGCAATATTTAGCCAAAAATGTATTTAACTACTAACACACTAGTAAATGTCTTTAAGGACTTCTGGTAAACAAATTAATGGTAAAAAAAAAATGAATCAAGTTAAAATAAGATCATTTTAACCCATTTAGTTTGACTTATCAAAAGTGTTTATTAAGTGAACTCCCTCTAGTACAATGATTCAGTCAGTCGCAGGACTAGAGACAGACCGCTGACATGGGATCACTAAAGGGTGTAACGGATAACAACAGTGACCCCTGCTGCCCGTGACTTCAGAGAAGATGGACAATTAAACGACAATAAGTTAGCTAACCTGCTGCTGATGACCAAAATAGATGAGTGAAGTCTGTTAATATGTATAGATGGGGCAAAAACCCTAGTCTGTATATAAGCAAGCATGTTTGAAGTATGAGCAAAATTATGGCAATTATTCTGTTATTAAAGAAAAAAAAAGAAAAAAAGCTACCACTTGTTTACGGCAAAGATGTAAACACCCCCAAAATAACACAAAAACAACCAGACCTACTGCAAGATCCCTTGCAGAGACAACCTGGACACCTTCCCAGATATGATATCACATTATCAACAAACAAGCTTAAGTTTTCTAGGTACCCCCTCCTGAGAACTTGGCCGGCACCGTGCAGCATAACTGTTCAGCCACACGCAATTTCATAAACAAGTGGGCGAGATTAAAATGTGTACCTTGACGCATGGCAGAATATGAGTCATGATGATGGTCTCCCTGCTGTCTTCAGGCAAATTTTCACAGAATACTGCAGAGATAAACAGGCCATGAAATAATGTTGTGGCTGTTTTCATAGAGAAAACAGGCTTTGGGAAGCTGGCAGAGGGACACCTCACCTTTCACCTTGTTGGCAGCGGCAGCCCGGACCTCTGCCTCGCAGTCTTTCAACAAGTTCTGGAAAGCCGGGACCAGATCGTTCTTGGTGATCTCTGGGCCAACTGCTTTTTGCAACTTCACACAAACAGAAAAACATCCAGTTAGTCTAAGTCTCAGAGGAAACGTGGATAACGGCCAAATATGCGTTTCATAAGTACCCACTTCTGAGAATTTGTCTGCCACCATGTAGCGCACCCTCCAGGACTTGTCTTCAGCGGCCTGACGTAAAGTGGGCATGACCAGAGCCTCCAAGTCTTCCTGTGGCAGGAGAGTGGCAATGCTGACACCAGCTTCAACCGCCAAAAGACGCACAGAGTCCTGCAGAGAAAAGTAAACGTCTGGGTCAATGACAAATAAGTATGCTCACGGGAAGGAAAAAAAATAAAGAAAGAAAAATCTTTTAAAAATCTTGTTTAAAACAAATGTGCCATGTTCTTGGAAATGTAATACTCATGGGTTTTTGAAAAATGCATATACAGCTGGAAAAACTTTCAATTTAATGACTCTAAATGTCACCGAGTAAAATAGGTAATGACGCACGTAGTGACATTTTCTTGAATCTTAGATATTATTTTCAGCTTTAAATATTTAGCAAAGTTTTATTAAACAATTGGAAAAAATATGTGTGTGGGTAGTGACTGATTACACGTAATCTGGATCACATAATCAGACGCCTACTTGATTATAAATACGTTTTTAAATACTCTTAATCAGACTACACTTAGTTTTTATTGATTACATTATTCATAATTCATTGATTCTCCCCATGTTAGTTAAGCAACATAACATGACCACGGGTGCCGTTTTGTCAAGTATTATCACGACTGCAAATGTTAAATTGATTTTATAGGTTTAATAAACAGGTAGTTAAAATTAAGCGACTTACATTTTAGACACAATATTGACTACTTTAGTTGTTTCGCCAACGAAAATAATTCAAAACAAAGTTCACAGCAGAACTATTGAGAATTCCTAAAGCAATAGCGATGTTTTGTTACTGAATGATCCAAACAAATCGGTTGAGTGAATGACTCAATGACTCACTCATTAAGTGACTTGCTGCCACCTACTGGCAGTTTACATTTCTTTTTTGTATATTCAAAAATTTAAAACATTAATCTCATAACATTATTTATAGTAGTGTAAATTATCTAATCGGTCAAATGTAAGAATTTAACATGAAAGATGATGCTTTAAAAAATAATTGTCCTTTATAAAAGGGTAACTAACACCCCGGAGTAGGTGTACCAGCGTACCTGCTCATCAGATGCCAGTGCTGTAAAGAGAGGAATGATGTCACTCTTAACATAGTCCAGCTCCAGAACCTTGGCAAACTCGCCTAGCTTAGAGGCTGCGGCACGACGCACCATGGGAGTGTCATCTGAGCAAAGCGTGCGAAAGTGCCTGTAAAGACAACCATATCAATAAATACTGAACATGACCACAACGATCAAGGTGATGTTTAAAGTGCAGGTCATAAAAACAACGCATCATTTGAACTTACTGACGGATTTCCGCTTTAACAGTACTGGACACACGTGGGTAGCAGACACTAAACAGCCCGCACGCAGATGTTCGGGAGGTGAACCAGTCCCCGCTGGCCAAACGCTTCACAAGTGGTACAAAATGCACCTCTAGGTCTACGGGGGAATGTTCCTGAGAGATCTTTCGCAGAGAGTCCACGGCCTTGTCCCGCACGACTGTTTCCTCCACTGTGGCCAAACTCTCCAGGGGAGGCTGAGGAGAAAAAGTGCAGGATGAAAATATATAGAAAGGTGTCTCGACTCTACATAACCCATGGCTAAAATCTGATCTAGTCATTATTTAATCGATTTATTTGTCTCTTATCACTTACCAAGAGACAGTGCACAAACTCTGGGCCTCCAACAAGCACAGTGAAGTTCCCGAGCTGCTCAGCCAAGGCAAGAAGAACTTCATCCTCATCATATATGGTGTCTACAGATGAAGGGATGTCAGTTAGCTAACTGACATTTTAGCAAAAACGACATTTACCAAAAGCGAGTGTAACTCATGTAAAGATCTTTGAAAGAATATCAAAGGGTAAATAAACAGTACAACCATTAAAAAAATATATTTTTTACTCATTTTTTTCTTCCCATGTATTTCATTATATTTAGTTGTACTTATGCTTTTGGATGTAAGAATAGATTTATAAAAAAACAAACATAAAACCCAATTGACCCTTCGCTAACAGTTTGATTGACAAGCGATCTAACCAATCATAACAGCGAATCCGCCATCTTGTCTGACAAAGCCGACAGGGAGTAGCCAATAGTGGATTGGATAGAACGTTGTTGAACTTGAAATATTGTGTGCACTCACGTCTTTCCACGGTTGAAACAACATTCCTTCTAATGTCTAATCATGTTTATTTGATGCTATAAATGAACTAGAATGAAGAGAAAATCAGTTCACGAGCCGTTTGAAGGATCTGTCTCGACACATTAAGGCAGTGTTTCCCAACCCTGTTCCTGGAGGCACACCAACAGTCCACATTTTGGATGTCTCCCTTTATTTTCAATCTTGAAGTTTCTGCTGATGAGTTGATTCAGGTGTGTTTAATTAGGAAGAGTTGCAAAATGTGTAGTGTTGGTGTGCCTCCAGGAGCTGGGTTGGGAAACTCTGCATTAAGGAGCCACTATACGGTATTTAGTGTTTAAACTGCTTTAAAAAAAATTACAATATTTTAAATATGAAACTGTTTCATAGGTTGCCAGTATCCTCTTCGCTCCGCCATGTATTTTTCACCGCGGGAGAACAAGGTGTGGTGGGAGAGAGCATGGGTTGTCGGGTATAACAACAAGGGGTGGGTTTTGCAAAGGGTCAATTAATACACCAAACGTTTGCTTGTGAACCAAGAGGGAAAAAAATACATGCACATATATATATATATATATATATATATATATATATATATATATATATATATATATATATATATATATAAACAATATGTCTGATATTACATATAACAAGGAAAATTTCTATTTTAAATTCACATTTAGAAAATGTAATAATAATATTATTATTATTATTATTATTGGTAAATAATTCATCCATGCACTGCATTTAAAAAAAAAATATATTTTTAAAATGTCAACTTGATATTCCAATGAAAAGAAAGACATAATATGGCTGAAAACATCTGTTGCTACTTGCATTACATACCCACTACTATTGAAAATTAAAAATCCAACTTGGCAATATTTATTTAATTTTCACAGCAAAAAACATTAATTATATGATACATTTCATTTATTATGAAAAAAATCAGCAGATCATATCAAAAGAAAAAAAAAAAACTGATGCTTGATGAGCAATGATTAAAAAACAAAAGCTATTTAGCAGTTCATTTGCATCAGAAATCAAATAAAAGATTGGTTCCATGGTTCAAAATCAGAGCAAATGGAGATGGGTGGATTGAATTCTTACCAGTGAGGAAGGGCAGTAGTTCAGTCCGAGTTCTCTCGACACCCAGAGCCAGAGCAATAGTGGACAACTTCTTAATACTGTTCAACCGCAGCTGAGTGTGTGCACAGAATTACATTAATAGTGACAAAAAAGGATGCAACCCTGCCTTACATTATGTTTTATTACTTTATGCAAACAAATATATGTCAGTGGCTCTATTTCATAGCACTGAAGGACAGTTGAGGATCTCAACACTGCTAATTTTGGATGACTGCTTCACATTATTAGTAGGGGCTTCAAGAGCTGACTTGGGTGTGTCAGGTAAGGTGGATATATGGAAGCTGGAGAATGTCAAACTCGTATCCTAGTGTAACGTACAGCTTTAACACGCCAAAAATGCCGTCAAAAATGGCAGTACACAACGTCTTTGTTGAGACAGCCAGAATTATTTCAGAATTATTATGACGGCCAACTTCTATCCACAGCTTTCACTCTACAGATTAAATATATCTCTAAAAAAACACCTTAATGCAATTTAATCATTTTCTGAAGAAAAAAAAACTACAAGTCAGTATAAGGAGTAAACAGAAGGAGAAGAAAAAGCGCGTTCTTTTGTGGACGAATCGCAGTATGAGAACCTCGGTTATCGGGTAATGATGGACGATGCTAAGAAAATGCGATTTTTTTTTTTATACACATAAATCAAACACAGCTTATCTTAGACTGATGTCTACCTGAACATCTTCATTTCTCAGTTCATCGATTAAAACTGCGATGGGATAAAGCGAATCGTCTCCCTCTGCTCCTGCCATTTTAGACCTGGATGATCACCGCAGAGAAGCTGCGCTGCCCTATTTCCGCTCGACACATGGGCTGACGGGAAAACACACAACAAATTTAAAGTCCTTCTAGGCCTACATATAATAAATAAATAAAAATAACAAAAAAGGCTATAAAGGTTCTAAACTAATATAAATATACTGATTATTAAATACACCAATTTGTTTTAAGAATAGCAGTTTTGGATTTATGAGCAAGATAAGAACATTCACACTCTGATTTACATCAACATGAATTTCCGACAGTCATGCCTAAAGGGTAAATTCTGAAATCAGTGTGTACTTTAGTTATTAATTTATCAATATTATTAGTACTAAGTTATTAATATGTTATTATAAACTACAATGCTCATCTGATTCCCGAAGCACATAGTCTTTTGTAGAAACTTGTTAGCAACTAAACACCATAGACTTTGAATGTAGCGCATTGGTCATATGTACTGTTGTAGTATTTTTAGAATTCTTTTATAGTTGAGTAAAGAATGTGAAGGAATGTTTATTTCTGTATGAATCACTAAAATGTTCACAAGATTCTGATTGAAAGGGAATAAGGTTATTGTTAAAGGGTTAGTTCACCCAAAAATGAAATTTCTGTCATTAATTATTCACCTCATGTTTTTCCACACCCGTAAGACCGTTGTTCATCTTCAGAACACAAATTGGAATATTTTTGATGAAATCTGAGCGGTTTCTGATCCCCTATAGAAAGCAATGTAATTTCCTTATTCAAGGTCCAGGAAAAGGTAGTAAAAACTTCGTTGAAATAGTCCATGTACCTACAATGGTTCAACCTTAATGTTATGGACCGGTATTGGTCGGCTCCTGCGATGTGAACAGCGTCGGCCAATAGCGAGTCAGCGTTCTGACATAGAACCCGGAAGCACCGCACTGTGTTTACACTGTAAAGAGTGTAGGAGAATGACAGGGAAGAGAAGAAACTGTTGAATAAAGTTGTTATTTTTGTTTTCTTTTTGCGCACAAAAAGGATCATTGTTCATAACATTGAGGTTGAACCACTGTAGTCATGCTGACTATTTTAATTAAGTGTTTACTTTTTTCTGGACCTTGAATGTGGTAATTACGTTGCTTTCTATGGGGGATCAGAAAGCTCTCAGATTTCATCAAAAAATGTCTTAATTTTTTTTCCGTAGATGAATGAAGGTCTTACGGGTGTGGAACGACTTGAGGGTGAGTAATTAATGACAGAAATTTAATTTTTTCCTTGTACTTGCCCTTTAAATGGTGCCAGGAAATCCTAGGGGGAAACAGAGTTTTGTTGAATTAATATGTCGAAAACATAAATGAATTGGAGTTATTTATTTATATAAAAATAAAATATGGAATTCTTTATTTTGACAAAGCTTTATTATTTCCATCCAGTACAATGACATTAAAACAGAAAAAATATTACAAATCCTCATTCTGGGCAATCTACATTCTGTTTAGTTTGGTATATGACCCTAAAAAGCATGCAGAGGGCTGTCAGCTGTTAATAATCAAGTAGCTGGAGGCCACTCCAAATGACGTCAAGCATTCCTCGCTCACATCAGGCTCTCTCTGATCCAGCCCTGCCTCAGATCGGCTGTATACTCTCTCCTCGGATGCCTCCCTCATATTTTCCACTCTGAGATTATTAATGTTAGAACATGACTCCTGTACTCTCTCCTCAAAGGTCCAGGCCCCTCGAGGTGTGCACAGACCACCCTTGGCCCTTGTTGTTTATATAACATCAGGCTAAGCTCTTTCATGCTCTCCATGTTTTTTAGAACCATCAGGAAGGAAGAGATTGAGCCTGCACCCCCTACACCCACATCTCAAGGATAAACATGATCTTGACGTACATGCATAGTGTTGGTGACTGTTTCACATATGAGAAAACCACAATATAACATTCTTTATACTCAAGGAGAGCAGGGATAATGACACCTTTTGTTTTTGCAGATTTTTTTAGAAAATATTTAGTCTAAAAATTTTGACATTTTGCTTCATCTTGGACTGGCGTTTAATTTAAAAAAATATTAATAAATTTGTCCATGGCCCCTTGAACTTTAGCTAAGGTTCTGTATTGTGCATTAAAGCATTACTGACATTATATTTACTGGGCATTACATTTACACAACATGACAATCTGTTAATATATTTCCATTTTTAGTTCTCTCTGGGTATATGAGGACACATCAGCGTGTAGGCTTAGCAGCATTTGCATGAATTACTTCAACATGTCTGATTAGATGTTGTACTGTTGCTGAAAAAGGATAGTCATTACTTGGAAAAGAACATTTGTTCTTTGAATTAATCCCTTTTTGCTGTTTGTTCCCTGATGTATTGCTCCAAAAATACATGGGAGAATCCTGACATGCAATTTTCTTCAATTTTATAGTTCAATTTCCACAGCTAAGATTTCATTTAGTGTATGTGAAATTACCACATATGCTGATGACCTTGAAAATAAAAAGACATAAGATTGTTAAAATCACAGTACATTTGCCAAACTGGCATAAACATAATTAACTGCAGGCAGATGAACCTATCCTGGTGGGTATGATGTCAGCAGTTAATTGGATGAATGTTCATCCAGTGGAAATACATTTAGCCTCACACCTCAGACATCAATGTTCCTCTAGACCACGGACCACCAACTTAGAATGAATGACTCATGCCTGAAGATGTGGGCTGGTGACAGGTTACAATTTAGAGTGAGCGGTGCCAGTGATCACCATTCAAATAGTACACGGATGTCAGGGTCAATATTATGGATGATTATTGTACATTTGTTTGTGCACAATGAGCATGATGTTGGTGAGTCATTTTTCAAAAATAGCCAGCACGCTAATAAGCAAGTAGGCACAGTGAGGGACAGGAAGCAAAGGAAGAGAACGGTGGCTCAGGGTCACAGAAAATGGAGGACAGATTTGCTTGACTTTATTTGTGAAATTAATAAAACTTTTTTCTGAATAACCTTTGCTTTTACAACCCTTCTTCATTGTAGACCCATTCCGGAGCATTAGGCTCCAATGTACATTTTTAAAATGTTCTGTTTTTGTTATTGCTGTTTTAATGAAAAACACAGTTTCACATTAGCGCTCTGACGTAGAACCTGTAACTGTGTTTACAAGGTGAACGGCATAGGAGAATGACAAGGAAGAGAAGTAATTGTTGAATGAAGTCGTTATTTTCACAACAACAACAAAAAAGTGTTCTCGTCGCTTCGTAACATTATGGTTGAACCACTGTAGTCACATGGACTACTTTAACGATTTCTGGGCCTTGCTGTCTAAAGCTCTCGGATTTCATCAAAAATATCTTCATTTGTGTTCCGGAGATGAACGAAGGTCTTACAGTTTTGGAACGATATGAGGGTGAATAATTAATGACAGAAATTTCATTTTGGTTCAGCATAAGGTACAACATTTGGTTAACCAGGAAAGGTTTTTTTGTGGTGATAAATCATAGTCATATTATAGTAGTACACTATTACTATTACTATTACTAACCACTCTGCAACTTAACTTTTTTTTGCAAAAGATAAGCACAAGACACAGTCCATTGGTTCATGTTCAAGTAGGTAAAAACTAGATGTTCGTATGAATTGAAGATCAACAAACATCATTAAGCAAATAAATTTTGTTCTCTTGTTCAAAAGAGCACGGAAGTAAAAAAAACAACTTCTCCTCAGTGAAAAGCTGGTAACATGCACTGCAGAACCTTCCAGAGCAGAGCAGGCTGGTATTTTTCAATCATCCATCAGATGATGCACGGCCAACCTCCCCCTCATATTTGCACAGCTTATAAATGTGCGTTGCTATGTTTGTTTGACGTGAACTGGGAGAAGATTTGAAGAGAGACCAGAAACTGAGCAGCTGCTGCCACAGACCAATTAGCTGGAGGCTTGTTCTGCTCTTCTGAATCAATTACTGCAGCCATTTAGCAGCAGAGGCAGACTACGGGCTGAGCTGACACTCATTGACGTCAAACCTGCGTCCCATAAGGCTGTGCAGGCGGAGGTGTGATAGCAGGGATGTGAAAGTGAGGGAGGGCAGGGGGTCGACTGCTCAAATCAAACCTTCTTGAAAGCTCTGAAAGCTTTTCCCCCTTGGATCATACATCCGTTTCCTCCTCCTTTTTCTGAGCATGGCAAAGACTTGCATTGATGTCATGGTGTGATGCCTATGAGTGTTTAACAGAGGTGATAAAGAAGCATGGCGCTGCTGATAGGTGTTTTTTGGGCCTAAATGTGCCCTGGATTACTTTGTTCTGAACACAAGGGACAGCTTGCTCAAAAACCCTTTATGTTATGAAATAACACAGCAGAGTGCGATCTTTGAGGCAAAGGTCAGGCAAGTGCTGTTATGAAACCCTGGCTGTAATGAAGTTATCAGTCTGGTCCAATTTTTACAGTAGACTTTCATAACGCAGTTTAAAATATATTAGTCACAGGCTTGACAAGCAAACAGAACACCTTAGCAACTGCCTAACAACATGCTAAAACCACTCAGAACTGTTTAGTAACCACCTAGCAATGCATTAACCATTCAGAACACCATAGCAACAGCATAGCAACATGCTAAAAAAAAAAAACCCTCAAATGCTTAAAAACCACTCAGAACTCCTTAGCAACCAGCTATTTTAGGAACTAGGGGTGGGCATTGATACAAATTTCAAGATTCGATTCAACATACATATGTACATACGTACAAAAAACTATTAATTATCACTATTTACTGATTTGTACAGTAGACTATGCTAGTGTTGAAACACTTATTGAGGGATTACACGGCCTTCGGTAAGATCTATTGTGTCTCTACTGTGTTCATTCATGTTTATTTCATCCTGGAACTAACAAGAAAGCGGAAGAGATATTCAGTTCATGTGCGCTTCGCTTTAACTGAAGGCAATATATAATCTGCCATGTTAATGAGTGCCATAATGGTATTTATTGTTTGAATTTCATAGTAAAATTGACAGAATTTGAAAACTGACACAATGTTTCTTATCAGAAGTAACAAATTAAGCACAAAATTAAAATTCTAAAACACCTTGGTAACCACCCAGAATAACCTAGCTATAGGACATCAACATGCTAAAAACCACTCAGAATACCTTATCAACCATCCAACAAAGCCTTAAAGGGTTAGTTCACTCAAAAATAAGAATTTCTGTCACTAAGTACTCACACTCATGTCACCCCAAACCCATAAGCCCTTCTTTCATCTTCGGAAACACAGATTAAGATACTCGGGGCTGGGTAGGTTACTTTTAAAATGTATTTCACTACAGATTACAAAATACATGCTTTAAAAAGTCATTTGTAACGTATTTCGTTACATTACTCAAGTTTAGTAACTTAATCTAAATACTTTAGAATACTTTGGAATACTAATAAGTGTGGAACGAACACAAAAAAGGTAATTGCAAGTTTTTATCTCACAATTCTGACTTTTTCCCTCAGAATTGTGTGATATACAGTTGCAATTGTGAGTTATAAAGTCTGAATAATGAGATATAAACTCACAATATTGAGAAAAGTCAGAATTATGAGATATTATCAGATTAAGAGCACTTTGTGATGAGATATAAGCTCATATAGTAAATTCACAATTGCAAGAAAAAAAGTTAGTATTGCAAATTTATATCTCCCAATTCTGACTTGCACAATTCTATAACTTGCAATTGGGAGTTTAAATCTCGCAATTCAGAGAAAAAGAAATCAGAATTGTGAAATGCAAACTCACAATTGTGAGGGGGGAAAAAAAAACAAATTGTGAGAAAAAGATGCAGTGACCAGTGAATTAACAATGACTCATAAACAACTATCACAAAACATGAAAACAGTTGTGGATCATCCAGTGATGACAGGACAGTTAAGTTGACAGTTGGGCAATTTTTTATAAATTCAGTCATTTTGTCTTGTTCAGGACAGTACTAAATAAAAATAACAACATTTTTATGATCCATCTTAATAGTATTAAAATGTTGATGAAACGTAACTCCACTTTTTCAGACGGTCAGAGTCAGAGAATCACCAATTGCTGTTTAAATGACATTAAAATTCAAAGTAATCACTTTGGTAATCTAAAATACTTTTCAGAAGTAACTGTAATCTGATTACCACCCATTTAAAATGTAACTGTAATGAATACAGTTACTCAAATTTTGTATTTTAAATACGTAACTAAGTTACTTGTATTACGTTACTCCCCAACCCTGAAGATACTTTTGATGAAATCCGAGGGTTTCTGAACCACACATAGGCAGCAATGTCATTAATACCTTTCTGGACCTCAAAAGGTGCAAAGAAACCATTAAAATAGTTCATGTGACTAATATATATATAAAACATTTTTTTAATAAAAATAAATAAAAAAAATAACAGCTTTTTCCCCCCTTCCCTGTCAGTTTCCTACGCAGTTGATGTAGAGCTGCAGTGCAGCGCTACATTGGCCAATGTTGTAACGCATGCACGTTATGCTGAACCAGGAGCCAGTCAATACTGAGCCGGCTTGTTTGGAAGCAAACACGGAAGCACTGCACTGCGTTCACTATGTCAACTGCGTAGGAGACTGACAAAGAAGAGAAGAAATTGTTGAATAAAGTCGTTATTTTTGTTTTGTTCACTGTAGTCACACTGTAGTCATTAACTATATTAACTCAAAAGGTGCAATGACGTTGCTGCCTATATGTGGTTCAGAAACCCTCGGATTTCATCAGAAATATCTTATTTGTGTGAACAAAGGTCTTGCAGGTTTTGGACGGCATGAGGGTGAGTAATTAATGACAGAAATTCCATTTTTGAGGGAACTAATCTTTTAACAAGCACTCTGAATACCATAGTAACCACAAAAACACTCCGAACACCTGAGCAACCACCTTGCAATAACTTTAACCACTCAAAACACTGTAGCAACCACAAAAACATAAACCAGGGGTGGGGGACTCGAGGGAGTCACATGACTTGACTCGAGTCAGACTTAAGTCCCAAATATTAGGACTTGAGACTTGCTTGACAAATATTAATAAAAGACTTGACTTGATATTCATGACTTGAGTGAAATGACTCGAAATAAAGTCTTCTGTTTAATAAATATCTGTTTCTGAACGCGCCGCAACCCAACCACGTAATGCAGCAGGCAAGCAGAGAGATCTAACGTCAGAGCATGCGCAGTCGTGACTTGTGTGCGAGACCATGAGAAGCGACGAATGTAAGGACAATGCAATGCCTGCAACACGAAGATATGTGATACAACCTCCATCACTTCGAATTTCACTTGACAATTCAAATCCCGCGAAAATTGTAAGTGACGAAGTCAGTCCCGCTGTTTTCAGCGAACCCTGTCTTGGCTAGTCAAACTATACTAGTTGTTATAGAATTAACGTTTTGGACATGTTAAAAGTTGACCGCGGTTAATCAGTGCTGTGATTAACCTATGCGATTATTTTTTTTCCATTTTAAAGCGTTAAAAAAAATTAACGCAATTAACACAACATCCGTTTTATCTGTCATGCTTTGGCTAGTATTACAATATATAATATCGCTCTTAGTCATGCAAATGCTTTTAAACCATTTAAGCGCGCCAAAAGAGAAAAAGAGCGCGCTGTCTGTGAATGTCACACACGACGCGCAGAGAATCGCGCGCCAGTATCGATAGTTGCATGCTTGAACTAACAATTACACAATAATGCCAAAAATGTCGTAGTGAAAATGTCGGTTTTGTCGAGTATCCTCATTAGAGCAGCTTTGAATGAGAAATAAAGTAAACGAAAGTAAAGAGTTGTGAGACAGTGAGATCCACGTCATTAGCGGCAGCTCTTAAAGTGACAGTAACCATCTGTCAGTGAAGATAAACAACAAAGGTAACAGAAAATTATCACATTTATTCATTTTTTTGTAAGTGCAATTCATTGTAAATGGTTATTCACCGTTTCTAAGGAAATATCATCTTATTTGTTTTTGCAATATCACTTTTGGCTTTTGGTTTGGTTGGTTTGGTCCGGGCCAAAAAACAAAAACAAAACATATAGTCCTGGTCCACTTAGCGTTCACACTTGCATTTTTAACAGCGAACCTTAAGTTACCGAACCAAAGGCATAGGGACACGGTCACAACCTGATTGGTCGGCTTTTCATTTTTCAGCAGACGCTTTTATCCAAAGCGACTTACAAGGGGAGCAATTAGGGGTTAGGTCATGGTATCGAAGGTGGAGAGCGTGTTGTTTATTCACAATCCCCACCTTCAATTCCTGCAGGCATGGGAATCGAACCGGCAACCTTCTGATTATAAGCCCAACTCCCTCACCACTAGGCCATGACTACCCCACTAGGCTTTTATGACATATATTTCGTGACGCAGCTTGCAATGTTGTGTGCTGGATTAAACATAATCATTTTATGCATGTACATATGCTTTATTTTTCCCAGCTGAGAACTCGAAGAGCTCATAAAATGTTCAAAACATTCTAAACAGCAGCAGGATTTCCTCCGTAGTATGCAGAAACAAACATTGATGAGGCACTTTACCTCCTCGTTGCTCCATGTTTGCCCTCTACTCATTTTTGATACACCGATCTTTCCGCGTCGTCAAATCAGCTGACTTGTAGCGTCGCATCTTGTGACATCACGTCCTCTCTTTGGTTCGTTTACATGTCTTTGGTCCGTGTTGCGTTCATATATCAATCGAACCGCACCAGAGTTCGTTTGGAAGCTGACCGAGACCCATCTTTTTAGCGGTCTCGGTCCGCTTGCTTGGTCCGCACCAGGGTTCGGATGGCAGCGTTCACATATGTTCAAATGAACCGCACCATGTGAGCAATCGCACCAGGGTTCGTTTTAATCGAACCAAACATGACAAGTGTGAACGCACGCTTAGTCCTCATTGTTAGACTTTGAGTGAAGCCTATGGATAGTTTATGGGGATACGCATAAATATATTGTATACACACACACACACAAAGAAACAAAATTGTACCCAACCAAACAAAGCCGACTTCAAAACCCAACCATGCATTCACAAACAAACAAAAAAAACCTCAAACTTGCAAGCACAACCATGCACATGCAAACAAACAATAAACTTTTCACTCACTTACATTTACTCACAAATATTAATGAATCACACTCAATCAAATCCTCTCTCACTCTCTCATTCACTCGCTCTCACACAGATTAATCCACTTGATAAACAGGTGCAAGGTTTGTGTGATTCAACTATTAATGTCTTTTCTTGGTGTTATTCTTCTGTTAAGGCAAATTCACACCGCACCAACAAACACATCTGTTGGCGTTTGTTGGAGTTGGTCGGAGTCTGTTTTCACCTGACTGAATCTTGTTTAATCTGCGTTTGTTGGGTTGTGGAATGTCTGAGTAGTGTGGTGTGGTTTGTCAACAAATGGCAACAAACTCTGACGTAATCTGACCTGGTCGCGAACCGTTGCCTGATGATGAGGCAAGTCCCTTGCAAAGACTGCGCCGGCGATCAATTTTTCCCAGTCAGACTTGACTTTGTGACTCTTTTGTAGGTGTTTGTTGGGTCAGTGTGAACATGACCGTTTTACACCTAGAATTCTAAATCCAACGGCCAACTTGCTTGTTGGTGTTTGTTGGTTTTTGTTGGTGCGGTGTGAATTGGCCTTAAAAAAAGAAGGCTCTTACTTAAGGATCTGTTCATGTCCCATAAAGTTGATGCCTGTTTGAAGAATGCCATTTCATGGTGTAGAAACCTTTGTACTTGAATTGTTTAATACTTTTTCACGGTCTTCTGCAATGTTTGAGGCATATCGAAACGGATACCTAAATACTTTTTTTTCGCCTAATATCAGTTACATTTACATTTTAGGCTATGGAACTTTTATTTTTTATTTCTAGATTTTTATTGTATTAACAGCTGTATGTGGACACCTTTTGAGTAGAAATGCATGTTGTAATTTCTTTGATGCAAATAAAACCCCCATAGTCCATAACTACTGTATTTACAACTTATTTTGATATATAAATTCATTTAAACCATCAAATATTTCTATGACTTGCCAGTGACTTGCTTGACCCAAGCCACGACTTGACTTCACTTGCTTGACACAAAGCAGTGACTTACTTGTGACTTGCACATGTGTGACTTACTCCCACCACTGCTAAAAAACACCCAGAACTTCCTAACTACTGCACATCAACAAGCCAAAAACCAGTCAGAACTCCTTAGCAATCCCATAGCAACATCTTAGCCACCCAGAACACCTGAGCAACTGCATAACAACATGATAAAAACAGTCAGAACTCATTAGCAACCATCCAGAACATCTAAGCAACTGGATATTAAAAACTGCTTAGAACACTTTAGCAACACTCTTTTTTTCCCCCCTTCAGAATCAGGTTTGAGACTCAATCTGTATTTTTCTAATGAAGATGAATACTTGAGGACACTTGAGAGTGAGTGCTCTTTTTCTAGTTTTGGTAGTTAAATGCCTCACATTTTTGTGTTTTTCAAAATATTGCCATTTGAGAATGCTTCATTCCCACATGATATGCACATCCTCAGCAGTGATGTTGGTGCAGCCTCCAGTAAAGAGAATCCAAATCCTTTACGTCAGGTTGCCATGGCAACGTCAGAAGATTGACCCATGAGTCACTTGGTGGCTAATTGAAGTAAGGTCTGTGAGAGGGTCAGCCTGGATGCACAACTGATTTTGAGAGCTATTCAGGAAATAGTGTGTGTTCAGAGCACGGGCTGCAGGAGCTGTTGATTAACCTTGAAAGGTTCTCAGCAGAGGGCATGTTAATGAGCACCATGGGGTCCACCATGCTTAAACCACATATCATTTGACTTCACCTTGAGAAATATTTCTTATAATTGAGTTTTTAGACCGCAAATGCTAAACTGAAGCTGCATTCACTACTGCACTTTAGAGAGCCTAATTATGACCATTTTGATACTAATTATGACCATTTTGATATTAATAAGCATTAACTGTTGTTTGGTGAATTTTCGGGGAAAAATACATTTAAAATCCATTAAAGGTGTGGTCTCATCACTGTGGCAAAATTTAATGAGGAAAAAAGTCCATTTTCTGTGGGATACTTTCACACTGTTGCTTCAGGTAGTTTTTTGTCTTTCACGGGTTGAATTGAAACCAAATACCACACTTCATCCTAAAAGAGGGACAGAGCATAGTGGACAGCCCGTGTGTCCATGGTATAAGTGGAGCTACGACTGACCAAGGGGGAGCCAATGGGACGACGGAACTTGGTGGAGTCACTAGGCAGAGGGTCTCTGGAGGTGCTGAAGGTGGGAGGAGCAAGGACGAAGCCGACAGGTCAATGGGCGCGACGGAAACTGAGACCAGAGGCAGGCTCGACGTCCTGGCAGGGCATCTCTAGAGACAGTGCAGGGCTGCAAACTTCTAGCAGTGCCGGGACTGGAGGACTGGCTGAGCTCTGTGTAGGAGGGGATGTCAGACTGGATTAGTAGAGCACAGTCCACACCAATCAAAGAGAAGAATAAATCGGTGATAATATCATTCATAATGCTACCTTTAAAGACAGATGAAGGAGATGATACAGGGTGGGCTTGGGTGGGGATCAAGTCCTCCTCATTCGTGTCCAGCAGTCAGTACTCTGTTCCCGTTCCATCCGCCATGGATGTCACGGGCTCACACCTCTGGTTAGACTCACTCGGAGGCTTGAAAGTGGTAACTTAGGCTCTGGGTCTGGCTGGGTTCTGGATCAGGGCCCCATGCTCTCTCCAGACACTTCAGCACGCTTTCTGTCCAATTCAGTCTGGTGGTGTCTGGAAGGTTAATTGTGCTATGAAAGTTCGCCCCGATCAAGAATAGGGTCTTGTCATCGAGCAGGCTGGTGATAGCGATGGAAAACCCCATTTGTTAATGTGAGGATGTGGTGGCTCTCCTGAGCCACCTGAACGAACTTAGCGTTTCATTCCATTTGTGGTCCCGTCATCTGTCACGGTGCTTGCAGAAATGCAGACGAAGGCAGATGAAGAAAGGGCAGGGCTAACAGGCAGTATGATGGTGACCAGACAAGGCGTGCAGGAAAAGGAACAACTTAAATAGTGAATACAACGAGGATAACTACTTAAACCTGAACAAATATGAGCTAATGATGAAGGTAACTATGGAGACAGATGAGTGGCGGGATACTGCACAGGGAAACGTGACGAATGAAAACAAACTGAAAGTAAAAGAACGAAACCAAACAATGGTGACAAACCACACTCAAAAAACTTGGACAACGCTTTCAGGGGGTTGGGGATTTCACTTCCAAAACACTACAAAAACAACCTGTGGCAACAGTGTAAAAGTACCCCAAATGCGGGGGAAAACTGCAGACTTGGAAACACTGATTTACACAGATTTTGCAATGTGTTCATGTTGGTCATATGATTTTGCCTTGATGACAACAGAAAGCTGCTTGGATCAAGTGACATCTGTGTGAGCTATAGTACATACATTGATACACCACTGACAATGTAACTTTTATTGATGCTTTACCTTTATCTGCCATCATTCATTGTTGCCATGAGAAACTATTGTTGAAGCAAAATGAATGACTGACCAATAAAGTAAGTGATTCATAATGAAACTTACAGGAAGGACTCATCACACTTCAGTACCTAATTTGAGGATGTATCTCACTTCCTCTGTTTGGCCTAATGTAGTCATGTTCAGGATATGGTCTTTTTCTAGGTCTGATAAATAATAGCCTACATTTCAGCCGCCCCCAAGAACGAACCTGAATGGGATTTTTAATCACATGACTGGTGACTCACAGATATGATGTCAAGGAAGAGCTAAAAGCTCATGCACACTTTAGCTTAATCTCTACCTATATGCAATTTACCCAGTGATGCACACATTAGATCCTCTGTAAACCATACTTGTGTCACATACTTAACCCCTGCCAAACATAGATCATAGATTACATTTAACTAAAATCATTCTGGAATAATGCATGTTGCTATTGCGAGGAATAGCTTGACATATACAACTCAATTTCTGGTAATGCCATCTTATGATACAGGCAAGCTACGCCAATATGACGTAAATATGAAATACTCTGGCGGGAGAGCTCAATAAAGAATGATTAGGCCTATTAGATTTACCTGCATGGCTAAGATGGCTTTGGCATTGTTAACTTACAGAAAGAACACGCCTAAACATAATTGTGTAATTGAAGGGTAATGTGAACTTATTAAAGATCAAATAAAAACATTTGAGATCAGTGTTATTCCTTCTAAGCAAAATTACTGAGGTTTTTCTTCACTGTGTTCAGACTTTTTTTGAACAAACAGAATAAGTGATTCCCCAGGGGAAGATTTTGCCTTGTTAAACTAAAGAAATTATTACTTCGATATCCAAACATGTGGATATGTTCAATTACACAACTTTACACAAAAGTTCTCTACCGTTCAAAATGTTCCCCAAGGCTGCATTTATTTGATCAAAAATATAGTCACTTTTAATACATTTTAAAATGTAATATATATTCCTGTAGTGGCAAAACTGCATTTTCAGCAGTCATTACTCCACTCTTGAGTGTCACATGATCCTTCAGAAATCATGCTGATTTGCTGCTCAAGAAACATTTATATCAATGATGTTATCCATGCTTTTGTGGAAATATTTGTGGAAAATGTGACACATTTCCGCAAGATTTTTAATGAATAGAAAGTTCAAAAGAACAGCATTTAGTTGAAATGTACATTTTAGTAGGATAGTAAATGTACTGTCACTTTTGATGAATTTAATGCACTGAATAAAAGTATTAGATTTTTACAGATGCCAATCTTTTTTTTAAGGAAGATTTTGTTATAGGCCTAAAGCGGTTTCTCCACGTGAGATCCAACTGTTTCTGTAAAACAACCTTGGTTATAAAGACGGTTTAAAACCTTTTCAGCATTAGGCAAGTGATATGAATAGACGACACCTTTTCAACCGCTTTAAAGACACTCGGCCCATCAAATGAAGAAAGGTACTGCTATTTCTCACAACAAAGTTACTTAATGACTGATTTTCACCCACAATGGTTGTTTTGAGTTTACTTACCATTCTAATATTACTAAACTGGACAAAACCCACATCGCAGTAGGATAGGAAAATCGGACAGTCACAGCCTCAAAAGACCAAAAGGTCACAACCTTTAACGGATCAGCCAGAAATTCCCCTCAGTAAAACGGTCTGAACAGCCCGTTTCCCCTGAGCTGCTTTTTAATGAGCGTTTTTTTTACCGAAGACACGGAACAGATTAATCTCAGTTGATGAAAGCTAGCCACATTTAATTTGATTTTATTATGAAGCTTGGCAGCTTGAAAGTGTTTGATGATTTTCAGTTGTTTTAAGTCGTCGTGCCAGGCTGTTAGGAAAGGGCGCCGTTCATTGCCATAGAGACGCAATGTTCTTTACGCCGACTGCCCGTGTTTACAGCAGAAGATGGCAGCCGGTGATCAGGATAATGAACGGTCACTCAACCTACACAGACACGGTGAACGCTGACAAACAAGTGAACTCTACTTGCAACTACTTAACCGTTCCTTCCAAAGGGAACTTTAATGATATAATTACATTTATATGATATGAATGCTTGACCTTTGGTAGTTTAGTGCAACTGAATCAGTGAAAGCACACACATTAGCAAGGGGAAGTAGCCATTATCCGTAAATGTCGGAAGTAAACAGTAGCAAAATACCATTTACTGTAGGTGTTTACGAGCGAACGTACAAAACAAGTCGTTAAAAGACAATCAGGTAGCCTCGATTTGAGATTGTCGTCTGACAGTACAACAGTGCCACCTTCTGGGCCAATGCCATCTGACGAAACGATTCAGTCTACACAAATGCTGTTTGGCAAAAACTACAACAATTGGACTGTTGTAAATGGCAGGTTCAAGTATGAGGAATGATAGAATACATGTATATTTAAAAACAAAAAAAATCACACCTGGCAGAAAAATACCTGAGTTTTTGGCTATGGCAATAAAAATTGTTCAGTCACACGAGGAATAAAAAAACATTCAAACCTATTTAAAATGGTTAGAAAATATAACCTCATAAAATTAGACAAATTCTCTTGGATGCAAACATGATGAAAAAGCATCAACTGTCTGTTTGGAGAGGTAAAAAGATCAAGTTATTGACTTCAGACCCATTATCAGAGTCTTCAAAATATGAATGAGACGCACAATTAAAAATATGTGTCTACAGTCAGCCTAGTTGTGCAGCCAGGTAGATTGAAAAGTCAAGCATCAGAGCTCTCCTCTGATCTCTCCTCATTCGCCACTTTCCAGTTTTTCCGCTTTTTCCGCTGAGGCTCGTTCAGTTTATCTGTTTCAGGGCAGTTTCTCTTCCTCTTCGTTCTTGTCCTTGTGTCCGAACGGCTGTCTTCCGCGCCGCTGTCCTCTGCTCTGTCTTTGCGCTCCTTTTTCCGCCGCTTGCTTTTACCTCCCTTCCTCTTCTGTTTCCTCCTCACGGTGTCCTCCGCATCACTGCAGGTCTCAGAGCCCGAGGCCACAGTCCTCCTCCTCTTCTTCTCTTTTTTCTTTTTCTTCTTCTTAGAAGACTTCTTGGAAGATTTATCTGTGTCAGGGTCAAGTTTGTTTTTGTGTTTTTTCCTTCTGTGTTTACTATTACTGCAGTCTTTTTCTCTGGAATAAATGAAGATAATATAGTTTTAAAACACGTCAGACTTTACCAATAAGGTCTCATTTGTTAACATGAACTAACCATGAGCAATATATTAGTTACAGTATTTATTAATATTAGTCAGTAAAAATCCAGTTGTTCATGTTAGTTCACAGTGCATTAACAAATGTTAACAAATATAACTTTTGATTTTAATATTGTATTAATAAACGTTCAAATGAACAATAACATTAATGTAGTTTTCCGTCCGCTAGACAAAGGCGTAGATTGATGATGCAAAGTTTGAGCGAGGAATCTTGGGACATGTGATCTTCACCTGACAGCTGGTGGAAAAGAATCGGGATTGGACTCGGGCAGAAACAATGTTCATGGATGCGTTTATTAACGTTACTGTAGTATGAAGCACAGCAGCTAGTGTTGTGGGAGCTGAACGATGCCGCAGGAGTGATTGTTAATGAGAGACGAACGCAACACACGGCTTGCGAGCAGCGGAACAGTCGCCGGCGCCGCTTCCGATTTTTCCAAGGTAACGCAGATCTGTTTATCATATCACATACATTTGAGTGTGTTGAAAATGATGTTATAATGTATTCTGGGCGTTCGCTCGCCGGACACTTGTTGCACACTGCAGTATAAGCTAGATCGAGTTTAGAATATCATATTAAATGCTGGATGGGCAGAATTACTGAATGTTATGTAATGTTCTGAAAATTCTGTATTACTGTTACTAAAAAATAAAGCTGCATCTGATTATGCTATGTTAGCTAACATGACTACCTTTTTCTTCTTCATGGTACTTGCAATAAAATCAAGAAAATTAGATTTAAACAATAAGACTAAATGCGATGAGCTAGCTATATAACAACAATTAGTTTTCCGTCTATAAATGTATCATAACAGATGTTCCCTCGACTAATAAAACATGTAATATCTTAAAGCGTCTTTGGTGTTTCCATGGTTTCTATCAAATAAAATCGGTTAATGCAAATATGACACCACTGACAGGCGACTCACTCACACGTCCCGGATCCTTGGTTAAAATGGCATTTTCTCACGATTTGCAAATAGTTGGAAACATTTGGGATATTATAAGTACTCAAGTGAACAAAATATCCAACACTGGCCAAGTGGTTTTTAGATATTTTACTGCAAAACTCTTACATATTGCAGCTTTAATAAATGCTGTAGAAGTACGATTCATTCTTAGTTTAGTAAAATATTTAACATTAGATTGTAAACAGGGGTCTTTAACCTTTTCATTTAAATGCTTTATCATGATGGATACACGGCAAAGCCATAAAAACAATCATTCAAGATGTACAGTGTCATATATTTGTATATTACTTTTTAATTTTACTGCCAGAATACTTTTTAAATGATTTATTTGAAGATCAGATGAAAATGAATTACTATAACAGGGATCTTTATCTTTTGAGTTTACAAGCTTTGTTATGATGGATATGTTGCATAGCTATAAAAATAACTATTACTGAGATAATTTATTTATTACATTTTAAATTTTACTTTCAATGAAATTTAATAGATTTTTTTTATTTTTGTAAAATTGTTTCACAAATTTTTATCCAAGATCAACAATGTATGCCAATGTAATGATCAAACAATAATGGACCCCGCAGTAACACCACAGAGCACATTAAAGACCCCCAGAATAAAATGCTTAACATTCACGAGGTGGAAGGACAGCTTCTCCTTACCCATCAGAATGAAATTCCTCTGGATAAAGCTCCTTAAAGCCACTGTGGCCCCACCTGAGAACACATAGCGTTGTGTCATATAGGAAACATACAAAATTAAAACACCATGAGAACAAAACCAAGCGGCAACACCTGTCAGGATCATTGGCTTCAAACTCATATAGTTTCCGCGTACAGTATCGGGCCTCCCTCTCATCTCTCTCGGACATCACATCTCTCCTGTCTCCAAGCCGGTCTCGCATGGGCCCCTCAGAGTCCGAATAGCGGTCACAGTGCATGCGGCCCCTAAATGAGAATTACAAAAGAGTCTCAAAAGAGAAAAAGACATCAGGAGCAATAAACAAATGTTGTGCCGTCTGTCAGTCATCACCTTTGCTTTGGGAAATGAGTGGAAGTGGTTTGTCGTTCAAGATCCCTCAATTTCCACATTTCAGACACCTCTTGAATCTACGGTTAGAAGTTTAATCATTCCATGATTCATTTCATGATAGATTTCAGCTGATATAAATAGTTCATAAAAGTTCACACCTTGTTATGGGCATCTGTCTGTCTGATGACATTTCGAAGCAGGACTTTACCAATAGAGACCTTCGACATGATATCAAACCTTCAAACAACATACCATTTTAGAGTTGAATGTTTGAAAATCTCCATATATACAAGCTACAGCACATAACTCTTATTTAACTTGACTGTGTCTGTTAAGCCAGGCAAACAATTATAGGAAGCTTACTGGTTTTCACTTTTTTTCCCCTAAATCCGAAAGGTCAAGCAAATAAACTGGATATGAAAAAATAAGCATTAAATGTAAAAATAAACATAATTCTTGTCATGTGGCAGCAGCTCTACTGACATTAGTTCCCTAATTGGCGACGTTTTCCTGCTAGCTAACACAACCGTTGAGTTGTTTAGTAATAGTAAAGCCAAAAATGAAAGACATTTTTCACGATTAAGTAACATAATGTTTCAAAACAACGAAAGGGACGAACTGACCTTCCTATTATTTAATAAATATGAATTGTATTGAGCGACGTGAACGTGGCATCAAAAACAAAGATTACTTCCTGCACTATCTACACACACGAGCTGTTTCAAAATACAAGTCGTGAATAAGCGACTTTCATAATAAAAGTCGTAATTATACTCATTCTCAGCTAAATATGAAAACTGACGTTGGCAAAACATTACATAACTTCTCAATTTCATTTGATTTGTTGGTTTTAGCTGCATATCTCGTGTCACAATGACATCAACAACAACCATGATGATGAAATAATCACTCCACATCTTTATCCAGTGGAAACCGCACTGCAACTGCACAATGACTTAAACCTAAAATGAAAGTAAGTAAGGTATTAAGATTCACAAACCTCATGAATCTTATCATGATTACACTGGAATTCCCCAAACTGTCTAGACTTGTTGCTTTCTGATACTTTTCCCCTTACTTCCTTGAGACTGCAGAACGGGAATTTAACTTCTCAGCTCATTCATATTTTGCACTAATGCAAACACACCTAAAAGCCTGTTCATGGTTTAATGAAATGACCCTTACTGCAAAAAAAAAGTATAAAAATAAAAGATATACTTGGAGTAGAGTATAAACATTGGATTTATTGAAATCTGGAAACAAACATGGGACTGCAGGTTTATTCAAATTCTAAACAAGGAAGTAAAACAATTTGCTTACATGCTTTGGCAAGAAATACAAACATGTTGACTAACCAGTCCTAAAATATGAAAGAAACACTTTCTCTTTTGCAGTTTTTTTAATATATACCATATACACAGATCAGCCACAAAATTAACCATATTTAAAACCATAATAACTAGCTTCCAGCAGACTGCCATACGTGTTGATTTGCAGCACATGAGGAGAGAGCAAAACAAAACACCAGTTAGAAGTCTAAAATGAGAATTTTTAATGACAAATGTCGGATTTCGATATAAGAGAAGTAAATATCCTCCATACATCGCGTCAGGGGTTACTCTTGTGCCATAAGTCGACTTGCGCAGTATGTTTACGGTTATCTGCCGGAAGCTAATTCATAAGGTTTTAAATATGGATTTTTCTTACAAAAACTCATCGCTTCGCTTTAGATGGCCTTTATTAACCCCCTGAAGCCGTACGGATTTTTTATTATTATTTTTAATTTTTGTGCTCTAGTCTGGCTCCCCTTCACTATTATTATAATTATAAAGCTTGGAAGAGCCTGGATATTTTTTTAAATATTTCTCTGATTGTGTTCATCTGAAAGAAGGAAGTCATATATACCTAGGATAGCACTGAGTGTGGGTAAACCAAGGGATGATTTTAATTTTTGGGTGAACTATCTATTTACGTCCTGCAAATTGCCTCCACAGATGGTGTTCATGATCCTCAAACCATTCCTGAACAATTTTTGCAGTGGCAGGGCACATTATCCTGCTAAAAGAGGCCGCTGCCATCATTGTCATGAAGGGGTGTTCGTGTTCTGCAACAATCTATAGGTTGGTGGAACATGTCAAAGTATTATCCACATGATTGCCAGAACCCAAGGTTTTCCCAGCAGAACACTGCCCAGAGCATCACACTTCATTGGCCGGCCTGCCTTCTTCCTATATGCATCCTGCTGCCATCTCTTCCTCAGGTAAATGACACGCATGCACTCAGCCACCCACCTGATCTAAAAGAAAATCGATCAGACCAGGCAAATTTCTTCCATTGCTCACACAAAAAAATATTTCAGTCTAAATATCAGTTTTATGTAATTTAATTACATAGCAATTTTCCATCCATTTGGATTACATAGTTTTAACATAAACAAACTAATAAACTTAAAGTGATTCATATTTGTCAGTCATATGTAAATGAAATAGATAAAATTTATGTAATTGTAAACAGAAAAATTCCCAGGTTAATGAACACTGCTTAGAGTTAATGAGATCGTTAAGTGATGATCGAACATTAATGATGAACACCTGCTGTTAACAAGCAGAATCACTGAAGGACAGAGAAACGCAAGAACTACAACTGACTTCAGTCACAACCTTCGATGAAATCAACTGAAGATAAAAGACATTTAAACTCTCAAGATCTGATTGAACAACTCCACAACCTCTCCAAAACTTTGCCAGCTTCACGCACTACTAACTACACTGACTTTATTTCTGTCATATGTCTACAGAAATTCTTATGATAATTAAAGGTTTTTAGATGTTAATGATTTTTGAGAGTTATTTGAGGAGACCATCTCTTTGAGGTCAGTGTTGCTTTTTGCATTGACTTTATTGTATCAGATGTTCTCTGTCTGCTCTGTGGTCCAGTTCTGATGCTCACGTGCCCATTGTTGGTGCTTTCGGCAGTGGACAGGGGTCATCATGGCACCATCATTCTGACTTCTCTGCAGCTACACAATCCCATACACAGCAAACTGTGATGCACTGTGTCCTGACACCTTTCTCTCATGGGCAGATACGTTTTTCAGGCTTTTGAGCTGACTATTCATGCCTATTATGTATGTATAAAGGTTTTGGCAGTCTCTGACATCTTTGGTTATGGCAACACATTGAAATGCCTACATAATGAAGAATAACAGTAAGAATAGATGTCTTTTTGTTTTTACACTTGCTGTATAAGAACAAACAGGGTGTTGATAGTTAACAATCATGTCTGAATGAAACATGAATGTGAAGGATTGAGTAAATTTCAATTTACATCACTTCTAATTGAATAATAAAGGAATTTATTAAAAGAATTGAATGATTATTTTATGAAGTAGGCCTATGTGCAGAATATCAATAATATGAGCAGCCATCTATAAATGACTCTGCAATCAAGGAGAAATACTGTATATTATTCAGTGAAACTTTTTTTTGAAACCAATAAATACATGCGTCATATGAGGTCAACATTATGATGCCATGCTAGCTTACAAACATACTTTGCATTTTTTCAATCTGTAGACAGAAACAAACAGGATATGTTTATCTGTGGGATGGTGCAAGCACAGGATATATGGTTGTCACACTTATGCTTGGTAAGTGTCTGCTAAAAGACCACAAAAGCATATACAGTGCCAGGATGTTTATTGAGTGCTCAATAAAATAGAATATGACTTCTGACACCCAGCAGATGTTGATCTTCTTATAGGAGCTGAGGCACCTAACAATTACAGTATTGTGAGGAAGAGGAAGTCATTGCATCACCTAGAGTTGATATTAAATAGTGTAAGATATAGAAATAAACAAAGATGGAGAAAGAAACTCACATGCAGTGTCTTTACGTCACGAATTGATCATCATGATGACAACATGACAAAAATTGTGTATGTAACTTACCAATTGTAGCTTCAAACAGATAAACACAGCCTACAAAAATTCTCCTTGCTGATGATGAAATAAAAAGTATATATCAGAGTGTGTACGAGTTGTAAACTAACTAAAACACACACACACACACACACACACAAACAAACGTAATGGTGTTCTATGCCTTGAATGCATTTAGATGTAGATAACTGTTATGTGAAGTGCTTTATGAAAACAATGCAGGCTACATGCACCTCTCCACACAGTTCATCCAAGTCATCTTAAAGGGATAGTTCACCCAAAAATGACAATTGTGTCATCATTTACTCACACTCAAGTAGTTCCAAACATCTGTTGGGTTACTGACATTCTAATCCACACAGGTTTGGAACAACTTGAGGATGAGTAAATGATGACAATATTTTCATTTTAGGTGAACTATCTCTTTAAACATTAAATTGTTGTATTGTTAAAATTCAAATCGATGATAGAAGGAGAGGGTACATTAAGACAATATAGGTGTTATCTTTTGTCGATTTACCGTCAGAATTAGGTCATAGGAAAATTGATTGATTGATTGATTGATTGATTGATTGATTGAAAACTTTATTAATCCCGGTAGGGAAACTGATTTGCCACCAACTTCGACAATACAACCAACAAACTCAGCACATAATTAACACACAGATAAATTAAGAATCAATAAATACATGATTAATAACCAGTGAGACATGATACAGTTCCATAATTAACTGTGTTCATTAAAGTATCTGACCGCTGCAGGGACAAAAGACCTTCTCATTCGTTCACTAGAGCACCGAGGCATTATCAATCGGTCACTGAAAGAGCTTCTAAGTCCTTTAAAGATGTTGTGTAGTGGGTGGCCTTCAAAAATCATAACAATTTTTAATTTTGACCTTGTCCTCTTCTCCACAACGACCTCTAGTAAGTCTGGACTAAGACCAATAATCGAACCAGCCCTCTTGATCAGCTTATTAATCCTATTTTTGTCCTCAACAGGTATGCTGCCCCCCCAGCAAAGTACCGCATAAAAAAGAACACTAGCTAAAATCCCTTGATAAAAAACATTTAAAAACTTTGTGCTGACGTTAAATGACCTAAGTTTCCTCAAAAAGAAAAGTCTCGACTGGGCCTTCTTCATCAGGACATTAGTATTCTCTTTCCAATTCAATTTTTCATCCAAGTGAACGCCTAAAAATTTATATGACTGCACAATTTCGATGAACTGACCATTAATTGTGACTGGAAGAACCTTCTCTTTTTTCTTTCTAAAATCGATCACAAGTTCTTTAGTCTTCTCTACTTGAGCAGTCTTGGTATGGTTAGCAACTTTTTCAGCCAAACGAGTTGTTTGGCATTTTTGTGGTTTGAAGTGAAGCCAAATAACTTATTTAGCCCCTGGAAAAACAACAACAACAACAACAAACGCAAATTTGGACCCACTGAACGCGATTTTTACCGCGGGACCCTCCTGAAAAGTGATTGGGTTAGTTTTGAGTGGCATCTGGGAGGATTTGTTGTGAAAACCTGGCAACCCATGGGCAAGTTCGCTAATATGTATTATAAAATACACAATACCTTAGTTCTTGTCTACATTGTTGATTCTTGAAAAGTTTTTTTTTTTTTTTTTTTTTTTTTTTTTAAGACAAGCCTATAAATATAGCTTATGTTTGACACCCTGATGATGGCTATCATTTAGTGTTCTGAAGGGTTAAGAAAAAAAGAAACAGGTTTTTAGGTGACCCATACACATTTTGCAATGAGTGCCGGTCAAAAGCATCTCGCTCACGAGGCAGACTAGACTTGACATGTTCACATAGGCTCCAGCTTTGATGCTAAAGTCCTGTGATATGAGAGAAAAGGAGAATTTGGATAGACATCACGTAGACCATGACTAGTCTTTTGATCTTATGCAAGAAACAGAGGAATGGGGTTAAATGGAATAAATAAGCTATATAGGAGCAATAAAATAAAATGAAATAATGATAATAATTATAGCCTAGACTACCATATCTTGACATTAAGAAGGCCTATGATGGAGACAAAGATGTGGGGTTTTTTTCTTAGTCTCAATCATGAGTGACAACCTCGGAAAGTTTGTGGCTTAATGCATTCTTTCGTTTTCTGGTGCACATAAAACCAGAGAGTGGACAGACCGGTCAGAGTGAGAGACTTGATCTTTGGTAAGTGATGAATTATCTATACAATTTTGAAAGTTCTTAAAGAGGCAGACTAAATATGATAGAAATTTTATAGAAAAAAAGTGAATGCTTGCACTAACAGGCTGAAGGATAAACTCATAAATGAGTGGTTAGAAATGATTGATTCTGGCGAAAATTAGGTATGTTAATGAATACTAAAGCTCACTAATCTAATTTGTTCAGTGTGGTTGAATCTTGAGTCTGTGTGGGAAAATATTTCTTTGAGAATAGAAGAGCCCACACATGAGTCCTTATCCTGAGAGAGACATTAGACACATTTAGGCTATAGCTGGAACACACTATCCGGCTTCTCCATCTCCCCAGTCAATAAAACTCTTAGAAATAGCGATTAATTAAAGTATTGAACCACTTTTTTCATCATGAAGGTGAGTGGTATAGAATTCAAGTGCACTGTGTGAGTATCATTTTGATTTGAACTTGAATTAGTATATAAATATACTGTTTATAGTGATATGTCAGTTTTATAATGCTCCCCCATCATAATTATTTATCCAACCGTTTCTGTTCTTCCATAGGTTTCAGTTTCCACTTTGCGCAAGGGAACGTGCGCGAGGCTCTCCGGCTTCTGGCGCGCTCAGTTCAAAATGTTTAAAAACTTGACCTTGTGTAAATGCTGTGAGTACTGGAGGAACATGTCCTTTTGATTTGTTAAAATGCTTTGTCTGAATCAATTGCGGAGGTATAAATGTACAGGCAGATTCACGAAATTAGGCGAAGAAGGTCCCTTGCGAAAATTAACCATGTTTTTTTTTTTAGTAAATGTGTAGTAATAATGTTTTTTGTTTGTTTGGTTTTTTTCTGATTATCATTTGTAGGTATAACCACATTTTTACCACAAAAACCGTAGTTAAACTATGGTTAATATATAGCAAAACCTTGGTAATTTGTTTAATATTAACCATGCTTTATTATTATTATTATTATTATTATTATTATTTGTAGTAAAACCTGGTTAATTGTCTAAAAATTGTAATAGCCTGTCTTTCTCATTCACAAGAAAGTAAACCGAAACCAAAGTCATGTGTGGAGAAATCTTCCTGTATTGAGTAAATGGAAAAATAGGAACGTTTTGCTGGAAATTGAAAACAGAACTACTGGATATTTTTATCATTAGTTTAGAATTAGCACTTTTGAAACATCGGCTGCTGTTCTGTTTTCTGACAACTTATCCAAAAATAATTTAGTACAAATTATATTCTATGTTGAGACCTTACAGCAAACTTAAGAATAAACTCTAGTGACTGAAATGTTCTGAAAACCTTTAAACTTCCCTTCTGTTTTCTGCAGTACCTGCAGTGGTGGCGTTGATCTTGGTTTCTGTCTACCATGCTGTTGGAACTACGGAGGATCCTCTTTTCAAATGCTTACAAGACTATGATTATGATTACCTACTGAAGATAACAGAACAAGGCCTTCCTCCGACAAAGACCCCTCAACATGTGATAATTGTTGGAGCAGGAGCCGCTGGACTCACTGCGGCTAAGTTTCTGGAGGATGCAGGACATAAGGTCTAGTGACACTATGGGACACAAAATGGAAACACTGGAGTAAATATTGTCTTTCTGTTAGTTAGAAATAATTGGATATGCTAAAGAAGCTCAATTTCTTACTATACGACAAGAATTTATCTTTAAATATTGCCGGCCTTAACCCTATATGTGACACATTCCTAATTCTGGTCTCCACTTCCACATGAGATTTATGGTATGAGCACACATAGTAATTTTCTGTCAGTTCAGCGATGATGATTACGATCTCATGGCCCGGTATTTCCTAGTCCACATAATGCTGTGATAGTCAAGATTACAAATGTTGTCGGTGAAGCAGAGAAAATGTTGCTATGCACGTGATTTCTCTGAAGCACTAAAGGGTTTCACTTTATTCAAGAACATCTGAGTTGTAGAATCACCTATCTAAAAGTCGTTATTATAAAATGTCAAATATTATATACTTTTAATTCTATTCGGCTCTTTTCTGTTTGTCCATAATCTTTTTTCTCTGCTCTTACAGGTGACAATTATTGAGGCAAGTGGTCGTATAGGTGGAAGAATTCAAACATATAGGGACAAAAAAGAGGGCTGGTTTGCAGAACTCGGTGCCATGAGGATCCCACATTTCCACCAGTAAGTCATTTTTAATCTCAAGTCAAATCAAATCAAATCATCAGTTTTCTTATTCAACGCATGTGGCGTTCGAGTAGACAGTACAATAATTAGTATGAAACCATACCACAGCCACAAGATTTGAAGATAAAAGTGCAGAGATTGAAACTGAGGTAATCAAAAACTGATGCTCATACGACAGTGACCCCCAGTGGTCAGAAGGTGGAGCTGCAGGCCATAACATGCTTTATTGATATCATTTTACTTTTAAGGATTCTCCGGACTTTCGCAAAAAAAAGGCTGGGCCTGGAGTTTGGAAAGTTTATACAGGACGACGAAAACACTTACTATTTAATAAACGGATTTCGTTATAAAACCTACTCTGTGAGACAGAACCCAGATATTATGAACTACCCAGTATATGAATGGGAAAAGGGGAAAAGTGCTAGTCAACTGTTCAACATAGCATTGGGCAAGGTGAGTGAAAAAACATTCTGTTTATTCAGAACCACATTTAATATTGTTATTCAAAACCACTGACACTTTTTCCCTGTTTTGTTTTGCTTGTTTATTTTATTGTTCCTTTTTTCTTCTTTATTAGTTAAAAGATGATCTGAAAAAAATGGGCTGCCAGAAAATGTTGTACAAATATGATTCATACTCAGTTAAGGTAACGTATCTCTAATTTTCATTTACAATTCACCTTGAAAGTCCAGATTTGAGTAATAATGGCAGAATGTCTCTAAATCTGATCGGCAACAGGAGTATTTAGTGAACGTGGCAAATTTGAGCAGAGGAGCGTTGCGGATGATTGGGGATATCCTGAATGAGAACAGTTTTTACTACACAGCCCTCACTGAAATGCTCTACATCCAGTCTGATATAAGCGACAATGAAACGTAAGAAATTATGATTATCTCAAACTACTGCTTACCAAGGCTGCATTTATTTGATTAAAAATAGGTTACACTTTATTTTGATGGTCCCCTTCAGACATTCTCTTGATTATAACTTTGCACCTACATGTCTATCAACTCTCATTAGAGTAGACTTAAAGGTAGGTTTAGGGTTACTAGAATAAGTTGATATGTAGCTGCAAAGTTAGCCAGTAGAATGTCTGTTGAGGGAGTATCACAATAAAGTGTTAGCAGATATTTACAGTTTACTAACTGCCTACTCTAATGAGAGTTAGGGGCTGTTTACACGAAACAATTTTCAACTGAAAACGTTTTATGCGTTTTGGCTGTTCTTTTACATGACAACTGTGTTTTGGCGGCCTGAAAACGCAACGTTTTTTTTAATGATACCGTTTACTATGGAAGCCAGTTTCTGCCACTGAAAAAAAAAAAAAAAAAATTATTGTGACTCTTTATTTCACAATTTTGACTTTTTTTCACAGAATTGTGAAAATTGTTGTGTCACAATTGCGAGTTATAAAGTCAGAATTGCAAGATAAAAAGTCGCAATTGCGAGTTATAAAATCAGAATTGTGAGATAAAAAGCCGCAATTGCAAGTTATAAAGTCAGAATTGTGAGATAAAAAGTTGCAATTGCGAGTTGTAAAGTCAGAATTGTGAGTATATCTCACAATTTTCACAATTCTGACTTTTATCTCACAATTTTGACTTTTTTTCACAGAATTGTGAGATAAAAAGTCGCAATTGTGAGTTGTAAAGTCAGAATTGTGAGTATATCTCACAATTTTCACAATTCTGACTTTTATCTCACAATTTTGACTTTTTTTCACAGAATTGTGAGATAAAAAGTCGCAATTGTGAGTTGTAAAGTCAGAATTGTGAGATAAAAAGTCGCAATTGCGAGTTATAAAGTCAGAATTGCAAGATAAAAAGTCGCAATTGCGAGTTATAAAGTCAGAATTGTGAGATAAAAAGTTGCAATTGCTAGTTGTAAAGTCAGAATTGTGAGTATATCTCACAATTTTCACAATTCTGACTTTTATCTCACAATTTTGACTTTTTTTTCACAGAATTGTGAGATAAAAAGTCGCAATTGCGAGTTATAAAGTCAGAATTGTGAGATAAAAAGTTGCAATTGCTAGTTGTAAAGTCAGAATTGTGAGTATATCTCACAATTTTCACAATTCTGACTTTTATCTCACAATTTTGACTTTTTTTCACAGAATTGTGAGATAAAAAGTCGCAATTGCGAGTTATAAAGTCAGAATTGTGAGATAAAAAGTTGCAATTGCGAGTTGTAAAGTCAGAATTGTGAGTATATCTCACAATTTTCACAATTCTGACTTTTATCTCACAATTTTGACTTTTTTTCACAGAATTGTGAGATAAAAAGTCGCAATTGTGAGTTTATAAAGTCAGAATTGTGAGAAAAAAAAAGTTGCAATGCGAGTTAAAAAAGTGAAATTTGCAATATATAAAAGTTCATAAGATAAAAAGTCGCAATTGCGAGTTATAAAGTCAGAATTGTGAGATAAAAAGTTGCAATTGCTAGTTGTAAAGTCAGAATTGTGAGTATATCTCACAATTTTCACAATTCTGACTTTTATCTCACAATTTTGACTTTTTTTCACAGAATTGTGAGATAAAAAGTCGCAATTGCGAGTTATAAAGTCAGAATTGTGAGATAAAAAGTTGCAATTGCGAGTTGTAAAGTCAGAATTGTGAGTATATCTCACAATTTTCACAATTCTGACTTTTATCTCACAATTTTGACTTTTTTTCACAGAATTGTGAGATAAAAAGTCGCAATTGTGAGTTATAAAGTCAGAATTGTGAGATAAAAAGTCGCAATTGCAAGTTATAAAGTCAGAATTGTGAGATAAAAAGTTGCAATTGCGAGTTATAAAGTCAGAATTGCAAGATATAAAGTCATAATTGCGAGTTATAAAGTCAGAATTGTGAGATAAAAAGTCGCAATTGCGAGTTATAAAGTCAGAATTGTGAGATAAAAAGTTGCAATTGCGAGTTATAAAGTCAGAATTGCAAGATATAAAGTCATAATTGCGAGTTATAAAGTCAGAATTGTGAGATAAAAAGTCGCAATTGCGAGTTATAAAGTCAGAATTGCAAGATATAAAGTCAGAATTGCGAGTTATAAAGTCAGAATTGCAAGATATAAAGTCAGAATTGCGAGTTATAAAGTCAGAATTGCAAGATATAAAGTCAGAATTGCGAGTTATAAAGTCAGAATTGCGAGTTATAAAGTCAGAATTGCGAGTTATAAAGTCAGAATTGCAAGATATAAAGTCAGAATTGCGAGTTATAAAGTCAGAATTGCGAGTTATAAAGTCAGAATTGCGAGTTATAAAGTCAGAATTGTGAGTATGTCTCGCAATTTGTAGAAATAAAGTAGTAATTCCGAGTTATAAAGTCAGAATTGCAAGATATGAAGTCAGAATTGTGAGTTATAAAGTCAGAATTGTGAGATAAAAAGTCGCAATTGCGAGTTATAAAGTCAGAATTGCAAGATAAAAAGTCGCAATTGTGGGTTATAAAGTCAGAATTGTGAGATAAAAAGTTGCAATTGCGAGTTGTAAAGTCAGAATTGTGAGTATATCTCACAATTTTCACAATTCTGACTTTTATCTCACAATTTTGACTTTTTTTCACAGAATTGTGAGATAAAAAGTCGCAATTGTGAGTTATAAAGTCAGAATTGTGAGATAAAAAGTTGCAATTGCGAGTTATAAAGTCAGAATTGCAAGATATAAAGTCAGAATTGCGAGTTATAAAGTCAGAATTGCGAGTTATAAAGTCAGAATTGCGAGTTATAAAGTCAGAATTGCGAGTTATAAAGTCAGAATTGTGAGATAAAAAGTCGCAATTGCGAGTTATAAAGTCAGAATTGTGAGATAAAAAGACGCAATTGCGAGTTATAAAGTCAGAATTGTGAGATAAAAAGTTGCAATTGCGAGTTATAAAGTCAGAATTGCAAGATATAAAGTCAGAATTGCGAGTTATAAAGTCAGAATTGCGAGTTATAAAGTCAGAATTGCGAGTTATAAAGTCAGAATTGTGAGATAAAAAGACGCAATTGCGAGTTATAAAGTCAGAATTGCAAGATATAAGGTCATAATTGCGAGTTATAAAGTCAGAATTGTGAGATAAAAAGTCGCAATTGCGAGTTATAAAGTCAGAATTGTGAGAAAAAAAGTCGCAATTGCGAGTTGTAAAGTCAAAATTGTGAGTATATCTCACAATTTTCACAATTCTGACTTTTATCTCACAATTTTGACTTTTTTTCACAGAATTGTGAGATAAAAAGTCGCAATTGCGAGTTATAAAGTCAGAATTGCAAGATAAAAAGTCGCAATTGCGAGTTATAAAATCAGAATTGCGAGTTATAAAGTCAGAATTGCGAGTTATAAAGTCAGAATTGTGAGTATATCTCGCAATTCTGAGAAATAAAGTAGTAATTCCGAGTTATAAAGTCAGAATTCTGACTTTTATCTCATTTTATATCACTTTATATCAAGCAACTCTGTTAAAAATAGTCAGAATTGTGAGATAAAAAGTTGCAATAATCTTCTTTTTTTTCAGTGGCAGAAACAGGTTTCCATAGTTATCACTTCCATTTTAAATGCAAAAACGCGAATCGTCGTGCACATGCGTTGGCTAGTAGCCCGTCCACAAAAAGGTGTTTTCTGTGTGAGACTTCATATTTATTAGCCGCAATTGGGAAATAATGAGAAGAATATCAAAGTGCAGTAAACTGTAAAATAAGGTGGATTGGCATGCGTGAGGCACGTGCTCCGTAAAAGAATGCTTATGTGTGCAGGCGCATAGTCTTTCTTTACAAAGTGACATCGCCAACTACTTGTCTGGCATGCATAATACTGCATTTTTTGTCGTTTACGCGGATCCTTGTGAACAGGATTTTGGTAATGTTGTCATCTGTAAAAAACTTTTTAGTACATCGTTGTCGTGTAAACATACCCTGACATGTAACTGCAACGTCAACAGAATGTCTAAAGGGGACATCAAAATAAAGTGTTACCTAAAAACAGTAATAGTGTGAAATATCACTACATTTTAAAAGAATTGTTTTCAATTCTAAAACAGCATTCATGAGAAATAAAAATCTTTTGTAACATTATAAATGCATTTACTGTCACTTTTGATCCATTTAATGCATCCTTGCCTAATAAACAGTCATTTTATTCCAAAACAAATTTTTCTGACCCCAAACTTTTAAACTGTACATCAGTTAATATATTAAAAGATGTGAAGCATATTTAAAAGATCTACATTAATGCTCTTTTTTTTGTAGGTATCATGAATTTAAAGGTGGCTTTGAAACTTTCTCAGACGCATTCTACTCTGTGTTAAATGCCACAGTCCTTACGCACTCAAAAGTCCAGGCCATCAGCCAAACGACGGACAACGTGACGGTTTCATACGAAGATCCGAGTAACCGCGGCACCGTGACTAACATTACTGCCGATTATGTCTTGATGACGGCCACAGCCAAAGCAACGCTCCTCATTGACTTCAACCCTCCTCTGTCTGCTGAAAAGATGGAAGCGCTGCGGTCGGTGCACTATTCCAGCTCCACAAAAGTAGTGCTAGGTTTCAGCAAAAAGTTCTGGGAGAGTGATGACGGCATCAAGGGTGGGAAAAGCATCACAGATCTGCCATCCCGGTTCATCCACTACCCCAGTCATGACTTCCCTGGGATATCAGGCGGGGCTGTGTTAGCTTCTTACACCTCCTCGGATGATGCTGCGCTCCTACAGACTTTAAGTGAAGAGGAGTTGAAGGCTCTGGTCTTAAATGACCTGGTGAAGATCCATGGGGAACACATCCGCCAGTTCTACACCGGGGGTGTTGTGAAAAACTGGGGACTAGATCCCTACAGCCATGGAGCCTTTGCTATCTTCACTCCATTTCAGATGAGAGACTATAATGTGTCTATAGTCCAGAATGAGGGGAGGATTCACTTTGCAGGAGAGCACACGGCCAGACCTCATGGCTGGATCGAGACTGCCATGAAATCTGCTCTGCGAGCTGCAGATAAAATAAATAACAATGTAAAGTAGAAAACAAAACATGATAGTATCAGTTGTAACCCTCTTGTTCTCTGTTTCACCAGGTTTTGACACTCTTAGAGAGTTCAGAATATGACTTGAAAGGATGACATCTGTCACCCTTGCTAGATTTGAACTTCCACTGCCAATCTGTAAAATGTCAGTTATGGCAGTTTGTAGGTGTTTGATTTTTAATGACATTTGATGTAAATATATAGTAATCATTTAAGCAGTTTTGCAAGAATCATGACAATCAATACAATGTAACATTAATCATTTTTCTGAATTATATTTTTATCAACATATGATACACAATAGCAAGACTTAAATGATTTATTTTCTCTTCAGATTACTGAAAGGTTATTTCCTTGCTGAATATTCTGGTGCTCTATTTGCGTGATTAGTGATTTGATTAATAAGAGTATATTAAGAGAGTTTATTTATATTTTAAACTGTTGCATTAGTATTTACACACTCTTTGTTATATATTTACAAGTTGAGTGAATACATTAATACATTTTGAAATGTGTTCTATAATAAAATACTGTGTTTGTTAAAAAAGTATTTGTCTCTTTTTGATTAGCTGTTAACATTGTAAGTCGTTTACATGATTTTGTTTTGTACATAATTCTAATTCATGTCGCATCTAAAAATTGTTTTAAAAATATTTTAAAAAATACTTTTATAGTATTATTTTGAATATGGCAAAATCCAAAACCTTTGACCTTGTGAGGACATTTTTTGGTCCCCATGAGGAAAACAGCTTATTATTATTTTTTTAAATCTAAAAAGTCTATCTAAAAATCTAAAGTTTTTTGTCATATGTAGGTTTAGAATTTGATTTAGGGTTAGGGGACAGAATATACAGTATAAAAATTATAATGTCGCCATAAAACATGAAAACGCAACGTGTGTGTGATTATTATTATTATCATTATTATACATTGTATTTATAGACGTATTCTTAAAATTATATATCTAAGTATTTATAATTAAATTGCATTGTCATATTTTAAACGCATTCAGTATATTTGGCTCAAGCATGAAAAGGTTAATTTCATCTCACATCGGTCACGAGCAGCGTTAGTATATCCGGGTGATTCCAGTGACCTTGGATTGGTTGAGAGAATCATGGCGGCTCTTGTCAGGTTGAGTTCTGTTTGCCACAGAGGTGTTCGTCGTAAGTTTGTGTTTTTCGGGTTTTTATTCTCATCACCTCAGCCTGTACCTCAGTAGTTTAGCTTCGGTGTCTTATATAAAACAAGTCATTCTTCATTGACGTTTCATAAATGCACGCGTACTCGTACTTTAGGGCTAGCATGCTAACTTAACCCTGCTTGGTCTTCTCTTCTTCTAAATTCAGTTAACTTTATATTTATGTAAAGTAGTTAATAATAACGAATACAGTAAGACTAGTACAAAACATGGATTTTATTAGCGTCTAGAAACGTCTGCGTAGAATGTCTATATAAAGGAGATTTGACCTCACAACCACTTACAAATACTTTGTAGAATAATTCTCATATCCCTGTATTTATTAGTTCCTTACACATGCTGTAAATATAACTTGTATTCTTATATTTATCAATTTCACTGAGGTATTTTTAAATGAATTATCATAGTGAAGCATTGTAGAACATAATCCACATCCTTCGTTACAGATGAGCATCAAATTCGTTCATATATTGGTTAATTTGTAATTCTGAATGCATTTATTATTTGTATTGCCTGTGGTTTCTTGTATTTTTTTTTTTTTTTAATTTCTTTTATGCTTCTCTCTCTCCACAGCTCTGTTGTTTCGCACTTCCTCCCTCATCAGACCTTTGGCCATACAGAAGAAGGATCATGATTGTTCATACTTGATATCAGCTAAGATACATGCTACTCCTTCCTACTACGGTTAGTGATTTATATCATATGTTTGATTTTGTGGCATTGTAAATCAAGACCCATGTTATTTGTCTTTTCCATTGTTTATGGTACAATCAGACTTTTTATTGCGTCGGGATACGTTGTAACATTCAAAGTCTATATAGTGTCATGATTGTTTCATTAGTCAAGTAAATTATTATTCTGTGTCTACAGCATAATAGGCAATAGAAGAAGGCTGAATGAGAATATTGTTTATCTTCTGTCAGGTTTTTTTCTTTGGCAAATAAGATCACTGGTAAAGACAGAATGGTTGAGAATGAATGAAAATATTGGTAATTCACTGATGTAGGCTAATACATAATGTAATGTCATCTTCAGCGTTTTCTTTCCATCTGTTGAGGTACATATTGATTAAACTCATGCAATAACTGTTAATAATCGTGATTGCTGGAGACTTAGACTGCAGAGAGAGTGAAGACATGAATACGCTCTCCCATGAAGAAACATGTTGTTGACTTTTTTTTTTTTTTTTTATAAATAGCGGACTCTGTGTCCAAAGCTGCTTCCTTGCACTGGACAGGAGAGCGGATCCTGAGCATACTTCTTCTGGGCATGGTGCCTGCTGCGTATTATTTTCCCGGCCCTGCTGTTGACTACTCTTTAGCGGCTGCACTTACTCTACATGGTCACTGGTAACAGAATTTGTTTTATTATTATTGCTAGATACGACAATATTTTTCCTTTGCTGTTCATTTCAGTTGTCCTTTTTTTTTTTTTTACTTTATTTTCTGCTGAAAACGTTAACTGACGGGAGAAAATCTAGGTCTGTTGTCTGTAAATGTTGTCACAGTCGGATGTTAATATTTAGTAGTGCCTGGTGTAATTCTACAGGTGCTGGTTGTATAATTAGAATATCATCAAAAAGTTGATTTCACTAATTCCATTCAAAAAGTGAAACTTGTATATTACATTCATTCATTTCACACAGACTGATATATTTCAAATGTTTATTTCTTTTAATATTGATGATTATAACTGACAAGGAAAATAAGGATCCTTGGATTTAGTAAGGATTTAGTTGTCAGTTATAATCATCAAAATTAAAAGAAATAAACAATTGAAATATATCGGTCTGTGTGTAATGAATGAATATAATGTACAAGTTTCACTTTTTGAATGGAATTAGTGAAATAAATGAACTTTTTGATGATATTCTAATTATATGATCAGCACCTGTATATAAAGTATGACGTTATGAACTATGACAGGTCAGATTTAACTGAGTGTTGCACTATTCCATAAAACTGACACAAAATGAAGGTGTCTACTTTGGTCTGCAAAGCCAAGTCATGGGTGGCTGTAATACCCTTCATGCAAGGATTTAACCTCTTTGTGGACATGAGCACTCAGGGCCACACTTCTAATTTTAGCTAAGCCGTTAGTTACGTTAGGGTTACATATGTACATATGCATATATATATTTTGCTTTTTAAAATTTATTTCAGTCGGGTGTAAATGTGGTAAAGTAAAAGCTTTTAAGCATGTTTGAGTGTCTTTCTAGAGAGTTTTACCAAAGTTTGTTTTTATGCATCAGGGTGCTCCGATGTCACCCACCTATACTTTTAATAAGCATCACATTGTTGTCATAATATGTTTGCTTGTTTTAGCCCACATCTAAGGATGTCGTATTTCCATGATTTTCTGTTAAAATGAAAAAGATAAATTAAACATTAATACAGCATAATTATATATCTACAAATGCCATATGCATGTTGCATATTCCACACTGCAATTTAAACAAGTATACTTTTTAAAAATAAAAAATATTCTATTGTATTTATTGAATTTAGGCTTTTAATGGGTTAATCTGATGTTGATTTTATGATTATCAGTGATTTAGAAGTACAGTTAATAATACTTTAATGGATGATTTTAGTGCTTCTTGTCCTGTTGTACTTTAAAGGCACAATATGTAAGATTTTTTCACTATAACAATGTTATGTATTTTATTGACTTCTGTATTCACATTATCCTATATGTTTGGAGTGTTTAAATCCAGAGAAATCATCAATTTTAACCAGTGTATCAGCTCGTGCCATTGCATCACCTGTTAATGACGTCATATCCGCTGTACCCTAGATTTCCACTTCCACCGTAGAAACCAACAAAACACTAAAGACGCTTTACTATATTATGTGTTTTACTAGTCAGATGAGCTACTGTTTGGATCCCTTCATTGAGTCAGTCTTATTATTTGAATCTCTTTACCGCAAATTTCATATTTGTATCATTGTATCAGAGACAATGCTATTTTGTCAAGTGGCTAACATAACATAATCAGAAAGAATTTTATTTATAGTAACAGTAATACAGCATTTTCTCCACCATACAATATTTTAAAATGAATTGCATGCCATTTAGCCACACAAGTCATCTAGCTTTTGTTAATATGATATTCTAATATCGATGCAGATTACTGCAGTGTGCAACGTGTGTCTCATACCAGCCACTGAGAGAACGCACAATGTTAAAGGTGCGGTATGTAATATTTATAGCTAGTGGTTGAAATGGGCACTGTTGTCCAAATTGAAAATATTGGATAGGATCGTTTCTTCTGCCCCCTCCTCCTCAGACTCGCCGTTTAGGCGGGTAGCCAGATTGAGGATGTGCAACAGGAATGAGTGCAATTGACATTGGAAAGTGACGAGCCTTACACTGTAAGTTGATTTTCTGCGTTTTAATATGCCTCTGGTCATGGAGCATTATAGATGGATGCAGAGGCTTTGTAAGTTAGGTAAAATCTGCAATCGGACCTAGTTTTTTAGCTGGCTTCCATGGCTACAGTACTCTGTTTTTTGCGCCAACTGGCAACCCGGGGTGTCAAAATACTACAGGATAAATTGGCAGTGGCGGGATCACACGAACCAAAACAAAAGCGCATATGCCAACATGGAATGCACATTTCAAAGTAGAATAACTGGCTGTAGCATTGTTTTTTTTTTTTGAGAAACAAGTATTTGAACTTTGCATGTTTCCTAAATCTCTGCAAACATATTGTGGTATATTTGTGCTTTAGTACAGTAAAAAAAAAAATACATAGCACAGCATGCTCCTGTTTAAATAACTTTCAAGACACTCAAATCTATTTTTAGTATGGTCTAATGTAACTGTAACAAAGTTCAGGGAAGTAGGCAGATGTTAAGCATAACTTAAAAGCATAATAAAAACACAACTTAAAATGTCCCAGGCTCTCTGACTGCCCTGCTTCACACCACAGTAACATTAATAAAACTTTAATACATTAGCTCACCCATGAACATGAGTCCTGTCGGATTGCTTTCCATTGGCTGTAGAGGTTAAAATGACAACTCCTATGATTCCACTCATTCACTGTGTCATCAAGCGATACCTTTTATTATTGTGAATTAACGACCTCTAGCTGTGAAACTTGCATATTGTGCCTTTAACACCCTTTTACAGTGTTTACAGTGACATAATCATTATTTATAGAGACATGCTCCAACACCTGATTATGTTAGGCTTCTTATGAATCTACATGTCTCAGATGATTACTGAATGGATTTGAGCTGAAATATATCATTCACATGTCTTAAAGATCAGTCAATTAAATTAAAGGTACACTCAAGGTTTTTTTCGTCCACTAGGGGTCGCTAAGCTCTAAAAACAAAAAACAAAGGCGTATTGATGACACAGTGAATATGGAATCATGGAACTAATATTTATGGGGAAATAACATTCATGGATGAGTGAATACATGTTTGAGATTGCTAATGAGCGACCGATATCAGTGTCACGCGCGAGTCTCGGGGGATATAAAGAAACGAGGACATTTCTACCAAACTACTCATAAGTGCTGAAATACTACTTTTACAGGTCAGTTTATTTGACGAATTAAAATTGTGAGGTAATCCAGCGCTGTTTCACTTGGTCTAACGTTACACTATCATACTAAACTGCATTTGTGTGTTGAAAGTTGTAATGTTTAGGATTAGTTTGTTGGCTGTATGAGACTTAGCAGTAAGCTAGATCAACATTAGAATATCTTACTGATGATATTCTAACACTTTGTCATGTTGAGTTATATAACATTGATTAGTCTTTTTTTGTAGCCAACATTTACTTACCTTGTCTAATGACAGAGACGTCGCTCTTGCACGTTAAGTGGAAGTTTTTCGCAAAGCTCTCGCCATCTCGGAAATGCTACGCCGATATTAATACTCGTTTTATTTCTCCTTTTGTCCCAAAGTTTGCTTGCCATGGTCCATAATGTTTGAACGAAACAACAGCAGCACGCTGCTAGACGTTACGCAGCTGTCTGTGTATTTTGCAATGCAGTACAAGCGGAAACCAGGGATAGCGCAGATATTCCGTCATTGACAGGCGCAAGTGATGAGAGGGACGGGTACTATTTAAAATTGTGAATTTCTCTGTATTTACAAATTCTTGGCAACATTTAGGATTATGCAAGTACACTGCTGAACAAAATATATAACACTGTGCAAGTGGTTTTTGGATATTTTAATATAAAAATTGTACATATTGTACCTTTTTAGGAGAAAAAAAAGTAGTTGATTTAATCATTAACACCAATGCATACAACTGTCATAGTTTGATAAGGACAGCATTGCATATTACTGACTGTGTTTTCTCCAGGGGTCTTGGCCAGGTTTTGACAGACTACGTTCATGGAGACTTTAAAATCAAGATGGCTAACGCCGGCCTCTTCATTCTGTCGACCGTCACCTTCGCCGGCCTGTGCTACTTCAACTACCATGATGTGGGGATTTGTAAAGCTGTGGCCCTCTTATGGAGTAAATGATTGGACTGAGATGATGGATATGGGAGGTGTAGGATACTCTTTCACCATCAGAGTTCCAGTTTATTGTATACAATTGTGACATATGTAAATTCTATGAATATATAATTTTTGACAACATGGTGTCGATTTGCAGGTGTTTTAAATTGTCAGTTTATTCAAAACTTGCTCAGCTTTTGCTTAAGATGGAAATCTTTGCATGTCATCCATTCTTTTGTCTGGCAAATCAATGTTTCTGATGCAGCAAAATCAACTAACTGTTGTGGCTATAAGATGTTGTTTGCTGTATCTGAACTTGGAAAAAAAAAATCACTACTGTAATATTAAAGTTCAAAGACGTTTTTACATATTTACATGTTTTGGGCATATTTATTCTATAATGTCGTTTTGTCATCCGGTATCTGAAGCATCAAAATATAATATCTTGACATATGCTGCTCGTGTCATCACAGCATATACAGAATTAACCTCGCTTTATCTTTAGTGACTAATCAGGAAGTGATTTTAACTTGGATCATGAACACATTGTTGTTTTGTGGTGGACAGATGTTGTATAAACTGATGTTCTACACCCATCCTTCTATTGTAGAGACCCTGATTTAAGCATGGCTGAATGTATTGCAATGACTTGAACATTCACCATTATATTCAAGTACTCCATTAATGACCACAACATCTGGAAAATTGTCACATTAACAGTATTTCAATTTTATATTCTGCATGGCTGAATTTTTGCTCAAATGAGGAATTATTTGTGAAAGAGCAAGGCAATTTGTAATTGAATGTGTTGTGCATTAAAAGCAATTTATTTTTGTCTTTCATTTTAAATTGCTTGGATGTCCTTAAAGAAGGCTTGTGTTTCTGGTTGCAGTAAACTGAACTTGTGTGGGTAATGAAATCTAAATGATAAAAGTGAGTTTGGGATTTTTTTGGCTGATTTTCTGATTGATTCTGGAAATATATTTTGGAAAGGGATTTTGTCCTGTAATCATGTTCTTGTAGACGCCTGAAACCGCTCAGACATAATATGAGTCTGGCTGTTTAAAGTGCTATGGAGATTTGGGTAGTTTGTCTGATTTGATTTTTATGTAGATTTAAGCTTTGCGTGAATTCTGCACTTGTTAATAAAGGCAGATTTTGGATTATTTGGATTCTTTCCTGTGGAGACTTTCCAATGTATGTTGCAACAGGTAAAATTCAGACTAAATAAATCTCCAGTTTTATAGGTATAGAGGGTGTCATTTCAAGGGTCTCTAGAATGTGCTTTTGATGGTGGTCGGTGGTCACTGTGATCCTTGGGCAAGTCATCGCTACTTTAAAGAAAACCTAAAATATGTTAAAACTAAAACATTCTTCAAAACTAAAAAAAAGTGTTAAGGCTATAAAGTTCAAATCAGGAACAGTATTCTGGTTAAACAATTTTGTTTTAAAAAATATATAAGAAAATGTAATCTGGTTTGCAGGTAAAGTGTGTAATTAGGGTACATCCATGAAAACATTGAATACAATGTTGGGGAAAGTTACTTTTAAAAGTCATGCATGACAATATTGCATTACTCCCTAAAAAATTACTAATTGTGTTATTTAGTTACGATTTATGAAAAGCAATGTGTTACATTACTTTAGCAATACTTTTCTCACCTGGGCTTGCTTGTTTTTTAATAACAACAAAAAGTTCTATTTTTGGCAAATATGAAGGCCCATTCACACCAAAAGTGAAATGAATAAACCTCAGGCTGAAGGAAGTGCAAATTTACGCCTCTACAGTAAAGGGCGAAGTTTAAAGAAACCTTTCAGCTGTGCTGCCATTCTGGATTAAAGAAGAATAGGATACAGGAGAAGGAAGTTCAACACTTTTTTTTATAAATCAAGTTATAACTAGGGTTACAGCAACAATAAAATGTTCCTGTTAAAACAAAATGACCCAGAATTCAATGCAAATTACACTACTGTACTGTGTAATAAAATACAGTAGTGTACTGTAATCTTTTACAGTAATGTGCTGCTAAATCTACAGCGACATTTAACAGTGTAAAGTATTAGTATTGCTTATTAGTATGGTTAAATTAAGGTCAGCAGCAAAGACATTGATTAAATACATAAAGTATACTTTTGTAATTTAATATAGATAATTACAGGTTTGGGTAAAATTCTGAGATTGGATTTCACTGTGTTTTATTCATTTTAAAGAACACTGAATGTTTCGTTCAAGTGAGATGAGTAAATTCATGTTCACATTTATTCTAGAACAGAGCTTCCCAAACTTAAGAGGGGTAAGGCCCCCCAAAAACATTGCAAAAGCTCCACGACCCCGCCGATAAAAAATATATACTGACATTTACCTACAAATACATTTATTAACAAGTCTGTAAGAATTTCATGTGAATTATGAGAACTATGATGTAAACATTCTTTACAAATATATATAAATCCATAACACTAACCTTACATACTTTAAAAAAAAATTCTATTTTTAGAACAATTGGAATATTTTCATTATGTTAATATATTAATTTGGAGTTGCTACGGCCCACAGGTCTAGAACTACAATTACCATCATGTTTACACAACACTTATGCACTTTCTCTCAACATGGGAAAAGGAGAGCTGTGCCAATAAATGTAAAATAAAAATAAATTGCGTTACTTATTTGAAAAAGTAACTTAGATATTTTGTTGTAAATTTAACAAAAGTAATCCGTTACTTGAAAAAGTAATCTGATTATATAACTCGTTACTTATGAGTTACCCCCTTCAATTTGTCAATATGTCTTTATAAAACGGTAATGAATAAAATGTCCAGTGCAAACTGACAGAGTGCAGTTTTTGATTGACATGATCACTGATAAGGATTGTGAAAGGTGTCATTGTTACAATAATCACAGCGATGGAAAAACAGTACACCAGATGTCATCAGTGTCTCATGTTGTCTCTGTGAGGTCATTTAAGTGAAAACATCAAGTTATAAGGCGTTTTTTTTTTTTTTTTAAAGTTCTGAGCCTGATCTTAACATGCCATTTAAATGGGCTACGTGCATGTGAAAGAGACAGTTAACACGGACACGTCTTATGGTCTTTAATAGCCATGGATGTGTCCTTAGGGGGAGATATATTTTATGCCAGCTCTCTGCACTGATCACAAAATGCCTCATGGGGAACTTGGTTTATATTTTATTTTTGTTAACTTTCCTGGAAATTCCCAGAGAAAAATAAATACATGATGCTTTTGTTCGGAAGGTCAATACATTTTTCATACTGTTATACGATGTACTCATTTCAGCTTCTAGAACATAATGTTTTTCTGCAATAGCCAGAGGATGTGATGTTAAATAGGTCAGATGAATGTTCCAAAGTTCTTTTTAGAGAACATCAGTGTGGTGTAACTGATTTGAGTTGACCTTATCCCAACAAAGGTAATCTCACCAAGCTTGGAAAACAGATGCAGCACTGATAACCAATATTTGGAACAAAATCGCACGGGACCATCTGTTTTTGATGCTATTTGGGATTTTTTTTAAATTTAGTTTTGCATAATAGAATAACAGTCTTTTAATGTTAATTAAAACATATAGTAAAACAGTTAAAACATAAAACATTTCTATTAGTGGAGAGGTTATGCTATTTTTTTTTTTTTAAATCATACATATGGTGCACATTTTTTTGTATTTAGAGTGTGTCTGAAGAAAGGGTTTCACCAAACTCAAAAGAGAAAAAGCATAAATTCTGCATAAAAAGACAATTAAGATTGTTGCCCAGTTTTTGCATTCATTACAAATAAGCACATTTTTCTTTTCACATATTACACTAACTAGAGCAAATGTGCTTGATTGTCGAGAAAACATATTTTCAATTTTTCCCCTTTTATTTGCATTTTGTGATGAAATGTCACCTAGATATTTCTTGACAGGATTTGTGCCATTCCTTTTAAGCTTTCCTAATCTTTTTTTTTTATTTGAGTTATGTAACTTTACACCATGCAAAATGCATCTTAATGGACTGTATCTTTCGTTAATCTAAAATGGAACATGAACTATTTTTGAAAACTCCAATTTTTCACAACACTGTCTATTCAGTCTAACAATCTAAAAGAGTTGACCTAACCTAAAACAGTTTACCTTAGGGCTTCTGCAACTTTTGGTTTTTAATACATTTCTTGTTTTTACTGCACATGATGTTTGGGGTAAAGAATTTCCTTGTTGTGTGCTCTCTAACACACAGACCGGGACAGCTATGCTAAAATGTTTTGTCCTTATTTTTATTATATTGCAATATCCCTGAATTGCACTTGAGGTGTTTGAGAATAACTTGTGAGTAACAAGGTACAGAACACACAACGATTATTTCAGTCATAACTGGTGTGTATATCAACAAACAACAGGTTTATTGCCCGTTAAAACAGCTATAAATCTGAATTGAGAATAATCATTGCTTAGCATATTAATATTACAGACTCTTGTTCAAATGCTTACAAATTAAAGTGAAGACTGTAAATTTAACATGCATGAAAACGGGTCAGGGGTGAAAAAGGTGAGAAGGATATTACTCCTGTAGGTGGGTCCGGGGGCATGCTCCCCCGGAAGAAAAATTTAAATATTCCATATTTTAAAGCATCAATCTGATGCATTTTGAGATGCTTTTTTGCCAACCTGGGGAGAGCTGGAGAAACTTAACTTCAGCCATGAGTCAAAAATTATTATGGCCTCCTTACTAAGTATTATGCAAGCCATTTCATGCCAGCCCGTCACTGGGTCTAACATTTACAGTATATGAGACACAATGTGGTAGGGGCACCACAAATGGCTTAATGCATAACCCCCACAAGAGATGGTGGACATGCTGTAACTTAACTCTTCCATCATGATTGACAGCCAATACAATGTTATGTAATTCAGATTAATAAATTTTCATAATCACTAAGCCATAGCGATTTCAAATTTATTAAGATTTATTGTTCAGCATTACTTGAGCATTTTATAATTTGCATGGCTTGTTGATGTCTTCCTCTTCTCTGAGGAAACAAATGACGGAGTATTTTAAGATAATCCATGCGATCCGTGTGATCATCGAATCCAGGGCCCGGTTTTTCAAAAGTAATCCACTAGGATTTTGGATAACGGATTGGATCAAATCTTGAAAATGTGTTTTTTAAAAAGAAAAAACAGATTACATAATCGGATTAGATCACGTAATCCAATCTCGGTTTTGTTCCGAATCAAACCTTTAGTTTGGGTTTTTCAGAACTTTTTTGTAGGATTTGGATCACTTTGATCCAAAATCTGGATTAAACTGATCCCATGAGAAGGGTGGATTCAGCATGGATTTCATGGCCAAAATGTAATGAAAACGTTTAAAACGTATCAAATAATACTATATTTGGATCATGCAGTATCTTACAAGATATCCTATTTATTTAGGTTTTAATTTTATTTGTTCATCCGTCAGGCTACAGTGATTAGGTAGGCTTTAACGTATTCAGCCTTTCAGTATAGGCCTACAGTAAAGTAGAAAGAGTTTGGCCTCATAAAATAATCCCCCAAACAGCGGTCAAAATTGAGCAAAAACAATAAATTTTATTCTGTCACTAATTGATATATATATATTCATCACAATCGAAAATATTTTTGTTTTTAGAATATTTATTAGTGATGCATGCAATGATTACAGAATAACCAAAAAAAAAAATGCAAAGAATGGCAATCACTGATTTTTGAAATTCAAAACATATCCAAATCAGAAATAGTGTCTAACAATTGTGTCCCTTGTTGCACGTCCTGTTTGCTCGTTCTGGCAGAATGCAAATAAAAATAAACTTATATTGACCCCACACTGGCTATTCTACTTGTTGCTCTTTGCATATCTATAGTTCTACATGTGATTTCCTATCCTGTTTGAGCGCTGGTTATCCAGATTTGGTGATCCTGAAAAGTTCCTATCCGGATCAGATTGATCCAATCCGATGTTGCTTTAAAAAACCGGCTTCAAAAGTAAACTGGATTACGTGATCACGGATCGCAAAAAAAGGATTACTAAATTCGGATCAATTTTATACAGATTAAACCTTTTGAAAAACCGGGCCCAGAGGATTAAGTTAACTCAAAACAATATTTCACCTTTCCACATCGAACCCAGGCCGTTTACCTTCAGGAGTCAGAAGTACCGCGATTACTGTCGCCTACTGTTCGTCAGTCAAAAGGCGCGAGTTGAAGGGGGATCGAGCGGGAATCTTTATTGGTGTCGATTTTCAGTCTTTTTAATGATAGGCTTTACGCATCTGTCAATCATCCCTCACTTGCTATTTGGGGGAAGAACCTATTTCGCAATTCACTGAATCGCAGTTCACTGAATCTCGCGCTCCCTTCTGACACGCGCACCTGTTCGCAATTCACTGAATCGCACGCAGTTCACTGGATATGAATCCCCCCCCCCCCCCCCAAAAAAAAGTTTTCTCATCGAATCAACACGAAAAAGGTGAGGGATTTTCATGCCTGATTTAAGATTCATTTTAGGTAGCATCAGAATTCGTATACTCATTTGTTTTGATATATTTAATTTTAAAAGAAATATTGAAGACTTAAATTCAGTCTGGTTCACAGTAGTTCATTTTCTACATTGCTTTCTTTAGTTTGAGGTTAGTGAGGATATGGTTACATCATTTGCAGCCGACTTGGGGAATTTCCCAGACCGAATAAATTGATTTCATAGGATGTTTATTGGATTAAACTCGCTAATAATAATAACACCATAGATTTTGTGTAGCTCTTGCAGAATTATTTTTTTTTTTGTTATTATTGAAATCTATTTTCAAATATATACATTGACTACACTTAACTTTAAAGTAACTGGTGTTTCATTTTAGGTTTTTTTTATTGTGTTGTGTTGAGATGATCTGAGCTGAGCACTAAGCACAGTAATTAGTTCATTTTAATTTTAGCGCATTTTTGGTTTAGCTAGAGTAACCTTGTGCTGAATCCAAACACACTCTTCACATCAAGGTAACCGTTAGCTGCTTTAGGTAAAAGGCAACAGCAATTGGTGGAGTCTGTGATTTGGCATTGCATAAGCACCATGTGACCCTAAAAGATCTCTTTATAAGACCCTCCAGGCAGCAGAGGGAGTTAAGAGAGTCTCTTAAGCACAGCTCTTGAAACATCTTCAACTCAGCAAGCCATCACGAGCAGACCAGCATGTCTTCTATGAACCGTCTGAACAGTAGCACTGGTAGGTTAAGATGCTGTTCTAATCTGAAATACATAGTGCACAAATCTTCAGATCTGAAATTCTTCTTTTCCCCACAGGCTGGAGGAAGAGCAGGTCAAAGAATAAAGATCAACACTTCACCGATGTTCATGGTCTGCCGTGCATTGAGAATCTGGTGTGTTCTGTAAATGAAACCCCAGAGCCCATCACAACCACAATTACAGGTAACATCCCCTCCTGGATCAAAGGCAATTTCCTCAGGAACGGCCCTGGAAAGTTTGAGATCGGAAGAAGTAGGTGAGTATCAGTTCCTTGACAACTGAACAGCTGAACATAATCCTTAGGAAAGTAAATGAGCCATGTTTGCTCCTCAGTTTCAACCACTGGTTTGATGGCATGGCGCTTATGCACCAATTCCACATTGAGGATGGAAAGGTGACATACATGAGCCGCTTCCTCAACAGTGATTGCTACAAGGCGAACCTAGAACATAACCGGATAATGGTGTCTGAATTTGGCACCGTTGCCATGCCAGACCCATGCAAGAACTTCTTCCAGCGGTTCCTCTCGCGCTTCGAGCTTCCGAGTGAGTGTGATGTCTTTGGTTCTGATTGAAGTGGTCTGAAAATGTTCTGCGTATGTACTTGTCATCTCTCTCTTCCCACAGAGCAAACTGACAATGCAAATGTAAGCTTTGTTCAGTATAAAGGAGACTACTATGTCAGCACAGAGACCAACTTCATGCACAAAATTGATCCACTGACACTTGAAACAAAAGAAAAGGTACATACGAATTATGATTAAAAAAAATTATAAAATAGGTTTGTATGGAGAACAAACTGAAGCTGAAATGTGGAAATCATTGTGTTCAGGTGGACTGGAGTAAATTCATTGCAGTTAATGGGGCCACAGCTCATCCCCATGTAGATCCTGATGGAAATACATACAACATGGGCAATTCTTACACTCCAAAAGGTTTGTCAGAAATTTAAATCTTAAAAAAAAAAAACACTTATTGAAATGTCTAAAGAGAAGTATAGCATAAACTGGTTTTCTTTTTCAATTTTATTCTTAGGTGCTTTCTATAATATAATAAAGGTGCCTTCAAAGAAGGTGAGCCCAAAGGATACCCTGGAAGGAGCCACAGTTGTGTGCACAATTCCCTCAGAGGACAAATCCAAACCATCCTACTATCACAGCTTTGGTAAGAGAGCATTGCTACAATCTCTTATTGGAATTTGTTTTTATTATTATTATTTACAAACATATATGCTATTAATAAAAATATAATTATTGTGTGTGTGAATCTTATATTACGCTAAGATTTTTTAAAATCTTTTAAATGTTCATCAGTGTTAAAATGTTCAGCATAAAGTAAAATATATTTTTTAAATTGTAATTTTACAGAGCTTTTACGCCAGCTTTCAGTGTCAAATGATCCTTTAGAAATAATTATAATATACTGATTTGCAGCTCAAGAAACATTTCTTATCAATGTTAAAAACAGTTGTGCTGCTTCATATTTTTGAGGAATAGTGTTACATTTTTTTCATAAGTCTTTAATGAATTGAAATTTCAAAACAACCGCTTTCATTTGAAATAATCTTTTGTACATGTGGGATTACAAATTTTAACTTTTAATTTAATGCATCCTTAATGAATATCCTTTCTTTCTAAATCAAATTTTACTGACCTCAAAACTTTGAATAGTGTGTGTATATTCACACACACACAAACACTTTCACTTTTTTAGCTTTTTATATCAATTTTGGTTGACATTTTACATTGTTATTGCAGCCATGTCCGAGAAGTATGTGGTATTCATCGAGCAGCCAATAAAAATGGATCTCTTGAAGATTGTGACAAGTAAACTGCGCGGGAAGGGGATTAGTGAAGGTGTATACTGGGACCCCAAACAAAACACAGTTTTCCATGTAATCAATAAGCACACAGGAAAGGTAAATACAGCTAATAATTTCACAGTATGTTCACATTTTTACATGTTTTTTAAAAAATCATTCTAAAATGGTCCTGCTTTGGCTCCCTGCTCTTGTATTGTTTCAGGTGAGCCTCGTAAAATATTACGCAAAGCCACTGTCAACCTTCCATCAGATAAACTGTTATGAAGAAAATGGCTTCCTGATCATGGATATGTGCTGTTCTGATGATGGCCAAGCAATTAACAACTACATGATTCAGAATCTTAAAAAGTCCGGGAATGCTCTAGATGAGGTCAAATTTACTTCTACAAGAAAATTCTACACTATATCTATGAGTAAATGCGCCCTTGTTCTTCAACGTAACTTTTTTTTTTTTGTTGTTGTTGATAGGTATACAACACAATGTGCAGAGTATTCCCCCGCCGTTTTGTCCTGCCATTGAATGTGGACAGTGACATACCCTGTGGGCAAAATCTCAACACGCTCTTAGATAGCACAGCAACAGCCATCAAGACCGACAAGAACAAGGTTGGATTATGTGGTTAACTTATTTTCTCGCTTTCTTTTACTAATTTCTCTGCATGCTATCCAAAGAAACGTGAATTTCCAAAGAAAATGATTTTCCATGTGTATTAATGCAGGTGTTTTGCACACATGAAGATCTCCATAATGATGATCTCAATGAATATGGAGGTCTGGAATTCCCACACATCAACTATTCAATGTGCAATTCCCACCCCTACCGTTACTTCTACGGATGTGGCTTCAGACACCTGGTTGGAGACTCCCTCATAAAAATGGACCTTCAAGGCAAACAAATAAAGGTTAGCTAGGAGTAATAAGTTTATGTGCGCAGAATTTCTTTCAGTCACTTTTAATGTTTAGTCATTTGAACTAATATTTCAGCTTATTTTATGACAGGTGTGGAAATATACAGGGATGTTTCCGTCAGAACCAATCTTTGTCTCTTCACCTGGTGCTGTAGAAGAGGATGATGGTGTCATCCTGTCCGTGGTCATTACCCCAAATCAGGTATAACACGTCATGTTCCTCAGTGGTATCAAAAATTGCTGGTTAGCTTTTCAAAAATAAAAGAAAATATATTTCTGGGCTAATGAGTAATTGTCCCACCAGGTCAAGAGCACCTTCCTTCTGGTGCTGGATGCAAAAACATTTGAAGAATTGGGCCGTGCTGAAGTACCTATCACCATTCCATATGGATTTCATGGAACTTTCCAATATAGACACTGAAAGACGCTTTTAAAAAGCCCAAATGTTTTAGAAGATGATCATGCAGTCTCTGATTAACCTGCTCTCATTTTTACTTTTCTACATGTATTGTTTTCTCCCTTTTATTAAACACTTGAACTTAATAAGAATGTAATAAAATAACAAGTGCTTGTATGTATCTGCAAATTGTTTTTAGGATTGTAACCACATAACTTTATTTCAGCAGAACACCTAAAGTATTTAGCTAATTTTATAAAGTATAATCATCAACTTCTAAAGAATAATATGAACATGTATAATAAATGTTTAAACAATGTCTTATACATTGATGCTTGTAGAGCAAATGAAATGCATACATAAATCACGTAACACCACAGAACTGAACCTATCCTTGTAGTTTGTCAGAGATCAAAGCCAGAGATTGTCTCAGGTGTTCCTTCTTCTCTTTGAGATGAGTTTCCAAGCTCCTGGCTTCAGTAAGTATATCTTCCAGTTCTCCAAGCTGTGAAGCATCCCCTACAGCTCTTTGCCTTAGAAGATACCATGTGAAATTAATGTTTGAGTAAAGCTTATAGATCCACTGCTTATGAGACAAAGGGGTACAAATTCATCCAGTTACCTCAAGACCTCGCAGTACTTTGAAAAGATGACACTGACTTCTTGGTTAGCGTCTAAAATATACAGACATACAGAAAAATAAGCAAGGTGCCTCACAAGTTTAATATGTCTTCAAGAATCGTAGTGAAAGATAACTAAAACAGCTGTCACAATATACTATGCTACACAACCTCACAAATGTAAAATATTAAAGAGAGTTCTTTATTTCGACAGCATGAGAGAGAAAAAACAGGACTTGCCTGCCAAGGCTGTTTCAAACCCATTAGACAGGTCTCCAGCTGCTGATCTGAAATGCTGTTCCTTCATCTTTTTTGCTGGAGATGTCTCAGATAATTGTGGATTCTCGACCTACATGTATATTTGTGAGTATTCAAAAAGTAAACCAGGCAAGAATACTTCATAGAAGTCAACATCTGGCTATTTCGTGTGACTGTAGATTCAGTCGTGTTATCAGTTCAATTCCGGAGGACCTCGAAATCCTCACCTCGCGTGTTTTCGCTTGACGCTTTTTCATTTCTGTTCCTCTGACCGCCATGGTCATGCCTCTTTGGTGCGCTCGAGACAGCACCGCGTGATCGGTTTCCTGTGACCGAAGAAGAAAGTGGTGAAATATCCATTATCAAGATAATATTCTCCTATACAATACATTATTCTCACAATCACAATACAACACCGTCTTCTTAACCATCATATTTTGCCTTCAGCCTTCACAGCCACCTATATTATGACAAACATCTGTGAACATTTCATTTGTGACCGAGTTCTCCTTGGTCGCGACAAGTTCGTTAAGCAGGAGCTGACTTGCTCGACTTTTTATATTAAATCAAACGATTAACCTTACCTTAATTGATAATCCTTTGATCAAATCAATAAAAAGAAACTTTTGTTAAAAAGTTCAAATAAATGACAGAAAATCGATTACCTTCGATAAACTCGGTCACTCGATCGCCTCAGTTATGCTCCAACCGCCACTGCTTTTGAATTGGTCAATGATCGCGCGCTCACAGAAAACGCGTACGCCACAAACGACAGATCATTCCTAATTAGAAATAGGCTACAAATATTTAGTGTCTTTACAAATTATGACCAGCAGATGGGGGCTTTGGACAAACTGACTCACGACATGATAAAAAGATCCTGCAGAACAGTGATGAGGAAAGGAAATTAGGAGAAGGTTCTCGTGCTAGTTATGAATATTGGAGATTGAAACATGGTCTTATTTTATTTAAAGAGTATGCAATTCAAATCAGTTTGTCTGAAGTGACCCATGTTTTTTCCCCCCGATTTAATAAATCTATTTCCACGGCGTTTTATTGGGACATTTTGACCTCGTGATGAATATGTAAACAAACACAATAAAATATGTATTTTTGGTCGGTTTTGAATTATTAATATTATTATAATTGTTAATTAATAAAATTACCCATTCAAATACATTTTACCCCAATTTTAGGGATGATGTCGAAATAAAATGTTCTTTTTGTATAACCGTCCCCGAATCAATCCCTTATTTGGGTCTTGCCAATCTACAGTTTATGTAAAACAAAGAGAAACAAAACATCATGTGCCAGCTGTATCCATGGTAATGAGTGTGAATGTGGTTGACCGCTAGAGGCGCCCTGTCACACATCACACTCAACATACACAAACATGGCGTCAGAGCAGACACGCAAGATGCTGCCGCTCAGTCGCTGTGCCATATATCTGTTATTATTACTCGTCCCCGGCGCGATCTCCTCCACGCTTCGACTTCACCATGACCAGAGATTCATGCTACCACAGGACAGAGGTTTCTCCCGAGTGAGTGCACACCGCGAGCATGCAGAAAGTCGCATCGTGCGTCTGGAGAGAGAAGTCGCGGAGGCTTCAGCCGCGCACCAGCTTCGCGTTCGGCGGAATGTTGCTGGAGCACCCGTGCCAAAGGTTTATGGAAGGGTAAGCGACGGTTACATTCATTAGGTGTTGTTGCGTATAGGTAATAATGGCAAATGCATAGCTTTTGCATAAGCTCATAAAATATTGAATTCAGTATCCCTTATAGTTGTGTACCATTCACCTTTGGTTTGCACGCAGTCACCTAGAAGTGTAATTGACCTGTTTGTCAGATGAAGGTTCTCGCACGCCCCTTCACGATTGAAATCTTGGGGGTAAATAATTCTCACCTTTCGCTGATGCTTTACTTTACCTGATATCTATTGTTTTACTCTGTACTATATAAAGATGAAGTCTTATACACATTTTTTTTCCCCTAATGCCAATTATTAATAAATACTCTAATAAGAAGAGATGTTATATTTAGCTGAACAGACGTTTTTATGCAGTATTTTGACTCACACTTATATGATTTCATATTTTTGTCAAAACATACGGTATCATTTTCCCTTTTATTTCTGTTTCTTTATTGTGCATGTTCCTTCTAGAATAATAATAATAAGCAAACATTCAGCTGCCGTCTTATAATTTTTTAGATGTTTTTATATGATTAAGTATTGTTTAATGAAGGGGAGACTGAGGCTAGTACTAATATTTCTCAGCTTAGGTTTTGTTTTTGAAAAGTTAATTTCTTTGAATATTTTCACACTTTACTGGCTAGAAAAAAAAGCCTATTGTAGGATTTTTGGCAACATTTAGATGGTGAAACGATTTTAAAACCCCAAATAAAAAGGCAAATATTTTTGACAGCTAACCCCATTCTCCCTGAATATAAATGATGCTTTTTCTCCAAAGGGTTTATGTTTAATGTCAGTGTCTTGGGAATTAGAAACAGACTTCGCTCGTCAGCGTTCCTATTAAATGTAAGGCACAGTGTTTCTTTGTTTGTTTACCATCAGGATGGAGCTTTATTACGCAAGCATTAACAAACCAGAAGGGCATAACTGGTTACATATTTCTGCTGGTAAATTTCCCAGCTAAACATTTCAACCGCTTGAAGTGCTTCGCTTCAAGATGTTTGTTAAGTCAGGCATGCAACAGTTACTAGTTTTGCTTTTCCATTGAGCCTTTGATTCCTAGAATGGGTCAAACGGCTGAATTTTATCTGAAAAACAAGTCATTGTGCTATATCTACAGAAACAGGATTGTGATTGCTAGTGTAAATAAATATTATGGTTTTTGTAAGAGCTTTCTTGCTGATCTCAGATCATGAGCTCAAACACACTCGTCTACAACAGCATGTGATGGTAATCAAAGTATGTTGCGAGGTGTTATGACTCACTTCTTGCGATACACTCTAAAATAGAGGTATGATATGAATCTATATTGGTTGAAGTTTATCACTATGAAAGGTAAAAACAGTGGGGTTAAGAGTGGGTAAAAACAGGATCTGATTTGAAAAACAAAGAATTGAACAGTAGAGTGTCAAACCATTGCAGTATTTTTTTTTTTTTAAATGTTTGTCTTATTCTAATGATGTACAAAAGAAAATGTCTCAAAATGTGAAAAAATTCAAACTCTAAGCAGGGTATCATACCATAATATTCTTCTTCTCTAATGCATATGCATTCAGAGCAGTGGGCGGCCGCTAAGATTTGTGACTTTTCCCCTTTTCACCCTCTGGCGTGTACAGGAAATCCTGTATGAAGTGTTATTAGTGTCCTGGATAGAGTCCATAGCAGTTGATATGAGGTGAATTACCCCCTCAGACGTTCCAATTAAGATCTCCCATCTGTATCCCCCCCTCCCCCCCTCCCCTTCCTTCCCTCTTTCAGACCTTTTGGTTTATGTGTTGTTTTTGGCACATGGGGGGAATTGGTGTTAGGTAAGAAGTAACAGACATCAATCCACACTTTTTGTCTATTCAGGTAACCTAGAAAAAGTCCCCAGCTCTGCCAAGGATATAAACAATCTTAAAGGATCTTTTTGTTGTCTTTGCAGACCTGTTGTGACACACAATTACTCACCGAGTTTAGAGAATTGTGACAGAGTCATTATCATAAATATGCAGTTCAGCACCAGACCCCAAGAGCAGGACCTGAAGGCAAATGCCTTTGCAGACTTTGTAGCAATGGGTGTTTTTATTGGGGGAAAAAGCTTTTAATCCTAACAACTGACATTTATATTTTTATATATATGTATAATACATTCGACACATTAGTTTATTGCTTTTGGAGACTATTTCTTCTTTCATAATTTAATGGGATATATTTCGCAATAATGACCGAGCAGCCCTGATTAAGCAATAATTATTCTTAGAAGACTGTTGTATGTTCTGAGCAAGATTTCCAGTAAATTTAATTCATCTCATGGACCTTGGATCTTGATCCATTCCATTCCCTCGTTTATTAAGCCACGTTAAGTAGATTGCTGGCAAACAAATGCAGTTTTGTTCTAGTATGTAAAGTATGTAATGCAGAATCATTACCTTAGAGTAATACCCAGAATCTAAATGAGACTTGACATCCCCTCACCTTTCGCAGGATAAGCCTTAACTTACTTCATGAGTCATGTGAAGTCAGTATTTAATCTTATTTGGAAATAATTTTGGACTGTATGACCGTTATAGTAAAACAAGATTATGTATTTTTTGTATTTGCCTTTACATTCCTTTTAGTTTTTCTTAATGTTTAAAAATTATGGAAATGACCCTAATTCAGCTTGGATCACATTAGTATTCCTGTTAAAACATGTATGACATAAGCAGCCTTACTGGCAGAGTATTTTAGTTTCGTTTTCTGTGATAAGAAAGTTTAAAACCCTTGGGAAATAAGATGGAGGGCGGTGTGGATGTTTATAATTATTCCGTGGAGTATTACTGGAACTTGTCTGAACAGCCCTCTGGTTTACTTTCGGTTTTCCTGAAGTTGACTTCTCTTCCATTAAACTCAAGCTGAAACAGAACTTACACAGATGAGTCATGTAATCTTCATAGTAGTTTCTTTAAGGTTGTGTTCACACTCTTAGTTTGGATCTCTTGGTTCTTTTAGGCTGGACCAAAAAAGAAAATGATACGTTTAATCCTCGTTCCCTTAGCGTTTCCACTGTCATTTTTAAGACCACTTAAAGATACAAAACAAACTACTTTTATGACATATGTTCTGATGAAACTTACAGAACATCCAAAACAAATGCGTTCCTTGAATGTGCGTAGATATGATGGTATTTTGACCAGCTGAGAACTCGTGAAGAGTTTCTAAAATGTGTAAAGGAGTCAATATAACGGCAGGAATTCCTGCATTGTGCTCATACAAATGAAGATTGAACTGTAATTTGCAACATCACGACTATGACGAGGAAAACCAGGTATGCTTGAGCATTCTGTCCTTTTTCAGGTTGCATCTTGTGACATCGTATCCTGTTTTTGGTTCGTTAAAAGGTCTCTGGTCTGTGTTGTGTTCATATTTCAGTCGATTCGCATCAGAGGTTGTTTGGAAGTGGACCGAAACCCAAGTGGTTTCGGTCTGCTTGTTTGATGCGCACCAATGTTTGGAAAGCAGCGTTCACACTTATTCAAATGAACCGCACTAACAGAGCAATCGCACCAGAGTTTGTTTTAGTCAAACCGTACCTGCCAAGTGTGAACTCATCCTAAAAGACAATTTCCAACATAAACATCAACAAGAAAATTACAGATGAACCCAATATTAATCTTGTTGGCAAATAATATGTGTGAATGGACATTTCTGGATGTTCATGCATTACATCGTAGCATAACACATGCCTGTAATGGTCCCATAACTTAACCATACTGAAATAATGAAACAGGCCTTAAGCCTTTAACAGGATAATGACTCCTTGGTTTTCCTTTGGTTACGGCCACAGTGTTATTAAATGTGTGGTTCACCCATATTTTTCATAGTGAATCTCGTATGGTGGGTTGCCAGAAGGAAACCGGTAGGCAAATTGTTGAACTGTTGGCCCAAACGTTAATGCTGCAGAGATGATGTCATGGTTTCAAGCTGTGCTTTGCTTGCAGCGATGGGCGAAGGTGCTCTAGTGCTTCCACTCTCTCGTTCTGCCTCCTTTCCTTCTGTTTCCCTGCTGAATAATACATAAGAAACTGAAAAACATGAAATAATTTCTCTCATTCCTCACTGCTTTTTTCAAGCAAGAAGGAACATGAAGTTAATTGTACTTGTCTTGCTGTTGATGCTTTCGGGATATTTGCAGGATAACCTGAAGTTGCAGACAGGCCTTTAACTCTCTGAATAAGCAGACACAAGAGTTTGCCTGGCTGAAATGGATCAGGTTGCAACCATTTGCTCCTTTACAGTGTTTGTTGGCAAGGTTGTGGGAAAAGCTCTTCTACACGTACTGATGAGATGGAGGGGAGGGGAGATGAAAACTAAACTGTTTTTAGAGATTAATTTGCTGTTATAAAACCAACAGTCAACCATAAATTTGTACAAATTGACATTTTCTCCACACTAATTTGGGACAAAAGTCATTGATTCTTTCCATGGGTGTTCAATGAATCTGTCTAATGTCATTTAATGATAAAAAAACATTTTTACACGGATAATTTAAAAAAAGATACAAATGGATTAAGAAATGGTTGCACTTTAATGGTTGCATTAAAATTAGTTCTCAATGTTATTTTATTATTATATGTAATTAATTTAAAATTTTCATCAAAAACTTGTTTTAAATTTTTTCGATGTGCAAAGTCATGTATTTACATTTTAATTTTGAATTAATAATTTGATCGTCGAGTGCTTCATTTTATTTAAGTGCCGTTTCTAGTCCATAAACTCCCACGCTCTGAAGCGTCAAAACATTCCTCTGTTTGTTTAAGCAGCCTGAAACAGCAACATTTACAGCAATGGCGTGAGTTTGGGACAAGACTAACTGGTTGTTTGACTGGTTGCAGATGGAATATGATTAAATTTTCTTCTACTTTGAATAGTCTAAAAGGCATAGGTTGGACTGGCCATTAAAACATTGGCACATTGTTGAAAGATTTTGTTACACATCAAATTTAGAATGTAACATTCTTTATTAAGTGAGTTAATAAAATGAAATTGAATACCTTTTAGGTAAAGTATGGATTATATAGCTGTCCCATATCATGAATAGAGGTCAAATAAACCTTGTGCTTTGAGGCTATATGTAAAACCTCCTCTATAAGTTTCCTTAACATCTCTGTCAGTCTCCTAAAGTCTCTCTGTTGTACTGACACTGCTTGCCAAACAGGCCTACAAGGGAAATTTACTGCCTTGTCATGGTGAATAAAAATATGACTGTGCATTCAAGGTGAAGTAGTTTGAGGAATCACTGTTTGTACATTACAAACAAAAACAAATATTCCCAAATGAACATCAGTATGCCTCTTTTGCTAAGCCTATGCTGTATATATATATTTTTAGATGCTATAGAATATGGAAGTATTTTTCTTTTTTTGAATATCTGCTGTTTTTGTTGAAAGTCTATAATGTGACCTTTCAAAAAATGAGTAGTTTTAACATGCTAATGTTAAAGGGAAAGACCTTCGTTTATCTCCAGAACACAAATTAAGTTATTTTTGATGAAATCCGAGAGGTTTCTGATCCCCAAGAGAAAGCAATGTAATTATTACCCTATACAAGGTCCAGAAAGTAGTAAAGACATCGTTAAAATAATCTACGTGACTGCAGTGGTTCAACCTCAATGTTATGAAGATACGAGAATACTTTTTGTGCGCAAAAAATATTCTTGTTGCTTCATAACATTAAGGTTGAACCACTGCAGTCACATTAACTATTTAAACAATTTCTTCCTTTTACAGGCCTTGAAAGTGGTTATAATACTGTAAGTAATTAAACCTGTTGTTTGCCAGTGATCCACTACTTGTTCCTTAGATAGGAAAAGAAATGGTGTTAGAGCTTTTTATTCTTTTACATAAACAAGCTTTTGCATCTTCTCTTTTATGTCTGACAGGAGATTTCAAAGTAGAACCCATTTGAGGATGCCATAGTCATCATGCAGAAGTTTGAATTAAAGATGAGACAGGCTGTTCTTAGTGGAAAGAGAAGAGGGGGGTGGACATGAAAAGATGACACACATTTCTTTGTTCGGCAGATCAGATTGGGACACCGCAGCCCATAGTTTCACTTTTCCTGCTGCTGTGGTCTAGCTCAGCTCGCTTCCGTTCTGTTTCTATGTGTTTGCGGTTGTGTTTGTTTTCTCCAAGGCTGTCAGTCTTAAGTGCAAAAGACACACCTGCAGTGTTTTATTAGAGTCAACACCACAAACTCAAGGTTGTCAAATACAGATTCCTTTTAGCTGATTTTACAAATTCAGTGTGACTCTGGTGGAAAATGACCCAGTGAGAGAAGCAGAAACTGAGAAACTTTGAGTGAGTTATAATGTGTTATGCCTTGACAGCTTGATTTGTACTGTGGAAACCTGGATACTTCTCTGACCACAGTAAAATAAATTCCACTTAAAGCTAGTCAGCTACATTTCGATTAGTTGTTCATCATATTTTTCATTCACAGGCCAACCTGAACGATTCTCATAATCAGATGGTCGTCCACTGGGCTGGGGAGAAGAGCAACGTCATAGTAGCGTTAGCCAGAGACAGTGTTGGTGCCACAGATCCCAAGACCAGCTCCGTAAGTATACCAGTTGTATTCTAGAACATTTCAAAAAGTTTCTTATTAAATAGCATTTTTTGACTTCCAACATATATGGACTGTGCGCTGTAAGATAAGAATATCTTGTCCAGCTAGTTTTTCTGAGTCATACAGATGAAATGCCTCCCGCTGTTCTTCAGTTCCCTGCACTTTATCATTTTAAATGCTGCCGACGTAACTCACTGCACAATCTAGAGAGACTGTTTTGTGACCTTGAATGCTATTTTTCTATCTGTGTGGCAATAATTGCAAACTTTTCGATAATTGCAAAGCTTTTATGTTAAACATTATCTAATGCAAATGCAGGAACAAATGTGGAGCATTTATATTTAACGGGGTGCTGGAGATTGAAGTGCTTTACAGGTGTTCTTTGTGATAAACGATTGAAGGGAAAAAGAACTCCAAATGCAAATCAGATTCTCATAGGACCTGAGATGATGCTTTATTTTCAAAAGATTGACTGCTTATGATCACTTACTTTTTTGAGGCATATTCTAGTCGATTCACATGCATCCTCCTTGGAGAATACAATCCCAGAATGCATTGCGATACAGTCTCTGAAATTTTGCAAGATGGCAGACAAATGAATGAAATTAAATTAATGATATTCACTTTATTGTCTTTGAAGGGAAATTTGTCTTGGACTCATAAAACTTACATACCCCTGCCAATTGTAAATAAGTAAAAGAACAACAATACCACCAAATTGTATTTATAACAATAGAAATGTAACTAAAAGCGACTAAAGTAATTATGAAAAACAACCAATACTGAAAAATATTGACGTAAACAGTTGAATCTAATTAAAATGGATTATCATGCCCAAGAAAATGAGATTAAACGGTGTGTTTAGCAACATGCTATCAAACTGAATTAGTCCCAGTGCATTTCACATAAGTAGCATTTTTTATTTTTGAAACAAATCAAGTTGTTTATTTGATAATCAAGCTGTTAGCTTAGCAATGTTCTAACATCAAACTCTGTTGGATTCTGTTGTAAGAGGAGTCTAAACTGGAGCTCACTTAAGGAGCATTATTTTTGAGACAAAAGGAGTTGCTTTTTAAATGGATATTTTTAGCTTAGCTACATGCTAACATCAAACTCTATTGGATTTAATTGAAAGCATAGAGCTAACTTATAGAGCGATATTTTTGAGACATAAAAAGTTACTCCCTAAGAATGAACCAAATTAGATTCATATGAAAATTGCCATGTTGACTTAGAAGGCAGCTACCTATTTAAATGGTAAACAAAGCCGTTTTGGAACAGAGCTACAATTTCAGCAGTGTATGAGGTTGAAATACTGTTGTTTATTTAACAGGTGTACGTGTCCTATGACTATGGAACCACCTTCACCCACGTATCAGAGAAATTTCTACTGGCGTCTGGCGACCAGGAGGACAAGAAACAGGTCATCTCACAGTTTTACCACAGCCCTGCCGACAACAAACGAGTAAGTGTGTGAGAGACATTAACTGGCCTATCAGTGTGACATCCTTGAGTTGTCTTGTCTTTATGAGCTTAAACCGAGGTCATACAAGACCGCTGTGACACAAACCGCTTCCCGGCCATCTGCAGCTGTGACCTTCCACCACTCCAATTGGTTATACACCCACAGATGGTGTTATCCAAGAGAGCAACTCCAAGGGCTAGGGAAAAACACAAGCTACATCCTTAATCTCTTGCCCTTGGCACCCACCATAACTAACTGCTCCATTGAGGCTTTGTGGGGTGCAAAGGCTCATGGGAGTTGGAGTGGGGAGCTGCAGATGTGGCAGAACTGCTGCGGGACTCTGCATTGCGTCTTTGCAGGGGCTGACGGCAGCAGACGGTGACCATTCATCTGGAGTCAATGATGTGGCTGGCGCTGCAGCTGCCGCCTGCTGCTGCTGCTGAAAGATTGAAGCTAAAGTATTACGAGTGTAATTTGTAAGGCTTACAACTTCTTGGTAGGAGCACAGGGCTTTTTAATTACATTTCGAGTGGTCAGAGTAACTCGCACCGTTGGTCCACATGTGGAGAATCTCAGTTGTTACAGATGGGATAATTAATAGAGATATTGGCTGGGTGTGGTTTGTTGTGATAAAGTAATAATCCTGACGTAAAATCTCATGTGAAGAACTGTAAAGAATGAGCTGATAGGCAATCATAATTCAGTCCTTGAAGACATACTAGACCTGTTATTTTGAATGATCTCTTTATAGTGGCTTTTGACTTGGAAGTATGAATGGGTTTTCTGATAATTTACTGATTATTATTCACTATTTTATATATATATATAAATAATTAATGTCAATTATCCAACAGTAACATTATTACTGTTTTCACTTTTTAACTATTATTAAAAATATTTAATATAATTATAAATTATTATAATAATAATAATTTTCACTACTAACTAACGAAATCATTTGACTTGTTGAGAAGAGGTCCGTTGTTAATTCTCTAAGCTGTTTAGTCTGATGGTCACGGTTCATGCTGGAGATGCATATGCTCTACTTTCTCTTTCTTCTTTTTCTTTTCTTTCATTTTTCTGTACGGCATTACGTTTCTTTTTAAGTCGAATGTTTCTGTTTCAGTCCCAGTCCTCATTGCATCTGAATCTGGAGAGAGAAAGTGCCCTGCTTCCATAACCAGGCCATGGAGAGGACAATTTATAGTGGAGTTTATAAGGAAGGCTCTTAAATGAAAGATCAAAGAGAAGGGAGGCAGATTAGAACGTCAGAAATGCATAATCTGAATAATTAATAATGTTAAAAATATGTTTTTATACTGTGCTTAAATGCTTTGATGTTCTTGTAGTGCCAATTGTATGAAATCATAGATCTTCTGTTGTCATCAACCACTACAGAGGTTAAAGGGTTAGTTCACCCCAAAATGAATAATCATTTATTCACCCTCATGTTTCAAACCTGTATGACTATTTGTGGAAAGCAAAAGAAGACATTTAGCAGAATGTTGCGGCTGCTCTTTTTCACACAATGAATATGGATGGTGATTTATATTGTCAAGTTATAAAAAGATTTGTAAAAAATCATCATAAAGACAGTCTGGGCTCCAAACTGCGTCTAAATGGTCGCATTTTGCAACCTTTTTTCCTGCTGGCGCAACTAAATTTTGTTACAACCACCATGTTTCCCAACTGATGAGAGCTGGCATTTCTGTTGCACATAATGCATATGAGAAACATCTAACGGCAAATGAAACGATAGAGGAACGGAAACGCATTACTCGTTTGAGCTGCAAAGCGCGGACCTTTTCTGCTCGACATTCATAAATATCACAACACAGCGCGACCTCAGAACAGACTCTCGCGTGCCGATCTTGAATACATGATCCTGTTTCTACACACCGCTGGGAGACTGAGTAAGAAAGCGTTTGAATGAATATAATCGCAGCGAGCTCTAGTGGCAAGCATTTAAATTCAGTCAGGTATTCTGTTATAAACTACAGGTATCAGATCAAACACCGCTGAAGTGGAAACCAGGAGAAATATCGAGCCGTGAATGAACAAGTTATATAAGGCTCTCCAGTCCACAAAAAATCACCAATATTCACCATGGATTTAATGTAGTAATGCTAACTGTATCGGAGAAGTATTCGAATGCTTTTGCATTGTTCATATCAGGGTTCATGCAAACTTTTGAGAGTGAAATTCAAAAACTTTTCAAGGCTTCACACTTTTTCCAACACTAAGCTTTAATTTTATTGTAATTTGCGCTAATGCTCCCCATTTCTTTTCTGATTTTTCCCTTGCAGTACCTATTTACTGACACCACGAACAGTTACCTGTGGAACACCTTTGACTTCTGCAAAAGTGTTCAGGGTTTCTCCATCCCATTCAAGCCCACAGACTTACTGCTGCACAGTAAGAGGCCTAACCTGGTCCTTGGTTATGACAGTTCTCACCCCAATAAACAGGTATGAACACTGAATTTTTTTTTTTTTCAGTCCTGGGATTTTTTTGTATAACCTGTGTCCAGTTTTAATAAGATGAATGGCACTGCCATTTAGGCCTTTAGCTATTTGTGGAGATTGCCCTTTTGAATTTTGCACTAAGCAGCAGGTTTTGATTTGAGGTAATCATCCATATTTTACAAACCAGAAGCTGGTTCGTGACGAATGTTCTTAACCGTTATAACAGAAAATGCTGACTCTTAAGGACTTGTTCTTCTTTCTGTTTTCTTGTTTAATTTCCATTTGGCAGCTGTGGAAGTCAGATGACTTTGGTGAGACGTGGGTGTTGATTCAGGAGCATGTGAAGTTCTACTTCTGGTAAGATCAAACCCTATGAGGGTGTTGTTGTAATGTGTGTGTGTGTGTGTTCATCGTCAAATTTGACTTTCGGTGTGATGTGTGTACCATCTTGGTCCAGAAGTTGACATTTAACTACAATTATTCCACCATGATTGTAGTGATATACAAAATTATATGATAATATATTATCACAAAATATTCTTTTTCTAATGCTGCTGCAATAAGTTTTATATATATATATTTGGTATTTATTATAAATTGAATGTTGTGAATAGCTACTTATTAGCATCCTTTTTTGAGTTTAAAACAAATACTACACTTTTAAACTTTTGATTCATCAAAGAATCCTACAAAAAATGTGTAATGGTTTCTTCATAAGTATTAACCAGTGTAATAATAATAAATGCTTCTTGAGCACCAAATCAGCAAATTAGAATGCTTTTTGAGGGATCATGTGACACTGAAACCTGGAGTAATGGTATTTGTTTAGCTATTTTTCACTGATGAGCAGCTTGTGAGTTGACAAACATACAGTGCTCTACTTGTATACGTGATCTGCTTTGATTCCCTCTTTCTTCAGTGTTATTCCGACCCACTCATTTGCAGATATTTCATACGTGGCCTCATTGCTATGGTTTTGATTGCTGTCTAAAAGAACAGGGTGTGAGTTTTCAGCTCGTTGATATGATAAACAACCGAAATGATCAGAAATCAGGAAGATCTCTGGCAAATCCAGTGGTTGCTCTTCACTTTCTTCCGCACAGGAATTTTGCAGCAGTGTTTGTAGTTTGAGGAGGGTTGAATGCTTTCTGCTGTCTCACTCAATTTATGAGTTTATGTAGGAATGTGAAACTCTTGCTTTGGGTTGCAGCCAGCACTTCGTGTTTGCACAATCAGGCACTGGCATCGAAAGCAAGCAGCAAATAGAAATAACAGAGCAGCGCTTATTGCTCTTTCCATAATCGTTATATGCCACAGGATACGATCCGACCGGAAGACCGGCGCTAATTAGAATGTTACGACTGCAATTCATCACAGACATGATTAACTTTTTTTATTTAACTTTAGCTCAAATGTCTTGAAATGTCTCAATGCCAGATCAAATTTGTTTGGTACATTATTGCACCAGAACAGTCTGAGATGTATAAGGAAGAGGTCATTGTTCTCAAGCATGTGGGCTGCCGTCCAGAGAGACCGCTTGATTGTGAAATAGTCGGTTGTGGATATTTCTCTGATGAGGCTCAGACTGCGGCCATATTAATAATTGATTGTGTCTACCAGCCACGGCCCATTTCATCTGCTGGAGTGGCAGTCAGTGGCTGTGGAGATAACATCAGCGACCCACTGAGACGGCCCGACACAAATGACTCGAGTGCTCGGAGACCGACGACACAATCGCTGCAGCGATAACCCCTCTGTTCTTTGCTCTGAGAGCTCTCACAGACTGTCCCTGGCTTAAGATTGTCAGAAGAACCTGTACATTTCAAAGAGCTTCCCTCTTTCTGGTTTGACGGACATTTTCTCTTTCTCAACGTTTTTTTTTTTTTTCTTTCTTTTTAAGAGAGAGCGTGATCAGGAAGTGTTGCGAGCCAGCAACAATCTCTTGTCAGATGTTGGATGTCTTTTTGGGATGCATGACATATCAGTTATTTATCAGACATTAGCTGATCATTTGAATCTTTCAACTGTATTTGTTTACACTTTTTATATTTAGTTTACTTTTGTTCAATTAAATCTTTCAAAACACTAATAATTTAGTAATACTGTTAAATGTAATCTTTAACAAATCTCAAAATGAATATTCATTTTTTTATACCGTACATTGTAGTGGCTAAATTCAATTTTAGTTTTTAAACAGGCTAATTTAATTTTTTAAATAAAACCTTTTATTTTTAATTACAGCAATGTTTTTTCAGGAATGCTATTATTTTGAACTTCATTGAAAGAATCTAAAAAAAAAAACGTATTACAGTTTCCACAAAGATATTGAGCAAAACAGCTGTTTTTAATGTTGATAATAATAAGAAATGTTTCTTGAGCAGCAAATCAGCATATTAGAATGATTTCTGAAGGACCATATGGCACGGAAGACTGAAGTAATCAATATATTAAAATAGAAAAGAAGTGATTTTTAAATTGTAATAATATTTCACAATATTACAGTATTTTTGATCAAACAAATGCAGCCTTGAGCATAAGAGACTTTATTCACTTGTGTTTCTAAGACATAATATTATAGAAATTAAGATCGGTAAGTTTTTAGCCGAATAATTGTCGATTTATTGGTGTTGGCCAGAATCGAATATTAATGCATCCCTCATGAAGACATACTGTAGTCTTATGAATTTCTAATGTAGCTGTTAGAAGGAATGAAGAAGTCCTGTCAGACAGCTTGACTGCTGTTTTAAAGGTCAACAAACAGACCTTCAGTGTGTGTTTGGGTTTTCTGGGTGTGAATTGTTGTTTGTTGACTGTGTTCTCTGAGCTCTCAATTGGTTTTCAGCTTTAATCTAGACGAACCAAAGGCGGATCTGCAGGGCTGGTTGAAAGCGCTGTAAGCTGTTTTTATCCGTCTCTCACTCCGCTGCTGGACATGCTGAACTCCCAGTTGTGAAATAGAAAGCAAGCGGCAAGGTTTGCGTGTTTGTTCCCCTGTGAGATAATCCTTTCATCCTCTAGCTTGATGATTTAAGAGCCAGTCTCAACAATCAGCAGCCCTGTGTGTTTAAAGAGGAAGTGAAGTCAGGCCTTTGGTCCAGAGTGGAGAGAGACTCTCCTGTCCGTTTATCTGGAACTGCTGCCCATTCCTCCGTCTATAGTCTTGATCTCTCACACTCACCCTGAATAATTTATTAGTTTCATTGTGCAGGAGACAGATGAGGAAAATTGGTTCAGTGTAAGTTGTGAAGTGTAAAGTTGCTTGAATTGGCTTTGCAAAGTGGAAGTACTGTAGCTATTGATCATTGCTATTGATGAATGCAGCTGAATATGCCCTGTACAGCTTTTGCATTTGGAGCAGTTTGCAAGTCATTAGGAAATACAATACCAAAGATATTAGTTACTTTATTATTACAATGTTGGATATTACTTTTGAAGCAATGTTCAAATGTTTGGTTGTCGGTAAGATTGTTTAAATGATTTTGAAATGAGTATTTAATGTTAAACAAGACTGCATTTGTTTGATAAAAGATACAGTTAAAACAGTAATATTGTGAAATATTATTACAATTTAAAATAACTGTTCTGATGACGAATATGAATTTCAAGCAGTCATTACTCCAGTCTTCAGTGTCACTCATAAGATCCTTCTGAAATCATTCTAATATACTTATTTGATGCTCAAGAAAGTGTAGTATTTAATATTAAGACATTAATATGGAATTGTTTACTTTCTGAAACCATGTATACATAAAATGGAACATAAATTTATACTTAACTAAGAAAAAAAAACACATACAGAGAGGGGGCTTTTAGAAGTCCACGTGTGTTAAAGGGTTAGTTCACCAAAAAAATAAATTCTGTCATTAATAACTCGCTCATGTCGTTCTAAATCTCTTAAGACCTTCGAAGGAGACCTTCCAACTGCGCAGGAGACTGACATGGAAGAGATTGTTGAATAAAGTCATTATTTTTGCTTTGTTTTTGCGCACAAAAAGTACCCACGTCGCTTCTTAGAATTAAGATTGAACAACTGTAGTCATGTGGACTATTTTAACAATGCCTTTAGTACCTTTCTGGGCCTTGACAGTGGTAGTTAAATTGCTGTCTGTGAAGCAGACAGAGCGCTTGCGGATTTCACAGAATTTTCATTTTCTGTCGTTTCATATTCTGTCTTTCTATTCCCCAAGGGGTGTGGAGCCATATGACAATCCCACCACAGTGTTTGTCCAGCGCCATGAGCCCCAGGGAGACTCCAGCATCCTCAGCAGCACAGACTTCTTCCAGAGCGAGCAAAACCGCCGAGTTATCCTGGAGAAGGTGGATAGCTTCCAGCTACGAGACAAGTACATGTTTGCCACCACCACCAGGGTAAGGGTACACTCCAACCATAATGTAGCCACAAATGTTTGAAGGATAATTTTTAGCTTCAAGCTTTTATATAGAAAAGAAGGGAAGAATAAGCAGCACTGAGCTAGTGTTCAAAAACTAAAAATGTGAAGAGTGCCGAGAGTCAGATCCGTGCCAAATCCAGCTGAATGCCTCTCCTGTGAGTGTGAGTAAACACTTCTCAGAAGAGCTGGAGTAACGATCCCGCTCAAGATGAACTGGCACTGATAACAGGCTTATTTAACACCCAGCAGTCGGATGAGGAGGATTCCTGGTGTGTTTATCCAACACTGAACTTCTGCCCTTTATGACAGAAGGGTAATTCAGATTGGTGACTGGGCAGTTGTTAATCTGGGCTGGTAACCAAAAGGTTGCAGGTTTGAATCCCGCTGGATCATTGTGCCTTCAAACATAATAACTGCCCCAGGATGCATGATCTTTAATGCATGTTCTGAAAGTTGTTTTGATGAAAAGCATCTGCTGAATATGTGGCTATGAACAGAGTAGGTAGTTCCAGAAGGTAGGCGGTTTAGCTATGCTTCCTCCTAAGAGGCCAACTTTTGGCCAAATTCTAACTAAGGAAGCATTGTATGCATCCTTCACAGTGAAGGCAAACCCAGAATGCATTGCGACAAGCTCGATGAAAGAATCAATACAAGATGGCGGACAAGAGAAATGTGGGTGGGTTAGCAGGGTGATGCTTCTAGGTTTTCCTACAAAAATACATCATCCCTCCAACACCCTGTTCATTGGGACTTTAAAACCATGTATCTTTTTCCATGCAGATCTATGAATTAAGAGTGCGCTGTGTCTTTCTGGACTTTTTCTTTTTCTTCTGAATTTTTTATGAGCAGAAACAATTAAGATCCTACAATGTATTGCAACATTATTTTGTTATTGTAATTGGTTAGCGACACCCAGCCCTGCAACACTTATAGAAACGCTAAATAGTGTAAAAGACTGTATTTGTCAAACTGTCTTATTAGCATCACATCCAAGATGGGAGCACTATACAGCTTGAAGTGTTTGTTTTCAGTTGATATGCCTCCATAAAGTTTTGGATAGTTCTTGGTTGCTGAAACAATGACTGTCTAGACTACATGTCTATGCTGACCGCAGCTAGTGTTATATTTCAGTGTAGCTCTCACCCTCGAGTGTATTCAGTGGTTAATCATTTCCACCCCACATCGGCTGGCATATCACTAACCTCGTCCCACAGTAAATGTCTGACTGCCCAGAACTGGATGAGGCATCTGTCAGGTCACACATGGCACTGCCAGGTTGCGTAAAGCAGAAGCCGACCCAAGTCAACCATTAAATTGGAAAGAAATGTGTAATTTATCTGTGGCTTCAAAAAGCCAGAGACTCCGTGGGAGTTTTGAGGGCTGTTTATGAGCGGTGCTCCGCGGATGGTACAACCGCGGCCCTGGACAGCGTGCTGGAGGAGCTGCCTGCTTGACAGTTCTGATCTATGTTGCGTTAATGAAGTTGTGGCTTGGTTTCCCTCGGGTACTTCTAGCCACTCATGCACCACTTATATGCGTTCTGCTGCCCAGTGCCGCCATATGGTCCTGTCTTCAACACTGTGCTGTACTAACGGCACCGAAAGAGTTTTATAATTGCTCCCATTGTTCTTGTTTTGTTAAAGGGATAACGGATGCGTAAACGAAAATTCTGTCATCATTTACTTGCCCTCCTGTTGTTCCAACGCTATATAATTTTTTCTTCTTCTTTGGAACACAGAATGTTTTTGTCCAAAATATCTTCTTTTAAAAATAAGTGTGGTTTGGAATAGCATAATGGTGAGGAAATGATGACAGAATTTACATTTTGGGCTGAACCGTCGTCTTACGGATCCTGAAGGCCACCTGAAGCGAGACGAAAGTATGAAAGAAGCAATACGCACTCTCTCTCTGAGTGATTTTGTTCTGAATTTTCCACAAACGACTATGTTCCTGGTGAGCCACAGTTACAGTTAATATTTTAACGGATTTGGATATTTCGCTTGCTGAGTGGATGGATTTACAACAGGATAATTAGTGGTTTTCATGGTCAGACTATTAAACTCTCTGCAGCGCACGTTGGTTATCCACATTAAGCAAAATTATCCTAAGGAGGTCTATGACAAGACCATAGGCCAGAGGAAACGGCTATGTGGAATTTGTCTGGCTGGGCTAGTTGTAAACATCTTTACTCTTAAAGAGAGAGAAAGTGACAGGCTTGTCGAGAGCCTTGGCTTGTTGATGGCTGTGTGTGGCCTGGCCCTGACCCTGCTGGCCAGACGTACCCCTGGAGCAACCCCCTCTCTCTTTCTGTCTCTCCTTTTCTCAGTCTCTTGCTCACTCACTTACAGAACAGATACCTTCTCTCGGTACTTAGAGAGCTGCCTACAGAGGCAGCATTTTAAAGGCTTCACAAGCCGCCCCTGCTGGAAAAGAAATGGCTTAAATTGGTCTAAGCGGGTTTGTTGGTTCTAACTGGTTTAAAATTGGTCTCCCTGCCCAAAAGCACTTTAAAATCTGTCTAGAGACCAGCTGAAATGGCAAACAAACAAAACTGAATGACAAACACATAAGATTACGAAATCTTAAACCTAAAATGAAAATATGAAAATAAAAGCTAATTAAAAATAGTATGTAAATTATACTAAAAATAATATAAGGCAATCAACAGACAGCATTGCATATCTTCACTGAGAAGACAATCCTAGAATATGTTGCGACAAGATGGATCCCAAAAGATGGTGAATAAAGTGGAATAGTCAATATTGAGAAGTGCTGATGAAGATTGATAGTTAAAAACTGACTATTTTACCCAATGTTTGTGTGTGCTACAGTATGTATATTTTTCTTATCAGATTAAGACTAAAGACTATTGGAGTCAGTTGTGAGTTGCTGCTTGTGTAACATGTTCTAAATGAGTAATTAATGAGATTCCATGTTAGTTAGGATGCTGGGTAACACTTTATTTTACAGTGTCGTTGTTACATTAGTGAAATGTATTTACTCTAGTAATAACTAGAAATTATGCTTAATTACATGCAATTAACCTTAAACCAAACCCTCATCCTAACCTTATAGTAAGTATATGTATTTAATTGTCATTACTCAGTACTTAAATGTATAATTACACTGTAATACTGACTCCTTAAAATAAAGTATAACCGGATGCATGTCCATGTAGGTAGTAGGTAGCTTGGTCGTTCACTAAGTTTTGGACCATATCCAAAGTCTCTTGCCATTTGGACGACATTGATGTCAGTCTTTTTCTCCCTTTTTTCAGTCTTTTATCCTCTTCTCTTTCTGTCACTGTGTCTCTTTCTGACTCACCCTTTTGCTCTCATTGTGTTGAGTCCCTCTATCTGCAGCCCGGCTAATAGGATTACCATAATGAATATCACAAGAGCCTTTGGCAGTGAGAAGCTTCTAAGACTAATTAAAGCTGTGGAAACCAAGGTCCTCTCATCTGAGGGATTTATCCATAATGTCATAGAGATCTTTAATAATAATTAAGTCTTTTCTCTTCTCACATCCTCACCTCCCTGTAGCACTGCAAGCTGCTTTAGTGATAACCTGGTTTCGGGGTATAATCTGAACTTTGATAAAGTATGATACTCCTGAGAAAAAGAAGGAAAGGGATTTTAAACACGATGTCGGCGTGTCAGTGGGCATTAAAGCGGTGTCAAATTAATGCATTTAATTAAAATACCATTTAAAAACAACAAAACTCTTGTAAATGTAGATCTTTAACCACACGTTTCCATAAACATCCTGTCAGTAAGTGAATCAGAAGTTAATTTGATAACCGCTCCGATGGGTTCAGTGAGACTGCTTCAAATGAGTACAGGAAGTTTCAAATTTAGCTATGCTAACCAGCCAGACTCAAAGTTTGTAAGTTGGTTTGACTGCATTCATTAAAAGAACAGACTCAAAATAGTAATTTATTCATTTATCAAACAAAAACATTTGCACTACCTGTCTGTTTTTGCATGCAGCCAGCAAAGACAACATAATAGCAAGTTTTATTGTTCAGATTATCATTTTATTGCAGACTGCAAACTCACAGCTTTGGTAAAATATCATTTTCTTTCTGCTGTGGCACTGTAGTTTCAGCAGGGTCGCTACAGTTGGGCAAAAGTCCATCCAGCCATCTCAGCAATGCAGAACTTCTCACGCTGTGTTCTTCAACATGCTGCAACATCTACACATTTTCACTCATGCTTGAAAGTCTGATCTCTCTTCCAGACTAAGCGATGAGAGAGACTGCCAGCACAGTACGGCTGTTGTTCCAAAGATAAATGCTTCCACCACAAAGAAGGCAAAGTGACTCCAAAGCCAAATATTCATTGGGCCGGCTGTGCCAGAAACGATTCCATTCATGTTGCCATGTAAGAATAGAAGGCTTTTATAGGCGAATTTTGCTGTCAAGTTTGTAGTCAGGGATACTTAGATGCTATGGCAGCAGAATGAGAGATGACAGTTTTCTCAGAGGGGTTGTTTGTGGATAACTGCCTATAAATACCTAATGATACTGTGAGGGTTAAAATTGGAGGTTGGATCTACTTGTCAGACGTAAATGGAACCTTGGGAGAAAATTTCCGACCTCTGACTACCTGACAGAATTCGTTAACCGCTCAATCACACAAAAACTTTGCGCATTCATCTATGTGGCGAACCTGCGCCCTCCTGGAAGGTGATTATGATGCTGGTGGTTATTTTAAATTAGCACATTTAAATTATACTGTGGCTGTACCATGTGGTGTTTAAAAAAAAAAAAAAATTGAATATTTTATTAATATTATATTGAATATTAATATATTATATTAAAGTTAAATATTAACTATTTTATTATATAGATTAGATTGTGTACTTTAGAGGTGAGTCAAATTTCACCAATTTCCTTCTTTTCGATTACTATATTCATATGGCAACAATGTTTTCCTAAGAATACCATAATGTTATATATATATAAATATAATAATAATAAGATTCGATAAGATCGTTTTAAACGTGTAATGTCCAAAAGATTGAAGTTAATTGAAGATTAGCAAATATAATTGTCTATTTTTACTCAACTTTAAAATATTTAATTTTTTAGAATATTTGGTAACACTTTACAATGAGGTTCATTAGTTAAACATTAGTTAATGTATTAACTAACATGAATTGATGAGCAATAGATTTGTTACTGTATTTACTAATCTTCGTTAACGTTACTTAATGAAAATAAAGTTGTTTATTGTTTTTTTCATGTTCCATGTGCATTAACTAATGTTAATAAGATTTTAATAATGTATTAGTAAGTGTTGAAATTAAGGCTGTATAAGTGCAGTTCATTATTAGTTCATGTTAACTAATGAACCCATATAGTAAAGTGTTACCGAATATATTTTATATAATATATATATTAACTTTTAATTTTATATAAAACATTCAGTAATGTATAATATATTCAATAATTTTGAAAAACCTCATCCAGTGTGTAATGTATTGGTTACACTAAAACATGGTATTATTATGGTTTTACGGTACCATGTTCAAGCATTGCCGTCTGGATCTGGGTGTTTCAGCTTTGTGATTTGATTGTTGTTATCACACACTTTGCTCTCTTAAGCTCTCCCGGCAACAGCGTCTGTTTCGAGAGATCTCTCTCGTCTTTGCTCTCTAAAGCCAGATTGTGTTTTGGCTCCTTCCACAACACTGCAGTCTGTTCCTGGAGACAGCCGTTAACAGCGAGATAAATCAATACCATGAATGGTGTGACTAAAAACGAGGCAGTGCGGAGAGCTGAGAAAGAAAACAGAGCCTTTAAACAAGGAAGTGGTTAAACTTGTTATTCAGGATGATGGTGCGTATAAATACACTTTTATCTGACAGGCTTCCTGTTGTTCTTACACTGACCCAGTAAATCCCTGTTTTGCTGGCTGGCTTATTAGTATTTTTTTGCCTGTTGCAATCAGTTTTGGTCCTACAACATGATCTTGGAAATTGCAATAACCCTGATTAATGTAGAGAATCTGCTTTTTTCTCTAGTACTACCTTTATCACCTTTAATGGCGTCTTCGGCTTTGTTTGAGCAAATCCATTTACTTCTTGTTTACACAGCAAGGAAACAATTTAAAACCACATCCATATGTGCTTTGAAATCTGATCATTTTAAAGAAGCAGTTTTTGGTTTGGAATTGTGGGCAGATCAGATTTCAAGTCATTTTTTGGCATTTGAATTCACTCATTTTATTTCATGTAAGGCGTTCTCTATGCAGTGAATATTGAGGGGTTGACTAAGTGGTTTCAGACATGTTTTGTTTGATTGAGCGTAATCTGTTTATTATTGTGAGACTGTAATTTACAACTTATAATTCTGTGTTTGTGGGGCTTTGTAAACCTGATGCAAGTAACTCATCCACAACTTGATTACTGTGACAGCCTGTCGTACAAGGGAAAGACTGATTGAGCAGCCTAAACTTCAAAATTGATCGAAGATTTGATTTCCTGAGGGAGAAAGGGGGGGGGGGGGGGTGGGACGGAGTGAAAATACTCATCCCTTCATGACGCATTGCTCATTTTAGACAATGCTAGACAGAGACACAACTAGGTTGCTGGGACACTGACTAGACTAGTACCGCTAGCGTCAGCCTTCCATCTCTTTTATCTTTGGAAAAACCAGCAGTTTTAGAAGTACAAATGAGACTGTCTCACAAATCCCCTGTAGTCCTTATTAAGCGATATCAGGTACAGGACCCCAGTGAATTGAGTGCTGATGGGGCATATCTCTCCACGCTAACATTGTCTGCTTTTCAGACCTCGTTTATAGTGATAATATGCCGTGGTTTATGGTAGCTGAAGGTGTCAGAGATTACCTAATAAATTCTTTATGACTCTCTGCTGTTTAATTTGAATTATTTTAAAGCACCATGTCCCAGTTTTGAGTTGCGGTGGGAAGTAGGAAAACAAACCACGTTGTGTGGTTCATTTACATAAATATTATATATTTTGCAGATAATCTCAATCGATTTAATGGTATTCACTCAAAGAGTAAATTATTTAATTTATTGTTTGGATATGTGCTACATTTTTTTATTTCATTTAATAATTATTAAATATTAATTTAAAAACTTGAATAATTTTATATTAAATTTAATGTATTACATTTTAAATATTAAATATACATTTTAAATTAAAAAAATTATTTAGAAAACAGAACATTCAGTTACCAAAACCTCTCTGCATAAATATATGATTTTATACATTGTAATATGGGGTCTTTATTTGGGATAGTTCATCTCATTGTGAATGTTTTTCCACAGGCTTTGTTTGGGAGCCACGAGTCTCAGTCTGTCCAGCTGTGGGTTTCTTACAACCGGCAGCCAATGAGGGCAGCTCAGTTTAACACCCGCCACCCTATCACGGTGAGTGCCGTCAGCTTCGTTTAGTCTCTGGTAGATTTGTGGCCGTGACTTTTCAAGCTTCATGTTGTTTACCAGTCTTATGCGATTCCCTGCTCTCCTCTCTCTGCAGGAGTACTACATAGCAGATGCTTCGGAGGACCAGGTCTTTGTGTGTGTCAACCACAATAATAATGTCACGCACCTATACATCTCAGACACACAGGGCCTGTCCTTCTCTCTGTCCCTAGAGAATGTGTTGTACTTCAGCCCTGATGGCTCTGGGAGCAACACGCTTATCAGGTACGGTTGAACATAACAGCCGCAGAACACCGCACATCCACAGACGCAGAGACCGTAAACAAGATTTACCCAAGTTTTTGTTTGTTAACTAACATTTTTTTGTTAGTCCTGGAAAAACAGTTCTGTTAAACAGTCATATCCATAACCCTATTCTTAAATACTTTGTATTTCCTTAGAGATCAAAGGTTTTGACCTCATTTTAAAAACTGTGTTTGAAGTCCTTATGCTGCAATTATTTGTTCAAAATTACAGTAAAAATATTATTAGAATTTAAAATAACTGTTTTCTGTTTCAATATCTTTTAAAATGTAATTTATTCCTGTGATGCAAAGCGGAATTTTCAGCAGCCATTGCTCCAGTCTTCTGTGGCACATGATCCTTCAGAATCTTTCTATTATGCTGCTCAAGAGACAATATTTTTGAGACCTAAAAATCCAAATTTTATAATTTTTTTTGGCCTCATAGTTCAATGACAACTTTTTGTTCTGTAAATATGCTCGACAATTAGAGTGGGATATTTTTTCCTTATGAAAGAGTGCTCCGACATAACTCACTTTGAGCAGAATGGTTTGTAACATTTCTTACAGATTTCTGCTCGTTGTAAATTAGCACAGTACCATATTTAAGACTTGATATTGAAGACTTTATCAGCTAAATTAAAGTATTTTAAAGTGTCCTTGCAAAATAAATAAATATATAAAAATAAGACCCACTGACCTGTACATAACTTTTTCTTACCTTCACTCTAACCATACAATCCAAAGTAAATCATAGGTTGATACAAATGTAAAGCCCCAACCCCAAAATTTTGTTCGCAGTGTCTCAAAGCCAACAACCATGTTGAGCCAGGAATACATCCCACTTCAATAATTCACATTTAGCCCCAGTCGTACGCAGCTCTTGGTCTCGTCACCTTTACTTGAACTCTTCTGGGTTTTGTGACGGCCCCTCATCTGAACTGTAAATCCGTTTTGGCTCTGCACGCGTTAACCCATAAGCAGGTTAGTGAGGTCTCGTCTCCATAATGCAAGAACTATGTCTTCGCCCACTGGTCCCTCCACTCACACTGTCAGTAGAAAAGCAATCCATCATTCCTACACGGCTTCCCAAGGACATGCTATTGTTTTACTCTGCGGCAGAGTGGAATCTCACCCACAGCCAAACCACTGAGCTCAGCACGGCCGCCTGAGAGCAGAGACGCAATTACTGCAGTGCGGAATGCAGATGAGATGCGCTTTGGCTCGCGTGCCATTGGCATTTTCGAAGAGCGCCTCTCTTGGCAGATATGAATGGCATGGCACATGAAATTTGTCTGTTTGTGTATTTGAAAGGTACTTTGCCAACGAGCCGTTTGCAGATCTCCACCGGGTTGAGGGGCTTAGGGGTGTGTTTGTGGCCACTCTGATCAATGGATCAGTCACCGAGGACAACATGCGATCAGTCATCACGTTTGATAAAGGAGGAACCTGGGAACTTCTGCAACCACCTGCAGCCGACAGCCTGGGAGGAACCATAGACTGCCAGGTATTAGGGATGTTGGAATTTCGTCAATTTAATAATAGTCCAACATATAAAAGTGTGATCCTTTTGAGCCCTGTGTTTTGATCCATTTCACATTCAGCTGTTTTTTTTTTTTTTTAGCTCAAGAACACATCCTACTGTATGTGGAAGTCCTTTTTATACAGAGTTGTCCATGAAACTCACAATTTTCTCTTCAGCATAAGTTGCTACCTCCCTTTAACCATTCAGACAATTCACTACCCAACATGCCACTGTAACAAAATACACATTTGATTACAAGGAATGCAGAGATATTAAATGTCTGGCTGATATAGTTATTTTAATTTACTTTAAAATAATTTTTTAATTTATTAAAAAAAATTGCCTCAACCAGCATTGTTTTTAACAATGTTTTAATGACCATCCATATTTATGTTTTGGTCTTTATTATGATACGAACAGAAAATGCATGAAATATGTGGACAAAATATGCTATATTTTTGTTCTGTTTTTTTTTTTTTTTTTTTTTTTTTTTTTTTTTTTTTTTTACAACAAAATGGCTTCTTTAAGCAAAAATCAGTATTTAGTGTGACCTCCTGGACGAGAAACTTCTCATCATATTTTGAAAGTTTTCTTGGCCTTCCAGTCCTTTTCTATTCCATTTAGGTTTATACACATACAAATTTCATGTATTTTCTGGTTATACGCATTCTAATAAAGAGACTAATTATATATGGTCATATATACCATTGCTAAAACAACCTCTAATGGTGACCTAAGACTTAGGAAGTAGTATTTTTTTTAATGCTTGCAGTGAGCTGTTTGCGCTATTTTATCATTAGCATTACCATACTCACTATTTATCTCTCTTTCTGTCCTCCTCTCCATTTCTCAGCTGGACAAAGGCTGTTCCCTGCACTTGGCCCAACGGTGGAGTCAGCTGCTGAATATTCAGCTGCGCAGGATCCCTATTCTGTCTAAAGAGTCTGCACCTGGTCTCATCATGGCAACAGGTGGGCCACACTCGTATGTGAGCGGAGGAGGAAATACTTGCACTTTAGCTCATGTTCTGTGTCTTTCTTTTCCTGTTGTTTTGCTCTTATTAAGCAAATGCATATAGGTCCCTTCAGAGAATGCGGTAACACACTGTAATGCCAGGGAGCATATGCACATGCGCCTGACTTCTTGAGTTCATGCCTGGTGGAAAACATTGATTTTGCCCTCTCTGCACTGTTTTGAAGGCACTTCCTTCCTCTTGTATTCCTCTCTCTCCTTCTGCCAGCCATAGCCAGACCTTTAATTAAATGATTATTAGATAATGTGCATGCATGAAGATGAGAGGCGCAGGAGGCTTGTGAAAATGTCTGCCCGATTCAGCTGCTATCGCTCCAGCGCAGATGTGCTAATTATTTGTACTTCACCCACTGGCTAATTATCACATACAAACACACCCTCGCACTCGTCGACTTAGCCAGCCAAGAGCAGCTACGCCACCTCAACATTGCTCTCATTGCCCAAGACAAAAAAAAAACGTGTTAAGTGCTGCATATCTCTTAAGGAGATGAATGTAAATGAAGTTCATTACCACTCAAATTAATTAATGACAGAACCACCTGCGGTGACGCAGCAGTAAAATGCATGTCTTTGAGAAAAGGACGAGGATTTCTGATTTCAGAGAAGGTGACAGACAGTATCCGTGTCTGGGCTTCTTGTCACAGTGGCAAGACTGAAGCATCTGACAGAAACACTTTGTTTCTTGCTTTCTTGAATCTTCCACTGCTTTCAGGGACGCATTAACATCTACACTACAAATATGATGTGGTCAGATGTGCTTGTGACCATTTCTCATTTGGTTTACATCATAAAGCACAAAAACCCATTTACATTTGTACTTAACACTGTTCTTTTGTCAGCTGGTCACCTGATGTAATTTGTAATTGGTGCCTGTGAGATATGACACCAGATGCAGTGTAAATATTGACTGTCGTCTTTCTCTCGCTCTACTTTTCTACTGCACAGGATCTGTGGGAAAGAATTTGGCCAGTAAGCCCAATGTGTATGTATCCAGCAGCGCAGGGGTCAGATGGAGAGAGGTGAGAACTAGTTTTATCACACACTAGGCCCTTTCTCAATGATAGTCAGACTGAAGTTCTGCAACACCCCCCCCCCCCCAACAAAAAAAATCGATTTATTTAAGAAATGAAATGAAGAGATGTTTGCATTGAACAGAAATCAGCAGTCATCCAGGAGTCCAATTATAGTGCACTTTTGATAGATGTTTTTCCTCTATATTTATTTATTTTTAGTTAATTTTAAGCACTTCGGTTTCACTTTTGTTGCTTTTAAATGTTAAGTCAGGATTTGAACCCTTTTTCCTTTTCACTAATCACTAACGGGTTTAGCAATGGGCCCTACATTTTATCATGGTCATTCAGCTGCGACCCAATTTATATATATATATATATATATATATAGCATATGAGACTTCTTTCAAAAACCTTTAATTATATATACATTTAAGAATATAATAATAAGAATGAATAATTTTAATAAATTTGCTTTTAAAAACCAAGCCAAAATGTATTCAACAAAAATGGTTGACACAAACAAGTACCATCCCACTGTACTTAAAGGGATAGTTCAACCAAAAAGGACAATTCTGTCATCATTTACTCACCCACAAGTTGTTCCTAACCTGTATGAATATCTTTCTTCTGCTGAACACAAAGGAAGATATTTGGAAGAATGTCTGTAACCAAACAGATCTCACCCCCCATTGACAACCATAGTATTTATTTTCCCTACTTTGTTGTTGTTTATTTGACTACGCAATCTCTAGACCATCCTATTTTATAGAAAATACTCTTTCTTTCATGTATTATCTTACCTAGGGCACCAAGTGAGCCAGAATGCCATTGGTTCCTCTTTAAAAAATACTGTACAACGCTACTGCCCAGTACAATAGCACTTATTATATTCCTATACTTTTTGAAAAGCATTGCAGCATTTGTTGTTCCATGTTGTTTGATTATATATGTTCTTTAGGCCCTGGTTGGTCCTCATTTCTACACCTGGGGAGATCACGGAGGGATTCTAATGGCTATCGCGCAGGGAGGCTCCACTAGAACACTGAAGTCAGTTAGCATTTAAGGATCCAATGTCGCTCTTCTTTTAGTAAATGCTGTCTGAGTATTATCCAGTTTTGGGGCGTTACCGATAGCTGTATCTTATCTTTTGCTGGCTCAGATTCAGTACTAACGAGGGGGAAACCTGGAAGGAGTTCCAGTTCTCTGAGCAGGAGGTATATGTGTACCAACTGCTGACTGAACCGGGTGAGAAGAGCACCATCTTCACTATCTTTGGCTCCTATGCGGACCAGAAACACAGCTGGCTCATTTTACAGGTCAACGCCAGTGATGTGCTTGGTAAGAGAGCCAATCACACAGCAACATTACATATACAGTATTATCCAACACTGAATAAATCCTAAAGTGTTTCAAGTATACCAAGACTAAATAACTAAAGTTTTATACATTCAGGCAATGGTTTGTCAAGCCAGCATTCAAAGTTTGTTTTGGCACACTGTCCTTTTTGTGGTTCTACTTCTGATGTTGTTTGTTTAGGTGTGCCGTGCTCGGAGGGTGACTATAAACGGTGGTCTCCCTCTGACGAGAGGGGAAATGGCTGTCTGCTCGGCAGAGAGATGGTGTACAAGCGCCGCTCTCCTCATGCCACTTGCTTCAACGGCGAGGACTTCGACAGGCCCATCACTCTGTCCAACTGCTCCTGCACTCGTCAGGACTATGAGTGGTATGAGCCGAGACTCACTATTGCCTACATTTTTCTCATGTTGCCATTGATTTCACCTGAATACGCAATTGGTTTTCTCTATTTTATTGTGTCATCTCTCTGTGTTTCCAGTGACTACGGGTTTAAGCTGAGCGAAGATCTATCTCTCGAGGTGTGCATGCCTGATCCTGAGTTTTCTGGAAACCTGTATGCCCCACCAGTACCCTGTCCGGTGGGCACCACTTACCGCCGCAGCAAAGGGTGAGAAAGTGGTTATCTATCTCTGCTAACAAATACAGCTGTTTATATACTCTATCGTTAAAAGGTTGGTGTCAGGATTTTTTGTTTGTTTGTATTTCGGGAAGGAAATTAATATTTATATTCTGCAAAGATGCAAAATGATCAAACATTACAGTTTAGACATGTTACAAAAGATTTCTATTTCAAATAAATGCTGTTCTTTTGAACTTTTTATCCCTCAAAGAGTCCACAAAAATATTAAGCGGCGCAAAAGTTTTTCAACATTGATAATAAGAAATATCAGCATATTTGAATGATTTCTGAAAGATCGTGTGACACTGAAGACTGGAGTAATGATGCTAAAAATTCAGCTTTGTCATCACATAAATAAATTACAATTTTAAATATATTAAAAGAGATAACAGTTCTTTTAAAATGTAATAAAATTTCCTAAAATTACTTTTTTACTGTATATTTTTAATAAATGTAGCCTTTGTGAACATATTACCAATTCAAAAAATATTCATCTCTTTTGGTATTCAGGCTGATTATTTACAGCAGTTACGTTATATTAAATTTTGTGGATACATTTTATTTTATTTATCTTTTTTTTAAATTTTAGATTGTAGAGGTCACTTTGTGGAGTATTTTTCTCTCTCTTCTGTTGTGATTCAGTGCTAGAAAACAGCAAAACAAAAGAAAGTCCAAGGGGGTGAATACTTATTATAGGCTCTGTGTCCTTCTGGATACGGATTGTTAGCCGCCGCTGCCACCACCATCATCATCATCAGCAGCAGCAGCAGCAGCAGCAGCAGCCCGGGAGCATTATTAGATCTGCCACTGCTGTGTCACCATGCATCTCTCCTCTCATTATCTGCAGTCGAGAGGAGAGGATTTATTTAGAGCATGGACAAGAACCGAATTTAGCTGAATGAGTTTAGATCTCTTGCTCAGTCAGTTGACTTGAAATGTCAGCTGGAGGAGGTTAATCATAATTATAAAAATGATTCCTGAGGAAATGGTGAAATAATGCTAATTATTATTATTTAGGTATGCTCAATATATTAGGACTGCATCTGTTATCATTTCACTGCGGAACTTAATCTAGATCTATTTTAAAGGTATAACAGTCAATGACAGCAGGTCCTTGTATTTATGTGTCAATTCATTTAATTTCCTACAGTTCAATTAATGAAAAATTGGGAATTAGCATTTTCAAATAAGCTTGGAAAAACATTGGTTCAGGACAGCAAGAGGTGAATTTGTATGAAAGCAAGAAAACGTGTAATTACAGCATCACCTAGTGTCAACTTTTGAAGTTCTTCGAGAGGAGAAATTTAGAAGATGATTTCCACTGATGTCAAGGTGTGTCATCTGATGTTTTAGGTACAGGAAGGTGTCTGGAGACAGCTGCAGTGGGGGAGATGTTGAAGCTCGGCTGGATGGAGAAGTGCTACCATGTCCTGTGGGAGGTACAGTAAGAACCTCCTCCTCAGCTTACACAATCATCTTCTCTGAGCTCTTTTTATGTAACACCACACAGTCCTTCGTCCTATGGGATGCAACAGGAAGTTCTAGAGTCACAGTTCATAACATGGCCTTGCAAAAAAGAACTGTAAAACTGTTTTCAAAAGTTTAATGTCTATAAGAATACTAAAAATTAATACTTTTATTCAGCAAAGATGCATTAAATTGGTCAAATGTGTAAAATAAAGTAATTCTTCTTCATGACAATAGTGAGATGTCATGAAGGGCAGATTCAATGAAAGCTACTATGTTGTTTTACAAGATGATGCCCGAGTCATTACTCTGGCACCTCATGTAGCTTTAACACATATTGTCCGCATACATTAATGTGGACAGTCAATCCTAAAGATGGGATTTAAAAGTCTAATCAGGAGTGTTTGTAGTGTGATCAAAGCCCATCTTCCCACCGAGCTGTTCTCAAGAGGCGTCACTGTCTAGACTGCCTCTTTTCTCTGGCATTGTGGTGCTCGGCCACTTGACCACGCTTCAGTGGCTGTGTTGATTGGCTTGCCTTTCCGACTAGAGGACGCTGGGAGTAAACAAGGAGCCTTTTCAGAAAGCTCAGAAAGCAGTGGGAGAAGGAAGTGATGTGCCATCAGTTTTTCTTCAAGATTAGGAATGAATAGAAAATGGAAAGTCTTCCCAGATGAGTAGAGGCTGTTAGTAGGGAACGACTCCCTTATAGTGGCAGTGGTTTTGCGATTAAATGCTCAGCAAGCACACATGGGAGTGTTCAGGTGTAATATGTGGTGTATTTCTTTGGAATGAGTCTTATTTCATCTCTTAAATGAGACCTCTTTCCTTTTACTTTTCTTTCTTTTTTAGAGAGTAATGAGTTTATCCTGTATGCGGTGAGGAACTCCATCCACCGCTATGATCTGGCCACAGGTACAGACCAGCCGCTCCCCCTCTCGGGTCTCCATGAGGCGGTGGCGCTGGACTTTGATTATGAGAAGAACTGCCTATACTGGGCCGATATTTCACTGGACACCATACAGGTGAATAAACATCTTTTTAGGGGTACACAATATGTTGGTGCCATATATTGGTTACTAGTGACTGGTATTTGAGATTTTATGTTATTTATAATATGATATTTTATGATATTGTTTATTTAATTGGAGTTCAGTTCTTATGCTCACTTAAAGTTAATCTTTAATAACACTAATCATTTAATAACACTTAAATGTAATGTAAAATGTAACTGTAAAACTGTTAAATAGCAAATCTCAAAATGATTTTCACATATTGTACATTATAATGTTGTGATGCCTAAAGCATAAACATTTAAGTAATTTAAAAAGTATTTCTTTTTAGTTTTTAGTGTCTTATTTTTAATTTATTAAGACAAAAATAATAAAAATGTAATATTATAAAATATATTATAAAAGTATATTATAAAATATTAACATTTTAGTCGTTGTCCATAGCAAATAATTATCAGCCTTTTAAAATATTTTTGACAAATTTTTTTAATATACATGTACACAGTGGCCTCGCTGATGGAAATCTGATATTTCAATTTTCAAATTAAAATAATTTTAAAAAAGTATAAAAAAATTGTATTTAAAAAAAAAAAATGGTATTAAATTTAGAGAAATTTTAAAAAGAAATTTAAAAGCATTTTGTATGTTTTTGTGTTGTAGAGATTGTGTTTGAATGGAAGCTCTGGACAAGAAGTGATTGTCAAAAAGGACCTACTAAACGTGGAGGCACTGTCATTTGATCCCATCAGCCGGTTGCTGTATTGGGTGGATGCCGGTGCTCAAAAAATCGAAGTAATCAAATGTTAAAACAACTACAGCAACAATAGTTGCTGACATTCATTCATTTTGCTGTCCTCACACTGTCTCTTTTCCAGGTGTCCAACTCTGATGGAGACCTGAGACGCACTCTGGTCAACTCTTCAGTGGTGGAACAGCCTCGAGCCCTGACTCTCATGCCAGGAGAGAGGTATGGTGTTCCCATAATTCCTTTGCTTTCCTTAACAGTCCGCTTGCTGCCTGTGTACTAAGCTGCATGTGCTGTCTCTCTTAGCTTGATGTTTTGGACAGACTGGGGTGATCGCGCAGCTGGTGTCTACCGCAGCTGGATGGACGGAACCAACGTCTCCTGCATCGTGTCCGAGGGAGTTCGCTGGCCCAATGGCATAACGGCAGATGAATCATGGCTGTACTGGACGGAGGCGTATGGAGATCGCATTGAAAGAGCAGACTTTAATGGAGGCCACCGCACGGTGATAATGGAGGGCTTGCCTCATCCCTATGCCATTGCCGTTTTTAAGGTAGGCCCAGTGTTATCACTTTCTGAGAATGTTGCACATGGTATTCTGTTAAATTCTGTTTTTAATCATAAACTCATTATTGAACTGGACTTTGTTGTTGTAGAATGACCTGTACTGGGATGACTGGTCTAGAATGGGAATCTTCAAAGCACCGAAATCAGGTTCACCAGACAGTGAGATGTTAGTGGGCAGACTGACAGGAGTGATGGATCTCAAGATCTTCTACAAGGGAAAAAGCAGAGGTCAGTTCATAAGGAGACAGTCCTCCTGAAACATATGGAAAATAGCTAATTAAAGACAGCATGAATGGGTTCCATTTCCAATGGTGTCATTTATATAAACATTTCAAAATATATACAGTACTGTTGCAAAAGTTTTAGGGCAGTGTGAAAAAATGTAAAATAGTAAGAATTTTCTTAAAATAGACATGTTTAAATAGTTTTATTATTTATCAATTAACAAAATGCAAAGTGGAATGAACAGAAGAAAAAATCTACATCAAATCATCAATTGGTGTGACCCCACCTTTGCTCCTTCAAAAACAAAAGCTCTAGTACTACATCTGCACACAGTTTTTGGAACTCGGCAGGTGAAGGTGCCCCCAAACCCAAAAGATTGACAGACACATTTCCTCTGTGGATTTTTAGGCCCCTCAGTTTGCTTCTCTCTCTCTCTCTTCATGTACAGACTACTGATGTAATGGATGATAGATCAGGGGGCCATACCAAATACCATCACTCCCTCTGTTGTTCTTTCTTCTTTACACTGAAGTAGTTCTTAATTTTCACTTCGCTGTATTTTGGGTCGTTGTGTCATGCTGCATTAAAATTGGGGGCCAATCAGATCCTCCCTGATGGTATTGCATGATGGATAGTATCTGCCTGTACTTCTCAGCATTGAGATACCATTAATTCTGACCAAATCCCCACCCCCCAATCCTGCAAGCATTGGCCCCAAACTTGCAACCCAAACCACCTCCATGCCTTCCACCATGCTTGCAGACCTCCTTTCTCCGCTCCGCTCTCCTGCTCTCCAGCCCTCAACGACATACTGCTCTGCAACCTACAATTAATATTTCAAATTTTGACTCATCAGTCCAGTTATTTCTGCCATTTTTTTTCTGCACCCAGTTTGCATTGTTGTGTTTTCAATAAAATGTTGTTTGTCCTTGTTTCCTTCCACGTTCGAGGTATGGCTTTTTTTTGCCGCAAGTCTTTCCTGAAGGCCACTTCTGACAGAACTTCTCCGAGGAGTAGAAATGGGTGTACCAGGGGACTGTGTTTTTCTGCCAATTGTGAGCTAATGGCACTGCTCGCTCGACTCTTCGCGATTGAGAAGGCATAAGCATGAGGTGTGTTCTTTCATCTGCTGCTAGTAAGTCCTCCACCGCCGAATTGCCGTCTACGGTGTCTTCCTTCAAAAGAGCTTCTTTGTGCTTCCAAAAGAAAATCTGCTGCTTGTGGAAATTGGCCAATTCCCTGCCTTGCTTTCTGGAAACTTAGAGTATAACTACCTTTTGTAACTAAGCTGTTCTTGTCTTGTGTGCCGTGGCTCCCTTTTGACAGTTAGTCTTTGTTCTTCAGACCTTTCTGGTGTGAGCTGCCTTTGGCTTGTTCCTTGAGTTTTTCTGTTCCTCAGCTGTTTTATTCTTTTATCTAGCTTGATGTTTTTTGTTTAATGATTGTGTTTCAATCACATATCATATTGTTTTGATTTTGTTTTTTTATTGTTATAAACTTTAAATCATACACTACAGCCTATCTATATAATTGTCCCCTACCTTGAAAAATTTGATGAATTTTTGAAGGTAAAGGGGTAAATGCAGTAAAATGGATTTGATTTGATTATGTGTTTTGTTTTTCACTTTGTTTTTGTTTTCTGTATTTGAAATTTATTACCATTTTTTATTTTGAAAGAAGTTATTACCAATTTTTTTTTTTTTTTTACATTAAGCCTTTTTTTACAGCACAGTATATATAAAAAATATATACATTTCAAGTGTAATTTCAATTTCATTTAAAGTGCAAAAATAAGCTAAAACTTATATAAATAATAAATAAAATTGACAACACCGTTTATATTTGAATTCAACCCAAACTAACACACCCCTCCCGTCATTGCTCCGCCCCCAAAATAGCAAATGTGAAATGCAAGAATGTATGTCTTGATCATGCTTTATGAAAAATAAAGTGGAGATGAAGAATGAAAAACAAGGGAAAACAAAACATGAACACTACACCAGAGTATATACAAGCAAGAGTTTATTGTTAGTCACCAGCAGCACACCAGCTCCAGACAAACAATCACTCAAAACTGTCCTGTTACAATAGCTGACATTACAACAACAACATATCTTGGTTCTGTGAAACAACAAAACTAATGTTACTCTTGTATGGACCAGAAAGAACATAACCGGAAAGCTTTTCTAATGGGTCCTAAAGCTCTTGATCATAACCCTTCTTTTCCCAGAGATATTCCTCTGGCCTTTTCCCTTTCATAATGTCTCTCAGCCATCTCTCTTTCTGCAGTCTTTCTTTAAATCTCCCTCTTGCTCACTCTCTCTCCTTCCCCTGTAGTGGTTATCGCTCCGATCCACTTTTAACAGCGTTTCTCAGAAATCACTCACTGCCCCTTTAACACTGGTGCAACATGAGTCATCGATATTTTTGATCTGTTTATTCAAGAAAAGAAAAATATCTTTGAATGCGTATATTTTACTAAGTTTTTTTTTTGCAAACCTGTATCAGGCCTATTTTTTAAGGTGTATTTTTTAGGAGTAAACTATAACTCTGATGTCCTTAAAGCTAACAAACATGCACTAAAAGCCACACAGCTCTGTTTTGATATAAAAATAGTTGTTGTTTTTTTTTGTTTTGTTTTTTTAAATGTTTCTCCTCTGTAGGTCAGAATGCTTGTGTGGATCAGCCATGCAGTCTTCTGTGTCTTCCCCAGCCTGGAAACAAGCGTCACTGTGTTTGTCCCGATGGAGTTGCCAGCACCATCCTCCCCTCAGGAGATCGTCAGTGCCAGTGTCCCAGTGGATACCAACTCCGCAATAATACATGCGTTTAAAACAGGTCTGACGGAAACAAAAGTGTCAGATATCAAAAGCAAAATCATAAATCAGCTTGTTCACGTTTATGTAGTACGTTTGGTTTTATTGATGTTTTTCTGTTTGCTGCCCATCAGAGCACACCTGCTTGCCGAACCAGCACCGCTGCGCTAATGGGAAATGCATCAGCAGCATCTGGAAGTGTGACAGTGACAACGACTGCGGCGACATGAGTGATGAGCAGGATTGCCGTGAGTGACATCATCAGCCCTACCGCCTCTGTCTCATATAAAATGACACAAATGTGTAAATGTTGAATTTCATGGCTTTCTCTTTCTGCAGCCACCACTTCCTGTGACCCTGCGGTTCAGTTCCGCTGTGTGGCCTCAGGTTCCTGCATTCCACTGGCCTTCAAGTGCGACCATGAGGATGACTGTGGTGATAACAGCGATGAGGAGCATTGTGGTATGCGTGTGTTTAGATCTTGGTGATAACTATTCAAGATATAATAAAGATGATTTTGCTGTTGATATAAAATTAAGTGGTTTCGCAATATTTTATTGCACTACTTGATCATTAGCGCATTACAGATGTAAGTATGAAAACGTAATGATATATATTTTTGTGTGTCTCTAAATCAGTGTTGTTTTTGTTAATTGAAACTTAACCATTTTTTTTATTAAAATAAAACTGAAATCAAAAATATTAATAAAAATTTTTAAATGTTGATTGAAATGAAATAAAATGAACAAAATTAGAAACTAATTGAAATGAAATAAGTTTTAATTGAGGTACTAATATAACTTAAACTGAAACAAATATTAAAGCTAAATAGAAATACTTTTTTTTTAAAAAATACAATGACATACATAAAATAACATTAAAATGAAAAGTGAAAATATAAAAACAAAAACTAATTAAAAAAATATAATAGTATATAAATAATACTAAAATAACAGTGCTCTGAATTTAACTTCAGTAGTAAAAATTGCATTAGTGTCATTAATTAATTGTGAGTTTCAGTGAAACGATTCAAAATTCCGATTAAAAGATTGATTTGTGAACACTTGACGATGTTCAAGGAAGTCTACGTGGTGTATGTTCATGGGGGAGAAAAATACAAAATAATAAATATTTTTAAATCATTAACATTGCTGTTGATGAGTATCAATTGTTATATTGCTGTATATCAATATCTATGATAAAATATAGTTGTATCTGGTTTCTTTTTAGAGTCTCACCAGTGTGGAGCAGGAGAGTTCACCTGTGCAAGAGGCGTATGTATTCGGGACGCATGGCGCTGTGATGGGGACAATGACTGCAGGGACTGGTCAGATGAGGCCAACTGTACTGGTGAGAGAGACTCATTTACACACAATATGCAGTGAAATATGTCACATCTACATCCTTAACGTCTCTCTTCCTCTTTCTATCTCATAAAGTGGGTCACCACACATGTGAAAGCAGTAGTTTCCAGTGTCACACCGGTCACTGCATTCCTCAGCGCTGGGTGTGTGATGGAGATGACGACTGCCAGGATGGTTCAGACGAGGACCCTACCCAGTGTGGTCAGTCACGAACGCTGCCGTAGCCACTCTCATGTCATTGCAAACCAATTGTTTTTTTGTTTTTTTTTGTGGAAGACAGTGAATTTTTGAACAGTAAATGTTCTGTCAAGCTCCAAAAATAACGAAAGTGTCCATACAACAAGCCATTATATTCTGCTAAATCATAAAAAAGGTTTAAAAAGTCATGGTTTTAATGGAACATGTTTAATTGACCCTTCGCAAAGACCCGCCCTCTTTAGTTACTGTTGCTTTGTCTGACAAGTCATGAGGTCTCACGCCACACATCATGTTCTCACGCAGTGAAAAATACATCCCGGAGCAAAGGACACTGACAACATATGAAACAGTTTCATATTTAATATATCGGAAATTTTTACAGGAGTTTAAACCGTAAATACCGTATAGTGGACCTTTAATGTGTCGTGACAGATCGCTGTAGCTCCTTCAGGCGTCTCGTGAACCAACCGTCTCTTCATGCTAGTTCATTTATAGTATCAGATAAACATGAACGGACATCAGATGTACACACAATTTTTGACTGACTGCTTTGACTGCTGACTCCCCTCACTGCTTTGTCAGACAAAATGGCGGATTCGGGGTTGTGATTGGTCATATCGCATGTCAATCAAACTGTTTGCAAAGGGTCAATTCTATTTTTAAATCTTTGTTTTTCTTTCACTAATTAGTAGTATCAGTTGCTATAATCATGCACCTCTCTCTTGTATGGTTGTGTGTAATGTGATGTCTAACGGTTTTGTCTGGCAGGGCGTGAAAAGTGTAACGGCTTCTTGTGTTCTAATGGCACCTGCCTGCCCTCTACTGCTCACTGCAATGGTATTGAGGACTGTCCAGGGGGCGCTGATGAGCAAAACTGTGGTATGTGCATCCTTATTTATTTAAATGCAGAGTTGTTCTTTATCTTGTGTTCTAACTGAAACTAGAGAAAGGAAGCCAATAATAAAAAGGGTCTGTTCCTGCAGGTCCCCTCTGTGCGCACTATATGGAGTTTGTGTGCAGAAACCGAGCGCAGTGTCTGTTCCAGTCTCTGGTGTGTGATGGTACCCGGCACTGTGCTGATGGATCTGATGAGGACGCAGCGTACGCTGGCTGCCGTGAGTCCAACAATTTGCTAACTGAAATGTGACCGTTATAAACCATTCACTAGGAGAATTATATTATTAAAAGTCAAAAAGAACAGCATTTATTTGAACTATAAATCTTTTAATAGCATAAAAGTCTTTTGAACTTCGAAATAATAGGATAAATTTCTTTTAAAAAATCTTATTGACTCCAAACTTTTGAATGGTATTGTATATTATATAAATTAATAATGAAATTTATGTTATTAAATTCCGTAATGGTGTATAAAAATAAAGCAATCAATCTATTCACTTTTAATTCACATTATTATAATTTATTCATAATATCTCAGCAAGAATATGCACTTACTTTACATGTAATTTTGATTAATTGGCCAATCATGTAATTAAATTTGATTAAATTAATTTTGTTTAATCAATTGACAGTCATAAATGTGAATCTTGGTTCTCTGCTCTTCCACAGCAACTAACCCTGAGTTTGAGAAAACATGTGATGCCTACAACTTCCAGTGTTCCAATGGAATGTGTGTGACCCTCGAGTGGAAGTGTGATGGCATGGATGACTGTGGTGACTACTCAGATGAGGGCAACTGTGGTGAGCAAAAACTTCCACACTGATCATAGTGCCAAACTATAAGTCAAATTCTAGGTTGAATTCATATGTCACACTGCACATTGACTCTTTCAGCTTCCCCAACCGAGGAGCCAGGCTGCTCACGTTACTTTCAGTACGAGTGTAAGAACGGTCGCTGTGTGCCCGCCTGGTGGAAGTGTGATGGGGAAAATGACTGTGGTGACTGGTCTGATGAATCTCAATGTTCAGGTACATAATTCAGACCTGTACATTGTGTTCTTCAGAGTCTGTTAAACTGTTCGTAAAGTGCCTACAAAAGGCACATGCTCAGTGGATTAATTGCAATGAGTTATGTTGTGTCTGTTCAGGTGGTGGAGCTCCTCACACAACTGCTCCCGGTCCAGCTACCTGTGCTCCTAATCGTTTCCGCTGTGGTTCTGGCCCGTGTATTGTGGACACCTGGGTGTGCGATGGCTATGCTGATTGTACTGATGGCAGCGATGAAGCGGGCTGTCCCACAGGTGCGTTCTCTGCCCTTTTCCTAGTCAATACCAGGGGTGTCAGACATATGGCCTGTCAAAGACTCCAATCCTTTTTTTATAAAATGTACTTTTTTTTAGAATTTTTTTTAGAAATGCTTGTTCATTTATTATTTTGTTTTTATGTATTCATAATATCTTAGCTACCACTGGTAATGTTTTAGCTTGAATTAATAACATGTCTTAGCTTGTGCCAAAAAATTCAGCTTAATTGAATTAAACATTTAAAAAAAAAAAAAAAAAATTCGGTTCTAATGTTCATACATGCTAATTCACATTCTTCAGCTCAAACTGGCTCAGTGGGTGATAAGACAGTCCCAAAGCACCACCTTTCATTTTCCCAGAGCTGATTAAATTCATGTAATACTATATTAAGCGTTGTCACTCAACAATAATGACCCTAGCGTTAGATTAGATTTGATTAGATTTCTGCTGCCTGCAAACAAACTCTTTTGAGGAGACAATGGATTGCGAGCCATTCATTAGTCTGATTGCGCTCACTATGCGTGATTACGCTGCACGCTCACTGTCGCTCGTATCCAAGGAAAATCATCACCACAATCACTTACCTGTGTTTAATTGAACTAATGATGTCATCATCGGCTAAAATGCATGCGCATTCACCCGAATCTCGCCACAGTTCAGGTGCAACTGAACTCAGACCATCAACTCCAGGTAATCTCGGGTTCTGTACTCCGGTGTGCTCCCGGTGTGAAAGAACCCATAATTGTTTCAGACCACCTGTTTTTCATTTTGTATTTTATTCTATGAAGTGTTTAATTGTATGTGAATTTCTCAAATGAATTCTGAGTTTCAGATCTCAACTGAATAATTATTAGAAAAGCTAGTATATTAAAACTTATTCAATGCTGTGAGTAAAAAGCCTCTAAGAGTTAACAAATGAAAAAAAAAAAAACATTTACATTGGGGGACATTTAAATCTAAAATGAGATTAACCCTCACCTCTTTTTAGGGCTTATCATTTTGGTTTGTTGTTTGTGTCTTTTGCTTAGTCAAAGGCTCTGTGACTCCAGTAGCGACTCTTCCTCCATCGGGCCGCTGCACTAAAGATCAGTTCCTGTGCCTGAAGCCTCCGACCTGTATCGCTGATTGGAAGCATTGTGACGGACACCCTCACTGCCAAGACGGATCTGATGAGGCCAATTGTCGTAAGTGCCTTTAAGAGCAGGGTTCCCACAGGTCCTTGATATCCTTGAAAGTTTGTGAATCTGAACTTTTTTTTTTCAAGGCCCTGGAAAGTTTTTGAAAATAAACTTGCATAGATACAGGTCCTTGAAAGTGCTTGAATTGATTTTGTGCAAGAAGTTTTCTGGAAAAAATTCCATAATTGTTCCTGCCGGTCAGCTAATGTGTTATTTTGCTTTCACTTCGTGGGCTATGCATACTAGCTTGCTTGATTTACGCTAATTATGTGTATTCAAGTGTTATGTTACAGGGCTGCAGACTGCACCTAAAACGGTTGCATTTGCGACCAAAAATTAATTTGCGAGTAATTTTTGCTGAAGTCGCCTCTGGCAACCATACAAATTCGCACGTTAAGACTGTAAAAATTTGTGTGTTATTTGCGTGTAGCTTATCACATCATTTGTTGTGTTGATGTAATTAAATGAGAAAAATATCACTCACCAAACCGACGCCAAAGAACTAGCGCTAATGAAAGCCACGTCGCCAGCATCGGTGCAAAAAAGCTGCATTTGAACAAACCGTTCTGCTCCCTTGTAAAGGAGACAACTACTCATTTCTTTATATAAATTTGTCTATATTAGTGAAAGTGAAAGTCGAAAGTCGTGATGTGTTGTCAAGTATGGTGACCCATACTCGAAATTAGTGCTCTGCATTTAACCCATCCCAAGTGCACACACACAGCAGTGAGTAGTGAACACACACCCGGAGCAGTGGGCAGCTATTGCGACAGCGCCCGGGGAGCAATTAGGGGTTAGGTGCCTTGCTCAAGGGCACTTTAGTCGTGGTATCGAAGGTGGAGAGAGTGTTGTAGATGGCAAATGACATCTCGCCCAGTTGTGGCCCACATCTCCCACATTCTTCTGGCCCACATACCGCATGGAATGACAATGATGACTCAACCTGAGTGTGGCTGGCAATAGCATACATATCGAGACCTCATCAGGGCCACATGGGCCACATCTGGGCCATACACAGCAAGCCACAACTCCCACTAAAATCAGCTTGATGTGTGTGAGCCAGATGCCCATGTGACCTTCGAATCCATGCAAAAAAGATAGTAGATCATTTTAGAATACAGTATAGGATATGCCGAATATTCTTCAGTTTTATGCAACAGAAATACGACAAATAAATTATCAGATCTGTCATATGGCCAAAAATAAATGCAAAAAAAAAAATGCTTTTTTGCATAGTTGTGTTTGACACATGAAAATTGTAGCAATGTATCTTACAAGGTAACACAATGTAACCTTTCTCTCACTTGAAGTGTGTCCCCACATTAAGTCCTTGAATTTTTAGGGTATTGGACCTGGAAAGTCCTTGAAAGGTCCTTGAGTTTGAAGTTACCCAAGGTGTGGGAACCCTATAAGAGATTTGGACACACCTACTCACTCTTTATTACCGCTTTCCTCATTTTAGAATAGAAATAAAGTAATTAAAACTAAAATAACACAAACACTGTTACACTGCTTAGCCCCTCCAGAAAATGTCTTCACATACCTGCAAAAGCAAGTTAACAGAAGCATTTGTTTCTTAACTCTGTCATATTTCAGCCACTCATGGTCCGTTGCTCTGTGTGAACGGTACTCTCTGTGCGGACGGCGAGGCCTGCGTGCTGAACAGCGAGAGGTGTGATGGCTTCATAGACTGTTCTGACCGAAGTGACGAGGACAACTGCACTGGTGAGATACTGAGAGACATTTCTGATGTATCTGCTTGAAATCAGACTACAGTGTACCACAGTAAGACAGTCTAACTGCTCATGCTGATTCACCCTGTTTTTCCATTTCTTAGGTGATTTGCTGGTGTACAAGATTCAAAATCTACAGTGGAGCGCCAACTTCTCTGGTGCTGTGACGCTCACCTGGTCAAGACCCAAAAATATGCCTACATCATCCTGCTCTTTTGTCATCTACTTCAGGTATTCATTTAAATGTAGCTTTTATCTACACCTGTGGCTTTTAAGCTTGTCCAGGTGGTGGACCATTTAAAGTGAACAAAAACAAAACAAAGCCCATTTAATCTTTTTGTTTTGATTAGGGATGTCCCAATCATTATTTTTTATTTTTTTTTTTTTTTGCCTCTGATCCGATCCGAATCATTTAATATTGAATATCTGCCGATACCGAGTCCCGATCCAATACTTGTATTTTCTTAGTGCCGAAATCAATCAACAAATGTAGGCATCAAATATGCAAATCACAGAAAATCGAATGTGCATATGTGCCGTACTAGAACAGACCCAGGGTCCACATGGGATAATAACAAAGTTTGTATTTATTTTCTAGGCAGGTGGGTGTCCAGCAGTGGACATCCATGGACACAAACAGCAATAAGGGCAGTGCCATTTTGACTGTGTTGATGCCGGACACCACCTACCAGGTGAAGGTTCAGACTCAGTGTCTCAGCAAACAGCACAGGACCAATGAAATTCTCACACTACGCACACCAGAAGGATGTAAGTCCACATTAGCAGCACAGTCACTAAAATGACTTATAGAAGGGGATATTTTTTGTCTTCAGTTGCTTAATTGTGTCTGACGCCTGTGTTTGTATGACAGTGCCGGACCCTCCGCAGGGTCTGCAGCTGAGCTGTGATAACGCTGAGGATGGGATGGTACTGTGTTCCTGGAACCCTCCTGATAAAGCACATGGACTCATCAGAGAGTATATTGTGAGGAAGAAGCCTCCAGGTCTTTATAGCTTTTATCAACTCCTACTTGCGTCTAACTGACTGTGTGTGTTGTGCAGGTGGAGTACAGTGAAAAGGACAGTACAGAGTGGTTTTCCCAGCGCAGCACCAGCACTAACGCAGAAGTGAAGAACCTGCGGCCCAGCTCGCTCTACAGATTCAGGGTGAGGCACATGAGCACTTGCATGAAGTTGTTTTATGTGAACTTCTGGTGATCGTCTAAGATCACTTCGTCTAACCTGTCTTCATCTGTTGGTTCTCAGGTGGCTGCCGTCACAAGCAGAGGTGTTGGAAACTGGACAGAAATTAAATCCATAGTTCCTCAAAAAGGTAACGAAACAATATAAAAGCAACTGACATCTTCACAGAAGAGTGCTGTCTCCCCCTGCTGGACATTTCCACTCAAGTTTTTTGTCTTATCCACCTTTTTCCTGAGAAAATCAACAAGCTCATGGTGGATTCTAACTTCCGTTTGTATGCTGTCCTGTTCTGGTCTCCATAGGAACTCGTTGTTAAAATGGGGTAAAAAAGCGACTGAATTAATTAAACTGGAAATATTTTAACATTACTAAAAATTAAAATGAACGCAGGGTTAAGCTGTGTTGTTGTTGACCGCCACAACAGCAGCCATAAACTGAAGAAGTTCCTGAAAAGTTTTTGTTTTGAGCATCAGAATGTCCGTATATGGCGCCATATGCCTCACATTTTATGCCAGAAAACGGGCATGGCTTGCAGCACTTAAGTTAAAATACTCCCTATAAAAGTTATATGTGCACTTTTTTAGGACCCCCCCCCCCCCCCCCCACCAATCGGGAGCTGTATTTAGGATATAATCGCCCATCTGTTTTAAATATAGCTAACTTCGGGCAGCTTCATGTCATCTACGCACTCATTAAACTTTGACGGGCGAGGCACTGACAAAAGACGGTTATTGTGTACTATGGAGCCATGTGCTTTTTTAAAAACATTTTCATATGTTTAATGTTGCATTATCAGCTTGGAAAATAATTTGACTAGAAACACAGGACACTGTAAATGTCATCGATAATTCCACTGTGAGAATTGCATGTTCAGGAAAAAGGTGGATTGGTTGGTTGAAACCGATTAAATGTCATGTAAACTCCCATTTCAGCATAAATCTAAACAGGTTAATATGTATCTGTAATTTAATTTCACTGGAAAAGTCACGTGGTATCAGGAATAATAATGAGACGGGGCTTCCTCAGGATAATTCAGTCTCATAAATATTTAGGAGGCATTTAAAATAATGGTTTGTAACAATCAATTAAAAAATAAAGTTTTTTAACATGTTTAACATGATATCAAACATGTATATACACTACTCTTTAAACGTTTGTGGTTGTTTTTGAAACTCTCACTTAGCTGAATTTTCAGCATCATTACTCCAATCTTCAGTGTCCCTTGATCCTTCAGAAATCATTCTAATATGGTGATTTGCTGCTCAAGAAACATTTCTTATTAAAGTGCTCCTATTATTTTGTTTAGGAGGTCCCCTACAACAGGTTTACATGCATCAAATGTGAAAAAACACTTTCATTTTCTCATAATTTGCACATTACAACATTATTCACTGATGCTCAAACGACTTTTCCGATGCTTCAGTCTCTCTAAATCCCTCCTTTCCGTGAGCCTGCTCTGCTCTGATTGGCCAGATGGCACATTCTGTTGTGATTGGTCTACCGCTTATTGCACCTGACCATAGCAAAACACCCATTACCATAACAGAACTTCAGTACCGGTCCGGAGGCTTCCGGAGCTCAGCGATCGTACACACTGTAAAGACAGTAACGATGATGTTGATTTTACCATATCAATCCGATGATTTGTATATTTGTAATTTATTGTGGCGCATATGTGAGAACTGTGTCAACAATATCATTTACAGTGCATACATTAACCCAGAATGACTGTAATGTAAAGTAGTAAGAACAACAGACAGTCGGCATTAATGGACACACTTTTAGGTAATAGTGGCCCATAGCTGATTTGCAGATGTATTTCATTAAGACAATAATAACGTCAGTTAGCTAGAGACAAAGGCTACACAATATAAAACACATTTTGAACACTCGGTAGGAAATATATTCATCGATAATTAATTGTTCAGGTTGTGATTCTGAGCAAGTTGATCCAAATACTGTGCGTTCTGTCCCATCTTTAATGGATAAGCGTTTTGTAAATACCATTTAGATGTCTCTGAGATTTGAGAAGCCATCATCAAGAGGTTATGCTGCTGTATATATATATCTATATTGCTCTGTTCATTTTAACCACTGACTCTTCACATCCTCATCCTTTGGACGTGTTTACAAAAAGAATTTGTTTTTGAAGAGCAGAAAACAGCGTCTTCTTGACATGTACACAATACGAACCAGGCAGCTTCAGTGTTTGAGGGCAGGTCAAGTTGTTCATAGGTGAACAACGTAGAACATAGGCAAATGTGTTGCTTTGTGACATGTGGCCGTCACGGATTCGAATTCCTAACGACTCGTTTAAACGGTTCAGAGTTCGCGCTTTCTTTTGAGAGTCAATAACTTTATTTGTCTTGCACTTTCGGCTTCACAACTTTGCAGGTCATTTACATTCACAGACAGCTACACTACACTCAGCAAGAAAGGTAATATTGGAAAAAGCATAATGGGGCACTTTAATATCAATGTTGAAAAAAGTTGTGCTGCTTAACTTTTGTGGAAATCATGATACATTTTTAAGATGATTGAATCGAATGAATGTTCAGACACTATTAAAATAGTATTTATTTCAAATAGAAATCTTTGTGTCATTATAAATGCCTTTACTGTTACTTTCATTGATCACTGGTCAATTTAATGCATCCTTGTTGTATAGGGAAAAAAAACTTATTGACCCAAACCTTTAAATGGTAGCACATCTGTTTATAAAGGTTGGCGGTATGATCAAAGTCTTATCCTACAAAATCTTTTCACACTATATTAGTATATCTCAACGATCTTGTCAGAGTAGACTGGTAACTATATATGACGACACAGATGTTTTGCTGGAAATGTAACCCTACCAATTTTTATACATATATATTATGTTGATTTGAATGTTTTGATAAATTCTGTTTTGTTTCATGACTCTTTAATGTCTTTCAGCTCTCTCTCCTCCTAATGTCGTGATCACCAGCATCACAGAAGACTCAATGACTTTGTCCATCACTTATGATAATAAGATCCAGGTTGGTCAGATTGTTTTTTCCTCAATGCTGGGTTTGTGTCATATCCTCCTTTGAATGTAAATATGATATTGAGCTCTCTCTCTTTGTTAGGTGAAGCACTATGTTGTTGTTATTTCGTGGGTATTTGATGAACATGTGAAGGAGAGCTGGAATTACACTGTCTCAGGAACATTGATAGGTAAAACACCTCACAATCATCAAACATATCCCATCAGCATTTCTGGAAGAAGATGCAATTCTTGTGCTGTTTTCTGTATAGCCACTAACCTGACAGCAGGGACAGTGTATGAGGTGGCAGTGTGGGCTAACACAGATGATGGAGACAGTCCTACTGCTCTGTCCCGGCAGCAGACCAAAGGCAAAAGACCTGCCAAGCTGTTACTAAAGGCCAAAGCACTCAACCAGACCGCTGTAGACTGCAGCTGGACCGGGCCTCAAGCTGAGGTGAGACTAACTACTCTTAAAAATGTTTGCTCCAAATTCCTACAAACTTTGTGCTTTGTGTATTTAAAAAAGTATGAAAATAAAAGAAATCTATAAATCCTATAAGATATGAGATCAACTTTATATTAACTGTCTTTTAACTAGTATGTACTAAGATTTAAATGATCATTTGTTACAATGTACATATGTTTTTATATTGTATTTAAAAAATACTTGAATGTAATTACATTAATTTCTGTAATTGTATCTATAATTACGCAGTTGTTGATCCCTTCCCTTACCCGTTAACCCACCCTTGATCCTACTCATACCACCAAACCTGTCCCTAGCTTTACCTTATGCAATAAAACATGAACACAATAAAAAAAATTTTTGATGAAAGTACATAATAGTTGAAGACACCTAATTCGAAGTATGATTAACTCATTTGTACGGTTACATTTACTGTTGTTCGGCAAATTTTCGCTGGCGAAATTCCGCAATTTCGAATGGAATCCATGTGATTGGGTGAAATTCACTTGAGAAAGAAATATTTCCTCATGCAGATTTTGCATCTAATTCGCAACGTTGACCAACAGAAAGCTGCTTGTTTTGAAAGTGACTTCTGTGTGAGCTTCTGCTTCATACTTTTCGAAACGTTTTTGCTGATGTTGATGGTTTTGCACACCGTCAAGCTGAAAAGTGGCTAGTTAGGCATCATTTTAATGTGCCTGTTTTCGTAGATGTATGGAGTGTTCCACGCCACTTCCTTCCTGGATCTGTACCGCAGACCTCACAGTGTGAATACCACCTCCAACAGTCTGACTGTGATGATTGACAACGATGAGCAGTACCTCTTCCTGGTTAGTATCAACCCTCTTGCTCCTTACTTTGGAGAACCACTTTGACACTATGATGTCCAGATGAAGTGACTATGTGTGTGTTGTTCAGGTGAGGGTGGTCTCTCCATACCTGGGTCCTCCGTCAGACTACGTTGTAGTGAAGATGATCCCCAATGAGCGACTTCCACCTCGAAACCTGCACAAAGTGCGAGTGGATAAGACACAGGCCACTCTGAAGTGGCAGCCGCCATATGATTCTCCCAGCAGTCCTTTGGTATGACCACAAAGTCAATCTAGAACATTTTCATAATTTAGTTATGTCAGATGGGGTGTTTCAAGCATCTTTGTGTATATATAAATCAGACTTATGCAGTGCACGTAAGAGATACGGTTCGTAAAACGGAGTGGGACTATAAGGTGAACACTCAGAACAACACGGTGGAGTACACGCTGAAGGGCCTTGAGCCTGGAGGACGCTACAGCATCACCATCAGGCTACTCAACATGAGCAAAGAGGCCAGCTACACACTCAACACAGGTATAGTAATCTATTTTCTTGCCTGAAACATTGTATCATGGGCGCCTGCAGGATTTCATCTGTTAACCTATTTGTTAACCAAATCCTTTTATCCTTTTTCCATCATTACATCACCGATCAGAAGTTTAGGATCTGTAAAATTTTTGAAAGAAGCCTCTTCTGCTGGCCATGACAAAAATCAAAATGCAGTAAAAGCAGCAGTATTGTGAAATATTATTAGAATAAAACTGTTTTCTGTTTTAATATATTTAAAATGTCATTTATTCCTGTGATGGAACTGCATTCCTCCAGTCTTGAGTGTCCCATCATTCTAACATGATGATTTGGTGCTCAAGAATAATTTCTCATTATTCTCAATGTTGAAAACAGTTATGCTGCTTAATATTATTATTCTTTTTATGATTGTAAAGTAAGAACAGCATTTATTTGAAAATATGTCATTATAAATGTATTTACTACTACTTTTGACCATTTTAATGCATATTTGCTGAATAAAAGTATGAATTTCTTAAAAAAAAAAATACCAGTGAACCCAGATTTTTGAATTGTACTGTGTCTGCTTTACGTAAAAAATAAAATGTGTTATTTCATACTGTTTTGTATATATTATTTTGGTCTAAGCCTATATTCATCCACACAGTTCCTCTGCCTGCACCTGAGGCCCTTAAAATCTTAGAAGAACAGGATCATGTGTTTCTCTTCTGGAAGAGCCTGGCTGTGAAGGACCGGACCTTCAATGAAAGCAGGGTTAGAAACCACCTCAAAGTCAACATGAAACCCTATTTACTCAATTAGCATTTCTGGATTTATTGGTGTACATTATTATCATGTGAAATGGGTTCACTAATGATCGCTCGACTCTCCAGGGCTATGAGGTGTATGTGCATGACAGTGTCACCAACTCCACTATGTGTCTGGGTAACACGACGGAGACGTTCTTCAGGATCAACAGCCTGTTGGTGGGCCATAACTACACGTTCTCAGTGCGGGCGCGCTGCCTGCTAAACAACCAGCTGTGTGGAGAGGCGGCAGTGCTGTTATATGATGAACTGGGCAAAGTAGCAGGCATGAGCTTTTACACACTAAACATTTTTGCCTCGATCTCTGTGGCTATTTGTTTGGCCAGACGTTGATCCTGACACACATTTGTCATCTTCTAGGGCCAAATGATGCTGAATCTCAGTCTGGTAAATCCGAGGACATGGCGGCGGTGGTTGTTCCAGTGTTGTTCCTGCTGTTGGTGGGTGTGTGTGGAGGCCTGTTGGTGCTCTATCTCAGACACCGTCGGCTACAGCACAGCTTCACCGCCTTCGCTAACAGCCACTACAACTCTCGTCTGGGCTCTGCCATTTTCTCCTCCGGAGATGAGCTGGGTAAGACCAGCCTGAGTGCTACCTTTCATGAAATCTCTATTTTGCTTCAGTGTACTTCAGAGAGGTGTAATTTAACTTCACTTCAGTTTAGTTCATTTTATTTCAATTCAGTTCACTTCAGTTTAGTTGTGTTTAGATCAGTTCACTTCATTGTATTTCAGTTCAGTTTAGTTCAGTTCGCTTGTTTAAATCAATGACTTTATTTCAGTTCAGTTTTTCAAATAAGTTCAGTCACTTTTGATTCAGTTTACTTCATTTAAATTCATTTATATGTAATTTAGGGTGTGTTCACACTTGGAATGTTTGGATTTAATTAAAACGAACCCTGGTGTGATTGGTCTGTTTGTGCATGCATTTCACTTGAATAAGTGCGAACGCTGCCATCTGAACCCTGGTGCGCACCAAACAAGTGGGTCAAGACCTCTGAAAAGATGGGTCTCGATCCGCTTCCAAACAAACCAAAAAAAATATGCGACCCTAAAAATGACAACCACGTCAGTACCATGTCTCTTTGCAGCAGATCTTTGATTGTTTATGTGATGGAGGGATTCCTGCCGCTGTGTTGACTCCTTTACACATTTTATAAGCTCTTCACGAGTTCTCAGCTCGTCAAAATACCAAATGGTGTTAAAAATGCCAAACTGAATGCTAATCGGACCAGGATTAAATGTTGTTCAACTGAATTCAGTACAGTTCTGTTCACTTCAGTTCAGTTCTGTTGCACTTACTTGATTTCAATTCAGCTTAGTTCAGGTCACATGAATGGTTTAATTCAAAGTACACAAACTTTTCCACAATATTAAAATTAGCTGCTAATCTTGTTTCTTCGTTCCGTCTCTTTTGAAGGTGACGATGATGAAGACGCTCCTATGATCAGTGGCTTTTCAGATGACGTTCCCATGGTGATTGCATAGCTGGACAACTCTTTCTCTCCTCCTCCTTCACTTCCCACTCCACTTCCTCATCATGTTTTCTTATGTGCCCATCCGGCACACTTTCAAGCTCCATTTCTCTTGACCCCCCCCCCCCCCCCCCCCATTACTTAGAAAAACGCTGGATTTGTGTTTCTGGACCCCGTGGAAGAAAAGAAAGCATGGAGCGAAAGAGATATTTTTAAATATAAGATGCACTTTTTTCGGATGCGCAATAACTTATTTTTTATATATAATATATGTGGGTATTGGACTTTGTAGGCATTAACTGAAGCAAACTGTGAAGGAGTTTGTCAGCTGATCAGCAGACTTACTGAACAGGGAAAAGACCCTTATTGTACAAACTCTCACATGAGCATTTACATTTGCTTTAAGCCAAAACAAGCACCTAGATATGGTTACATCAGTGCAAAAACACACAAAAGAAAAAACTAAAAAGCAAACCTCATTTGTGTACAGATGAAAAATGGACCAATGAATGCTGATAAAAAAAGGGAAGGCGGTACGTAGGCTCTTGACAGTAAATTGCACAGGATCCGATTTTTTTTGTTGCATACTGTATGCTCGATTTGTGTCACTTTATGTCAGTAGGCCTGCATTTGTCCATGGTACCTTGTTTACACTTTGCATCCATTTGTTAATTTCCTTGCTCAGCAATAGGTTTAATTCCCTCTGCTTTTTGAAAATGTGAAAGTTGTAGCCTATTTTGGTTGTTTTATCCGCTATTTTCAGAAAAGAATGACCAAAATTAAGATAAGTTATTTGAGTGTAGTCAGCATTGAGTCACATGCTTAGTCCATAAAAATTGCTTATGCTCACTGTATGCTTTTGTTTCCCTTTGATTTATCCTACACGTTTTATCTAGCAAAGAATATTATTGCATATCCTGTGTGCTGCCATGGTTTTAGTCCTTTAGTGTTCTCAGGGAACTGGGTTAAAGTAGATGTACCAGCGATATCAGTCACACTGCCACAGGCAGTGCAGTGTGTTCAATTCGGAGGCTGTTGTGCTGTACAGTAGTTCCATATTGCAGTGAAGCCTGTGCAGCTCTCGTCTGAGCGAACCAGAAGGCTTCATCTTAGTCTCTTGTGCCAAGCTTAAGAAAAGGAGAGGGCAGAGCAGACGTCTTGCCTTCCTGAACAGTTGTGAAGAGGTACATGTGTTAAATCCATGTTTCATTTTAACCGAATTGCGGGTGTTGCGTAAAGGATTTGTTTATGAATGTATTTTTTCTTTTTCTTTTTTCTATCTTGTATTGAGGCGACCAGAAAAAAAAGGAAAATGGTTGTGGTCTACCCTGGCCTCCGTTGCGTTCAAGGTTTTTAAATGAGGTTTATGGCCAGTTTACATTCAGATGCTTGTGGTCATTGTTAATGATAATCTCTCCCATTGTTAATTGGCATCAAACAAAACTGTTCAGATGCTAGATGCGGCTGTTTTTAGTTAAATTGTACTTCTTTCAGTACCACATTGCCTTATTACAACACACTGAGTAAAGTATGTAGCTGTATTTCAATGCGATCACACATGCACACGCTCACAGAAAATTGAAATTGTATAAAGACGGGAATAGTGGGATTGGAAATGTGTGTATCGACATATTGTGAATTACCACTGTATAATGTTTTAAAAGTTCCAGTGCAGCACTTGCGTGAATCCCGAGCCAACATTTTTATTTTGTCTTGTTTCTATTCTTTACTCGTAACCATTTGTGGCAATGTTTGTCATGCCCGGTTTGAAACCCATTTGTTCTTTGGTCAATAAGATGTAAACATTTTTACATAGCAGTGATGTTGAACACCGCCATGTTTAAATATTTGATCTTGCCTGCCTACTGAGGGTTTTAAAGATGAGAATCTTTTAAGTGGTACAGTATGAGATGTTTTATGAACCACTTATGCTGAAATAAATGTGGAAAACTGTTGAGTCTGATTTATCTTTATTTGTGTGGTGGAGGGAATGACTTCCCATTGTTGACACACTGCATTCATGCCAATTTATCACTTTTACACTTGCAGCCATAGAATGTTTTGCCCGTAGACATGTGAAAAGAAAGGGATGGCTCATTTTCTTAGAATTTACTCACCTTACTGTGATTCCAAAGCATTATGACATTCTTCAATGGAAGAACATTTTTGAAGAATATACTGGCTAATGAAATTGAATATTGACTGGCTGCGTCTGTCAAGCTCAAAAGAAAAAAATTAAAAGAAAACAAAGCGGATAAAAAGTTGCCTAGCCATATGATGGTTTATTGTGAGAGAGATACGGACCTGAATATAAAAAAAAACATTGATTGATAAATCTGCGTTTACATCAACGCTAAATAGAGTTATCGGATTGTTGTGTGCGTTTCTGTGTTCAGAATCAGGCTGCAGTTTTCCCAGTTCTGGATTTACAGATCGTTAAAAACTGAAAGATGAAGCGATATAAGATCCTGGTCAGAGTGGGAACCACAGGTGGTAAAGAAAACTGCATGTCTATTTTTTTGGTAATCATTATTTGGCATAAAATAAGATGTTCATGTTATTCATATATATAATTATATATATGAATTGTGAAGTGCAGTTGCAATTGAATATATGAACTGTGATGTCTTGTTGCATTCCTGCATCAGATCAGAAGTTTCCATAATATAAATGAAGTGGCCAAGCAAACGAAACAACATCCACCATAATGGTGAGTTCAAAATAAAACATTTTAGGAAAATCAATGTCAATCTATGAAGTCAGCTTATGTGATGTTCTCTCAAATTTTTCAGTTGAATTAAACATTTAAGATGACTTCGGCAAATCAGTGAATGCAAACAGAGAAAGATTACTGCAGAAGTGGAGGAAATGAGGGAAAAGTCTATTAAGAATAGTCCCGCCTCAAAACCTTTATTATTATTTTTTTTTTTGCTTGACAATGTGGTACTCAAACCACTTAATAATTAATCATTACTTGGGGTTTATGAGTAAAAAAAAAAACACATTTTTTGGACAGGACTCCCCCCTCCTATTGATTTATTGCAGTGGCATAAATACCTTAAATATGTATTATACACTCTTAAAAATAAAGGTTAATAGAACCATTTTTTTGAAGAACATTCTAAAACAATCTAAAGAAACTTTTTTTTTTCCACAGTAAAGAACCTGTTATGTAAAGGTTCCATGGATTGTGAAGGTTCTTCATGTAACCACAGAGTGTATCAGCCTACCACACAAATCAACTGCTAGTGAAAGAGAGAGAGACAAACTACTGAGCAGAAATACTTCATAAAATTGCTTATTTTTCATTAAATATAAAAAAATATGTTTTGAAATCTGAAATTAAGTATGTTAGAGCAGTAATGCAAAAAACAACAGAATTTAAAAGATACAGATGTATCTTTTTTTAAACATGAATAAAAAAAATACTCTAGTGCTGAAATATTCCAGCTCTTTGAATACGAACTTTGCTTTTACTTCAGTATCTTGAATGACACGATGTCATTCATTGAATGCACAAATTCAAAGTGTCTAACAGTGTCTAACTTTCCTGCCATCTTTTGATTGACAGGATATATCGGCCCTGACTATCGGCTGTTTTTAACCAGTCGATACAATCTGAAAATGTGCTTTTATCAACCGATGCCGATTATTGGCCGATATATCGGTGCATCTCTAGTTTAAATACATTTGTAGTTGACCATGGATCGCAACGCAAAAGCTGCCCGAAAGAATTTGTACAGCATATCTGTCTTTTATAAATCTGATATAACTAAAGACTCTTCGGAGATAAAGGTACTCAAGATTAACACGAGATTGGCATATGTTATGAGTAAATAGTGAATTTCTAGTAGGCTAATTAAGGAATGATTTGGAACATTTTTCTCAAATCAACTCATTTATACTTGATTACACATTATATGAAATAAAAGGCATTTCTGAAAATAAGTAAACCTACAGAAGACAGTTTGCTCCATTTCCTTGCCTTAGCCTCTGGCCCTTTTGCCCTCTGTTTATTGATGTGTGGGCTTTATTTGAACCACAATTAGACATGTTTATAGAGGTGGGATGTCTTTATGTGCGGCATGTTCCTGTCTCTATTTATTTGAACTTGTCATATTTATTTATCCTCACATCAAACTCCTCCAACACAGATGGAGGGCTGTTGTGTTTGTGACGTCACGGTTTCACAGCTGAACGCTTCAGAGAGCGTTTCATCAATGAGCTGCTCTCTATCTGACAAGGCATCTATTCAGAAACTTTAACCTGCAATTGTCAGAAGATATCAGCTTTGATTAATTAAACAAGTGTACGCCAAAATAGTGACTCTGATTGAAGATCATGAGGGCCATTTTGTTAGAGTGAGGGGAAACATAATTTAATTGCTGTATAAAAACAGTAGGCTATATTTTTTTTGTCTATTTGAATTACATTTTTTCGAGTTTTTTTTTGTGTCGAAAATAAGATTAATTTTCTTTGTGCAAAATATATAATATATTTAGCTTTTTTCTTCTCTCTCTCTCTCCTCTCTCTCTCTCTATATATATATATATATATATATATATATATATATATATATATATGGTTCTAGAATGAGTTTAGCAAGTGACAATGGCAGTGTAATAATAAATAAATAAGCAGGTGACATGAAAAGTTAAAAATGGAACTGAAAGAAAGTCTAAATCATATTGCAGTGTCCCCTATCCACCAGCAGATGTCTCTCATGTCTCAATTTACTGTTTCACCGTCACTCAAATATGTGCTGTACTTACTGTACTTTTATTTCTTCTTTTTGGTGAGAACAACTAGTGGATACTCAACTACAACTACACCAAAAGAAGACATATAGTTGACAGTTCCCATAAGAGTATAAAATGAGCTTTGATGCTTTGTGTGAAATAGTCTGTACTATTGTGTTCATATAATTCACAAAATACAAAATTCTTCATAGAAAGTCAGTTAAACAGAGAAAAATAATGTGAAAGCACAATGTCTTAATCTATGCACAATTTGCACAGATATGCATATTTTTCTATAATTCAACCAAATTTGTAGTTGACTGAAAATGTTTTTCATCTAAAGTTTCCGCTGCCATTAAACTACATCCATTTTAAAAAATGTATGTAATTAAATTGAGTGTTATTTATCTGTATAATACCTTTACCAACAGTAAACAGACTCTTTTTTTTTTTCTCATTTTGTTTTGACATTTAATAAGGTTTTTTAAGGTTTATTAGCTGACAAGCTGTTTTCTCTCTTTGATTGCTTTTATTAGAAACCTTAAACTCTTCAAATGTTCCTAAGCTGATGATTTTCGAGCAGATTTCCATTGATGCTTCACGCATGTCACCGTAATGTAGTGGCCTCTTTGATGTTTGTAATGGGAAGGTAATTGATGGTAGCTGTCTAGTGAGTACAGATAAGGACTGTTAAGTTTTACAATGCCAAAGCTGCGCTGGGACAAACAATTACATGAGGTCAATGTGGTAATGGATCTGTGTCTTTAGAGAAAAGGTCAGACAGCAAGGTCCAGATCTAAAAATAGATCCTCTGAAAAAGTGGAAATGACTGTCTTGTTTTCTGTTCCTGCTTAAATGTTGACACTTAAAGGGTAGTTCACCCAAAAGTGAAAATTCTGTCATTAATTACTCGCCCTCGTGTCGTTCCAAACACGCAAGACTTTCGTTCATCTTAGGAACACAAATTAAGATCTTTTTAATGTAATCTGATCCCTTGGATGATACTTTAATAATGTCTTTACTACCTTTCTGGGGCTTGAAATTGATACTGTAGTTGCGCAGACGGACAACGGAGGGACAGAAAGCACTCAAATTTCATTAAAAAGATCTTCATCTTCATTTTTGGGTAAACTAACCCTTTAATGTTTTTGTTGTCAGAAATAATGATATAATTGTTTTTAGAAATAACTATATGATTATGAACAACAATCGGAGACGAAGGATCATAAAGATGACTAAAAAAAAAAAAACATTTCAAAGGAAGCACCAGCAGTGGGTGCACCAGCACAAAACACAAATGAACAGTGTATCTGACTGAAGCACTTCATTTGTGATGCTTTTTTCCTTTCCTTGTTTGGCCACTTTTCGAGAGAGGAAAGAGCAAAATGTCTTAGAATGCAGATCGTGTTTCAAGACTTCAGCTTTCATCAATACAGATACCTTGGCTTTTAATGTTTTTAATCTGAGAATAAATGGCCACAATTAAAAAATTAATAACAAAAAAGTATCAGTTTATGAAAACAGCTGTTAGATAATTTTAGGGTTTGCACCATATCATGAATATTGTATGGTTTATGTTTAATTGAGCTTAGTTTGATTTATTTCATTTTTTCTTTTACTTAAATGTTGTCAAGTAATGCTAAAAGTTCAAGAAACATTTATGCACACCATTTGAATGATTATAGACTTTTTATTTTTTACAAAAATTATAATTATTATATTATTTAGTATTATTTATCAATAATACCTTTACCGGCAGTAAAATTTGAATTTTATGACATTTCATTTTTCTTAAATTATACGTTTATTTCCAGACCAGCTGTTTGAGGAATGTGATCTCTAAGCTTATATCAAATCATGAAAATTTGAACAGTTTAATATTTTTCCTTTTTTTTTTATTTTTTTACATTTGTAATTGTTATTACACATTTTTAAATGCATACTATTGTCAGCAGTAATTTCTCATAGTTCCTAATTTATGCACTCCATTTCAGTGGTCTGTAATAAAACATATGAATGTCTTTTTATATAAAATATTATATTTATCCTCAAACTAGAGGAGAGATTGAGAACAATCTCCTTCATATTGCAGAAATGAAGCACCTGTTCCGAAGTACTGATGGTTGGTGTTTTAACAGAGTAACCTCTTTCCACAGACCTGATGGTCCCCGTGTGCCTGTATGTGTCCCGTGTTTGTGTGCTCAGCATCCGGTCCTTCTGCGTCAGCCAACATAAAACACCAGGAGCCTCTTGAACTGCAAGCTCCTAGAGGTGAAAGGTCACCTGGCAGGTGGCAGAAGAAGGTCAAGTGCTGGTCTGGCACAAGAAGTTTCCAAGTAAGTCTTGTAGGGCTAATTGTATAGGAAACCTTCTGTGTTATGTCAGTTTAAGTGGATCTGGAAAAAAAGTTTTTCCTTTTACATTTTCAAATCTAAATATAAATACTTTCAGTGTTTCTAACAGGGATTTGGCCCTTCATCTCACGGGCCATGACTTCCTTCTGTGCCTAGTGCTGGAGGCGGTTGTTCTCGGCTCAAGAGCAATATAACTTCCTTGACCCTTTCATATAAATTCTTGTGATTGGGAGCTCTGCTGTCACAACACCAACTAAGGGGCATTAAGTGCAAGTCTGAAAGGATTTGGCATTGGGTTTGGGAGAATAAGAGATGGAGAAAATGCTTTTCCATGGGTTTGCTTGGAAACTGCTTTGAAACACCCACATTTATTACCTCATTTCACTCCCCTTTTCATATCAAATTTTGAGCATCTACAAGTGTTTTCTGAAACGTTACATTTAAATAAGCAAATGTGGCTAAACATTTTTTATTATTTCATTTTGTTGACTATTAGGCCTGGTTTAGATTAAGCCAGGATTAGGGCATTTAAAGTGCCTTATAAAAAACTTAACTGGTGTGCATCTTGAGAGAAAACAATGGCATTGACATAGTTTAAGATCTGTCAGCGCAAGTTGCTTTCACTTAAAACAACTGTATTTTAGTCCAGCCTTAAACCTTGTCTGTGAACCCAGGAGGTTAGAGTTAAAGGTTTTGACAAGAGGCTATTTTGGAGATCTGTTTTTATCACTCCGCAAACCGTTAAACCATTAAAAAACGTTTTTAGCGAGAAAAAACAAACAAAACGATATATAAACCAGACGAACGATATGTGAACAAACCCCTCAGTAAAAAAAATAGTAGAAAATAGATAACTGGAAAGTTTGTTTTAAGTGCTCGGTGCAGATTTTAAAGATACAAACTGTAATTGAAGTACAAAAACGTAATCAAATAAACACTCAAGTGTGTATTTTGGATATTTGACTTGGGAAGCAAAATAAACCAAACCCTCAAAATAAAAAAAACAATGGTTTTGCCTGTAAAAAACATATAATTGTGCCTGGACAGCCAACACTGTCCAAGTCTGATAGCGACTTTTATTGGACAAGCGTGCAGGTCCTCACAGCCAATGGAAGTGAACGGTGCTGTTCCTCTCCTAGCAACAGGACTCCTTAGTAGTGCTAACTGTGAGCTTACTGTGAACTATTACATCACAAATTAAAAGAACTTAACACTCCCAAACAATATAGTTGCTGCAAACCCCCCTTTAATTCACATTCTCCTTTCATTCCCGACTTCCCTTTCGATTTAGTGAATGCTTGCCAGGACAAAGCTCAGCAACATGGAAACCAGCTGTGTCGGAACAGACGCTGGAGCAAAATCAGTTTTGATTCATCTACTGTCGATGAATGGGTTAGTTGACGTACAAATTCGAAATTCTCCCTCTTCGGGCCTCTCCGACATATGGCGAAGCTTTGAAGCGCACACAGGGCTGCTCTGTCTCCTGTTACACGTGGCCCCGCTCAGGTTGCTATGTTTAGCTTGGGAGAGGTGTCACCTAGTCTCCATCAGCACCAGCCAAATCTCCACAAACATTGGGCACAGTTGAGCTGGCTTACCACCTCCAGCCCAGCTGCTGATTCAGAGCCGCGGCGCTCTGAAGACGGCCATGGCATCCCGACATCCCGTCTGAAGTGCAGACAGGTACCGCGGACGTCATCATGCCTGTGTGCATTACCTGCTACTTTCCAGAAATAACACGGGCGAGTGCCCCGCTGCAAGCATTATTTGTCTCTTTTAGGTTCAGCCAAATGAGTCCAGACATTCGGGACATTGCTAGCTCGCAGACGAGCGTGAGAAAGACAAACAAGAGCCTGTTCTCCTGATACCAGCTCCATCCTCTTTTCTGGACCGTTGGCATGACATCCCAAACAAACAGCCGAAAGGGACGTCTCTTTGCTATTTACACTTTTTCAAAAGCACATTAATCTTCTGTAAGCCTTTCCCAAGTATTAGGCATCAATGTTTATTGGGCTGGCTGCAGATTTTTTTTATTTTTATTAATTGTAAATATTTACTGAGGACTTCTGGCAAATGGAGGTATAGTTAGCACCTCTTTAACACGCAGTATGAGGATGTAACGTGGTGCCAAAAATACCCCGAGCCACTTTCAGCCTCTTATAGCACATTATGTTGAACAAAATCAACACTTGCGCTGTGTCTGTCAGTTTCTCGCATATTCTAGTTCTCTTCCAGAATGTGCGACACACTGATGCATGCAAACATATTTTTGATGTGGATAAAAATGTTTGAGGACATGCAGGACCATTAAGACTAGTCCACATTAATCTCTACGGTGTGGAGCTTTTTGAAGACGCTTCCCCTAGTGGATACATTTGAAAATGCTGTTTTCACATGGAAAATTGTGACGCTTGTCTAGTCGTTTGGCGCATATTGTTGTCACTGCTATTCATTTTCATAGTGTTGCTTAACGATAAATGTTACAATCTTCATATTACAGTTCTGCTAAGCTGACACAATATTTTCCCTGCATGAAAATAAAATGTTGCGTAGAAACCGGCCTTCATTTTATTTTACGATCTTTTCTCAAATGTGCGTACATTCAGATAACAGACGTGAAATGAAATGTTGCGTTCGAAATCGCATACTCTCTGGAGTGGGTACTTATTTTGAATGAGTAATTAGTTCACAACAGCTTACGGTATTACATCCGCCATGCTGTCATTATCACGTGACCTACAAGCGTCAGTTACGTCGCTTCACTGTCATTCACAATAGTTCTCCTGTGGCCTCATGGGACAGTAAAGTGTCCATCTTGTGCACACTTCAGAATCTCGTCAGAAGTAGTAGGTCATCCAAATACTTTTTGCCTGCTTTTTTATGAATACTGTCAATTCAGACATACTGTTTTTCATCTACTATATAGTAGGGACGTTTGATTTCGGATGCAGGCTATAAATCGCCAATGATCTCGAAATTGTGCGCAGCTGAATGGTTTCTGTTCTCCGCCTTGTAAATAGCGCCTAATTAATGTCATTAACATATAAAAGAGCTCCAGTAAACTTCCAAAGGCGAGTGACAGGAATTCTTTAAATTTCCAAAATACCTGCTGTACTCCAACTCTCTGGCACAAGGAAAAATGCATACATCTGCTTTGACCCTGACATGGCACTTTTCCAGGTCAAGGACTGTTTTTATGAATAATTTTAGTGGATTTCAGCGTACACACACTCCAAGATCAAATCTGCGCGTACACGATTCTTATAAATGAGGCCCGATGACTGTCGCATTTTAGATCATACATGGATTAGCGATTTTAAGCGTGTCTTGGACACAAGGGGTGGGATGTTTTGCTAATAAAATGATTGTGTAGCACGAGGACTTTATTAAGTGTGGTCTCTCGCTAGAGTTGCACGATTCTGGATAAAATGAGAATCACGATTTTTTTGGTTTCAAATAGAGATCACGATTCTTCCATCATTCTGAATATACAACCTAACAAAATAACATGTAATCTACTAGAGGTTCTTACAAAATATAAATTGCTGGACTCTTAATTATGAATTATTTAAAAAAAAGATTTTGAATAAATTTAATAAATATTTGTTTCATTACTGGATGAATGAGTGTTTTTGAACTAATATTTTGAATGAATGATTCAATGACAAAAAAAATTTAGCCACTTGTCGCCACCTAGTGGAAATAAGATATAAATGACACACACCCGTTATTTGATGCGCCAAGTTCGTTTCAAAAGGTAGTTTGCTCTATTTTGATCGCTATCGCAGACACCAGTGTTTATATACTAACTTAAAACTTATATATCAGTACTTCTGTGATAATTTGAATATTTGTAACACGGAAATAGGCTAACTAATGTGTGGTTCAAAACTGCTCTCTCTGGCTCTGGCAGCATGGACACATATTTGAAAGTTCCGGTATGATTTTGTCAAAGGTTTAAATGTAAATCGTTGTCATTAATAAAATAAGATCACGTGGGTGCTTGAATCGAGGTCGCGACCTTTTTTTTTTTTTTTACAATTAATCGTGCAGCTCTATCATCTCAGTGAGCTTTTTATTAGATTTTACGCATGCGCAGTAACATGATTTAAGCATTTTCAGATGTTTCAGTGTGAAAAAGCAACTTTTGGTAAATGCTTAAATATGCTAGCATGGACAGAGAGTGTATTGAAATGAAGATGCCATTTTCAAATATATCCGGATGAATGTAGATGTAGCCTAACTTCCTCCATCTTTCGACAAATTGTTATGAGGAACACATAGGAAACATGATTATTTCCCCTTCTCAGCGAATGTGAAGATGGATGTTTCCTATGAGTCGCTGCTCCTTGGTGCTCAGCCGTGGCGGCGCCTGGTTCGGCCCTGCTGCCGCTGCCAGGACAGTGTACATATTGTCATTTCCTCACTGACTGAGCTCCGTTCCCCCCCACCCCACTGTAGCAAATGACACCCTCACCTCATAAAAGACACATTTGTTGTAACCCCCATGGCGTGGTCTGCTATTGTTCCGTGCTCAGCGTATTTCCGTTGCGATTCTGCTTATTTTCTGATTCCCAGAAACACAAAGGCTTTTGCATTGAGCAGGTGAAGAAGAACAAATGAATTCAGTTTTTATAAATGTGACAGTGGGGACAGTGTGCAGTGCAAGAGGGATTTATAAATATTATCTGCTGTGAGAAAGCAGTATCATCAGGTGGTGGATTGCTGGTGTTTCTACTTCACTAGCTTAACCAGCAAATCATTTTTCAAGCCATTTACCCATTTTATTGATGTTTAACAACACGGTTTTGCTGGTTCACCTGCCAGACCAGATGGTTTAAAGTGGTCTTTTCAGCAGGGTTAACATAGGTCTGGTACAGGGAGTCAATGACATCCATGAGACATGAAAGGAAAACACATGTGCCATAAAGATACATACGTTCTTAGAAATGTACTCAATTTCATATTTTGGTCTAACCATCAGGTACTTGATTATTTTGTTTTTTAATATGATTTTCAAAGTACTTTCATTTTACAAATATTGTGAGTTATTAATACATTTTTGGAGAGTCGCACCAGATGACACCTTGCTTTGCGACATAAAAAGGTCAAATGATCTGATATTTGAAGAGACTTATTAACCTTGAGAATGACACAGTTATGGGTCTGCTGGGGTCCTCAGTGTGACAGTTTTGTTTTGTTTTTTCTTTCATTGTAATCTTGCATGTTTGCATGTTTGTTGTACCATATGACTTGTGGACATTATTATTATAAATATTTATGCCAAGCTACTTAATAAGGTTTTCTGCCCTGAATTTCATTTTTTAGTGAGGCTTTAGTATTCATTATTTTGTATAACCTTGACATTTTTCTTTATTTGAATTTTTTTGCTTTACACCAATCTTTTTTTTTAATATATATATATATATATATATATATATATAATTTTTGAATGGATTCTCCTCATTGTTATTCAACTCACTGTATGTAAGAATGACATTTTTAATGTTTTTTTTTTTTCCATTAATTAATAAATGTGGAAAAAACACCACAATGCCATTGGCCCACAGATAAAACTGATGCCTTGTGCTGGCATCCAGAAGGGGTCATGCGATTCCGAATGAACTGTGGATAAAATCGCAGTCATAATGTTTATATAACCGTCCATTTCCGCCAGTGTCCTTGACTGTCATCTGTAAGGTGAGCAGGAGCGTGTATCTGCTGTAACAACACCTGTGTCTGAGGCCTCTGCTTCTCCGGCGTTCGCTCTAATATCTCCGGCACTCCCTTTATCAGCTCTTGCTGCCAACTTCCGAGTTTTAGGAAAACACCAAATTGCCTCCCCTGATCCCCTAATTCCAGCGACTTACTGAAGCAGCAAGCAGGCCACGTCTGGGGGTGGGGGGTGGGGGGGGGTGGGGGTGGGACTGAGCCCGCACAGTGTTCGAGTGGGGCTGGAATCTGTGCCATATGAGTGTGCGCCAGCTTCCGATGGCATTAATGCAGCAAATTGACCCTTTCGCTCAGCACTGCCAACTCTGAGCCTGAGAGAGAGGAGACTGATAGCTGACATGTGTGCTCACTCCGGCATTGTGATACAGGCCGACACAGTCTGCTGGCTAGACTTTCGGTTGCCACATGAATGGGTGTACTGTGGCCCTAAGCAAAGCTCCCACTCTGACATGGCAAAGCTGGAAGGGAACACTTTTTGATGGCCTCTTGGCAAAGCAGAGTGGGCCATTGAACAACATTATAGACAATAAATGAAAGAGGGATTATGTAACTCTAAGAAAGGATTGACAAAAATATCCTCCCAGACCAGAAAAGTATTTTCTATGTGACATGTTTTTTTAACTGTTCAAGCAGACGTTCGCTATTTTCAGAAAGCATGAAACTGTAAGATTGTTTTTTTCAATCTATGGGCACTTTTAATGAAAACAAACTCTCTTGAAGCACTTTCCACACTCCCTAGTTTGTCCACGTCTTTGGACGCACCAGTATCACACGCTGTTTTTGTTTTTCTGAAAGTCATGAGAAAATGACATTTTCATTTTCGTATAAATGTTACAAACGTTTTATGACTATATTTAACATTTAATTTATTTGACTGTATTATTATTTTCAGTTTATATAAATAATTTTTGCACAGATATGTTTAAATGGGTTTTATGACAATTTCACTTGCTTAAGATGATCATAATTTAAATGTAACTATAAAACAACTAATTAAAAGTGAATCATTAATACTTTTTTCTGATGTATTTTCATATTTTAGATAGGAAAGTGTCCTGGGACTGGGTTAAAACAATAAAATCTATACATAAAGGGCACCACAGTAAAAAATATCCAAACTATTTTAATCTTTAAGCAAAAAACAAAACAAAACAAACAACAACAAAAAGCAGATTAAATAACATCTGTTATGTACTGGGACATGTGCACATAGTTGAAGAAACACTCATAACTATGTAATTACAATGCCTGCAAGTCCTGTCGAAACTGTGTGATAAACACAAGGGACCCTTGTGTCATTAATTCCTTCACAGTTCAATGAAGTACATTCCCCAACACGTGTGTTTGCTTTATTAATGTTCATGAGCATGCATATTACAAGAAACACCAGTGAGCCATTAAATCCATTAATAATACATGCACCGAGACTACGTGACCTGAAATGTTGAAAGGCCGTGATGTTACATATGATATGAATTACATGAAGTAAATTCGTCTTGTAATTAAGTATACAGTTGATACCAGACACGTTGTGTTCCTGAGAGAAGTGACACGCAAAGAGACATGGTTGGCCACAGGCAGAGCGGCTTTGCCCTCCCTGGCTGCCCTTGTGATTGGCTGCTTCCTCAGCCAATGTGCCTGCTGCAGACTCACCTCTAATCAGGCTCTTCCTGTAGACAGACTCCAACAGCGCTTCTGTTTCCTTTTATCTTTCATCCCCTCCATGTTGAACAGATCGGATTGCACGGCAAAAACAGTGGTTAACTCTCCCCTTTCCTCCTGCAGCCATTCTAACCAGATGAGGAAAAAAGAGGGAAAGAAAAAACTCTTTTTAAGTAATTGTTTTTTGGATATTTTTTTATACAAAAGCTCTTTGCATTCGCACTACAGCCGTTCCAATTAATTATAAACTACTTGACCAGATTACCTTTTTAATCAGGGGAAATACAGTTTTATTCCAAACATTTTTCAGGCTGTGTTCCAGTTGTTCCAGTATGCCATCCATTATATTGAGATCAAGAGTGCAGGCATTCCCTAAATATGTTTCATGAGACTGATGTAACAGTTTCAGGAATGCGGAACATCTGGCATTACACCACATTCCATTGAATTTCCTCTCTCTCTCTCTCTCTTTTTTTTTTTTTTTTTGTAAAAAATAACCCTCCTAAATGAAGTAAAGGTATCTGTATCACCTTGAGCCATTCGTCGCTGTACAAAAAGTGGATTTTTATTATTATTATTTTTTCTTTTAAGCAACCTTGGACTATAATACACGTTCTTGGCCTTGGTGTTGTACCAATTCCTGGCACTCTGTAAAAACGTTTTACAATATCTGTTGTGAAAAGAGGCACTCTGATAAAAAGTAATTGAATTTAGTCTGTCCTTGGTCTTCTGCGACTTTTTTGAAGGAAAAAAAATTCATGACATAGCATAGCATGAGGGACACATGACATCCAATATGCAAGTACACTTTCCGCCGACCTGCAAAGTGTCTCGGCGGCCAGCCTCACGATGGCAACGAATATTTGATTTGGACTGGGACTCCCTAGAAATACTGGAAACATATCTTTAAATAGATTTAAAGACAGTCGCTCATCAATTATGCAGCATATCCTGCCTTTAAGATGAGATAGCAAAGATAGCTAAAGGAAAACGAGATTAGCAAAGAGGAGGAAAAAGTGCTTGATCCAATTCCAATATGCAACTGGCAAACAAAATAAACTCCATACGTCTTTTTCGACGTGAAATCGTGTGCGCTAGAGAGGCTGCGAGGGGCCAGGTGTTGCTAGATTTGGCTTCTCAATGTCACTGGTGATGTGAAAGGACAAAGGCAGTATTGAGAGCCCAGTCAGAGGCCTGGGAGGAGTGGGATAGTTTTACAGAAAAGCCACTGTTTGTGCCAAGCCTGCACCCATATACAACAGACACTGTGTTCTGCTGCTCCGCTCCCAGCTTTGTCCTTGCGCTCTGCCTCTCTCTTCCCCCCTCTTTTCTTCTTGTTTTCGAACAGGTAGTAATGGTGCTCGCATCTAGGCCAGAGATGAGAGGGACAGATAGCTGACTGTTAAGAACACAGTTTGGCATTCTAGACTTGGGCTCTTAACATCCCACACAAAGACCTGGAGCCGGAGGGAAACATGATAAAGCCGTGCGCCATCTCGCTCGCGGAGCAGACCGACCAGAGACGCCCCCTGCCCCGCCCGTCTGAGACTGCTGGGAAGTCTCGCTCCAACGGACAGCTGTCCGTGTATGTTTACCTGCTGTGAATACACCTCTGAAAAGTGTCTGAAAGTGTGCAAAAATCCCATTTCAAGAGGACTTTCTGTTTATTTTACTGTCTTCACCTATAGAGTTTATCATGAGATCACGAGACAAGGACGGCGGAAAGGATTCTGTTTGAAACATACACAATGGCACTCTTACTGATGACGTTAACAGTTCGCCTAGGTCAAATCCCAGGGGAGAGTGGGGTAAACTGTGCCATGTTTTACAGTACTTACTCTAAATTGTAATGTAATCTAAAAGAGAACTGAGATAAAGCGAAGAGGTTAATGAATACGCCTACAAATATTCAGTTGTGAACTGAAACGAGAAGAAAGCATCAATAAAACAAGACCGTAGAAATACGAATAAGTCACGTGAAGGGGTATATTTTAATATTTCACATCAAAAATATAGGGACATCTCTTAAAAATAAATGACTTGTATTAATACTACTTATTAATACCCCAAAAGGACATTGCGGTTAATTGCGATAATGCTTTTTTGCAGGGCATTATTAGTATTTTTCCTGAATTTGCGAGTACAATCTGTATGTAGTGAAATATTTTTATAAAGTTTGCCATATTATTTATAGCATTCATAATGTTTGTAAAGAGCGTTTACTATATTTTGAGGCAAAGCTTATTATGAATATTCGTTAAGGAACTGGCACATCTTACCCCAAAGCATCTGACACACTTTAAAAATGTTTCATTCATCAATTCATGACTAATCTTTAGCCAAATAATTTACGTTATCAACCTGCCATGCAGAACATTTCCTTTCAAAACAGGAAAAAAGCCTGCATAACTTTTAACAAAATTATTCTGCTTATATTACCCACTGACACATCTTACCTCACTATATCCTCATTATCCACAATGAGGAAATTAACAAGAAAGGAAGAGTATTTTATAGAAAACGAATGAAGAGAAAATATACATGTATCAGCACACGCCTCCAGCCTCTGTGAGAGTGTCAGGTTTGATCCTCTCACAGGGGTGTGATCTGCCTGCTGCATGAAAACAGAGAAAGATAGCACTGATGTGATAATGAGACCCACCCAACCACCCAGACAAACAGCCTGTCCTTCCTAAGCTGACAAGTCATCAGAAAGCAGTCAGCGGCAGCTCAGCTCCCGTCGCGAGCTGCATCTCTTCCACCCCTCTCTCTCTCTCTCTCTCTCTCTGCCCTGTTCCTGCATGTCATTACCACCCCTGCGCTCCACTCCACCTGCCTCACGCTAACTGACCACCCAGAGCAGACCGCTTTTATCATCCTCCACACAGCTCCACTTTCAAACCACAGCCAACAAAGACAAAATGTCAAGTTTGTCAAGCACTCCAGTGATCAATCAGCTGTGAGAGAAGAGGCGGTGATCTTTCAGCAGCTTTTTTAAAAAAAACTATTTTTTATTAAATAATATTATTTTATAATCTTGTGATTGTTGATAATCCTAATAAAAGTGTCAGTAGTGTTTTAGTATTTTATCATATATTTTAAAGAAGGTTGTTAGACAAATTAATTTTTGATGCTTAATATGCAGTTATGAAGAATGGGCTTGTAGACCAATGAGATTTCACTATAGGCGGGGCTACCCAGCACAATTGTAACCAAATAATTGATGAAATTTGCTGATTCTTGTCACAGTTGTAGCCAGTTGGGATGAAAACTCTTTATATAAATTGTAATAAATTATTACAAATACACATACATACAGATTTTTTTGTAATTTTGTAATCATTTATTTGTTTGATTCGCTCTAGAAGGTGTTGGACATTTGTTGATATTCAGAGAGAGATGGGGGGGGGGGGGTGAGGCGAAGGGATGTGAGATAATCAGCCATCCACAAAGCCGTGTCATTTGTCTATTGTCTGTTTTTCGAGGCTGAGGGGGCAGATAGAAAAAAAAAAAAAAACGGAAATGCTGCTTTAGTCCTGCGTCAGTCACTTTCTTCCCTTTTCTTCTTGCAAGTCTCCAAGGACAACGTTCATCAATTCCCTGTGCTTCGTCACCTCAAACCATTGCAGCAAGCACTTCCAATGCAAGGCGAAGGCCTCAAAACCCCTCATCTTCAAGATTGGCAATGCACCAGCCCTCTCTAATGCCACCAACAGACTAGTTGCCTTTCCAGAGGAATTCTGACGATGGTTTTTTAATATTCCACGCCGCTTTGCGCCTTCAGATTTCACGCTGCAACATTAACACGAGCTGACACTAGGGATTAGAGACAGACAGCTGGAATGCCCGGGCCTTTTGTGCAACGTGGATCTCTGCCAAAAGCCTTCGCTCGGAGGCCAAGAGGGACCTGGGAAAAAGACTGCTCCTTGGAAATAAACACAAGACCGGCCAAGAGGAAGGAATGTGCCACTGGTCGACAAAATGACCGGACAGCGCTGGGCACGGAGTCGCTGCCTCAAGAACGAGGCGTTCAGGACCTGCAACCTGTGCGGCCTGTCGCTTTCCGCTCTGCCATTTTGTTTTGTTCTCAAAGGCCGATGGGCATCTTTTATGCAGTGAACTGAATGACCAGTGAATGAATGTGAATGACATTCCTCCCACATATTTTCCCTCTCTGAGTTCTGCCTCATTCAGGAGTTCCAAAAGTGTCCTTTGCAGTTCGGTAAATGACGTTTGTCAAAACATAATTCCAACTTTATTTCTTTTTTATTTTACATGGAGACATGCTTAAAACTTTAGTTGAACTCGTCAGAATAATTACATCATTAAATAATCAAATTAATCACATTTTTCAAATTTTTTTTAAACATTTTCATTCGATGAAATGATTTTAACAGCTCTACCTAAATCTATTTAAATGTAGGAATTAGAGTAAGAGGTAGAGTGGCTTTTCAATTTAACACATTAATAATCTAGAAACACTTAAAAATTACACTTAAAAGGGTGACAGAGGAGGTCAGAATAGAGAAAACCTGATGACAAAAAGTTGTAAAACACTATTAGACACTGCCTGGCTGTTTGTATTTAAATGGGCAAATGTTTAAGAGTCTATGATTGGATCATTATTGTGATTATTATTTTAGCATGTTATATGTTTAGCAACAATTCTTCTAACTCGAATTGATGGAGTGTGTAGCTTTTCATTTCTTAAACAACCATGCAGAAAGACACATCATGGCCATATTCCAGGAGGATAATGACATTTATTTCCTTCAAGAGATGCATCAATTTTTGGTCAAGATCTTGAATTGACAATGCAAGATTCAAGCACTCTGTAAAGTCTCCTCCAGCACATCCCAAAGACTTTCAATGAATGTAAGGTCTGGACTCAATGCCAATTCATGTGTTACAATGATTCTTCATGCTCCCTCCCAACCATTCTTTCACTATGTGAGCATGATGAATCTTGGCTTTGTTATCCTGGAATATGACCATGATGTGTCTTCCTACATGGTTGCTTAAGTAATTAAAAGCTACATACTCATGCTAGAAAAATAATAATCACTACAATAATGATCCAATCAAAAACTATTCAGCATTTGCCTGTTTAAATCCAAACAGCAACTTCGTTTCTTTTTTGGGGTGGGGGGAGGGGAGGGTGTCAGGCAGTGTTTATAGCCCTGGAGATCAGAGTTTTGTTTCTGATATTCTTGCCCAAAAAAGAAAAAAACAAATAAAAAAAAACAACAACAGCTATTTATTTATCTCAGTTTATCCTGGCAATTTACTAGCAGTAAATATCTTCAAAACTGCCAAGAATGTAATACCCTCTGTCTCATGCCAAACCAAAAGAACTGTTTCATTTTTCTTCACTTATTGTCGTATTAGATTAACCCTTTGATGCATAAGCTATACAAACCCCTCCTAATGAATAACATGGGTCTAAAATGACCCGTATACATTCCCTATGTTATTTCAATCATGTCTGGGTGTTTCTTTGCTGAATCTTTGAAAGAAATGTATTTTATCATTTATTTATTCCAGGTATTCAATGAATATCTTGTTTAAGATTTCCACAAATCATTATTTTTATTTTTCCCTTCTTACTATATAAAAAACACAGTTTTTGTGTTTTTTAATATAAATTTTACACTCATGGGTCAACTCATTTTTTTAAAAAGGAAAATATTTACTGCAGAAAACTATTCACTGTCACATGTTCGGCTTCTAGTAATCAATTTCAAGGTCAAGGTAACCTTGGTCTAACACTCAAATATTATGTCCATCTTTCACAATATATCAAATATTTTCTGTGGTTGAGATGCTCCTACTTGCAAAAATGTGCAAATATGAAAAGCCATTTTTGTCCCATGTGTGTAAAATTTATGTAAAAAAAAAAAAAAAATACAAAAACTGTCTGTTTGTGAAGTTAGAAAGGAAAAATAAACAATGACTTGTTGAAATCAAATACAAGATATTTAAAGAATTCAAAGATTCAGCAAAGAAACACTCAGACATGATTGAAACAACATCGGGAATGAATACGGGTCATTTAGGACCCGTGTCATGCATTAGAAGGGTAGTGATAAAAAATGATTTTTATTCAAAAAGTAAGAAAGGAAAAATCAAAATAAGGGTTTGTGATGGTCAAAAAATAAGTTCATGTAGGAATACTGAATGACAAAATTAATTTCATACAAAGATATAGAAAATAAAAAACTCACACCTCACTCATGGGTCATGTTATGCATCAAAGGGTTAATAATATTTTGTTTGTACTCATGTTTGTATATATTAAATGAATTTCAATTCCTCTCTTCTAAATGTATTGAAATTGAAGTCGGATTTCAGCCATCATATTATATGATTTGGCTTCACAGCTAAACTATCAACCCGTAACTTTTCCTCCGGGCGTTTAGCCATTACTACAGACAGGCGAGGGGGGAGTTATCATATAGAAGATTTGATGGCGTTGCAGTGGCTTGGTGGGAGTTTCCATGGCAACTCATGAGTCTGGTCACACCTCATTAGGGGACACAGCGTGCTTGCATAGGCTGGCTAGTTCAGGAGTGTGCACTCTCCATGGTAATTGCCTTCAGATTTTACTGCCTCACTGCACACAGTAAAATCACACATCCAAGATGAGGCTCACTCTGGTGAGAAACTCTCCTTTTTCATGGTACAGGTGTTCCTCTTGCCTTTATTGAGCAGAACAAGTGCGCGATCACTGTGCTGCTGACTAACAAAGAAACCGTGCCTGGTGAGATCTCACTATACGCTTAAATGATTAACTTAAGGGTTCCTTGTTTGTTCAATTTGAAGCACCAAAAAAAAAAAAAAAAAAATGTCCAAACAACCTTCCTGTTGACACGTTCTTATAGATAACCTTATATAAACTTGACTGGGCTTACATGAGGTTGTTTTTTCAGTAAAAGCCAACTGACATCTGGTTTTGTTCACATTTCATAATATCAAAGCAGTCAGATAATATCAAATTACATTTTGTAAAACAACATAAAAAATGGGAAAATACCCTGTGTTTTGGCAGTGACATACATTTTGTTTCCTTCTTCAGTATTTGTAGATTATTTTGCAAATTATACTTTGTCCAGATTATACTGGAAAACAATGATAAGCATTTTGTACATTTTAAAGGCTTTTACTGGCAAAAACATTCTGGATGAAACATGCTAGATATCAGCTTCTGGGCCAAATCCTGACATTCTTGCCTTATTGGTATAACGTTTTCTGTTCCATTGAAGATTCAGAATGAAGATTCAAAGTTAAATTTATTAAGCTAAATCCACTCAGGTACAAACAAAAGTGAGAGTCTACGAAACAATACCAGACAACTGATAGGACCAAAATGAGGGACTTTAAATACACAGTGATAATGAACAGTATATACAACAGGTGGACGGTCTCAGGATGCTTACTCATGGTAGCATTCTCCTTATCTTCTCTGGACAATCAATTTTCCAGATGTCCTAAACAGTCGGAAGGGGGCTTCATTAGAGAAAATAACTTTGCACCAATATTGAGCAAGCTGTGCACTGGTGGTGACATGATTCCACAGCTGAATCCCCAGGAAGAGACGGTCCTGACGGTTGATGAACACTCTGGACATCCTGAAGTTTCTTCACTGCAGGTGAAACTCTCTCCTTAAAGTTCTGATGGTTCTTTCATGTGTAATGTTGTTTCTTTGCAGAAAATTCCTCGCATACCATTTTCCTGCAAAGTAATGATGGCTGCATGTCTTTCTTTGGAAGTAACCATTGCTAACACAAGAACAGACCTCTTCCCTTCTTTTATCTGCTCTTATAATCCAATCAGAAGGATAGAGTGATATTAACCTAAATTGTATTTGTTCACACTTTCCCATGTGCTGATGATATGAACAATGAAATCATGTTGGCTGGTCATTTTGTGCCAGGGCCAAAAAAAAACAAAGAAGTGAAATTTGGGGTTTTGTGATAAAGTTCTTTTTTTTTAACCAATGAAGCTTTTTGCAATTATTTAAAATGTATCTGATCACTCCTAATAATCTTGAAACAAAGTGAATCAACACCACAGCAAATGAAGCACCAAACTGTCAAAAACACATTGCCAAAACTTTTGTCCTTGACTGTATGCTTTTTGAAAGTCATTGTATGTGGATATTACATATCAACTTACCAAAAACCCACAAAGATAACAATAATAATAAATAAATAAATAAAATAAAAATAATGGCTATTTTTATTGATTATCTTCTACACATTTACTCATTTACTAAATTTGCATCTTGACCTTCAAAAAAATTCAGAGAAATTTACAATTAAAATAATCATAACAGGTATTAGAAAACTATATTTGCGTTGTTTAATTCTCCATTTTTGCAAAGGTGCTTCCATGTTGTGCACAGAGAGCTATTTAACTCTGAGGAGGGATTTCAGCAGATTTATTATGACAACACAAAGATGAATGTGAAGAATGTCAGGAAAACATATAGAACTGGTCCATAAGAATGTTCAGGGAGTATCGGACGAACTGATAAAATACAGGGGAAACAGATCTGGTGTGCAAAGCAGGAAGCTTGGGAAGGAAAAAGAATGAAAATGGGGGGCCGATGAGCGGAGAAGATTATGTGGGGGGGCGGGGGGTAGAGCATGGGAGGCTTTGATAATATGGAACAAGACGCATATGGAGAAAGTTACCGAATGTTGCCACGGCTGACTCTGTTCTATACTCAACGGAACCAGATTCATAACTGATTTACACACACAGCATCTGCAACCAGTAATCGGCTATCAGTGCACTGCTTTCTACTGTGAAAATAGTGCTCTTTCATGTACATTTATATTAAAAACGTCTGTATGCCATGAGTAAAAATAAAAGATTTTCATTGAAGTCCAGAAACAGTGTCCTGTGAATGCAGAGTGCTGTGAATCGCATAGTTTCTGCAGTAACTGGGTTCAGACGCTCATACAGCTGTGGCACAGTTCTTATCTCCAAGGCAACGGGCTGTGAGGCAGGGGGAGCTGGGTAATGCAGTGACATCACACACTGAACTGTAGGCAAAAAATGGTGGCAGTTCTGTTCTAGTATAGACGTGCCTCCAGTGAAGAATTATTGTCCTTTTATTTAGCTGGTTTCTGTATTACATTATAAAATTCGCTCAGTTTGTCTTTTTTACAGTGTTTTTGTTTTATTTATTTAGAGCCAATTACAATAAATTTTAGTAATTTATATATTATATATTCATTGTCAGACTTTCTTTCTATTGTGGTACAATAAGATATTCTGAAATATGCTTTAACTCTTTTTGTACAATGAAAGTCACACAGAGACATTTTCCTCTGAAAAAAAATGGGTAGAAAACATTTTTCGCTCAGAAATTGGCAGTTAATTTCAAGTAACACACTGAATTAAACTGAAATTGTATTTCTGCTTATTAGTGTTTCTTTGTATTTCACACACACACACACACACACACACACACACACAAAAGGGGGAACGCACTGAATTTTAAAAAGGATTGTTTTCAAACAGGTTTCCTAAATGGCCAAACTGGTAGTCCCGCCCCAGAGTCGTATTAGTTGAGAACAAAGCAAGGTTTCAGTGCAAAGTTCATGCTTTTCAAGGAAATCAACCTTGTGAGGGCCACTGCATATTAAGTCTATTTTACCATCGAAAAAATTACACACCTCAGCTTGAAGCAGAATTGCTTTAAAATGAAAAGAATGAACACTTTAAGCTTCATCTATGGACACACGGTGGCCACCCTCAGGAGTTTCCTTTTATCGCACCTCCCTCTATGCGGTGTAATCTCGGCACCTGCACAGTGAATAAACTAATAATGCTTTTTTGTTTGAGCTCTTCTTCGGTAGCTGGTCCCGTCTCTTTTATGATATGGTCGGTGGCTTAGGCGCTAGAACGTATCGCATGGCATCGGTGGGACGGTTAATGATGCGAGCAACGGCAGTCACCCGTGTACCTCCTGACTGATTGGCTTCTTTGTGTACGGCCCCTCTAACGAGGCAGGCCCGGCTCACAACAGATATATAGGGCCATATCGCTGCGTTACAAAGCAGTTTATTGTCATTTATGCCACCATTAATGCCATGGGGAAGTGCTGCGCTCATACTTACGTTCACTCAGGTTTCTGCGCACCATTGTCTCTATGCATTTCAGCTTCAATTAAGCCTTCGCACAAGGAGGTAATGGGCTTTCATGGGCCACTTGAGAGGCTGTGTGCAAACCCGGAGAGGACTGAATGAGAGCAGGGGCTCTCCGCTCCCGTCCCTCTCAGGGGAGAACCACCCACTACGCTCTCATCCATGGGGATGTTTCAAAGCCTATTCACCTGATGGCATTCCCTTGGTGAACCCTGGGACTTTCCACAACTCTCTCGACCAGGCCAAGAGGCCTCATATCAGACAAGGACCTGCTGAAACATTGGCATTTGACATCTGAAGTTATTAGAAAGATCCATGGAATTAAGGTCATTTTTTCAGAGCAAAAGTACATACATACACTGTAAAAAAAACGACCGTGATTTTAACAGTAAAAGACTGTAAAAATGTTGTTGTAAGCTAATGTTGTTAAATTAATGTTTATTGCAATTTTAAGATTTCATGTGTTATCATGACGGTGTTTAGTGTTTGTGTGAACAATACATTAGTATTGTCCTTCTAGATTGCGATGAACTTTGAGTCACTGTGTTTGATAATTGTCAGGGTATTACAAAGGCACAAAACAGATATTAGTACTTCAATAGCTTGGTAAATTAACATTATATCAGTCAATGTAACAAAAAATTTTATCCATAAATTTAACGTTTTTTTTTTTTTTTTTTTTTTTTTTTTTTTACAGTGTGACCAATCTATTATAAAACAATAAAAATGCAATTCATGAAAGAAAACCTTGACTAACAGAACTCGGGAAATGTTATCATAAGGAGTAACCCTGACTATGTATTGATCTCTTAAAATATCAGAAAAAAATCACCTTTTTATGACAAGGCAAAGTTATGAATGAATAATTTATTGTATTTATTATAAATGTATAATATATCATCATTATACATAGAGTATATTATTAATGGTTGCTGATGATTACTAGATGAAACTGCATTAAAATCTATCTTAATGGATATATTTGAGAAAAATGACTACTGAACTGCAGTTGAAATTGGAGATTTTTCAAACAGAAATGGGCAAAAAAACATATTAACTTAAAAGAAAATAACTATATTGCATGAATCCTGAAGATCTACACACATATTCGAGGTGTATAAAAATGATTATTTTTTTACATGGTTACGCCATACATTTTTAGAGTCATTATGGTTAAACGGAAGATAATTTCATCTTTCTATGACGAGGCAAGGTTAGTACAAAAACTTTATATGACTCCTGTGATTTAACTGACAATATTAGTACAAAGAAAAAAAAAAAAAAACATGTTTGAAAAGCAGCTATTTACATTACATTACATGGTCATTGCATCAAAACAATTTCCAGGCATAAAGGCATATTAAACCAGCATGAAAACAAGAGCTTGGCTTTGGCTTTTTCCCTTTTCTTGATCACGGACACTCTTCTGTCATTGACCCATGTAACGGTGTCCTAATGAAGGCTGTTCCGGCGGGCGGAGAGGGCAGCGGGGCACGGTGTGGGTAGGATGGAGGGGCAGGGCTCCAGCCACTTTGATGTCTGCCGGTCCAGTCACGCCTGTCTGCTCCACTCACTGCTCAGGGAACTCCGTGGGACTTCGCAGCCCTCTTTTAGACGGGCCGGTTTGAAGTGAGGGACCCCCTGCCGCACACAATGAATGAACGCATACCTAGCTGATGGCCGTTTGTGCCGCGAGAAGAATGGCAGGAAGGGAAAAGAAGGGACGGGGGGTGAAAGTGCATTTGAACTTGGCCGATACCATCTGCAATTTCCTCTGACTCTGCGTTAGTCTTTCCATCAGCATGTCTGCTGTATTAAGACTTGTGTTTGGCGTCATCGACGGTGTTTAGAGCAAGGAGAGAAAAATCTGATAAATAGCACACGCACCCGCAGACATATTCCACGCGGAGTGTTTTGTGAAACACATGAGCCCATCACGTGACGTGAATCTTTTCAGTTAAGTAAGACCCAGACTTTGACTTCCAGCATGGTGTAGTTTCTGCAGTTCCGACAATGCCGCCTCGCTTGGCTAACGCATTGTTCCGTGTGTGGGAACTTGCCTCCTATATTAATAAACAGGAGAGCCCCCCTTCACGCACCCTCCCATTTTCCCTTCACTTTCTGCCCACATAATAAAGACTCTTATAATACGAGAAAGGACGGTAGGGAAGGAAGAAAAGAGGAAGAAAGTTGTGCACTCTTAACACTTCAATAGAGCCCCGTACTGCAGCACACACACATCTCTGCCTCTCAGGCTGCCTTTGACTAAGGACAAGGGAAATGCACAGATCAAAGCCGCACGGCCGCTACCACACACAGCTCCGCTAATATCGCCCCTCTCTCTCTCTCTCTCTTTCTCTGTGTGTGTGTGTGTGTGTGTGTGTGTGGATGTACAGTCGGCTCAGCCAGATCTCTAATGCCCTTGAATAGTCCCAGGTGAGGGCAGCATCCATTTACTGAACAGAAAAATACTTTGCATATGACTTTGGCTAAATTAAACCTTTTCAAAAAGAATTTGAAGTAAATTATATCGAAATAAACACTAAATTAGCCTAGCACTTAAACAATTGCAAAATTAGCCTATAGCACTTGAAAGAAAAACATGCTCTCAGGCTAATTAAAGCAAACAAATCATTTGTTTGTCCTTGTGTATCATATGATCTAATTAAAGAGAAACAAACAGCAGGAAAACGGCTTTATGATGCAGAAAATTCCAATCAAGGACTATAATTTTTCTTGCTTTTTTTTGTTTTTGAAAGTCTGTTATGGCACAAATATGTTCAAGGAAATTATTCAACAAGTGCAGTTTTACATTAATAAACAGTTCCAAAACGATTAGATAATATCACTTGCATGCTGAAAAATAACAGAGAAGTGAACTAAATACTGACAATTATGAAATATTATTTTGTTTCATGCAAGTCAGATAATATTAAAATAGGTAAAAGTATAGGAATGTATCATTTGTGTATATAATGTTGGTATCTATCTATATCTATCTATCTATCTATCTATCTATCTATCTATCTATCTATCTATCTATCTATCTATCTATCTATCTATCTATCTATCTATCTATCTACCTACCTATCTGTAATGTAATCATATATATCATCGACATTTAATATAATATCTATTTATCAACACCAAACCAGAAAAGTGGTCATTTTGATTAAGTTATATTGGATATCATTTAAGCATTATTTAATAAAAAAATAAATAAAATGGACATTATTGCAATACATGTTTAAAAGCATCTGCTACTGTGGGTGAAAGACAAGTACAAAATAACTAAGACTAATTATATATATATATATATATTGCAATACATATATATTAATTTTGACAGAATAATAGTTTGTTTTGTCAAAGAAACAACAAGTTTAATAATAAATGAGAGAAAGGATGTATAATGAATATAAAGTCATTTACAATCTTTGTAAGAAACTCAAGTATGAAATTTCCCATGAAATTTTACAGCTCATGATAAACTAACAGAAATAAAACAAATACTATTTGGTTTGCTTTCCTCCAAAGAGAATGATTAAAGTCATGAGATTAATCCTAACTAATTTAATCTAATGGCAGTCAATTTAAATTCATTTCAATTTAAGGGTAACACTTTACAATAAGGTCTAATTCATAAATGATATTAACATGAATTAATGAACAATATATTTTGTCACAGTATTTATTAATATTGGTTAATGTTAGTTATTAAAAATCCAGCTGTTCATAGTTTGCTCATGGTAGCTCACAACACATTAACTAAAGTTAACAAATACAACAATTGATTTCCATATTGTATTATTAAATGTTGAAATTAACATTAAGATGAATAAATGTTGTAAAAATATTGTTCATTCTTAGTTAATGTATGAAACCTTATTTTAAAGTGTTACCAATTTAAGTAATTTCGGTAATACTTTACAATAAGGTTCATTAGTTAACAACTGCACTTATACAGCATTTATTAATCTTTATTAATGTTAATTTCAACATTTACTAATACATTATTAAAATCTTGTTAACATTAGTTAATGCGCTGTGAATTAACAACGAACAACAACTATATTTTCGTTAAGGAAGATTAGTAAAAATAGTAATAAATGTATTGCTAATGGTTAGTTCATGTTAGTTAATACAGTAACTAATGAACCTTATGGTAAATTGTTACCGGAATTTCTGTTATCTTGAAAAAAAATCTAAGTCATATGTCTGATCTTGTGTTGTACTGTGAAGTGATGAATTGATCTTGTATTCGTGGCAGGGCTCCAAGTCAGTTTAAAAGAGGCTCTCTTCATTCAACAAGGAGATGCATGTCCTGCATATTTGCTTGTTTAAAAAGAAAGTGCTGCAAGGCTTGGAATCCAATTCCAGAGAACCTATTTCTGGATCTGGAAATAGCCATAATCTGCTATTTATAGCCAAGCACAGAAAACACATTCAGATTCCTTGATGCATGAAATCACAGTGCCACATTTCACTTAAAATGAGGGAGAGTGACATCACTGTCTCCGACGAACACACAGCGACATTCAGCTCCAAAAATCACGCAGGCGTGACGTCCAACAGTTTGTAACACTTTCAGGTAAAACAGAGCGACAGAATCACGGCGATTTAGCAGTATATAACTGTAGTGGTGAAGAGAAACATCTGTGTTTTTCAATATTGAGATGTTTTGACTTTGTTTTTCTCTCCATCTGAGTATAAACCTCTTTAACTCTATGGAAGTCATGCTGATGACAAATGAACCGCTCAAAACAAACAGATGAATAATCTCAAAGTGGAAAACATCAACCTCGTCTCAAGCGTGGCTGTGTTCACGCAAATGCTCTCTGTACCTGTAAAGTTTGGACTTTCAATATTGTAAAAGTCCCAACAGGAACTGTTGTAATTACTCTTTCAGTAATTAAGTATTAAAGTGTGTGCACATCTAATGCTTCAAATCCACAGAAAAGACAAAGTGATGAGGAGAATAAAAAAAAAAGGAAAGAGCATCAAACAATGTGGTCTAAAAATTCTCAATGAAGACCTGAAATGTAACTTTTAATTTCAAAGCGAGAATAAACAAAGTTTTCAGGGTTAAAAAAGTAAAACAAGGAACATTGCGACATTAAGAAATACAATGTTCAAAAAACTTTCACACAAATTGTTAAAATTTGATCGTATAATTTGAAATGAAAAATAATTAATTAGATGGAAAATAGAAGCACATTTTCATCTGGATTTAACTTCTTTTGACTTTGTAAAGAGTGGCCTGTACTTCTAAGCTTTGACTTTATAGTCCTTTTATCCAGGCTAATTTAGGATAAATCAATAAATGAAGAATTTTGTATCAGAGCCATAAAAAAATCAGTGGTCCTTTAAGTAGATTTTGTACAGAATGACAAAATCTTCCATGTCATCAAAATAAAGCACTTGTGTTTGGAAGCTGCAGAACCTCAAAGGGGAAAACATGAAATGACAATCGTCCTGTCAATTTATCATAAACGTTCACATGCAACAGAATGCATCTTTGCAATATTATTAGAATTTCCTGCAAGAAATAAACCACTTTATGAAAGTGGCACTTTATGAATGTAATCACGCTACACTAGATAAAAATATCAAACCAAGTAGTTAAAACTCCAGAAATAACTTCCCAATTCTGTGCTATTTAAGTTATAACATCTGAACATTAATTATTTACATTTTTTAAACTCATAATCAGGATTTTAAGTTTTAGATTTCTGTAAAGTATCAGTAACTAGCCACCGTTTATTTTTGTAAACATCTTTTGTCATTTGCTCCTTTTAAATTGTTATACAGTGCAGCCAGTGAATTTTGTAAAAGTACAACTAGTCTTTAAATTATTAAAGTTATTAAATCTGCATGTATAATAACTGTATAGAAGAAAAAACAAATGGCTTCAAGAAATTGCTGAAACTGCTAGAATTATGTCAATCCAAGAGCTGAATTTCATCACATTAACCTTGAACATGTTAAACACCTGACGACCAGAAATTGTCCAAATAACTCAACAAAACGAAAAGTGTGAATGTGTGTATCTTTCTTTAAAATAAATGACACTTGGTTTGATATATCGCTAAGAGTGATTTAAGTGTCTAAATATAAGAGTGGTGTAAATCATAAAACCTTTATCACAATTATACGACACATCTGAATTCATAACCGTTGCATGCCGTTGCTCTAAAGTCCACTCTACAGGAAACAATCTGGAGGAAGTGCAGCTGTTTAACAACTGCTTAACATCAACATCAGGACGAGTCCAGCCGTAGAAGCCATTGATTAGGACGTGCAGGCAGAAACACTGTGTCCTAATATAAATAGCCTGTGCAAGAGCATGCCTACTGACAGATTAAAACATCTTTGAAGTCTGCCATACATCACTTGAAACTCCCATCTTGGTTTTAAAGCTAATACGCTTAAGTCTTCCAGCAGTCAAAGCTGCTCCTTCACGAAATTTTAATCCCGGCTTTGATGATTTGTTATGTACTGCAGGAGAGAAAAGGAGAAGAAAAAAAACAGTTAAAGTTGTACCGAAACTTTTACAGACAGACAAGCTTTGTATCTGTTTATAGAGACCTGAGACTTACAGTTGACATTCTAAAAAAAATAGCTGACCGCTGTTTTCCTCAAGCCTGACAGAAAGCATATTCTTCCTCCACTCACAATTTATGCTTTAAAACCCCACCTGAAAAATAACATAACTAATGTAGTGTCTATAGCAACACACTGGAAATATTCTTGCTATTAAAATGCCTAATAAAAGCAATAAAATTCAATTCCTGCTTACAGAATTCACAAAAACAAAACAGTTGCTGAGGATCAAAGCAACATCAGTAATGATTAGTGAGGAGAAACAAGAAGCGGAGGATATTAAATCGAAATTTACAGTATGTGGCCGACAGCATTATGGTTTTATTACCCCCGCTGAAAGAAAACAAAAGTGCCCTGGAACTGACCGCAAACAAACAGAACGCATTAAACAAAGTCTGAAACCTCGAGTCAGCACAAACGCGAAACAGCCTCGTTACCGCTTAAATAAATATGCCGTCTTAAAAGTCATAATTGCTCAGCTATACTGAATGTCGAGGGGTGAAAGTGTCCAGGCAGCCTAACAAACTTTTTTGTGAAATGTTTTGCAAAGATGTCAGAATGCGTTTTAGGGCCTCTACGTGTCTTATGTAAATTCTGAATATGTTCAAGTAAATCATTCTCTAATTTAGCTCACTATGACTTACTCGAACCTTAATCTTTAAAATGGCTGCTACTTTTTTATTTATCCAAATAATACTTTTCGGCATATGTTCTTAAAACCAAACATGTTCTGAGTTAGAAAGCTTTAAATACCCTCAAAGGAGACGATGATTATGAAGCAGGAAGCTCCATTTAAATTTGAAATGGATAGTATTACTAAAGCCTGCACGAAAAAAAAGCCCTTCCCCCTTGGCTTTCGGCCCACTGTCCCCGTTAACCTGGCTTCACTCATCCTTGTGAGCCAAGAAAACAAAGCCGCCGCAGAAAGCAGAAGTATTTATTTCTTTGACGTTAATTTGTGTTTCGCAGATTTTATACAATCAAGACAAAGTCAGGAGATTCAACACGTCAGAGAGAGGGGAGCCAGCAACTGGAAGTGTTTTAGGAAGGTGAGAGAGAGAGAGAGAGTCGGGCCCCCACATCCAGCCCCTACGGGGGGCTTATTACAGTCAGACGGGCATGTCGTGCCTGCACAGGGTCAGCAGGTTTCCACAGAAAAGCCTCCTTGGGGTCTGATAATGTAACCGCCATTTGCTACGGCACCGTCGAACTGTTTTCTTGAACTCGCGGAGCCTATAAACCCAGTGACCTGTAGTTCTGTGTCTGACATGGAGGCTGCTGGATTTACATTAGTCCTATATGAAAATGCACGGCGATTCTACAAAAGCACATTGTATTCGAAACAGAAGGACTGTAAATTACAGACACAAACAGAGAAAGGGCTTATTATCACTCCAGGTCTTAAACTGACAAACGCAGGGAGCTTTCGCTCACGGTGGTCTGAAAAAGGTTTTCTGTAACGAAGCTAAATAATGCGCATCGGGGAGGCGCCAATATAAAGACAGTCACATTTGCTGGATGCTCTTAAAAACATTAGGCAGACAAAAAAAAAATTTGCGCTGAGCCCTGGAAGGAAGGCTGCGCCAATAGTGGATTTAGAGTTTGGAGCCGATTTCTTCACAAATCAATGGGGTGCGGCCACTCGCTCATATGCAAGCGTTCGCACACGAACACACGACGGCTTTCACACGTTCGCTTACCCAGAAACACTGACGCTTGATAATACAATAAGTGGGCCAAAAGCCATGCGAGGATAGGACTCGGAGAGTGTGCGAATAAAACAAAAATGACAGCAGGAGAGAAACTGAGTGGGAGAGAAAGAGACAGACAGACAGAGACTAAGAAAAAGGGCAGCGTGTGTTCACAACACACACACACACACACACATACGCAGAAAAGAGAGAATCAGGCTCATTCTATTTTGGTTGCTGTCAGCTCAAGGATAATCTGCAGAGGCTTTCCTGACTGAGATGGCAGACTAAGAGCAGGCTTAGTCCCTGAGCCATCTCACCATTCCCTTTACACACATCTTCACGGCGACCTGCAACTGCACTTTAAACCTCGTACACACCCGCTCCGCTGATGAAAGAGCCGGCTTTGAAAAATGCTTTGGAACAGCCATTCAAAAAGGCGATACCGGGGCCAGTCGTCACGTGCAGAAGTCGTATATCAGTACAAGTTAAAAGTGCAATTTTGCAATCGTTCATTCTTACCAGCAGTGATTTGTTTTCTTCGACACCCTTAAATTAGAGTCATATCTGCCTTAGAGATTAAAGTTACACATTTTAATTCATACAACACTCATATGAGTAAAATTGTTGAGTCAGGTGAAAAACCACACTGACACTATTTAATGGAGGTAGATTTAAGCTGGGATGTTTTCAGAATGAATTTGTTTCATAAATATCATGTCAGGGCATGTTGTCACATGTGTTTTGTCTTAGTTTTGAGATATTGAGCTTTAAATTTTTGCATTCCTTGTAGCTAGAATCGTTTTGTTTTCTAAAAAAAAGAAAAAAATGTATACAACTCAAAACAAACATCACATCATGTAAATAAGTTGTCACAGAATAAGAATATGCGAATAACTCAATTTTGACAAAAATGTCAGATTCCAAGGTAATGGTTTAAAATTGTTTATATTTTACCCTTTACATTTTTGTTTCATGACTTTTTTTCATTCATAATTCATAATTGTTTTAGTGTTTACGTTTTTGCTGGAAGCTAATAATGTGCTGTGTAACAGCAACTCACTAGTGTTATATGCTGTGCAATACCAGTACAAATGATTAGGTTTCTTAGCCAAGACTGTCTAAAAGGGACCCAAAAATGAACATTTTGGCATCACTTACTCAACGTTGTTGTTCCGAACCTATACGAGTTTCTTTTCTCTGATGAACACAAAATAATATATTTTAAAGAATGTTGGCAACCAGACAGATGATGGACCCCATTAACTTCCATAGTAGGAAAAAATACAATGAAAGTCTTTAAAATATCTTCTTTTGTGTTCATCAGAGGACAGAAATTCGTATAGGTTTGGAACAAAATGAGGGTGATTAACTGATGACAAAATTTCCATTTTTGGGGGAACTATCCCTTTAATGTGTCTATGCAAAAAGTGGCTATAAAACTATCCCCGGTCTTCTTTAAAACTGATTTGTTTTTAGGGCAAATGTCTAGCGAGTAAAGTCTAGAGACTGTATTGAATGTCACGATTACAATGTTCCCTCATTCACTGAAAAGCTTTTTTATGCAAATCTGTATTTTTGGTAGCATGTGTTATCTTAACATCAGGACAAGCCAGCACTGTGTATTATGTTGTCCTGGAGGTTGAGGAAAGGAGAAGACGTGCTGTCCATCCAAAGCAGGCATCTATGGACGCACGTCTGACATGTTTTCTAAGCAGAGGACAGGAAGGACAGTCTGAGGCCGATGGCTCACACCCAGCCTGCCCTCTGTCTCTCTGTTCAGGTTAGTCGATAGTCACAAACACAGACAGTGACAGTCTGCCTCCACAGCACCCAGCATCTCTCCCTGTGCCGCTCTCCATTTCAGAAACAGTCTCAATGCTTCAGCTGTCCAGAGAACATGTGCACAAGTCATTTTTGTTCTTTGTTCAAATTAATAAAAGACATTTAAAAGATTAAAAATACCTCAACATGCAAATAAATAATTTGGTTATACTTACTGCTGTGATGTAGTTCCATTGTACTTACCCCAATAAATACTGAATAACATTAATTAACTACATGTACTTACTATACAGTTAGGGTTTGGTTTAGGGTTAGTTACTTGTAATTATGCATTACTTACTGTAGTAAGTACATGTTGTAACAAGTAACTACGTCACCTTAAAATAAAGTGTTACCAATAATCAAGACAAGCTCTACAAAATGAATGAATAAATGATTTGATGTGTTTTAATATCACATTCAGATACAGGGACATGCATGATAGAAATCATTTTCAAATATAATATAATATAATATAACACTTTACAGTAAGGTTCATTAGTTAAACATTAATTAATGTATTAACTGACATGAATTAGCAATAAGCAATGCAAGTTTGTTACAGTATTTATTAATCTTTGTTCATTTTAGTTAATAAAAATCCAGATGTTCAGTTTGTTCACGTTAGTTCACAGTGCATCAACCAATGTTAACAAGATTTTAATGATGTATTAGTAAATGTTATAATATATATATATATATATATATATATATATATATATATATATATATATATATATATATATATAAAATAAATGCTGTAAAATTATTGATAATTTGTAGTTCATGTTAAAGTAGTTAACTAATGTAACCTTATAAAGTGCTAACAATAATATAATATAATATAATATAATATATTACTTCTCCATATATATTTTTGACAAAATGCACTTTTGAAAGTACTTAAAGACATCTATTTATTAAACAATACAGCTTCAATATAGCATCAATAAACTGAAATCTCCCTTTTTAATCTTTAATAAACAAACAAAAAAATACAAGTACCAAATAAAAACAACAGCTTATAATCACAATAACTCAAATAATAATGAGAGATTACTTTGGTATGTGAACAATGATCTGATAAGCCATTTGAACATCTGTTATCAATATTCTGGCCATAGTAGCACAGCAGCTCTACTCCTATAAGGTTATGTGAAGCTGATGCCAAACTAACTCAACATCAAATGAGATTGAGATATGAGAGGCTGAACAGCGTCCTGAAACAACAAAACAACAAAAAGCGTCTCAAGCTCTGCCAGATATCATAATATGTGGGCATGATCACACTGCAGCAAAGAATTAATACGTTTGACAGTTCAACACATTTATAATATGCGTAGACTTCCAATGTGAATGAAGGCTTTGTATGACATGTGCCATATAATTGGGGAGGCTTTAGGATACAGCTCTGGCAGTCTGTAATACCCGTTACCAATGAGCATTGGCCTTTACAGCACTGGGGCCATTATTTCCTCAAGGTGCTTGTGGAAGTGTGAGAAACATGATTTGAATGTTCCTTTGTGCCTCATTTGACGGCAACACACACACACACACACACACACAGACGCATGCGGAGCTGATGATGACAGAGTGAGAGACAGAGCTGCCACCATGCTTTTCTCGGCACTCGGAGACCTGGCCACTAGCTGCCCCTGGCAAATCACTGAGAAACAAACGTCAACCACTGTCATGCAAATCGCACTGACAACAGTCACCACAGCGACACAATTCCTGGCTCCCGAGGGAACAGGGCCACAGCCAAAAGAGACAATGTTTATTAATGACAAATTAATCAGTCACCAAGCGTGATTACGGAGAGAATTACATACATAGAGGCGAAGATTGATTATCATGCAAAGAAATTCTGATTGAGTGCAAAATTAAAAGAATGAATGAGGGTAATAAATGACAGTTTGTTTATTTCACCCCAATTCGATCAATGACCTTGTGTTAAACGTACACTACTTTTCGTGAGTTTGGGGTCGGTAAGATTTATAAAAAAAAGAAATTAATACTTTTATATTCAGAATGTATGCATTTATTTGATCAAAAGTGACAGGAAAGAAATTTAGAATATTTCTATTTCAAGTTTTCAACATTGATAATAAAAATCTTTCTTGAGCAGCAAAGCAGCATATTATAATGATTTCTGAAGGATCATGTGACACTGAAGACTGGAGTAACGACGCTGAAAAATTCAGCTTTACAATTACAGGAATACATTACATTTTAAATAGAAAATTTATCTCATATGCTCTATGTGAGACTTCTTTCAAAAACATTTCAACCTTTGAAAGATGGTATATATATATATATATATATATTTAAGTGCTTTTCATTAATAAACATTACATATAAAGTTTCAGATCAGCTCAGTTGAATCAATAATTCAGCAACCATTGGTACAGCTGCTACATTTCCCTCCATTTTTAGAAATGTGCAGGATGTCCCCATCCCCTTTTGAGTAATAATCAAACTTTAAGAGCTTGCCATTATATGCTTTATCGAAATCGAAGCGTAAAGAAAAAAAAAAATGTAGCCAGAAGTAAAATGACAGTTTAAAGACTGAGCAGAAGCCTCGGCAGTTGAGCAAAAGCGCAATAGGAAAGCAGCAATCCTAATATGGTTGGAATGTTACATCACCTAATTAATATTCATGGCCCAGGCTGCTAAAGTAAATTATGTCCCACTCATGTTTCAGATCATTCCTACATCCCTGAGTGGAATCATTTATTTTACAAAAAAGTTGGCAAAAATCTAGCAAATACGTACGTAACAAGCAATCTCACACCTTTAGCTTCTGCAGCTACTGAGTTCGCTATTGAGAGATGAGCCAGAACAGGTCCAACCCAGCAGCACATTCCCACAGCAAGTAAGGGGATTTCCAGGCCATCTCCATATGAAGCAACTGACCTGAGCGCAGTGAAAGGAATACTGTTCTGCTCGGTGAGCTCCACGGATAGTCCGGGCCAGAGGATGAGAGGACTGACCTATCCTTGCATTCCTGAGCTGGGCAGGGCTGAGTGAAAGAGAAAGGCTTGTTGATATACACTGGTGACATTTCCCCGCCGGCTTAATTAGGTTAGGCCTGTGAGCTGATTAATCTTCCTATGCCTGTGATGGTAATCCTTAAGCTGCTCTAACCTGTACCGAGGTCCGAGGTGCTAGCCCGCCAGCCTGTCTGCGCAGATGGCCGTGCAGACAGAGAACTCTCACTATGAAAGAAAGTGAGCAGTTGAGCCGATGCTGCCACTGACACAGGAGATAATCTATATATTTAATTTAAATCTAAAAGACTAATTGCAAATGTACCACTTCTGTGAATTGGAAAGCATAGGGCAATCAGTTGTTGCCGATAATCTCAAAATGATCAAATATCAGTCCATTACTCGGACTGACAGATATATCATTACACACTCTCTCTATACACACACACACACACACACACACACAGCTGTGCTCTTTAGCATCATTAATCAGTGCACTAGCTCTAGCCTACCCTTGTCCCGAGGGGGAAAGTATTCAGGAATGTTGCATGTGGATGAAGGTATGACGGACACACATGATCATCTACTCAGCAACGACTGCATGTTCACATAAGAATCACTGCGACACATCATTGTCTATTGACTATAAGTACGTTCTCATTCAATCTGCTCACTTGGAGAGCAAGCATATACCTTCTCTATGTGACCGCTTTGTAGACAGACAACTCAGCCAAAACTTCCCTTATATTATAGATCAAATGCAATGAGTAATGCAGAATCAGGATCAATTTCTCCACCCATTTATGTGTCAACCAAATATTGAGCAACACCACCTGTGGGCATGGAAAATAGTGTTGTTTCTGAAACACAAAATGCTTTCCACACAATCTTGCCATGATTTATTTTTAAAAAAATGAATCAATAAATGAACTCGGTGATAAATCACACTCGCATGTGGTCACCATCTCTTTTTTATAAAAACCCAATCAAAGTGATTGTGTTAGTCGCTATACCAACCAACTTCACATTCTCAACTTTCAGCACTGAGTAATAATCTTGTTCCATCAATAATCTTGTTCAATCTTCGACCTGAGCTGCTTTAGTGTTTCAGAAGGACATCTATAGAAACTCTTATGGCAGACTGGGACAAATCTCTCACCGGGGTAGGTGAGACTGTGAATGTGTCTCAGCAGATCAAATGGACCTGACAGGATGGCTCTGGCTTTGCTGCTTAGCCATGGGCGTCACCCACCCTGCCGCTGTCTAACACTCCACCTGCACTACCTTCCTCACTGCGGCAGCCTTTGTTCTAAGTTAGTAAACCTGTCGCAGTCTGCCTTAAACACTATTGTAAGGCTTCCTCCATGCTCACCGGTCCACCTTAAATGTGGGCCAGGCTCGGGGAGGCTGTCCCAGTGCCAGTGGAGTGCAACGTGAGCGCAGAGAGACAGGAGTGAACAATAGAGCTGCAGCCTAGACGCCAAAGCACAGCACTGCAGAGACAGGGGTAAAGCCAGTATTATGCCATGTCATAGATGAGACGACGAGCTTTTCATTTTCATTCGGAAAACCTCAGAAATGTGTGCAGAAGCTTGACGATTTCCATCAGAAATTCAGTAAACAATCTAAGCAGGGTCTATCAGACAAATCCTCTTAGAAAGCAAGAGCATGGCTACCTCGACATGCACCAAGACAAAGTGTTACGCCGTTGGCTCTCCCAAGCAAAAACCACCACATATCACACCTCAAACGTTAAAGCGCAGAATGTCTGCAATAACAGTAACACATTTTGTGATGAAGAGAGTTTTCTCTAAATGCGACAGTGGGTACCAATAGATAGCGAGAGGTAGCGAAACAGCCTGTGGGTGTAATGGTGGGTAGAGAGAGAAAAACAGACAGGGATGTGGGCGTGATGGCACGATGCATTATACGTACGATGCAACGGCCGATGCCTTCATCGCAACACTGCACCGTCCATGAACTGCGGGCGAGCCTTTATCTCGTCTCTCCAAATGCTAAAAAAGATCTTGGACAGTAAAGGTGTTTGTGTAGAGTCTGCAATAATTTCTCTCACCATAACTCTTACGTAGTTTTGTATCATTCCTTTGTTGAAATGTTGCCGCAATGCCATTATAAACAGCAGTCAGACGTGCCACGGGAATGGACGAGTGGTCCACTGACACACTAAGAAAATGGAGCTAACCACAAAAAAGCATCAGTGAGCTCTCAACAACCGATGATGTCTTTCAGTTGCAGATCTTTAAGGTTTAGTTAAAGGGATATACATCAAGTTTCATCAACAGCCAAAAAAGTAAGGCCTAGTCAGCACTAGCATACCACAGCAGCCATGTTACATGCTGAAGCCATGCCAGAAAGCATGAGTGACTTAACACACACACGTGACTCAGCACACATTAAAAAGATGACATTCATATCTAAGGTGAGCAGTTGAGGGCTCTCTGAGGTCAAACACAAGTGTACCGAGCCTTTAGCATGACGCTCTCCATAGTACTTTGTGCTGCTCTCAAAAGAAAAGAATTGTGAAATTGGGAATATAAGATATGCTCAATTAATGGGATAGTTCACCAAAAAATTGTCATCATTTACACACCCTCGTGTCATTCCAAATCTATATGGCTTTCTTCTTTGCAACATGGAAGATATTTCGAAGAATGTTGGTGACAGTTTGGGTTACCATTGACAGGTTTGGAGCACCGTGAGGGTGAATAAATTTCATTTTATCCCTTTAATGTGTGTTCAAGGCCTTGGTCTGGCAGCATTGGACATCAAACTCAAGAAGTGCAAAAGAATCAAATATCTTCTTCCTAACCTTATCCCTCCAACAATGAATTCTCAGCTGATCCTACCCACCAGTGCATCACATGACCCTTATGCCGGCATTTCTTTATCCCCCCCCCCCCCCGCAACACACACACACAAACACATGCACACTGTCCCTTTATACACACAACTAGCTTCTTCCTCTCTCCTCTGTCAGTTGTGCTTCACCGTTGACTAAAATGTCTTTGTTTCCGACGCCGGCAGGCTGATGACAGAGCGCCCCTCTCAGCTCCCAAGAACCTAACCCGTGCACATAACAGGAAAACGTCACAAGTTAGGGTCTCAGGGATTGTGAGAGGCACATTCGCAGACTGACCGCCAACCTGCAACAAAATTCGAGTACAAGGTCACACTCTGATGTGTCCCACCACAACAAAAATTAGAAGAATGAATGGCAATGAAAGGCCCATCTACTCATAGCATTTGCGCATCCCCCAATCCCCGACACTTGTTTGTCTGTCTGTCTGTGACACAACAAGTGCAACCTTCAGCTAGACACAACATTGACCCATCTCTCCCTCCCCCCACAAGCTCTCTCACTCTCTCTCCCCAGCACCCCCACTCCGTCTCTAACATTGAACAATAAGGCACTTTGAAAAAATGCCCCTGGCTCCAGGTAAACTCTTCACCAGCTCTCGTCTCGCTAAGCTCTCTTCACAAGCATTCAAAGCTGATCATAAAAGCTCTCTGTCGAGCCACTGTGACTTACTACTGGTGTTCCTAACATACATCACTGGTTACTCTAAACCATTAAATTCTAACATTAGCTAAACCATGAAATGTTGTACACTAATACAAGAATAATGTAGCTTACTGCTAACTGGCAAGCCCACCACAAGCTGCTTCAGACAAAGGTAATGAAGACACTAACAGATGCTACAGCTGTGGGTGGGGAGAAGCAGAAAATGGTTTTAAACTCACCCTGGCGCGAGGATGAGGCTGAACAGTAAGCCGATCGAAGTTCTCTCACAGCCTGCTTGACAAAGAAAGTGGGTGAGAGAAAGAAAGAGAGAGAGAGAGAAATCTCAGATTTCAACTTTTGTTGCTAGACCCGCTGACAAAATTGTGCAAATTTGATAGGCTAGAAAAAAGGAGAGTCATACGGTCAGGCTGACTGGATGGCTGTTCTTGTGAAACGAAAGAGGAAGAACGAGAATGAGGAGAGGTGGAAAGGAAAGGAGACGGATGGATGATAAAATTAAAGCACAGGTCCGTACGTCCATATTACAGCTTGCCGAAAAAGCCGCAAAGGTGCAGAGCATGCCGATGAGGAAAAGCCGAAGGGTAGAGTGATGGCACTGAGGATGAGAGACAGTCCGAGCAGCAGCCAGGGCCACACTACCAGCAAATCATGCCAGTCTGCTGGATCTCAGGAGAGGAGGGGTAAACACACAAACACACACACACACACACACACACACACACACACACACACAGCACAGAGACTCTCACTCATTCACTTCACCTCACTCGTCCAGCGCTGCTCAGCCACGGCAACTCTGTTCACGCGTATATCCCTATTCCAGGTCTGGCTCGATTGGATGATGGAAAACAGGCAGCCTGCTGCTGCCAAAAACCCTGGGCTACGTCCCGCCGAAAGAACACGACTGAGACGCAGCAAATGCATCAATGCACCGCGTTACTGGCTCTCCACTCTCGCTAGCTCGCTCTCTCCACACCCCCTTCTTCTCTTTCACTCTCCGTATCTGTCTTACATTTCATTTTCTCCCTCCCTCACCATGTCTCTCGCTCTCGCTCTCTCTCCCAGGACACACACATGCACACTCTTCCCCTCTCTCGGAGTTGAGCAGACTGAGATGCATGCAAAACTGAAAAGAGGAGGGGGGAAACGTAGAAGCGTGACACCCCTGGTCCGTCTTTCCCTCTTTATAAATCCATGTTGAAAAAAGTTGGAGAAAGGGGGAAAACAGAGAAATATCATCCATTAATTTGCTCACACAGCTGTGATCATTTAAAGCCGGAGGCCCACTTCTCCAGAGTATCAACCCGAAGGGGGAGGATGTTGGTGGAGAAAGAGAAATAGTATAGAAAAAGACTTTCATGATGATTTTTTTTTTTTTTTTTTTTTTTTTGCCATTTTTACATCTTTGCTTTAAAATATCTGTACATTTGGTATTCCCAATGCCACTGACATTCTAGAAGTCCCCTATCACATGACTGGCATCATAAACACTATCATTTGAAAAGAGAATGAAAGTGAGAGAGAAAGACAGAGAGAGAGAGAGAGAGGCCCTAGAAACACAGCTACATGATGTGCTTGGCTTATAGAGGCTACATTTAATCTCTACTGGCTCCCCCAGGCTTGGGCAGAGTGAGGGGGGAGAATAGCCCGTGCCGATGGGGGAGGGATGAGCCAAGCAGGTAGGGAGGTTTGCGACGGACAACAGTGCTGGGATAAAATCAGCGACCGCAGTGGAGGAAAATCGAACCAGCACTACACTGCCCTCTTCCTTTTTTTTCTTCACTTGCATCATGATCTCGCTGTCTCTGGCTAATCTCTACCCACCACATGAAGATTGAGCGTTATATCCTCTCTGATGAGGATGGGACATGCATGCAGGCTCTTTGGCGGTAAAACAGAGATGCTATCCCTTTTAAATTTTCCCCTCGGCTCCAAGGCCCCCACCACTGCTATCCTCATTTATCACCCTCTTTCGTCCAGATACAGCAAGCCATCAGTGAGGTGCTAATATTAGACTGCCTTTGACTGCGCCGGCTGCCGCCTAGAGCCTATAGCGTGCACACAATTACACATGCATGCTAAAGACCTAGAAAAGTGTAGTAAAGCATATTTGATGCATGGTGGGTAATGCAAACAGAAAGTGCATGAAAAAGGCAGACATTCAAGACTACTCCATATGCTTTACTATTCAATTCGAGGTCTTTAGCATGGATGTAATTGAGTGCATGTATATTCATGTCTGTTTGCTATATTGGATATTCATCTGTTACCATTTTTTAATATTGTTTGCTTGTAAAAATATCAGAGCAGTTAAAATTATACAGAATGACACCAGCACTTGTTCACTGTGTGGGCCTTTGGAAGAACCAGACAATTATGATTTTTATTTTTTTTTATTTCAAGAAGATATTTTTTTTTTTCAAGTGGAAACCCACAAACTGTTTATGGCAAAATTGTAGAGTATTTCAAATGCTAAATCCAGTTATTCCTGCTGTAGAGAATGCTAAGTGCTCACTGTAAGATTATGACTTCAGCTATGTTTAGCAGACATGTCTCCAGAGAAGTAAAATATAAGGCCATTAGCAAAGCGGTGTAATTATAGTGCTTCATACCTTGCATAACAAACATTGTGGTTAAAGTTCTAATGAGGATTTTGAGTGAAGGAAGAGACACTTCTTTAGGATCCAAATAAACCCTTGATTTAGTGATACTTATAATACGTGACTATGATAACACTCATTACACACTATCAACTGGAGTAATTATGTAGTATATCAAGACCTCATAAAATTAAATAGTGTTTTACATTTGATGCTATATGCTAGCGTAATCCTAAATGTCTTTCTCTTCCAGGAAAAAGGAGCAAAAATATCGATGATTCATCCTGCACTAAACAGATGTTTGCCCAATCAAATGCTCTCTATGGGAATGCCCCTCCCACTAATAACATCTGCCATTGACAAGCAAGTTGCAAATCAAAGTCGTACAAAGTGTTTATTTTTAAAAAATAAATAAATAAATAAATAAATAAATATTAACATTAATATACCCTGCTTGAATTTTCTGTTTAAAAAGGAAATAGATCAGACCTTGTGAGACTAAGATGATCATATTGTAAACTTTGCCCTGGGAGCATATACTTTTGCGCCATAGTCTCACAATTATCAAATGCAAAAGTCCAGATGATAATAACCTAAAGAGGCAGACACACAGCATTTCGATTAAGTCAAACGTGTGTATTTCAGAATGTCGGCACAAGAACAAGGCGACATGGCCGTAGAGCGTTTCGAGAGCTTTCATTAAAAGAAAGAACGAATGAACGTTCATGAATGCCTCTGAGTGGAAGTAGCGAGCTGTTTGTTTGTCACAGCTCTTTTCCTTTGGCAGTGATTATCAAGGAGAGGTGCAGAGAACTTCAAACCTCTGTGTGCTTTGGACCCTCTCCGTTCTCTGATCTGCTTTGGATTCATGCTTCAAGGCTGACATTACGCAGCACACAGACCCTCCTGGCCGACTAAAGGCACACACAAAACAAGACACGTTATCACAGTTGTACTGCTGCAGAGATACAGAAAAAGAAAGAAACGGAAAAGTGAGAAATACAGCAAAGAATCAAAGACTCGTTTTCAGATTATACGTAAACCTTCCAGGATTCTTAGAATCAGATGCTAAGCAATGTAAAGCTGTCTGTTTGAGTGTGTGTGTAGGGCAGTGAAAAGCTGCACCATTGGGGGGCAGCCTTTTGCTCCAGAACTCCAGCAAAGGCTGTGAACGAGTGCTCACATGAATTCTCTAGCCAGTAAGATCTACTATGAAGATAACATCTTACTCAATCTTGCTCAAGCTCTGTGTGCTCAGCATATGTACATCTATGCGTTCTGTCGCTCTTAGGATCCTATTACAGTGGAGCAAAAAAAAAAAAAAGTTAATGAGTAGTCAGGCAGCCTTTGCTGTTGGAAACAAAATTACACGTGAGCATTTTCATCACTTTAATACGTGCAAACCTGCTATTACCATTAAATAAGAATATATAGGAACATACATTTCCAATATATTTCTAAAGACATCCTACAGCTGAAGAGAAAAAATTGAGCCGTTTTAAACTAAATTACCCAGAAACTCTCTTTTCTCATAATTACTTGTAGAAAATCTGCTCACTGATTAATATTTCAGATGGTGCTGTTTTGCAAACCTCATTATACTATTTTATCTTGCTGAAAAGCAGCTAATATGGCAATTTAGGACATTTCTGCCTTTTCTACTGGTGTAAGATGACAGGTCCGGCAGTAGCATGGGCATTAATAGAAACAGAAAAATCTATTTCAGCCTCTATTGTTCGTGGATCAGAGATGGCATGCGGTACTTTATTCTCGCTCCAGAGAATGGAGCCTGCTGCTAGCATCTAAAGTGTGCTTGTAAGCATGACATATCTACTTAACAGCAAATCCAAACTTCAGTCTTTGTACATCATCTTTCTACCCATGAAAACCACTCTTCCTTAGTAAAACGGATGGCTAAACTCCATTCGTCAACCTCAAGATTAAAGCAAGTGTAAATTCTTCATCATTACTTGGCTGTTCTTTTGACCAGTCATAAAAAGTGGCAATATAACTAATTATTTAACTATATTTTCCATAGCATGACAGTCTTTTCAAGTAATTCAGTTTGACTGAATTGGTCTCTTCAATGGTTCATGTAAATTAAACTGTCCAAGAAATATTCAACAACTCATGCAAGAGTGCATAAGTTTATGACATTGATATTTCATTTATTGCGTTTACTAAATGGTAAGGGTAAATTAATAACAAATTTGAATAAATCAGGTGAAAGGAATCACATGGTTTAAGTTACTGGGATGAATCAAAATCCCCACAACTAGTAAATTTATCTGTTCAGGTTTAATGCTGTTTAACTAAGATCTCATTTCTTGTGCCAGATAAATACTACTCTGATTGTAATCATAAATTATATATTTTTAATAAACCACATATATTGTTAACACTTTACAATAAGGTTCATTAGTTAACATGAACTAATAATGAACTGCACAGCATTTATTAATCTTTGTTAAAGTTAATTTCCACATTTACTAATACATTATTAAAATCTTGTTAACATTAGTTAATGCGCTGTGAACTAACATGAACAAACAATAAACAACTGTATTTTCATTAACTAACGTCAAAGAAGATTAGTAAATACAATAACAAATGTATTGCTCATGGTTAGTTCATGTTAGTTAATACAGTAAACTAATATATATATATATGGATATAAGAATAATGTATATTGGACAGTTTGGCATAATGAATAATCTACCCCAAAACATAACACATTTCTATTTTGAAATGTAACCAAGAAATTTCCTTAATGGTCTGTGTTAGATTATTCACATTTGGAGAGTGTGAAAAAGGCCTATTGAAAGTAATTCAAAATAATTGGATATTAGGTAATAAAACTGGGCAGTTTGAAAACCCTTAAGATTAATTAACATTTTAAGTTTAATTAGGAGTAAAGACAGACTGAAATATTTTTTCGACTTGATCTGCAAACACATTATGGCTAAAGTTTTTGCTAACAAGAGTTTAAACAGTGAGCAAAATAATTCTTCATAAGTCCTCAGAAATTATTACAGCGTGTATCACACTCATGATAAAAAAAATTAAACGGGCTGTAGTTTTATAATTGCAAAATGCAAGAATTAAGGTGGCATAACCTCAGACATTTATAAACCCACTGTAAATCACTAAACGGCATCTCAGTACCATGTACATGAAATGCTGTTGAACGTGCACTCTTGGAGAACTGCTTTTAAAAAATGTAAAAAATGTTGTCAAATAGCCTAAAAATATGCTCCAACATCTAATTTAGCTAATTAGCATTTTTTCCAAGTCAAATGATAGAAATATTGTACTACAATAATATACTATAATAAACCTTCTTATAAGGTACATCAACAAAAGCAGTTTTTAAGGATATCAGGCAGAAATGGCTCTTTAGGATATAAAATATATCTGTACTTTAAAGAAATGAATACTTTTATTCAGTAAAGCTGCATTAAATTGACCAAAAGTAACAGCAAACACATTTAAAAAGTTCAAATAAATGCTGCTGTAATAATAATAAATCTCAATATTACTTTCACACTGTTTTAGCTGCTATTTTGATCAAATAAATGCAGCCATGGTGAGCTTCTTTTAAAAACACTTAAAACATTACCAATTACTACTGAAACGTTGTGCAAGTAGAAAAGTTTAAATGTGAAATGGCACAAATCATCTACTACTCTGAGTTAAATGGAAGAGTAGAAACACAACACCTCTCACCTGAGACTATTAAAAAGGTGACTGACTTCTGAAGAAAAGAAATACTGTAAGTACAACTATTATACCAGGACTTCTGCGTTGTACCTCAAGGTCTTTGGGCTGCCTGGTCAGTGTCTGCTTCTGGGACTCATTTTGGTTCTACAGAACACTAATTCAGCTCAGTCATTTTACAGGAAATAAAAATCAGATGTTATGTTTATATAGCTCCTTAGTGAGGAAGACTACACAGGTGGAAAATGTCAGCAAAAACAAGGTTGTTTGTTGAGGTGCTGAGGCAGGAGTGCGTGTATCTCAGGGAAAGCTAGGAGGTTGTACAGTTATCTCCTGTGATGTTACTCTAAACTATACAACCTACTACCTCAGCCTGGGGGCACTGCAGAGACCCTGAGGGAGGAACAGGGTTGACCCTCTATAAATCTGAGAAGGAAATATGAATGTTAAGTTTGATGAGACTCTTTCTTGGTAGTAAACAGTTTAAAAAAAACGATTACAATCCTACATCCTGAGCGCAGGATGGTTTAAAAAGAGGCCCTGAATAGTAGGTGTGAAGGCCACACAGACAGATACCTATAGATACAAGCTTGTGTGGACAGTCACCACAAGTTCGGATCTACGGGTTTGTGTCAGCAGGCAGGTCTCTTCCTGTAGAAAAACCAGTTCATAAGTCATCCACCGGCTTCAGTTATTCCATTCTAAAAGATAAAACTAAATATTTCTGAATCTGGAAATGAATTTCAATGATATTTATAAACAGGCTGGATATTGCAATACCCTATGTAAATAGGAATGGCAGCACACACACTGAGGTGCAAAACATATTTGCAGTTTTACGGTTCAGCTAACAAACAATCAAGGAAACTGATAGGTTCTGCTTCTTCTCTTTCTGTTTTGATTGGATACAAAATGTCTCCACAATAGCGAGATCATCTGAGACATTCAAACACACACTGAGATATTTGGACTATATTTTTGTAAATGACTCCTGGTGTGTCTTTATGCGTCTGCTCTCCTGTGGGCTGTGAATTTAAAAGCCAAGTCAACAGTGCAAGAGCAAGAAAGAAAAAAAATCCTTGCTTAATGAAAACAATAGACAACAATAGAACAGCACTACCACAAACTACCACATTCAAACACCCTTTTAGCAGTGAAAGAGAATAATGATATTAATATAATTATAATATTTTCTGGACAAGCACAAAAAGCGAGAAATATAACTTTCATAGCATATGAATACATAAAATCTGAAATAAAATCTGTCATATAATATTTGTTTTATATGACCTATATTGACCTATGCTGTACAGCATCTACCATAGCTATAGATCAAGACATATTTATTAGGGAAAGCATGATATATCGGCCACCATATCGGTATCGGCCGATGTACGTTTGCTTTTAATGTTATCGCTATCGGCCCAATAAGAAAATTGGGCTGATATATTAAAGCTGATAAATCATTTTTTATTTCCTTCAGCTGAGACACTTGCACTGTTCACTGTGATGGTTTTGAATTGCTTGAAATGTGATTAGAGTCATTTCAAAATGGAAAATACAGTGCATGTCTGTCATATAGGCTACATAAAATTAGAATGTGCTTGGGACATGGCTTTTTTCGTTTTTGGTTTGGTTCAGATTTATCGACCAATATATATATCGGTTATCGGCTTACAAATATAAAGAATTATTGGTTATTGGTATCGGTAAAATTTTCTTGTCTGTGCATCCTTAATATTTATTAAATTATTTTAAATAAACATGCTTTTAAATAATTGTTTTAAACAACCAAGCACCAGCTAATGCAGTTTCTCAACATAATGTTGGAGAAAAGAGCTGCAAACCTTTCATTTAAAAAGGTCTATATTTGAAAAAGCTCTCAAAATGGAGGGAGAATGCCTGAAGACACACAACAAAGCTAAATTTAGAGAAAAATGGTTGAAAGTTAGTTGAAAAGAACAGTCAAGAGGTGTCAAAAAACATCCATAACTGTAACAATGCAGGCTAAGTTGATTAAAAAAACAAGTAGACAACAGTTATGACTTCAACACCTGAATCACACCCACTCTCTCTGATATTATTCTACTACAAGATAGTACAAATTTTGAATAGATTTTAGTTTACATTAAATCAAGCTCCTAGACAACAGCACGCTAAAAATGCTGGGTTGTTTCAGCCCAGTGTTTGTGCCAAATATGGGTTGAAATAACCCAGCATTTTTTAGAGCGAAAGGTTTTATCATTATCTGCTTGTCCATTTCCAAGTCAGACAGGCAATTAAACCATTGCCTTGCAATCTAAGAACACTCTAAAAGCTCACTCAGACAAAAGAGGAAGGGCATCAGATAGAAATTTTGTGAACAATAGGAAAACCAAAGGTGTGTCCAAGCTGGCCAATGTCCAACCCTCCTCTGAAGGCTCTCATCAAACGTCTTTTCAGTGCATGCTCTTATAAATGAAACACAGAATAAAGGCATGTATACAGAAAGAAAGAAAGAAAGAAAGAAAAAGAGACGAGAAAAGAAAAGGGAAGAAAAATACGAACAGTGAAAAATCGGTATTAGACGAATATAAGCTAAGGATTAGCCGTTTCTGCTCTAATAACCACCTGCTGGAAGAAACAAACACAAAATACTGGGAATCTATATTTTAAACTAAACTAATATACTATATACTACACAATTTAATTCTTCATTGAAAAAGGCAGCAAAACAAAATTAAAACTTTTTTTTTTTTTTACAAAATTTATATAGAATTGTATTATATTATAGATAACAGTATCATATATTGACTATTAATATTATTACATTGATATAAACTAAATTGTTCTTGCAAATTACCATTTTTTATTATTATTATTTTTTTTATTCTTATCCATCCAAATCCTTGGTTGAATTAAACAGCTAAGCTATACAATAACTAAAAATAAGTTGTTTTTTATTGCAAATGTAACACGATTTAAAGCGGCAAAGTACTGTAGTCAAGGAGAAAATAAGGTAAATACACAAAGCAATGAAATATTGTATTGCAAACATACAGTTGTAAATGAATAAAAAAGCTACAAGCTGTTCAAGCACACAGCTATGCCAAAGCATTTAGGAAACATCAAGCACTTGCACATCTTGAATAAAAGAAAAAAAGAGGGAATGCTGCTCTTTGACCTCTTTCCCTTTCATCAGATCATCTTTTCTTTAGGTTTTATGGGCCTGCATTTGAGGACAACAGCTGAGCAGTGTCAAATCAAAGAGCTGTCAGTGCATGAATAAGCTAAACATCTGCATTACCCCTGAGCTGACCACATAAAGCTGTATATAAAGATTACTTGAAAACTTGCTTTTATAGCATAGCATCATAAAACAATTCAAATTATGGGTCTTTTACAAAGGGTTTGAAGTCAAATTTTTTTTTCTTTTAGAAAATCAAACATTGATAGGTCTAAAAAGTCCTGACATGTTTATAAGTCCTGCTGATTTATTTTAAAAAAATATATAACATTTTTTTTGCATACACAGACCAATTGATTGAACTTAAAATTAGTGTACTATCTCACGAAATTGAAAATGCATTTCTCTCAAAATTAAAAGAATTCTGCATCCAAATGTTTTAGGCCCATTGCTTAGCATAATATAGATGTGTGAAGTAAGTCTGGCCCACGTAGCCAAGCCCAGTGCCATTAATAACACGTGGTTCAGTGTGAAATTATTTGATGGTCGATTTGGACTGGCACCGCACCTCCGGTGAAGAGCTTCTGACAGTTCGTGTTCCCTTCCCGTTTCCCACTACTTGAATACAAATGAACAAACTGACTTTGAAGTAGGTGCCAAGATCCTTTAACTATGTTAGTGGGGCTACGCCAAAAAGTTGAAAGACTCTTCCAAATCAGCTGAATAGGGGTCAGAAGGAGTGAAAATGACCCCGTGTTTCTTAAGCATCAGAAACGGCCAGACTTCATTGGGGTGGAGAAGAACTGATAGAAGACTTAACGTCAGATCAACTTCATAGATCAACACAACAACAACACGCCCAGGGCCTCACCAACCCGCACGCCATACCATGAGCAACAACGCTGACCACTACAATAATAAAAAATGCTAATATTAAATATTATGCACAGAAAACTAAAACGTATCAAGGTGGTAAGCAAATACACCGAATAAAAACAATGAAATGCTTACCGACTGTCTGTTTACTGTTTCCAAAAGGTCTCTTTGAACTCACTGTACTTACAGTACTGGCAGAAGGTATGGAGAATGTCCACAGTGGCCCGCAAAAGAGCAAAACACAAATGTGCAACTAAAAAAATAGTAAAAAAAAAATGGATGAGATAAAGCGAGGGAAAAATACATTATTTAAAAAAAATAAAAACAACGGATTGGAAAAAAGACATTCCCATGTTTATGAGAGATCGATTTTCCTTGTAATAAAACCATAAATAAGAGAAAGCAAGTCAGTATTGTACGTCTATGTGCCTGCTTAACGACCAAATGACAGGCAACATCTGTTTGTAAGAAAGCCAAGATCGAGTCTTAAAAAAAAATTGGCTTGATTTTCTCTTTCACTCTCTCTCTCTATAGCCCTCTCCCTCTCTTTCACTCACTCTGTTGAATGAAGCGAAACAGAAAAGAAAGAAGCGACTGTGGAAATTCGGCAAAAATGAAAATGGAGTTGTGCACCAGTCCCGTCACCCCTTAACCCCGTCTCCTCCGCTTGCCTCCCTCTCTCCCCCAGCTCTAGAGGAGCAACCCAGGTAACAACTCCTCGGCAGTCCTCAAGCTCCCCTCTCCCACACCGACCGACGGACGGACCGACCGCCCGCCCGCCTAAGCAAACCCCCCACCCTCGCACACGTACACCTCCCAAATACACACACATACTTCTTGGAAGACTTCTCTGCACCAAAAATAAATACTAATCTGCAGTTCAGTCCAGCTTCTGAAAGAGTCTCGTTGGCCCCATGCCATTGTTTGCTGGGGCAAAATTGTTTCATGGTGGACTTGACATTTTGGCAAACAATGACACCTTCGGTACATGACTGAAAGCCAAAGAGTTTCCTTTCATTTGTTTTAACTCCTATCTATCTAGCAATCTATCAGAACATCAGTGGAATGAGCATTTTTAATTGAAATCCAGTGAGCTTGGCCACTAGGTGGGCCATAGGCGACAGCGAAGTGCATCAATGTGCAGTGGCTAAGAATAGAGGGTCTTATTGTGGCACATCTTCTAAGGATCAGCAGTCTGCAAATATAGAGCTTAGGTATGTAGATATACATAAATCAGAGCAACAGACCTAAATATAAAAAACAAACAAAAAAAAAAAAAACACCAGCAGCGGCGAAAGGAATATGTTTTAAGCGCTGATGCTAGCATAAGGCCAGACAAAATACTTTAAAATCTGCCCATCATCTCAAGGTTTCACATTTTAAGATGCCGGTTCTACTCAGCAGACTTAAGCTGACACCCTAATAGACCTGAATGCCCGGCGGGTATGTGCCGTTTCCCAGGGGATGGGGAGAAGCCATGTGAACACGATGTGGTGTTTCCCCCGGAGCGCTGACTGTAAGCAATACCTCCAGTGCCTCGTACTCCACTCCCAGCATGGTGGGAGGGAGGGTGAGTCGTGTACATTGTGCACTGTGTCGATGATAAACATATGCCTTCAGACTCGGTTAAGAAGGCACCATGTCTCACCCCTCCAAATTCCATGCCTCTCCCTCTCTCTCTGATATTCTACTCACGCACAACTGCGGCACTGCTCCACCAATCCGTTGCATTAACCAAAATCTCAAACAAGAGGGCCACTGGTCTCTCTGTCTCGCTCCTGACCAGCCAGATAGAAAACCAGAGCTAGAAACTATGCCAGAAGGTGACCATTTCCAGACAGAGTGAGATTCAAAAGTCCAAAACTCTGAAATTGGGATTTAGAATCACATTTAAAACTGGAAAGTAACAAAGAAAAGTTATGAGTGAAATTAATAAGAAATGTTAAAACATAATCTGAAATTGAATAAGATTATTTGTGACATTGACCATATAAATCTCTTTGCACAGATGGTCAGATCAGATGTTCTTGTTACCATTTAAGCACGAAATGCTTTTTGAATCATCTCAAATCATGCTGGATAACATGATTATCAGGTTTTACACAATTAATGTAGCTTGAGAGTGGGCTTTTATTAAAACAAACAGGGGACAATTTTTTTTTAATTCTTAAAAAATACAATATTTTTACACTACAGAACATCATCCACCACATGTACTAATTTTTCTTCTAAATTAGATTAAGACAGCATTTTAAGTAAATTATCAATATTCACACAATAAAGTCACTCAAAAAATGACATTGCTGATAAAAGGTTAAATACTAAGTATACAGTGTCTCAGTTACATCAAAAAATGTAGTGTGACCATTCAGCCCTTTGTCCCTGACTGAGACATCACCTGCTGCCCAGCAGTGATACTAGTTAATTACTGTTAATCTCGTGGGAAAGTAAACTGGCATTTTGTTTTCATTACAATGCAGTCTGCAGTCAAGGGAAAACAGCGTTGGTGGACCAATTAGTGTCATTTGGCTCTGATCTGTGATCTGTTAAGATTCAAGCATCTTCTCCTCTGCTTTATGTTATCTGTGCTCCACATCTTAAGAATGTATTGGAGAAATAAGAGGATAGTATCCCTGTATAGCCAGAACAAGCTTTATGCAAGATGATGCATGTGAGGCTCAGAGGACATGAAGAGTCTCTTTGTTCCCGTCAACCCATGAACCATTGCAACACTATCCACTCTGTTCCATCATCGTCGCATCCACCCTTCAGGATTGGTTGAAGCAGATTTGAGACCATGACTCAGCAAGTTCCTCTGTGGTTCTCAGAGGGTTACAGTCTTATGTGTCCCCAACTGACCTCAAATGCGTTGTCAATATACTTCAGGCTTCTAATCCAACACGGGCCAAGTCGGCACCCTCAACGTCCACACCACTCCCTTAAATCCAGAAAGCTTGGCATTAAAACAAGGATAGATCCAGCTTCTGCAAACTGTTTAATTTAAAATAAATTACCAGCTTAAAGAGTTTAAAACACCCATAAAGTATGAGTGCCATAAATTTGTCAGAGTAAAAAGGATTATCCTTGTCTGGATAAACAGACAAATCATGATGTAAATTAATAAACAGTACGCCAAAAACATTGTGGTGCCTGCGGGAGAGCTGGTGGTAAATTCAAAATGTCAAACTGAGGATCTTGTGAACAAAACACCTTTGGAGTGGAAGAATTAATCTCCTAAAAGAAAGAAGTTGCCTTTTGTACAAACAAAAGACCTTCATGAAACGCACAAGATGAGAGTCCTTTGTGCGCAAGAAAACCTTTAGTTTTTAAGTATACTCTATTCAAAAATGTACACTAGGAAATCGACAAAAGGTTCTTGCGCAAGGTTACTCATAATAGAGTCGCAAAGCGAATTACTCTCGAAATAAGCAATGTTTTATAATGCTAATTAGCCACTTTTTGCCTTATCACCGCAGTTGTTTCGCTGCTGGATTAATGAGAGACATATCACTGAATTGATTTCATTATGCTTTATCAGACGAATTCTTGGCTCAAGGGAGAAGAAATGAAATTCGCATACCAGTGCGGCACACAGAAATAGAAAGCAAAAACCTTCTTTTCATCCCTACACCAAGTGCATCTTATCTCTGAGACCTTAAGCTTGAGTACAACATCAAAAAACAAAACATGTCAGAAAGACATCAGTGCACATTATGAAGCCCCATCATTGCACTGTGCCAAACTCTCTGGAGCTACAGCAGTCCAAGGCTCTGTCTCGCACCCCCCTTTCTTTTTTGTAAATCGCTGCACCTTTCTCTGTCTAGCTCCGTGCCCCCTCCTTTGGTTGTGCCCTTTTCCTACTCCTCTACCACCCACTCCCTCCTTTTCTCTCCTGTCTCCCTCCCAAGCTTTCTCTCTCCCTTTAATTTACAAATCCTCCAGTGAAGGACAGGAAAAGTGAGCTCCATGGAAACCTGGCACCAAGCCATCTCATTACACCGCCAATTGATTCTGGCCCTACGCCACACTGCTGTCCCCTGCGAACCCACTTCCCATCATGCACCTGACATCCCCAGTCTGTCTGCAGCAAAAGAAAAAGAGAGAACACACACAAACTCACGCTCTCTCTCCCCCTCTTTCTCCCACTAAAGCTCTAAATAGAGAAGACCGGACACAGTTCTTCATTGTGACATAATGAAATAGGCAGAAATGAAGAATAACTTGAAATAATTTGATTTATGAAACACGAGATTCGTTTAAGATTTGTAAAAATATACTGCAGCCGGAGTAGCCTGTACTAAATGGGGTGTTGAGACAAAGAAACACAGCACAACTCATAAGTTAGACGTCACAAATACAGTTATGGAGATATGTCATTTCAAACTGTAGTGATTTTCTTGGCTGGAAGAATTTGTTTATCTAATAATGACTAAATGAAACATCTGCCTGCAGTTGAAAACACTTACAAGCCCCTTGACATGTCATGTCCTTGTAAACAAAATTATTAGAAAAGGAAATGTATTAACAATTAACGGAACATGCCAAGTTGATCTAAATGTCATCAAGGTGTCCGTCTCAAAACCCTCCAAGGCTGCACTTGTTGCACTGTAAATATATTAAACAAACGTCGTCATCAACAGATGATCCCCTCACAGGGCCTTGCTCTAATCAAGAGCGGACACTCATATCTGTCTGAAGCCCTGCCAATAAATTTAATCTCTGGATATGAACTGCAATCGCTTGCAAGATGTGCTGCAAACAAAGTCATCTGATTTTAAAAGAAATAAATCAGAAAAAGGGATGGGGGAAAAAAAAAAAAAAAAAAGAGTTAAAATTAACACATGGACAACTTGCTGACATAATGAACTTCACATGTTCTGGGACTGACTCTGAGCACAAAAACTACTCACATCTGGGACATGTGGTGTGGCCTGAGGAGCGTATTGGGGAAGATCTTTCTGAAACTGACCAGCTGGTTAGACAGGAGACTAAGCAAGTATGGTTATCAGGGTATCTGCATGTTTAAGGGAATGAAACAAGACTTTAAAATAATAACGGCTTTTTAATTGCATATATTAAAAAGAATTTTTTTATGGCCAAGTTTGTGAAAAAGTGTATATTTATTAATACAGTCTTTAGTGTCATATGATCTCTCATAAATAATTTGAAAATGCTGATTTGGTGCTCAAAAAAGATTTATCATTACCTTTTTTGTAAACAGTTGCGCTACTTAATATTTTTTGGTGGAAATCATGATAATTTTTTTTCTTCCAGGAATCTTTGATGAATAGAAATTTCAAAATAACAGCATTTATTTGAAGTAGAAATCTTATGTATTGTTATAAATACATTTACTGACAATTTTGAACAATTTAACGCATCCTTGCAAAATATATGTATTAATAAAAAATAAAATAAAAATTGAATGGTAGCACATACCATTAAATGGTGCGTTAACACTTTGAAATATAGCACAGTGGATCTAACTATAACCTATATATCTCCAGTCATTCCAAAAATTTTTAGAACCTACATATGCAAAAATGTAAGATTTTTTTACACCATTTAAGATATTTTATAACTTTACATTTTGAAAAGATTTTTTATTTACATGCTTTTTAAAAATCTATGCCAAAATAGAGAGAATTTTTCCTCACTTTGGGAAATCTGTAGAATTCTGCAAATAGTTTCATGCGTTCATGTGTTGCTATAGTTACTCGTAGCTGAAAGCAAAATCAAATAGGGTCATCATATTTAATAAACAAACAACCAAGGAGCAAATATGTGTAGAACCTTATTAGAGATGCACCGGTCGACAGGCCATCAATCCGAAACAGTCGGTTTTTGCGCTAAACACACGATTGGCAACCGTTTTTGTTTTATTTCGGGCAATCTCTGTTCTGCACTTGCATACAAACTGCATTGCAATCATTTCCCAAGATATACTTTGAGCGGAAATATTTCGAAGTGTGTAAACAGGACGTTAACACGTCAGAGACGGGACACGCCGAAGACGGATACAAAGAGGAGAATGGAGCGCATATGTTCCTGCAGAGAAAATACTGTTCCAGGCACACTGTTTGCAACGCCAGAAATATTTGAAGAAAAATATAAATATTGAATTGGGTTGGGGGTTTATATGAATGTAAGGTGGTTTCTCACAGGGTAGTAATGGGAAATCAGTTATAGGAACTAACAACCAAGGCAGTCCCCAGAGAACGAAATGTTCCCCTAGGGCCATTTTCCTGGTTGCATTCGCACCGCCAGTAGGAACTCTGAGGTGACATAAGCCGGCTGACAGCAATGTCATTAAAGCGTGACATTCAACAACATCAACAACTCTGTAGTGTAAAGGTTGAGAAGTGCATGGACTTTGACGCTGGTCCATCTAAGACTGTTTTCTATGTTTGTGAAGTTATTTGTAGAGTAAGTATATGTAAACTGTGTTTACAGGGCTTTTTAAAAATGGCAGGTGTCCGTTTTGTATATGGCATGCGTTCGGCCAATCAATGTACACTTCCTTCCTTCCTTCCTTCCTATAAGTAAAATCTTTCTCAGTTTCTGTGGTGTGAACACGCCAAAAAGGGAGAACTTCCACAACTATGCCAGGTATAGGATCTATGAAAAATATTCATCTGGTGCGAAAGCCCTCTATCTATAAGGGAAACTGACTGTCTTCAGAAAAGTTTCAATGGCATTTTCTTTTTCTATTACCTCTCTATAATGCCTATTTAAGTAGCATTTCTAAACAGCACTTCTTTATGCACAGCGGTAACCAAGGAAACGCTATATTGCAGCTGTTTCATAAGCGCCACCTACTGTCAGAGAGTGAATTTGCATATTCAATCAGTCAGTCTGCGGTTTTTGTTTTGTACATGTTTTATGTAGCATAATTTCACAAAGCTAAAGTGAGACCATTGTGCTTTTGCTAATTAAATAAAAAACAACTGCTTATCCTAAATATAGCATCATGATTAAAATGCAGTGCTTGCCTCTAATTTCAAATGGCTACAGGTATTTCTTGTTAAAGGACAGTTTGGCCTGTAATAGAGCAAATAAACAACCAATGCATTTGCTTAAAGACAAAGAAATCGGCAACTTGTACCGGCCCATTTGCTTGTAAACAAATCGGGAATTGGACATAATAAATCACGATCGGTGCATCCCTAGGTCTTATGAATGATGGACTTTCCGATTCCTTTTGCATATCTGGCAAAGCAATGAGCTGCTCATCAAGTGTCACATGCCATGAAACAAACACTGGGTCTCTAGAGCCATGCCCGGGCTGAGCCAGCCACAGTTTGCTACCACATTCCTACAATCTGGCCACTGAAAAGGTGATTCTACCATCTCAGAATCTGTCAAAGTGTAAATTTAATTTTATTCTCCAGAGAATGTATCACAATTATGAATTTCCATGAACTGCAAACACTGTGTGATATTATCAAGTTGTTGTGATGCTGATGACAAAAGACGGATTCGAGCATGCAGAAACTAGAGGATAGAGTGTCCCATCAAGGCCTCTAATTGTCCCACTAATGTGAGCTTCAACAATATCAGTCAATTGATTCTTTTAACCGACGGCCTCATTGCACATAAAATCAATCTCTGTGATAAATCCTCTCATCGTTGCCCAGTGTGGGCAATTAGGCAGAGTTATTTTGGGGGATATGAATGGAATTCGATTTGGGGGGGAAGGCTGGTACATACAAACAGTCTGAGTGTGCTGCAGCTGAAAGCAGACCGCTGGCAGATAGAGTTAAAGTCCCTGCCAGCATGAGAGGCCCAAGTCTAAATGTATACGGGTTGTCTGAGGACACGCTAATTTATGTTACTCGATCCTGACGCAAGACAGGCTCTAAGATGCCAGGCTTGTGGGAGAGGAACGCCAGGGAGGGAGACAGATGTGAGGGGAGGAGGACACCTGCCCGAGAGGATAGCGCAGGTGGGATGGGACGCAGCTGAGGGCCACAAAGGAGCAATGACTATGACATTGCTTCATCCTGAACTTAAGCTTTAGAGCTCAAAGACTGAACGACAATGTCGAACGTCCAATGAGCTGCTAAATAACTGTTTTCCAAGTTTCTAGCCTGATTTATTCCGTATTACAGTAAGTATCTCCAAAACATATCTCATGAGATGTGTACGGAGTGTTTTGTTCTGGAGGTAACGAGCCATTGTGGTTGCAATTGCTGTGAAGTTGCCCAGACTTCCTTCCTCAGCTTTCTAATCAAGAGGGGAGAAGCATTGTGTGACTGTGAATCACCGCCAATGATTGAGGACAAAAACTTACTCCTGCAGGAAATAGAGGGTTTAACTCATAATTATTGAGCCGTCTGAACAGAAAATATAAAGTATCAATGTATGGAAAATGAACGCAAGATCAGGATACCAAAGGATGTTGCAATCCAAACAATACGTTTACGGTAACAGAAACATCTAACTACAGCATAAGCAAAATATATATATGAAAAATTTACAAAACATCATCCTTAATATTAGATTGTTCTCAAGGTTAATTCTCAAGATAAACAGTGAATCTCTTCTCACATTAAAGTCTGTATTTCTTCAAAAATTACACTTTTTGCTTCATTGCTAGAGACAAGCATAGTGATTACTGTTGCCATGGAGAAGTGAGCTGCTACATGGGAGAGGAGATGTTGGCTGTACTTGCATATAAACACATGTTTTCCATTTCTAGTAGATGGGAACATTTTTGAGAAGCTGGAGGGAGTTGTAAAATATTTCAGGATTGAGCTAAAAAGAATTCGTTTTTATGGTGTTTTATCTATACCTCATGCCTGCATTTGTCTAAATAATAAAAAGGCCTTTTGGTGAAGCAGACATATACATAGCACAAACCAATGTACAAAGCACATGCATAATGAGGCCTCCACAAAAGACCTTAAAGGCACAGTTCACCCTAACTGAAAATCCTGTCATTGTTTACTCACCCTTCTGTTGTTTCAAACTTGTATGACTTTCTGTGGAAGAAAAATAAGAAAATGATATATTTTGAAGAACTTTGGGGTCCAAACCACATTGACTTCAATATCTTTTAAATGAAAAATATTTAATAATATACCTAAATAATAATAGAAAATAATATAATTTCTTTTTATATTATTGCCAGTGCTTGATTGTTTTTTGGATCTCTTAAAAGTGTGAAATAGTTCAGTAAACGGCTTGGGTTCTTGCGGTTCCATCAGCCAGTTAGCATTGTCATGACGTCATTTCCTATGGCGTTCTTTGGTTTCTTCTGGCTCTAACTATCTTTCATTATTTTTGCAAATCTATTTGGTGTCACTCTAAGCTTTAGCAGTTTTTTCTTCTTATTTACATCTCTTTTTTTTCTATCTTGTGTTGAACAACACAACCAAAAAGGAACGATTGTTCAGTCCAACAATTTATCCAGGAGGTTTCAGGGAAACTTGGAATTGTTTAAGGATGTAGTTCTGAGGGCCCAAACCTTAATGTCCTTCTCATCTCTGTCTTCCAATACTCTGCCTTTCTCTTTATTTCTCTATGCAGTGAGTGCCAGGCCCCTGCAGGGCTGGCTTTGTTTTTTAATAGGGGCTAATACTCGACCTTGGTTCCTTCCCATGGGGACAGGGCCCATGAATACCCCCACTGTGCACTTCTCTCTCTCTCTTTCTGTATCCTGCTTATTCGCTCAGGGAATGCCAATGCTCTGAGGTAAGGAGCCTTTGTACCTCTATAACACACACACACAGAGAGAGAGAGAGAGAGAGAGAGAGAGAGGGGTTCTGATGGAGCTATTGTGAACCTGTTCCCTCTCACACTCACAAATAGAGAAACATTATAATCGCCTTGGATTGATGAAGTAGAAAGAGGGCCGACGCTTGGGTGCGGGCTGAGTGAGCCAGGTTAGTGTTACCGCCACAGCAGGAGCATTAGTGGACCATCAGAAGAGAGAAGTCTGCTCACTGGCGTAGGTTCAATGTTACCAGACATTATCAGGACAAGTTAATTACAACAAGCTGTAGCAGCCATCTTCCATTATGGTTAATTTTAGGGCATTTAAGAGAGGTTTGCCCAGAAACAGACCCCCAAAATAAAGTCGAGCAAGGTTTGTGAATCGGAAACTAGGCTGTTTTATGCATCAACTACAAAAAAAAATCTACTCAACATCACCTAATTTATAAGCATTTACTCATTATCAAATGTTAAACAGGCCAAGGCACTTCAGAATATGCCATGTCCAAACCAGGTACACTGTAATTAAGTGACAAGCAATATAAAATTTTGCCAGTTGTTTAGCTTCTATAATAATAGATTATATAATAGATAATATAATATATAATAGGATTTAAAAAAAAGAAATAAAATGTTAAATTGTTAAAAAAAAAAAAAACATTTGCAACAATCAGTAAAGTATACAGCTGCAGTGTAACTCCATAACAATTCTTGAAAAAAAATAGCATGCGATGCAAAAACATCAGTTTTCAACCCACTGAAGATCATAAATCAATGTTTACAAATTCGACAAATCCTCATCTATATTAGCCAGTTACATTATCTTGCTGATAAAACTGCAACAGCAATGCAGATACAGCACAGTTACAATCACGGTTTCTACAAAAATATTAAGCAGCAACTGTTTTCAAGATTGATAATAACAAGAAATGTTTCTTGAGCAACAAATCATCATGTGACACTGAAGACTAGAGTAACGATGCTAAAGAAAATCACAGAAAAAAACTGCATTTTGAAATATATTATAATTTAAACTGTAACAATATTTCACAATATTACTGTTTTTACTTTATTTTTGATCAAATAAAGGCAGCCTTGGTGAGCCTAACAAAAAAAATGACAAAAGTAAAGAAACAACATGAATAAATTCTTAAACTGGATGACATCATCTCCTGTGAGCCTGCAGTAGCGGATGTAGGACAATACCACAAACCAGTTTTGGGAGCATCACTGCAGCCAGTCCTGATATAGAGCAGCAGAAAAACCTCTTAAACCTCAAATAGTCATATTCATGTTGAAGCTTTTGCACTGCTGCTCAAACCTAGTATGTCAGCGAATCCTTATTCAAATGACTGTAAAAGTCAAGCAGCTGAATTATTCAGTTATGAACTATTCATCCTTCTCTAAAGATCTAACTCAACGCTGGAGCGAACTTACACATGCGGGTACAAAGCCAGCATCAATAATCTGTATTTCACAACACATTCTCATGCTCTGTCTTTGTATGTTAGTACTCAGCCAGCATTATCTCATGGGTATGTTATTGACAGCATGTGTTGGTGTCCGTTAGCCTTGTTTCTTCTAGCTAATCATTGTAAAGCTGGAATGTATGGGATGAAAAGGGTGAGTTAAAGGCACTGTATGGTAATTGCTTCTAAGAGGTGGACTGCTCCTATAATTCAAATGAAGTCGCTTTCATGCGCTTGTATATTCACAGACGGCATTCAGCTGGTTCTGTTTACACACTATTTGCCACTACAACGTGGGTTTAGAATGCTTAACATTCAGTAACGTGTAAACTGTTAAACCTGAGCAAAAAAGAAAATAAAAATCACTCTGCAAATCCCTTATATGCACTAAAGGACGTGTCAATGGTTTACTAACTCCTGCTTAAGCGTTGAATAAGAGCTATACAGCTGCGTGACAAAGATGCAGAGCTGCCTCAAACTAGCCTTGATCTCAATCTTCTCACTGACCTTCTGACAAAAAAGAGCCATGATCACTATTTACTAGACGCCTTTTTACATCAAATGGCAGTGGCACCTCAGCGCAGACATTTTGATGATGGTTCTGAAAGTATCTGTAATATTAGCCCAAGTAGTAGTGAGCAAATCAGTTTGGAAGAAATAATCGCTATTGGGACCTGTCAAGTAAGGCATGAAAAGTATTCTATGCGTCGAGTTAATATAAAGGCAATAAAGACATTAGATACACCTGAACGCAAAGAGGAACAGGCTTGATAGTTAGATGTTTAGATATGTCTTAGGCTAGACATCTTGATAAAATACTAAAATTTGGTCAAAGAAATGTATACAAATATGCTCAGTCAATAACATGTACAGTGGCTGACAACCCAGCCCACTTGCAGCCTAGGAAAATGGACATCTTCAAATTAAATTAAAGATTTTGTAAACATATTGGGTATCACAATTGCTTTATTTGTGATAATGCAATGAAGCACGCCAAATTCTGCTGCTTAATAATTTGGTGGAAACCATGCTAAATTTTTCAGGATTCTTTGATGAATAGAAAGTTCAAAAGAACAGCAATACTTTCTATTATATTTTCTTACAGCTGACCAATGGCAAAACATGTTCATCTCAAAATGCTGACAAAGACTACCTAAATGTAAACTACTATAATTATTTGTATTTTGCTATAATAAAGCATACGCTAATAACTTAAAAGTAAATGTAAAGTGTACAGTGCATCTCATTTAAGTCATTAGAGTAATGCATTTAGTGGCCTAATGCAATCTTGTGATGTTCTCACTATGACCTCAATTAAAAAAAATAAGCCAAGAGAAATGAACATATAGATACGGTTTTCAAAAGCCAATTAGCATATGGACCGCCTACGAGAAAATATTTATACAATATCTAATAATGAAAAGCTTTAGATGTTATGATATGAGCAAAGCAGTGGTACGGTCTATAACGCACTCATGAACTTTGACAATTTGGCTCATCATATAAACTAAAACATCTCAAGAGACAACATAAACCCTTTTTTGTATTTGTGCCAAGTTTGAGGTTTGTTTACTATTAGTAACTGCTATTTTTTTTCTTGAGGGCACTTTTACAATTTTTGCTGAAAGCACTCATTTTGAAGGATGCAGTTGGCTTTACAAATGGTCTCCTTTTATTGCTAAGCCTTCACTTATTGAATGTTGAAAGACTTTTTGCATAAACTTATAAGTCCCAGATGCTAATTATCAACTGTTGATGCACTTCAGCAAAAAGTTCTCAAGTGATGGCCTTGTCTTTTTATCCTCATACAGTAAAACCTCATGTTTTATATCGTCAAAAACACAAATAACATTAAGAGAATAATGTTGTGCGTCCACTTTGCATTAATTTGTGTTCTTGAGTGATTATTTATGTGTCACTCACAGCTCTGTCATCAGTCAGCATCTCAAAAGACTTTAATTGCACAGAACATCACTTAATTTCATCATTCAGATGTGTTTTAAATATAGTTTCAAAAGTCCAAAAGCTTCATGCAAAATTGAGCTGACCATTTTGTAGTATCTTAGCAACAGCACGAGCATCTGATCTTTTCCAATGAAAAGCTCTAAGCACCAGGTCAGGGGGTCTTTTCAACAGTAAATAACACGTTAGTCCCTACCCCGGTAGAAAATATTTTTTGTAAGATAAATGTTTGAGATTTCACGTCTTATCGGCGAGTTGACTGGATGAGAGAGTCTCGAGACAGCGCTATTTCACGGCAGCTGAAACTGACATAAGTGTTGAAAATCAGCAGCGGGCTTTTTTCTGCTCTTTTTCCGTGGACAAAAGTGCTGCCCAGCCCGGTTTGATTCAGTTTGGGAGGGAGAGAGAGTAAAAGTCGAAGCATTCTCACAGGACGAAAGGAGTGGTCTCTGGCCAGATGGCTGCCCTACAGCTCTGGACTCAATACCTAGCCCTTGATAGAGCAGACAGGCCTGTACACTCTTCAGAAAGGCCTGAAAGAAAATACAGGCAGAAAAGACTAGCCTTTCCAAAACTTTAATTACCCAACTGTCTGCTGTTGCTTTTCATTGGTGATCTCTGGACTGCCCACCCCTCCTAAAAGCACACTGAACCCCAAGAGGATCCAAAACACAAGAAACAATGCAAGACGGGAAAAATGAGGGGAGTAAAAAGGGAAACAGGCGATGGAATAGATGGGGGGGGGGGGGGGATAGAACACGTGCACACACAAACACTAATACACGCACATAAAAGATATGCAAATGCATGTGTCTGGGGCGACAGGCATTAACTAGCATTGGTGCCATCTATTTTTAACTGTTGTCTCTTTGCAGTGGGAGGAAGGTGTGTGATAACTTCCTTAAGCCCGGCTTAAAAGAGCAACGCAGTCAGGATGAGCGCTTCTTCCAGAAATATGCCACTTACCACAGCCACAAAGGAGACGGAGCAGTCTAAAAAAGGTGCTAAGAGACAGCTATTGTAAAAATAAGCTTCTATGAAATCCTGACAGCGTGATGTCTTAATAAAGAGCAGAGAAGAACTCTGAGGTAAGAGAAAAAGCTGATTAAAGCAAGAGCTGACCAAGCTAAAAGTATAAAGATGTGCAGAACTTCATATTTCAAAATTAGCTATTCAGTGGGTTGCCTGAATGACTTGTTGACCTTCTGATCTTGCTCAGATGTGGTGCTTATGGGGCATTTACATAAGATGCACTCCTATGTACAAAAACATAGATGGAGCACACAGAAATGGGACAGAACGCAGCTGTCTTGCTTTTAAAATTTGGACTATTTTTAACTTTACATCCGCCTTTAATACAATGCTCACCATGGGATGTTCAGCTTTGCAAAAAACATCTACATGTGCATGGCTGAAGCAGAGGGATGCGTTTTAAACGGCAAATTTTAAAATTCTAACCATCCAACAAGATGCAGTCTGCAAGCTACAGTAAGCAAAATGCCGCTACTGAAAATGTCAATACTTACTTGACCTCATTAATGAATTGATGACTAGTTTTGAGGTTCCCAACATACAATGATCCTCTAGCAAGATGGTTTAAAATACATTATTATATAAATAGTTTAAATACATTTAAATAAATGTAATTTAATAAATATAATTTTCTTAACCCATGTAGAAAAATATTATTTGTAAAGAAAACGGAATGTTAAAATACATTGTAAATAATAATAAAAAAAAACAAGATTAAATAATTGTTCCAAAAACTATAATTGGTCAAATATTTACTTTTTTGTTTAAATGGACAGGTTTGACACACAATTATATATAGATTTCTTTTCTTCTAACTGTTAAAAACTGTACAATTTCTGATCAGTGTTTAGAAAGCAGAAATTATATATATATATATATATATATATATATATATATATATATATACACACACACACACACATATATCGTACATAAATAGTAAATATTTACTTATCATATTTTAACACAATGCTTTATACCAATGACAAAAAAGCTAATGGTATCAATACAACAAAATCACATTTAATTTAACAATTTGTGACCAATCCTTCGGAATCAGAATTAAATTATGTTATTATCAAATTTGGTGATGTAAATAAAACAAAAAAACATTCAAAGTTAAACATTTTATTCTTATCTTAAGTGCCAACTTATCTACGACGGCCCTAAAAATACATTTTTTACAGTCAATTTTATTTTCACAGGCCCCCTAGCACCGCCTTGTGGTACCCTGGGATTACCAGACCCCAGTTTAATGACCTCTGAATGAGTTGACCACTGTGACCCAACAGTCTGAACCAACAGGGCACCTGTGCTTCAGATTCCTCGGTAAGCAACATTGTAAGTAATATTATGCCATATGGAAAAGTATTATCTGTTCAGCGCCCAGATCAGGGAGGAGAAAGGTAATAGGCACAAGGGGGCATAAAGCCAGGTTTAGAAAGCAGGCTGAAACCGAACCGTACGCTCTTCTGTCTCACGCCCAACGACTCCTTCCATGAAACGGATACAACGATCGTCCAAAAAATGCTGCATACCTGATGATGCATGTCGAGAGGAATCCGAGACCTAATACTGCACCACCCTGTGAATGACCTCACATTCATTGTCTGTCAGGTGTTAAAAGATGCATTGCAGCAACACGGCACCAAAAAAGATAAAGTACAGATGAGATAAACACATAAGTTGTGTTTGTTGTTGTCTCTACTAAACATGCCAACACTAGGGAACAGCAGGCAAAGTGTGTCTCTTCTTCTCATGGTTGAGCATATGGCAGTCGAAGTGAACAAACAAACAAACAAACAAACAAACAAACACAGGAAGCAACACACAAGTGTGATCACAGGATGGAAGTGTTAGTGACTTCTCTTTATATTTGTGTTGAATGGTTGTTGGGGTGCCTGGGGAGAGAGACATGTCAGGCTGACAGCAAGCAGGACAGGCTGCTTAAACCAGTGAAAGAAAGAAAAAGGAAAGCAGGAGAGGGAACAATGATCAGCTTCATATGGGGAAGACATCTTGTGGCTTTGCACAGCCGGGCCGGCTTACAAAGAGAGCCATTGTTCCTGCACAGCCACCTCTGTGCCTCCCTGCTCTGAGACCAAGCCGTACGGGGCCTGTACGGGGCCGCTGCAACCTGCCCCGGACCCCACACGCCTCCGCTGCTCCCGCCGCTCCTCTTCTAAAGTTTCATGTCGTTTGAGCTTATCATTTTTAGAGATTTTACCTTTGTGCATCGCAGGGCGCGTTCCGACACTGAATTATGTTTCACGCCGACTCATAAGCAGAGTCCGGCTCACGTTTCAGCCGGAGATGGCTGACCAATGAGGATGCGTTTAAGACAAACACACACAATGAAATCCTTGAGAAAAGAAGCACAGGTCACATCCTGAGAGGGTCTAGCAGATATATGGTTTATGTTGCTTTGGCGGGCTCAGGATGAGAAGCAGAACGGAGGCCAATGACTAATTGAATAGATAAGATCAAAAGCTGGATGAGCGAATTCTTCCGAGCTAAAAGGCTGAAAGTAAACCAGGGGCAATGGAAAATGAGGATTTATCCCACACTCTCTGAATAACAAAAGTATGAAAAACTAAATGGACTGACATCTCACACCGTGTCTGTTACGTCCTCATGAACATAGACGGCTTTACTTAGCGAGCATGATTACAAACCCTGGCGCTAAAGCAGATCCAAGCGCATGGAAGTGAAATCAGGCGACATTCTATCAGTGTTCGTGGAACCGTTTTTGCCTCCTAAACCGCAAGCATACAAAATAGTTTCTCTATCCCACAGTGCTCGTTTAACATTTATACCACAAGTCTCAACAAACACAGAGGAAGACAGACTGACTTCTGTTCAAAGAGATCCTATTTTTCCTGCCTTACTATTTTTACAGTACATGCAACATCGCTTCCCAAATACTCTATACACTTAAATGCACATTCAGAGTCACAAAAATGCATTATACTAAAATATACTACAAATATGTCGTTTTGGATGACCCTAACATACACGACAAACCAACCCAAACAATCAGACACGGACCAAATATAAGCACACATTCAGACACACTAATATGGGTAAGGTCACTCCATACTTTCTATTAGCGTGACATGGACTCGCTGCCCCTAGCCATCCGCTCAGAGACTATAATAACCTTGTTTATTAGCAGACGAAATAAGGAACCGTCTGACAAGCCTAGCACTCATCTGCCAGGTCAAGAGGGGTGTTATTCTGTCCGTTTCTTCTTATTTTCACCTCTTTCTATCATTCTATCTTTATTACCTCTCTTTCTTTCCTCATGGCTTTATTCAACCAGCTTTCGTCTTCCAATCCTGCTCGTTCTCCCTTATTCACGGTCTGAATGCCAAGGACAGCGAAGGTCAGGCTGCTTAGGATGGAGAACCGGTGGTCTCTCAGCAGAGGTCATTAATGTACAGATACTGCAGAGCTTCACACCCAGAGAAGCAGGCTAGAGAGAGAATGTCTGACATCTCGCCCGGTGTACTAATGCACTGTACCACGGCACACTGCAACATCTTCTGCTCTGATCAGTGTCCCTTGCAGAAAGCTTAAGGGGAGCGGGAGTGTATCAGGGCAGATGCGGGCCAATGGTTGATCTGGAGTTATTTGTACAATCTGAACTGTGAAATTCATCACCATCCCTGTACCTGCTCTTCTAATTAGCTTTCAGACACTATTTAAGAGCTCGTTTTGGCATATCACTTTATCAGCTCCGGCTTGAGGGATTCATTAAAGCCATAAAAATGTTTCTGAAATCACCTCGTCCAACTCCACGCTGCAACAAAGTCTGAATGCAGATGATGCCATGCTGACAAAAAGCATTTAACTTAACTTATTCTAGCATTCTCTCTATTTTTCACTTTCCCTCCCCTCCCTCTGCTCATCCATAGAGCAGGCCTTTCTCACAGTATGTATCTCATACTTTAGCACACTTTGCCCTCTGCAGAGACATTGGCTGATTTTCCTTGACTAATAGCAATGTGATCCAATCAATCTTCGATTAGTTGGGAAAAATCCAGACACCTGAGCTGGATGTGGCTATACAGTATGCTCTTCTCTGCAAGCGTAGTGTTTGGTGTAGACCTGAGTCTGTTTGATGTCAAATTTTGGCTATTTTGGCTGCAAAAGGGGATATACAGCACAATATTAGGAAGGTGGTATAATGTATGCCTGATCGTGTATATAATGTTTATCTGTGGTTAAATGAGACATCCTTCAACTGAAGTCACACCACCCGCACTTCATGTGTTGACAACTTCATTGCTTTAGACCACTTACAAATGTTAAATCCACAAATAAAATATTTAGGTTACAACTGCATCTGTCGGATTTTTTTTTTTTTTTTTTTTTTTTTTTTTTTTAGTAATGATTGACTATTATTATTATTTCAAAACTTTCAATATACTGTACTGAGTACTCTTGTTATAAAAAGATCATTTTTACATTTATTTAGCTTTTACGAGTAACCTTATGGTAAGGAGACCGAAGCACTCCAGAACCAGAATGAAAAAATAGTTTTTGCTATTTAATAAATAATGTATTTAATGCTGCTGGTCTGATAATGCAATTATTAAAAAATATATATATAAATTACTTAAAAAAGGCAAATTATTATTATTATTACTAATGCATGTGTAGTTTGATCCTGGATAAACATCTTTTGGCTAACTCTTACTGTTAATTAGCTCTAAAACGAGTCCTAAGATTAACCTCACAGGAATTTTCGAAAACTAACAAGAAACTCAAAACCTACCAGAATCATGGTCAGTCTACAGTAAGTACAGTGGAAAACAGCTGCCGTCAGTACTCAAAGTGTTATTCACATAGATGAGGCAAATGTACAGGGGTTCAGAGGTGAATAATACAATGTAAAAAGAGACCTGCGGGGGCTGAGGGAGGGAGGTGGAAGCGATCAAACCAAGTGTGAAAACAGCATAATTGACATCAAACAACTTCAGGATTCAGCAAGTTCAAAAATGCTGTGGTCTGACCCTAGAGTTTGAAGATGATTTCACAGCAAATCCATTGTGTTTTGTTATTTATTTTAAGATTCCACTGTTCATAGATGAAAGCAGACAACCTTTTATGATGATCCAGCGGTATATTTTTAACAGTCCTTAATTTGGCGAGACCTTCAGATGATTTGCAGATGGAAGTGCTTGGTGCAAACGCCTGCCTGTCATTAACACAAATTGTCTGTAATATTTATACAAGTCATTTTTGTAGCTCTGTGTCTCTCATCACACATTCTGTACACCTCAGCGGCCTCCAGACGCAGAGAAGACCGTGAGCGGTTCAGCTTTCCGCACTGACCCCGTGACCCCGCTGCAATTAAAATAAGGCTCTCTCTTTCCTCTACTCACACTCATCAAAAGGAGCTCCTGACTCAAGGTCAGCCCTCAGGCTGCTGTTTTCTGAATGAGTGCACCGGGCTTGTGGCACTGACAAGAGTAGCCGTGTGGAGAAACATTTGGGGTTTGTTATTTCTGAGTGTGTCATGAGCAATTAAACAGCATCTAGGGCCAGTGTTGGGAAGTAACTACAAAAGTAGTGATGCTACTAATTTAATTACACTTGTTTGGTGGAAAGTCAGTAGCTCAGATATTTTGTGAAGCAATTGCAGAGAGGCTAGCAATAGCAAGTTAGCTTTGAAAGCATGAGATCCCACCCTCCCTTCAGAGTGCAAAACACACTCTGCAGATTGTGCAAAGCCAGTATAACAAAAAGTGTTTATAAAAGAAATTGCCTACCTTTAACAATTCTCTCATTTTCCTAACAAGTAGCAGTGCAACCAAAACTTTTCAAGCTGAGCAAGCTTTAATTATCAGAACAATCAAATATGCAGTCAGCTCTGATTTACTGAATCGGTTTGTTTTCAAAAGAAATCTCTATTGCTCACCCATTGTATTTATTTGATCAAAAATACAGTAAAAATTGTAATATTGTGAAATACTATTAAAAATGTTCGTACTTCAGTGTCACATGATCCTTTCAAAATCATTCTACTATGCTGATAGATAAATTAATTAAAATAAATTGCTTTACTGCCACTTTCAATCAATTGAATGCATCCTTGCTGAATAAAAGTATTAATATGTTTAAAAAGAGCTTTAGCATTTTTAGCTTCCCCAACACTAGTAGTGAAAATAGTGAAAAAATAGCTGTGAAAGAAAATACGGCGGATCTAGATTGTCTTTATTGTATATAATTCTCAAAAATAAAAAACCCAGTGAAAGATTGATATGAAAGCCTGTTTCTGCCTCAAGCTTGAGTCACATTGTGAGATATAGTAGTCAAAAGTGATGTCCAATCAAGGAAAATAGGCTTTTTTGCAATTTTTCCTTTTTAAAAATATTTTGTACGTATGTTATGAAGTTGTGCCTGGAATGTAAAAATAATGTACACGTTCCAAGTTGAATTCCAATAAAACATACTGAATTGAGCAGATGTCATTTTTAGCCAAGTGGTCATACCAAGCTTGCACTCATTCCCAGCCTATAACTCAGTAAATCAGTATGTGTATCAGGGTTATGTCTGTTTATCCGTTTGCCCGTCCTGTCATTTGTCACATGGTTCTGTTTTTCCCTTCACTCTTGTTTCTATGGTCACCGTCATTATTAGTTCATTTAGTTCAGCTGTGTTCTGTTAATTAGTTATGTCATTCACCTGTGTCCCGTTAATCACTCATTGGTTCTTGTGTACGTGTTCTCCCTCAGTTCTTGTTAATGTTTGGATGTTTGTGTTTGTATGCCTGGAATGTTCCTGTTTACCTTCATTTCAGTATTAAAGTCTGCATTTCTGTATGCTGCTTTGAGAATTTATCTATCACATGTTCTCTAACAATGTGACAGGTATTAGATATATTATTAGACGCTATTTTGCGGGTTTTAGTGAAAATGGCTAGATAGGAGTAATTCTCTGCAACCGAAAAGGATATTGTTAGAATGGCTAAATTTGGTCAGTCAGTTTTGTATAATATATTCGCAAGATGCGAATGGTTACAATATCCACGGAATTATTTCAAAGCACAGTGAGATCAATACAATGTAGAATGTAAAGTGCTGTGGTTGGTCTAGGAAGATTTTCAATTCTGAGAGGAGGATGAAAAATCACCTGAATGTGGGACCACCTCAAAACAACTTCTAAAGATGAGATGTCCGACCTCCAATTTTACCTGTAAGCCAGCGGCTATAAGAGGCTGGATTGTGAGATAGTTTACCAGTAAAGAAACCATTTATTAGTTTTATCTTCTGCAAAATAACATCAGGACTGGAGCCGTGTTGTGCAGTCTGAATTTAACAACCTAGCATTAGATGGTGTCATGTATGTTCCTAGATGACTGAATTGTTTTAATGCCAACTGAATGCGTCCATTAAGCACGGCAGGGGAAAGATAACGGTTTTGGGAACGCATGTCTGCAGCAGGTGTTGGAAGGATTTACGAATTTGCTGGCACTTTGAAAATGGAACAATACTCGGGAATCCTGCTGAATACAATGTAGCCAAGTATGGAGGATCTGCTTGGAGATCAAATGTGTGTTTTCCCATAATGATAACGATCCCAGCACATGCGCATGCTACAACGTTGTGAGCAATGAAAGTGTTCGCCCTCAGCATTCTGAAGTCTTCTCCTGACCTCAGAGCCACTGAAAACCTTTGTGAAATCATAAAACTGAATTGTGGCTCAACTGTCTGAAGAACTTAAGGAAGGTTGAAAAGAAGTTTAGCATGACATATGCATAAAGATTAGTGAGTCAATCCCCAGGAAAAAGGCTATTGTAATCAAAGGTCTTTTGTTGCCTGAATTGCTATTTTTCGTATCAATAGAGCCTTGGTTAGACATTCTCATTAATGGTCTTAAAGTTTGTATGTCAGGATACATGTGTGTGTGTGTTGAGCAGCTAGTGGTGGGTCAGCTGCTGTTTCAAGGCTGATGAGTAGAGAATATAAACAGCTGCATACAAACACAAGTCTTGTATTCTATCCATGCGCCAAATATTTGTTTACACACATAGCTATTAAAGGCATCCAATTGATGCCTGCATATATCAGTAATGGGATGGCACAAAAAAAGCACATACTTACATATGAATAATGACTTTTGTGCTTCGTACCACAAAACCGGTGGGTGCAAATTTCAATTAACCCCTGAAAACAAAGCATAAAAACAAAACATTACTTCAAAATGAGCCTAAAGTCATTAATTCACACTCTAGATTCCAGTGAGCTGTATAGACTTTCAGTCAACACTTCTCAATCACACTTTGTTATTCTAGATTAAAAATGATTTTAACTCCATGGCCCTGTTAACAACTGGTATTAAGATGTGTTTTGGTCGATTGGATCACAAGTAAAACGTTTTTAGCTTGTCCATTTTCCAGAGGTAGTTGAATACCCATTCGACCGGATTGCTTTCGTAGTATAAACGATCATGTGGTCGAATACGTTCGAACAACGCAAAAGACAGCCTAGTGCCTACTGACCTAATGCGTAAACATTATAGAAAACAAGCTAGCCAGATGGGATATACACTGTCGACTGAAAAACCCAAGTTTGGTTTGAAGACAAAAAAAACGTACAGGGACAATGTTCTCTGATCATTCCTGATTTCTAACACGCACTCGCCGCATTCAGTGTGGTCTTGCAGCTGTCAGAGCAGAAATGAAAGCTGATGCTCTCCGTGTTTTTCCATTGTCGCTGGTCATGTTCATATGTAAATCGCAAAAGTTTATTTTGTCCATTAAATTGAAAGATCTGGACAAAGCTGATACATTTACCCACCCGTAGGCCCTCCCCTGAAGAAATCAGAACAGAAGTGGTTGAAAGTGGACAAATTACTTGAAAGGTGTAAATGGGTATGTGTCTCCCTGGTCTACTTGTCGTCTAAATCAACCAAAATGCATCTTAATACCAAGGGTAAACAGGGCCCATGTTTTTAACACATGTGATTTTATGGCAACTACTTCTGTTGCAAACACACTAAAGAAAACTACCGCCTTAAAAGTGTGGTAAATACTCTCTAGTATGCCAACTTCCCTTAAGACTGTAGTACCCAGTAGAAACACGCACACTCTTATTGTTACCATTATCTTTTCTGTTATTCCCCTTTGCCAGTGCAAACACATTCCACCCATTCTTGGCCTGTGCACTATTGGTTGAAAGCTGGACTCCTTCAAAGACAGATTTCTCATTTACGATCAACTTTTTCCTTGAATTTTTAAGACAAGCAGCCAAATCCGGGCATGCAGTCAAACAATGGGAGATGAAAAAAAGGTTTTTCGCCGACACACACACTCCTGTTGCATTAGCTCACCGTTTTCTTTTATTGCACTTGAATATTTTTTAATTCTGTTGGCTTTTATGGTAAATGGCCTTAATTATGACCCCGCATTCCAAGCGATGGCAGAGTAAGCTGAGAGCTATTAGTGTGTGGCTCCTGTATGCCTATTAAACAACATGCATCTAGGTAGGCTACTGTCTCTCTTTTCCTACCTGAGCACAGCAGGCTTGAAAGCAGCCTTTTAGGCAGTCTATTTGTGTTCTGTGTTAAGAGCTTTAATTTCTTTGGTTTGGCAGGTCATGGTGAGCTGCTCTTGGTTCAACCCTGTTTGACTGTGAGGCAAGAGAAATAAGGAACAAGCGACGCAGAAACTGACTGTAACTAGCTTATTAATGGGTGACTTATATTTGAATGTGCATAACAAGCAATTATTGACTGAAGCGAGAGGGAATTATCACATAAATGGAATATGACACACTGGTAATTAAACAAGTTTTCCATAAATGACTATTTAATTCAAAATATTGAACTAATGTATTCGCGTGCAGCATGTAAATACAATATTCCAACAATTTGAAGGACATGCATACTCAAGATACTTCCTAATCAAAGACATACGATTTTACAGTCAACTTTAATTACATCAGGGTGCATACTGTGATCATGCATGCTGTGACAATATCAACCATACTCCATTGACTACTGAAAGAACAATGCAAAACATGTCTGTTGCTTTAAAAATGTTCTGTGCTCGAAGTTGTAATTTTATCTTTCTCTCATCATTCAAATATTTCCTCTGGGGTGCTCATATTACAGCAAAAGCCTTGCTGATTATGATGGATTAGAAAAGTGATGATCCTTTTTTGTTATTTAAAAAAAATGATGATGGCAAACATCTCTCAAGGATGAACTTGCCTGCAGCATGAATGGTGGAATCCCCCAAAACCTTTCAAAAGGGCAAAGAGCAGAATGCAGAATGTATGGACAAGATTTTTTCCCTACAATGATTTAGACTCAGTAGTAAAAATAGTTGCTGTTTTTTAAAAAATATATTTTATCTGGAATTTATTTATTTTTTTACATTTCTAACTATTTGATTTATTTCAAATGTAACACAATATGTAAGCGACAGTTGTTCTGAACCGATTTCGGCTATCGGATTGGCTCTATTCTTGAGAATGGGTTGTTGAAAAGGAAAAAAAGGATCCTGAAATCAGATTAGATCACAAAATCCAATCTTGGTTTTGATCTGGATAAAATCATCAGTTTGTGTTGTTCAAAACTTTTTAGTATGATTGGGATACCTTTTATCCCAAATTTTTTGGATTTTGCTGATCCCATCAGAAGGGTGGATTTCAAGAACAAAAATGTAATAAAACTTTAAATCTGGTAACAAACAAAAACAAAATACATTTTTATGTTAAGTAACAAATTAGAAGAAAATCAGATGAGCTTTTCAGTAACCTACTGTAAAGTAAAAAAAGTTTTGATTTTGGTGCAATAAAATAATCCCTAAACAACTGCATCTTGGGTGAAGAGGAGAACGCAAAAGCATTGAATTTTTTTTTTTTTTTTTTCCATTTCATATTATTTTGATCACCATGTCCCTTTAGGGACTCTGTAGAGCACTGGTAATCCAGATTTGGTAATCTGAAAAAGTGTGTATCTGGATCAGGGTTATCCAATCCAATTCTGCTTTGGCACAAAAGTAAGATGGATTACCTGATCCTGGACAGCAAAACATGGGATTTCCAAATCCAGATCATTCCTATCCAGATTAAACTCTTTGAACAACTGGCCCTGAATGTTCAATTATGATTTATTTTACAAGAACAATTTGCACGTTGTTTAGATCATTCCACGTTTGTCAAAGAGATAATTCGGGGGAAACTTGCGCAATTGCAACGGGATTATTTTCTAAACAATATTTGAGAAACAAAATATTAAGGAGTATTTCACCTAAAAAACGTAACATTGTGTCATCACTTAATCCCTTTGTGTCATTTCAAACCTGTGACTCACTTTCTTCGGTGGAACATAAAAAAAGATATTTTTCAGACAAATGTCTCAGTGTCTGGTCACTAAAACTGTTTGGTTACCAACATGCTCCAAAGTAACTTCTTTTATGTTTTTCAGAAGAAACAGTCAGAATTTGTATTTTTTGAATGAAATATCCCTTTAACAATGTGATTTAATGTACTGATTCAGATTGGGGTCAGTGTAGATTTTAAGATGGGAGTGATTGTTGTCTGGATGTGGGCGTTACGGATGATTATGTGCTCTGGATCCCATCGCAAAACACACTGAAATAAACCAGACTTGATATGTGATTAATTATTTAACATTAGGCATGTAATTAAGGGAAGGAATTAATTGAGGTGAGGATCATACTACAGTAGCCACTCTTCCAGTTTCCGGGATTGGACTCTGATTATTGATTTAATTTTCTTTTTACGTCAAATTAGATGAAAGCAGAGCCATCAATTGTTATTTTATCAAGAAAGTTGGCAAAACTTCTAAACACACAATCAAGGTGCACCAGGCAGTACGATAACACATTTAGCTATAGATGCAGTTTTCATGAAGGTCAAAATAAATGAGGTGCAAAATAATACACTGCAATCAGGAACACTTCTATGTTCTATGGAGTTGAAATTTTCCAGAGGACCCCTTGAGTTAACCGAAAAGCAGTTGGTAATTTTACAACATAATTTTAACCAAGAGTGAGTGAGAAAAACAGATGTGTTTGATTTAGGTGGGATTAAAATGAAAGTACAGCTATGAAACTAGAAACTGTGAAAACTAGTCCAGTCTGAATAGGGCTTTACACAGGTTTACAGAACATTCCTCCTCCCTGGTGGGTCACAGGTCACGGATGATAATGTAGTGAATAAAATGCAACTGAACCCTTAAATCATAACAGTCAAGACAGCAATGAATAAATATAAATCTATAAAAATAAAACACGAATAAAATATCACCATTTAAAAGGGAGGGGAAAATAAACTTAAGTCTATTAAAGGTCATATGTTCAAACATAATATATGGCGAAAATTCATTTCTTTGTACATAAAAACATGAGCAATTTAAAAATAGGTATATTAAACATGAGTTTACTTGCATCTGCTGTAGGACAAACATGGCTTGCGTCAACTGAAATGTGAAGAATTATATATATATATATATGTATTTTAGTAAACTACAATTTCAAGGAAAATTTGATTTACTAAGTATTTTCTGAACATCTGTGGTGCTGATGGAGCTCTGTTGTATTGTGTAGTGGTTTATGACAGTAACTGGGCGTCATCCTACTGCTGCAGTGTCTCACTCTGCAGTCATCAGCGGCCCCTGAGAGATGGCAATTTTTTGTGAGTGTCCTTAAATGACCCGACATCCCATTTGCCTCCCTCCCTCTTTCTCTCTAGGCTGCTTCCTTTCTCTCTCTCAAATCATCCTCCATGCTCCCTTTCTTTCTGAATGTTTCCTCATCCCTTTGGCCTATGCTCTGTCCCTGACACTTTCTCTGTCTTTCTCTGTTTGTCTCCCTGAATCCACCTTTTCTACCCAAGAATTCCTCAGTCCTCTGCACCCCACCTCTCTTGGGGACTGTCCTTCAACAGCTTTGAGCACTTACTTATTTATTTCTTCCAAACACATCTCTGACCACCCTTAGTTGTGGTATAGTTTTAAATTTTCAATTTGTGCTTTCAATTTAGTTCAATGTTCACTAAGGCTTCACTAGTTTTGTACATGCAATAAAAACAAAGTTTTTATTCGATCTAACATCAATTAAATACTTTTGGGTCATGTAGTTTTATAATTTTATCTAAATTAACATTTGAATTTGTTTTCTGCTTTTCCATTTTTTTCTAAATAATTATATATATATATATATACACAGACACACTTTATTAATGCTATCAACTCTATATATTATATTTTATTTTATTATAGTAATTTCTTTATTGTGCATTTAAAACTAAAATGAACTTGTTCACCCTTTTCCAATTTATTTTTTAGTATTTTCAGCAATTTATTTTCATTTTTTTAAAATAAATTTTTATATCATATTTATACCTTTTATATGAATTATTTTTATTAACACCACTGCGACCACCTAGTATCCGCCTGTCCTCAGTCCTCCCTGACTCTCCATCCTTTTCACCTCCTCCTCCCTCTCGAGGCTGATGGAAGAGGGTGGGGTAATCCGCACTGGTTGCCATGACACCAGACAGCCCTTGCTCGGTGAAGGCACGTAGTTTCCTCTCTGCTCTATTTCCCCGGAGTCTTAAGCGCAGAAGAGAGTGAGGTGCATGTGTGTGTGTGTGTGAAAGGGACTTTGAGACTGTGTCTGCGTGAGAGATTTGTCTGTGTAAATGTCTATAAGAGATGCCAATGATGTTCGGTAGTGAATACATCATGTGTCAAGAGTGCTGTTAAATCACCAGCCGTGTAAATGCTCGCATGTAATGAGCATGTAGACATAAGCAGTGCTAATGCTACGTTATCCTCCTCTTGACAGGCCTTTATTCAACACTGCCGCAAATCACAATCAGAAAGCGATGTTTGACAGCACCTAAGACCAACACAGCAGGCACTGACATCTGGGAAACATCTAAGGATAATATTTCAACAAAAACATCAACATTCAGAACAGACGTGAATAACGTCCATGTTTCAATAAGGCGGTGGCACTTCTGCAAATTCGATGCGAGGCTATTATATTCATGCCGGTGTTGCTCTCTTTATTTTACTTTCTCCCTTTCTCTCCCTCGCTCCATCTCTTTCATCATCCCAGTAAACTCTATCACTCTGTCGCTAACCAAAAGCTGGAGCCCTGATGAATAATTTAGCAGTCGATATTTGCAGCCATCTGTTTATCTTTGCCACACCATCAGTCTTCCTCACAAAAGTTCCCATTCACTGCACTTTGCCATCAAACAGTGACTTCAGTCCAAATACTGCATTAGAGGGCTACGCAACTGAATGCGCTTTAAAGTCAGAGTGCTTACAAAAATGTCAATTCTGTCATCTTTTGCTCGCTCTCATGCTCCACACCTGTATGACTTTCTTTCTTCCTTGGTACTGGAAGAACGGTACTGGTGGCTGTTTTCCATGCAGTTACATGAATGGAACATGTAGGCTTAGAAGCTTCAAAAAGCACCTAAAAGCACAATACCCACACAAATTATGGGCCACGTGAATTATACTCTATATTTCAAGTCTTCTTAAGTCGCACAATAGCTTTTTGAGAGGAACTGACAGAAATCTAAGGTGGTATTCACTGAAAAACATGATATGAACACCAACGTGTTTGATGGGTTCATGAGAAAAGCAACAATATTTGATTTGTGAACGAATTATTCTTTTCAATGAATAAAATAATCCATTTCACAAAACTGGTTTGAATGATCATTTCACCAACTGCAGTGATCCAACTGCGGCGGTTCACAGCTCACTTGAGGAAAAGATTATACTAACGAAAGTTTCAGGTCAGATTTTTTTTTTTTTTTTTAAGAAATCAATACTTAAAGTCAGCAAGCAAATGTATAAATAAATGTATATTACTACAAGAGACTTACTTCAAATAAATGCTGTTCTTTTGAACTTTCTATAAAAAATTAAATCCTGAAAAAATGCATCCATGAAGGTGTAAAAATATTAAGCAGCACAACTGTTTTCAAAATTGATAATAAGAAATGCTTTTTGAGCACATCAGCATATTAGAACGATTTCTGAACGATCATGTGACATTGAAGACTGGAGTAATAATGCTGGCTAAAAAAAGAAAACATTATTTTAAATTGTAGTAATATTTCACAGTATTAAGTGTTTTACTGTATTTTTGATTAAATAAAAGAATCTTTGGTGAGCATCAGAGAAAAAAAAAAACCGTACTGACCCCAAAGTTTTGAACCGTAGTGTATCTGAATTTTTTGTTCTATTTTGCACAAAAAGCTATCATACAACTAATTAAAATATAGAGCACGAGTCATATGAAGTGCTTTTTGGTGATTTTATAAGTGCTTTTTGAAACTCGAAAGCCTCAAAAAAGGAAAGAGGTTGAGTAAATTTTTCTAGGACATACATTTTATTTAAGTGAACTAAAAGCTTAATAATCATCACAAAAGATCTGAAATGAAATATGGTCATAGAACTTTTTCTACTGCACTGAAAGCATCTCACCATTTTTAAATGACAATTATATAAAGACATGTAGTTATTTCATATTTACCCTTCTATAATGAACTTATACTATATATTAAATGAATAAGTGAACTCTGTAACAACTCTCTCAATAACCGCATTATACTTCAACTACCAACAGGGGGCAAACTACATTTTCACAGCACACCCACCCTCAACTTTATTTAACAATGTTTAATCAAACTACATCGGGATGGGCTGCTTTTGATTATAGAGTATGCATGATGAAAATAATATGCCATTTCAAAGTCTTAGTACTATAATTATGCCTATTTCAATAACATGCCATCAGGATGGTACAGATAAATAAACACAATCCACGTTAATATCCTCAGCCAGCGTTTACATAAAAGATGAGAGCGGGCCGTAGCATAGGCAATTGCAAGGGACGATGTGCTGACTGAGTTGAACGTGCAGGGTCCGAACAGGGTCTCTTTTTTTTGTGAAAATTACAGCTTTTGTATATCAAGCCCCTGGTGGGACCAATACAACCAGTGTCTTTGTTCAGGTGAAATTCCTTGCTGTTATCTCAACCCACCGCCAACAACCCACTCCCCGCCCGGTTCGCTAGCTGCTAGTGCTTTAATTAGGGGTCCTGTAAAGCCGCCCCGGGCCCGCCGGCATGACTACTCTCATGCAGCAGGTAATAGAGGGCAACAGTTGGGTTCCAGAAATAAAAAAAGTCCATTCATTTTCTCCATAGGGAAACTGATTTTTAACGATAACTTATAAACCTTTAAAGACAAATCTGTAGACTTTATGCCAAATGCCACATGAACAAACAGGAAAACAGGCCTCGTTGCATCCGCTTGTTGGAGAAAGTGTTACTGGTAATATGAACTGATGGCAACATCTATGGACTTTTATGGTGATCAGCTAATCATCAGCTATCATACGGATTTATCACAATATTCATTTAACATTAAAGGGGAAGTGAATCCACATATTTGTTAGATCTTGAGAATGAATGTAAATGTAAACTTGTTTGTTTACAATTAAACGCCACAAAGTAGCTACCTTTTAATTTAGGACCCCATGAAATTTATTTTTCCCTAAATTATGCATTTTCCATTTTAATTTTATTTTGTGATTTAAAACAGAATCCAGAACCAATCCCCCCGTTCCCGCCAAACATCTAGTTCAGATGTCCTTAAGGGGGATGGATCAAGCGGTCAATTTGCATTTTAAAGCATTTAAGTCAAACTTTCGAGTGTTATATCTAACATTTTTTTTCATCGTTATCACTATATAAAAGGTATACCGTCGATAAATACCGATACCATTTAATCACCCAGGTCTAATTTAAAGAAGCACATACAAAAGACCTGAACCGTAAGTGATGCAATATGTTTTACAGAAAATGGTTACGTATGACCCCCATTGTGAGCTCCAAGGTTGTTAATGATGGTATATGCTTTTGTTGAAACCACCTCTTCGCATTACTTCAGATTAATTTTAAAATAATTGTTTTAAATGCAAATAAATGTCATCGTTTTTAATTTATGCCACCGTTTTTACTTTATTCACAAGGCATCATGGGATTGTAGTTCTTTTCCTAATTGAAGCCATTAAGTACAAAATCTTGCACTTTTGTCTTTTTGTCCGATTTTTATTTGTTTTGTAATGTTGTGATTCACCTCGGAGCTGGCTGGCTTAAAAAAACAAAAAAAAAACATCACTGAAGAAGTGGGCAGGCACTAGTGCATTCTTTACGGCACCAAAATCACTTGACGCGTGTTGCAGACGGTCAGAGCAGAGACGACTCGGCCTCGTATTTCGGTCATAACTGCACGTCTGGAGGGTTCTGACCGAAGTCTGACACATCTCATCAGAGCTCAGACACACTAGAGGCTGCTCTAAAAGCGGCCTGAGCAAGAGAGAGGAGGTCAAACATTCATTTTACACTGCCTTTACACACACTGACAGATGCTGTCTGCTTTGATCTATCTTTAGCCAATCCACTCCTATCTGAGGGCCTCTGTCCGGAAAGCCGCTTAGAACTTGCTGCCTCTCCTATGCCCAATGGCACCGTACGGTCGAGCCGTGCATGCGGCGTGCATCCAACGAGAGGGGGGAAGGTTGATTGGAATTCATTCAAACCAACAGCATCCCTAGGTGAAATTGCCAGACTTGAAAGCATACGTGGTAGGCATAAATAGCTGAATGTGCACAGTTGCATGCAGCGAAGAAGCACTGTAGCTCGTGTGCACAATGGCAGCCGCAGCAGCGAGAGCAGGAAGAAATCTGGCAGTGCATGCGTGTGTGCGCACTCTCTCGGAGCACAGCGCGGCCAGGCTGAACCGAATGAACTGCAGAAGAGCGTTTGCTGTGAGGTCAGAGAGTCCAACATTCCTCTGGAGCTGTGTGTTTACACTGCTCCGAGAGAGGGGGGGATGACAAGGGGGGAGCAAGAGGGGCTTACAGGAAAGGAAACAAATCAAGTCCCGGCTGCACTGTATGTGCCTCTACCTGCTGTCTGCCCCGTTGTGGCCAAGCTGGACCCCATCGCTTATTAAATCACTATAGGCGTTCATCTGCTAGGCCAGCCAGGATGGCACGTACAGTATATCACAACCTAGTTTTCTGTAATCTTATCCCGCACTTAAAACATGAGAGTCGAGAGTAATTCACAGTACCTTTATAAATTTGCTGGAAGCTAAGGAGTGGTGCGTTCAACACGGAGATCTCGTAGTCAGATGTTTGCTTTGTTTTTATCGTCTTTGTTTACTCCTTTTAAATGAGGATCAACATTAAACTAAATAAACAATTTCAAATGTAATTTAAATAAAATGAATTAAATCAAACAAATCTGGGAGGCTTCGATACGCTTCGGAATATTTCCAGGCTCAAAGGCTTATTGTTGGGAATGGATTAGATTTTTATCTTTATTAAATTAGCATTATTCTGCCAGGTTAATGAGATAAAAAAAAAAAAAAAAAAAAAAAACAGTTCTGTCTTTTGTGGTGGTTAAAAGGCAGGCAGCCAGATAACAAAACTGATCCCTGCCCAAAGCTGTACAGCTTTTTAACAAGATATCGTTATTAAATACGATTAAGACAAGATCACATTTGCTAAATTTTGGATTCAAAAATATGCTCCTCACAGATACTGGCTCAATTATGAGAATGATTGTATTCATTGTATTATACAAATTATAAAAAAAACTTACAGAAGCTTATTATTAATAAAGAATACAGAATCTGCGGTATTTAAAAAAAACACAATGATCTGTCTTTACAGAACCAGATAAAACAAAATGAAAAGCTACAGTCATTTATGAAGTGATGAGTCTAAACTTGGACAGGAGTATGAACAGAACCCAACTTCGAAAGATTTAAACTCTGTATCTCCTAATCTTTTTATATTATCATATCAAATGCAACAAAGGGAAGCAATCTGGATCAGAACCACTTTTACTAAGAGCCGGGTATGGGGGTGGATTTTCCTGATCTGTGCAAAGGCGTTCAGTTTCCTCCCTCTCCTGGCCAAAGATGAAAACTGCACAGTGACCACATGAAATCGGAGTGGACATGCTGTAATGCATTGAATAATATGTATATCTCCATACTCAGTCTGTCACTGGTTCACTGATTAACCAGGAAAACACAATTTATCCCTCATGCTTTTGCCTTTTAACTGAAATGGAGCTAGAGGCACTTTTTATTGCAAAAGACCACCTCAAAAGAGAAACTTCTATGCAAACATATGTAGCCTTGTAGAGTTCATGAAAATCATAAGAGCATATAATTAATAAATCCCTGTCCATTTAACCTAATAAGAAAGCATTTCTCTTTAATCACTCATTGAGAAATAGAGCTACTGATCATCGACAAAATTACTAGAGATGAAGAGATTTCATATCCATATATTTGCCGGCTTCAATACTTGTCTAGAAGGCTTAGTGATGTCGACTTAAAAGGGATCGTTCACTCAAAAATGAAAAATCTGTTATCATTTATTCATGCTCATTTTCTTTCAAACTTTATTCTGTGGAACACAAAAGAGGATATTTTGAAGAGTGTCTACAATGTTGTTTTTGACACCACACAGCGTATTGATAAAAACACTTGAAACATTCAAAATATCTTGTTTATTATTTCACAGTAAGTCATACCGGTTTAGTATAACATGGAGAGCAACAAGGATATTTTTTAAATCTAAAGTCAGAAAAAAAGACTATGTCTCAAAAATTTATTATCATATTTATTTATCATATATTATGTTATATTTTCCTAAACCCTAATAAACTGGTTTGACATTTCATATGTCATCGGCCAGGAGGTCTTTAACACATCTAATTCCTCCATACACACATTTCTTGCTAAAAAAAAAAAAAATAATCCCTTTGCGGGAATGTTTTTAACCCACGTGCACGCACGCACACACACCCCAAACCCCTCACTACCCTCGAATTCATATGCAGTCAGTGTAGTAGCGGACAGCCTAGCATGGGCATTTGAATGGAGGCGAGATCCATAAACAAACCATAAGATGTCCAAAGACCAGATGGAGATGTATGAGATGAAAGAGCATAAGAACTGAAACGAAGAATCAGCTTCGAAAAAGGGCTTCACTGTGTGACGCAGCTCCTTTAGCAGTGCTCAGCACTGGATGGCACCCCGGCTTGCAGGATGGGGCGCAGCAGAGCAGCAAACAGCTGCCGTACCTCCATGCCGCAGCCACTCAACCCCTCTCCATCTGCAGCATCGGGGCTCAGAGAGAGAGAGGCCCACTTTTGGGGGGCAGTGGGCTGGACATGAACACAATAGCTAGCCGTGGCTTTGACAATGGCTTCATCGCACTCCCGCCCGCTCAGTGCAGAGACCCTTGCTCTCTCTCCATGACACCCGCATTCAGCCGGCCAGACAGACAGACAGGGAGGACAAGGACAAAGGCAAGTGCAAAAAAAAAAAAGGGGGGGGGGGTGTACGAAAGCGTGAACTAGCAAGGGATGATGAAGAAAAAGAGGATGAATGGAATGGGTTAGATCGCTCACCTTTTGTCCCGTCTCTCACTCTCTTTTTACGCGTTTAATTCATCCTCAGATTTTTTTCTCCCCTCTTTCATGGTAATCCATCAGGAAGTTTGAAGGACAGAACGAGTGCTGAGAACACTTTTATCTGCCTGCCGCGCACTTGCTTCTTAGTTTCGGACAGTGCGTGTCTCTCCTGGAGTGCTCAGTCCAGTCCAGCCCCGCAATGCCATTAGAAACGAGACTAGAGCAGCATGGAAAGTCAGCTGTGAGTGTTTTGGTGTTGTATCTGCACTCCTTTAGATATCCCTCCTGCACACGTTTATACACCCCCCCCCACCTCCCATAATACCACCGGCATGAAAAAGAGTCGACAAAAGTATAAAGAACAGAAATTATATGTGCGTATGAGTAGTCAGTATGTGTGGATGTCCTCTAAACTATGTGTGTGCAAATACAATGTTCAGATATGTTTGGCTGCCCGAGTTTGTGTGAATCTGTGTTTCACGATGTCTCATTAGCAGAGCCATTTTTAGAAGCTCATTAACAGTTCTCACACTAATATATCTGAGAGTTCATAAGACAAAAAGGTGGAACAAAAGTGTGATGGAAAAGAATGCACTTCTCTTAGAACAGCCCCACAGATCATTATTAGTCCGTCTGTACCAGTGGCTCACGCGTTCGTCTGCGAGCGGTTTGTGTGCCCCTTGATGTTGGCCACTTGAGAGAAGGAGGAAATGTTCCGCACAAAAATGGCCAGGGGTGAACTTAAATAAACATGCCTAATGACAACAAAGATGCAGGAAGATTTATCGGGTTGAAAGGGAAGAAACTACTTTTACTAGGTAAGGAAAATGTCAAAATAAGTATAATCATGTGCAAAAAGAGTAAGTATATTAACTTGCACCAGGATTTTTTGCATAATCAAGCTCTAGCCTTTTTCGGTCACAAAGCAAAATTAAATATTTGAAGGACTAAAGACATGATGCCTGTCACCTGTCTTTAAGAGCAAGAAGACAGCGTCAAAGCCAGCTGAAGTGAGATAAACATCCAAGTATGCTGGAGAAGTTGAGCAACTATCAAATTATCTAGGTCTGTATATCTGACTATGCAAAAAAAAAAAAAAGACTGTATGATTTCAGTTAGATTAATGCATTTAGATGACACCTAAAACGACAAGTTATAGCTTTAGTCTGACTGAGTTACTGCTTACGATCATATAAACAAATACACACCTAATCTTGGAAGCCAAGCAAGGTTTACTTGGTTAGTTTTTGAATGAACTGAACTTTCAAAGTTTCTGTAATTGTATTTAGTTTTTGTTAACCCTGAAAGAATTCTTATTCCCGCATTGTTGTGCTACGGACCCAACTGATTCCTCAAATCATGTACCTTGTTCAGGACAGGTGTACTATTAGTTTTCTAAGATAAAACAATCCCTTAGACTTACACTGAAGAACTACAGCCATATCTAGAAACCAGAAAATGGTCTATACATAAGGTTTATATCAATATAAGTAATAATACTTTGTTACAGTACTTGAGTATTTCTTGGGAAAATCTGTACTTACTTGAGTATCTATATTTCTGTCAACTTTTACTCCACAAAATTTCCTAAATAAAATGTATGCTTTTACTCTGACACATTTCCCCAAAGCATTTTCGTTACTCCAAAATAAAGTCGGAAGAACGCAGACTGCAAGCAAGCATGTACAAACAATTGCTCGCACAACCGCGGTGGATTTTATTTTCCGTGTTGTGTCCATTGCTGGAGCGGCTGAGAAGAGTGCAGCACAAGAGCGACCTCTAGAGGCGGAATAACAACTATTACTGGTGTCTGCTACAGTTTGTTTTGACACGTGACTTGAGGCTGCGCACTGGACTACTGTATGTTATACAGTACATGTTCTCATATCACTAAAGTAACTAGTTTGTTGACTAGATGCTGCATTATTGGAGAGCAGCAGTATGTTTGCCGTTGAGGCTGAGAGGATGCATTAGTAGTAATGTTACCTCAAGCGGTTAAAACAAAGACAAAAACAACCGTTTAATGTCATGATTGTTACCATCTATTTGCATTAGTTTCTACTTTAAAACTTTTACTGAAGTAATATTCTAAACAGTGACTTTTACTTACTACCAAAGTCATTTTCTGGTAAGATATCTATACTTTTACTCAAGTATGGCTTTCAAGTACTTTATACACCACTGGTTTATGTGTTTATATGGTGGCTTGAATCAAGCCTGTTAGAAACTGCACCCTTGAGAAATGAACACCCTTAAGAACACCTTGCACATAGCAACACCCTGACAACAACTCACAAAACTGCAGCACTGTGGTGAGCAATATATTATTCTTATTATTCTATACAATATTTTTCTTTGTTCTACAATGCAGTGGTCATAACTTTTTATTGTCATATCGACAAAATGCTAGATCTGGAGGAAATAAAAAAAAAAGCAGAGGGAGGAGGACATTTAAAGAAGAGAAGAGAGGGGAAGGAGAAACAGCATGAAATGAGGTGTCTGGAGCACATACCCACAGGAATGGTGCTGCTCGATACTTCTAAGGCTTTCAGTTGTACTAACTGCATTATTCATTCGGCTATGCAGTTGTGGCATCGGCAGATTGAGACGTACCCCTGTTTCATGACAGATTCAGACACAAGCATTATGCTGAGGAGCCATTCAGAATGCTCTGAACTTACACAAATGCCTTGCTCTTGCATGGCACATCATTTATTCAAAGTCATTCAAATTACTTCTCATCCACATTCCACATTCTTCAACAATTTATCATCACACCCCATTACATTCATGCAAACCTGGATATAAAACAATCAACAGTTCCTAAATACGAGGAGTCGAAATAAAAAAATTAAAAATTAAAATAATAACATAAAAATAAAATAATAATACGAAAAAAAAATCTGGAATAAGCATTGATCTGTTATCTTCTACATACACAATTTTAGATTGCAAAAATAGAAGCACAATATATATACTTATTTTAATCTTTACAAAACATTAACAATTTAATAGCACTGTACTTGGATCAGTAATCTGCTAGATGACAATTCTAGATTGCAAACAACCAAAAGAATATCATAATTTTGCCATCATTTAATAAAAAATGTATTCTTATATGTTTGTGCTACCTAAATTTACTTTTTACATTTTAAATGATAGATTTTTGTTTTGTATTTTAAATATTATTTTAAATATATATATATTTAAAATAATATAAAAAATTCTGCCTGCTACCAATAAGCTAATAATTTTTTTCATGATATGGCTGATATATGGCAGAATTCAGAATTTTTTATATATATATATATATATATATATATATATATATATAATTTTAACAGAATATAGGCAGAATTTTAAAATCATGCAACCCAAAAAAAAAAAAAAAAAAAAAAAAATTTTTTACATTGCAATAAGAATTAATACTACATTGTGATACATATTAAATACTGCACTGCTTGACTTTATGACCTTTTCAGGTAAAATCATATTTGTGCATAAAAATTAGTTTTAACAGAAATAATAATAAAATTAAATGAGCATATCCGTCATAAATTTGTAGTGTAGAGGGAATGGATGTTTTCAGGTCTTGAGCTGCAGTGATTATCATGACAACAACACAGCTTTCGCACTGGCTAGCCAGGTTGGATTTTAACCGGTAGCAGTACCCAGCTGTGGCAATTATCGAGATCACTGCAACTGGAATGGTGTCATTGGGCAGTGTGTTAAATGTAGATCTCAGCAGGGCTGATGTGGGCTGCACAGCGTTAAGTGTCAGCAGTGGGTGAATGAGTGATATTTGTGCCAGAGCCATAAAAGAACGTCAAGTACATCACTGCCCGTGCCTCTACTCCATACAGCCATCAGTCAAACACCGGCGTCTCGGCTGCCCATAAATGAGCAAACTCAGACACACACAGTTACACACGTCACTGCACTGAGATCGATGGATGTGAAAGAGCAGAATGGCCTTTTCTGAACATTTTCTGCATTTTTACTGCTCAGAGGTTGTTCTTTCATGAGACTTAATGTTCTCTGTCATCTTTCACTGAAGTATCAAATTCGTCTCAGATGTTTCTCCCAAAATTAGACACAAAGGTGAAGATAATTTGCCTTAGAAAGAATTTGATGAGAAATCTTTGAGTTAATTTTGTGATCTATAATATTTGATTGTTCTCAGATTTGCCAAATTGCTGAAATTTACAGTTTCTGACGTTGTTGAGACTTGGGGTATTTTAACTAGGGTATTTTTCTTAAAGTGCCCCTATTATGCTTTTTTGAATATTACTTTTGATGCAATGTGTAATGCAGCTGCCTGTGAATGAATTATTGTCTCTCAAACGAAAGATTCAACTCTGAACAGCCTAAATGAGTAGGAATTTGAATCCCACTTTTGTGACAGTCACATGTTACAAAGTAACACATTTGCATAATGCCTGCGAACAACGTCTACCCTCAAGCGTTATAGCTGGTTCCTATTGTATACGTGTCGAGAAGATGCTCTTTTCGGCTCTGCAAAAGCAAATTCTCTTTTAAACACTTCCAAAGGATGAGGATGTGAAGAGTTAATGGTTAAAATTACCAGCGCAATACAACAGCAGAATAACATTTTCACAAAGATTTGTAGATTTACAAAATGCCATTAAAAAGATAGGACAATAGCCATTTTATTTAGATCAACTTGCTCCTCAGAATCACAGCCTGTAAGTAAGTGTGATTCATTCTTGATGTATATATTTTCTACAGAGAGTTCAAAATGCATTTTGTGTAGGTCTCCAGCTAACTCATGTTATAACGGTCTTACTGAAATACTTCTGCAAATCAGCTGTGGGTTACTGTTACCTATGCCGACTATCTGTTGTTCTTACAACTCTGAGTAATGATGGAGCAAGATTTGTTTTATAAACTATAAGTCACATCAGTCATTCACGTTAGTGCTCGGCTAACGTTAGCACTATTATTGATACAGTTCCTATATGTGCACCGCAATAAATTAGAAATATTCACATCGGTTTGTTGATGAACATACACTTGTTAATGCTGATGGAATTACAGTTGTAACATCTCATGATGAGCGTCATCACTGAGAAACTCATGCTCAAGTCGTCCTTGCAATGGAGGCTCAGGTTGAATAACTCGTGCTTCCAATGGATTTGCGGTCGGATTGATATAGTGAAATCGATGCCATTGTTAATGTCTATTGATGTCTAAAGTGTGTACAATCACCGAGCTTTAGGAAGTTGAAGTTCAACTATGGTTATGGGCATTTCGCTTCCAACAGGCACTGTAAGCGGAGTTTTACCAATGAAAGTGTTTTTTTTTTTTTTTACCTTTGATGCTTGTAAACCTGTTATAGGAGACCTCCAAAGCAAAATTAAGAACATTTAAAATAGCATAATAAGAGCACTTTAAGAGAAAAATGAGTAGTAGGATTTATTTTCTCTCCATTTAATCTCACTGCTGTCTACAACTATGACATCTAAGTTGAAGTGTGTAATCTTTTCACTGACTAGAATCGCAAAAATGATATTGCTAAAAACAGTTTCCTGAACAGTGTGCTACATGTCAAACTAACTCACTCTATTGATTTAGCCAATGTTGTTGTTGTTGTAGGAAGCACAAACAAACAGAATAATGTTTTAACAGAGTTTACAATTCTATTGATATCTGACTGGTTTCAGCTTGGACATAAAATGCCTAAAGGATGGGAGAATTTAAGAAAGCTTGTGTGCAGCTGTGTGTGTTCCCATTTGGTTGCATGTGTCTTGTCAAATGTATTCCCGATTCACCAATGACAAATGGTTCCTTCCTAATTGCTCTGGTCAAATTATGACTACTAGAAGCAGGCCAAGCATCTCTGAGAGGTGAATAACTCTGCACCCTGATCAGCTTTCTTCTGAATAAATCAAGAATGTAATGTACAGAGTAAATTTTCTCCCCTAAAAATTTTGGTGGGCTCAAGAGAACTCATTTTAAATATAATTTTTCTCCAACTCAAAACTCAACATCTGGGCGGTGTATTTCATAGGAATGGAAACACGACTCTAGTGGGTGATTTATGCTTTAGGGTAAATGAGTGGAGGACCTGGGCCACTCAAGTACTTACATTACAGCACAGAAGAGAGTACGCGACATATTTCAGAACAAAACATCTATTCAGTTCTGTTTCTGTGAAAGTCAGTGTGGCGGTAGATGAGATGTCTGGACTTTACTTTGTCAAGCTCCTTAAATAGTAGCGTGACTAGATTTCTCATGGTGGAATACGGGAGGGGATGGACAGGCAATAATAGTTACAAATGAAATCTACATTTTTCAGGTACTGGTTTATTTAACATGTATACATTTATTTAATGTTTTGTTGTTTGATTAACATGAATGACACACATGTATTTTATGCTGCTGTCACTTTAAGACCGAATATACTGGGACATACCCGGTGTTCACCCAACTGTTTACATTCACTTAACCGACTGAAGTCGGGACACTAAAAATAGAGCTGAAATACAGGATTGTCCCAGGTAAATGTATGTCTGGTCACCCTATGAAATCGACACCTCATCAAACTGTCATTCATTGTTAACATTAGAGTACATACTATCATGTTTTTACTGAACTGAGCAATTAGATTATTTCTGTCCATTTTACTGTAAAGTTTTTATGGATTCTTAAAATCTTTTAGTGCTAAATTAACACAATTTTCCTGTCACACTGAAAATTTCTTTCAGCGCTGAGTGCCCACGATCTTTTGCAGAGGGGTCCATACTGTGTTAAATCTGAGCTGACTGTGTAGCACCTCAGCGCCAGTCTGGACTCATCCCACACCTGGTTTCCTGCACTAATCTCTGTGACAGAGCTGCCCCACATAAGCTGCTTCCTCTGCTTACACAGCTCTTTACTACAGTTGAAGGGAAAAAGAAATATATGAAAGGTTTAAAGAACGAAAGAATAAAAGAATGCTTGAAAGAGGAATGGTTGAAAAATGTAAGAAAGTCAAAAGTGAGATAACTATATTCAACTATCCTACCGTATTCAACGATAGGATAGTCTCCAGCATCCTTGACATTCTATATAGGACGAGTGGATGGATTGACAGAGATATGAAAAAGAGTGGATGAAAGGTCGAGAGGTAGAACCAAGAAAAAAAGAGAGAAAGAAATATGAACAGGACATAAATAATAAAAAATAAAAAAAACATGAAATATGTGACCTGAGTTGCAATGAGCAAATTTTGTTATTCTCACATTCTTCTATTATATTCATCTTCAAAATGATGTATGACTTGTTGGAATCGGACTAAAAAAAAAAAAAAAAAAGACTAAGCTACACCTATTTGAATGCGATAGTCAACAAAGTGAATTTTGAGAAAAATCGAGTTTTCTGAAGGTTCCAAAACAAAAACACCTACAACCATTCTTTAAAATCCCTGGTAATACCACAAACCAAGTCAAAACCCCATATCTTTAGGAAACAAATATATATATATTAAATTTTATTTTTCCATAATTCCACAATTGTTTGGTTAACATCAATGTGAAACAGACAGCCTATATATTAAAACCTTGTAACCTATCTAATATACTGTTACACAACTGTTTCCCCAACAGTTAACCAAATATTCACGTAGGACATAACAGATAATGTTTGCGTGAATACTCGCCAAGACAGATTTTTTGAAATACTGTAAATCCGTGTATATCGGGATTGCACGCTGTCTTTTTGCTCACGCTGTCGGTCAGCCCGAGTAAGATTGTTTTGTTTACATCAGCATGAGTTTGAAAATCACATTTGCCAAAAATTGGAAAGGTCGAAAAAGAACAAAAGAAAGAGAAAGAAAAGCAAGCAAGCATCTGCCGCTATATGGAGATGATCTGAGCAGCCATCAAAGGACACTGATGAGGTACTAGAGTTAAGACAACCTCCTAAAGCTTGGTGGTCAGAGCCCATCTGCAGTGTGCACCTGTCCCCACTTAAGCAACAGGAGCTCAGCTATATGGTGTGTAAGGAAATCCGATCTGGAAAATAAGGTGAGGCTGTCAAATGTGAGGGTGCAGCCTGTCCTTAGTAAAATACAGTCATGTTGATTCAGCTTTCACAACTCATCTGACAGCAGCGGGGAGCCACTTACACAAAGCCTGGGCTGATTTGAGACTTTCACCATATTGCTCCTCATGTACATGGTTAAATCTAGAGAGACGTACAAAGATCTGATCAGTGGCTATTTTCAAACATTTCTAGATTACAACCACATTCATACTGGATTGATATTTCATATTTATAACCATATTAATCAAAGCAGACTGATTTACAGACCTGTCTGTCCCCTGCAGACACCTGATCCTTCAGGACGTGGACCTGTAAAAACCGGCCCAGGTGATTTACAAGCCCCGCCTCCACATACAAGAGCCTTGAAGAGCCACCCTCCCCCCAACACCCGACTGTCCTGCTCATGTCATAAAACACCAGGTAAAGATGCTCACTGCCCCAGACGCCAGGGAGAGAGAGAGAGAGAGAGAGAGAGAGAGAGAGTAAGAGGAGCAGAGAGGAACGAGATGCTGAAGGCCCAACAGCTAAAAGCACTGCATGGCCCACATTCCTCTCACTTATCTGGGGCAGCTGAACAGAAAGTCATTTGGCAGAAAAGGCCCAGAGAGAGCGGGAAAGCGAGAACACAGGGTGCCAGCACTAAGACTAAAATAATTACCTGTCACACCGGCAACAGTGTGAGCGGCAGACGCGTTTTGCCCTGTGAAATAATATGGAAGGATTAATAGCTCTCTCTCATCCAACTTTCTCCCCTTGCCTGGACAACTCTCTCTCTCTCTCTCTGCCTAACACTGTCTACACACAGGGAATTCTGAGCATATGTTGATTAGGAGATGGAGAAAAGGCACAGCAAGAACAAAAATACTGCAGACCTTGACAACAAAGAATGTAGATCAAGAGCAGTAATTCTCAGCCAGGGGTGTGTGTGTATCCCAGGAATACTTAAGCAGGTTCCAGGGGGATTAGGAAAGACTTTGCCTTGTTTAACCTAGTAAGAAAATAAATAAAATATTATATTTTAAAAACTTTTAATAATATAAAATTGCATATTAATTGTTAATACATTTTATTATGAATTCAAAATAAACAAACAAAAATAATAATATTAAATCAAAATAATTTAAGAAAAAAACTATTAGATAAATGAATGCTAATAAAATAACAGTAATTTTTTATTATAAAATATAATAATAATAATAATAATAATAATAATATAATATTATTGATTAATCCATTCCCATGCACTGTGTAGGTCTACTGTTGAAGACTTCATGTTTTATTGATAAGTAAATATATTACATAAATATTTATTTTAATATATTTTAGGGCCTGGGACACACTCGACGATTTCAAATATTAACCGATTTTAAAACTGCGGGAGACCACAGACATAAGGGGAGTTCCAACTGCTTTTTAGAATTATAATCCTCCGAATGCACACATAGAAGATCCGCGAGACCGCGAGAAACCTGACGATTGTAGTAACATTTCCACAGTGACATGAGATCTAACATGAATTGATAAGAAAAACAAATGGAGGATGGTCGACGTCATCAGCTTATCTAACCAATCAAAACCCCGAATCTGTCATTATATCCGACAAAGCAGTCAAGGGAGTTAGTAGATTAACGCTGGTGAACTTGAAAAATTGTGTGTATTCATATATTTTCGCAGTTGAAACAACATTCCTTCTGATGTCCATTCATGTTTATTTCATACTATAAATGAACTAGTGTAAGGAGATGGTTGGTTCACAAGCTGATTGAAAGATCTGCGATCTGCCATGACACATTAAAGAGTCACTATACGGTATTTATTATTTAAAATTGTTTAAAAAATTTCAATATTTTAAATATGTAACGGTTTCATACATTGTCAGTGTCCTCTTTGCTCTGTGATATGTGTTTCACTGAATGAGAACAAGATGAGATGGCGTGAGAGCGGCATGCATTGCAACAGTAACTAAAGGGGGCGTGGGTCAATTAAAAAAATTTTTGAAGAAAAAAAAAAAACGGTTGCGAGAAGCCTTGAATCGGGCCACACCTCCCAGATCGTTGGAGGTTGCAAATCCGGCCCAAAATCAGGCTTAAAATCTAAAAGAGTATGGCCAGCCTTAATCATTCTGTTGTAGAAAAAAAAAAAAAAAAAAAAAAAACCTCAATAAGATCATCTTCACCTTGAAGGCCAGGCTTGGAGGCCAGCCAACCACCTTAAGCTGATTTAGGATGGGTTTTTTTCAGTGATTTTAAAAAGTAATGATATAATATAAAACCATGTCATGGGTTTGATATTTAGGAAATACATGAACTGATTAAATGTATATTTTGAATGCAATAGAATAAGTCACTTTGAATAAAAGTGTCTGGCAAATACATATACGTTCATTCAAAAATCTACAACTTACTGATTTTGCTTCCAATAATTTGATTATACCACACATATTAATTGTAACGCGTTACCCAAAACTGTATATAGAAATTATAAGCATATCACAAATCCCTGCCAGGAGCTATGAATGTAAAAAGAAAATATACATGAAATAGGCAACAAAAGACAAACAAACAAACAAACAAACAAAAAAGGCAGCGGGTGTTGCTGCAGGTGTGTTGAGCCGAGTTTAGCTAGGCTGAGTTGAGGTGTGGTGTTCAGAGCAGCTGTGGGGGCCCGACCGCAGGGAGAGCTGCAGTCATTCTTCAACTCCCTCTGAGACGCATTCAGCCATCACACCCCATGACAAAACAAACAAGATCTGTGATGATTGGAGCACGGCCAGCTTTTGGTGGAAAAAAAGAATAAATAAATCTCCCTCCATCAACCCTCGTCATCCTGCCTAAAAGCTATTAGGGCCCGGGAGAGTCACGCACCCTCTGACTCCTCTCATGGCGGGCTGGCAAATTAAATTAATAAACGAATCAAATGAAGCAGGGCTGGACTCTGGCCCTTTGGCCCGTCGGACAGAATGTGCCCCTTTCTACAAAGTTGTAAGACTTGTACAGTCATATAATTGTTCCCATATTTCTCCTGAGGATGCAGTAAATTGTCCTGGCCATTTCATGTCTCCTGAGAAATTTGGGTAGGGGTTAAACGGATCACAGGTGGTCCGTGATCCGTACAGATCAGGACCCACGGATCGGGAACCATGTGATTCGCGGATTAATTGCAAAGAGTAACCGTTTAATCACTAAATTTGGGTCATTCAAAAGATTTTTAAATAACAGTTTTACATTGTACAATAAATAGGAAACATCTGATTTGTTATGGACAAAAGTGAGGATTGAGATACTATACAGCATAAATTTCACTATTTTGCAAAATATACTCACCAGTTACTTTATTAGGTACATTTGTTTAACTGCTCGTTATCGCAAATATCTAAATCAGCCAATCATATGGCAGCAACTCAGTGCATTTAGGCATGTAGACATGGTCAAGACGATCTTTTGAAGTTCAAACGGAGCATAAAAATGGGGAAAAAAGGTGATTTAAGCGACTTTGAAAATGGCAGTCTGAATATTTCAGAAACTTCTGATCTACAGGGACTTTCATGTACAACCATCTCCAGGGTTTATGGAGAAATGTCTGAAAAAGAGAAAATAGCAGCAGTTGATGCCAGAGGTCAGAAGAATGGCTAAACTGGTTCTGATAGAAAGGCAATAGTAACTCGTAACCACTCGTTACAGAGTTATGCATCACTGAACATTGAAGACCACACCAGGTGCCACTCACGACAGCTAAGAACAGGAAACTCAGGCTACAAGTCACACGGACTCAACAAAATTGGACAATAGAAGATTGCCTTGTCGGATGAGTCTCGATTTCTGTTGCGACATTCAGATGGTAAGGTCAGAATTTGGCATAAGCAAAGTCAGCAGATCTCAATCCAATAGAGATATTTGGGATGTGGTGGAATGGGAGAGTCGCAACATGGATGTACAGCCAAAAAAATCTGCAGCAACTGGAACACCTTGTTGAATTTATGCCATGATGAATTAAAGTCCATCTGAAGGCAAAAGGGGATCCAACCCGGTACTAGAAAGGTGTACCTAATAAAATGGCTGGTCACTGTATAAATATACATCATAGGGGTGTGACGAGATCTCGTACCCCTGCCACTTTCAAATCGTTTGTGTGGAAACATTTTGGTTTTCCAGTAGAAATAATAAACGGCGCGAAAGAATGACACACAAGACACAAACAATATGTAAACATTGTAAGAAAACTATGCCGTACACCTCGGCCAAGGTTGTACAGACTCTTAGGGGCCGTTCACATATCGCGCGCATTTTCATTTGCGCAAAATGGAAGCGACGCGGTCGCGACACGCATGCGGTGCGGCGCGCTTGTTTTTTCCTGGCGCGCCTGTGCCGTGGTGAGATGAAAACATGAAAACCACAGGTCATATGACAAGAACCAACCGATCATCTTCGACCTTTCCGTAACAAAACATTGAAATCTCAGCCGAACAGCTGATCATAGCTGTACAGGGGGGTTGTTATATCTCATCTCCATAAATATATCTAGTAGTAGAGCTAAAGCAAGGGCTAAAAATCAATTTATCCCTTGCTGAAACTTCCTCATGGTCGTGGAGAGCACAGTTCACGGTTGCATAGCAACGACAAACGCTACAGAAGCGCGAGCTCCCGAACGCTTGCAAAAGTAGGAGGAAGCGACGCGGCCGCGCTTTACACGCTTTTTAGGCGCGATATGTGAACGGCCCCTAAAGAGGCAGAAAGCATCGCTATCACTGCTGACGGTTGGACTTCTCGGTGTACGCAGAACTATATCACAGTTACAGCCACACAATCAATAGTGACTGGGAAATGGTCAACTTTGTACTGCAGTTAAAGTGACACTTAAAGTGTTATTTGAATTTTTTTATTTATATGTTTATTTTATTTATGTTCAATTTATGTTCAATCTGTAGAAAGAAGTTCAGTGAGATTTCTCATGTGAAATTACACAGCGCAGAAAACAATTGGTTGATTTTTTGGCAAAACATTTAGCAGTGTTTGCATGTTGTTTTACTGCAAATAATTCATTAAAATAGAAGTAAAATAACAGGCATTACAAGCTGATTTCAAAATGCATAAACATTTTTGCATTTTATAATTTTCAGTTGAATAAAAGACTATTTTCCCTTCATATGTTTCATTATTGAGGATTTCTTAAAAATACTATGAAAATCTTGTCTCGTGAACCCAATCTCGTGTCTCGTCTCGTGGGATAGGGGTCTCGTCACACCCCTAATACATACATATCCTGTATACAAATCATGGCTTCCACATTATTATTCCACATCGATAATAATAAGAAATGTTCTTGAACACCACATCAGCATATTAGAATGATTTCTAAACTAAAGAATCATGTGACACTGAAGATTTGAGTAATGGCTGCTGAAAATTCAGGAATAAATTGCATTTTAAAATATATTAAAGAAAACAGTTCTGTTAAAAATGTAATATTTCACAGTAATAGTTTTTATGAGCCATAATACTTAATGACTGAGAAAAAGTTCATTCTGATTCTATTAATTAGTTTGCACATTTAGACTTTAAAGCCGCTATTCCACTGTCAGGCCGAACAGTTCTCATTCCATAACCGTTCCATTCCGTGCAGATCCAGGCCAGCTGGTATGGTTTCGGTTTAATTTTCCACGGTGGGGCTGATAACGGCCGCTCTTTGGAATGTAATACAAAATCATCAGTCGTTGCCTTGGTAACGCAATAGTTTACTGATGACATGAAATGTAAATAACAACCGTGTTATGGAGGATGATCAGATATTTCTTTTAATTTTATTATTAATTTGTGTTTACATCACTCAAATAGAGCGCTTAGCCAGTGACAGAGAAACTGGTAGCCAGGCAACAGAATAGTGACCAATCCTGAGTGGCGATGTCACTTCAAGGATTCTACCAGTACGATTGTCTAACCGTGCTGAGAATTCCGGTTTGTAACTGTGCCGTGCCATACGAGGCTCAAGTGCCATTCTAAGAACCATTCAGTCCAACGGTGGAAAAGCCATTGATGTGTGACATGAGCATCCAAATCCTTTTGGGAGACGTTGTATAATAAATATTCAGAAATAGATCTAATAAAGCAAAAAAATAAAACCCTGGCATGAACACTGGACATACATCTGTGACTTCAATCTTGTTCGGATCTCTGACCCAGCTAATGTTACATAATTTTTAACAGCAGGGAGTTGTAGGATCCTCTCAGACCATGGGCTGACATGTGAGCATGCAATGGCATTCCAGGGTCTGGAAGGTGATGATTAACAAGAATAAATGGCATTCAATCTTATGTTTTGTGGTTGTGCATTCCCGTCAGTGTCTGGAGAGCGCGTCTTTTCTATTCCATTTCTCAGTCTTTACACAAACACAGACCAGGCCCTATAGTTGATGATCGATGAAACCTAAGACAATTATCCCAGCAGAGAAAGCAAACGCACACTGAAGCGGGTCTAATGCTAAATCGTAATCACATAAAACTATTCCTTATATCAATCACAGAGCTGCTCTGATTGGTCACAAAGTGCGACATATATTTTGCCTAGTTCAGCTATGGGTGACAGGAATAATAAACTTGTTGGACTATACTGTACAATTATCACACATTTTTTCCAAATAGGCCATAATTGCAGGCACGAGTTGTTATTTTAAGCTTGGTCCTATGTTTTTGTAAGTCACACCTATTGGAGCTGAAGGAAAAAAGGCTATATTGGCATCATTGAAGCACAGATTGTGTGCAAATTCTGCATCAGCAAACACAGAAGATTTGCGGTTGCCCTAGTGATTGCACATCGCGAGAGTAACTCCTGAAACAATGGCCTCTCTTTGCACAGCGACTGCAAACCGGCCCAAACGCCATTAAAGGAATAGTTCAACCAAAAATCATTTACTCACTCTTGTTTCAAACCTGTGTGACTTTCCTTTTTCTGTGGACCATTAAAGAAGATATTTTGAAGAACAGTTTTTGACCATACAATGAAAGACAATGGGGTCCAAAACAACACTGAACCCACTGTATGAAAAAAAAAAGAAAAGAAAAGACGTTCAAAAGACGTATCGTTTCTTTTCAAGAAGATATTCATAGAAGAAAGAATGTCATACAACTTTGGAACAACATAAGGGTAAACAAATAACACAAATGGGTTGGCAGGTTTTCACAACAAAACCCACCCAATTGCTACTCAAAGCCCAAAACTATCCCAATCATGATTCACTGGTAAAAATCACATTCCTGGGGGTAAATATCATCTTATTTGGGGTTGCTTGAACCCGTGGACATGAAAAATAACCTGCGCAAGTCAAGTAGCCCAATTCCGCAGAAAAAAAATGCGGACTTGGCAACACTAAAAATGGGTGAACTACCAATTTAAATGCTACCACTTTCAGAAATGGCATGTGGGCCCTTAACTAAAGAGTAGTGAAAACAGAGTCAGACTTGTACTGCAAGTGGCATGAGGAACTTCTAGAATAGTTAAACAATGCCATGTAAATGCAGGGTATGTGTGGGGGTCGGTTACCATTTGCTAAATAATCATCCTCAGAAAGGCACTGATCAGTAGACCAGGAACAGGCCCACAGTAAGATTAACAAAAAAAAAAAAAACACACAGCCATGTCTCGTTTCGCCAGTCCCCTAGGAGGGCAAGAAACGCTACAGTGGGCATCTCACATTTATCCAGTATCAGCAGCTGCTGGACCGCCCCTGCCCTCCCCTTCACTACCCTCCCAGTCCCGCTGGGGCATTCAGAAGATTTTAATTTCACTTCTAGCTTCTGTTCTGCAGCTTGTGCTTTAGGCACACAATAGCATGAGTTTCGAGTTAAACGTGAGAACCACCTCATCTCCTGAACCCTATTAGCATATGAATTCTCAGGCAAAATGATGGAACGGAAAGAGGGACGGGAAGACACAAGAGTGTGACTGAACAGGAGGCAAAGTGTGCCCACCACAAAGTTAAAATCTCAGGCGAGACTTTTTTTAATTCTTTGGACAAAAAGGCACAAATTATGTTCTTTTGATCTTTTTCACATATGCTTGGTTCTTTGGGTATTATCCTTTTTTTTAGCAATTCTTTTTGAGAGGTTTATAAGCTTAAAACAGGGAATGCTGTCATTTAAAATGTTCTTTTATGAATATAAAAGTTTCCATTTGAAAACACGTACAAGAGATGCTCGAATTCGACCTTAGTGCACTCACTGTTTGTGCAGGTAAATGTTCCCATCTGGAACTAGCTGTAGCCCTGAAAGGCTTTTGAAAGAAGGTTATAACTGCTATTTGGACAGGGTTTCATCCTCACAGATCATTTATTGGCTGCGAGCTAATCTGCCAGCAAACCCAAGATTGACCCCATTCTTCAGGGTTGATCTGATGGTTCTAGCTGGGGTGTTGCTGGGGGATATACGATGGGGGGAAGAAATGACAACAGTTGCACTGACCCGATCCGTCTCTCTCAGCATGGCAACAAAGGGCCCCATACTTGTTCTGCTCCTCTCCAGCTGCGGACAGAGAAACACTGCTGTCAGCAAAGCAGAACAGGAGAAAATACACACAGAACAAATTGATGTGGACCCTTGTGACACCCAAAATGATTCATGATGGTGTAAAGTGAGTGTGTGAGGAAAATGCCCTTTAAATGGACTATGCAGGTCATTGTGAGTCAAGGATATCCAGAAATGTAAAAATATCCTTGTTATTAAAGCATCTTGAATATAGTCGGTTAAAATGGATTCATGTTGAGATTAGGGATGTTCACATTGACCGTTTAACTGTTAACCGAAAAATGTTTAAAGTTTGCTGCATAGTTCAAGAGAAATACTCAATACATATCACTACAATTAAAAACCGAACGAGTCTGCTCAGTTCAGCCCAAGGACAGTTGGAGCACAGATCAGCAGCAGGAGTCAGAGTACATTCATCACGAGACGAGATTGAGGCGAGCTGACTGAACTAGACGATTGCGGAAGATTTGGTTTCAAAGCGAAATGTAAAAGTGCCTTTTTAGCAATATTTTGGATTTAAACCTAATGCAATAGGGAACCTGAACACACACACCGAGTGCACCACAAGAGGGAAGCTGCCAAAACGTGCCGCCTCCGTAGCATAATAATTAGGGATGCCCCGACTAAATATTTTTCTAGTCGGCTAGTTCATTTAAGTCGTTAATGGACTAATCACAACTTTATATTAGTCTAAATGAGCAGACACTTGTCAATTCTCTTTTTATTTAATAGTTTAATTAACATTAAAATATTATCAGTTAACAGTTAAGGGTCGGTTGTTGGTCATGAAAATTAACCAAAATGAACATCCCTGGTCGAAATTTTAGTCAGCAAACCTGCAGACAAGGCCATTTAAAACTACTTTTTTTGTTTATAGTGGAAGTGTCTAATAATGGGTATCAACATAGTATGTGCATATGTCTGCATTCACGCTGCCATCTTTTCCAACCACATACAGTGCTCGAAGTGGGCCGGTAAGCACCATGACTTTTCTTGCATACCGCCACTTCTCACATGTTGCCGGTACGACCGCCCCACCCCCTGTCTGAATTCTTGGCATCAAGGTTCACTCCTGCTGATATAGTGCTCTCAACTGCCATGGCCATACAGGGATTAGGGAATGCGTGAGTGATTTCAGACAGCAACGGAGTCGACAACGAGAGTTGACTCCCCATGACTAGTGTAAATCTTTTTAATAAGAGAAAAATTACCAAGTACATCTTTAACAGAGGTACCAACGATACCCTTAAATAAATAGTAAATCTACTAACAGCCTCGTTAATAGATAAAGAAATTAATAAATGGGAACATACCAAGGATTCAATTTCTTAAAAAAAAAAAAAGTCATTATAGACTGCTCTCAAGAGATAAGCAATGGCATTGGCCACTGAAAACCCCATATTGTTCAGCCACTACCAAGGGTCATAGAATATGTTCCAAATGAATCCAATAAATGCGAGACAGCACACATAAAATTGTTGTACCACGCAGATAGTTGTAGATTTATGATCTGTTTTTTTATCAGTGGTAGTCTGCAGGACCATTACACAACACAAAGCAGCATCAATCTCCACTTCTGTCAGGCCATTAATGACGGTGCCAGCCGCTACCCCCCTCTCCCTCTCTCTCTCTGGCCAAGTCCCATCAGCTTTTTGTTCTCTCTTATTTTATAGTGATGAATGAGTGATGTTATCGCAGACTAGGAGACGGGCTTTTACAAGCATGGATTACTTCTGTACATGACCAAAAACTACCACACTATAAGAGGCCAGGAGCATTAGATCAAAGCACAGAGCCACAAAGCTCTTCATTGTGACAGCAGTCTAGATAAGCACCACACATGTAAGGAGATCATATTGTTTAATGTCTTCCACAGGACATCATTTATACATTTTTTATTTGTCTTTCTCTCTGAGTTTGCAGAGGACTGGGGATGCAGCAGTACAAGACGTGAGCTCAGAGCAGCTGCCTGTGTCATTATTGCTCTACACAGCTTTTATCATTCCCATAAATCTGGTTCTGCAGAGCCCCATAAAATGGCAACCTGTGAGTGTCTGGCACTACGAACACCCCGTGGAGAGGGAGAGATCGAGACGGAAAGAAAGGAGGACCACGGGAGCTGTTAACCTGACTAATGGCAAACTCCACTTGTGCAAAAGCCCAGTGGACTCCATGACAGCATTTACTGCTGCTACTGATGAGTAAACAGAGATGAAAAAACAGAAACTTGGCATAATCAGTTTAAAAATGATGACAACAATACATGTGCTGAGTAGTAAAGCAACTAACCAACACAGTGTCCTAACCAGTCACAAGAGCAACAGTTCTGATGCGGGTATATTTCAATTATAAATTCCATTTTGCTTGTGTATGAAACAAATTTGGTGCTCTAGAAAATGTTTTATTATTATCAATGTTCAAAACAGTTGTACTGCTTAATATTTGAGGAAACTGTCATACATTTCTCAGCATTCTTAGATTAATAGAAAGTTCAAAAGATCAGCATTTATTTGAAACAGAAATCTTTTTTAACATTGTAAAAACCCCCGTCACTTTTGATCAATTTAATGCATCCTAGCTGAGTAAAAAAATCCTAATGACCCCAAACTACCGAGTGAAGTAAACTTTAAATTGCAGTTGTTAAATCTTCCATTATAACATATTTATTATACCCTTATGTCACGATACTGAACTCACGATGCAATATTATTGCAATACTCGAAGACATTAAAAGGTTAACAAAAACTGGTAACATAAGACATTATCAGGACCCACAAATATCCCCCACTGCATAATTATTTATTACATTGAACATTATATAGTAGTTTAATGTAGCATTTTTGTATTACGAAAGTATTGTGACAATACATTGTTACACCCCTATTACAATAAAATAATCATGAAATTACGCTCATGAACATTTGAGAAAATTCTATTTGAATTAGTTTAGGGTTCTCACAGTACCAAAATTCCAGTAGTAAAATTTCATAGTTCCCTGCACCAATTTTGGTACAATAGCAAAAACTGTTGGAACTATTTGACCATTTTATGTAAATGCTAATAATAATTTTATACAGCATATAGCCTTCAACATTGTTTATAAAAAGAATTACTAATAAAATGAAGTACAAAGAAAGACATTACACAGGACAAGTGGCAGGTCTCTCAGTGTGCATATACAATCTAAGACCTAATGCACATCTATTAAACACCTCTGATTGGCCATTGTCAAAGATTTAACATTTTCACACCCCTAAACATGATGCAAAACAAAACGAACTGTGATTGGTTGCTTTACTTGTCGATTAGAAGACCTCTTGGGTGGTCCGTGGCCAATAAAAGCTGCGATGGAGTCCACACCCTCCATTGACAACCTATGCAACTACCATTTTCAAGCCACAGAAAGGCAGTAAAAACATCATTAAAGTAATAAATGTGACTCCAGTGGTTTACTTTAGTTTTACGACTATAAGTGACATGAGTGCTTTTTTGGTTTGTACACAAAAAACATTATTTACCACTTTATTTACAAAATGTTTGCTCTCCCATCAACACAACACACATACGTCTTGGTGCTCTTGTGAACAGGTGCGTTGGAGATTAATATTTTGATAAAGTGGGGCTTGAAAGTGGTATTTGCATTGGCTGTCAATGGAGGGACAGAAAGCGTTCAGATTTCATTAAAAGTTCTTCATTTGTGTTCCGAAGATGAACGAAAATTTTACGGCATGAGTAATTAATGACAGAATTTTCACTTTTGTGTGAACTAATCCCTTTAGTGGCTAATATTTGTTGCAACATTTGAATTTACAGCAAACACGTGAAACGTTTAAAACAACACTCAAAATCAAATATCAATAGCAATATTGCTGCTCATAAACCTAACAGAAACTCACATGTATACAATACCAGCTTCCACTACAGCATATGCTGCTTTTATCAGCTTCACACTCAGCCTTCAAATCCATCAAAGGGACAGGTAAGATAGCGGAGAAAACAAAGAGCTCAGGAATAATACTGCTTCCAAGGGTAACCCCAATGTCCTGCTATTGTGGGAAAGGAAACACCTCATATAATACTCAGAACATTCTCAAAAATAGGAAAATGACTGCTTTCCTTCAAGGCTCAGTAGTCTTCTGTTGTATGCTTTTAGCGTTGTGTTAACAACTGAACTCTCTCACCCCATACTCAAAAACACACAGCTGATGTCAGTATGGAAACGTTGCGTGAGCAATGACGTGTGTCTGCCAGACCAAACAAAAGGTCTGACACATTCAATGTACTTTGGCCCAAAGCAGAGTGAGCTAAGACATCACAACAAGAGGTTGAGGTCGTCCTGCAACCTCGTTTGCAACAAAGCTATTATGATAGGGTAAATACTACTTAAGATTAACATTTCAGGACACACTGAGTTCGTAAAAGCGGTGACATCATTTTATCCCTTTGTCTTATGCGGAAAACCAGTCAAAGGAAGCCTCCACTACTTCCCATCATCACCATCACCTAAATTAGTAGTTTAAATGTTCCTGCTTGACCCAGTACAGAAAAAAAATTTCCTCCCCTCACACAAAAAAAAAAACAATTAAATTACCTTTAATATAATACACTATAAATTTAAATATGAATAATACAAATTTCAGCATATAATAAATCACAGGGCAAATATGTTTATGGGCCACAACCATCGACCTGAAAACCTTTTTCTGGGTTCAGTCTGAGAGACATAAGGGATAATGTAAAAAAAAAAAAAAAAAATCATAATTTCATAATATCTTTGTTTCCATCAGTTTAACACGATTTATGTAATTTCTACTAATTTTAAATGAATTAAGTTTAATTAATTCATTGGTTGGTGCAATCATTTTGGTTTTGGTAGGGTGCGTTCACACTTGGCATGTTTGGTTCGATTAAAACTAACTCTGGTCTGATCGCTCTGTTAGTGCAGTTCATTTGATAAAGTGTGAACGCTGCCATCAACACCCTGGTGCGCACCAAACAAGCGAACCGAGACTCCTGAAAAGGTGGGCGTGCTTCGACTGAAATTTGAATGCAACACGGACCAAAGACATCAAAACGAACCAAAACCACCCTAAAAAGGACAGAATGCTGAAGCACACCTGTTTTTTCTCATCATAGGAGCTACATTCCCCATTACAGTTTGGTACAGGCATCAGCCGCCTCCTAGCAGCAGATCTTCGTTTGTGTGCAACGGATGAATTCCTGCCATTGTTTTGACTACTTTGCACATTTTCTAAACTCTTCACGAGTTCTCAGCTGGTCAAAACAGCATCATATGTACAAAAGTAGCATTTAGCCTAAGAACACATCATTGTTTTGGATGTTCATTAAGTTCCATTGCAAAAAGTACTTTTTGGTTTTGTATCTTTAGATTCGGTCTCAAAAAATGTTTTTTTTTGGGACTGGACCAAAAGAACCAAGAGAACCAAACTACAAGTGTGAACACACCCTTAGATTTAAGCCAGCAATTAAACTTGAGTTTTTAATTTTAGTGGGTGCACATTCACGTTTGAGCGTTAAGCTCTACTTCCATTGGAATGAATAAAAAAGCTTTAGATAAAACTACTAGAGGATATAGCGCTTAAATATCATTACCACAAACGATCCTGAGTCCTTGTGGTTTGATCCACACCACTGTTTTGACGTGCTGCTCGCTTCAACTAGAAACAGTAAAATGGTGCTACCGTTCTGAAAACATGCTGGGGTCCGGTTGCGGACCTGCCATTTAATTATCAGTGGTTTAGTTTGTGTAAAACTGATTAGTTTGCTATTTTTTGCACAATTAAATCTTTGCTGTTTAAATTGTGTTCATAATTTGTATTGTGATCGGGAACAATTTCACTAATGTCTAATTTATTGGGGTGGAATCACGATGCTGGTTCAACATTGTGATGTCTGTCAGTCATAAGCAATGGACGATGGCATTGTCTATCGGCTCAACCCTAGTGCCCTCAGTGTTCTTGTAAGATATATTTGCTTTTATTTAAAGAAAACATAACAACAGACCACTAACCAAGAGTGTTTGGGTCCATAAAATTACACGCTTCCTTAAGTTTATGATGTTTTTTTTTTTTTTGAAGGTGATGAATGTGTATAATTATCTAAGTGCTAGAACAAGTACCCAAGAGTCAATGATTTAGAGTGCAAACACGCTTTTCATATGTAATATTGTGTAACACTTACTTACAAACAGTGCCAAAGGGTGCAATGAAAAGCAACCATATTAGTGGGTTATGGGATTTCATACTACTATTTGTTGCCAAGCAGCACTTCCCAGATGTGAATTCCCAGTATTAAAGCATGGGAGTGAGTGTTATGTCTGCTAAGCCTTTATGACAAAACAAACAGGCTATGTTGGAAAACACAGCTCATCTCTTCTGCTGGAGAAGGGAACTGCCCAACAGCTGAGTGGGAAAATGATTTTGTGGACTGTTCGTGGTTCCCCTCAGAACATTAAAATAAGAGAGCGAGAAAAACAGCTTAACTTTTCTTTTCAGAAATGAAACAACATAATCTCATGTTGTGTTGGAAAGTAAACAGTGTTTGCTCAAAAATATGGAATGAAATAGTGTTACTAATGCTATTACTAGTACGACTACATATGAAAATACCTTCAAAAGGAATAAGTTTGACACTTCTGAGGAAACTACACAAACTACATAGTGTACTACTTTAAAAGACAGATTTAAAGTTTTAAAAAGGCAGACAAACTATACAGAACTCTAAGTGGACAGCAATACTGTGCTGTCAAATTTGTCAAGCATCTTGATGTTGTTCAGTACACAATTTAAATCTAGTTTCTTGATTTCAATCTAAACCTTGAAAATAATATCAATTTCCTAGTCGGGAACGGTGGTTTCGGAATAGAGGAAGTGAAAACACTGTACACTCTACCTTATAGTTAATGTATTAACTATCATGAACTAACAATGAGCAATACATTTGTTACAGTATTTATTTATCTTTGTTAATGTTAGTTAAAAATATAGTCGTTCAATTCTTTGTTTCAAAACACATCTACCATTCAAACCTTCACAAAATAACTCCTAAAAACAATGAGAGCACAGATTTTTATAGCACCCAAGAGTATAAGTGCTAAGAAATCCCAACATCTGACAATGGCTTGAGTCCCAGAGAACGCACACAAATCTTTTTAAAATTCACACGACTACAGAAAGTCTAGAAGTTGCAGAAAGAAACCATGTGTTTAGCACTTTATGAAGTCTGCCCTTTTTCATCGCACCCACGTGGTCACAGTCGAGACAAATCCCTTACACCCTCCCATCACATCTCAGACAGACATTCACCCTGAATCAGAGCAGCCACACATGAAGTGGTTATGAGATACTTCGAACAGTTATGTAAAACTCTGAGCCCTGCGTCAATGCAGGAGTTCTCAGAATGTGTCCACGTGTGTTCCCACATCATTACACAAGTACAAGCCTCCTAACGCCTTTTTGCCAGCTTGTAAACACTAGGTAAACATCACTCCTGACCTTTTCTTATATTTTACTGGTTGCTGTATCAAACAAGTCCATTCTTTCCATTTGAGCTCAACAACACTTCAAACTAACACTCTTTGACCTTATTTTTTCCTCACATTTCTAAACAGTTTGGTAATCTTTCTGATGAAGTTTTCCTTGCTCAAGAGAGAAAATGTACAGGGGCAAAAAAATACAACTAAGAAAAAGTACACGCACCCATCTCATAAGGCTTCCTGTCAGTGCTGTCCATCTTCTCCAGTGTAATCCACGTTCACCTTTTCAACCGTAGAGCCATAGTTGCAGAGGGAGCCACGCAGGGTGGGAGCCAAACAGACACAGAAGAGTATAACACAAGAGTCAGCACCGTAACCTGCCCTCCCTCCAGTTCAAATTTGGGGGCTGGATTTTGTGGGAGCCGTGCGTGCCTCAGTGAGCATGCTCTGAAACGAAAGGCACACTTTTATAGGCACATGACAAGTGATTTCCAGTCCCTCCTCCCTCCACATCCTCCCTCCCTTCTGCCTCCGAGCTGAACAGAACCCTGGAATGCGGCTCAGACCAAAGTCCGGCCTCCATCAGGAGTAGAGGAGCAAGAGAGCCTCCCCCCACTGGATCAATAACACGTCCAGCTGCCCAAGGCAAACTCTGAATTTTACCGGCCGCTTGCTTTTCTTATTGGAGGCAGGTGGCTAAATGGCAAGAGGTCTGTACCACAAATAGGAGGGTCCCAGTTCCCAGTGAAACCACTGCTCGGAGAATGACACCTAACTAACCCCCTGACCCTTCATCTGCCCCAGGTGCATCCCAAAATGACTGGCTTTCCCAGCAAAGTGTGGTTTCTGCTAAGAATAGGAATGTGTGAGGTAAAAAGACACCTGAGCAAAAGCGTTCAACTGGTTAAGTAAGTTGTGAAATACCCTCTTATGTTACTGCTCCTCTCAAGTTCTCACAAATCACAGCTAAAACACCTCACTTAGTCAACCCCCTGACCTCTATTGAAACTTAAACAGGTCTTAAATTATTTCTTTTATTCAATACCATTCAAAAGTTTGGGACCAGTAAGATTTTTCATAAATTTTACATTGCATTCCTCTGTCACATGATCATTCAGAAATCATCCTGATTTGCTGCTCAAGAAAAATGTCTTTTATTAATGTTGTCTTTACTGTCACTTTTAATCAACTTAATCTGAATAAAATGCTGAATAAAATGATACATTTCTTAAAAAAAAAAACCCATACTTGACCAAAAACTTTTGAATGGTAGTGTATATTTATACTTTAATTATCCTTATTTAACTATTAGGGGCCATTCACATATCATGTCTAAAAACGCATGTAAAGCGTGGCCACGCCGCTTTCTCCTTCTTTCCGAAGCGCTTGCTCTCCTTTGGCGTCTGTCGTTGCTATGCAAACATGAACTGCGCTCTCCATGATGCTGAGGAAGTTTCAGCAAAGGATAAATTAATTTCTAGCCCTTGCATTACTACAAACAATTTATGGAGATGCGAAATAACACCCACCCTGTATAGCTATGGTCAGCTGCTCAGGCGAGCTTTCGATGTTTTGTTACGGAAAGGCCAAAGCTGATCGGTTGGTTCTTGTCACATGACCTGCGACGTAACATGCATTATTTCTTGTAACATGCTGAAACCTTTTTCTCTCTCTCTCTCTCTCTCTCTCTCTCTCTTTTTTTTAATACACATGCTGATAAAGTAACTCCCATCAATATTTCAGATCTCTGTATTTATTTATTTGCAAAGTAGCCATGTAATAAATGTCATTAACTAAAAATAAACTTAAAATTTAGGATGATTGAAGATCTGACCACTCTAACAAAGATTATATTTTGTGCTAAAGACCGGCTGATTGTACATAATCACACAGCTGATGGGGACTGAATTATAAGTTGTGTATATTTAAGTTATGGAAACTATGTTAAGTTACAATAAAAACACCACAAAGTAAATAACTAGAGCACAAAATATGAACTCATGAAACAGATTTAAAACCAAGTTGAGCAATTAATTTGTCAAGCAGTCAAAAAAGTGTGTAATGGATAATTGTTTGCCATCACTGCTATCATTTACAGTATGCCGTTTCATATGCATATCCACCCAAGGGTGGAATGAGGCACGCCTCCCATGGTGTTTTTCAGTGTGTGCACTTCTGTTTTCACGCTTCTATCTGTGTGCTGCTGTCTGGATAACTCTGATAAGCGCCTTGTCTCAGCCTACATGCAGATCTATTTGCCATTTCACTGATCAGCCGGATGAAACTTTTGTTCACCAAGTGTAGCAAAACAAACCACTGCCGTTTTCACACATACATGCATACTTATCACATACCGCTCTATCTATTGCTGACAAAAACACACACAACCCATGGAATCACTGCTCGAATTCTCCAGCTCTCACAAACACATGCTGAGCTGATAAGACGGAAGAGCAAACAGACTCATTCTAGAAAACGTGATTCCACTGGAACACGCTTCTATTCAGAGAACATTACAAAACAAATCAAAGGTGTTTCTCATTTTTAATTAATCAAAAATGTAGACTAAAACACATTGATCTCATCTGCTAATTACTGCTAAAATCTAAATGTAGTTTAATTCAAATAAGTAATGAATTGATTTTTGACACCACATTAAGTGCGAGTTTCTCTGTGCAGGGTGTTTCTGCCGCGCTCTGGCGAATCTCTCTCCTGTCCTAATTTCTCTGAGAATCTGTCTGCATTCAAACCAGGTTGTACAATGAGGACATTAGTCCTTTGAGACATTCTCTCAGCCTCCCTCTAGCTCTCTCCTCTTTCACACACTCTCACTTTCTCCCACCCTACAATGAGAACCCTACCCCGTTCTCTGTATTTCCCTCCCCTCTTAATACCTGTCCATCATACCATGTCCCCGTAGGCACCAAACAAATGTCAAGTTAACATCTTACCTCAAATGGTTTCTATTCAATTTATCTAGAAAAGGGTTTTTCAAAATGCTGGCAACAAGAGGTTCTGGGGCAAAGTGTAAATTTTGCAATTTAAAATGTTCAGTATACAAGTAAATCTGAATCTAAAAATATTTGTTTCCTCTAACAAATATATTCCTCTATCTTGCAGATAATATTTAATTTCTTTAACTTTAATACAATAGACACATGAATAACAATTATTACATTTTTAAACAACAAGTCTTTATAATATCGCATTCGCTGTTTTTCCACACACTATATACGGTTTTATATATGATTACCTTCGTAATTTAGGAGGAAGGTCCCATGCAATCTTCTTTGCATGAAAAAGTTTGAAAACCCCTGATGCAGAGCTTAACCCTCCTGTGCTCATTAATTTTCCAGTTTCTCTTCTTATCTCACAACATAATAACATACCTCGCAAATCTAGATTATTCCAGAAAAAGTATCCTAAATGGTTTAGGGCTGCAACAACTAATCGGTGAAATCGTTAATAATTGATAATGAACATCATCGACAACAAATGTAATAATCGATTAGTCGTGGTCTGCTCACCGAGCATGGGAAACTGCCAACAGTTGCATCAAATCACAGCACTGAATAACGCATTTCTATGGACAAAACTAAAAATAGTGGAGGAAACAGATTGAGCTGCTGCGGGAAAGGTATGTGATCCAAACTGCCAAAAACTTGAGAATTCTTCAAGTTTCAAACTATTGCATTAGCGTAATGTTTAACATGATTTGCCCTGTTAGGCGCTTTGACAGATGCGTGTGCTGTTTAAAGTGTGATATGTTTTTTCAGCACAAAGGTTTCCTTTTACGGTTATATCCTTATCTGTAAAGTCCAGAATACACCAAGCCGACGGTCAGTCGTCGGCAGATTTTGTGCGTCGGCAAACTAAGTTTTCTTGGGGTGCGTTCACACTTGTCATGTTTGGTTCGATTAAAACGAACCCCGGTGCGATTACTCAGTTAGCGCGGTTCGTTGGAACATATGTGAACGATGCCATCCGAACCCTGGTGCGCACCAAACAAGCGGACCGAGACCCATCTTTTTAGCAAACGAACTCTGGTGCGGTTCGATTGATATATGAACGCAACGCGGACCAAAGACATGTAAACGAACCAAAAACAGGACGTGATGTCACAAGATGCGACTCTACAAGTCAGCTGATTTGACAACACGGAAAGATGGGTGTATCCAAAATGAGTAGAGGGCAAATGTGGAGCAACGAGGAGGTAAAGTGCCTCATCAATATTTGGTCTCTTTGCAGCAGATCTTCGTTTCTGCATACAACGGAGGAAATCCTGGTGCTGTTTTGAATGTTTTGAACATTTTATGAGCTGTTCGTGAGTTCTCAGCTGGTAAAAATAAAACCATATGTACAAATAAAATGTAAAAATTACACATAAAATTATGGCGCTTATTCCAGCACACAGCATTGTTTTGAATGTTCGTAAGCAAGCTCCGTCGTGAAATCAGGTTGTGACCGTATCCCTATGCCTTTGGTTCGGTAACTTTAGATTCGCTGTTAAAAATGCAAGTGTGAACGCTAAGCGGACCAGGACTATATGTTTTATTTTTGTTTTTTGGTCCGGACCAAACGAACCGAACTACAAGTGTGAACGCACCCTTAGTGTGTTCCGCACTGTCGGCTGAAGTTGGTCCTTGATGGCTTTTTTTTTTTTTGGGACGTCAGGCTGTCGGTGAGAGGCAGAACTCTAATTGGTTCTTCAGTAATGTGTGGTTGTTCAGTAAATGAGTCGGTTCACGAGAATAAAAGCAAAAGAAGACAGAACAGACAGAAGGTTGTTTTACGACATCTTACCTTAACACTCGAATGCACGAATATTTTCATTATAAAATGAGCGGAGTGGAATAAAGAACATGATCAGCATGAGTGATATTCAAAACGGTAAGCAAGTGCTGCTTTGTTTATGGTTCGTAGAGATGCAGTCTTAGTTTCGCTTTCCCTTTTGAATGACGAATATAGACCAATTATATCTGCTTAAATAGACAGTTATCGCCTTTATACGCTCAACGAGCGTGCTAGTTGACAGTCATCTGAAGTTCTTCTGGTGCGTTAAAGCACATATTTTTCCCTGATGCAGCCGACATTATGTGACAACACCGTCGGCTTTCGTTACCGCTAGTTTTTTGACGTCGTGTCGGTGTGTCCCGACCTTGAGTGTAACAAATTCACACCAGTACTTCCATTTTGCATGAAGGCTCATCCTGACAGTCTGCATTAAACTTTAGACTTTACTGAATGAGTGTATTAAAAGAAAGAAAATTGGGCATTTAATCCGATTAATCGAAGAAATAATTGGCCGACTAACTGATGATCAAAATAATCGTTAGTTGCAGCCCTAAAATAGTTTATTCCGTTTAACGCAAGTTCATTTTGATATTAAATTAATTAGCTAATATTACTGAAACAGTTCACACGAAACATCAATGTTTTGTGTAAACAAATCGCACGATTCGTTTTGGCAGGTGTCAGAGTGACTACTACAAAGAGAATTAAACAGGAGTGGACCGCTACAGATGACTGCAGATCAGTCCACGAGGTCAAAGGTTATGGGAAAAAAGGAGGCAAAAAGAGCACTCGTGCTGAGGTGAAGGTGGCTGTCTGGCTGGTCAAGAACAAAACAGTGAGGTGGAGAAGTGGGGGAGGAGGATTGTCATTACGGTGGCGACAATAAAAGGTTTAAGCCTGTGACCCCTCAAAGCCAAAATAATGCCAATTAAGCTTTAAGAGACCCTAGCGTGGGTTCAGCCAGTGGCTCTTAGCCCCTGGTCCTATTTGTCAGCTTTAATGACCACTTCAACCAGACAAACAGCTCACATTGTCTGTACATAAGAACTACATCAAGAACAAAGGCAGTACATTTACTGCCTTTCTCGGGTCACGCCTTACCATAACACAGCAGCATTGACCGGTAAGCCACTACACTGACCCTTTGACTTTACAAAGTGAAAACAAATAAGAATGTGGTTTAAATCTGAGTTTCAAAGGCAGCTGCTGCTGCTGCTTGCTGAATAGCATGTGGTTATCTGTGTTTCCTCTGCAAATAATAGGAAAAAGGAAGGACGCATTCAAAACAGCTAAATCTCAACAAATAATTTGTGGAGTATTTTCATTTATCATGGTAAGTAAATCAGAACATAATCTCTCCAAGTTGTGTGCATTATTAAAGCGACTAACCTCAAGAGCCTGGAACTAAGATCTGAGCAAACGGCGGCAGCTACATTGCAGGTCATTTATTCTACACGCAAACAAATGTGTATATCACACTTTACATATTTGCATATTCTTTCTGCAACAAAAACATAATGAAACAATGCTGCTCATTTAAAACAAAACAGAAACAGCAGATGGCAGTATTTGCCCCTCTTGCTATGAAAACATGGAACATTTGTAGTGATTTTTTAAATGAATAATTATTCCTATTTTTTAAATATTTATAACATTTTTATCATTTTTATTATAATAAGTTATCTGTGTAAATTATAAAACGGTAAACTCACTGCAAATTTTCTTCACCGTTTTTTTCTTAATAGACTAGAAACACCTGCACAAGCCCACAATGGACCTTTTGTATGCACGCCTGTGTGCAGGCCTTGAAATAAAAAGGCTTAACAACAAGAAAAAGTAGAAAACTCACAGGTCTGTTGCTGCATGAGGCAAAGGAGCGGCACCTTGCGTCGCACCATATGAAGCTCTATTGCCTCCTTTTGGAAATAAATGGAAGTTCTTGAGGACTTCATTTCAGTCAAGACAGCTTGATTCGTGTTGTACTAGGCTGCATTTTACAGTTTGTTTTATTCCCTATGGCATTTAGACACATGTTAAATGTTTTTATCTAAATCTAAAATTTAAAGATTACTTTTTCAAGACCCAAATATTAGGATGTGGGAATGCAATACATGAATGTACAGAAATACATTTTTCTTTAGTCTTTTACAGTAAACTTTTTCTTTCATTTGCTCAATAATATCCTGTTCCTTAACAAAACAAAATCCTATATATGAACAAAAAAGAATAATACTGACATCTTACCTGAAATGTTCTGGTTAGGACTGCATAAATATGAATCATCTGTCCAAAACAGAAGTTTCACTTGAAAGATTCAGACCTCTTCATTTCCACATTCTGTGACAACACAAACAACAAGCTACTGAACTCACTTATTGGGTCTCTGAATGCAAAGTGAAAAAGCAAAGACTATAATATCAACACTGAAAAGCAAACGCTATTCCGGTGAGATGTCTGCGGGAGAGCCAGGGGCTCAGTGTCTTTACACCCTCTGTGTGCGCGCGTGTATGTGTGTGCTCCTTTCACTCCACATTTACGTGCCTTAGCCATCGGCATTACACTAATATATGTCTTGTCTTTAAGGAGGCACTTCCCTTTTTTCTCTCTTTTTGACTGGAACTGAAATCAATGGTCACGCAATTACAGAATGTGGATTTGTCAACCGACTTCTGGCTGCTAAAGTGCGTGTGGGGAGCACTATACAAATACCCAACAAGAAGTTCAATAAGAGCCGTAGCACTGCTGATTGCCGACTACGGTCCCATCAAAACCAGATGGCCAGTTCCAGGTGTTTTATTCTGTCGAAAGGCAATATTGCATATTGGCAAAGAACATCAATGCTCACTCAAACGTCTCAAGGCGGTCTATTGACTCTCCACCAGGGAGCAGAGTCAACCATTTGGAAGTTATAGCTCCTTTCAAACTGTTTTAAGATAGGAACAAACGTTCGGAGCTGGAAAGTGCTGTCTCGAGAGGCTCCGTCACCGATAATTAGTGATCAATCACGAATTAGTTTAAAAGCTTGAAAAGAACACAGAGAGCATTATTAGATTGCAGAGATTCACTGCTCTCCAATAATGACTTGGATTTTTAGAGGAATGAAACCCTCCGATCGTTTGTCAGTCTCCTCTATTGCCAATCAGGCCCATTAATCAGGGGAAGGACCGACCGGTCCACATCTGAAAGATCACAGGTGCCAAACAGAAAGGAAGAGGGGGAAAAGGCTGCTTTACAGCTTGTGTAATTAGAGGACGTTAACACAGATGGAGACAACTGCTTCAGGTTCATCTCTATGGGGGTAAGTATGCTTTAAGCATTTAATAAGTTTAATGACTAGGTCTTAAAATGCTAATCAGAGAGTCTTTTGTGTTATGTTTAAACCGAATAGCTAAACTGAAAGGTGTTTGCCGAAAAAGTTTTTTTTTTTTTTTTTTTTATCACGTTTTAATTGTACATAATGTACTTATGTAGAGGTTTAAAATTGCACTCATGTAACATATGTCTGGAGTTTGCTATCGAAACCATTCTCTCGCATAAGGAACTCTAAAAGTAGCTGACCTGAAATGACTGGCTCTCTGTAATTGAACAAATGCATCAATGCTGCATTTGTTCAATTTAATTTCAGGATGCTGCTAGAGGGCATGTTTATCGAAGAAAACAAATGTCTAATAGATTAGATTAGCCCACAAATCACAGGTCAGAGGAAGAAGCCATATGACAGGCTACCTGGGGTAAAACCAGGACATTAAAGATTTAATATTGTTGTCCTTAAGAAACCAAGGACCAAGGACGTTTTTCGTGGTGACACAAGGGCCTTACTGATTCAGTATGAAGCTAAAACTTAAAAAAAAAAAAAAAAAAAAAAAAGTTATAGTTTATACCTCAGTTTCAGTTAACATTAACACAAGAAAAATTCATATTTTTGGAAAAAGTGCTATTAATACTCACATTTTTTTTTTTTCAAACTATCCTCTACTGTTGACGTGCCAGGTCTGCACAACAAAACCAGGCCAATTCTGATAAAGGCGCGAAGCCACTAATTGACTGAATTGATATTTTCAATCGACTTGTTTCGCGCCATAACAGGTACGTCACCTGCAAAGGCGTGAAACCGGATGACAGCAAATGAGATAAAGGCGTGAGACGCTTGACTGTCTTCTCAAAACTTTCATCTCCAGATTATGAAGATAATGGGAGCGCTCTCAAATAAAGAGCGGATTTCTTTAGGGATACTTCCTGGCCCAAATTCGGGACGTAATTTAAATCAAACGAATTGGCTTAAAGTAATTTAAATAGCCGAACGCAAATGAATTACCTATTTTTTTAAATGATGATATCAGCAGTAGGGATGGGGGGATGGGAGGTAAAGCCATACAGCTATTCGTTCGAATCATTTCCGTGAATCGATTCTTTCAAACAGTGCTCTAAACATCCCAAATAAAACCATTTCTAAGAACATATCTTGTGTGTTTATCAAGTAGGTCATGAGAGTTCATGTATTCCCATTCATATGCGTCAAATAAACGACTCCACTCAAAAGAAAAATTCGTTCAAGGACCTCTACAGGTTATCCTTGAAAGGGACTTTATATAAAGTCTCTGGTTTTTGCCACGAGTCACTAATAACATCAAATAAAAATAGCACCTTTTCAAATTTGAAGCATCTGTTTACACAAACATTGACTTTTTCCATGTAGGCTATTAGTCTAAGAATTTTACAGAAATGACTTAAAATATGGGATATTTGACAGTAGCCTAAATGACATGAGCTAGTCAAAAAACAGTATGTTAACTTAATGTTTTAATAATATGGGCATCATACTACAAAGTTTATGCAAGGTAAACAAAATGGTAATTTAATGAAGGCTTCCATGTAAGGAAAAGCCCACTTTTTCAAAACTTAATTTTGCGTCATTATCTTATGCTCACTGTCTAACATGTTACATTAAACATCAAATATGTTCTGATTGACTGTTATTGTGCCGCATCACCCTGGTTTTTCACAACTCATTGTCAGCGTTGACAGACAAACAGCTTATAGCTGGAAACTTACCATTATTCGACTGGTTGTAAGCACCAGTAGCCTAGCCGCACTAATTTCGCAACAATAATTATTTTTTTCAAACAGGTTTCCAGAACACAATTGACCCGTCGCAAAGTTTGATTGACAGACGATCTGACCAATCACAGCCCCGAATCCGCCATTTTATCTGACAAAGCAGTCAGGGGAGATTGTAGATTATTGTTGGTGAACTTGAACTTCAAAAATTGTATGTACTCACGTCTTTCCGCGCTTGAAACAACATTGATGTCCATTCATGTTTATTTGAAGATATAAATGAGCTAGTATGAAGAGATGGTCGGTTCACGAGCCGATTGAAGGAGCTACAGCGGTCTGTCACGACACATTAAAGAACCACATCCGGTATTTGATGTTTAAACTTCTTTAAAAATGACGACATTAAATATGAAACTGTTTCACATGTCCTCTTTGCTCGGATGTATTTTTCACTGCGTGAAAACTTTGCGTTGTTGTGAGAGCGCACGGCTTGTCGGACAAAGCAACGGTAATTTAAGGGGGCGGGTCTTTGGGAAGGGTCACTTGCCTGTCATTGGTCAAAAAACATTTTATTACATTTATTTTTTTTTAAAAAAATTACACACTTCAGCTTTAATGTAAAGATATTACAAATGCATCTAATATCCATTCAGCTATGCTAAAACAAATACACTTTTTATGCATTCAAGTTACATTTGCATGAGAAATAATTGAGACATGACTGCCTTTAAGCTCTTTACCATCTCATTGCAGAATTGGACATATTTGCATGGCAGATAATGATCTTTAATCTTTATAAATAAGTGCTGCATTATGCCACTGTGCATTTTGACCTGTTAAAGTGATAGCCAATGCCCTGAGAAAGCCTTTTTAAAGGCTCAGTAAACACTACCACAAATGTCCTTTTTTCAGTGCAGTCTCCTGTCCACCTGCAAACAAAAATTCTGCCACATCCTGTATCAACATCTTATTTGCATAACTTAAACATAGATGTGATTAGATCGGTTTAAAAGTATTTTCAGTTGTGTGCTTCCAGTGCAGGTAACATTTCAGTCTCTTGTGGAATGACCCTGCAGATAAGGTCATTCTTGCTGTAGGGTCTCTCTCCAGCTGAAGCTGTGGTTGGGCCCATGAGTTAAAGGAAGAGTTGGTGGATCCACTAGCTGCCAGACTCCTGAGTCCCCTTGCTCCTCACAGGCACAGAGACCGAGGTATGGAATCTGAACGGAAAGATCGGCTTCCATAAAGCATCACTTTTAAAGTGTAAAATTCAAACGTTTCAAGTAACAGGATGAAACTAACCTTTCGGACTACTTGCACAAAATCTTTAGGATTCTGAGGAGAAAGACCTTGGATCTGGCGAGTACAGGCCTCCAAAGAGGAAGCGTGTCCCACGAACAGAATATTTTTTCCTGAAAGACAAGGGGGTTATTAATAAAGATCAATTGTGCCGCACATATCCTCAAAAGTGAAGTCAAAGTATTTTGATCGCCTCCTGGTGGCTGGATGCAGTATTTTTTACAGTCTATAGTCAAGATTTGTGAGGGAGAATCATACATAGTCCAGTAAAAGCAGCATTTTTGATCACTCACCCTTATTTTTGCAGTATGTCAAAATGTCTTTGGTCACCTGGTGGCTCCGATTAATATACGTGTCATACGCCTCTGAGACGGTTAGCTTGCTAATGGGGATGTGTGGTCTGTGGAAAGGCAGCTGTTAGGACTGAATTTGAAATGTAAATAGCTCCTGCACAGGCCACAGAATATGATCGCTCCAGTTTTTACCTGTATGTTGTGTCTACATTAAGGTTGGCTGCAGCAAGTTCTGTGGGGGGTATCCAAGCAGGCAAAGATGTTCCTGACACCCATTTAGTCCACTCAAAAAGGCCAGGCTCCACTCGAATGCTTATTCTGCCATCTTGCTGCATTCCTAAAGCAGTACATGACGTGTCACTGAGCATTTAAATATAAAATTTTTAATTAAAAATAAATTACTAAAGTGAATGTCAATAAAGATTTAGCCCAACGGTGTCATTCTTCATTATGACGCAGCAGCACACAACTTTATACATGAAAATATATTGTCACCATTTATATTTTAAGAAGGGGTCCCTCACAAGGGGATCATCATATTTGAAGGTTCATAAATTTGAAGGTTGAAAACCCTGGTCTGAAAGACATTTACTGTACATGCTCCTATTGGAATTATCCTGTAGTCCTGAATATCTTTGTAAACACTGCACTGGAGCAATTTTTGACAACAACTGAATCAACTCAATTCTCATTCATATCTTTAACCAGTTATAAGAGACATAATTCTTCCAAACATAGAATATGGCAAATTCAACCCCTCTTTATATCAGCTGTTCTCAAAGTGGGGTCTGTGACCACTAGCCAGGGGGTCCTCGAAATAATTTCCCGGGCTTCCAGATTTTCTAGACTATAGCCTTTGCCACATTTTTAATCATCTGAAATGTGTTGCAACTTATCTTCCAAAGTGATTTATGTAACCTAATGCATTTCATTTCAAATATTCAAAACTTAGACACTTAGAGGTTTTTATAGGCGTATTTCACAGAGACCGAGATGGCAGAAGCGCATCCTTATTGCTTTATTTTACAAAAGACAAACGTATAATTTGAATGCACACAAAAATACAATGCCTTTTACAATTTCGAATGATGTCTTACTCTTATCTGTATGGCGCCACATGCACAGACACACACATATCAGTTCCAGCATAGCTGACTGGACATCACAGCCTATTCATCACCATCAAACTAAAAATGGAGTCAACCAAACATAGAAAAAGGTAACTGGCTCAATTTTAATTGTTGTGTAATGTGTAGGCTGTGCCGATTAGCATCACCACCGCCTTACCGCTGCACTTGTGTTATTCCAAAACCATTTTGCGCATGTAAAGAATGCTGTTTCCAGATTATTACGTGGATATTAGGGCAGGAGTGAAGTACAAAGCCTTGTTTATATAACAAATAATAGTTTGAATTGTGAAGTTAGATTTGTGCCGAATGACAGAGGAGCCCAATGCCAGTTTCAGTTTCTCTTTAAATAATAAATGCCAGTATAATCTGTTTATTTTTATTAATTTTTGTTTTGTTCTCAATAGGCTTGTGTTAAATTGAAAGGATTTATTGTGGAGTGAGGGGAACATGTTTACAAAGATTTTTATACCGGAATTTTACATGATTTTTTAATGAACTCAACAATGGTGCGACATCCTCGGGTGCAACTTCATTTCTGGAAAATAAGGTCAATTATAAAATTGTGCTATATTAATAAAAAAAAAAGTGTTTTTACAGGGGACCATTTGCTGCAATAAAAAAGCATATTATTTTTATTACTTCCACCCACATTAACTGGTTTTATCAGTGTTATAATTATGAGGTACCTGGAACATTTTCTACCTTTTAAGGGGTCTCTGGCCAAAAAAAGTTTGAGAATCCCTGCTTTATATAATGTTGGTATTCTTGTCCATTACACCTCTGCTGCCTGCAGATTTCTGACTATTTTACATACCTCTGAGGATTTCGTGAGCTGTCTGGACACATCTGAGACTGGGTGAGCAGTACACAAAATCAATACTGGTATTACTTTCAAGCAGAGCCTCACCTGGAAATCAGACAGAAGACATAAAAAGAGCATGATGGACAATTCAATTGGGGAATACATGTGAACATTAAAACACTGTGCAGACATACCCACTATCTTAGCCTGTATAGATCCAACCACTGTGATAGGAGCATCCATTTCATAGTCCCTGTGTCCTCCACCCCAGGCAGGCAGTGCAGCAGGCATATTCAGGTTACTCCTCACGTACCTGCCTACAGGAAGACAAACTGAGCTGGCAAACTAACAGCACCCAGTGAGCGAGGCGCCACGACCCGTCTGCTCAGATTACCTTTGGAGTCAGAACACTGTGAGAGCCAGTGTTTCCCAAACACAACATCCATTCTCTCTCCATGCCGACATACAAACAGGGTCCTCTTAGGGGGCCGAGACTGGATGTTGGAGCGAAGCATCTACCATCAACAGCACAAAATGTGTATACCATTAGTGATTGCACAAACCTAAGGTTAAAAATGAACTCAAAAGTGTTTATTTGTCGTGAATAATTAGGCACCTGCATAGGTTGGCAAATAACACTCATGATGGCAGACTCTCCCAGCTTTGAGTTTTCAAAGCATCGAATGTTGAGCAGCCCATCCAATGCTTTGCTCTCTTTGCAATACTTTTCCGAAGGAGAAGTACAAAAGAAGGAGTGCGACCTGTTTGAGGAGCATGAAAAGAGTTAAACGCACTGCAAAACATTGTCTTTGTAAACATTTAACACTCATTCAGACAATAAAAGAAAGAACATTTTAAATGTTCTGACTATGTGAGTGGTGTTAATCGTGATTAGTTAGGCTTTCTAAGGGTACGTTTACGCAACAACAATGTACAAAAAACGGAAAAGGTTTTCCTTTGCATTTTTCCCGTACAGACAACAACAATGTCAAAACAATGCCCGTTCACACAGATCCACGAAAACGACTAAAAACACTGTATTATTTATACCAAGCCATTTTCAAAAGTTTGTGTTTTTAAGCCCCTAAAACAACATTCATGTCAATTAATGGAATTTTAAATTATTTTAGTAGCACCAGTGTTGTATAAATGGCCCCTAAGTTTGCTAAGTAGTTTTCAACATGTTTCTATGTGTTTGACTATTAATTTCAGGGTTTGTTCAAATGCTTAAAGGGATAGTTCACTCATTATTTACTCACTCTCATGTCATTCCAAACCTGTATGACTTTCTTCTGTGGAACACACACAAAAAATTTATATTGGTGTCAACATTGGACCCCATTGACTTCCATTATATGGATTAAAAAAATGCTGGGACATTTCTCAAAGCAACTTCTTTTGTGTGCCACAGAAAAAAAAAAAAGTCATATAGTGTAGGAATGACATGAGGATGGCTGCATCCAAAATTCCATACTTCCTTACTATATATTAGGTGGAAAACACTATGTGAAAAAAGCAGTATGTCCAAATCCAAGAATCCAATGGCCACTTTAATATCTCATGAGGCCTGACGCTGGTAGGTCACATGACAATGACAACATGCCGAGTGTAGTACGTCTGGATTACATTCATACTACATACATTCATGCTGTTTAGAACATACTTTTTTATGGATGCAAAGTAATTTCTTATTCAAAAGAAGTACCTACTCAGGAAGTATGAGATTTCGGGTGCAGACGATGAGTATGTTTTAGGAGAACTTTCCCTTGAGCCCTTAGCAATGTGAACGAGCCTTGCTGAGAAGTGATCACAGCATTTGGAGAACTTACCCATGAAAAACCCACGTGTCAGACTCATCAGCAGGGCTCACATAATTCTCAGGCAGCAGTCCAGAGATGCCTGTTCCCAGAGACGTGCCATGCACCCAGCCCTCACTGGTACTCATTTGCTCCACTGTAGATGAGAAGATAAAATCTCCTGGCACCAGTTCCAGCTCATCATCATTCTGAGGAGTGTAGGGGTACAGCACTCGCAAAGTCTGACGGTGAAACAGAGTTTAGTGTGCATTTGCAAGAACTAGCAAAACATTAAAACTTCTTGAATGAGATTAATGGTAGGACATAAGGTGCAATTGGGCCTCACCTCATGATTCGCAAATCGTATGTCCCGCGAAAAGAGGGCAGCTAGCCAGTCACAACCCAGCTTCACCTCAATCCCTCTTGCCAACTTTTCCAAGGAAGAATAATGATTGGTTGGGAAGTGATAGGCTAGAGTCAAATGAAGCTGCTTTTTATGCGGTTCCACATGAACATCTATGAAATAAATAAATACATAGTGTCATGAGCATTTTTTTTTCATAAATTTATAATCATTCTTTATTCAAATCCCCATTTTGATTAATGAATCTGTGTCATTTCATTTGAACAGTTTATTTAAAACAAATCATTCAGAATGTCTAATTGTTTAGCCATTCATCTTGGACAATTATAGATTTAATTCATTAATGAAATGATTTCATCATTTACTCACTCTCACGTCTTTCTTTTTTTTTTTAAGTAAGCCAAAAAAAGTAAATGTGTTTGCTACTCGACTCCATATATTGAAAACATATAGTGTCTGTGGGCTGTCAAGCTCCAAAAATGAAAAATAAAAAGATAAAAATTTTATTCCAATTAACGAAAATGATTTTTATTAGTTTTACTGGTAACACTTTACAATAATGACCAATTAGTAAACATTAATAAATGCATTATCTAACATCTACTAACATTTTACTAATCTTTGTTAATGAAAATACAACCTGTTCTTCGTTAGTTCAGGTATATTAAATAATATTACGATACAACTTTTGATGTTAATAATGTATTAGCTGATGTTCATTTCAACATTTACTAAGATTAATGAACACTTTTACTGTATTTTTAATTATTAGTTGATCTCAACTAATATAGTTAACTAACCTTAAGAAATGGAACCTTGTTGTAAAGTGCTACCGTTTTAGACAACAGTAACAACACTTGAACAGAACAAAATTCATGTCCATTATTCGCTAATAATTAAATCTTTAAAAATGCCCTGCTTGTTAGAGCCGATAGCCTCATTGGCAGCACTCCAACATTGGCACAACTACACCTCTGGCGACCTGAGTTTGAGTCCCCTCTCTCTGTCCCATGCAAACTGTCCTATTAAATAAAGGCATAAAAAGCCTTAAAATGTATTTGTTTTATTATTATTATTTATTTATTTTCAAAAAATGCACTGCTTTCATTGTATTGAAAAAAGAAGCTTGGACATTCTGCTAAATTTCTACATTTATGTTCCAAGGAAGAAAGAAACTAATACGGGTTTGGAACAACATGAGGATGAGTAATAAGCTGATTAGAAAAAACGTGAGCACTATGAAGGCACCATCTGTGACAAATGCTCTGATCACGCCTCCCCACCAGCTTTAGTGGCAGCCTCCATCGCGAAGTCAGCCGCAAACTTCTTCAGTGTCTCAGCCACCTGCTCCTCCACAAAGAGGCCTATGAAGTTGGTGGAGGTGTATAGCTCCAGGGGCAAAGGGCTCGGGAAGCCTCCTCTCCACTGATTCACTGTAGACTGCAGCGCTTCACACAGAGCCACGAGTTTATTATCTGGACACTGTAAATACATCAAATGAAGAAATGCAAAAAAACTCCACAACATAATTACAATAGGTCAAGATTAAAATAGAAATTGTGACTCACCATAAAGAACTGGCAGAGAGTGATATGTGGAAATATGTTGTGAGCTTTGTTCTTTCCGCAAGTCAAGCGAGACTGCTGCCAGAAATGGGAAAGCTGGTTTTGTAAAGGCCCACTGGGGCGCAGGTAGAGCACATACTCTCTGGGTAAAGGGTCATCCAGGAAAGGGTCGTCCAAATGTGAGAAAAGCCTAAGGAGACACATGCACCTGATCATAAATGCCACAGCATAGCTAAACAAGCATATAAAGTCTGTGTAATTGTAACCATCAATACATTATTCTGCTTGTATTGTGTTTAGAACAGCTGGATTGATGCAAATGAAACACTAGAGGGCAGTACAATTCCTGAAGACAGATGCCACTGTCCTGCAGAGTTTCGCCAGAGATGGTCTTATTATTGGGAGATACGAGGGTCCGTGGCTCTTCCACTGTAACAGCTGGATCATGTGTGCCTTGATAACCAATCACATTACAGCCTTGAAGTCATTGAATTTCATGCAGGGTTGCCACTGTTTGCGGATACCATAGAAATGAATGAGAAGTGCCGTGAACTGAATCATAACCTGTTGCGAAATTGACCGCGACTTCTCTTAAAAAACTACTCTTTTTTTGTTGTAAACTCTAAAAGTCGAACAATCAAAAACTGTTTAAAGATTAGCCGATGGACTGTCTATATTAAATGTTTCCTCACAAAAGCACCTGCGGTTTGAAGGGAAGGAGACATGAGGTTGTTTGGTTTTTTTATGGATGTCAATGGAGGAGAGGCTTCACTACACTGAATAAACTGCTAACCGTCTGCCAATCTTCAACATGTCTACTCTTCAGCATTAGTTTTGGATTGATCTATTTGTAGAGTTTACACCAAGAAAAAAATGCTGTTTAGAGAAGTTATGCTTCAGTTTACAGCAGTTCTCAGTTCATCATTTCAATGGTACCCGCAAACAGTGACTGGCAGTCACGCAACTCTGAACGAAATTCAATGACGTCAAGGCTGTAATGTGATTATCAAGACACATGTGATCCAAGTTAGCCATTATGCTTTTTCCAATGGTAAAGCCACAGACCCTTATTTCTCCCAATAATAGGACCATCTCTGACCCAGGTCTTAAGACGAGCCAATTCAAGCATGGTAATAGTCTGAGGTTCAATTAGGAAATCTCACCAGTCACATGCAAGCTGGACACTTCTGCCTCCAGTTGATGCCAGAGCTTTTAGCCTGTAAAGACAGAATATTGAAGAATTACCAGCAGCTACAAGTGACAATCATTCATCCTGTATCCAGAAAAGAACATTGGAATTTAGTTAGAACATGTGGAACATGGGTGCCTTGACTTTATAAGAAATAAAATTTAGAATGTATTGGGCCCGACAATCATTCCACACCATTCAAGCCAGTGAAAAAAAAAAAAAAAGACCTTTTTTTTTTTTTTTTTTTTACAAAATTTACTGTTGAACGCTTGAATCTCACTGGTTGAGATGAATGTTTTAAGGCGTACAGTTATTTTCAGGGAAATGCAAAGATACAGTAGTTTCAGGACAGCAATAGAACCAAAACCCACAACACTGACCTAATAAAATTATTTCTATGGGTTTTTTTTGCCACAAAAGTACGTTTTATTATCTACGGAAAGCACATGCCCTCTTTCTTCCACTCAAACGCACACACACTCACACAGAAACGTGTCGTCAGCTCTGCACTGAAGATTTTATTCAGGCGTGGGATGAGATGCGGAAGAAATTAGTCCTTCACACAAGAGGGTTTTAAGAACAAAAACCTGACAAATGTCTTTAGGTGTGGTGACATATGTTTCTAATAAGTAATTAGATAAGATTTATGGTGTGAATGTGTGCAGTGTACGTTGTAGACCAAAACATCGTCAAGAGATAGGGACCCCTTAGGAAAACAAAACTACTACATGGGAAAATACATTTTTACACTTTAATTTTTTGAAGTGCTTTCACTTCGGCAATAATCTGCTCTTTAAAAAAAAAAAAAGAAAAAAAGAAACCAGAAAACAGGCTCAGTCGGGGAGCTATTTCTCCTGCGGCCAATGAACGAACACTGTATCATTATGATTTAGGGTTCATCACACCGGTATAAGTAAAACATATTACTTGACATTATTATAAAGTTCACTTTTGTGTGTTTAGAAACAGTCATGCACACTCTTTAAACACACTGTGTGGCCTTTTATTTAATTATTATTATATTATTTTCAAGTAGTTTTAAAAAAATATATACCAAGATTTGAAGTACACTACAAGAGCATTCAATAAAATAAAGCATACTTCTTTTTCACAAGAGTGTGCATATTTTGAGAACAGGTAAATTAAAACAATATGCATAAATGGTTTAGCTAATTTACTGCAAGGGATTCAGTTCAGCTAGGTTTTTTCTACTCCAGGTATTTCAGCAGTTCATATTAATAAATTTAAAGTTAACCCCTTAGCATTTCTTAGGTCTCTTTTGAATGGTATTTGTGCCACTGGTGAAACAGTAGAATGCTAATTTTTTCACTGTATGGAACAGCTGCATATAATTTAAGTGCATTAAGCATCTAGTGTTGTGCAGCATACAGTATGAGAACACGCTACATGAGCTGTTGTACAAGAGCCAAGATGCACTTTTTTGCGGTGGACCATGTGTCTTTTTGAATGTAACAGACTACGTGCTCAAACCGTGACTGCATGTTTTGAGGTCTGTTGCAGAGCAGAACGTGTGTAAAAAGAGATGAGATATTTTTATGATTTCTATCATGTGAGCAGTGAAAAAGAGCCGATATGCTGCGTAGGAGAGGTGATCACACCTCTCTCACACCTCAGTGTCTGATTCACACTGCAATTGCTTCTTGAAGTGAGAACACTGCTTTAAAAATGCTTTTTAAGATGCACCTTAAAATGGAAATCATTTCTGTATTAAATGCAGTTTTTTGGGTCATATTTTCTTTGATCTTGATAGTTTTGTTCATGATTTTCAAAGGTCTTCTTTGAAACCTCTTTATTTGACTAGCTTCTACCAAGTGATTATTAATACTTTATAGACTATAGAACAGTTCTATATAAAACAATAGTGACCATCTCCCTTTAAATACTTAATATAAAATTGCATAAATAATCATTCATATTTATTTAAAAGAATTCAAAGAGCAGTTTCATGTCGATCCTTGTATAACTGGGCAAGATCGAAAAGGGATTTAGAAAGTAATTAGTTATAAGTAATTCAAAACCTTTTACAGAGAGTAATTAGCACAGTAATCCAATTACACTGTTGATGATATAATTAGTAACTAGCAATTAATTACTTTTCTTTAGAATAACTTACCCAATACTGCCCACACATGACATGTGGGTGGGGAAGGTCAAGGATTAACAGTTCCCATGAGCTTTCCCATGACTTACTAATACATAAACACGGTTTACTCATTCATTCCCTTGTTTTAAGTAAACCGTCTGCACAATATAATAATTCGTTTCCTTGTATTACTAAACCGTGGCCACACTGTAATAATTCGTTCCTTTGTTTTAGTAAAATCAAAAAGAGAAAATGAATTAGTTCAGTGTGAGAACGAATTCTTAATTTGTGGCCACAATATACATTTTGTGTATTTAGACTCAGAATTGTTCCTAGGCTAAAGGATACTGTGACCCATGGTGACCCAGCAGTTGGAATACATAGTGTCATCAGAAGAATTAACTGTCATTAATTCATATATGAAACAATGCTTCCCAGCCATTGACAGAATTCTCCAAGTGTGTCCGACTGCATTGCACAGTTCTACCGTAACGATTCGTCACTCGGATTAAGATCCATAAGCAGGCTTTATTGAAAGTGAGATAGTCAAACAGGCAATGATCAAGAAACAGCAAATAGGGATAACATGGAATGGGCAGATACGTGGTCAGATCACAGTCCAGGATCAGGTCAGGCAGAAAACATTCAGTAAACGACGTACAGGCAGCAAAGGGTCAAAAACAAAAGTCAGGGGTTCAGTAACCGGTAATCCAACACAAAATAACGCTCAGAAATGTCACCAGGGGAAAACAAGACCTTGCACTGAGCGCAGGTCTATGAGTCACTTAATTAGTCCCGATGATTGGTTTCAGCTGTTAGAAGTGATCAGTGCCGAGGTACGGGGCTTATGGGAAATGTAGTGAAAGGGTGTGTGAGTGTGCAAATGTAAATATTCGGGTGATGGTGCCCTCTGATGGCCAGAGGAGGGAATCACGGAGTTCGTCTCTGTGACAACTACCTATCAATTACGCGTCCCCTATAAGGAAACAGCCATTGGAGACGTCATCATAGCCCCTCCCTCTGAAATTGTGAGGTCATCACTAGTACTGCTCTTCACTTTCCTCATAAGGAACACAGATTGTACAACATCACCAGTCATTGTTTCCATCAGTTTTTAAAGTAACTTAATTATGAAACTCTACAGTAAATTATATTTTTTATGAAAGGGGTAGATTTAGGTGGGGGTAGGTTTCTAGCTATAATTACCATAGTATAATTTTTTTTGCTTTACAACTAGTTGTTATTTCATACTTAAAAAGCAAGCTCATCTTCCAAACATTTCATACATAAAACACAAAATAATTTACTTCAAAAGATTGTTTTAGTCAATAATGACATCCACGCTTCTTCGCTTTTTGTAGTATTTTCATTTCATTTTTATTTGACAAAAAGTAGCGAATACACTCAATTCGTCAAGGATAACACAATCAAGTTTAAGATAAAACTTGTTTCCATTGTGGTCCTTGATGTAAAAGCGACGTAGGCGACGTAATTTGCAGGGGCATAGTTTATAGTACAGAGGGAGGCAGACAGACCCTTCTCGAATTTACCGGCTTTCTGTGTTTTCACTTTTTTGTATCACACAACTTCTGAAAGAGTAGAGAAGCACCGGATCAAAACAAACAAAAAACAAGCGATAAAAGCATTGCTTATGAATGCTGTAAACAAAACAAAAAAACATTTGTTTAAAGTGTTGCTTTTTTTTTTTTTAAATGACACTTACCCACAATCAAGTGTTGATTAAAAAAAAAAGAATGCATGAAGCTAGAATAAAAACATTGGCTCTGTACTTTGTTTTGATATGTTGCTTGTTCAGATATTCATACAACCAAATATTCTGGGGGCCATGAAAATTTTGTGAAAATTATGAAAAATGCAGGGGAATCAACTTAAAAAACAAAAAAACAAAACGCTGGTAGGGAAAGAGTTAAATTAAACTTGGCAACGGACTTAATAAACCAGGATGTTTCATGTGGCAGACATTTAAATGTTTTTGGCTTTGCAGTATACATTTAAAAAGGATTATATGAATTTTTTTCTCGCCTAAAATGTATGCTCCTTTTTAACACCCTTCACAGACAAGGCTTAGACTAAGTCTATATTTTATTAGGCCTTAGATTAATTAAAATATTAGGCCTTAGTTTAATTAGGACATTTAAGAAGTTTTTATAAAACTACTGACAAAGTTGCTTTCAGTTATAAAACACCTCAAACATGCATTCAGTCTGGAACTAAGCCTTGTCTGTGAAACCAGCGGAATGTGTGTAACCTTTAAGATGTTCATGAAAAAAAATGTCAGGGTAAGAAAACACCCAAATTTCCAGAAAACTTGGAACCTGCTGTCATTTGAAGAAGAGGTCAATTTAACAGCATTTGCGTGACCAAACAAGCCTCTCGTTGAACAAAAAACACATTGTTAGACTGTTCCAGTTCTGAAAGCACAACAGAGTGAGATTGTGACTGTGGTTACATGGGATTATAGAGTGTATTAGTGCTTCAGACTGTGTGAACAGGTCATCATAAGACCTCACATAGCCTTATTTCAACCATTACCACTGAAGCGAAACCTCAGGGTATACCAGGACTTCCCCTAAGCTCTTCTGCAACGACCTTGAACAGGAAAGAGTTTACCCAAAGTCACGGACAGTCTGTGCGTATTTGTTTGCTGTGAACCAGATCTCTAAATGTTAAAAAGGTTGCATACAACATTGTAGAAAGCAGGAGCAAAAATTTGGTTCATCAGATATGATAGACAAAATAGCAAGTTAGATAAAGGAGTTAAAAACTGACCTTTTAGTTATTGCTTCCCTGTGATGGTTTGGAAAGGTTTAAACGAAGCAAATTTTGTTATAAAATTCATACATTTTAAACTTAACAGCAGTCAACATGTGAACATAAATTAGATTGCTAGAGCATGTTATTAAACAAAGAGATTAAGAAAATACAAATAAACAGAAATAATATTCCCATGATCGCATACATGCTCAACAACATGCAAATTATGGACAAATGAAAGGGATTTTTTTCCTTTTTATAAATACCAAAGTGTGCTTTACAATCCACATGAGACAACCACTAGGCTAAATATTGTATTGGTATTAGCCAGATCTAATATATATATATAAAAATATACATAACATGTCTCAAGACTGATATGATATGGTTAGTTGCATTATATTATTTGCATTGAACTTTTTTTTTCCGTTTCCCCATTTTCTTAGAACAGACCTGCACTTTTTCATAATAAAGAGGCCCAGATCAAGTCATCTCACCCTACACTGTGGTAGACCTAATCACAGTGGTGACAAGCCCTAAATACTTCATCAGTACGTGCGCCGCGTGAAACAGAAAAAGAAATCGAAGAGGTTTACAAGTTAACAAGGCGATGACAAAACAGATCCTTTTTGATCTCATTTCATGCAAAAAGCTCTTGACAACATAAATTATTAAACACTCATACCAAGCATGATATCGGAAAACATCGACCGATTAAAATTTAAAGTAGGTCATAACGCTTAAAGCAATTTTTCCCCATCATACAACCAAATATACCAAGATAAAAAACTGAATAACCTCCCACACACGCCTCAAGCGCAACCTGTCATGTCCTAAGATGCCTTTTTATGTCTTACGCACTATTTCCAATTTACCGTGTATTACTCATATACAATTTGCTGAAGGGGTGCAGTGGGGGTGAATCTTTACACATTCCAGTGACACATAAGATAGTGAATCTCAATTATGACAAAAAGCTGTGATCAGCAAAGTCTTTTATGGCTATTTTGCTCAATGAATTTGTACATCTATATCCTTGTGTATTGAAAAAAAAATGTAAATGTAAATGTAAAATGGAGAAGGGGAAAAGATTTAGCATATTCAAAAATAATCATTTGACCAACTACTTCCTTTTTTGCCACATCTCACTTACAAGAGCAAAATCTTTGCATTGTATTTGTGGTATCATAAGTATACCATGACTTAGCATTAGCAGCAAACAAGATTACCTTTACAGGTTAATGTTTACTATCTGAACACAGTTAAGATAAATACACTTTATTCAGCTCTATTTTTTGTTCTTGTTTAATGATGCATTTAACTACTCGGATAACCTCCAAAGCATCTTTTAATAATCATCCAGCTGACCAAACAGGCATAAACACACCTTTCACTTGGCTCTTTGGGGAAATCCCACAGCTCAGACCTCTGCATCCCTACGTTTCCTGTTTACAGATCTTCCGTTCAGTCGGATTTTTGCCAAGAGACTCACTGCAATCCAGAATAACACTTTCAACAACAACTAGTGCTGCAGACAGATAACTAATGTCTTCATACTTTTATAATAGCAAGGACAAACTAAATTGATCAAGCATGACAGTAAAGTCATTTATAATGTTACAAAAGATTCATATTTAAAACAAATGCTTCAGAAAAACATATCACGGTTTCCACAAATCGTTTTCAACGTTAATAATATTAAGAAATGTTTCTTGAGCACCAAATCAGCATCTCATAATGATTTCTGAAAGATCATGTGACACTGAAGACTGCTTTACACTTTAAAATACTGTATAATAAAACAAGACAACAGTCATTTTAAATAGTAACACCATTTTATCTTATGACTGTTTTAGCTGTATCCTTGTGTGTCTTCCAGAGCTTCATTCTGAGCAAGAAGGTGGAAGGACACCCGCATTTGGACACACGGCTTTAATTCTGGCAATCGCACAACCGCCACAGATGGTGGACTCGCAAATGAGAGAACACACGCTGATACAGCCCTCTTATAAACAGTGGAGGAGTGGAAGAGTAGGCTGACTTTATGACAACTGTCTCTGTGGATCCCACTCTTGTCCCTGTGTCTGTTTTTTCAGCGGTGAAGGAAAGGTTCGCTCCCCATTGATGTGAGTGTGCTGGCCTACATCTGTTTCCTTTCTCCCGGCAGCCACCGAGGGAGCTGAGCCAAAGAGGAAGAAGAAAAAGATACGATTGATCTCACTGACGCCCGGCAAGAGCAACAGACACTATCCCACAAGCCCCAAGGCCCGCAAGTACCAGCTGCCATCCCTGCCACACAGAGCGCACAGCTGTTCATCCCAAAATATGGCCAGCCAACACCTGCAGGCCTGTCGGCAAATGCGGCCACACCAGTGCAGGCAACAAGGACAACTGACGGCCCACTTGTACACACAGAACATCACATCAGAAACACGAAAAGCATCCTCACAGACTATGAGGGACATAATGTGGCCTTTCAGTACGGAAGATGATCAGGACCTCAGTATTTATACACAGAGAGGTCATGGTTGCTATCTCATCTCCTGTTCCGTCATATTTCAGGAAGGAAGTGGATGACATTTATACAGCGTGACCCTGAGACAAAACCACAGTGATACAGCATTATTATATGTGCAGAGTGACTACTGGTAAATGCTACCTTATTACAAGAAAGTAACGATGATACATGTATGAGCAAAATAATAATGAGAAGAACTGGTTAGTGTAGTCAGACTTAAAGGAATAGTTCACCCCAAAATGAAAATTATCCCATGATGTACTCTCCCTCAATACATTCAAGGTGTATATGACCATCTTTCAGATAGTTATATTAAATAATATTCTCGCTGTTTCCAGCTTTATAAATGGTAGTGAATGGGGTGTGACATTTTGAAACCCAAAAAAGCGCATCCATCCATCATAAAAGTAATCCACACGGATCCAGGGGGTTAAAAAAGGCCTTGTGAATTAAAGTGATGGATTTATCTGAAAAAACATATATGCATATTTCGAACTTTATAAACTATAATATCTAGCTTCAGGCAGATGACCGAAAGAGCAACCCCTGACCCGACGAAGCTCAGAGGATGGAACAAAACAAAACCCCAGTCACGTGTTAGAAGTCTAAAACGATCATTTTTAAAGAGAAATGCTGGAGAATTTCAATATAAGAAGCTCGAGTTTGTTGGCTAGCCCCAATTCTTTGAACCACCAGAGGCGTCTAAGCTTACTCTACTCCTACGTCGCGTCAGGAGTTACCCTTTCGCCATAAATCGATGCATGCGGCCATTTGCCGAAAGCTAGTTATTATAGTTTATAAAGTTTTAAATATAGATATTATCTTACAAAGATGCCTTGCTTCAGAAGGCCTTTATTAACCGCCTGGAGCCTTATGAAGGTGAGTAAATCATGCGATAATTTTCATTTTTGGGTGAACTATCCCTTTAACAGGTTCACCCCAGAATGAAAAATTCTGTTGTTTATTACTCACCCTGCTGTTTTTCTAAACCTGTATGGTGCAAATGACTCATGAAATAGCAGTTTAGGTTGTTATTTAATCTTGACATCTGCCTTAACTTGAACTGCCATGAACTTGGTGAGTTTGAAAAGTTTTAATGTACAATTTGCGAACGAATCATACTTTTTCAAATATAATTAATCCTGTTATATAAATATAGTTAATCCTGTTGACAAAAAACTAGTCTGAATGATTGTATGGATTAGAATGATTCTGCAGAATGGTTCTGATCGGAATGATACTGGACCGGCTGCAGTTAACGGCTCTCTGGAGAGGTTATCAATGAATAATGACTTCAATTCCTCACACCAAGTATTATGGGATACTTCAATAGTGTTTTTTTTTTTTTTTTTCCATTAGTGCTTTTATTTCACCTTCACTTACATGGACTAGAGTGGTCAGAATTTTTTTCTTCAAAAATTCAGCTTTTGTGTTCCAAAGGAGGGGAGGGGTCGGAACATCACGAGGGCAAACAAAAGAACACAGAATTTGAATTTTTCATTAAAATAAAACAATACATCGCAAACCATCCTTGCAATCAGTTCCACTTGCAACAGGACAAAACAAGTAAACAGCAGGACCACAAAAAAAGAGAAACTTCCCACACAAGACTGAGCGCACATCGGCTAGATGTGCTTTATTTAATTTTGAACAGCTGCATAGTCTTGGGTTTTCTCGCGTATGTGCCAAAATAAGAATGAAAATAAAAACCTTGTGACTTACCAAATCATTCATGCTGGAATGAGCACAGATGTTGCTCCTCACATGTTACATTTCAACTTTACTACCTTTTTACATTGACTGGGTCAATATGATGGTGAAATATCTCTCTCTCTCTCTCTCTCTCTATATATATATAGAACAGAAAATCATCGTCTTTATCTCACTGTCTTTATATGGGTCAATACATGCAACTTTTCTGTTACATGCGATTAATCGATTTGACAGCCCGAATTTGTATATAATATTGGTGCAGGACACGCTAAGCAAGTCAACGACTTTCTCAAATGGAATGACATCTTAACACTGACATAATCCCCAAGTTTAAATCGTGCTCTCTGTGGTTTTTTGACACAATTACCAAAAATAGGGAGCAGGCATTTTTGTGTGGTGTTAATTGTATATGCAAAAAAAAAAAAACCACATCAGTGACCTGAATAACAAACAGTTCAAACGATTTAGGCGAACACAAGCCAGTTGCATTGCAGGATAACTACTATTATCATGTCTGAATGTACATTACGCCAAAGGTTACACAGTCAGTTTCGTAATTTTATACTGACTTTCAGTCGAATTAATCCACTTCAATAATCATTTAATTAGGTTCATTAGCGTCTTAAAATCGCATGCAGACGAACTTTGTGGGGAACAAAAATCTTCATTATTTATACAACGCTGATCTTAAGAAGAACGCCATTATAGCCAATATTAAATGGGACTTACGCTCTCTGCTGAGGAAATCCCATCGACAGCAGCACGTCCAGATTTGATCCATGTTTGACAGAGACGCAGTTGTTCTGTCTCAGTCTTCGCGGAATAATTTTTGAGTAGAGATCCTCCTTCGCTGCCATCCTTCAGTCCCATCAAATGATACTGACGACGATAGTCGGATACGACACATCCACATCTGCTTATTTAGCGATTCACACTATGACTGCAAGCATAATCTGTCCCTCCTACTGACAACGTATGTTTGTATACAGTAGTAGTACAGTAGATGAACGAGCTACAGATAATGTCTGTGTCTCAAAACCCAGTCAGCTGCCTACATAGGCTACTAAACAACGCTTTCATCATAGGCGGTTTCCAAGCAAGAACACAGCAGCACATTTGGGAAAAAAAAATACAAAAAAAACAAAAAAAGCCATGTAGGCAGGTCACGAGGTTTTGAGACACATCTTAAGGAACTTGCAATGTGTTCATACTTGAAACTAACCTTCTTTAATTAGTCTAATTTACCTAAAATTCAGAGATTAATATCATTTTACACTACTGTTACACACATGACTTGAATTAAATTATATTTCCTTATTAATTCACATATTTACTTCCATAGAATTATTTCAAAACTAATGAGTTATTTGAGTCAAAATGATTTATTTGATTCCTTAACACAATGACAAAAATTTGAGACATTTTTAGTAGTACTTTGGTGGTGTCAACTATAATAATGCATTGATTTAATTATGAAATAACACCTTCCATTCGCAGTCACGTCTTACTGAGATAAAGTAAACACTTTTGTCATAAAGTTACACACATGACTTGAATTAAATTATATTTCCTTATTAATTCACATATTTACTTCCATAGAATTATTTCAAAACTAATGAGTTATTTGAGTCAAAATGATTTATTTGATTCCTTAACACAATGACAAAAATTTGAGACATTTTTAGTAGTACTTTGGTGGTGTCAACTATAATAATGCATTGATTTAATTATAAAATAACACCTTCCATTCGCAGTCACGTCTTACTGAGATAAAGTAAACACTTTTGTCTCAGCACAAAAACGTCGCTACGACACAAGAACAGGATGGGTGTGAAAGGCTACCATAGCAAAGTCAATTGTTTCGCATTTCTATCTGAAACATTCAACAATTGAAGCCCCACCTACCGCTAATCTATTTCCTGTGATTTAAGTCTGAAACAGGAAAACATTGACAAGTTAATTTAAAGTCAAGGCAACTTAAAGCAAATCAAATATGAAGGGATGGTTAACCTAAAAATTAACATTCTGTCATCGTCATTTACTCCCCCTCATGTCGCTCAAAACTTATATGATTTACTTTCTTCTGTGGAGGACAAAGGGTATTTTGATGAATGTTAGTAAACAGTTTTGGCTACCATTTACTTCCACTGTATGGACAAATAATAATAATCTTAAAACATCTTCTGTTCCACAGAACAAAGCATATCATGCAGGTTTGTATTGTAAATTGTTAAAAAAAAAAAAAAATAAAATAAAAAAAATACAGTTTTGGGGGTGAACTATCTCTTTAAGATATGTTTCTGTAGCAGAGCCTTTATATTGGCCAACAACTAATAAAACCTGTTCTTTGAGAGCTCAGTTCTGACCCTGCACTGACGGGTCATAAGGCACGATAACACAAAAAACACATCCAGCCTCTTGGAAAGCCCTCTTCATCTCCACCTAGTGGTAAAACATGATAAAGATATTTTTACACTGGGCCACATAAATATTATATGCATGTTTCTTCCTATTTTGTTCATAAATTCAGCAGTTACTTGTTGAAAGATGAAAATTATATCACTTATATAATATATAATCCCTTCAAGTTAGCTTTAATTTCACATCAGCCAGTTACAAGATCTGTTTATGATCTAAAATTTACATAATTACAAGTTTTAAATAAAAAAGGCATAAAACCCATAATTACAAGTTAGAATGTCAGGTATCTCTAACTTGACTGTTTTAATGTCACACAAGAAAACAAAAACAAAATGGCAGCAGTTTTACATTGTTTGGTAACTATGTATAACAAAAGTGTGGGGTCTTTTTTGAATGAAAGAAATTAATTAATTTACAACCATTTTCGGCAATAATGAGAAATGTTTCATGAGCAGCAAATCAGCATATTAGAATGATTTCTGAAGGATCATATGACATTAAAGACTGGAGTAATGATGCTGAAAATTCAGCTTTACCATTAAAGGAATGAATTAGTTTTTAAAATATAGTAAAATAGAACAATTAATTTAAAAAATACTTTACAATATTACGGTTTTACTGTATTTTTGATAAAATAAATGCAGCCTCTGTGATGATAAAAAACATTTAAAAAATCTTACAGACACACTGAACAATAGTGTATAATTATTTTTGATATAATTTTACTATTCATAAAAGTAAAAAAAAAATCCATATTATAGCACATGAACAGCCCTGATTAGATCCTCAGTTAGTTGCTGCCTCCTAATTATGGTACTTCACACATCATAAATTAAATTACAGACAAGCATTATATAAAAGACAAAAGATCTGCCATACCAGCCGCTCTCGGTCCATACACAAGCCCACCACAGCACCACCACTGCCGGGCAATTTGACAGCAGATTCAAACTACACAGACAACAAAGAATCATTCCGATGTGCTGATTTTCTCTGAAGGTCAGATTACTTCTAATGTCATTAGTTGCATTTATGGAATAACTCAATGCACCAGTTCATTCACCAGAGATCTTTGGGAAACAATGCACTGACACATTCATTTACCTGTCTCGCAAGCTGTACCATTTTCAGATTTCCAGGGCCCAAGCAGTCTTCAGTATACACTGACCTGATAGACAAAATTCAGAGGCATTTATAAATTAACTTGTATTAAAATTGTTGTTTTTTTTAGCTTAAATCTACAACGTTAACCCACAGATTACTTTACACGCAGTCAAACTTCTGTCTAACTTTGAGAGTTTGAAGAATGGACTAAAATATCATACCGCCGTAGCTCAAAGTTTTCATCCATGAGCTGTGCGAGTCTGGTCCAGTCTTTACACTGGAAGGCAGCCCTGCATCCAATGATAAATGCATCTTTAAAGCACTTTTCATTGACCGTCTCTTATTCCGAATTCCACATTCCAAAGTGTAATTTTACAATTATTAAAGGACTCAAAGATGAACCAACCGGGCTTGGTCTGTGAGTTCAGCAAACGATATCATAGCTTCAACCACAGCAGAGTCACCTGTCCAGAAAGAACAAGATGTCTGAAAAGCTTTACCTATTTACAATCAAGACATAAACCAAGACATAAAGCAGGACTCACCGTTCAACCAGCGCTGTCGAACATTACTGTGAATTCGTCCAGAATCACTTGGATCACCCAAGTACGCCAGCCAGAACAAAGGAAGATCGTTCATGTCCAAGGGAATGTACTCTCCTATAGAAAAGAACAGTTTGACATACAGTGCAGCCGCTTAAAATTCAGGTTTCTATAGCAAATGCACAACCGTTTAAAGGTTTGGGGGAAAATAAATGAATCCTTTTATTCAGCAACGATGCATTAAATGAATGTACATTCTTACAAAATTTTCTACTTTCTATTCAAAGAATCCTGAAAAAATCTATCACGGTTTCCACAAAACTATTAAGCAGAACAACTGTTTTCAAAATTGATAATAAGAAATGTTTAAGGACCAAATCTGAAGCATATACTTCTTTCACAAACAACTATTGAACAGTAGTCTACGTCCCATACAATAATGAAAAATGCTATTTATATTGGCCAGAATGATATTTCTGTTCAAAGACAGTACCATAACCCCTCTCATCCATAAGCTGTTTGTTGAAGTCCATGTAAACCAAGCCTTCATAGACCTATTAGAAAATGAATACAGAGAAAGTCACGTTCCACACAGTGGAAGTCAAATGGGTCAAATTACAATGAATATACATACCTGCACAACTCGATCCTGTAGACCAGCTGTGATGAACAACTCATCCGTCTCCACGTTGAGGATGAAGTTAGCTCTGACCGGTTTAGGAAGATCCTAACACAGGACGAAGTTTATATCAGCTAATAGTTTTTTTTGGTTTTTTTCCTACATGAAAAAGAAGTCCTAAAACTATCCACTGATTGGTGAATGCTGAACATACGTTGTCTGTGATGTTGTAAAACTTCATCAGGCACTTCAGTGTGGCAGAAACAATCGCACTACAAAGAAAACACCCAATTGCTAATGTTAGACTATTCAAATTTGACCGTAAAAACAGCGAGTGAGTTCACACTTAAATGATGCTTATAAAAGTTCTTGTTTAATTACAAATCAAATAGACATGAATGACTGGAGCTTTGGAGAAACTGACTTTTATTGTTCACTGAAGTTTGTAATCAATGTTCTACCTACCTACTGCCAGCTAAACCCTAGAAGTCATAAGAAATATAGTACAGTATTATTCCACATCCTTAGAAATTCAACTCTAGATAAATAACTGCAAATGTCATTAATAATAAGTCTTACCACTTGCCGAGGAATGTTCGTGTCATACTTGAGAGTAAAATTCTGCTTGGACAGAGCAATCCTGTCAGTATGAAAGAACACAAATACAGTCAGTGTCTTTATCACTCATATTACACAACAGATATTTTCTTCCGTATTATTCCATATATCCTTATTATAATGGATTATTGAAAAAGAAAAAAATAGTGTAGGGACTTGGTTGTGGATTGAATTTTGAGATTTTATTTTGTTTGCAAAGAAATCTGTGATTTCCCATATACTTATAGAGCAATAGTTGTCTGAATATGTTATATTGAAACCATATTTGTCAAGTTGCTGTCCAATTACAATGAACAGACAGCATTATTTGTATATTTCATTGTAGTACATAGAACAATACTTCAATAAAGAGACATTTAAAGACTCGTTTTGTATTTGAGACAATGCCATTGTATCACGGTACTGTCTACACGAGCCTTTGGTGATTGGACCCTGATAATCACGACTTTAAGAAAATTTATTTAATTATGTTAATTGGATCTCACCCTTGTTCAGAGCAGAATTGGTAAAACTTTTTACAGGTGGCTTGTAGAAGTCTCAGACCACCCAAATACCTGTAGGGTAAACAAAAGAAAATTATTAATTCTAATAATTGGTTTTGTCGTATCGTAAACATTCTGCAAAATATCTCCTTTTCTGTACTACTGAAGAAAGAAAGGTCGACATGAGGGTGAGTAAACGATGCCAGAATGTTAATTGTGCATGAATTTTTCCTTTAAAGTATACAATTTGTTCAAGCAAAACTATAATAGTAATTAAAAAAAACTTGATGTTTGGACAAACCCTTCTTTCCGGCTGATCCGAAAGAGATCCTGCAAACTTCCGAACTCCGTAGGGTCGTTCAGAGGATGAGGTAAAAGGACCTTAACAGAGACAGTGAGATGGATGATGAACAGTGCTTTGCTTATGTTTTATCTCAGTCTGTACTGAAGTACTTGCACAGTACTTTTTATTTTGTTTGTTTGTTTATTTACCAGAGCCTGGCTCTCCATGAGTGTAACCTCAGCCCAGAAGTTAGAAATGGTCATAGCAATGGTTTTCCCATTGAAACCATCAGAAGGGTTCCCCATAAGTCCAACCCTGTGAGTAAACACACAGACATATGTATAGTGATGAAAAGAAGGTAGGCATTTGTAGATACTAGCTAATGTGTTCTGCCTAACCTGGCATATGAGCGGCATGTAATGGGTTTAGATGGGGACAGCTGCTGTTTTGAAGAATAGTGAGCGAGCCATTTTGTGTAATCAGACAGACCCTGTAATAACAGATGTTAAACTGGTGAAAAATGAAATTCATTGTAAAATTTGGTGTAAATATCAGATCAAGCAGAGTCCACAACTATAGCAATAATGGCACAGAGGAATGATATCATTGGAATCACTTTCAGAACGGCTGTTTTTAATGTAGCATAAGAGACTTCTTTCAAAAGACTTCATTTTAAAACTCTTACCAACCCCAAACTTTAAAAAAACAAACAAAAAAAAAACCCCACAAAGTCATATAAATATATAAACTAGCTTAATAATGTTACATTTGTACCCACCACTTGTCCAATTAGTTGAAATCCTGTTGGTAATTTCATCCCATAAACAGGAACTTTCTCCTCATTTATAAGCCATTCCTACAAACAGTAAAATCCTATTTAATATTGAAGTTGACATGAAATCAGAAGACACAGAAAACAAAGGCTTGATGCTTTCCATTCAAAGATAATTTAAAACATTTACCCAAAACTTGCCAAAGGTTCTATCTTTAACATCCGGGTGTTGAACAAGGAATTCAGAGATGTACGGTAAGGACTCTTTGCGCAGGCAGTAGAACACCACACTAGCCAGACGGGATGTGCTGACGCCCTCCTGAGGCTTCTCAAGGAAGCACATGACCCTGGTGTGCACATAGATTCAGAAGCTTGTAGTGAATGCTTAAACTGGTGCTCACTGCAGAGCCAAATGACATCCAGCTCCTCTCTCTGAATGTCACGGGGTTGAGCTTGACCTAGTCCAGCTCCACCTCTATGTATCTAATGGATGGAGAGATATAGTTATGGGTAGGGTTGGAGTGTGGTTGGACCTTCCAGCTCAATCCTTTACACTCAAATTACATCTAGAGAGGGGAAGCTGGACTTCACGCACCACCCATGGCTCTGCGTTGAGCAGCCTCTCCTTAAAATTTTCAAAACAGATTACATCTTCCATCAGGGCATATATTAAAAATGGTCAGTTTGAACTTAAAACTAAAATGCTCATTTTTTATTAAGGTCAACATTTATGCTTGACATCAAAAACATTTCCATTCTATGACAAATTAAAAGGACAATAAAATTGCCCTGGGTAAAATTGCCATGCACCCTAAATGAAAAAATAATAAAGAACTTATTTATCTTGGCTAATTTTATAATATCAAAAGGTATTTCTTTGACCAGGATATTAATTTCTAATGTCTATTTCTATGTATTTTAACAACAGTTGTTACTTTGCTTTTTTTTTTTTTTACTTATGTCTACAGTTATGTTTATATAATATTTACTTGTCTGACTTTTACCATCATGATGTCACTTTGCTATTGTCATTTATGATCATGTCAAAGACATATTTCCATTTAATAACAAAATCAATGAACGATAAAGTACTAAACTCTGCTATTTTAGAGTGCATGACAATGGCCATGGAACACTAAATTTAAAAAACAAAGAATCTTCTAAGCTTGGCTAATTTGATAACGTCACAGGGTGATTCTTCCACGACAGCACAACAAAAATAAAAGCAAAGATGCTGTGTCACGTCTCACCGATGGGTGTTCGGACAAACTTCAACAATTCCTCTGGAGTAGCTCTTCTCTCCTGACTCCAGTTCATAATATATAGCGAGTTCTCCAGGCTGAAGAAAATAATGAGATAAAGTTATGAAATAATGATAAGTGATAGCAAATATAGTTGCGTGTGTGCAGGACGAGCGCTCTGCTATAGTGCAAGCGGGAAAGTACAAACATGGCTGTGTTTCCCAAAGGCATTGTAGACCTAATTAGATCATAGAGCCATTGCCGCCAATGGTCATATGATCAACTTAGTTCAGAATGCTTTTGAGACCTTGTTGAGTCACTATGTTTGATGTCTCACTCACAAGAATCGACTTGTGACAACAGAGTCAATATGATGGGTCTCTCTTACCTTAGATCTGAAAAAGCGAATGACTTGCGCAATATCAAAGTTTTGATCGGCACAAAGCATGTCTCCTGCGATCTGCAAATGCAATATGCAAACACACAATTGAAAACAGCCCTTGCAATTTAAGATTTAAGTAAAAAAAAAATAGCATTTGGGAAAAGGTGCTACTAAATTGATATTATGCGAGTTTTAATAGCTCAATGCTGCAATCATACCACCATAATGTCATCTTGTAGCTGTCGGCTTCGGATGGCCAATTCAAGGTCTGCGACAGCTCCGAGTCTGTCATCCAAAGTAGTGCTGCCATCATTCACAACATTCTCCACTGGAAAGTCATTGGCTGTTGCCCACCGTTCATAGTGCTTGTACCTGAATTGAGTGCAGTTTTGAACCATATACATTTCGAAATAAGTTTAATGGCTGCAATTATGTAGCCTAAGCACTCAAAAAGCCACACTTCCTGCCCTGATTTTTTCCAAGGAAAACGTTAACATTGCAACTAAGCAGGTTGGCATGCATGTCAAATTTCAGAACAAACTTGACTTACTTATCAGCATTCGTGACTAGATAGACTTCACTGAAGAGCTGGCGACTGGGTGAGAGGGAAAACACGGTGTTGCATTAGTTTGCCTGGTAAACACCTTTCACAATAATGCAAACGTAATAGCACAACAAATAGAATGACTCACGTGTTGACGGTTTCCCACCAGAAATCCAATATTTTCTTTCCTCCCACGCCAGGTAACAGAGCTTTGGGCACACCGGTCAGGTGAGCATACAGACCTGTAACATCACTCTTGAAATATGGAGACATGTTTTTTTTTGTTTGTTTTGAATGGAAATAACTTAGCATACAGGCGCTAACTGTAAAATGACACCAAGTTTTAAGAAATCATAACCGTTTTTTGCAGCTCACAGGAAAGCATTTGATTTACCTTAATCTGTGTCTCTAAAACCGTGCCGTGTCCAGCAACTAACAATATGCAAATCATTGCTCCGGCTTATTATTTATTGTTTATTTGCAACGCATAATCCTTCCATCACAGAGTCCGTCGAAAGTCCATAGTGCAACTAATAACAGTTACAACCGTGAACTGACTCACGTCACCGGAAACCCTACTAGTCCTTAAAGAAACAGGCTCATGATTTCATATGTAATATGGCAAGCCGTTTTAACATTTAGTTCACGAGTTCATGTGCCCATAAAATCTTAGCGTAAGTGGTAAACATATTTGGCTTGGTGTCAGCTATTGAGGAGATCAGAGAGGATATCCTACTCGAGTTCCGATTGCCCCCCATAACAGATCAAATTGTTCAAAAAGGAGGCGAAGGGGAGGAGGAGTGATGCCGAAAGAACTAACAACAGGAAGGTCAGATGCTGGTTTTATACCTTGGGATTAATTGGAAGATTAGATGGGCGTACTGCTCCTGAAATTACATTTAATAACTTCACTAATTTAAACGAACTCTTGTTTGTTTTTTATACAAGTATTTATTAATTACTAGTAAATGTTATTACTAGTAACTTACTTAATCAGATTACTTTTTTCAAGTAACTATAACACATTACTTTTTCAATTTACAACAAAATATCACATTTATTGACCGTTAGCTCCCCTGTCCCCATGTTGAGAGAAATAAATTTCAGTGGTGTTGTGTGCGCCGTGTAAACATGATGGTTATTATAGTTCTAGACTAAATGTGAATATGAATTTTCTCATCTCACTTGTACAAAAACATTCAGTATTCCCCAAAATGAATAAAAACAATGAAACGCAATCTCAGAATTTTACACAAACCTGTAATAATTAAATTACACAAATATATATTGTGTATTTAATCTCACTTTATTAAACAATGTCTTTGCTGCTGACCTTCAATGATCCAATTCAACCACACTAATTAGAAATAAAATGACTTTAGATTAGATTTAGAAATAAGAGTGCTGAACTTCCTTCTCCTGTATCCTATTCTTTTCATCCAGAACGGCAGCACAGCTGAAAGGTTTCTTTGAGCTGCGGTCTCTACTGTGCAGGCATAAATTTGCATTTCCTTCAGCCTGAGGCTTATTCATTTCACTCTTGATGTGAAAGGGCCTTTTCATTTGCCAAAAATAGAACTTTTTTGTTGTTGTTACACTGCTAGTATACCATTATTAGACACCAGTGCTTACTCAAAAGACACAATAATTGATCCCATTTTTATTAGTAATAGTTCATATTTCACTAGTGATTGCATTTTACTTATAAGTAATGATAGATCAGAATGGTTACTTAATACATAAACTAAAACATACACTAGTTTCTAAAACAGTGCAAAAGTCTAGAACATTAATACTAGAATACCTGGAAGAGTTACTAGTAACTGGTAAAACAGGAATACGAACCTGAAACAAATGGTGTAGTTTTGAGTTAACAGTATACTAATCAGAAGTGAATAGTGGTAGGCCAATTCTGAACCACAGATCACCAAATACTTCAGTGGTAAAGCATGTTACAAGTACCAAAAGAATAGTCACTGGCTACTCCTGGTCCTTGAGTATGGGTCCAGCACTGCACAATTTAGATTTCTCATAAATAAACAACATCTTTTTCAACTCAGCAACATTTAAGTAAAGTCAGGACTCAGGAGTGCAAAACTCATGCTGTATCTCAATTCACATTCTATGTGTCCTAAACAGCATTCGAAATTATAGTACATTCAAGTTCTCCCGGGAAGTTCATATTTGTGAGTTGGGAAGTCGTGTTTACAACATCAGTTGCGTTCAAGTCATTTTTGTCGGTGCACGATGGTGGTATGCCTCCTAATTAACTCACAAAAATACAGTGCAGTTTTTTAGAACTCTACTTCAAGAAAAATGAAAAACAATGAATGTGCATCAGGTGCTTTGATTTTAATGTTTTTAATTCATTTAAGAAGCCACTGATAACTATGAAGTTACATATTACAATATGTACTAATATAATATAATTTGTTATATTACAATGATATCATATGTTGTGGAGGTAATTATCTTATTTTGTTGTAATAAAAAAGCCTGACAATGTCATTCCTAAATACCGATAAGTTTTGTGATGTACCGTTATGTTTCTCACTGACACCCCCGAGTCGTAAAGATCAGGGCTCAAAGAAAATCCTGAACTTCCCACTGGTTTTTACTCTGTGGTGCCATTCATGTACATTCAACTTGTGAAAACGATCCTTCCAACATGACTTTATTGCACCTTTAGAATTAGTGTGTCCCAAATCTATACTATGATGAAATGAGGATTTAAGTATTAAAATGAGATGAAATGAGTATTAAAGATACCTGGATGGTCAATTTCAGTTAAAATTCGAAGTGCGGATCCATGCACACTCTAATGACTAATATTGCCGAAAACCCATTGTGCATTGGACACAAACACGGCAGATGTGCAAGACTGGTGGTTAAGGGGTTTCAGTGATTAATAAGGAATAAAATATTAAAATAAGAAATATTTATTCAATGTTATCCACATTATATTTAATCTGCAACAACATTGTGAACTTTGAAAGATATGTTTGATAATTAACTTTTAAATGCATCATTATGCAAACCCATTAGGAGTTCTCTGCATGAAAGATCCGCAAATGACAAATGAACATTCTAAAAACAGGTGCTTGAAAGGGCAGTTATAATGGTAATAGGAAGACGAAATTATAACAAGGTAGTATGACCCAAAGCTTGCCTATTATTCTACTACACACTCAAAAATATGTACTTTTTCTTCACAAAAAAACAGTACATACTTTTTGGCATAATATAATTGATCAATTGGGATGCAGAATTTGTTAGAGCAGGGTTGGGAACTAAACTCTGCAGAAAGAACTGTAGCCCTCCAAAAGCAGAGTTAAAGCAAACTCCTCATATAGGACGTCAGAAATGTGCAGTGTTGGGGGTATTCCAGGGCCAGGATTGAGAACCACTGTACTAGTACATAATGAATTAGTATAAACACACCAGTCACCATTGGAAATAAAACTAGTATATTATACTAGACACTATGTACAAGTATCTTATAGTTACTTGAAAAATAGACAAAGATATTAGTCACTATTAGATTATTTACTAATGATTTTAAAAATAGCACTAGAAACACAGCTACTTGTTAGTTTTAAGAAATAAATGTTAAAATGGCTTGCCATTATGTCCATGGTCTTAGAGGAAGGGCGTCAAACTCAGTTCCTGGACGGCTAATGTCCTGCTAATTAAAAACCTTAACCAGCTAACCAAGGTCTTCAGGGTTACTAGAAATTTCCAGGCATGTGTTTTGGAGCTAGTTGTACCTATACTCTGCAGGACAATGGCCCTCAAGGAGTGGAATTCGACAAATGTGTCACAGAGGAAGGTCTAAGAACATTGAAAGCAGGTTCTTAAAAGCCTGAAATTCTGCATGACCCTTGATTTTTTAAGTATCAAGTCCTTTTGGTTACCAAATATTTGGTATTTAACAAAAATAGACAATAATATCTCCAGAAATCTGAGATATTTTTGTCTGTTTCTATTGAATAGAAAATATTTGACAAATGAAAAGGCTTAAGACAACTTAACAACATACACTAAGATGTTGCAACACAAAACACATACTTAAACCAGAATCAACAAGAATGGCGAAGGGGAAATTTGTCTATTTATTTCAGTACTCTGAATAATTTAGGCTATTTAGTACTCTGAATAGTGAAATCTACTATGATACGCTACCATGTTGTGAATAAGCAGTTATTTTACATGCCCATCATTCAAACAAATTAAACTGAAAAACCTTCTGAAAAGTATTAAATATAAAAAAAAATGCATTCATAAGAACAATATCTGACATGTATTATTTCCACTAATTTAGAAATAAAAGTACAAAATGAATATACATAAAAAAAGAATGCTAAATTACATTAAAGTATGGGGGGGCAGGTGGGCGCAAAAAAATAAATAAAATAAAATATGTACACAAGGCAAGATCCTGATGGAGAATAATCACCAGCAGTGGCATGCACAGACCTTGACACGCCACTGATCACCAGTACGTTCAATACTGCATCATTTAAGTCCTGCATTATGCATTGTTCAAGGTTGTTAAAAAGTTTTTCCAGCACCGCATCTCCAGCACCGAATGTTTTTTGTTCTAAATTTCCAAAACTCCAACTTCCTTAGAATTCTTCACTGGGAATCTGCACTTGCTGCTGCAACTATGCCATGCTGTCGGAGTTGGTTCCTCAAAATTTGATTTTTAGATTTCCAATCTTCCACCTTCAAAAAAAAAAAAAAAAAAAAAAAAAAAAAACATGACAAAATACAACAGTCAATGAGAACAATAAAGACAGAATAAAGCAAGCGATAAAAACAAATAGGAAAACATGTCACCTTTATTTACTGCATGTAACACTTTATACGATACAGATTGTTTCAAAGCAGCATTGTAGTGATAAAACAGGAAAATAATGATTAATGACGTAGAAAGAATTCAATTCAGCTGTTAAGCAGCTGAGAAAATACTCTTGTTATTCAGCTGATTTCAGTTCAGTGTTCATTCATTTCAGCAACTGTGTAAAGTTCATCAATTATGAAGTTCAATTCAGCTATAAAGCATCATGTCATCATAGAGCTCTGTTCAGCTCTCAACCGACATTGTCTAAAATGTTGATGTTGATCTTACATTCACCAATTCATTTTAAATAAATTAGTTTTTAAAACCTTTAACTATGATTAATTTTGAGATATAATTGATCTTAAATTAATTCATGTAGACTATATAATTAAAACTAGGAAATTATGATTCAAGTGCAACTGAATTATTAGATAAACCTGAATTATAGTATTAATTTAATCTAGATTTAAAATGAGCCCTTTTTGGTGCAAACCAGTAAAATACCTCTTGCCGCAACAGCTGGTTATCCATCCTCAACCTCTCAATGCTGTTCATTTCATCTCCTAACCGGCTGTTACTTTGTCGCAGCTCTTGAATATAATCACAGGCCTTTGATAGAATGCCACCCTTACTCTGTAACACACACAACAGCAAAATCAGATATACTGGTGGTCCATATTCTGTAGAACAGGTTGCATTGCTCCCGGTTCAGGTCTTTTGTATGTGCTTCGTTAAATAAAGAGACGTTTTACTCAAGATACCTTCACAAGATTGAGCACAGGTGAGCATATGCAGACATACCTAGAAGTTTTGCATTTTTAAGATATTTAAATTGAATAAAATGGCAACAATAAAAAGAACTAGGCAAGCTGATTACCTTAAAAGTCCATAGATATCGCCATCATTTCCTATTGCCAGTATCAGTTATTCCGACAAGCGGATGCAATGAGAACCGGCTTCCTGTTTGTTCATGTGACATTCAGCACAATGCCCATCCAACAGATCCTGCTGCTAAAAGTATATTCACAAAGCTTACACATACCTGTCCAGTTTTAGTGGAGTCCATGGTGCAGTCTGGAATTGTTTTTGAGAGCTGAACAATCCAGTTGTTAATTTTGTCTCTACGTCTTCGCTCAACTGTAAAGTGTTTTGAAAATAATCACTCGCAAATATCTCATATTTATCTAACTGCATATAATTTTCATGTTTCAATTGAAAACCTTTACCTTCATTGTGTTGAGCTCGCCTTTTCTCATCTCTTGAAGTTCTTGGCCCCTCTGACTTACTGCAAATATCAAAAAAGTGTGTTACAACTGTTTGTTTTTTTCCTTTGGGACCATATGCTAATCCATGAATTCAAAATGTAAATGTCTGGGGAGAAACACAATGAGTTGTATTAGTAACACTTCAAAGTTTGGAAATACAACATATATCCTTTCCTTTTTAATTTATTTTACAAAAAAGTTGAGATGCACTGTACAAAATCTGAAGTCTTATTCTCTGTGAAATTGATCAAAATGAAGTGACAGATATTTGTTTTTGTTTAAAGCATAACATTTTCATGTTTTCAAGACTTCATTTTACATTTGGATCTCAAGTAAATGTATTTTGATTTAAAGACGAATATTTGTATTGAAAAATACTGAGGAAGATATTGTGTCTCATTCAGTATGCATGCGTACGCAAAAATGTGTGTGAAATCTGGCTACAAACCATGCAATTCTTAGTGAATGAGATTCATTCATTTTTTACAATGCATGCAACATTTAATGCCATGACTTTATGAATTTAAGACTTTCTGCTCTGATTTAAGACCTTTTTAAAGATTTAATTTGTGTAAAGCCGAATTAAGATTTTTTTATTATTGTTTCTAGCCACTAAAAACAAAATGCAAATAAAGATAGCAAAACAGCAATAACTGTTTGCATATGTAGAAATGTATTAAACAACCAAGTGCTTTTAAGAGGCTGGAAAAAGCAACATTACGCATTGTAAGGTTGTGTACGAGGTGCAATAGACCTCTGGTTGGCTCCAGTAAGGACCTCCTGTGGGGACATCATAACATACAACTGACCTAAACAGGAGCCAAAAAAACACATACAATATATTAAAAAGAAAATCCAGGCTGCTTTGCAACAGAACTGCATTGTTGTGTATTCATGCAGATGATAGAAACTGGAAGTCAACATTTATGCTGAAATGTTTTTGATGATGTACCTGCAGGAGCACTCTGACTAAGCAGAGCATCTGAGGTCTGAACACCGGTCACCATTGTGCCTGCTGCAGAGTCTGAGATAGTAGCAGGGTAATATGTGTAATGGGTTTCTGTGCCATCTCCATCTAACCCTTCTGACTGAGAGAAAACAGCCTGAAAAACATATTTAAATAATACTGAAATTAGTTGTGATCAGATTTATTTCAATTATCTATTTTAGGTAAAATAATAAGTTCTTTTCCACCTGTGTAACAGGCTGCGATGTAGCTGGAAATCCAGTCACTACACTAACAGCTGTTGCACCGTCAGTCTGAGCTTCCAGCTGTCCATCTGCAACCTGGATTACTCGATATGTAACCTATAGAAAAATTAAGATTTTATGTTATGCAATAAAATCTTTCAGACCTACACTTGTCTGTAGATACTACCTAAAGTGAAAAAAGAGAGATCACTGCTAAATCTTTCTGAATCGTGCATCAGAAAGAACACTCTATGGGAACAATTTAGGTCAATTTATACCTGGTATTAACACCAGCACTAAATAAATGTGTAAAATTGATCTCCAAAATTCATGTTTAGGGTATATTTGGGAACCACAGTGTGTCTGTCTTGACACCACTTATGATCAGATGACCGAGACGAATGTCACTACCAGGTGTAAACTGAGCCTTAGTTCTAACTCAGGTTTGACCCTTCCTCCCCATCTCCTACCTGCCCTGAGGGAGGGTACAGCTCCCCTACCTGCCCCCCAGCTCCCTCTGTTTTGAAGAGGTATTTAATCGGCTGCTCCGAGGAAAACGTAGAAGCAGACTGAATCGTTGTGATTGCCGACGGGTCCTCAGCAGTAGCAACTGCCCCTGAGAGAGAGAAAACACACACACACACACACATTCTCAAAATATATTTTTTAAAAACTGATATTACTGCATAACGCTTCATCTGATTATACCTTCTTCAATAATTGGGACATTGACATCAGGTTCAGAACTTTTCTGTTGTCTGAAAACACAATATTTTAGTGTAGTTAAAACATCATAAATTAAATGTTATAGTGCAAATAGTGTGATCATTTATGATCAGTGAGTTTAATACTTGCTACTAACCCTTTCATATCCACAGTCAGAAGGTAACAGGAAAACTCCCTGTTGCCTGACCAAATCTGCAATGAATCCATTAGAGAAAACCAACAATTTAAACGTTAGCATCAACTTACTTGTAATATATACAGATAATAACCGTTATTAACAGAACTGTCCAACAGGAGTCACTCCTCCTTACAATGGTACTCTGGTTGTGTATTACACGGCAAATATTTAAAAAGAAATAATTATTATATTACAGGAAATAGGCTAACAAAAATCTACATATAATGGGATTTATAAGCCATATAGGCTCAGTTGAAAAGGATAGCTAGCTAGCTCCTACCAGCGCTATCTGACAAGCTTAGACTAATAACCAAGCATGTTTTAAATAAACCACGTAGGCGAATGAATCACGTTCATCTACATATAGCCATTATAAAATTGGTGTTGAAATTATAAAAGAAACATGAGATTTAATTTACATCTCACCGTTTACTGTTCTCGTGTCGTCTTGTTTACAAGACGAGCAAACGGGCGGTTCGGGTCCTGCGCATGCGCACACAATCGGCTCCAACAGGACATCATCATCGATTGATAATATCTATCACATTAGAAAGAAGTCATTTTCTGTAAACTAATTCAGCAAACCTCGTCTTCTCTTGTTGTGCAAGTTCGACCTTGTTAACGTGTTTCTGTTTGAATTGCGCAATTGTAAGCGTGTAATAGACATGATTTAAAAGAGAAAAAAAGCCGTTTTGTGTTGGTCAAATGTAACGTTAGCTGTGATATAAACACTAGACGTCGCCCGTGGTTCGTGGTTCTATAATTAGAATATCAAAAAGTTGATTTATTTCACTAATTCCATTCAAAAAGTGAAACTTGTATATTATATTCATTCATTACACACTGATATATTTCAAATGTTTATTTCTTTTAATTTTGATGATTATAACTGACAACTAAGGAAAATCCCAAATTCAGTATCTCAGAAAATTAGAATATTACTTAAGACCAATACAAAGAAAGGATTTTTAGAAATCTTAGCCAACTGAAAAGTATGAACATGTAGTGTACACCACTCAATACTTTTGCCTGAATTACTGCAGCAATGTGGCGTGGCATGGAGTCGATCAGTCTGTCTGTGGCACTGCTCAGGTGTTACGAGACCTCAAGCAACGTGGATTGTGTGCCTCTCCTCTCTTCCTCCAGACTCTGGGACCCTGATTTCCAAAGGAAATGCAAAATTTACTTTCATCAGAGAACATAACTTTGGACCACTCAGCAGCTGTCCAGTCCTTTTTGTGTTTAGCCCAGTCGAGATGCTTCTGACGCTGTCTGTTGTTCAAGAGTGGCTTGACACAAGGAATGCAACAGCTGAAACCCATGTCTTGCATACGTCTGCGTGTAGTGGTTCTTGAAGCACTGACTCCAGCTGCAGTCCACTCTTTGTGAATCTCCCCCATATTTATGAATGGGGTTTGTTTCACAATCCTCTCCAGGGTGTGGTTATCCCTATTGCTTGTACACTTTTTTTTCTACCACATCTTTTCCTTCTCTTCGCCTCTCTATTAATGTGCTTGGACACAGAGCTCTGTGAACAGCCAGCCTCTATTGCAATGACCTTTTGTGTCTTGCCCTCCTTGTGCAAGGTGTCAATGGTCGTCTTTTGGACAACTGTCAAGTCAGCAGTCTTCCCCATGATTGTGTAACTAGACTGAGAGACCATTTAAAGGCCTTTGCAGGTGTTTTGAGTTAACCAGCTGATCAGAGTGTGGCACCAGGTGTCTTCAATATTGAACCTTTTCGCAATATTCTAATTTTCTGAGATACTGAATTTGGGATTTTCCTTAGTTGTCAGTTATAATCATCAATATTAAAAGAAATAAACATTTGTAATATATCAGTCTGTGTGTAATGAATGAATATAATACAAATTTCACTTTTTGAATGGAATTAGTGAAATAAATCAACTTTTTGATGATATTCCAATTATATGACACCTGTATAGCACCTTTATTATGCAGAGAAGTAACCCCTTAGCTATGCCAGTACTGAACAGATGGAGAGTTTACGTAACACAATTTACTTGAGGCTCGATGTTGTCAAGAGTCTGTCTGGAGGAAAATAAAAAATCTGGATGGCGTCCAGGGTTCAACTCCCTTGTCTGAAAAGTAACCCTTGAGCTGTGCCACTTACTTTAACTTGATGAAACTTATACTTGGTTTTAATAATTAGAACATTAATTACATTGTTACTGTAAAAAATACAAAATAAAATTGTATTTGTTCTCTTTTATTTTTACTTTTTTTTGTTTGATGTTACATAATGTTTATTTAACCTAGAAAATGTAACACCTTTAAGAGTTGGTATAACTTTACATTATATGTATACAGTGAGAACTTTGCCTCTTCAGTTCAGAACACCATTGCATGCTACTGTAATAAATAAACATAACATGTTACATTACTTGACATATGGTGACACTGTAATATAAATGTTCATTGCATGCATACGCTATTGGACAGAGAAAATGAAAAGTGTGCTTTTAGACCTAGGGCCAAAAACATAAGCACTCGTGTTGTAATTTGAACAATGCAGTTTGTGTATTATAGCTACTGAACAGATAAACTCCTTAATTGCGTGTTTCTAATCTGCTTCACACTATTTAATCGACTATGTGAGTTTATGTAATTTCCATTCTATAATGTTTCTTATGTACACCACTCTTATAGGTTTATAGGAGTATAGGTTTTGAGCAGAGGAAAATGTTAGATTTTACATTCTTGGAAGAAAAGAAATGCTATTGACCATAGCAATATTGAGACATGTAGGCATGGTCCACCTGAGGGACAGTCTTTTGGTCGCTCTGGAAGTAAAAAGAAGGTATAATCTGTTAAAGGGAGCAGGATAATGGACTGATTAAAAACAACAGCAACAAAAAAAATAGCACTTTCATAGTTGTAAACATTTCAGCACCTAAACTGACATGCATAATCATCTTTAGGAAGAGCTTCACCCATGCTTTTAACTGTATTTTGTATATTTATTATTTTGTATTTTACAAAATATAGTATTTTATATTTTTTTTAAACAAAAATATATCAAGAATATAGCATTCTTTTTGTCACAGAATGCCCGTTTCCAAATTTGGTATATTCCTCCAACCTCATTCTCTCTTTTATCGAAATGAATAATAACATATATTTTTGTAATTGTTTTCTGTTCAGAATGACCAAATCATTTCTTTGAGATTGACACTAACCTTTTCTTGTGCTGTATTTCACAGTGAGTGTCCTCTCTTCTTTACTTGTTTTTCGTGTCAGACTGCATGCATAAATCTTAGTCTTGTTAAGGTTAATCGTGGCATGGTCTTTGATAATGAGTCGACACACTCCAGATGTAGCATTTAAGTATGAAACAGTGCTGTTTACCAGTGCCCAGTCTGAGCTGCCAATTAGCTTTCTCGTGTTTCCCTCAACATCATAAATGTTGCAGGTAAAGGGTGTGGAGTCACAAATTGGGTAAGAACAATCAACCACTAGGCTTTTGTTTTTCTTGACACAAGCTGTGAGTGCACCAAAATCCGGTTTCTTTTCAGAATAGACAGCTGAGGAAGAATATAAACAGTATTATATATAAGTAAATTTGAGTGTGTAGTGAAATAATTTCTGCTCTCCAGATAGCAAGATAAGTTATAATTCCTTGAAAGTGTTGGTAAAATCATCCAGAAATTGATAAAAAAAAAAAAAAAAAAAATGGATGATTAAGAAACTTGTATTAAATCACATTAAGGACACTTTGTAAACTTATCGGCCTATATCCTACAAAAAGTTCACACCAAAACTATTTCAAACAAGCACATCGCAAGCACATATTTCGGAATAAATGTTTGATTTGTTGCATGAAATTTCACCCTTGATGTTTAGTATTGATGTGAACATTTTAACTGTTAATTAATATATGTGCACTCTGGAATTTTTAAGGGGGCTTCTTTGTAATTCTTACCCGAGAACAGAAGGACAACGATGATCATTTGAATATTTAAACGGCTCTCTGTGCAAGACAATAAAAACAAACAAAAGTCATAAATGACACACAGCTAAAACTTAACAATAAAGATTATAACATCAAAGTCACCTGTAAAAAGTCAGACTGTAAAAGAAAACAATTCTAAAACTCTTACCTTTGAACATTGTTGCTTGAATATATTCACGTTTTAGTTGAATATTCCTTGTATATCAGTTATTTGATAAACATCTAACGCTGCGGGCTGAGTTCATGTGACAGAAATCGATGGGAATGTGATTTCATGGGGCTTTATAGCATTCGTTTGTTTGTGTGCTGGGCGTGGAATGCATCTCCAGAAGCAAGCAATTACATTATCTAATACAAGGAAACTATTACTCAGAAAGGTTTGGAGTACAAAAATAAGAATAGACATATATTATAATATAAAATAACAATTATGACTACACCATAATCTTTCTGATTGTTTATTAGTATTATTACTACAGCACAATACAATATATCCCTTTATTTTTTAATTAATAAAAAAAAATCCATTTCATTTTTTCACATCCTGTCTTCATAAAAGAACTGCGGCTCTCACAGTCCATCAGCGTGTCTCTTTCACATGTGCTAAAACATCATGCATTATAAATGTGATGCACCATTAGAAAAAAGAATTTCAAGCTACCACAAGAGCTGTTTTCATGGCTTCCAGATGTTAAGTTGATGAAACACATTGTCTATCTTATTTGTGTTTTCTAACCATTATTTCACAGTACATGGTACACATTCAATCACAACTGTTTATTTTGCAATGGCACTGTAGATTCAGGAGGTGTGGAGCGACCCTCCTGAGTGAAGGGAGACACAAGTGTGCAACATGTGCTTAAAAGCCTTACTTGCCAAGATGTTTCTTTTCCAGATTTTATGAGAGTTGCAACAGTTCAAAGTTTTTTAGTTCTGTCAAAAAGCGGGACATGGCTGGTCATGTGACCTCAACATGGACTTATTCACACAATGTCGTAATATCGTAATTACTAGATTTCCACTTGTGAAAATCATTCACATCCTCGTAGAACTCATAATTACAATTTGTCCCATATGACCGCTGCACTACAATCTCACCTCTGCATTCATTTTGTTGTTGATAGCTCTTCATCACGTTTTGTCATCTCATAAAAAGGATAATTACAGCAGCATTAAGAATTTTAAAGATATTTCTCTAATTATTAATTTGCTAAAGGAAAAGTTTACCCCAAAATGAAAATTCCCTAACTCTAATCATTAATTTGCTAAAGGAAAAGTTTACCCCAAAATGAAAATTCCCTAATCCAGAATTCATTCCCTATCAATTTCAGTATATGACTTTTTTTCACATGAACACAAACATTTTTAAGAAAATAATCAATCTTTGAGTCCATCTAATGGAAGTGAATGAGTGCTTAAAGTACTTTCCAAACACACTTAATTTTTCGCTTCAACAGACACTGATTGATTCACTGGGACCAACTGAGCAGAGTTCATGCTATTGCATTATATGGACAGTCATATTCATCAGGTATGGCATGAGAGTGAGTAAATGATGAGAAAATTTTCATTTTTGTGTGTAGTATTAAAGTGTAGTATTAAAGGCATGAAAATGTATTTTTCTGAAAATTACTTAAAATGTAAATTAAGGACTATGAGTAAACTTTTCCTGACATTGTCAGCGGAATTTGTAAATGGTTAAGAAACACTGTTCCAATTGATTTATAATACAGAATGACCAGTAGCCCCTCTCCCACATAAAAGTGGGTGTATGTTAGCTACTGTGTAAACAGTCCCAACAGGTCAGTGACCATGGATTTTCACTGATTTCATAATCATGATGATGAAACAATATCATTAAAAACTAAATCTGGATGCATTCTAATCGTTCTAGACTATGCATTTTATATTGTTTATATTTCACGGTATAAACAAACATTTGGGTATCGGCTTTGCTTGTGAATCAATGAATAGTCATTGTGGATGACAACTGGTTAACTGCTTATTTTGTATCTTCCATATTTTAAACAGTTTGTATTGTAAATGATATCAGGAGGAGGAGTTATGCAATGTCTTATACAGGAGCTTGGCACAAAATCTCGAAGCACCAACAAATTGAACTAATGTTTCTCAAGATCTCAGGAAATTAATCATTAATATAACACAAATAATTTCTCAATAGCTTGTTTGAGGCGAGTGCCCTTTAAAAATAAAGACACAGTCAAAGTTGTGTTCATAGCGTGTTCTGCATGAGCCTTCATCATGGCATTCAATGAGCTTTGTGTTTGGAAAGGGCTCCTTTTAGTTTCTTTCCTCTTCCTCTCTGTCCATGGACAAACCTCAGGGCCGTAAGTAACTTTGAATGCTAACTGTTTATCGATCATTGAGCCACAAACGCAAAAATTTTGCACTGAAAAACAAAAGTTTCAGAGCTTTGATATTTCTCGACAGATCTTTCATGGTGACGTTTCCTGCAGTGATCGAGTCGGGATCTGAGGCCAAACTCTGTGCAAGTCTTCTCAAGCCCAATGAAAGCCTTGTCATGAACATTCATCTGGTTCATGGAAACCAGAGCACTTTACTGCTGCAGGAGAAAGCTGAGGAAGAGTTTCATCGCTGCTTTAAATTTCAGGTTTGTCATTAAGAAATGTGCATTCACGCATAATTGAACTTACTTGCTTAAGGTTTGATATAACTCGGCTCCCAACAGACTCCTCAGGTAAAAGAAAAATCAGTGCAGACAATGAAGGTCGAACTTCAGGGGAAGAACTTCAAGATTACCGAAGAGAGAAAAGTCTTGTTCGAACGTTACCACCCTTTGACTTTTATCCAGACTGACAAACCCATCTATATTCCAGGACAAACAGGTGAGTTATGTATGTTTTAGATTTAAAGGTCAGTGAATAAATACTGAGGTTTCATTTGTTTCGCACCGTTACTGACATAGTGGTTTTATGGGATTTCATTAATGAAAGAAAATTAGTAATGTCCAGGACATTACGGACAAACAGTTTGGCACCTTTCAGAGCCTCTGATGTAGCTCAGAAATGACAAATGGAAAGTTTGTAATTTCATGTTATCTCACATTTCTCATCTCACAGTGAACTTCAGAGTTGTCACCCTGGATAAAAATTTCATACCCTTTGATCAGAAGGTTCGTATCCTAAGCAAATGCATAGGTGTGTAAGTCTTTTACGTGCACTATACTCCAAATACTTTAAACTAAGCCAACCCAATTAAACTCACCTGAACCAGCTAATCATGGTCTTACTAGGCATACTAGAAACTTCCAGGCAAGAGTATTGAGGCAAGTTGGAGCTAAACTCTGCTGGACACAGTTTACATCCCTGCTTTAAACATATTACTTGCACAATAGATTGCTTGAATTTTGTATTGCATTCTGTTACATTATTAATATTTATTCTCTTGTTTTTAGTACAGTGCAGTCTTGCTGGAGGTAAGCACAACCCATCTTTAGCACAGCCATTCATGACATTCATGACAGTTGCATTTCAAATATCTGTCGTATTTACAGTTATTTATTATTCACTGATTGCTTAAAGTCGGCATGAAATGGAAGTTGCAATAGTTTTTTCTCTCCTTTTATGAGGTATAATTTAGATAATGAATAATGTGAAAATAATGTGCATGGATAAGTCATTTTAAATTAATGTTGTAATATTCCACAAAAATGTCAATTTTGATTTCATGGTGACTTTAAATAACGCTCAGGATGTATGTGGATGACTATAATTAAACAATCTGCACGGTGTGTTCTTTGCAATCAAACAGGACAGTTATAATAACAGGATTGGTCAGTGGACAAATGTTTCCGCAACGAGGTGGATATTGGAACTCTCTCATGAGTTGACCCCAGACGCCCGTGAAGGCGTGTACAAACTGAAGGCTAATATTGGTGAACAGACGATCACACATAATTTTGAGGTGAAGAAGTATGGTAAGTTACAACATCAGAAAACATTTTTGAGAGTGATTACAGCATTAATCCTCATTCAAAAATCTTTTTTAATTGATTCCCTGTGTTTGATTTCTAGTTTTACCTAAGTTTGAAGTTACCATGAAAGCACCAAAAGAATTAAGTTTTAATGATAGCGACGTGAATATAATGCTTTGTGGGAAGTAAGTGAAGGTTTATTTTATTGCATATATTGGAATTTTATTATAATGCCCTCTAATATAGTATTATTTCAAAAGTATAACTCAAAGCATTTACTTTATAGATACACATTTGGGCAACCAGTGGCTGGCAAAGCATGGCTGGAAGTATGCCGGGAACATTTGAAACATATTTCCCGACCTGACGTGATTTCGCCATGTTTGGTTGAAACCACTGAGGTATGAGTGTATGTTATATTGTGTTATAGTACGTTTGTGAACACATTTTCATCCGATACACTTTTTAATGGTTGTGTTTGTGTTCTACCAGCGGATAAATGAGATGGGCTGTGCCTCCTTTACCTTGGACACATCAGTCTTTTTTAAATCTACAAATGAGAGATTTCTGGAAGAATCTCTTACTGTAAAAGGGAAAGTAATCGAAGAAGGAACAGGTAACAGATTTAAGCAGAACACTGACATTCGGATCGAACAACCACTTGCTAGTCCTTTAAAATATTGGTAACACTAATGATATGCATTAAATCATGCTTAACTAATAGACAGATTGGATTATGGTAATGTATGAAGACTAAACCAATGTAAACCCATTCATTAAGTATTGCTGCATCATAAACTAATAAAGAGCCTATTTGATTAATGGATTAAGTCATATATGAATTGCTATTAATAATATCTCCTGATGGATTCATTCCCTATCAATATCTAGTATTAGACTTTTTATTAGTTGCAGATTATCTGTGTGTTAGTTCACCCCAAAATGAAATTTCTGTCATTAATTACTCACCCTCATGTTGTTCCTTACTCGCACCCGTAAGACCTTCATTCATCTTCGGAACACAAATTAAGATATTTTTAATAAAATCCGAGAGGTATATGACTCATCCATTGACAGTAGGGATATGCAAGTGTAGTCGACTAAATGGTACAGCTCCTGACTAGTCGACACTGAAAACAATAGTCGACTACACGAGGGACTGATGATGAATGATTTCATCATTAAACATTACATTTAAAACATTTTATATAAATGAAAACAAGACGTTTGAAAAATAAATTAGTTGTAAAATTGTTTTGTTTTTAGACGATATAACCTACATGAAGTATGTTTTTAAAAGCCGTTTAATGCTATATTGATTATCATTCCTATTGTTTTTGACTTCTGTTTTAATATGTTGGCTAACGCTTTATATGAAGGTGAAGAATTCTGCCAGGCTATTGATTGATTTTTCAGTCTGCATTGCCCTAGGTGATTTGAATAATTAAGCTATGTATTGGCTGACGTTGATTGTAATTTTTTTTTTGACGACCAAAATTTAATTATGATAATGCAAGCCAACCGTGCGCATAATCATAACCTACATTTTTTAGCAGAATTTGACAGCAATATAATCAACACTTTCAAGGTCCAGAAAGGTACTAAAAAGTACGTGTCAAAACCGTTGAAGTGACTGCAGTTGTTCAAATTAAATTTTATGAAACGACGAGAATACTTTTTGTGTGCAAAAACAAAACAAAAATAATGACTTTATTCAACAATCTCTTCTCTTCCCTGTCATTATCATTATGCAGGTGACGCAGTAAGCACAGTGAAGCCTTCCGTGTTAACGTCCGAATACCGGCTCAGTATTGGCCCAAGTTGTTCAAATGAGCAGCAGGATGCATGATGCTGATGTAGGAGCCGGACAATAATGAGTCAGCGTTCTGTCTTAGAAATTACACAGAAGAGAAGATATTGTTGAATAAAATCATTATTTTTGTAAAAATAGTATCATTTTAATTATTTACGCAATAAAGTATTTTTAAATTAAGGTTGAACCTGCAGTCACGTCAACTGTTTTAACGATGTCTTTAGTACCTTTCTGGACCTTGAAAGTTGTGATATATTGCTGTCTATGGATCAGTCATGTACCTCTCGGATTTATCGAAAATATCTCAATATAAAGTTGTGTTCCGAAAATGAACGGAGGTCTTATGGGTGTGGACGAATTTTTGGGTGAACTAACCCTTTTAGCATTAATACATATTAGTGCACCCGTATTGTAAAGTATTGCCATTTTATTAATTTGTTTGTTTTCCCAGAAAACACAATGGGGAGTTCTGAAACAATATCTCTGACATATGAAAGTGGTAAAGCTACGTTCACTGAGCTACCCAAATTTTATGAACATGGGTCAATTATTGAAGGAAAGGTATGTTTGAACTTTGTCTTTGTTAATTGTTATGAAATATTAAAATTTAGTCTGATTTTTCTTTCTTTTTTTCCTTTGAACAGATAAAACTTGCACATTTCAATGGAGTACCTCTTCAAAACGAAAAAGTTTATCTTTTGGAGGGTAAAAGGTGGACTTCAAAACGACTTCTAAATCTCACTACTGACAGTGATGGACTAGCCACTTTCTCTCTTAATACATCCAGTCTTTCTAAAAGGGATATGAACTTAATGGTATGATGTTCAGTGCTCATCCATTCAGTGTTTGATAATTTAATGTCTTTGTTACATGAAAAATAACTGTACATTCTTTGTTAAACAGGCTAGTGCATATCCAGAGTTTCAGTTGTCACGCTTTAATACGCCTTACATCTCTACTGAAGAAAAATCAGTGCAGCTCCTCCAGCCTGCCGCTCCATACAATCCAACACTAAGTGAACTGATTATAGAGAATACTGAGCAACCATTAAAGTGTGACTCTGAGTTTACAGCCACCATCAAGTATTATTTTGTAGGAGAGACAGTTGAAGACTTCAAAACGGACATTGTCTACATTGTAAGAATGAACATACTGCACGTGTTCTCACCGAGATGTTTTTGTATAATAGTGTTAATTGGCTGCACTAGTCAGTTTGTCATCAGAGTGTCTTCTGTCGGTTTCAGGTCTTGTCTAGAGGAGTGATCGTTCATCATGGATATGAGAAGGTTGAAGTGAAGTCTTCCAATGGAGTAGCAAGTGGCACAATGTCGTTCAAACTGTCTATTAGAGCAGATCTGGCTCCTGTAGTGCAGATTCTGGTGTACTGTGTTCTGCCCAGTGAAAATGTTGTCGCTAGTAGCAAAGATTTCAACACTGAGAAGTGTTTCAAAAACAAGGTATGTATTGTAGCTTTAGAAACAATGAGCCTCTTTAAACTGTATTACTGACTCAATTCTAAAATAAATCCTATTCGCTGTATGTCACAGGTGTCTCTGCAGTTTTCTCCTGATAAAGCAGTTCCTGGTGAGAAAAACACTCTCCAGCTCTCAGCTCAACCTGGTTCACTGTGCGGCCTCAGTGCTGTAGATCAGAGCGTCCTGATCCTGAAGCCAGGAGAACGTCTGGATACTGACAAGGTATAGATAGCTCATCAAATGAAAAAACTAACTTTAAAATCCATTCACAATACACTAAGACAGAACTTTTAACTTTTTAAGTCTGTCAATTGTTTTTAATCTGAATATAAATGTTACCTTCATAGGTCTTTGATCTGCTGCCAGTACAGTCATTATCAGCTTATCCTTATGAAGCTGTGGATACACCAGAGTGCCTAGAAGTTAGACCTCGCCGAGCTGTGTCACTAGACCATGTTTATGACAGCTTGAAGGTAACAAACTGTTTATGAAATGATTATTTAGTAGTAGTACATAATGAAAATAATTAAAACAAAGATCAAGATTTTTGTAGTAGTACACCATACCCAAGGAATATGTATTTTAATTTATTTTAATTTAAACATTCAAGCCTCATATTACATTTCAATTGCTGTCTGACAGAAGGTGGGATTGAAGATGGCATCGAATTTGCCTGTGAGACAACCCCTTTGTATGAAATACCGTGGAATTACTTATCACCGAAACTTTTGGTCAAGTATGTTTTTTTTGTTTGTTTTTTTAAAAATGTGCAATATGATGCATGTTTTTTGTTTGTTTTTGTTACATACTATTGCAGAAATTGTTTAAAGGCTGGAATGCTCTACACAACTTTTCAATTCAGAAAAGATTTTAAAACACTAAGCATCATGCACTATTTGCCGACTTTATAAATGGTTACAGAGAAATTCTGGGAATCATACACTAAATGACTGAGGGCCACACACAACAAGACTTTTGAGTTGTTTCAAACACAACAAACTCACTTGCACCTCGTGGACTAGGAGACACATGACAAGTTTTTGATTTCATACAACTGAATGGAATCATAGTCTGAATCTAAAAAATACAATGTGCCCAATTACATACTACACAATTTTCTTTGAAATCTGTCAACTGAAATCTGCAGAATGCCACTGAATTTTGGCAACTTGTATAGTGTGTTCCAGCCTTAAAGGGAACGTAAATGTGACTGGAAATCCACCATGTTCTTTTGTTGTGAAAGAACAGTGTTTAAGTGTTAACAGTTGACATCTAAAATGATTCAGAATCTTGAACATATAAAAGCGTTTTGGCCAAGTAAATGCATAAATATACTGATTGGTAAAATCAATTGCACCTGCTGAGAAACTGTTTATTTGCACAGTTTCAGATGGGGAGAGTTACATGTTACAGACTTCAAAAAGAAAGAATTCATCTCCTGTAGAAACAGTTCGTGCCTTTTTCCCAGAAACATGGATCTGGCAACTCAGTGAAGTGGGGTACGTAAATGGCACTAGGACTGCTCATTCAAGGATGCCCAAGATGAAACTGAACATTACTAAACCCTTTCCACTCCATTTTACTATACTGTTTTGCACGACAGGGACTCTGGATCAGCTCAGGTTCCTGTCACGGTTCCTGACACCATCACCTCTTGGGAAACGGAGGCCTTCTGTCTGTCCTCTGAAGGTCTGGGTCTGGCTCCTCCTGCTCAGCTGACAGTTTTCCAGCCCTTCTTCCTGGAGCTCTCTCTGCCTTACTCCATCATCCGTGGGGAGATCTTTGAGCTGAAGGCCACTGTCTTCAACTATCTGTCCAAGTGCATCATGGTGAGATTTCACACTTGGTCTTTTCAAATCATATCAAGTATTCCACTAATCATGTGTGGTTGATTGACAGGTTAAAGTGACTCCAGCTCCTTCCTCAGACTACACTCTCAAAGCCTCCTCTGATGATCAGTATTCATCCTGTCTATGTGCTAATGGAAGAAAAACCTTTAAATGGATCCTCACTCCTTCTGTTCTTGGTGGGTTTTCCAGTCTGAATCATTGTTTCTCAGTGTTTGTGTCTGTTTTGTCTTCACGTATATGTCTTGTGTTGTAGGAGTCTTGAATATTACAGTCAGTGCAGAGGCAGAGGCGTCCCAGACTGTGTGTGACAATGAGATTGTGAGCGTCCCAGAGAGAGGACGCATTGACACGGTCACACGAAGTCTGCTCGTACAGGTCAGTGCATGTCAGATTTCAGACATAATTTATTCATGATCCTAATGCTGCTTATGTCAGGATGATGAGTGGATGTGATTGTTTTTTGCTGCAGGCAGAAGGAACTGAAAAGACTGAGACTCACAGCTGGTTATTGTGTCCAAAGGGTTGGTCCACAGACGATATTTAACATCGTAGCGTTACTCTGCTGATCACTGATATGTGTTTGTGTCTGTCTGGTTCATAGGTGACAGTCTCTCAGAGGAAGTGTCTCTGACTCTTCCTAAAGATGTGATAGAGGGATCAGCCAGATCCTCTGTTTCAGTCATTGGTAACATTTACAAATACAAGCAGAAAATAGGAAAATTGGGTTTGGATTATAAAAGTTTCATTTGTGTATGATTTATAGGAGACATATTGGGTCAGGCACTGAGGAATCTTCACGGATTATTACGGATGCCGTATGGCTGTGGAGAACAAAACATGGCTCTTCTTTCTCCCAATATTTACATTCTGCAGTATCTGGAGAACACGGAGCAGCTCACCTCAGCCATCCGAGAGAGAGCCACAGGCTTCCTGAAGAGCGGTGAGAGACATAAATCATGTAAAGAAAATTCTGAGATGGTTTACTATTGATGGTTTACTAGAATTCAGGGTGACACTTTACAATAAGGTTCATTAATTCAACATTAGTTAGTATATTAACTAACATGATCTTACCATGAGCAATACATTTATGACTGTATTTACTAATCTTCGTTAACGTTAGTTAATGAAAATAAAGTTATTCATTGTTAATTCACAGTGCATTAACTAATGTTAACAAGATTTTAATAATGTATTAGTAAATGTTGAAATTAACATTAACAAAGATTAATATTAAATGCAGATTTGGTCAATTCAAATGAACTTAATCATTGTCAAACTCAACAGGATACCAGAGGCAACTGAACTACAGACATGACAGTGGAGCGTACAGCACATTTGGTCAAGGAGAAGAGAATACTTGGTAAAAAAATATATATATTAAAAGTTACTATACAAGAATAAACCCAGCCAGATTGTACAAAATATTGGATATTATATGTATAAGAGAATATTAGAAAATTATTAGTTTGTCTGTTTGCATTCATATTTTTTTTTAAATTTAGTCAATTTCAGTTAACACTTGGAGTTAAATTACTTCTAATGATAATGACATTGTGTACATTACCACACCACCAGGTTGACTGCCTTTGTCCTGAGGTCTTTTGGCAGAGCACAGAAATACATATTTATTGATCCACGTGTTATTCAGAGTGCAAAGAAATGGTTAATAAACAGACGGGATTCAGACGGCTGTTTTCTCCAACAGGGAAGACTGTTCAACAACAGAATGAAGGTATTTCGTTTGATTTTGTTTGTTCGTTTGTGACCAGTAGACACCAGGGGCTGTATTCACAAAACATTTTCTCTTACAATTAAGAGTTCTCCTAAATAACAGTAAAGTTCTGAAGTAAGAGTCAACTTTTGCTAAGGAATACAGAGAAAAGAGAAGTCTCAAAGCTGCTCGGTTCAGACAACACGATTTTAGCCCTATTTTGGCACAACCTGCTTGACATAGTGTCGTGGGGATTCGTAAACGACTCCGGGACACAAGATTTGATAGTTTCTTCTCGTGTATTAGTGTCAGTGGACGACAACCGGCGTAGCTTCTACAACGCTTCACGATGTCACGACAGAAAGAATGGCATGTGTAATATTTTTTTAAGTATTTCACGACGAGTAGAGTCACATCTGTGACACTGGCCAATAGGTGCACAGAATAAGCACCTTATACATGTTTTCAAACATTCTGCTATGTGGAATTTTGCAGTGGAGGAAATCTTCGTGGAGTTGTGGTACCAATACTGCTTTTATTATGTTTTCTCGAGGGACTACCTCCACAGAGTAAAAAAGGGTATAAAAAACAATATTTTACCTCAGTTCTCTTTGACAGTCCAAACGGTCCTTTTCATGCAATCCTGATATGTGTCCGCTGTCAAGTTTTCTTTCTTTCGGAACAAAACACTCAGTTCGGTAGGCATTGTTTGTTTACGCTCATGGCACCTTCTGTCAGTCGATAGTCCTTCTCGATGACAGAACGCACGTCATTAAAGATGCCAAGCAATGTGTAGTCTGACATGTTTCTTATCTACGGTACACCAAGATTTCAAGAGTCAAAATCGCATAATCTGACACAATCCTGAAATAGGACTGACACTATATACATTATTTTTAAGTGTTTCTCCTAAATCGGCAAGAGTTAGAAGCTACTTTTAGCTTTAAAATGTTTTGTGAATATGCAACACGGTCTCACCCCTATTCGTCACATGCTGCCGTTCCGTCATTTTCCCTTCACGTCAATACTCCGACGTTTAGGGTACCCCTCTTCGTCAATAAGTCAACGTTTAGGGTCTCCCGCTGAGGGTGCCCCTCTTCGTAAATAAGCCGACGTTTAGGGTCTTCCGATAGATTTGAATGCAAATCCCTCATCTTTGGATTTTGACGAAAAATGTTTAGGCATCCAGCTGTTTTCCTGCGCTGGTTGTAGTATTGCTTCAGGCGATTGATTTTGTGCTGCAAATGTGTATTTTGCAGTAGCGTCGTCGCATGGACTGTCACAATCATTGGTGCGGTGACCATACATTTTAGGGTATAATTTTGGCCTAAATTAAAATGGCATAATTACAAGACTTAAAGGACTGCATATTTGCTGTAGGCTTAAATGTGTCTTAATTTAGGTGAGATATTTTATATCTCATTGTGATTCAACAAACAGTTGTATTTGATTTGATTTGATATATTTCATTAATCACACACTGGGGAAATTTCTGTGTTACAGGAGCTCAAAAATAAAATATGCAAAATAAAGTAAAAAAAGAACTAAAACATATATCAATCTATTTGACTGTTGTAGGCTACTCACCGTGGTGGAATCGCGCTGGGCAATGGTTTCTGCGATCGTCACACACAGTGTGACGCGTTGCACAAAATTGCGCCAAAATATCAATCATAATGAAAAAGTACAGTCTTAATATTCTAGATTAAGATTTTATATTTTATATTATAATTTAATCATACTGATTCTTTTAAATGTTCGAGCAAGGATATAAAATATTAAGACTGTACTTTTTCATTGTGATTGATATTTTGGCGCAATTTTGTGCAACGCGTCACACTGTGCGACGATCGTAGAAACCATTGCCCAGTGTGATTCCACCACGGTAAGTAGAATACAACAGTCAAATAGAGTGACGTTATATATTTTAGTTCTTTTTTTATTTTATTTTGCATATTTTATTTTTGAGCTCCTGTAACACAGAAATTTCCCCAGTGTGGGATTAATAAAGTGTATCAAATCAAATCAAATACAACTGTTTGTTGAATCTCAATGAGATATAAAATACCTCACCTAAATTAAGACACATTTAAGCCTACAGCAAATATGCAGTTCTTTAAGTCTTGTAATTATGCCATTTTAATTTAGGCCAAAATTATATATAATATATATATGAAATTATATAAAAAAGTCGTGGTAGCGATTCAGACAAGGGTTTCTGCCCCACAAAAATGTATGGTCACCGGACCAATGATTGTGACAGTCCATGCGACGACGCTAATGCAAAATTCACATTTGCAGCACAAAATCAATCGCCTGAAGCAATACAGAGAGAACAGGAGAACCGCTGGATGCCCAAACCCTTTTCATCAAAATCCAAAGATGAGGGATTTGCATTCAAATCTATCAGAAGACCCTAAACATTGGCTTATTGACGAAGAGGGGTACCCTCAACGTCGGAGTATTGACGTGAAGGGAAAACGACCGAACGGCAGCATGTGATGAATAGGGGTGAGACAGTGTTGGAATATGACCCCTGGTCTGAGAATAAATTGAATATTTGTCTTTATTTCTCTTTCTCATATATTCCAGGGTGGAATGAATGATAATGTGACCATGACTGCCTACATTACTGCATCACTGCTTGAACTGGAAACTCCAGTCACAGTAAGTTCATCTACAGGAAATATATAAACTCATAGGAGAATGACACTCACAGTGTCTGTTTCTCTGTTGTTCTTTTCATCACAGGATCCTGTCGTCACTAAAGGTTTGTCATGCTTGAAGTCCGTCATTGAGGATGTGAAAAACACATACACCACTGCTCTGCTCGCCTACACTTTCAGTCTGGCTGGAGACACGGACACTCGGCAGCAGCTTTTCAAGAAACTGGATGAAGTTGCTATTTTAGACGGTAAGAGGTTTGTTTCTGATGACTTTCTGTTGTCATTTATGACTGTACTATTGTTTTTTGTCATGCTCATTGAGTTACATTTGTGTCTTTTGTTCTTAAGGGTCTCTTCTCCACTGGTCTCAGTCTGCATCTGCTGATGACTCTGATTCTCTGGCAGTGGAGATCAGCTCATATGTGCTGCTAGCTGTTCTCACTTCAGATTCAGTCACTACAGCTGATCTGGGCTATGCTAACAGGATTGTCAGCTGGCTTGTGAAGCAGCAGAATGCCTATGGAGGATTCTCCTCCACACAGGTACTCAAACTACTCCAATCAAACACACTGTTGCTGAATGTGCTGGAGTAAATGAGTAAAAGTGACATTACTGAACACATTTCTTTCCCAGGACACAGTGGTGGCTCTTCAGGCTCTGTCTTTGTACGCCACCAAAGTGTTCAGCTCTGACGGCTCCAGCACAGTGACTGTACAGTCAGCAGGAGACACTCACCACTTTGATGTCAATCAGGACAACAAGTTACTGTACCAGGAGAAGCAGCTGCAGAACGTTCCAGCCAAATACAGCATTGAAGTGAAGGGCTCAACCTGTGTGTCTGTGCAGGTCTGTAGTGTGTTCAGCTTCATTTACTCACACTCACTTTCTGCCTTTGCTCTCTTGGCATTTTGTGGTTATTCTGCTGTGAGATGATTTATGAATGTGTTTTTGTTTGTGTTGACTCTCTCAGATGGCTCAGTTCTACAACATTCCCACTCCTACTGAAACTAAAACTTTGAGCATTGATGCTAAGATTGAGGGAGATTGCAAGAAAACCTCTGGACAGAACCTATTGTTAAATTTCACTGTGAAGTAAGAACAATAACTTTATGCTTTAAGACATGATTTTAGTTATTGCTTTAGTTCCGTCAACATGAACTCTGATGGTTCATATTTATTCTTTCCCCAGATATGATGGTCCACAGGCAAGAACTAACATGGTCATTGTGGATATTAAACTCTTATCAGGATTCACAGCTGATACATCAATGGTTCGTTTGACTACGTGAAGCGAGTCATTATTAGATTTACTGTACTGTTGCTGTGAATCTACTGTAAGATGGTGCATCTATGGCACATTTGTTAGGAGAGGCAGAGACAACAGCGACCCAAGAGCAGATAAATTGCAAACAGAGTTTATTGTCCAAAGGGTAAAGGAAATCAAATCAAAACATAAAATAACTGGTAGCCGAGCCACCAAGTAGAAGGGCGAGACAGAGATGAAATCCAATGGGCAGGCGGAGATCAAAACCAGAATCGGACCAGCAGATACAGGGCAAAACCAAGGTAATAGTCAAAATCCAGATCCAAGAGGGTCAAAATCCAGGTGAGCCAGCAGAGGAACGAAAGGGAACAGGAACTGGGCAAATGAACAACAAAAAAGGATCAAATATCCAGGCTTTTAAATGTTTACGAGCAATCAAAAACAATATCTTCCTGCAAGAGGACAGAGGTGAAGCAGATGGAAACCAAAAGACACTGACAGAGAACCAAAGAAAGAGAGAAGCATAAGTAATGGAGAAAATCAGTGCAGAAGATGGGGAACAGGTGTGTGAGTAATGAGAGAGAGAGTGCTGATTAGAATGGGATTCAGCTGTGATGGTAAGGTGAGGTGACAATCAAGACTCAAGACAAACACAGCAGAAAGATCAAACCAGAGTCCTGACACATAATGTCCTGCTCACTTCTTGATGAACAGCATGATAGTGTACAGAAAATAGCTCTCCTGTTGGGCATGTAACAAATCATACAATTTTCCACAGCTTGAAACTCAAAGCACTTCAAGCACATCACTTGTGGAACGTGTCGATTCTAAAGACGATCATGTCATCATGTATTTGAAAGAGGTGGGAGAACAGCAACATTCATATGATGTTACACTGATTCACTCACATTTTATCTAAAATCTTCAATAATGTCCATGATTTATGTTTATCCTCCTGCAGGTTCCAAAAAATATTCCAGTCAATCACCAGTTACAACTGAAACAGATTCTTCAAGTGAAGAATCTCAAGCCAGCTGTAGTTAAAGTGTATGATTACTACCAAACAAGTAAGAGTTTTTGTGCCGTTTTTTTTATCATGTTATTCAAAGGTATCAGTTGGCATTAAGCTAATTTGCCTCAATTTCAATATTTCCCTCAGGTGATCTGTCGGAGACGGAGTATTCATCCCACTGTGAATGAAGTGCTGTGCTTCAGTTATGTTTGAATGCTGACTAAATGTTTCTATTTGGTGTTTATTCCTTTTTCTGGGCAAAGTCTTTGTTTTATTAAACTCAAACAACTTGAAAAAACTTTGGTGAGCTTATTGTATTTTTGTTCTTGATTTGCTGTTGCGTACATACTATGGCAATATTTTAGTGTCAGATTAGATAATTAACAAACAAAAAAACTGCAGGCCAATCAGAAGACATTACAAAGTTAATTAGAAAATATACATTTTTATATTCAGAGTCCCAGGGTTGCTTGAGAGTGTGGGTGGGAGGTCCATCCCCTTCAGCAACGTACTGTGGCCCACATCTGGTATGTGTTGCTGTCAGGGATGTGTCTGAAAAGATAGAAATTCCCTCATGTACAGTATTCTTTATGTCAAAATACATCAAAAACAGGGTCAACACCAGAAGAGAGCTCCAAAATATGATTCACAGTGGAGATAAACAGAACAAGGTTCAAAATAATCATTAAACCACTACAAGAATGATTGCTCAGATGACTGCCATGAGCATGGAGACCAGACTATTTTCCTTTCCAGAGATAAAGATAATATTCAGGAAATTAAAGGTAATGGCATAACAAATGGTGCTATAATAATAAACATTCACTTCAGAAATATTTAAAATTCTACTTGAAATTTAAGTAAATACTAAACAATTGACACTGAACATCTTCATGATCATGAAGTAATTATAGCATAATCTCAGGTAGCAGGAAGCGTCTTGCATATTTATTTTTACACAACAGGTTTTTGGTGACTTTCAGTCGCCATGTTTAGTCATATTGTGTAGGCAGCAGTAGCAGAGAACTTACAAACGCAAACTGCAGCTTACAGTATCTCTCCCACTGAGTTTGAGTGGGTGTATGTGCCGCTGGATGATAACTATCAGTTGTCTCGGTCCACTATTTGTCTACGCAGAGTTAAAGATCAGTAGCTGTCCATCTCTCTGTAGATGAGGGTAAGAGTTCAGGAAGATCACATGTACATTTATATGTAAATTAAATGATTTCTTGCATGTTATTGACTATTAAGAGTTGAACATAACTTCTCATTTCACTGCAAATAAAATGATTTATAATCATTTAGATTTACATGCTTGAATATTCCAACATGCAACCCTCCATTATGTGGTCAAGAACATTCATGATAAACTTGAATAATTGTTGTAAAGTGTACAAGATAAAAGCTTTTGCATTTCTTGAACTGATCCCACTCATCACAAATGAATTTTTGGACAAATCAACAAACTGCTTATTAGCACAGGTTTTTGAACTGCATTGCCTACATGGTTGAATCATTAATCAGATGATCAATACAAATGTTTTGAAAGACCTCCCTTTAAAAGAGACGGTCCAGTTCATCTCATGATCTGGATGATCACTCGTCATCATGGCTCTGAATATTAGCTGCTGTTGGAAAGGGCTCCTTATGCTCTCTTTCCTCCTGATCTGTGTTAATGGACAAACATCAAGTCCGTAAGTTTTTAACCATTTCTGCTGAGAATGGCAGTGTTTTGCTTTCTAAATGTGATAAATTATTAGTATACGATTATTCATTGTGTATAATAAGTCTTGGTGATTTCTGTATTTATTTAACTGTTCTGTGTTGTTTGAATACAACTTAAGGCATGTATAAGATCATTCATAATTCACCAGACTTCATTACACAGTTTGCTCTTGTATTCTCACTTCTCAAGGTCTGTAATTCATCAAAACAAATGAACTGTATTGATTTTCACTCCCAGTTTATTTTTTATGTTTCTTATTATATCTAACTACTCAGATAATATTGTATGATTATTATCTCTGGACAGATCTTTCATGGTGACGTTTCCTGCAGTGATCGAGTCGGGATCTGAGGCCAAACTCTGTGCAAGTCTTCTCAAGCCCAATGAAAGCCTTGTCATGAACATTCATCTGGTTCATGGAGACCAGAGCACTTTACTGCTGCAGGAGAAAGCTGAGGAAGAGTTTCATCGCTGCTTTAACTTCAAGGTCTGTTGTTAAAATGTGCACAAGATAATGACTATACAATCAAATTAGTTTCACCATAATGGATCTAGTGTTTGTGATGGCAGGTTGTGAATACAGGATATTATTTCTCATCAGGCTCCTCTGGTCGAGGCAGAATCAGTGCAGAAAATGAAGGTCGAACTTCAGGGAGAGACTTTCAAGATGACTGAAGAGAGAAAAGTCATGTTCAAGCCTTACCATCCTCTGACCTTTATCCAGACTGATAAACCCATCTATATTCCAGGACAGACAGGTGAGCTGTGAATGTTTCAAAGGTTAAATCTCAGTATATAATGCTGGAGTCACTGACATCTAAACCCTGATCACAGCTGATGTAACACATATACATGAAGTAAATCACGTTATGATCATGCAGTGAGCTGATGCTAAAAGAGTATGAAGTAAACATTTCAATGGATTTACAAACTTGTAAATAGAAACAAGGAGCAGAAGAAAAAATACGGAAAGCAGATAAGGAGGAGGAGCTTTGGAAGCTCGAGAATGGACGTCTAGTGTGTGTTTGAGCAATCCCCTCACATTCAAATACTGTAATTACAAATGACTGATGAAGTGAATCTCTTGATCTGTATGATGTATTTCATATGAAATCTAGAGATACTACAGATCATTGGTGTCTAACTGAGTTCCTGTAGAGCCACAGCCCTACAGAGTTCAGCTTCAACGTTAATTAAATGTACCTGATCCAGCAAATCAAATCCTTCAGGTTTATTTGAAAATTACAGTGTATTGAAGCAGGTTTGGGACTAAACTCTGTGGTCCTCCAGGAGTTTGACTCTCCTGCTATAGATTGTTATTGTTATAGATTGTTGTGATAATAGATTTCTTTATAACAGATTATAGGCCTACTTGATTTTAACTGGACAGAAATGTTTGTAAAATGATGGCTAAAACAGGCAGCTGTGACAGTCGAATTTGTCTCGAAAGACACGTTCACGCAGCAGCAGAATACAGTTGTAACCGTGTATTAGATCCTTAATACAGTTACATTCACGCACAGTTCAGTCATTTACAGGAGTGAAATACTGACTGTAAGCAACTGTCCCTCACATAAGAGCTGAATATGTCAAAAGTAGAGTTTTAATTTTTTTTTTTAACATATTTCTATTTTACAGTGAACTTCAGAGTTGTTACCATGGATACAAACTTTGCTCCTCTTGATCAGCAGGTCTGATGTGTTTATCTTGCTTCTTTATCGCCCTCGTTTTCTCTTACATTGTTAAATACATGTTTCATAAATTAACACACTTTTGGCTTTTAATCTTTAATCACTGTTTGCTCTTTTACAGTATAGTACAGTGGTTCTTGAGGTAAGAACACAAAACCGTCTGTACAGTCATAACAAACACCTATTAAATCTTATTAAGACTATAGATATTCTGTTGTATTGTTGTATTTTCAGTAGGTTAATTATAGATTTCTTCATTGATAGTCAGAATATGTGCAGCTGACTGGAACTAAATATCTGCACTGTGTCTTTGGTATTAATCAGGACGGTCAAGGTAACCGGATTGGTCAATGGACAAATGTTTCTTCAACAAGGTGGATTTTGCAGCGTTCTTATGAATTAAACCCAGAGGCCCGTCAAGGCATGTACAAACTGAAGGCTTTTATTAGCGACAGGATGATCTCACATGAATTTGAGGTGAAAAAATATGGTAAGTCATAAAAACAAATGATTTGCAGTGTTTCATGGGAAGAGTTTCAATAATATCTTTCTATATTAATATCTAATTTGACTACTAATAACTCTAATTTCTGACTTCTAGTTTTGCCTAAGTTTGAAGTTACTGTAAAAAGCCCCAAAAAAATAAGTGTTGAAGAAGAGAAACTGATCATTGAGGTTTGCGGAAAGTGAGTGGTTTATTTTATTTCCTGCATTAAGAGAGCAGTGTGTTCTTCCATTCTTGACACAATGAAGTTACTTTGATTTAATTGTTAATTATTCTTTCTTTAACTCTGTGGTCAGTTACTTACTGTAAACCCCATCCTAATATATTAGTTGTTTAACTCAACCCTGGGCTGTGGATCATTTTCTTGTACCTTTTTCACAGATACACTTACGGACAGCCTGTACCTGGTAAATCATGGGTAAAAGTGTGCCGTAATTTGTCCTACCAAACCCGTCGCACCAATCCAGTGTGTTTAGAGGAAACCATAGAGGTGTGTGAGTTGAAACTCAGTACAAGTAAATTAATGGTATTATCTTCCCTCCATTTATACAAAAAAATCACTCTTCAGTTAATATGCAATGTTTGTGTTCATTCTTTATAATCAGATAAAAAAGGCAGGCTGTGCCGTCCATACCTTAGATGTGTCAGTCTTTCTGAACGACACACTAAAGGACAGGCTTCAGAATTCTCTCCAAGTTGAGGCAATGGTTACAGAAGAAGGAACAGGTGAGCTGTTGGATTCTTGTTACCTACATTTCATGAATTTCTCATTTATTTGAATAAATATTTATTTTGGTGTTTTTACTATTTACAGAGATCACCAAGACAAAATCTGAATCTGTATCTCTCACTTATGAAATTGGTAAAGTCACATTTACTGACCTCCCCAAAACATATGAACATGGATCAATTATAGAAGGAAAAGTAAGTCTAAAATCAGATAGTCTCAGTTTAACACCATTATAATTAACAGAATTATTCCTTATTCTTTCAAAATCTCATTTTCAACAGATCAAAGTCTCAAATTTCAAAGGTGCACCAATTCAAAACAAAGAGGTTTATCTTATGGAGGGTCAAACTTGGTCCCCAAAACTGCTCCTAAATCTGAGTACAGACAGTGATGGACTGGCCAGCTTCTCTTTTAATACTTCCAGTCATCCTAAAATGGATATTAATCTGATTGTAAGAGAGTTTGTGTTCACTTAGTTTTCCTTTGTGTTCCCTGAAGAGTTCAATTTCATGAGTTATTTCTGATTCTTTATTATCCAGGCAAGTGTCACTCAAGAGGTCCATTATTATAGACACAACAGGCCTTACATCTCCGCAGAGAAAAAATCAGTTCAGCTCTTCCAGCCTGCCGCTCCATACAATCCAACACTAAGTGAACTGATTATAGAGAATACTGAGCAACCATTAAAGTGTGACTCTGAGTTTACAGCCACCATCAAGTATTATTTTGTAGGAGAGACAGTTGAAGACTTCAAAACGGACATTGTCTACATTGTAAGAATGAACATACTGCACATGTTCTCACCGAGATGTTTTTGTATAATAGTGTTAATTGGCTGCACTAGTCAGTTTGTCATCAGAGTGTCTTCTGGTGGTTTCAGGTCTTGTCCAGAGGAGTGATCGTTCATCATGGATATGAGAAGGTTGACGTGAAGTCTTCCAGTGGAGTAGCAAGTGGCACAATGTCGTTCAAACTGTCTATTAGAGCAGATCTGACTCCTGTAATGCAGATTCTGGTGTACTGTGTTCTGCCCAGTGAAAATGTTGTCGCTAGTAGCAAAGATTTCAATACTGAAAAGTGTTTCAAAAACAAGGTATGTATTGTAGCTTTAGAAATGAGCCTCTTTAAACTGTATTACTGACTCAATTCTAAAATAAATCCTATTCGCTGTATGTCACAGGTGTCTCTGCAGTTTTCTCCTGCTAAAGCGGTTCCTGGTGAGAAAAACACTCTCCAGCTCTCAGCTCAGCCTGGTTCACTGTGCGGCCTCAGTGCTGTAGATCAGAGCGTCCTGATCCTGAAGCCAGGAGAACGTCTGGATACTGACAAGGTATACATTGCAATGACAGCAGCCAAACATTCCGTCATTATTTTAACGTGACGGCAATTCACCGTAAAATAAGTGTCAACTTCACTCTCTCGAAAAAGTGGGACTAGTGCAATTTGACGATTATTATCAAATGATCAAATATCGAGACAACGACGCAACCTAAATGACAATGATAAGAAGTAACGACAAAGGTACACGATCAATGACATGATGGCACAAAGATGGTGGAAGTGGAGTGTTTGGTGCGGTCCTTATATCTGGATCAGGTGAAGAGAAGAACCAATTGCAGCCTCCAACAGATTATCTCAAGACACCGCTCATCTGTAACACAAACATGCATAGGCACATACACTGAAGAGATACACAAGATATACACAGGACAAGTGAATGAATACATAAATGACTCTGGCTCATGGTATTAGTATTGATTAAATGTTTCTTCATAGTGGGAATGTACAGGGTGAATCTAGTGATAACAGACTTTAGTTATAACTGCTTTGCTTTACATCAGTGTTAAAACTGACATCCCAAATGAGATTTAACATTAATCTACATTCAAAAAATACATGAATTATTTAGTGTTGAATTATTTAGAAATCATATTGATAGCATGTGAACATGTCATAGATCTTCAACCTGCTTCCAGTGCAATCAGCGTCACATTATCGTTATCCTGTTGAAGATGAACAGGAGTGTCTGCATGTGAGACCCCGTCGAGCTGTGCCGACAGACAATGCCTTTAAATCCTTAAAGGTAACAGATGAATTATATGTGTGGCAGTGCAGTAGATAATGATTGAGGGTTTATACTGCACATGTGTATGTAAATCCATAAAAAGTTCCCTTAATTATACTGACAATTAAAATAATTTTTTTAATGGCTTTTATTCTGGTTTATCATCACCATTTGACAGAGAGTGGGATTGAAGATGGCAACAAATTTGGTTGTGCGAGTCCCTCGGTGTCTGTCATACAGAGGATTGACGTATCACCAATACCATGATATGGGTACATGCTGTAATATTTAAATATGTAGGTGCTTGTAATGAAATATATTTCAAAAAACAAAATAATCAATTTCTTAAATTGTGAAAATCGCACAATTTGTACAGTTCCACAATTATAGTGATGTTGTAGGAAAAAGTTTTTTTCTGGTGTTATTAGTTAAATTTGAATCAGTGTTATTATTGGTAAAAACCAAACTATATAACTTTTATGAAATGAAACTAACACCAATTTTGGCAGCCCTGAAATACAAAAACTAAAATAAAAACTAAATAAACTGAAAGTAGAAATCTGACAACACTAAAATAAATCTTTGTGAAAATAATGTGTATTAAAATGACAATCTGCCTTCCGTTTGCTGTTCACTTATGACTGTATATAGAATTGTTTATTTTGATGTGCTGTTCACATGAATGTAAATTAAAACTACAAAATATCACTTTTTTTCAGTGAGGCATCGTTATGGTAGTCCAATGAGAAAGGCTGGTCGAGCTGGATTTTCTCCAACAGTGACAATTCGGACCGTCTTTCCTGAAACATGGATTTGGGAACTTGCTGAAGTGGGGTATGTGGAGCATAATCAGTACATTAAACCTTATATTTATCTTATCATTTATATTTAATACATCATCTCCCCTCACACCCACAGGACAGAAAATATCTTGCTTGCTTTGCAGATTCTGAATCCATTTTCTTTTTTATCATCTGTGCTGAATATTGTTATATATCACAGGGAAAATGGCCGAGTCAGAATCAGATATGCCTATCATTGTAATTCCTCCACAGGGACTCTGGATCAGCTCAGGTTCCTGTCACGGTTCCTGACACCATCACCTCTTGGGAGACGGAGGTCTTCTGTCTGTCCTCTGAAGGTCTGGGTCTGGCTCCTCCTGCTCAGCTGACAGTTTTCCAGCCCTTCTTCCTGGAGCTCTCTCTGCCTTACTCCATCATCCGTGGGGAGATCTTTGAGCTAAAGGCCACTGTCTTCAACTATCTGTCCAAGTGCATCATGGTGAGATTTCACACTCGGTCTTATCAAATCATATCAAGTATTCCACTAATCATGTGTGGTTGATTGACAGGTTAAAGTGACTCCAGCTCCTTCCTCAGACTACACTCTCAAAGCCTCCTCTGATGATCAGTATTCATCCTGTCTATGTGCTAATGGAAGAAAAACCTTTAAATGGATCCTCACTCCTTCTGTTCTTGGTGGGTTTTCCAGTCTGAATCATTGTTTCTCAGTGTTTGTGTCTGTTGTATCTTCACGTATATGTCTTGTGTTGTAGGAGTCTTGAATATTACAGTCAGTGCAGAGGCAGAGGCGTCCCAGACTGTGTGTGATAATGAGATTGTGAGCGTCCCAGAGAGAGGACGCATTGACACGGTCACACGAAGTCTGCTCGTACAGGTCAGTGCATGTCAGATTTCAGACATAATTTATCCATGATCCTAATGCTGCTTATGTCAGGATGATGAGTGGATGTGATTGTTTTTTGCTGCAGGCAGAAGGAACTGAAAAGACTGAGACTCACAGCTGGTTATTGTGTCCAAAGGGTTGGTCCACAGACGATATTTAACATCGTAGCGTTACTCTGCTGATCACTGATATGTGTTTGTGTCTGTCTGGTTCATAGGTGACAGTCTCTCAGAGGAAGTGTCTCTGACTCTTCCTAAAGATGTGATAGAGGGATCAGCCAGATCCTCTGTTTCAGTCATTGGTAATATTTACAAATACAAGCAGAAAATAGGAAAATTGGGTTTGGATTATAAAATATAGCGAGTTTCATTTGTGTATGGTTTATAGGAGACATATTGGGTCAGGCACTGAGGAATCTTCACGGATTATTACGGATGCCGTACGGCTGTGGAGAACAAAACATGGCTCTTCTTTCTCCCAATATTTACATTCTGCAGTATCTGGAGAACACGGAGCAGCTCACCTCAGCCATCCGAGAGAGAGCCACAGGCTTCCTGAAGAGCGGTGAGAGACATAAATCATGTAAAAAAATAAATAATACTGAGACCAAGAAAATACGAAGAAAATAAGTCACAATACATTTGACTTCAGATTTGGTCAATTCAAATGAACAACTGAATCATTGTCAAACTCAACAGGATACCAGAGGCAACTGAACTACAGACATTATAGTGGAGCGTACAGCACATTTGGACATGGCAATGAGAATACATGGTAAATATTTGCAACTTTTCACTCACTTTTGTCAAAATAGATCAATCTACAATAGTAACCAGAAAGATGTTATTCAAATTTAATTACTTATTTATAGATTCAATGAAATGAAACAAAAAATGACATTATTATAATTAAAACTTTTAAACATCAGGTTGACTGCCTTTGTCCTGAGGTCTTTTGGCAGAGCACAGAGATACATATTTATTGATCCAGAAATTATTCAGAGTGCAAAGAATTGGTTAATAAGCAGACGGGATTCAGACGGCTGTTTTCTCCAACAGGGAAGCTTGTTTAACAACAGAATGAAGGTCTGTCATTGGTCAATAAACATTAACACAGCAACAATGCCTCTACCTAAAACAAAAGAATTTAACTTTATGTTTTCTAATATATATTCCAGGGTGGAGTGAATGATAATGTGACCATGACTGCCTACATTACTGCATCACTGCTTGAACTGGAAACTCCAGTCACAGTAAGTTCATCTACAGGAAATATATAAACTCATAGAAGAATGACACTCACAGTGTCTGTTTCTCTGTTGTTTTTTTCATCACAGGATCCTATCGTCACTAAAGGTTTGTCATGCTTGAAGTCCGTCATTGAGGATGTGAAAAACACGTACACCACTGCTCTGCTCGCCTACACTTTCAGTCTGGCTGGAGACACGGACACTCGGCAGCAGCTTTTCAAGAAACTGGATGAAGTTGCTATTTTAGACGGTAAGAGGTTTGTTTCTGATGACTTTCTGTTGTCATTTATGACTGTACTATTGTTTTTTGTCATGCTCATTGAGTTACATTTGTGTCTTTTGTTCTTAAGGGTCTCTTCTCCACTGGTCTCAGTCTGCATCTGCTGATGACTCTGATTCTCTGGCAGTGGAGATCAGCTCATATGTGCTGCTAGCTGTTCTCACTGCAGATTCAGTCACTACGGCTGATCTGGGCTATGCTAACAGGATTGTCAGCTGGCTTGTGAAGCAGCAGAATGCCTATGGAGGATTCTCCTCCACACAGGTACTCAAACTACTCCAATCAAACACACTGTTGCTGAATGTGCTGGAGTAAATGAGTAAAAGTGACATTACTGAACACATTTCTTTCCCAGGACACAGTGGTGGCTCTTCAGGCTCTGTCTTTGTACGCCACCAAAGTGTTCAGCTCTGACGGCTCCAGCACAGTGAATGTACAGTCAGCAGGAGACACTCATCACTTTGATGTCAATCAGGACAACAAGTTACTATACCAGGAGAAGCAGCTGCAGAACATTCCAGCCAAATACAGCATTGAAGTGAAGGGCTCAACCTGTGTGTCTGTGCAGGTCTGTAGTGTGTTCAGCTTCATTTACTCACACTCACTTTCTGCCTTTGCTCTCTTGGCATTTTGTGGTTATTCTGCTGTGAGATGATTTATGAATGTGTTTTTGTTTGTGTTGACTCTCTCAGATGGCTCAGTTCTACAACATTCCCACTCCTACTGATGCTAAAACTCTGAGCATTGATGCTAAGATTGAGGGAGATTGCAAGAAAACCTCTGGACAGAACCTATTGTTAAATTTCACTGTGAAGTAAGAACAATAACTTTATGCTATAAGACATGATTTTGGTTATGGCTTTAGTTCAGTCAACATGAACTCTGATGGTTCATATTTATTTTTTCCCCAGATATGATGGTCCACAGGCAAGAACTAACATGGTCATTGTGGATATTAAACTCTTATCAGGATTCACAGCTGATACATCAATGGTTTGTTTGACATTGTTACCGGCCTCAGACCTAGGGGATATCTGTGCCGGCAGCAAATGATACACAGGCAGTGTGCATTGTGGATCGGTGACGACACTGTGAAAAAACACAAGAGGACAGAAATAATGTCTTTCCGCAGCGGCGGTCAGTTTATTACTGAGACAATTTCTCTAGAAATCCTTTCAATTTTGAAAAGCTTCAACATTTCAAAACAACATTCTCCAGTGCATTTGGGTGAAATACAACTCTAGTAACAAATGCGTTTAAACACCTAATGTTACGTGCGTAGGTACACTTATGCATTCACGCATAAGAAACATACATTAGTTTATATGTAGGTACACATTATATGCATTTAGACCATTAAGGATTACATATAATATATATTATATAAACTTACAATAATAATCAAATACGTTATAATGACCGTGCAACCAAAAGTTTCAAAACTATAAAAATAACATTCATTCAGATACCAAAAACTCTGAAAGACCAGATTTCAGAAGAAGCTATATTAGTCATTTGATTTAGTTATTTTCTCTTATTCCATGCACGTGCACACACTAAAACACACATGCTGAACATTCAAAGTGGCGAGAATACAACACACTGAGAAACGTCATTCTAGAACGTTTTAACCAATATATCCGACATGTAATCAGTCTTTTAAACAGTCTTGTTTTTTTTTGTTGATCATCAAACAATGCATGAACAATTAAACTCTCTCTTTTAGATTAGATACACTTCAAAAATCACTCAAACTCGTAGCATTACACATTCCGATTCAAACAAGTACAATGAAATTAACCTTTCAGTGAAATGTATTCATTCCTGTGAAAAAACACAAGAGGACAGAAATAATGTCTTTCCGCAGCGGCGGTCAGTTTATTACTGAGCCCCGCCGAACAGGGGGAAGTAAATCTCTTGCGTCTTTCAAGGGCGTGCAATGCTCCCTCTTGTTGTGTAGCTCTCCTGTTGGGCATGTAACAAATCTTACATTTATTTTTTAAAATGACTTTTTTCCACAGCTTGAAACTCAAAGCACTTCAATCACATCACTTGTGGAACGTGTCGATTCTAAAGACGATCATGTCATCATGTATTTGAAAGCGGTGGGAGAACAGCAACATTCATATGATCTGTTACACTGATTCACTCACATTTCATCTAAAATCTTCAATAATGTCCGTGATTTATGTTTATCCTCCTGCAGGTTCCAAAAAATATTCCAGTCAATCACCAGTTACAACTGAAACAGATTCTTCAAGTGAAGAATCTCAAGCCAGCTGTAATTAAAGTGTATGATTACTACCAAACAAGTAAGATTTTATGTGCCGTTTTTTTTATCATGTGATCAGTTGGCATTAAGCTAATTTGCCTCAATTTCAATATTTCCCTCAGGTGATCTGTCGGAGACGGAGTATTCATCCCACTGTGAATGAAGTGCTGTACTTCAGTTATGTTTGAATGCTGACTAAATGTTTTTATTCTGTGTTTATATCTTTTCCTGGGCAAATCAATTTCCTGATTAGTCTTTGTTTTATTAAACCCAAACAGCCTGAAAACACTTTGGACAGTGTTTTTTTTTTGTTTGTTTTCAGTGAAGGTACCGTATAAATGTTTCAAAGGATAAATAAATATACAGAAGACACAGAAATATCCTTTAAAACGTTGTTTTTACATGTCTAACTACTTGAAACAACATGAATGACCTGTTAAGCATTATATAATTAAATAATGTTAGTTAAGGCTCTTATAGATCCATTTATAGATTGTCACTCAACAATATACAGATACCACAGAATTAGGCGTCCTGAAATATAACACTTGTCTCTGTGACAGCACTGAGCTGTATGAACTGCAAGAAAAAAACAAAAGAAAAAAAATTAATAAAAAAATCTAGCTTTTTTATGTTAGGGGACCTAGGGTTGCTTGAGAGTGTTGGTGGGATGTCCATATGTCTGAAAAGATTGAAATTCCCTGGTGTACAGTATTCTGTATTGCCAAAATACATCAAAAACAGGGTCAAAAGAGATTATGACATAAGAAATGGTACTATAATACTTAACATTTACTTTAGCAATATTTAAATATCCTGACTTGGAATTTAAAAACATATGAAACAAATGTAACTCTGGGTTAATTTATTCATTAATTAAAATGTTAATTATAATTAATTTATGCAAATTTGTTATTTTAATTATTATTTGTAAAATGGGTGAATGTAGAAATGTGCTTCTTGGTGATAAGAGTTTTATAAAATGAAAGTGTACAAACGTTCATGTCAGTAAGATGTTCAGTTTAACGTTATTGGCTAATATACACATTGATCCCACCTCATGTCAGTTATGGCACCTGTGATTGGACAGTGCTCATGTCAGTCACAGAGCGTACGAAGTAGCGAGAGGAGTTGGAATTAAGAGGGGCTTAGTTGTTTTCTGCACGGTAACAGCGAGAACTCCAATTTATTTGTGTGAAAATGGTCTGAGCTATATTTTTTGAGTGTTAAGCAGCACAGTATTTTGTTGTGAAGTCAACTCGACGCGAGCTGGAAGTACTGTCAGTTTAATGCTTGATCGCCATTTCAGTGAATTTAACGGTTCATGGAGAAACTTTAATCAAGTTCATCACTTACATCGTCGAGTGTAAGAACACCAAACGTGATCTAAACGATTGTCATGAACTATTATTGCATCGCGTGAGATTGACAGTCGCTGATCAGGAATCCAGATCGCGCTCCTGATCATCACGCAGTTTCCTAACTGAAGGATCTAACGGCTGACAGAAGCCGTTATCTCTTGTCAAGCTCACTCAGGTACACTTTGTTAATATTTAGTTTGCGTTTCACTCGGCCTCAACGTACACAAGCGACGTTTCAGGCCTGCAACGGTGGGTTTTGTGTGTGGGTTACACAATAAGTTTGTTTTTCTGTTGTTGAACGATGTAATGGTTAATGCAATAGACTGATTGAAACAAAAGTGTGTTTACAAATCCTTTTTTTGAGTATTTAAAGATACAGAATTTCTCTGGTATCTTGGGTTACACTAAATGAATATACATATATATATATATATATATATATATATATATATATATATATATATATATACTATATAGTGTGATCACTTAAATAGAAAAATAGTTGTAATTGGTGACAAGTACTTTGCAGAAAGAAAACTTGTATTTAGTTTGGAGCAGTTGTATAAATCGGGTTGAAGATCAAAAGATCACGTGGCGAGACATAAGTAAAATGATCCAGTTCCCTTTCGAAAATGGAACTTCGAGTTGCGTCGTAAACGCTAGGGGAACCGCCTCCGCGGGAACCGGTGTCTGAAACAAATATCCAATCTCGTCAATATCATATTGACTGGCGACAGCCCATGACATCATAACAATGCGCCCCACATAAGGGGCGCCCAGATAACGTCATCCTCTTTTCGTCTTCAGGGACTGTATGTTTGAAACTAATAATATGAAGTGCACAGAGAAAACCAAACGGTTTGTTAAGTGTGTAGATCCGTGTCCACGTTATCTGACACCAGATGACACACACACTCTGTGCGTGCGCTATCTGGAAGAAGAGCACGCACAAGAGGTTCTCGAGGGAGCCTCGTGCAAATTGTGAGCATTTTTCTATGAGGACGCTCCGATCTCGTCTAGCTCTCTTCTCGAGGGAACGGAGCTCGGCATCCGGGGCCGGTGGTTCTGGTCCCATGTCTGCTGAGGCGGGGCAGAGACTCAGATCATGGGGTTCCTAGATGGAGCTCGCCGAGCAGTTTGAGAGGGGTGTGGACCTCTCGAGCGGCTCGGCGGCTGACGAGACAGAGCTGCTGGGAGAGGATGCCAGTTCAGTTCCATCCTCTGGTTCTGCGGCTAGTACTCTTCCAGCAGAGCAGGAGATGGCTGAAGAAGGTTTAGGAAGTGAGGGTACTGAACTCTCTCAGCCGCCCTGCCCCGTGTATGCTGAGGTTTTGGAGATCATGGAGCGCGCTGCGGGCAGATTACAGCTGCCATGGCAACGCGTTAGGAGAGAAGCCGAGCGCGGTCGCCTCGACGATCGGTTTCTCTCCGTCCATGATCCCCCAGCTCGTGTGATCCTTCCATTCCTTTCTGACCTACACGTTGAGGTCGAGAAGGCATGGAAAAACCCGTATTCAGCGCAGATCCATCGAAATCAGCGAATTTCGCTGATGTCGAGGGATTGGCGGGCTGCGGGTATATTGTCGATGCCATCGATTGACGAGACGCTTGCGAACTATCTCATGTTGGGATGGACATCGACACTGAAGGCTCCAACCCTGCCATCCAGACCGTTTAAGGTGACATCGCTGTTGAATGGCAGGGCATATGCGGCAGCGGGCCAGGCTGGTGCTGCACTGCACATGATGGCTGTGCTGCAGGTGTACCAGGCTGACCTGCTGAGGGACTTAAACCAGGGGGCGGGTCTTTCCCCTGAGGCGGTCATTGAGCTTTGCCGTACTACAGATTTGGCGCTCCGGGCCACCAAGCAAACTGCTGCCTTGATCGGACGGTCGATGGCGGCGATGGTGGCCATGGAGTGCCATCTTTGGTTGAACCTGGCAGACATTGGGGAGAAAGAGAAAGCTTTTCTCCTCGATGCCCCGGTCTCGCGCGCTGAACTTTTTGGTACCTCCGTTGAGGCGGTGGTGGGAAAGTTTAGGGAGGCGAGGGTGCGCTCAGCGTCTTATAAAACTTGTATACCACTGCAGTCTCAGTCCCTGTCCAGACAGGCAGATGGCCCGTCCTGACCTGAGGGTTGCAGACAGGGCCAGAAGGAGAGTGTTGCCTCCCGTGCGCCCCCTCCCGGCAGGAGTAGGTCGCAAAGGAGGTGGGACTCGATTAACAGAAAGGATCTAAAGGAGGTGATCCAGCGGCGACGCGGTAAAAGTCAGCGTTGCTGATGGATCCCCTCCCTCTGGTAGAAGGTTAAAAGATTAACCCTCTCTGCCAGAAGTTTCTTACATCAGGCCAGTGCTGGGCCTATGATGACATTAATTCTGATGGCCTGCCATTGGCGTGATAGTGAGATCCCTTTCAGGCTGTAGGGGTCGTAGGATCCACGTTTCCATGGTGGTAGACCGTCACCCCGCGGCCGCGGGTGGAACTGTTCCTTTCTTTTGATTAAAACGGAGAGAGATGCTATGGGAAATTACTATACTTCTGTATAGCTAGCGTATATTCCCTGTTTAGGAGGCTAGGCAGAGATCTGATGTGTGTGTATGTATGTATGTATATATATATATATATATATATATATATATATATATATATACACATACATATACTCATGGGAAGTGTGTGTGTATATGTTTGAATATATATGCAGTTACATCAACAAAATAGCAGGGCTATATTCGTATAGGTCCCCTTTTTCAGTAAAGGGGTGCAGTTATATACTTACTAGTCCCCTGAGGTCCCCTGTGTGTTGGCAAAATATATATTTATATATATTCCAGTAGGAGGAATGCCATTAGGGGCTTTTTCTGCTTTGAGGAGAGAAAAACGTTAGGTCCCTTGGTAAACCGCCGCCCTAGTATTCATCAGTGAGTTGGCCTTCTCCCACTTGAGAGTGAGGTTAGGGCTGCCACTGTATGTAGGCGGGCCCTCTTAAATATTTAAGACAGGCCGCCTTGACAGCCACCTCAGGGTAGGCTAGTCTTGTGCAGCTAGGCAGGCTGAGACAACACGTTGACCTTAGAAATATTAAGTGCAGTGTCGGTCCATATCCTCTCTTCCTGAGAGTAAAGTTAGTGGGTAGGTCTCCACTCTGCAGTGTGTTGAGGCCCCTGCCCCTAGGAGGGCCGGGTAGCTTCAGAGCTGGCCTTAAACAGGGCCGCCCTGGTAGACAGCCTAGGCTGGTGCGAGCAGAGCATCCCAGCGTTGGCCTCCTCTCTATCAGAGTTGTTGGCCGAGAGAAAAAAAACAGCGTAGCGAGAGAGGCGGTTCCCTTCCTAACCTTTGTTGGTGAGTAGGTAATGCTGTGGTAGGTGCCCCGCATTTGATACTGTTGGGCCATCGCTAGACTCTGCCTAAGCCCACCGAACGAGGTTGAGCGTGGGTTGATTGTGGGGTGGTTTTCTGAAAGAAATCCCCACTCCCCTAGAGCGGATGACAGAGTGGTTTCTGTCAGGCTACAGTCTTGGCGGTTGGCTCCTCTCTATAGGTTCTAAGGTCGGTTGAATGCTTCGGTTATGGCTTTGGCCACAAGCTATACCCCTGTTTATCTGGGGTAGTAGGCCCAAGGGGCCTCCTCCAGGACAGGTGGGTAGTGGATAGGTCCCAGGCTTAGGTGCTGTTTAGGAATCTATCACTGCTACTAGACTTGTTAAGAGATAGTAGGCCTTAGCAGGCCTCCCTTCAGTGTGAGTCTCCACCATAGGGTAGTTTATATCCTTAGTAAGCCGCCCGGTAAAACAGTCCCCGATAATTGGATTTTTGGTAATTTATTGGTTTGCGTTCAGATAGTTGGCCTTAGCAGGTCGCCCTGGGCGTCAGAAGGTGTCAGCAGGCCTCTTTGTGGGCGAGCCCCAGTGTTGTAGGCCCTGAACAACTAGTTAGTCTTGCTGTCAGGTAGCTGGCCTTAGCAGGCCGCCCTGTGAGCGAGTCCCCAGCACTTTGGGTCTTAGCATTAGCATTGACTTGCTTTGTGAAGTAGGCCTTATAGGCCTCTTTGTGAGTAAGTCCCCGTTTGTGCGAGTGCTTTGTGGTCCAGTAGAGGTGCATGGCTCTGCCTCGGAGTGTAGGCGTGAACAGGCCTCTCTGAGAGCATATCCCCAGTAATGGGGGTATCTGGCAGTCAGCAATTGCTTATTTTCAGTTTGTTGGCCTTAGCAGGCCACTCTGGGAATTAGCAGGCCTCCCTGTGGGCGAGCCCCAGTGTTGTAGGCCCTGGACAACTAGTTAGTCTCGCTATCAGGGAGCTGGCCTTAGCAGGCTGCCCTGTGTTCTAGCAGGCCTCCCTGTGGGTGAGCCCCAGGGTTGCAGGCCCTAGACAGCTAGCTATGAGATGTGAGCCCCCAGCAGTTGGGTATCGGTAATAGGTTGAGTGTGTACTCTCCTCTCCTTCATGGTAGTACTGAGCTCCCTGAGTCTGGTCAGGGGTTAAAGGCTTCCCTCGAGGCCTCCCCAGTTAGATCAGCCCTTAGGCTGTGAGCACTCCCCTCATGAGGGTCCCCTTTTAGAGTGCACGGCCTCCATGGCGCCTTGAAACATAGGTGCTGTGTAGATCCTAGGATTGAGCAGAGTAACTCCCCTCGCTTGCAAGGGTCGATAGCACTTTGCTGAGTTCTGCTCTTCAGGATGCCCGTCTCTAAGATCCGGTCTGAGCTGGTCTACTGCCCTTTCTGCAGTCCCTCTTTCTTGATTTCTCTTTGTGAGACTTATGTGCCTAGAGACTCTGTTTCTGGGGAAACAGTCAGGTTGTTGGCAGACTAGGCTACTAGTACAGCCTCACTGGTGGCATTCAGGGTTGACTTTGTTCCCCTGAGAAGTGACTGGCTGGGCTGCCTTCGGGCCCCCTAGCCACGCTCCCTTAAAGGGACCCCTTCTGTGGAAGTTGTTGGTTGTAGGTCTTGGTGCGGCTTTGGCAGGCTTCCATATGTAAGATATGGAGGCCGCTTTGAGGCTTAGTACGGAGGTCCTGACTTCTGGGAGCGCTGTCACTGACAGTTGACAGCGTTTCACTTGAAATTGCCTGATTCTGACAGTAGTCACTGCCATACGTTGGCATGCACTCCCCTCAGCATGGCGGTGTGGGTATATCGTTCCCCTAGCGTTTATGACACAACTCGAAGTTCCCTTTTCGAAAGGGAACGTCTCGAGGTTACTTATGTAACCTTTGAGATGTTGCATCTCCCTGCCATGCCTCGGGGCCCGCCTTCTTACAGTCCCTTCAGACGATAAGCGGATGACATGTTATCTGAGCTCCCCTTATATACACGTGGGGTGCATCGATATGACGTCATGGGCTGTCGCCAGTCAAGTTGGTATTGACGAGATTGGATATTAGTTTCAGACACCGGTCCCCCCAGAGGCAGTTCCCCTAGCGTTTACGACGCAATTTCTCGTTCCCTGTTCTCCGGTAACAAAGGTTACATACGTAACCTCGAAATGTTTTCAGGGAACAAAGGTTACATACGTAACCCCGAGACGTTTCTAGCATCAGTAATGCTAAAAGGATTGATACACCTAGGACAGTAGGGGGCGCAACACAAATGACACTGAACATCTTCATGATCATGAAGTAATTATGTTGTCTTGGGAAAGCCAACATACTGATATCATACTTAAACATCTTATTATTTTTCTTCTGTTTCTAAGATTCTGACTGCTACTTTAATACTTTAAGAGCTTTAATGACACAAGCACCAAACTCGCCACAGGCCTGGACCCCGATATCTAATTCATTGTTATATATTTTATATTATATATGTTATATTTTGGGGGGGCTGATCCGATGTACAGTATTCGAATTATAATTTTTATTCATTTAGAGTTTGGAAGGTTTTCTGTGTCGCATAGCGATCATGCCCAATTATAGAAATAACTAAATATGTAGATACATGCAGGTATTTTAAAAAATTAAAAAATAATATAAACTGTTGCAAATAAATCGTATTTGGATCAGAATCAGAAGGAACTTTATTGCCAGGTGTGTTTACACATACTAGGAATTTGTTTTAGTGACAGAAGCTCCACAGTGCAACAGAGTGACAGCGATCATTATTATTTATATCACATTCATACTTGCTTCATAAGTTACACACACACACATTTAGACAGTTCATGAGCCGAGGCGCTCCTCTTAAAGCGGCAATGCCTCTTGAGGACATCTTCGTAGATATGAATTCAAGATACTTCAATCTTCTGAATGCATAATGAGTGCATATGCACTTTTGCCTCTTGTTGCCCTTGGAGGCTTTCCCAAGCCAACATCAAAGTTTGTTCTACACACTTTAGCGTCTAGTTATATCTTATAATCTTACGTAGCAGTGTCTCGCATATTTAATTTTGCACAAATTTTAGGTGACTTTAAGTAGCCATGTTTAGTATGTGCCACTGGATGATAACTAACAGTTGTCTCGGTCCACTATTTGTCTACACAGAGTTAAAGGTTAGTAGCTGTCCATTTCTCTGTAGATGAGGACAAGAGTAGGAGTTTGTTTTCAGAAGATCACATGTACACTTATATGTAAATGAAATGATTTCTTGCATGTTATTGTCTATTAAGAGTTGAACATAACTTCTCATTTCACTGCAAATAAAATGATTTATAATCATTTAGATTTACATGCTTGAATATTCCAACATGCAACCCTCCATTATTTGGTCAAGAACATTCATGATAAACTTGAATGATTGTTGTAAAGTGTCCAAGATAAAAGCTTTTGCATTTCTTGAACTGATCCCACTCATCACAAATGAATTTTTGGACAAATCAACAAACTGCTTATTAGCACAGGTTTTTGAACTGCATTGCCTACATGGTTGAATCATTAATCAGATGATCAATACAAATGTTTTGAAGGACCTCCCTTTAAAAGAGACGGTCCAGTTCATCTCATGATCTGGATGATCACTCGTCATCATGGCTCTGAATATTAGCTGCTGTTGGAAAGGGCTCCTTATGCTCTCTTTCCTCCTGATCTGTGTTAATGGACAAACATCAAGTCCGTAAGTTTTTAACCATTTCTGCTGAGAATGGCAGTGTTTTGCTTTCTAAATGTGATAAATTATTAGTATATGATTATTCATTGTGCAAGATAAGTCTTGGTGATTTCTGTATTTATTTAACTGTTCTGTGTTGTTTGAATACAACTTAAGGCATGTATAAGATCATTCATAATTCACCAGACTTCATTACACAGTTTGCTCTTGTAATCTCACTTCTCAAGGTCTGTAATTCATCAAAATCAAATGAACTGTATTGATTTTCACTCCCAGTTTAATTTTTTATGTTTCTTATTATATCTACTCAGACAATATTGTATGATTATTATCTCTCGACAGATCTTTCATGGTGACGTTTCCTGCAGTGATCGAGTCGGGATCGGAGGCCAAACTCTGTGCAAGTCTTCTCAAGCCCAATGAAAGCCTTGTCATGAACATTCATCTGGTTCATGGAGACCAGAGCACTTTACTGCTGCAGGAGAAAGCTGAGGAAGAGTTTCATCGCTGCTTTAACTTCAAGGTCTGTCGTGAAAATGTGCACAAGATAATGACTATACAATCAAATTAGTTTCACCATAATGGATCTAGTGTTTGTGATGGCAGGTTGTGAATACAGGATATTATTTCTCATCAGGCTCCTCTGGTCGAGGCAGAATCAGTGCAGAAAATGAAGGTCGAACTTCAGGGAGAGACTTTCAAGATGACTGAAGAGAGAAAAGTCATGTTCAAGCCTTACCATCCTCTGACCTTTATCCAGACTGATAAACCCATCTATATTCCAGGACAGACAGGTGAGCTGTGAATGTTTCAAAGGCTAAATCTCAGTATATAATGCTGGAGTCACTGACATCTAAACCCTGATCACAGCTGATGTAACACATATACATGAAGTAAATCACGTTATGATCATGCAGTGAGCTGATGCTAAAAGAGTATGAAGTAAACATTTCAATGGATTTACAAACTTGTAAATAGAAACAAGGAGCAGAAGAAAAAATAAGGAAAGCAGATAAGGAGGAGCAGCTTTGGAAGCTCGAGAATGGACATCTAGTGTGTGTTTGAGCAATCCCCTCACATTCAAATACTGTAATTACAAATGACTGATGAAGTGAATCTCTTGATCTGTATGATATATTTTATATGAAATCTAGAGATACTACAGATCATTGGTGTCTAACTGAGTTCCTGTAGAGCCACAGCCCTACAGAGTTCAGCTTCAACGCTAATTAAATGTACCTGATCCAGCAAATCAAATCCTTCAGGTTTATTTGAAAATTACAGTGTATTGAAGCAGGTTTGGGACTAAACTCTGTGGTCCTCCAGGAGTTTGACTCTCCTGCTATAGATTGTTACATGATAATAGATTTCTTTATTATAGATTATAGGCCTACTTGATTTTAACTGGACAGAAATGTTTGTAAAATAATGGCTAAAACAGGCCGCAGTGACAGTCGAATTTGTCTCGAAAGACACGTTCACGCAGCAGCAGAACACAGTTGTAACCGTGTATTTGATCCTTAATACAGTTACATTCACACACAGTTCAGTCATTTACAGGAGTGAAATACTGACTGTAAGCAACTGTCACTCTGTAAGGGTGGTTCGCCTACAGGGGTTCAGGCTGCAGGGTTGCCGAATGACTTAAGAAATATTATCAGCAAGATGGTAGAAAACTGTACATTTCTTGTCTATTACCACCAACTGCCACTTATACCAACGACGGAAATAAGCGCAGTTATAATAGCTAAATATGTGGGAGAGCGTTGCTATAATGTGACAATATTATATTGCAATAGGTAACATATCAAAGTTAATACCAAATCAAACTAGTTAGCATATAATTTGTAGTGAAAGTATTTAATGACAATATATTGGTTTATGGTTACACTTAAAATGATTACAAAATAGATGAGATGATAAAAAACTTATACCAATAATCGTACCCAGCATGTATGTAAAAAGTTACCTGAGAGATAGAAAGAAAGAGAAAGACAAAGAGAGAGAGAGAGAGAAGGACAGAGAGTGCCCAAGTAAGAGAGCAAGAGAGCAGAGTGTAGGAAAAGAGAGTGTAAAAGAAAAGAGCGCATAAAAGAAAGGAACAGAGCAATAGTTGCAATCCTCTTTTATCCCTTTCCTTGACCATGTGACTGAAACCCAAATGTGAGACATTTAAACTGACCAATCAGAAGTAAAACTTCCCCCACTGTACTGAAGGTGTGACAATTCATAAACCCCCGATGCACAAGCATCTTGGCCTACAGGCCTTGATCACTATCAGCTCCTTTGTGTCTTCCAAATAGGCCTTGTAGCATGAGAGAGGGGTTGAAACCGCAAAGCCAATGTCTTTGTTCATTTTTACAATATCTTTGGATATTTTCAGTCTTACAACTCACATAAGAGCTGAATATGTCAAAAGTAGAGTTTTATTTTTATTTTTTTTAAATATATTTCTATTTTACAGTGAACTTCAGAGTTGTTACCATGGATACAAACTTTGCTCCTCTTGATCAGCAGGTCTGATGTGTTTATCTTGCTTCTTTATTGCTCTTGTTTTCTCTTACATTGTTAAATACATGTTTAATAAATAAACACACTTTTGGCTTTTAACCTTTAATCACTATTTGCTCTTTTACAGTATAGTACAGTGGTTCTTGAGGTAAGAACACAAAACCGTCTGTACAGTCATAACAAACACCTATTAAATCTTATTAAGACTATATAAATTCTGTTGTATTGTTGTATTTTCAGTAGGCTAATTATAGATTTCTTCATTGATAGTCAGAATATGTGTAGCTGACTGGAACTAAATATCTGCACTGTGTCTTTGGTATTAATCAGGACAGTCAAGGTAACCGGATTGGTCAATGGACAAATGTTTCTTCAACAAGGTGGATTTTGCAGCGTTCTTATGAATTAAACCCAGAGGCCCGTCAAGGCATGTACAAACTGAAGGCTTTTATTAGCGACAGGATGATCTCACATGAATTTGAGGTGAAAAAATATGGTAAGTCATAAAAACAAATGATTTGCAGTGTTTTCATGGGAAGAGTTTCAATAATATCTTTCTATATTAATATCTAATTTGACTACTAATAACTCTAATTTCTGACTTCTAGTTTTGCCTAAGTTTGAAGTTACTGTAAAAAGCCCAAAAGAAATAAGTGTTGAAGAAGAGGAACTGATAATTGAGGTTTGCGGAAAGTGAGTGGTTTATTTTATTTCCTGCATTAAGAGAGCAGTGTGTTCTTCCATTCTTGACACAATGAAGTTTCTTTGATTTAATTGTTAATTATTCTTTTTTTTTTAACTCTGTGGTCAGTTACTTACTGTAAACCCCATCCTAATATATTAGTTGCTTAACTCAACCCTGGGCTGTGGATCATTTGCTTGTACCTTTTTCACAGATACACTTACGGACAGCCTGTACCTGGTAAATCATGGGTAAAAGTGTGCTGTAATTTGTCCTACCAAGCCGATCACACCGATCCAGTGTGTTTAGAGGAAACCATTGAGGTGTGTGAGTTGAAACTCAGTACAAGTAAATTAATGGTACATTATCTTTTCTCCATTTATACAATAAAATCACTCTTCAGTTAATATGCAATGTTTGTGTTCATTCTTTATATTCAGATAAAAAAGACAGGCTGTGCCGTCCATACCTTAGATGTGTCAGTCTTTCTGAACGACACACTAAGACTTGAGAATTCTCTCCAAGTTGAGGCAATGGTTACAGAAGAAGGAACAGGTGAGCTGTTGGATTCTTGTTACCTACATTTCGTGAGTTTCATTTATTTGAATAAATATTTATTTTGGTGTTTTTACTATTTACAGAGATCACCACGACAAAATCTGAATCTGTATCTCTCACTTATGAAATTGGTAAAGTCACATTTATTGACCTCCCCAAAACATATGAACATGGATCAATTATAGAAGGAAAAGTAAGTCTAAAATCAGTTCATCTCAGTTTAACACCATTAAAATTAACAGAATTATTCCTTAATTTATTCTTTCAAAATCTTATTTTCAACAGATCAAAGTCTCAAATTTCAAAGGTGCACCAATTCAAAATAAAGAGGTTTATCTCATGGAGTATCAAACATGGTCCCAAGAACTGCTCCTAAATCTCACTACAGACAGTGATGGACTGGCCAGCTTCTCTTTTAATACATCCAGTCATCCTAAAAGATATATTAATCTGATTGTAAGAGAGTTTGTGTTCACTTAATTCTTTTGTGTTCCCTGAAGAGTTCAATTTCATGAGTTATTTCTGATTCTTTGTTATCCAGGCAAGTGTTACTCAAGAGGTCCATCATTATTGGCACAGCAGGCCTTACATCTCTGCAGAGAAAAAATCAGTTCAGCTCCTCCAGCCTGCCGCTCCATACAATCCAACACTAAGTGAACTGATTATAGAGAATACTGAGCAACCATTAAAGTGTGACTCTGAGTTTACAGCCACTATCAAGTATTATTTTGTAGGAGAAACCATTGAAGACTTCAAAACGGACATTGTCTACATGGTGAGAACACGTGCAGTATGTTCATTCTTTCTGAGATGTTTTTGTATAATAGTGTTAATTGGCTGCACTAGTAAGTTTGTTATCAGAGTGTCTTCTGGCGGTTTCAGGTCTTGTCCAGAGGAGTGATCGTTCATCATGGATATGAGAAGGTTGACGTGAAGTCTTCCAATGGAGTAGCAAGTGGCACAATGTCGTTCAAACTGTCTATTAGAGCAGATCTGGCTCCTGTAGTGCAGATTCTGGTGTACTGTGTTCTGCCCAGTGAAAATGTTGTCGCTAGTAGCAAAGATTTCAACACTGAAAAGTGTTTCAAAAACAAGGTATGTATTGTAGCTTTAGAAATGAGCCTCTTTAAACTGTATTACTTAAATTCTGTTCGCTGTATGTCACAGGTGTCTCTGCAGTTTTCTCCTGCTAAAGCGGTTCCTGGTGAGAAAAACACTCTCCAGCTCTCAGCTCAGCCTGGTTCACTGTGCGGCCTCAGTGCTGTAGATCAGAGCGTCCTGATCCTGAAGCCTGGAGAACGTCTGGATACTGACAAGGTATAGATGCTTTAAGATTCAGTATTCATTAACTGTGTCTTCATAGTGAGAATCTACAGTGTGAATCTAGTGAAACTTTAGATATCACTGCTGTGATCCAGCTGGCATCCCGATCTCAGGAGATTTAACATTAATCTTCATTCTTTTTCAGCAAAAGTGAATTAAAGTTTTGTTGAAAAATACATTTATTTATTTAGTGTTGACTTATTTAGAAATCATACTGATAGTGTATGAACATCGTCCTATCACAGATATTCAACCTGCTGCCAGTGCAATCAGGGTCACATTACCGATATACTGTTGAAGATGAACAGGAGTGTCTGGATGTGAGACCCCGTCGAGCTGTGCTGACAGACAACACCTATGAATCCTTAAAGGTAACAGATGAATTATGTGTGGCAGTGCAGTAGATAATGATTGAGAGAGTTCATACTGCACATGCGTATGTAAATGAATAAAAAAGCCCCCTTGATCATAACAACAATTAAAAGTAATTTGTATTTTCATGACACTTATTGTGGTTCATCATCACCATTTGACAGAGAGTGGGATTGAAGATGGCAACAAATTTGGTTGTGCGAGTCCCTCAGTGTCTGTCATACAGAGGATTGACGTATCACCAGTACTATGATATGGGTACATGCTTTACTGTTTTAATATGAAGGTTCTTGTAATGAAATATATTTCAAAAATTAAAATGTTCAATAACTAAAATTGTGAAACTCGCACAATTTTTGTACAATTCCGCATTTATAGTGATTTAGTAGGGAAAAGTTTATTCTGGTGTTATTAGTTAAATTTGAATCAGTGTCATTAATGGTAACGTAACATAACTTTAAAAATTTTATAAAATGAAACTAACACCAATTTTGGCAGCCCTGAAATACAAAAACTTAAACTAGAAATCTCTGACAACACTAAAATTAATCTATATTAAAACAAAATAATGTGTATTAAAATGACAATCTGCTTTCCATTTGCTGTTCACTTATGACTGTATATAGAATTGGTTATTTTGACGTCCTGTGCACATACATGTCAGTAACTAAAATATATCACTTTTTTTCCAGTGATGGAATTTGACAGTGATAGTTTGATGGATAGTTTAACAGAGGAGGAGATTGATGCAGCTGTAGATTTTCCAATAGTGACGATTCGGACCGTCTTTCCCGAAACGTGGATCTGGGAACTTGCTGAAGTGGGGTATGTTGAGTCATCAGTACATTTAACATCATAATTATCTAATTATTTATCTTTAATACATCATCTCCCCTCACACCCACAGGACAGAAAATATCTTGCTTGCTTTGCAGATTCTGAATCAAGTTTTTTTTTTATCATCTGTGCTGAATATTGTTATATATCACAGGGAAAATGGCCGAGTCAGAATCAGATATGCCTATCATTGTAATTCCTCCACAGGGACTCTGGATCAGCTCAGGTTCCTGTCACGGTTCCTGACACCATCACCTCTTGGGAGACGGAGGTCTTCTGTCTGTCCTCTGAAGGTCTGGGTCTGGCTCCTCCTGCTCAGCTGACAGTTTTCCAGCCCTTCTTCCTGGAGCTCTCTCTGCCTTACTCCATCATCCGTGGGGAGATCTTTGAGCTGAAGGCCACTGTCTTCAACTATCTGTCCAAGTGCATCATGGTGAGATTTCACACTCGGTCTTATCAAATCATATCAAGTATTCCACTAATCATGTGTGGTTGATTGACAGGTTAAAGTGACTCCAGCTCCTTCCTCAGACTACACTCTCAAAGCCTCCTCTGATGATCAGTATTCATCCTGTCTATGTGCTAATGGAAGAAAAACCTTTAAATGGATCCTCACTCCTTCTGTTCTTGGTGGGTTTTCCAGTCTGAATCATTGTTTCTCAGTGTTTGTGTCTGTTTTATCTTCACGTATATGTCTTGTGTTGTAGGAGTCTTGAATATTACAGTCATTGCAGAGGCAGAGGCGTCCCAGACTGTGTGTGACAATGAGATTGTGAGCGTCCCAGAGAGAGGACGCATTGACACGGTCACACGAAGTCTGCTCGTACAGGTCAGTGCATGTCAGATTTCAGACATAATTTATCCATGATCCTAATGCTGCTTATGTCAGGATGATGAGTGGATGTGATTGTTTTTTGCTGCAGGCAGAAGGAACTGAAAAGACTGAGACTCACAGCTGGTTATTGTGTCCAAAGGGTTGGTCCACAGACGATATTTAACATCGTAGCGTTACTCTGCTGATCACTGATATGTGTTTGTGTCTGTCTGGTTCATAGGTGACAGTCTCTCAGAGGAAGTGTCTCTGACTCTTCCTAAAGATGTGATAGAGGGATCAGCCAGATCCTCTGTTTCAGTCATTGGTAATATTTACAAATACAAGCAGAAAATAGGAAAATTGGGTTTGGATTATAAAATATAGCGAGTTTCATTTGTGTATGACTTATAGGAGACATATTGGGTCAGGCACTGAGGAATCTTCACGGATTATTACGGATGCCGTACGGCTGTGGAGAACAAAACATGGCTCTTCTTTCTCCCAATATTTACATTCTGCAGTATCTGGAGAACACGGAGCAGCTCACCTCAGCCATCCGAGAGAGAGCCACAGGCTTCCTGAAGAGCGGTGAGAGACATAAATCATGTAAATAAATAAATAATACTGAGACCAAGAAAATATGAAGAAAATAAGTCACAATAAATTTGACTTCAGATTTGGTCAATTCAAATGAACAACTGAATCATTGTCAAACTCAACAGGATACCAGAGGCAACTGAACTACAGACATTATAGTGGAGCGTACAGCACATTTGGACATGGCAATGAGAATACATGGTAAATATTTGCAACTTTTCACTCACTTTTGTCAAAATAGATCAATCTACAATAGTAACCAGAAAGATGCTATTCAAATTTAATCACTTATTTATAGATTCAATCAAATGAAACAAAAAATGGCAATTTTATAATTAAAACTTTTAAACATCAGGTTGACTGCCTTTGTCCTGAGGTCTTTTGGCAGAGCACAGAGATACATATTTATTGATCCAGAAATTATTCAGAGTGCAAAGAATTGGTTAATAAGCAGACGGGATTCAGACGGCTGTTTTCTCCAACAGGGAAGCTTGTTTAACAACAGAATGAAGGTCTGTCATTGGTCAATAAACATTAACACAGCAACAATGCCTCTACCTAAAACAGAAGAATTTTACTTTATGTTTTCCAATATATATTCCAGGGTGGAGTGAATGATAATGTGACCATGACTGCCTACATTACTGCATCACTGCTTGAACTGGAAACTCCAGTCACAGTAAGTTCATCTACAGGAAATATATAAACTCATAGAAGAATGACACTCACAGTGTCTGTTTCTCTGTTGTTTTTTTCATCACAGGATCCTGTCGTCACTAAAGGTTTGTCATGCTTGAAGTCCGTCATTGAGGATGTGAAAAACACGTACACCACTGCTCTGCTCGCCTACACTTTCAGTCTGGCTGGAGACTTGAACACTCGGCAGCAGCTTTTCAAGAAACTGGATGAAGTTGCTATTTTAGATGGTAAGAGGTTTGTTTCTGATGACTTCCTGTTGTCATTTATGACTGTACTATTGTTTTTTGTCATGCTCATTGAGTTACATTTGTGTCTTTTGTTGTCAAGGGTCTCTTCTCCACTGGTCTCAGTCTGCATCTGCTGATGACTCTGATTCTCTGGCAGTGGAGATCAGCTCATATGTGCTGCTAGCTGTTCTCACTGCAGATTCAGTCACTACAGCTGATCTGGGCTATGCTAACAGGATTGTCAGCTGGCTTGTGAACCAGCAGAATGCCTATGGAGGATTCTCCTCCACACAGGTACTCAAACTACTCCAATCAAACACACTGTTGCTGAATGTGCTGGAGTAAATGAATAAAAGTGACATTACTGAACACATTTCTTTCCCAGGACACAGTGGTGGCTCTTCAGGCTCTGTCTTTGTACGCCACCAAAGTGTTCAGCTCTGACGGCTCCAGCACAGTGAATGTACAGTCAGCAGGAGACACTCACCACTTTGATGTCAATCAGGACAACAAGTTACTGTACCAGGAGAAGCAGCTGCAGAACGTTCCAGCCAAATACAGCATTGAAGTGAAGGGCTCAACCTGTGTGTCTGTGCAGGTCTGTTGTGTGTTCAGCTTCATTTACTCACACTCACTTTCTGCCTTTGCTCTCTTGGCATTTTGTGGTTATTCTGCTGTGAGATGATTTATGAATGTGTTTTTATTTGTGTTGACTCTCTCAGATGGCTCAGTTCTACAACATTCCCACTCCTACTGATGCTAAAACTCTGAGCATTGATGCTAAGATTGAGGGAGATTGCAAGAAAACCTCTGGACAGAACCTATTGTTAAATTTCACTGTGAAGTAAGAACAATAACTTTATGCTATAAGGCATGATTCTGGTTATGGCTTTAGCTCAGTCAACATGAACTCTGATGGTTCATATTTATTTTTTCCCAGATATGATGGTCCACAGGCAAGAACTAACATGGTCATTGTGGATATTAAACTCTTATCAGGATTCACAGCTGATACATCAATGGTTCGTTTGACTACGTGAAGCGAGTCATTATTAGATTTACTGTACTGTCGCTGTGAATCTACTGTAAGATGGTGCAGCTATGGCACATATTGTCCTGCTCACTTCTTGATGAACATCATGATAGCGTATAGAAAATAGCTCTCCTGTTGGGCATGTAACAAATCTTACATTTATTTTTTTTTCACAGCTTGAAACTCAAAGCACTTCAAGCACATCACTTGTGGAACGTGTCGATTCTAAAGACGATCATGTCATCATGTATTTGAAAGAGGTGGGAGAACAGCAACATTCATATGATTTGTTACACTGATTCATTCGCATTTTATCTAAAATCTTCAATAATGTCCATGATTTATGTTTATCCTCCTGCAGGTTCCAAAAAATATTCTAGTCAATCAACAGTTACAACTGAAACAGATTCTTCAAGTGAAGAATCTCAAGCCAGCTGTAATTAAAGTGTATGATTACTACCAAACAAGTAAGATTTTTTGTGCCTTTTTCTTTATCATGTGATTCAAAAGTATCAGTTGGCATTAAGCTAATTTGCCTCAATTTCAATATTTCCCTCAGGTGATCTGTCGGAGACGGAGTATTCATCCCACTGTGAATGAAGTGTTGTGCTTCAGTTCTGCAGGATAAATATGTTTGAATGCTGGCTAAACGTTTTTATTCAGTGTTTACTGGTGCATCTCAATATATTAGAATGTCGTGGAAAAGTTCATTTATTTCAGTAATTCAACTCAAATTGTGAAACTTTTGTATTAAATAAATTCAATGCACACAGACTGAAGTAGGTTAAGTCTTTGGTTCTTTTAATTCTGATGATTTTGGCTCACATTTAACAAAAACCCTCCAATTCATCATGTCAACAAATTAGAATACTTCATAAGACCACACTAACACCATGGTCATTCAACCAAGTTTTGGTGCTTTTGGCAGTATGGGCAGATGCAAAAATCCTTTTGGAAGATGAATCCAGCATTTTCAAAAAGCTGGTCAGCTGAAGGAAGCATGAAGTGTTCCAAAATTTCTTGGTAAATGGGTACAGTGACTTTGGTTTTCAAAAAACAAATTGGACCAACACTAGTAGATGACTGTTACGGAATGCAGACTCACAGTGGATCAGGTTAGTATATTTTCTTTTATTTGAACACAACGGATATGGAGAACAATGGTAAACAACGATGAGCGAGTATTTGATCAAGTTATGTTTAATTAACAAAGTTCGGGAGGATCAGGTGCAGATAATTAACCATATCAGCACAAGTGCAGAGCATTCAGTTAATCAACTCAATCAATTACAAGAGGTATAAATACAGCAGACTTACCTCTGTTCGTCTGAGAGTTTACTAGCATCCCTCCTCCACCCCATCTCCTCACTTGTAGTTCCATCTAGTTATATCACAACCAGGGGGAGTACTCTGGGTTCGGGCCAAAATTCAGAGCTCGGAACCCTCCCCGTGGACTGCATGCCAAATACGCTTAAACCTTTACTCTTCTTAATTATATGTAAATGTGAACTCATGAAATGATTAGCAGAGATACTGACAGTCTGTTTGTTACTTGTAGATGGAGATGTGAGACGAAGATAACACTGAACAGACCACAGTCATTGGCTCATTCACATTGGAGGAAGCGAGTTCTTGGTCCCAATCCCACTGAATGGGACATACGGAGATCTGAGTGGGAAGTACAGGTTCTGGTGATTCAATGTTTTCCGCTGGAGTGTGAATGCGAGAGAGAGCATCAGCCTTGATGTTCTTACTGCCTGGAATGTAGGAGATCTTGAAATGGAATCTGGTGAAGAACGGGGCCCAACGAGCTTGTCTTGGATTGAGTCTTTTGGCATCACAGAGATATTGAAGGTTTTTGTGATCTGGAAGTACAATGAACTCTTCTTTGGCTCCCTCAAGCCAGTGATGCCATTCCTCCAATGTGAGTTTGATAGCCAGGAGTTCCCTATTGCCAATATCATAGTTTACCTCCGCTGGGGTGAACTTCCTGGAGAAGAAGGCACATGGGTGAAGACGAGGTGGTGTCCCCTGCTGCTGTGACAGTACGGCTCCTACTCCGGTGGTTGAGGCATCTACCTCTACAATAAACTGTTTGTTGGGGTCTGGATGGATGAGAAGCGGAGAGTTAGTGAACGCGTCCTTGAGCCTCTGAAAGGCAGAAGTGGCAGCAGGAGTCCAGTTGAGAGATTTGGGGTTTTGGCGCAGAAAGTTGGTTAGAGGTACGGTGATGATGCTGCAATCTTTGATGAAGCATCGGTAGAAGTTAGAAAATCCAAGAAACCGTTGAAGAACTTTGATGGTTGTGGGTCTCGGACAGCCTCTACCTTCCTCTCGTCCATTTGGATACCTTGCTGGCTGATGTTATAACCCAAGAACTGAGTGGAGGATTGGTGAAATGAACATTTTCCGGCTTTGAGGTATAACTGGTAATCCCGGAGTTTCTGGAGGACCTCCGCAACGTGTTGGTGCGGTTTGGCCTCGCTCTGGGATTAGATGAGAATGTCATCGATGCAGACCAGGACAAACTTGTGTAGGAACTCCCGGAGCACCTCATGCATGAAATCCTGGAACATGGAGGGGGCGTTGACGAGGCCATACAGCATGGCGAGATATTCGTAATGGCCAGTGGGGGTCACGAAGGCGGTCTTCCACTCGTCCCCCATCCGTATTCGCACAACGTTGTACGTGCTGCGGAGGTCCAATTTGGAGAATATTTTAGCTCCCCGAAGTTTCTCCAGAGCCGCTGGAACAAGAGGAAGGGGGTACCGGAACTTGATAGTTATTTTGTTAAGATCACCATCCTTCTTTGCCACGAAGAAGAAGCTGGATGCAGCAGGGGACATAGATGGACGAATATATCTTTGTTTAAGGGCCTCTTCAATGTGAAAGCAGGTAGATCTTACCATGGGGCACTGGCTCATCCGGAATGAGGTCGATGGTACAGTCCCATGGCCGGTGTGTAGGCAACGACGACGCCCGTAGGGGACAGAAAACATCACTGAAGTGGGTGTAGCAGTCAGGAATGGTAATGGATTGTTTCTCCTTTGGGCTTTTGATGGATGTGATGTGTACCGGAAGTGAAAAGACTGGACAGGGAAGGTTGGGAAAACAGCCAGGAAAGCATTTGTCCCCCCACTTCAGGATTTCTCCATTTCTCCAGGATATCCCGGGGTCGTGCCGCTCCAACCATGGGCGCCCCAACACTATACAGACGGTAGAACTCTCCAGAACCAGAAACGTTATCTCCTCTGTGTGTAGAAATCCGAGTTGAACTTGAAGGGGACCAATTTCATGCTGTATGTTGCGACGGCTTATCTGTCTCCCGTTGATGGACTGTATCTGGTATTGTTTCTTGATGGGAATCTTCTTGAGTTCGAGCTGACAGCAGAGCTGCCCTGATATGAAGTTCCCGGCTGACCCAGAGTCAAGGAGGGCACAGACTGGAACTGAAACATCAGAGGTAGTAAGGATTAACTCAGCAGTGAGTGGGGTGTGACAGACAATATGTAAATAGTAAAGTCTCACCCGGGATCGTGAAGGACGAATGGGACATGTTGAGATCACATGTCCCCCATTTCCACAGTAAAGACATAGACCCTGGGTCTGCCGTCTCTGCCACTCAGCTGTTGACCGATGGTAGTTGTCCGTTTGCATGGATTCTGGTTCTGGAGAGCCGGCATAGTCTGGCTGGTGAAGATGAGATGGCTGGCCCTGAAGATGTTCGAAACAGGGCTGCATACGACGATTGTTCCGAATGGAGAGTTGAATTAATCTTTCTAGGCCATAGGAATCATCGTATACAGCCAGATGCAATCGTACCCGGGGGTTAAGACCTTGACAATACGTGGTGATGAGCGATTGTTCATTCCATCCACTTGCTGCGGCTAGTGTTCTGAAATGGAGAGCATATTCTGAAAGAGACATGTTATTTTGAGACAGGTGGTATAGTTTCTCACTGACTGCTGAATCCCCATCAAGAATTCCGAAGACTTTGTGGAAATAATTAATAAAGTTGGTCAAGGTTTGTGTTACTGCTCCAATTTGTTCCCATATAGTATGGGCCCACTGTAGTGCTCTTCCGCACAGCAAAGTAATAATATAAGCAATCTTAGCATCGCCGTGGTGAACCGGGTCGATTGCATCTCGAGGGCCAGCGAGCACTGTAGAAGGAATCCGTTGCAATCCTCCACCAGACCAAAGTAGGACGGGACACGGGACTGGAGGCCGCGGGTGGTGAAGGAAATACCGGAACTGGTGATGCGGAAGGTGTGCTCTGGCGCAGGTTAGTATATTTTCTTTTATTTGAACACAGCGGATATGGAGAACAATGGTAACCAATGATGAGAGAGTATTTGAGCAGGTTATGATTAGCAGAGATACTGACAGTCTGTTTGTTACTTGTAGATGGAGACGTGAGACGAAGATAACACTGAACAGAGCACACACACGTGTTTGGCAATGAATGTTTGTGGCTTACCTTCTTTGTGAAGGGTGTCAATGAACTATCAGATCTGCAGTCTTCTCCATGATTGTGTAGCCTAGTGAACCAAACTGAGAGACCATTTTGAAGGCTCAGGAAACCTTTGCATGTGTTTTGAGTTGATTATTTAGAATGAAAGAATTGGTGGGTTTTTGTTAAATGTGAGCCAAAATGAAACAATTAAAAGAACCAAAGACTTAAACTACTTCAGTCTGTGTGCATTGAATTGAATTTATTTAATACACATGTTTCACAATTTGAGATGAATTATTGAAATAAATTTACTTTTCCACAACATTCTAATTTGAGATGCACCAAAGATGCATATCTTTTCCTCGGCAAATCAGTTTCCTCATTAGTCTTTGTTTTATTAAATCCAAACAACCTGAAAACACATTGGTAAACTTATTGTATTTTTATTCTTGATTTGAAATATTGCCATCGTAAGCAACTACAGTGTCAGATTAGATATTTTTGCATTCCAATTCACGTTTGCATTATTCTGAGCCATTTTATAGTTTAAATACAATGAGTAGTTTGTTCATACTTCAAAAAGAAATAGTGCACTTTAAATGGATGATGCATGCACTTTAGTAACCAAATTAAATAAAGAAATAAAACAATAAAAATAGTGTACTGTGTACTACTTTGCTAGCGCAGCCAAAAGGGAGAGGCTATCAGACCCCAACACTGGATGACAATATTGCCTTTTAAACCTCATACACTATATGGTTGAGTACATATTGCATAGTATAATTGCATAGTGTATAGTATGTAATTTGGGACAGCTACTGAAACAAGAACACATTTTCAATGTGATTATTTTGAACCTTGTTCTGTTTATCTCCAAGGGGAATCGTATTTTGGGTCTCTCTTCTGGTTTTTGATGTATTTTGGAATTAAAGAATACTGTACATCAGGGATTTTCAATCTTTTCAGACATATGGACGTCTCACCAACACTCTCAAGCAACCTTGGGTCCCCTAACATAAAAAAGATAGATTTTCTAATTAACTTTGTAATGTCTTCTGATTGGCCTTCATTTTTTTTTAACAATTGTCGTATTTCAGGCAACTAATTCTGTGGTATCTGTATGTCAGATAATTGGGATATTGTTGAATGACAATCTATGAATGATCTGTTAAGCATTATATAATTAAGTATTGTTAATGCTCTTGTAGATCCATTTATAGATTGTCATTCAACAATATCCCAATTATCTGACATACAGATACCACAGAATTAGTTGCCTGAAATACGACAATTTCTTAAAAAAAAATGAAGGCCAATCAGAAGACATTACAAAGTTAATTAGAAAATCTATCTTTTTTATGTTAGGGGACCCAAGGTTGCTTGAGAGTGTTGGTGAGACGTCCATATGTCTGAAAAGATTGAAAATCCCTGATGTACAGTATTCTTTAATTCCAAAATACATCAAAAACCAGAAGAGAGACCCAAAATACGATTCCCCTTGGAGATAAACAGAACAAGGTTCAAAATAATCACTAAACCAATACAAGAATGATTGCTCAGAAAGATCAGTGCCATGGAGGCCAGACTATTTTTTTTTTTTTTTCAGAGATAAAGGTAATATTCAGGAAATTAAAGAAAATACAACATTGTTACAAGACATAACAAATGTTGCTGTAATAATTAACATTTACTTCAGCAATATTTAAAATTCTATCTTGAAATTTAAATAAATACTAAACAAATGACACTGAACATATTCATGATCATGAAGTAATTATAGCATAATCTCAGGTAGCAGGAAGCGTCTTGCATATTTAGTTTTACACAACAGGTTTTTGGTGACTTTCAGTCGCCATGTTTAGTCATATTGTGTAGTCAGCAGTAGCAGAGAACTTACAAACACAAACTGCAGCTTACAGTATCTCTCCCACTCACTTTGAGTGGGTGTATGTGCAGCTGGATGATAACCATCAGTTGTCTCGGTCCACTATTTGTCTACAAAGAGTTAAAGGTCAGTAGCTGTCCATTTCTCTGTAGATGAGGATAAGAGTAGGTGTTTGTTTTCAGAAGATCACATGTACACTTATATGTTATATGTTATACACTTTAAATATCTCAGTTGATTTCTTGCATGTTATTTACTACTAAGAACGCAACTGAATAAACTTAATAACTTCTCATTTGACTACAAATAAAATTACTATTTACTATTTAGATTTTACATGCATGAATATTCCAACATTCATCATTCTACCCTAAATTATATGGTCAGAAACATTCATAATGTTTCTAAGGCTATATCTTTTTAAGGTCTTTACTTGAACTGAGACCACTTGAATTTATCAAACTCATTATAAATGAATTTTTGGACAAACCAACAAACTGCTTATTAGCACAGGTTTTTGAACTGCATTGCCTACATGGTTGAATCATTAATCAGATGAGCAATACAAATGTTTTGAAGGACCTCCTTCAGCTTGAGAATCCCTTTAAAAGAGACGGTCCAGTTCATCTCATGATCTGGATGATCACTCGTCATCATGGCTCTGAATATTAGCTGCTGTTGGAAAGGGCTCCTTATGCTCTCTTTCCTCCTGATCTGTGTTAATGGACAAACATCAAGTCCGTAAGTTTTTAACCATTTCTGCTGAAAATGGCAGTGTTTTGCTTTCTAAGAGTGATAAATTATTAGTATACCATTAATCATTGTGCAAGATAAGTCTTGGTGATTTCTTTATTTATTTAACTGTTCTGTGTTGTTTGAATACAACTTAAGGCATATATAAGATCATTCATAATTCACCAGACTTCATTACACAGTTTGCTCTTGTATTCTCACTTCTCAAGGTCTGTAATTCATCAAAATCAAATGAACTGTATTGATTTTCACTCCCAGTTTAATTTTTTTTTATGTTTCTTATTATATCTAACTACTCAGGCAATATTCTATGATTATTATCTCTGGACAGATCTTTCATGGTGACGTTTCCTGCAGTGATCGAGTCGGGATCTGAGGCCAAACTCTGTGCAAGTCTTCTCAAGCCCAATGAAAGCCTTGTCATGAACATTCATCTGGTTCATGGAGACCAGAGCACTTTACTGCTGCAGGAGAAAGCTGAGGAAGAGTTTCATCGCTGCTTTAACTTCAAGGTCTGTCGTTAAAATGTGCACAAGATAATGACTATACAATCAAATTAGTTTCACCATAATGGATCTAGTGTTTGTGATGGCAGGTTGTGAATACAGGATATTATTTCTCATCAGGCTCCTCTGGTCGAGGCAGAATCAGTGCAGAAAATGAAGGTCGAACTTCAGGGAGTGACTTTCAAGATGACTGAAGAGGGAAAAGTCATGTTCAAGCCTTACCATCCTCTGACCTTTATCCAGACTGATAAACCCATCTATATTCCAGGACAGACAGGTGAGCTGTGAATGTTTCAAAGGCTAAATCTCAGTATATAATGCTGGAGTCACTGACATCTAAACCCTGATCACAGCTGATGTAACACATATACATGAAGTAAATCACGTTATGATCATGCAGTGAGCTGATAGGTCAAAAATGACAAATGTTGCACATACCAGCAGATGATAAAAGAGTATGAAGTAAACAATTCAATCGATTTACAAACTAGTAAACAGAAAAGAGGAGCAGAAGATAAGATAAAGAAAAAAAAGATAAGGAGGAGGAGCTTTGGAAGCTCGAGAATGGACATCTAGTGTGTGTTTGAGCGATCCCCTCACATTTAAATACTGTGATTACAAATGACTGATGAAGTGAATCAGTATCTGTATGATATATTTTATATGAAATTTAGAGATACTACAGATCATTGGTGTGTAACTGAGTTCCTGTGGAGCCACAGCCCTACAGAGTTTAGCTTCAACCTTAGGCCTAGTCCACATGTACAAGGTAATTTTATAAACAGGAGTTTTTCCTCCTTCGTTTTTAAAAAAACTAAACAAAAAAAAAACACATCCGAATGAAATCGCAAAAACACACTATGAAGTGTTGTCAAAAGCCATGCTGGCCAATCAGAAGCCTGGAAAAAAGTTCATTACCAGTTCCGGTAGGCTAGTCTCGGTTAGCCAAGACTATATTCAGCGTCGACAAAACGCCATTCTTTATGTTCTTTTTGAAAAATTTTCAGAGCTTGATGAAATCAGTAAAAATTTCATTAGAGTTGTGTTTTAAAGGAATTAAATAATGAAAATGATTAAGGGAATAAATAAAAATAAAATGGTAAAATAAGTTATACAGCAGTTGTGAAGTAGGCCTAATCAATTTAAACTACTTGCAAATAATATTTTTTTTTAAAATATGCACACTTCAATTCTTACAGATGTTTGATATGTCAAAAACTCACAACGTTTCTTGTCACATTCAGTTATGAGCTAATTTGACATAAATCAAATGTAAACTATACCATATTTTACATTCAAAACAGTGACATTTTTTAAAAAGTTGAGTTGCTTGCATCCCTGGGCATTACTCGTTCAGCATTCCTCTTGTAAAATAGTTAAATATTAATGCTTAGGTACTACTTTCCATGCACTCTTTCAGAGGTAAAACTAAAGCGTTGAGGTGGAATCCGCCTTCTTTGATTTGATTGGCCATCTCACTCATTTTGACATTGACAAGCATTCTTAGACTATTGACACAGCAACCTAAAAACATTTTAAACTTTTTTGTCATCCAAATAAAAAACAGAGCTGTGCGTAATGAAGTGTAGTAGAGCAGCATCAAGAATATAAAGAATTTAGGGTCAATTTACCCTTCGCAAAGACCCGCCCCCTTTAACGTTCGTCACTATTGCTTTGTCCGACAAGCCATTCACTCTCACACAGTGAAAAATACATCTCAGAGCAAAGAGGACACTGACAACGTGTCGACAGACATATGAAACAGTTTCATATTTAATGTATCGTAATTTTTGAAAGCAGTTTAAACAATAAATACCGTATAGTGGCTCTTTAATGTGTAATGACAGATCGCTGTAGCTCCTTCAATCTCTTCATACTAGTTCATTTATAGCATCAAATAAACATGAATGGACATCAGAAGGAATGTTGTTTCAAGCGCGGAAACATGTGAGTACACACAATTTTTGAAGTTCAAGTTCACCAATGTTAATCTACTAACTCCCCTGACTGCTTTGTCAGACAAAATGGCGGATTCGGGTTATGATTGGTCAGATCGCCTGTCAATCAAACTGTTTGCGAAGGGTCAATTGGCCATTTCTAATTTTTGGGTAGACTTTGAGGAGTCCCTCCAAATGTCTATGGTGGCTATATCTAACTGTAACAAAGTTCGTAAATGTGGGAAGAAGGAGGCGGGAACCGGCGAACATTAAACACATTTAATAAAGAAATAAACTTACAATAAAATCAAAAAGTATAAGGGCGGCAGTTCCTCACGGCGACTGCCGCCCACACAAACAAAATAAAACACAACATAACTTCCAGGCCTGGTCCTCTCTCGTCCTTCACTGTCGTCGCTCCTCCTTTATGCTTCCGGAGCTCCTCCGTGAAGGACTCGAGACCGGTGCGCCGAGCACCTGAAGCTCGTTAACACTCGCGTCACCGGCCTCGCGCCGTTCCCTCACGGCTCTCGCCCGCCCTGCTCGTCACACTAACATATAGCTACTGTATGTTTCGTACAGTTATATGTATCATATCTTCTACCTTTAAAATTTTATAATGAACAACTGCTATACAAAGAGTCAAAAAAACATCTTAGGCCTAACTTACCTAATGCAGAGGAAGCCGCCTCTTTTCTGAGTTGTACCTCTGAAGCGTCGGATTTAGAGCCCCCTCTCCTTTAGTTTTGGGTTTATTTAAAAAAAAAAATGATGAATAAATATCCATTTAGTTTAGTTACCCTGCTATTTAGCATAAGCCTAAACTTCAGCGGGAAAAGAACGAAAACTTGCTTTACAATGAAGCTAAAAATATAAACAACTACATCATCATGGTGTTATGCTACTATAAAACAATTTTATTCAGATTGTAAGGGGTGGTTTACTCGTTTTGTAATCCGAAACTGGAGAGTACTGCGCATGTTCAATGATGTATAACACGCAGAATGAGCTGTTCTTCCCATTGAATAAAGTGTCATAAATGAGTTTCCTGTCCTGTGTTCTTTATGACTTTTTTCACTCATCGTCTATGAAGTGGAGAAAAATAACGTCCCACCAGTCCTTCTTTTATACTCCCTTCCACAGATGAGGCTGGGGAAAAGGCATTTTTACTGCTTGATCAATATAAGTAACTGGACTCAACAGTTCATGTGCTCGTCGTCGCCTAATTGGGACTCTAAATAGATAAATAGATGCAACAATAGTGGGAAACTTGTATATTCATGTAGTGTGCGGATGTCAAAAAATTAAATCCGCCCAGAAGATAGTGACACATGAAGGCGCAAATCAAAGCGATCGCTTTATTTAGCGTTCATGTAAACACTATGTTCGGATTCATCAATCGGAATGAATTCATTCTGTTTGAAGGAAAAAATATCCATGTAAACGTAGCTAGTGTTTTCACTGTTATACAGTAGGGGGAACTATTATACATCTTCTGAATGGGTACAGAATATCCGGATCAAAACACTGGAGAAGAATAAGCTGAAACAAGAGATATAGAATTGCTCACGCAAATGTCAACAGCATGTAAATCAAACCTGCCTAACGTTACTGAATGAAATGTCGCCTCGGGACAAGCTATAGGACCGTGAAGCTTTGGGGGTGTTTATGGATTCGATCATCATTTTGACAAAAATGCAATTTTCTCAGCTTTTTGTTTAAAAGATTGCTTTTTTATGAAACCCACATTCAAGTGTTGATAAAAAAGGACGCATGAAGCTAGAATAAAATGTTTCTAAAATGGAAAGAGTTAAAGTACAGTTAAAGCCATATTTCAAGTATAAAAAATAATTACCTAAATAGGAACATTACTTAAGTATACTTCATAAAATGAACTTGAAGTATACTTCTTTTTCGTAAGGGGTATTATGCTGCCTGCCCAGTAGTTTGCGATGCCACTTTGTGAGGAAACACTCTGCGCCAATAGGCTGAATATGTAATGCACATGCCTTGATGTCAACGTTTTCTCAAATGCGTGTTTTTGTTGTTTACATGTAGATGATAACGATATTCTTTTCAAAAACTTTGAATCCTGTTTTCAAAAGCTTACATTTTCAGGTCCCCAAAATGCTGCCGACTTGTAAATGAACAGCCAAAAGGCATAAAAAGTTTTCAGTTTTTAGTGTCGTGTAAACAGCCCCTAAACTCTGTGGTCCTCCAGGAGTTTGACTCTCCTGCTATAGATTGTTACATGATAACAGTTTTCTGGTATAGGTCTACTTGATTCTAACTGCTCAACTGGCGCAAATCTGTCATACATTTTTGTAAAATGATGGCTAAAACAGGCAGCTGTGACAGTCGAATTTGTCTCAAAAGACACGTTCACGCAGCAGCAGAACACAGTTGTAACCCTGTATTTGATCCTTAATACAGTTACATTCACACACAGTTCAGTCATTTACAGGAGTGAAATACTGACTGTAAGCAACTGTCCCTCACATAAGAGCTGAATATGTCAAAAGTGGAGTTTTATTTATTTATTTATTTTATTTTTTTAAAACATATTTCTATTTTACAGTGAACTTCAGAGTTGTTACCATGGATTTAAACTTTGCTCCTCTTGATCAGCAGGTCTGATGTGTTTATCTTGCTTCTTTATTGCCCTCGTTTTCTCTTACATTGTTAAATACATGTTTAATAAATAAACACACTTTTGGCTTTTAATCTTTAATCACTATTTGCTCTTTTACAGTATAGTACAGTGGTTCTTGAGGTAAGAACACAAAACCGTCTGCACAGTCATAACAAACACCTATTAAATCTTATTAAGACTATATAAATTCTGTTGTATTGTTGTATTTTCAGTAGGCTAATTATAGATTTCTTCATTGATAGTCAGAATATGTGTAGCTGACTGGAACTAAATATCTGCACTGTGTCTTTGGTATTAATCAGGACAGTAAAGGTAACCGGATTGGTCAATGGACAAATGTTTCTTCAACAAGGTGGATTTTGCAGCGTTCTTATGAATTAAACCCAGAGGCCCGTCAAGGCATGTACAAACTGAAGGCTTTTATTAGCGACAGGATGATCTCACATGAATTTGAGGTGAAAAAATATGGTAAGTCATAAAAACAAATGATTTGCAGGGTTTCATGGGAAGAGTTTCAATAATATCTTTCTATATTAATATCTAATTTGACAACTAATAACTCTAATTTCTGACTTCTAGTTTTGCCTAAGTTTGAAGTTACTGTGAAAAGCCCAAAAGAAATAAGTGTTGAAGAAGAGGAACTGATCATTGAGGTTTGCGGAAAGTGAGTGGTTTATTTTATTTCCTGCATTAAGAGAGCAGTGTGTTCTTCCATTCTTGACACAATGAAGTTACTTTGATTTAATTGTTAATTATTCTTTTTTTAAATCTGCGGTCAGTTACTTACTGTAAACCCCATCCTAATATATTAGTTGCTTAACTCAACCCTGGGCTGTGGATCATTTGCTTGTACCTTTTTCACAGATACACTTACGGACAGCCTGTACCTGGTAAATCATGGGTAAAAGTGTGCCGTAATAGTTTGTCCTACCAAGCCGATCACACCGATCCAGTGTGTTTAGAGGAAACCATTGAGGTGTGTGAGTTGAAACTCAGTACAAGTAAATTAATGGTACATTATCTTTCCTCCATTTATACAATTAAACCACTCTTCAGTTAATATGCAATGTTTGTGTTCATTCATTATGATTAGATAAAAAAGACTGGCTGTGCCGTCCATACCTTAGATGTGTCAGTCTTTCTGAACGACACACTAAAGGACAGGCTTCAGAATTCTCTCCAAGTTGAGGCAATGGTTACAGAAGAAGGAACAGGTGAGCTGTTGGATTCTTGTTACCTACATTTCATGAGTTTCTCATTTATTTGAATAAATATTTATTTTGGTGGTTTTACTATTTACAGAGATCACCATGACAAAATCTGAATCTGTATCTCTCACTTATGAAATTGGTAAAGTCACATTTATTGACCTCCCCAAAACATATGAACATGGATCAATTATAGAAGGAAAAGTAAGTCTAAAATCAGATAGTCTCAGTTTAACACCATTAAAATTAACAGAATTATTCCTTAATTTATTCTTTCAAAATCTTATTTTCAACAGATCAAAGTCTCAAATTTCAAAGGTGCACCAATTCAAAACAAAGAGGTTTATCTTATGGAGGGTCAAACTTGGTCCCCAAGACTGCTCCTAAATCTCACTACAGACAGTGATGGACTGGCCAGCTTCTCTTTTAATACTTCCAGTCATCCTAAAAGATATATTAATCTGATTGTAAGAGAGTTTGTGTTCATTTAGTTTTCTTTTGTGTTCCCTGAAGAGTTCAATTCCATGAGTTATTTATGATTCTTTGTTATCCAGGCAAGTGTCACTCAAGACGTCCATCATGGCCACAACAGGCCTTACATCTCTACTGAAGAAAAATCAGTTGAGCTCTTCCAGCCTGCCGCTCCATACAATCCAACACTAAGTGAACTGATTATAGAGAATACTGAGCAACCATTAAAGTGTGACTCTGAGTTTACAGCCACCATCAAGTATTATTTTGTTGGAGAAACCATTGAAGACTTCAAAACGGACATTGTCTACATGGTGAGAACACGTGCAGTATGTTCATTCTTACTGAGATGTTTTTGTATAATAGTGTTAATTGGCTGCACTAGTCAGTTTGTCATCAGAGTGTCTTCTGTCGGTTTCAGGTCTTGTCTAGAGGAGTGATTGTTCATCATGGATATGAGAAGGTTGACGTGAAGTCTTCCAATGGAGTAGCAAGTGGCACAATGTCGTTCAAACTGTCTATTAGTGCAGATCTGACTCCTGTAGTGCAGATTCTGGTGTACTGTGTTCTGCCCAGTGAAAATGTTGTCGCTAGTAGCAAAAATTTCAACACTGAAAAGTGTTTCAAAAACAAGGTATGTATTGTAGCTTTAGAAATGAACCTCTTTAAACTGTATTACTTAAATCCTATTCGCTGTATGTCACAGGTGTCTCTGCAGTTTTCTCCTGCTAAAGCGGTTCCTGGTGAGAAAAACACTCTTCAGCTCTCAGCTCAGCCTGGTTCACTGTGCGGCCTCAGTGCTGTAGATCAGAGCGTCCTGATCCTGAAGCCAGGAGAACGTCTGGATATTGACAAGGTATAGATGCTTTAAGATTCAGTATTGATTAACTGTGTCTTCATAGTGGGAATCTACAGTGTGAATCTAGTGAAACTTTAGATATCACTGCTGTGATCCAGCTGGCATCCCGATCTCAGGAGATTTAACATTAATCTTCATTCTTTCTCAACAAAATGGAATTCAATTTTTGTTGGAAAATACATGAATTATTTAGAAATCATACTGATAGCATGTGAACATGTCACAGATCTTCAACCTGCTGCCAGTGCAATCGGTGTTAGATTATCCTTTTCCTGTTGATGAAGAACAGGAGTGTCTGGATGTGAGACCCCGTCGAGCTGTGCCGACAGACAACGCCTATCAATCCTTAAAGGTAACAGATGAATTATATGTGTGGCAGTGCAATAGATAATGATTGAGAGAGTATCCCTTACGGAACAAATGTATTCAGTAATATACTGCAAAATTCAATGCATAATACACAGGGCTGGGTAGGTTACTTTTAAAATGTACTTCACTACAGTTTACAAAATGCATGCTTTAAAAAGTCATTTTTAATGTATTTTGTTACATTACTCAAGTTTAGTAACTTAATCTAAATACGTTAGAATACTTTGGAATACTAATAAGTGTGGAACAAACACAAAAAAGACTTTTTCCCTCAGAATTGAGTGATATAAAGTTGCAATTGCGAGCTCTAAAGTCAGAATTATGAGATGTAAACTCGTAATATTGAGAAAAGTCAAAAATATGAGATATAAACTGACAATATTGAGAAAAGTCAGAATTATGACATATAAACTCACATACTAAATTTACAATTGCAAGGAAAAAAAATAGTATTGCAAGTTTATATCTCCCAATACTGACTTTATAACTTGCAATTGTGAGTTTAAATCTCGCAATTCTGAGAAAAATAAGTCAGAATTGTGAAATGCAAACTCACAATTGTGAGGGGAAAAAACAAATTGTGAGAAAAAGTTGCAGTGACCTTTTTATATTATAAAATGACAAACAACTATCACAAAACATGAAAACAGTCGAAAACATGAAACTTAACTCTGCTTTTTCAGACTGTCAGCGTCAGAGAATCACCAATTGCTGTTTAAATGACATTAAAATTCAAAGTAATCACTTTGGTAATCTAAAATACTTTTCAGAAGTACTGTAATCTGATTACCACCCATTTAAAATGTAACTGTAATGAAATACAGTTACTCAAATTTTGTATTTTAAATATGTAACTAAGTTGCTTGTATTTTGTTACTCCCCAACCCTGATAATACATTACATAATGGATTTCCATATATGGAAAACTAGTGCTTATATTTGTAATATACTTCAATATATGCATTGACCATGTATGGCTATATATTGATATATATAAAATATTTAGAAATGAAGAATAAAATAGCATTACATATAATATTCATAAAGTTTAATCCTTTATTGTGCACATATATTGCAAATACATGTTCCCATATAAATTTGATTAAGACTTTAATTACTTTATTTAAAAGTAAGGGCTGTGCCCTCTTTTGCACAGTGACAGTCTCTTTGTTAAATATTTTAGTACATGGCGGTGTACTGTTGTTTACTAGGTTTTAAAAAAATGTAAACTTTTATAATGTAAATAAGTATAAAATATTAGGAATATATTAATTATTGTATTATTATTAATTATATATTGTAATTATATATTATATATTTCTCCATTTATGTGTTTATGATGCATGAGTAAAACATATCTGCAATCTATGTTATGAAGTGTATTACTGTATATAAAAGTTTGTATATTATTACTAATTACTAAATATATATGTTACTAAATATATTGTCACATATTTTTCAATGTACGAAAAGTGGCAATTCATAAAGATTATTATTCAATATATTGTAATTCATTAACACAATATATTATTCTGTATATTTTAAAATACACCTTTAAATCATTTAATATATTGATCATTCATATATAAGGAAATATATTTTCTTTGCAAAAGGGATATATATGAATCCTTAAAGGCAACAGATGAATTGTGTGTGGCAGTGCAGTAGATAATGATTGGGAGAGTTTATACTGCACATGTGTATGTAAATGCATAAAAACGTCCCCCTGATCATACTGACAATTAAAAATAATTTGTATTTTCATGACTTTTGTGGTTTATCATCACCGTTTAACAGAGAGTAGGATTGAAGATGGTTACAAATCTGGTTGTACGAGTCCCTCGGTGTCTATCATTCAGAGGCTTGATGTATCACCGATACCATGATATGGGTACGTGTACTCTTATTACAATCTAAAATCTATTACAAGTGTAATGAGGTTGAGGCTGAAGCTGTGCTAGAATCCATTTGCAGAAGTTTAATACGTGACGCGTGATGCGTCCGAAGAATGAATGAAGCTATTCCAATCCTGATTGGTGTTGCGTCATGACGTAACATGTGACGGCATACACAGAAGCTACAAAGGGACGCAGACACACAACAGAGTTAGCTTTCGTGATGAAGCAAGCCGATCCCAGGCATGGAGAGGTGTGGCAATGAGATGCAGTGTCTCGTTCCCTTTCTCAAGGAACAAGGGTTACAGTTGTAACCCGAGACGTTCCCTTTCGAGGGAACTCGCACTGCGCTGATAACGACACTTTGGGGAACGTATACCCACTATGCCAGACTAAAACATGCCTGCCCTAGTGTGAAATGTGACCCGGCATAATTAGGATGAGAGGACTCCCGGCGTGGAGGGAAGGTGCAGACTATAAAATTTAACGGAGGTATGCGGGGTGGACCACCCAGCCGCAGGAGGGACAGGAGGGCCCTAGAGGACGCCATGAATAGCCTGAACAATCCAATTTCTGATTGTCTGTTTAGACACAGGAAGTCCTTTCTTGGGTGAAACACACCAACAACTGCTCCGACCTTCTCCAATGAGAGGACCTTTGGACAAAGACCTTCAAGGCTCTGACAGGATAGAGCAGATGAAGCCTCTCTTCTTCCACCTCCACATGAGGTGGAGGGTGGAAGGCCTGAAGAACCACTGGCCGTGCCACCCTAGATGGCACCTTGGACACATACCCTGGGGTGAAGAGTTGGGATTCAAGTTAGGATTCAGGACTGAGTATCAGGCCTCACCCTCCGTGCACCCACGGATGAAACATATGACCAGACGGTGCCTCCCCAGGGGCCCATCACTTAGAGGAGCGTGGAAAGCCGCAATGGCAGCCACATACACTTTAAGTGTGGATGCGGTAAGACCAGCAGAGAAACGATCTTGTAGGAACTTCAACACTGAAGCCACCGGGCAGTTAACTGGGTCCAACCCACACTCTCTACACCACTTGGAAAATACATTCCACTTTAGACCATACAATCTCCTTGTAGAAAGAGCCCTGGAACTGAGTATGGTCGGGGCCAGAATACTAGCAAAAGATCAGGGGAAAGCGTACAGGCACAGCCTCAGCCACGTCTGTACCATGGCATCCAACCCCAGGATGCCATGGCTAGATGCATGAGAGAAAACCACTTCCACTGTGCTGAACCTCTCGCATATCGATTTCACCACCTCTGGATGAAGTCTCCATTCCCCGCGCCTCAACCTCTGCCTCGACAGGACGTCTGCTCCCTGATTCTGGTCCCCGGGGACATACATTGCTCTGAGAGACGACAGTTTCCCTAGGGCCCACAGAAGGATCTGACGCGCCAGTCTGCACAGAGGGCGCAACCTCAGACCCCCTGATGGTTCAAGTACGAGACCACCGACATATTGTCCACTCATACTAGGATATGGTGCCTGCTGAGATCTGGGAGAAAGCTCCTCAGAGCCTTGTAGACCACCAGCATTTCCAGGCAATTCATTTGCCAGGAAGCATGCTGGGCCTACCACAGACCTCTCGCAAAGCAGCCGTCCATGACCGCGCCCCAGCCCGTAAGGGATGCGTCTGTCGAAACGACTTTGTGACGACATGACGCTCCCAATATGAAACCTTGGGACAGGGACCAGGGCACGAAGGCATCGACGCATGACCCTGATCATACGAAATGGATTTCCTCTCAAGGAATACCCCTTTGTTTTCAAACACCACTGTAGGGGTCTCATGTACAGAAGGCCAAAAGGAATTACGTTGGACACAGCTGCAATGAGCCCAAGCAGTCTTTGAAAATGCTTCACAGTGATAGCGTGGCCTAGCTTCATCCTGGAAACCATCGCCAGGATGGACTCGATACGAGCGGGAGACAATTGAGCTCGCATCGATCCCGAGTCTCATACCATCCCCAGGAACACAGTTCTCTGTGAAGGCGACAACATGCTCTTTTTGGTTTTGAATCTCAACCCCAGGCTCTGAATGTGGCCAAGGACGACATCTCGATGCCGAACTGCCATCTCTCAAGACTGGCCCAGAATAAGCCAGTCGTCGATGTAATTTAGCATACTGATGCCCTGAAGCCTCAATGGTGCTAGAGCTGCATCCATGCACTTGGTGAAAGTGCGAGGGGAGAGAGCTAGGCCAAACGGAAGAACCCGATATTGGAATGCTTCGCCCCCAAAAGCGAATCTCAGGAACTTCCTGTGAGAAGGAATGATGCAAACATGGAAGTATGCATCTTAGATTGCTCCACACCCAAAAGTGATATGCACCGATCGTGTGTGTCCCCATTTTCATAAGCGGGGTTTCCCCCCGCAGCAACACTGAACATATCCACATCCTCAAATGCAGAGGGCTCAGCATCATGCTCCCGCACCGGGCAGAAGAAACCGCAGAGCTGGCTTGCACGTCAGGAACGGGGGCATAGGAAGACATACACTTTCAAGTTCCTACGGGACACACAACACTATAAAGGACTGACAGCTTAACAGAGAGCGCTTGCTGAAGAGCAAAACGCTAACTCTGTTGTGTCCCTTTGTAGTTTCCTTGTATACCATCACATGTTACGTCATGAGGCAACACCAATCAGCATTGGAATAGTTTCATTCATGCTTCAGATGCGACACGCTGAGGGCGCTCCCCAAAGTGCCGTTATCGACGCAGTGCGAGTTCCCTCAAAAGGGAACTCTGACAACACTAAAATAAATCTGTATATCAAAATAAAATAATGTGTATTAAAATGATGATCTGCCTTCTGTTTGCTGTTCACTTATGACTGTACATAGAATTGGTTATTTTGACATGCTGTTCACATACATATCACTTAAAATGATAAAATATCACTTTTTTCCAGTGTTGTATCGTCAGCATGTTCCAGTGGCAGTGGTGTTTTCAAAAATGGATAATTTTGGTAACAACGACAGAGATTTTCCAACAGTGACAATTCGGACCGTCTTTCCAGAAACATGGATTTGGGAACTTGCTGAAGTGGGGTACGTTGAGTCATCAGTACATTTAACATCATAATTATCTTATTACTTGTCCTTAATACATCATCTCCCCTCACACCCACAGGACAGAAAATAACTTGCTTACTTTGCAGGTTCTGTGTGTCCTGAATGTTATTTATTACAGGGAAAATGGCCGAGTCAGAATCAGATATGCCTATCATTGTAATTCCTCCACAGGGACTCTGGATCAGCTCAGGTTCCTGTGACGGTTCCTGACACCATCACCTCTTGGGAGACGGAGGCCTTCTGTCTGTCTTCTGAAGGTTTGGGTCTGGCTCCTCCTGCTCAGCTGACAGTTTTCCAGCCCTTCTTCCTGGAGCTCTCTCTGCCTTACTCCATCATCCGTGGGGAGATCTTTGAGCTAAAGGCCACTGTCTTCAACTATCTGTCCAAGTGCATCATGGTGAGATTTCACACTCGGTCTTATCAAATCATATCAAGTATTCCACTAATCATGTGTGGTTGATTGACAGGTTAAAGTGACTCCAGCTCCTTCCTCAGACTACACTCTCAAAGCCTCCTCTGATGATCAGTATTCATCCTGTCTATGTGCTAATGGAAGAAAAACCTTTAAATGGATCCTCACTCCTTCTGTTCTTGGTGGGTTTTCCAGTCTGAATCATTGTTTCTCAGTGTTTGTGTCTATTGTATCTTCACGTATATGTCTTGTGTTGTAGGAGTCTTGAATATTACAGTCAGTGCAGAGGCAGAGGCGTCCCAGACTGTGTGTGACAATGAGATTGTGAGCGTCCCAGAGAGAGGACGCATTGACACGGTCACACGAAGTCTGCTTGTACAGGTCAGTGCATGTCAGATTTCAGACATAATTTATCCATGATCCTAATGCTGCTTATGTCAGGATGATGAGTGGATGTGATTGTTTTTTGCTGCAGGCAGAAGGAACTGAAAAGACTGAGACTCACAGCTGGTTATTGTGTCCAAAGGGTTGGTCCACAGACTATATTTAACATCGTAGCGTTACTCTGCTGATCACTGATATGTGTTTGTGTCTGTCTGGTTCATAGGTGACAGTCTCTCAGAGGAAGTGTCTCTGACTCTTCCTAAAGATGTGATAGAGGGATCAGCCAGATCCTCTGTTTCAGTCATTGGTAACATTTACAAATACAAGCAGAAAATAGGAAAATTGGGTTTGGATTATAAAAGTTTCATTTGTGTATGATTTATAGGAGACATATTGGGTCAGGCACTGAGGAATCTTCACGGATTATTACGGATGCCATACGGCTGTGGAGAACAAAACATGGCTGTTCTTTCTCCCAATATTTACATTCTGCAGTATCTGGAGAACACGGAGCAGCTCACCTCAGCCATCCGAGAGAGCCACAGGCTTCCTGAAGAGCGGTGAGAGACATAAATCATGTCAAAATTCTAAGAATAAGAAATTAATGATAGAGTTTGATACCAAAGTATACATATTTCAACACACCTGAATGTCATTCAGTAAAGTTGAATAATCAGACACATTGAGTCAACCCAAGCAAAACTGTTCAAGTGTTAACCATTACCACACTAAACAGGATACCAGAGACAAATGAACTACAAGCATTATGATGGATCATACAGCACATTTGGTTATGGTGATGGGAATACATGGTAAATATATTTTCACTATTACTTTTGTTAAACAGAAATAATATCAAGGTAATCTACAATAACAAACCTAAGAGGATGGTACAAAAACATATTTAAAAGTGTGTCTCTAAGTTCAAATTATTTGTTTTGAGATGTTTTTGATGATTGAAATACATGATGAATTATATCTTCCACATCATCAGGTTGACTGCCTTTGTCCTGAGGTCTTTTGGCAAAGCACAGAAATACATATTTGTTGACCCAGAAATTATTCAGAGTGCAAAGAATTGGTTAATAAGCAGACGGGATTCAGACGGCTGTTTTCTCCAACAGGGAAGCTTGTTTAACAACAGAATGAAGGTCTGTCATTGGTCAATAAACATTAACACAGCAACAATGCCTCTATCTAAAACAAAAGAATTTTACACTGTTTTCTAATATATATTCCAGGGTGGAGTGAATGATTATGTGACCATGACTGCCTACATTACTGCATCACTGCTTGAACTGGAAACTCCAGTCACAGTAAGTTCATCTACAGGAAATATATAAACTCAGAGAAAAATGACACTCACAGTGTCTGTTTCTCTGTTGTTTTTTCATCACAGGATCCTGTCGTCACTAAAGGTTTGTCATGCTTGAAGTTCGTCATTGAGGATGTGAAAAACACGTACACCACTGCTCTGCTCGCCTACACTTTCAGTCTGGCTGGAGACACGGACAGTCGGCAGCAGCTTTTCAAGAAACTGGATGAAGTTGCTATTTTAGACGGTAAGAGGTTTGTTTCTGATGACTTTCTGTTGTCATTTATGACTGTACTATTGTTTTTTGTCATGCTCATTGAGTTACATTTGTGTCTTTTGTTCTTAAGGGTCTCTTCTCCACTGGTCTCAGTCTGCATCTGCTGATGACTCTGATTCTCTGGCAGTGGAGATCAGCTCATATGTGCTGCTAGCTGTTCTCACTGCAGATTCAGTCACTACAGCTGATCTGGGCTATGCTAACAGGATTGTCAGCTGGCTTGTGAAGCAGCAGAATGCCTATGGAGGATTCTCCTCCACACAGGTACTCAAACTACTCCAATCAAACACACTGTTGCTGAATGTGCTGGAGTAAATGAATAAAAGTGACATTACTGAACACATTTCTTTCCCAGGACACAGTGGTGGCTCTTCAGGCTCTGTCTTTGTACGCCACCAAAGTGTTCAGCTCTGACGGCTCCAGCACAGTGAATGTACAGTCAGCAGGAGACACTCACCACTTTGATGTCAATCAGGACAACAAGTTACTGTACCAGGAGAAGCAGCTGCAGAACGTTCCAGCCAAATACAGCATTGAAGTGAAGGGCTCAACCTGTGTGTCTGTGCAGGTCTGTAGTGTGTTCAGCTTCATTTACTCACACTCACTTTCTGCCTTTGCTCTCTTGGCATTTTGTGGTTATTCCGCTGTGAGATGATTTATGAATGTGTTTTTGTTTGTGTTGACTCTCTCAGATGGCTCAGTTCTACAACATTCCCACTCCTACTGAAGCTAAAACTCTGAGCATTGATGCAAAGATTGAGGGAGATTGCAAATCATTGGGACAAAATTTCGTTTTGACCTTCACTGTCAAGTAAGAAAATTTGAATTCAAGTCAAAAGACTTGAGCATTGATTAAGATTAACTAACAAATCTTTACAGAATATTTTTTAACATTTTAATAAACAAAAGCTTATATAAACTAAAATGACTGAAATAGTTAAAACTGCTAGAAACACTATCTTGAAAAACAAGAAAACATTTGTATTATTGACTCATTATGAGTGATTTGAGTGATAAAAACTCTGCATGTCACTTTTCATTATACTTTTTTGTTCTCGCTTATTTATAAATTTACACAGTATTAGGAATTTAAGAACCATACCTTTTCATTTGCTCTTTTCCAGATATGATGGTCCACAGGCAAAAACTAACATGGCCATTGTGGATATTAAACTCTTATCTGGATTCACAGCTGATACATCAAGGGTGCGTTTGAGTTAATCATCACAAATTTTCAAACATTTCCAGAGCTCACTATTTAGAAATTAACCGGACTTTTCCCCCACAGCTGGGAACTTCTTCCAGAATATACGCACCACTTGTGGAACGGGTCGATTCTAAAGATGATCATGTCATTGTTTATTTGAAGGAGGTGAAGGAACAACAACGTTCATACGATTTTATGTCTTAGTGTCATAAACACTTTTTCTGTAATGTCCATGACTGATGAGTTTTTCTTCTGTAGATCCCACAAAATATTCCAATGAATTACCAAATACAAATGAAACCGGTTCTTTCAGTGAAGAATCTCAAGCCAGCAGTGGTCAAAGTGTACGATTACTACCAAACAAGTAAGATTTAATGTGTCAGTGTTGAATGTTTTGATCGTGTGATGCACTTTGTTTATTCATTTATTCCATGTACAGGTTCCATTATTGTATGAATGTGAACATCTTCTTTTTCCTTCAGGTGATCAGTCAGAGGCCGAGTACTCCTTCCACTGTGAATGAAGCTGCTGAAGTACGTCACCTTATAGTTCAGCTTGGATAAAGATGTTTGAACACTCTAATGTTTCATATTATAATGTTTATTCTTTATCCTCTACAAAATTATTTTTAAAATTGCTACATCTTTTGGGAACTTGACTTCAATTCAGAATGCATATGATTAATAAAAGTGATAAATTATGGTGTGCTGTTTGAATTGTTGAATGTGCAGCATCTACATGCTATGGCAACATTTCAAAATCAGATGAGATTATGATAATATTTTGTGATTTTTTTTTTTAATCTTAGCTCTGTTTTTTTTTTTTTTTAAATCGTGTCTTGACACTCTGTAAGAGGGCAAATTATATCCATTGTAGGTCCTCATGCTCTAGAACATTTATTTTGTCCTTCATTTAACTGAACAGCAACAACAGACAAATTCTGAAAAATATGAACAAATATCAATAACAAGTCACTTTAGCCAAAGTCATTGAGAGGTCAGAAACTTCACTCATCCCATCACAGCCAGGTAATCAGGAAAAGACTATTATTCCTAAAAACCATAAGAAGTTTGCCAAACCTTGTGCTTTGCCTGCGTATGTTTTGCACCTGCCGATCTACACATCCATCACAATGTTACAAACAATATTTTTCCTAACATAAGTCCCAGGCAAAAAAGAGCTAAATCGTAATCATGGTGTAAAATTTCAAGTAAAAGTATCATTTAATTGCTCATTAATTTGGTTGACAGAATTTAATCATATTTCAGACACCATATTAAAAGTGGTCAAGTAATTGCAAATATAAAACAAACCTATATAGTAACTCTCTGAGTGGGTGAAGGTGATTCTTAACCCTTGATTTCACATTTTTTTATTTTTTTTTGAAAAGGTCAGTAGCAGTAGTATGAGATTTATATGAAATCTCATAACCCAGCCATCAGATCTCGTAAGCAAATGAAACCGACCTTCATTAAAATCTTATCACAAAACAAAACAACAGTCTTCGAAATCTCATAACAGAACCCTTACAAAAAAGAACTGCAGTATATTGAAGTAGAACTGCAGTAAAACTGCAGTACCAAGTAGTTTAACTGCAGTTTAATTTTGCAGTATAATGAAGTATAGTCACAGTACAACTGCAGTACATTGTAGTTCAACAGCAGTAAAACTGTAGTATAAGTACAGCTGCAGTAAAATGAAGTACAACTGAAAGTTGCATGAAGTATAAAAGCAGTACAACTGCAGTTGTATTGCACACTCAAAAAAAAAGATTTTTCGATGCTGTTCACTTTATTTAAACAACTTATTTTGATTCAACACCATTATATTGGTTTTAGGTTCAAATGTGATTGCTTCATGTTAAATTGACTTGAAATGATTACTTTTTGACTTAACGTAATGTTTTCATTTTAAAATAACATGTTTCACTCAAGTAGACTCAACCAGGACTCAATCAAACAGGACTTTCACTTCCCATCATGCTTTGCAAAGCGGCTGAACTGGGAGAGTAAATGTTGAAATAAAGTGTTATTTTAAACCGTTTTTAGCAAGATGAGAAAATTGAGAGATGTTTTTAATGTTTACTGTTCTATTATGTTGATATTTAAAAGTTTCTGTTATGTTAATAGTTTTGGGGTTACCATTGTGGTGAAGTGTTGAGCTTGTGCTTAGGTTGAGGGCATGCCAGCTTCTATTTTAATCACACTAATAATTGAGTGATTTCTGTGGTATTGTTCTGGATGAAACCAGTATGACTTCTGAATTGCAAACAAAGAGCTTCACTAAAGTTATACAAAACCAAACGAGTAGCATTAATTATAGGGTTAATTAAAAAAGTCATATTAAATTCCCTTACAAAAAAGAACTGCAGTTTATTGAATTAGAACTGCATTAAAACTGCAGTACCATGTAGTTTCACTGTAGTTTAATTAAGCACAACCATAGATTTGCAGTATAATGAAGTATAGTCACAGTACAACTGCAGTATATTGAAGTTCAACAGCAGTAAAACTAGTATAAGTACAGCTGCAGTAAAATGAAGTACAACTGAAAGTTGCATGAAGTATAAAAACAGTATAACTGCAGTTGTATTGCAGTTTTATTTTACTAGTACTTTAGATGTATTGCAGTATAGTTGTACTTCAGTAAAACTACAGAAATTTTAGGTTATACTGCAATACTGCAGTTTTTTCGTGTCCAAAAAACTGCATTTTTCTATATGTAACAAAAACTGTAGTATTACTTCTAATAAACTGCAGTACTTTTTGGAAGGGAACAAAACAGACTGACACTGAAAACCAAACATAATCGAGATCTCAAACAAAACAAACAAAACCAACTGTCATTCAAATCTCTTGACGAGATGTGGAAAGTCCCAGGACCCCGGGGTCTTATTACTGAAGACACCAACAAGCAGAATCGCCAAAGGAGAAAAGAGGAGAAATTTTTAAGTCACCATCATGGAGATCAAGTTTTCCTTTATTTGGGCTCTTGACCCTTGACTGTTTAGTATTGGTTGTGTTTGTATGTAATTATTATTTGACCTGAATCACCAAACCCAGTTAGATTTACATTATTGACTGCACCTGCTCTGTGATTCCCGATTAGCTTCAGTTGAGAGTCAGGATTTGGCCACAGGATTGCTGCAACAGCACTGCTTTCTGCTGCTTTGATAAAATGGGTCCAATTGAAGCTCAAAATGTTCCTCAGAATGAGCCACCTGTATTGCAATACAGTATAGTCACACTATAGCAACTCTACTATTCTAACTGCGCTTTTTTTATGCCATTGGTGTAATCAGACAAGAAATGTACGTTATTACACCATATTGCTGATGACAATTCATTTGGCAATTGGCAATCGGCAATCCTTCAGCTGTTGTAGTGAAACCACCCTCATCAGAATGTGTTACCACCTTAATTAATGAGGTACATTAAAAATTATATTGAAAAGTGGCAATTAATGACCACAACAAGTCAGGACCTCGGACCTCTGTGGTTCCTCTTACAGTCTAGTGCCCCAATCGCTGCACTCTGACTTTAGGAGCCATACAAGTCTGGGAGTGAGCACCCCCTGTTGGCCTCACTAAAGCATCTTCCTATGACAATCAAGTTTTTTCAAATGTCTCCCTTCCATGTCACAGCCTGGCTCAAGCCTGCCTAGTTTAGTTTGTTGGTAACCAGTTAATCAGTTGTTAACTGTCAGGGGAGAGGTGTCCGAGTTCGGTATTTTGGTCTGAACTCAGAGTACTCCCCCTGTATTTCTGGTTAGGAAAGTTACCAGGTGAGTTTGAAGAGACAGGGTGTTGGAGGGATGCTAAAAATGGCAGAGAAATGTAGGTGAGTCGACTGTATATGTGTGTGTGTGTATATATATATATATAGGTCTCTATTAATGCTGATTGGGTAGATATGTTGATTGTTGACTGCTGGTTGTAATGATGTGATAATTGTTCAGATCATTTGAATGTGTTTAATAAATTTATCATTTAATATAGACCAAAGTGTATTGTCTTTGAGAATAGAGAGATACATATTTATTGATCCAGAAATTATTCAGAGTGCAAAGAATTGGTTAATAAGCAGACGGGATTCAGACGGCTGTTTTCTCCAACAGGGAAGCTTGTTTAACAACAGAATGAAGGTCTGTCATTGGTCAATAAACATTAACACAGCAACAATGCCTCTACCTAAAACAGAAGAATTTTACTTTATGTTTTCCAATATATATTCCAGGGTGGAGTGAATGATAATGTGACCATGACTGCCTACATTACTGCATCACTGCTTGAACTGGAAACTCCAGTCACAGTAAGTTCATCTACAGGAAATATATAAACTCATAGAAGAATGACACTCACAGTGTCTGTTTCTCTGTTGTTTTTATCATCATAGGATCCTGTCGTCACTAGAGGTTTGTCATGCTTGAAGTCCGTCATTGAGGATGTGAAAAACACGTACACCACTGCTCTGCTCGCCTACACTTTCAGTCTGGCTGGAGACATGGACACTCGGCAGCAGCTTTTCAAGAAACTGGATGAAGTTGCTATTTTAGACGGTAAGAGGTTTGTTTCTGATGACTTTCTGTTGTCATTTATGACTGTACTATTGTTTTTTGTCATGCTCATTGAGTTACATTTGTGTCTTTTGTTCTTAAGGGTCTCTTCTCCACTGGTCTCAGTCTGCATCTGCTGATGACTCTGATTCTCTGGCAGTGGAGATCAGCTCATATGTGCTGCTAGCTGTTCTCACTGCAGATTCAGTCACTACAGCTGATCTGGGCTATGCTAACAGGATTGTCAGCTGGCTTGTGAAGCAGCAGAATGCCTATGGAGGATTCTCCTCCACACAGGTACTCAAACTACTCTGATCAAACACACTGTTGCTGAATGTGCTGGAGTAAATGAATAAAAGTGACATTACTGAACACATTTCTTTCCCAGGACACAGTGGTGGCTCTTCAGGCTCTGTCTTTGTACGCCACCAAAGTGTTCAGCTCTGACGGCTCCAGCACAGTGACTGTACAGTCAGCAGGAGACACTCACCACTTTGATGTCAATCAGGACAACAAGTTACTGTACCAGGAGAAGCAGCTGCAGAACGTTCCAGCCAAATACAGCATTGAAGTGAAGGGCTCAACCTGTGTGTCTGTGCAGGTCTGTAGTGTGTTCAGCTTCATTTACTCACACTCACTTAGTTGCTCTCTTGGCATTTTGTGGTTATTCCGCTGTGAGATGATTTATGAATGTGTTTTTGTTTGTGTTGACTCTCTCAGATGGCTCAGTTCTACAACATTCCCACTCCTACTGAAGCTAAAACTTTGAGCATTGATGCTAAGATTGAGGGAGATTGCAAGAAAACCTCTGGACAGAACCTATTGTTAAATTTCACTGTGAAGTAAGAACAATAACTTTATGCTATAAGACATGATTCTGGTTCTGGCTTTAGTTCAGTCAACATGAACTCTGATGGTTCATATTTATTTTTTCCCAGATATGATGGTCCACAGGCAAGAACTAACATGGTCATTGTGGATATTAAACTCTTATCAGGATTCACAGCTGATACATCAATGGTTCGTTTGACTACATGAAGCGAGTCATTATTAGATTTACTGTACTGTCGCTGTGAATCTACTGTAAGATGGTGCAGCTATGGCACATATTGTCCTGCTCACTTCTTGATGAACATCATGATAGCGTATATAAAATAGCTCTCCTGTTGGGCATGTAACAAATCTTACATTTATTTTTTTTTCACGGCTTGAAACTCAAAGCACTTCAAGCACATCACTTGTGGAACGTGTCGATTCTAAAGACGATCATGTCATCGTGTATTTGAAAGAGGTGGGAGAACAGCAACATTCATATGATTTGTTACACTGATTCATTCGCATTTTATCTAAATCTTCAATAATGTCCATGATTTATGTTTATCCTCCTGCAGGTTCCAAAAAATATTCTTGTCAATCAACAGTTACAACTGAAACAGATTCTTCAAGTGAAGAATCTCAAGCCAGCTGTAATTAAAGTGTATGATTACTACCAAACAAGTAAGATTTTTTGTGCCGTTTTCTTTATCATGTGATTCAAAAGTATCAGTTGGCATTAAGCTAATTTGCCTCAATTTCAATATTTCCCTCAGGTGATCTGTCAGAGACGGAGTATTCATCCCACTGTGAATGAAGTGTTGTGCTTCAGTTCTGCAGGATAAATATGTTTGAATGCTGACTAAACGTTTTTATTCAGTGTTTACTGGTGCATCTCAATATATTGGAATGTAGTGGAAAAGTTCATTTATTTCAGTAATTCAACTCAAATTGTGAAACTTTTGTATTAAATAAATTCAATGCACACAGACTGAAGTAGGTTAAGTCTTTGGTTCTTTTAATTCTGATGATTTTGGCTCACATTTAACAAAAACCCTCCAATTCATCATTTCAATGTAGGGACCCCTAAAATGCATAAAATATGTCTATGAATATTATTCCTGTTGAAAGCAATAATATTAAAATGTACTTTGTTTATTTCTTTAAAAAATATATGATGTAACTGTTTGTTCATGGTTAAAAAAAGAAGCATTGTCACTACTCGATCCGTACCGGAAACACGATTTGTTCTGCGCATGCGCGAATTTCGTGTACTTCCTGTCTGAATTATGCCGAAACAACTTACGGCAGTTGTTATTTGATGCTACCCGATTCGTACATGAAATAGTTCTTTACTACATAATGTATTTCACGTTATCATGCATTATACCTATGGAACACTATCAATCCTGTGAAACTCTATAATAAAGTTTATTTTTATTTATTTCATGAAGACCAGACATTTATTTTATCAAAGCACTTTTCTTTAAAGACTACACATCTGTTTGTATTATTGCCTCTACAATAAAGCTAATTTGAAACAGAACAATTAGTAAAAAACAGCATAAAACAAAGGTTTGTATGTTTAACCATTAAGCGTTAGTTGAATGAACCAATGTTACTCAGTCCCTGACAGAAATACTTCTTTTGCTAAAATATGTCAATGTTAATATGTGGCATAAATTAAATTGATTAAATAAAAAGAAAAGTTAAATACAATTAAACTAAAAGCAGTTCACATCTGCTTGACCTCATTTGGGAAATACAGATGTGTATATAAGTGTGTTTTTGTTTATATTTAATATTTCATTTTCTAAAGATTTGTTCTACTTATTCCAGCATACTTTAACAAATGTCTGCATTTAAGTAACACTGTAATGATGAGGAGGCAGCGGGTAAAATCCAAATGCAGCATTTATTAAAGACGTGGTCATACAGGCATGGGTCAACTCAGTAGCAAACGGCAGTGGCAAGGAACAGGCAGTCTCGTTGTAGTATCCAGGCGGGAGGTCAGTGGCAGGCAGACAAACATCAATCGGACAAGGAACGGGCAGGATCGGAAAACAAGGCTCGGAAATTGACGACAGGATAGACGATCAATACGTCGCAGAGTGCAAGTGGGTGAGTGATCTATTTGTAGTGCAGTGATGAAGCTAATGAATAGTGATGACGAGAAACAGCTGGCGGATAATCAGTGACCGAGTGAGGGAGTCTGGGAAGTGTAGTGTTGTGAGGGAGAAGCATGGTGCGAGCGAGTGACCTCTAGTGGTGAGTGAGTGTAACGATGGACTGAATTCATGACAGAGCCCCCCCCCTAGGAGCGGCTTCCAGACGCTCACAAAAATGAGCGAAACAGGGAGGGGGGGTGGGGTAATCAGGACAAGGGGGACCAGGACCATGGGGTGAAAATCTGAGTGACCAGGACGGAACGGGCTGTGCAGGTGGCCAAGGCGGAACGGGCCGTGCAGGTGACTGGGGAGGTAAGGGTTGTGTAAGTGACCAGGGTGGAACGGGGTCTGGAACACAGAGAGGGACATAAAATGTTAAGGAAACAACAGAGTGAAATAGGCATTCAGATGGGTTGAGACTGACAGACAGAACAGGACCAAAAGACAAAGCGGGACAGACAGACAGAGCGGGGCTGACAGAGAGAGTGGAGCAGACAGACAGAACAGGGCTGACAGGGGATTCTGGGGTGACTGAGAGTGGTGGAAGTACGGAGCGTTGTGGGATGACCGGTATCTCAGGGGGACTGTCAGTTCAAGGATGATGGAGGTTTCAGTGGGGGCCGTACGGACCATAACAGAGTAGGCCAGGCTGTTAGGTGGTGGAAGGTCTGGGAGCGCAGGCTCTGGGAGGTCTGGGAGCGCTGGCTCGGGCGCTGGAGGGTCTGGGAGCTCGGGCAGCTCAGGGTTAACGGATGGTTCATGGCTGACAGGTCGTTCGAGTTGGATCGACGGTTCAGGATCACCAGATAGATCACCGTTGGTAGCAAATGCAGGACTGATAGATGATTTCGGGGAGACAGATGGACAAGGGCTGATAACAGGTTCTTTGGGAGCAACTGACACTTCTGGAGGTTCTGCAGTGGCAACTGCCACCTCTGGAAGTTCCACAGTTGTAAACCCATGTTGGTCTGGAGGTTCGGAGGTTGGAGCTGTAGAGTACAGAGCTGATGTGGCGTGAGCGATGGGTTGTTGGGTTGAAGTGACCTGAGCTGTGGATGGGTGGACCGGCATGGCTTGAGATGCAGACTGTCTGATAGGCATGGTTGAAATCGTGGATTGCTGGGTAGGTGTGATCTGAGCTGTGATCTGCTGGACGGGACTGACTGGAACCGTGAGTGGTTGGGCAGATGTGACTTGATTGGCTGGTGGCTTGACAGACATGGCTTGATCCATAGACTGTGGCCTAGGTGCGGCGTGGTCAATAGGCGCAGGTGACTGGAGGCCTGAAGCCACAATGGATTCCGAGAACATAGGAACGGGCTTGTGGAAAGCCGATGCGGCCTTCTTACGGCACGGCGTGTGCTTGAATCGGGGTTGAACAATGCTGGCTGAACTTGATTCACTGTTCTCAGCAACAAACTGGATAGACTCACACTGGTTTCGGTTGGCTTGGCTAGATGCGTTACAGTCTGGGAAGACTTGACGTGACTCATGAAGTGTTTGAGTGACTGGACCAGTTTCGTAAATATCTTGAAACACTTGATTTGCCTCGTGAAGTGCTTCCGTAACTTGACTTGGCTCAGGAGGGTCGTGCACGACTTGACTTGGCTCAGGAGGGTCGTGCTGGGACTCCTGACGAGCAGCGGCGGCGTGTTGGGACTCCTGACGAGCAGCGGCGGCGTGCTGGGACTCCTGACGAGCAGCGGCGGCGTGCTGGGACTCCTGACGAGCAGCGGCGGCGTGCTGGGACTCCTGACGAGCAGCGGCGGCGTGCTGGGACTCCTGACGAGCAGCGGCGGCGTGCTGGGACTCCTGACGAGCAGCGGCGGCGTGCTGGGACTCGGGAATGGCGGCCATTTTGTGTGCCGGCTCAGTGGCAGCCGCCATGTTGTGACCGAGCTCAGGCTCCGCTTCTCTCACGGTAAACGATGACCCCGACAACAGCAGTGCATAGTCCATAAAGTCCACTAGATTCCAATTACAGTCAGCGTCGGGGAGACAGTTCTTTAAAGGTTCGTTTAAACCCCGACGGAACAAATGTTTGAACAGAGATTCATCGTAAGTAACACGATCAGATAACTCACAGAAAAGAGAAACATAATCCTCAATTGATAATCCTCCCTGTCGGAGTTGCAAAAGTTGATCAAAATAATCCATGGTGACCAGAACGTTGATGACAGCTGCTCGATCTTGGTTTCGGCGAAGTATTCTGTAATGATGAGGAGGCAGCGGGTAAAATCCAAATGCAGCATTTATTAAAGACGTGGTCATACAGGCATGGGTCAACTCAGCAGTAAACGGCAGTGGCAAGGAACAGGCAGTCTCGTTGTAATATCCAGGCGGGAGGTCAGTGGCAGGCAGACAAACATCAATCGGACAAGGAACGGGCAGGATCGGAAAACAAGGCTCGGAAATTGACGACAGGATAGACGATCAATACTTCGCAGAGTGCAAGTGGGTGAGTGATCTATTTGTAGTGCAGTGATGAAGCTAATGAATAGTGATGACGAGAAACAGCTGGCGGATAATCAGTGACCGAGTGAGGGAGTCTGGGAAGTGTAGTGTTGTGAGGGAGAAGCATGGTGCGAGCGAGTGACCTCTAGTGGTGAGTGAGTGTAACGACGGACTGAATTCATGACAAACACACAGGACAATGTTTATTATATAAATATTTATTCAATTTATATATTCATAAATGAACTAATTTCTTCCACCTTTCATTCATTCACTCACTCACTCACTCCCCCCCCCCTCACTCACTTTGTCTTTCTCCCTCCCTCCCTCCCTGATCTACTGGAATTGCTTATTGAGGAACATAGCATTGACTTCAGCACAGTGAGACGAAAATAATTCCATGTTCTCTTGCCACTGAAATATAAACAAAAAGTCATCCTTTTCTTCACAGGATTCACCCCCCAGGACCTTCCTGAAGGCATTTTGTTGATCATCAGGGTTCATCCTCAGAAACACAGGCTCTGTCACCTCACCACGAAAGGTGTGTGATCTTGAACCCAATACCTTGCAGTATAAAGGTCTCTCACAATAGTTGGTTGTTGCACCTGGATAAGACAAAAATGGCACAAAATAATTGAACTATTTTTTCAGTATGCATGCAACTGCTTGATAAATGACCACTAAAATCATTTACCTTATCAGTGTCTTCTTTAACCAGTCTTCTGCTGGGTGACAGTTTGGAGGTGGATTTAGACACCCTAAAGACCGGCTCAAGGTGCCCTGAAGGAGTCGGGATGATGCTTCTGTCCAGAATGCAAATCTCTGTCCATGTCTTTGGAAAATATGAAAATGTATATGAACTCTTTGTATAACACCGTTCTAGTATCACTTTGCTAACAGTGAATAAATTAGGGCTGGTCCGAATAGCATTTTTTGATCTTCAAAACTTCAGTAGCAATCAACATCAAATATTCGAAGCGTTGGAGGAAGGAAGCTGAACATATTCTTCTCTCCAATAAAGGTTCACAATCGATGTATCGTCCCAGTACGAGGCAGAGAAGGATCGAAGAGAGCTTGCAGAGAAGAACATACTCGGTGCTGAAGCGCTCCAATTCGTATCACGGCTACCCGCTGCAGGCAATCCTAATCCACGGGACCGGCACGGTCTCGCATAAAGCCTAACCGCGCCCGCAAAGCCTGCTGCAACACTTCCCGGTTCTTGTGTCACTATTAAAATATAATGCACATTTAATTTTAGGGAATCACGATCTCATAAACTTAACGTTAAAAGAAGTGTAACATACCTGCGTATGGTAACTCCCACCACCTAGTGCACTCGATGGCGTGCTAGTTATGGCCTCACATTGACATGTCTGTTCGGCACATCTAATTTACTCCTCAGCCACACACTATAAATCAAATGAGTCGCAATTTACCCTCACAAAACGTCCATAGAGAGAATGCCACCGGTAGCTCTTACCTCCCGGACAGAAACACGGCGCACAGAATGACGGATGAGATGACGTCACTTTCAGGGCCCGGAAAAAACACACTTAGAGAGATGTCAATCTCATCTTCATTTATACTCATTGAGCGTACCGTATCCGCCCCTAATCACGCTCATAAATTGATCGCATCACCACATTTGCAAGAAAGCAGATAATTTGCATAGTTTTCAGGTAAAAGTCTTTATTTGTTTTTCTATTCTTTATATATACTGGGTTCATAATTTGTTTCCTTTAAAAACATCCAACAAATTAGTTTTATTAATGTGAAAACAAATAAATCATTGATATTTCTTTCTCATTTAAATTTGCAATCTGGCATTTCATTGTTTTTTTAAGTTAGTTAAATTCATTTAATACATTTACAAATAGTTTGGGAAATGTAAATAAGATTTCTTGGGCCTGCTTAAATTTATATTTATTTCTTATTGATTTTATTGGTACAGGAAAAAGGTTATTTACAGTTATTTTAATTCAAGAAGAAGAAACACCGGCCAAATTCACCATTCAATAGCCGGGAACCCAGGTTTTTCTTAATTAAGATATTTAAATTAACCCCTAGGGTTAAGAAAAGGGTTACATCAACAAATTAGAATACTTCATAAGACCGCACTAAAACCAGGGTCATTCAACCAAGTTTTGGTGCTTTTGGCAGTATGGGCAGATGCAAAAATCCTTCTGGAAGATGAAACCAGCATTTTCAAAAAGCTGGTCAGCTGAAGGAAGCATGAAGTGTTCCAAAATTTCTTGGTAAATGGGTGCAGTGACTTTGGTTTTCAAAAAACAAATTGGACCAACACCAGTAGATGACTGTTACGGAATGCAGACTCACAGTGGATCAGGTTAGTATATTTTCTTTTATTTGAACACAACGGATATGGAGAACAATAGTAAACAACGATGAGCGAGTATTAGTATTAGCAGAGATACTGACAGTCTGTTTGTTACTTGTAGATGGAGATGTGAGACGAAGATAACACTGAACAGACCACAGTCATTGTCTCATTCACATTGGAGGAAGCGAGTTCTTGGTCCCAATCCCACTGAATGGGAGATACGGAGATCTGAGTGGGAAGTACAGGTTCTGGTGATTCAATGTTTTCCGCTGGAGTGTGAATGCGAGAGAGAGCATCAGCCTTGATGTTCTTACTGCCTGGAATGTAGGAGATCTTGAAATGGAATCTGGTGAAGAACAGGGCCCAATGAGCTTGTCTTGGATTGAGTCTTTTGGCATCACGGAGATATTGAAGGTTTTTGTGATCTGGAAGTACAATGAACTCTTCTTTGGCTCCCTCAAGCCAGTGATGCCATTCCTCCAATGTGAGTTTGATAGCCAGGAGTTCCCTATTGCCAATATCATAGTTTACCTCCGCTGGGATGAACTTCCTGGAGAAGACGCACATGGGTGAAGACGAGGTGGTGTCCCCTGCTGCTGTGACAGTACGGCTCCTACTCCGGTGGTTGAGGCATCTACCTCTACAATAAACTGTTTGTTAGGGTCTGGAAGGATGAGAAGCGGAGAGTTAGTGAACGCGTCCTTGAGCCTCTGAAAGGCAGAAGTGGCAGCAGGAGTCCAGTTGAGGGATTTGGGGTTTTGGCGCAGAAAGTTGGTTAGAGGTACGGTGATGATGCTGCAGTCTTTGATGAAGCATCGGTAGAAGTTAGAAAATTCAAGAAACCGTTGAAGAACTTTGATGGTTGTGGGTCTCGGACAGCCTCTACCTTCCTCTCGTCCATTTGGATACCTTTCTGGCTGATGTTATAACCCAATAACTGAGTGGAGGATTGGTGAAATGAACATTTTCCGGCTTTGAGGTATAACTGGTAATCCCGGAGTTTCTGGAGGACCTCCGCAACGTGTTGGTGCGGTTTGGCCTTGCTCTGGGATTAGATGAGAATGTCATCGATGCAGACCAGGACAAATTTGTGTAGGAACTCCTGGAGCACCTCCTGCATGAAATCCTTGAACACGGAGGGGGCGTTGACGAGGCCATACAGCATGGCGAGATATTCGTAATGGCCAGTGGGGGTCACGAAGGCGGTCTTCCACTTGTCCCCCACCCGTATTCGCACAACGTAGTACGTGCTGCGGAGGTCCAATTTGGAGAATATTTTAGCTCCCCGAAGTTTCTCCAGAGCCGCTGGAACAAGAGGAAGGGGGTACCGGAACTTGATAGTTATTTTGTTAAGATCACCATCCTTCTTTGCCACGAAAAAGAAGCTGGATGCAGCAGGGGACATAGATGGATGAATATATATCTTTAAGGGCCTCTTCAATGTGAAAGCAGGTAGATCTTACCATGAGGCACTGGCTCATCCGGAATGAGGTCGATGGTACAGTCCCATGGCCGGTGTGTAGACAACGACGACGCCCGTAGGGGACAGAAAACATCACTGAAGTGGGTGTAGCAGTCAGGAATGGTAATGGATTGTTTCTCCTTTGGGCTTTTGCTGGATGTGATGTGTACCGGAAGTGAAAAGACTGGACAGGGAAGGTTGGGAAAACAGCCAGGAAAGCATTTGTCCCCCCACTTCAGCATTTCTCCATTTCTCCAGGATATCCCGGGGTCATGTTGCTCCAACCATGGGCGCCCCAACACTATACCGACGGTAGAACTCTCCAGAACCAGAAACGTTATCTCCTCTGTGTGTAGAAATCCGAGTTGAACTTGAAGGGGACCAATTTCATGCTGTATGTTGCGACGGCTTATCTGTCTCCCGTTGATGGACTGTATCTGGTATTGTTTCTTGATGGGAATCTTCTTGAGTTCGAGCTGACAGCAGAGCTGCCCTGATATGAAGTTCCCGGCTGACCCAGAGTCAAGGAGGGCACAGACTGGAACTGAAACATCAGAGGTAGTAAGGATTAACTCAGCAGTGAGTGGGGTGTGACAGACAATATGTAAATGGTAAAGTCTCACCCGGGATCGTGAAGGACGAATGGGACATGTTGAGATCACATGTCCCCCATTTCCACAGTAAAGACATAGACCCTGGGTCTGCCGTCTCTGCCACTCAGCTGTTGACCGATGGTAGTTGTCCGTTTGCATGGATTCTGGTTCTGGAGAGCCGGCATAGTCTGGCTGGTGAGATGAGATGAGATGGCTGGCCCTGAAGATGTTCGAATTAGGGCTGCATACGACGATTGTTCCGAATGGAGAGTTGAATGAATCTTTCTAGGCCATAGGAATCATCGTATACAGCCAGATGCAATCGTACCCGGGGGTTAAGACCTTGACAATACGTGGTGATGAGCGATTGTTCATTACATCCACTTGCTGCGGCTAGTGTTCTGAAATGGAGAGCATATTCTGAAAGAGACATGTTATTTTGCGACAGGTGGTAAAGTTTCTCACTGACTGATGAATCCCCATCAAGAATTCTGAAGACTTTGTGGAAATAATTAATAAAGTTGGTCAAGGTTTGTGTTACTGCTCCATTTTGTTCCCATATAGTATGGGCCCACTGTAGTGCTCTTCCGCACAGCAAAGTAATAATATAAGCAATCTTAGCATCGCCGTGGTGAACCGGGTCGATTGCATCTCGAGGGCCAGCGAGCACTGTAGAAGGAATCCGTTGCAATCCTCCTCCAGATCAAAGTAGGACGCCGGTGTGGCCACGGGACTGGAGGCTGCGGGTGGTGAAGGAAATACCGGAACTGGTGATGCGGAAGGTGTGCTCTGGCGCAGGTTAGTATATTTTCTTTTATTTGAACACAGCGGATATGGAGAACAATGGTAACCAATGATGAGAGAGTATTTGAGCAGGTTATGATTAGCAGAGATTAGTCTGTTTGTTACTTGTAGATGGAGACGTGAGACGAAGATAACACTGAACAGAGCACAGACTTCGGAACAGGAACGACAGGAGAGGTGAGTACCAGCAGGTAGGAGCAGACAAAGACTGAGACAGGCGTAATCCACAGGAGACCGAAGGAACCAGCTACGACAGGGGAACAAGATAGTCCAGCATGTAGCACAGGTAGGTGAGTCCGTAATCCAATGTTGAGACCGGGCGAAGTGCTGACATGAAGTGTGTGCTTATGAAGGGGAGCTGGTGATGAGGGGATTGTGAACAGGTGATGATGATCAGTACTCTGGTGAAGGGATGCGTCGTGATTGGTTGGTGAGTGAGCCTGACCGATCTCTAACAATGACATTACACAAACTGTGGAATCATCACAGATTGTGGAAACTTAACACTGGACTTAAAGCAACTTGGGCTATGAGCTTCTCTATCCTTCCTTTAGACTCTAGGACCTTGGTTTCCAAAGGAAATGCAGAACTTGTTCTCATCTGAAAAGAGGACTTGGGACCTCTGAGCAACAGTCCAGTTCTTCTTCTCCTTAGCCCGGGTAAGACGCCTCTGACGTGGTCTGTGGTTCAGGAGTGGCTTAACAAGAGGAATACAACAACTGTAGCCAAATCCTTTACACATCTGTGTGTGGTGGCTCTTGATGCCTTGATCATCCCAGCCTCAGTCCATTCCTTGTGAAGTTCACACAAATTCTTGAATCTTTTGTTTGACAATCCTTTGATTGTGCATCTTTTTCTTCCTCACATTTACCTTTCATTCAACTTTCTGTTGGCATTTTGTGGCTTACCTTCTTTGTGAAGGGTGTCAATGAACTATCAGATCTGCAGTCTTCTCCATGATTGTGTAGCCTAGTGAACCAAACTGAGAGACCATTTTGAAGGCTCAGGAAACCTTTGCATGTGTTTTGAGTTGATTATTTAGAATGAAAGAATTGGTGGGTTTTTGTTAAATGTGAGCCAAAATGAAACAATTAAAAGAACCAAAGACTTAAACTACTTCAGTCTGTGTGCATTGAATTGAATTTATTTAATACACGTTTCACAATTTGAGTTGAATTATTGAAATAAATTTACTTTTCCACAACATTCTAATTTGAGATGCACCAAAGATGCATATCTTTTCCTCGGCAAATCAGTTTCCTCATTAGTCTTTGTTTTATTAAATCCAAACAACCTGAAAACACATTGGTAAACTTATTGTATTTTTATTCTTGATTTGAAATTTGCCATCGTAAGCAACTACAGTGTCAGATTAGATATTTTTGCATTCCAATTCACGTTTGCATTATTCTGAGCCATTTTATAGTTTAAATACAATGAGTAGTTTGTTCATACTTCAAAAAGAAATAGTGCACTTTAAATGGATGATGCATGCACTTTAGTAACCAAATTAAATAAAGAAATAAAACAATAAAAATAGTGTACTGTGAAATGTTGGACACTTCATGCACTCACCTGTCATAGCTTTGCTAGCGCAGCCAAAAGGGAGAGGCTATCAGACCCCAACACTGGATGACAATATTGCCTTTTAAACCTCATACACTATATGGTTAAGTACATATTGCATAGTATAATTGCATAGTGTATAGTATGTAATTTGGGACAGCTACTGAAACAAGAACAGATTTTCAATACATTTCAATGCTGCGAAGAGATGATGCTTTTATAAGAATGCGGTTAAGATCCATGTGCTGTCTAACTCCATGTCTAACTACTTGAAACAACATGAATGATCTGTTAAGCATTATATAATTATTGTTAATGCTCTTGTAGATCCATTTATAGATTGTCATTCAACAATATCCCAATTATCTGACATACAGATACCACAGAATTAGTTGTCCTGAAATACAACAATTGTTAAAAAAAAAAATGAAGGCCAATCAGAAGACATTACAAAGTTAATTAGAAAATCTAGCTTTTTTATGTTCGGGGACCCAGGGTTGCTTGAGAGTGTTGGTGAGACGTCCGTATGTCTGAAAAGATTGAAAATCTCTGATGTACAGTATTCTTTAATTCCAAAATACATCAAAAACCAGAAGAGAGACCCAAAATACGATTCCCCTTGGAGATAAACAGAACAAGGTTCAAAATAATCACTAAACCAATACAAGAATGATTGCTCAGAAAGATCAGTGCCATGGAGGCCAGACTATTTTTTTTTTTTTTCAGAGATAAAGGTAATATTCAGGAAATTAAAGAAAATACAACATTGTTACAAGACATAACAAATGTTGCTGTAATAATTAATATTTACTTCAGCAATATTTAAAATTCTATCTTGAAATATAAATAAATACTAAACAAATGACACTGAACATCTTCATGATCATGAAGTAATTCTAGCATAATCTCAGGTAGCAGGAAGCGTCTTGCATATTTAGTTTTACACAACAGGTTTTTGGTGACTTTCAGTCGGCATGTTTAGTCATATTGTGTAGGCAGCAGTAGCAGAGAACTTACAAACGCAAACTGCTGCTTACAGTATCTCTCCCACTCACTTTGAGTGGGTGTATGTACCGCTGGATGATAACTATCAGTTGTCTCGGTCCACTATTTGTCTACACAGAGTTAAAGGTCAGTAGCTGTCCATTTCTCTGTAAATGAGGATAAGAGTAGGTGTTTGTTTTCAGAAGATCACATGTACACTTATATGTTATATGTTATAAACTTTAAATATCTCAGTTGATTTCTTGCATGTTATTTACTACTAAGAACGCAACTGAATAAACTTAATAACTTCTCATTTGACTACAAATAAAATTACTATTTACTATTTAGATTTTACATGCATGAATATTCCAACATTCATCATTCTACCCTAAATTATATGGTCAGAAAAATTCATAATGTTTCTAAGGCTATATCTTTTAAAGGTCTTTACTTGAACTGAGACCACTTGAATTTATCAAACTCATTATAAATGAATTTTTGGACAAACCAACAAACTGCTTATTAGCACAGGTTTTTGAACTGCATTGCCTACATGGTTGAATCATTAATCAGATGAGCAATACAAATGTTTTGAAGGACCTCCTTCAGCTTGAGAATCCCTTTAAAAGAGACGGTCCAGTTCATCTCATGATCTGGATGATCACTCGTCATCATGGCTCTGAATATTAGCTGCTGTTGGAAAGGGCTCCTTATGCTCTCTTTCCTCCTGATCTGTGTTAATGGACAAACATCAAGTCCGTAAGTTTTTAACCATTTGTGCTGAGAATGGCAGTGTTTTGCTTTCTAAGAGTGATAAATTATTAGTATACCATTAGTCATTGTGTCAGATAAGTCTTGGTGATTTCTGTATTTATAACTGTTCTGTGTTGTTTGAATACAACTTAAGGCATGTATAAGATCATTCATAATTCACCAGACTTCATTACACAGTTTGCTCTTGTATTCTCACTTCACAAGGTCTGTAATTCATTAAAATCAAATGAACTGTATTGATTTTCACTCCCAGTTTAATTTTTTTATGTTTCTTATTATAGCTAACTACTCAGGCAATATTATTATTATCTCTGGACAGATCTTTCATTGTGACGTTTCCTGCAGTGATCGAGTCAGGATCTGAGGCCAAACTCTGTGCAAGTCTTCTCAAGCCCAATGAAAGCCTTGTCATGAACATTCATCTGGTTCATGGAAACCAGAGCACTTTACTGCTGCAGGAGAAAGCTGAGGAAGAGTTTCATCGCTGCTTTAACTTCAAGGTCTGTCGTGAAAATATGCACAAGATAATGACTATACAATCAAAATAGTTTCACCATAATGGATCTAGTGTTTGTGATGGCAGGTTGTGAATACAGGATATTATTTCTCATCAGGCTCCTCTGGTCGAGGCAGAATCAGTGCAGAAAATGAAGGTCGAACTTCAGGGAGTGACTTTCAAGATGACTGAAGAGAGAAAAGTCATGTTCAAGCCTTACCATCCTCTGACCTTTATCCAGACTGATAAACCCATCTATATTCCAGGACAGACAGGTGAGCTGTGAATGTTTCAAAGGCTAAATCTCAGTATATAATGCTGGAGTCACTGACATCTAAACCCTGATCACAGCTGATGTAACACATATACATGAAGTAAATCACGTTATGATCATGCAGTGAGCTGATAGGTCAAAAATGACATATGTTGCACAAACCAGGAGATGATAAAAGAGTATGAAGTAAACAATTCAATGGATTTACAAACTAGTAAACAGAAAAGAGGAGCAGAAGATAAGATAAAGAAAAAAAAGATGAGGAGCTTTGGAAGCTCGAGAATGGATGAAGTGAATCAGTATCTGTATGATTTATTTTATATGAAATTTAGAGATATTACAGATCATTGGTGTCTAACTGAGTTCCTGTAGAACCACAGCCCTACAGAGTTTAGCTTCAACCTTAGGCCTAGTCCACATGTACAAGGTAATTTTTCTAAAAAGGAGGTTTTCCTCCTTCGTTTAAAAAAAAAAAAAAAAACACAGAAAAACACATCCATATAAAATCGCAAAAACACACTATGAAGTGTTGTCAAAAGCCATCCTGGCCAATCAGAAGCCTGGAAAAAAGTTTATTACCGGTTCCAGTAGGCTAGTATCTGTTAGCCAAGACTATATTCAGCGTCGACAAAACGTTGCAAAACGTTTTTTAAACGCAAATGGTGGTGTGTTGAACACCCTATTCTGATAACACAAGAGTTGCAACTAGCTGAGAAGGCCATTCTTTGTTCTTTTTGAAAAATTTTCAGAGCCTGATGAAATCGGTAAAAATTTCATTAGAGTTGTGTTTTAAAGGAATTAAATAATGAAAATGATTAAGGGAATAAATAAAAATAAAATGGTAAAATAAGTTATACAGCAGTTGTGAAGTAGTCCAAATCAATTTAAACTACTTGCAAATAATATTTTGTTTTAAAATATGCACACTTTAATTCTTACAGATGTTTGATATGTCAAAAACTCAAAACGTTTCTTGTCACATTCAGTTATGAGCTAATTTGACATAAATCAAATGTAAACTATACCATATTTTACATTCAAAACAATGACATTTTTTAAAAAGTTGAGTTGCTTGCATCCCTGGACATTACTCGTTCAGCATTCCTCTTGTAAAATAGTTAAATATTAATGCTTAGCTGCTACTTTCCATGCACTCTTTCAGAGGTAAAACTAAAGCGTTGAGGTGGAATCCGCCTTCTTCGATTTGATTGGCCATCTCACTCATTTTGACATTGACAAGCATTCTTAGACTATTGACACAGCAAACTAAAAACATTTTAAACTTTTTTGTCATCCAAATAAAAAACAGAGCTGTGCGTAATGAAGTGCAGCAGAGCAGCATCAAGAATATAAAGAATTTAGGGTCAATTTACCCTTCGCAAAGACCCGCCCCCTTTAACGTTCGTCACTATTGCTTTGTCCGACAAGCCATTCACTCTCACACAGTGAAAAATACATCTCGGAGCAAAGAGGACACTGACAACGTGTCGACAGACATATGAAACAGTTTCATATTTAATGTATCGTAATTTTTGAAAGCAGTTTAAACAATAAATACCGTATAGTGGCTCTTTAATGTTTCGTGACAGATTGCTGTAGCTCCTTCAATCTCTTCATACTAGTTCATTTATAGCATCAAATAAACATGAATGGACATCAGAAGGAATGTTGTTTCAAGCGCGGAAACATGTGAGTACACACAATTTTTGAAGTTCAAGTTCACCAATGTTAATCTACTAACTCCCCTGACTGCTTTGTCAGACAAAATGGCGGATTTGGGTTATGATTGGTCAGATCGCCTGTCAATCAAACTGTTTGCGAAGGGTCAATTGGCCATTTCTAATTTTTGGGTAGACTTTGAGGAGTCCCTCTAAATGTCTATGGTGGCTATATCTAACATATAGCTACTGTATGTTTCGTACAGTTATATGTATCATATTGTGACGAGCAGGGTGGGCGAGAGTCGTGAGGGAACGGCGTGAGGCCGGTGACGCGAGAGATAACGAGCTTCAGGTGCTCGGCGCACCGGTCTCGAGTCTCTCACGGAGGAGCTCCGGAAGCATAAAAGAGGAGTGACGACAGTGAAGGACGAGAGAGGACCAGGCCTGGACTTTATGTTGTGTTTTATTTTGTTTGTGTGGGCGGCAGTCGCCGTGAGGAACTGCCGCCCTTCTACTTTTTGTTTTAGTGTTGTTATTTGTTTATTAAAACTTATAAAAATATAAAATCACAACATAAAGTCCAGGCCTCGTGCCGTTCCCTCACGGCTCTCGCCCGCCCTGCTCGTCACACATATCTTCTACCTTTAAAATTTATAATGAACGACTGCTATACAAAGAGTCAAAAAAAACATCTTAGGCCTAACTTACCTAATGCAGAAGAAGCCTCCTCTTTTCTGAGTTGTACCTCTGAAGCGTCAAATTTAGAGCCCCCTCTCCTTTAGTTTTGGGTTATTTTAAAAAATGATGAATAAATATCCATTTAGTTTAGTTACCCTGCTATTTAGCATAAGCCTAAACTTCAGCGGGAAAAGAACGAAAACTTGATTTACAATAAAGCTAAAAATATAAACAAGTACATCATCATGGTGTTATGCTACTATAAGACTCTTACAACAAACATGTCTTCTAATATCTTAAATTGTGTGAGCTGCCTCTTTAATACCATGTGGTTTATATACATGTTACTGCTAATTGGGCTAGAACAATATAATGATACATATTCATTCAAAGTAAAAAAAGAAAAACAAACAACAACAAAACATTGTCATAAGCAGTGATCTGTGTAGTGCGTAGTATTGCTGTGCGTCCTGGTGTGTGTAAAACGTCCATTTACTTCAAATCTACTTTACTGTTTCCCCGCCACTCACTTTCTGGCACTCAGCTGCATTTAATAATCCGATTGCAATCGGAATAGTAGTACAATCAGAATGAAAAAGTCACATGTAACCACGTCAGGCGGAATGAATTGTCCAAATCTGATTACAATCAGTCCCTCCAGAAAAACGCAGAATTTTTTTGTGATTGTTGCGGGCAAAAATCCTTGATTATGCGGCACGTTTTCTTAAAAAATGCGATGGAATATGCGGGATATTTTTGCAATTTTATGCGATGAAATTGCGGGAACTTGCAAAAACTGCGGTTTTTGATGCAAAAGAGGAAAAAAAGGTGATTCCCCCAACACCCTGTTCTCACTAGGCTACTCGAGGCAGGCTTACTAAATCACAGAATATTGAAGTTCCCTATCAGTCAGTCACGTTCGACGTTACGTCGGACTGACGTCATGGGATCTCGCTTGGGAGCCCAATCAACTCCGCATAGTAAAAAACAAGCCAATCAGAATTGGCTAGTGAGATTTACATGCCGGGCTCCTCCCCCGGCATCCGGGTATAAATAGAGCCGGCATTACTCACTTCATTCATACTTTTGCTTCGGAGCCGATCGGGACACTGATCTGCCTTTCATCTTCTGCAAAGAGAAACTAAGAGCGAAAACAGCAATTTTCATTGCTAAAGGGACCAGTTCCCGCAAAAAGCAATTTTAATTGCTAGAGAAATTTCCTCTTGCTCTGTTCTCTCTCGTTGACGGACGACAACACAGCAGCGGTGGAGTGCAGCAGGCGCTGATGCGGGAACGAATCAGCGCGCATTCCATCCCTCGGTGTTCCAGCGGGAGGGCACGTCTAAAAGAGCAGCACGGGAGAAAAAGCGTCTTTTTCAAGATGTCTTTTTTCCCGTGTGTTTCTGGATGCGGTCGTTTCCTGACTTCATCTGACGGCCACGAGCGCTGTTTCACGTGTCTGGGCAGGCAGCACGCTGAATCAGCGCTCGTGGATGGTTCATGCTCTCACTGCGAGAGCATGGCCATGTTGACATTGCGATCGCGACTCTCCTTCAATGGAAGGCGGAGTCCCCTCTGTTGCTACCCAATCCCCCGTGACTTTCCAAAGGAAAGCTGCGGGAATGGTTAGCACTCTGGGAGATCTGAGGGTTACAGTGGGAGCCTCTTCGTCGGGTCAGCCCCCACGAATCTCCCACTCCTCCACAATGCCATGTGCCGTCGAGTTGCTTAGTGCTGATGCGGGTCCTTCTCGTGAGGATCCCCGCATCTCATTTGGCGCTCTGGATGAGGATCGGATGTCTATCGCTGCATCGGAGAGTGGGCTGTTATCTTCTGCAGAGGAAGATGAAGCCAAACTTCCGCCCTCCGGGGTGGTTGCATAGGCTGAGTCTGATGCAGAACTGACAGCTATGCTGGCTCGGGCCGCCGTGGGCATCGGACTCGAGTGGAACCCTCCACTGTGTTCCGAGCGCTCGCGGCTTGACAATTGGTTTCTGGGTGCGGGGCGCGGTTCACAGCCGCGGCCCGCCCCAGTGCCATTTTTTTTCCCGAGCTGCATGAGGAGGTTCAGAAGACATGGCTCGAAGCCGTTCTTCTACCTCCTCCACTCTCACTACCCTCGATGGTGGGGCCGCCAGGGGGCACGTGGACATTCCACAGGTGGAACGGGCGATTGCGGTGCACTTGTGCCTGCAGTCGGCTGCCACCTGGCGGAATCGTCCACGTCTCTCTTCCAAGGCGAGTAAGACGATAGCGGCTCCCGCCGCTAAGGCTTACTCCGCCGCTGGACAGGCGGCCTCCGCCCTGCACGCCATGGCCATCTTGCAGGTCCATCTGGCGAAAGCTCTCAAGAGCTGCACGAGGGTAGTTCTGACCCAGGGATGTTGCAAGAACTGCGTGCTGCGACCGACCTCGCTCTCCGGGCGACAAAAGTCACAGCACGTGCCCTGGGCTAGACGATGTCCACCCTGGTGGTTCAGGAACGCCATCTTTGGCTGGACCTGGCTGAGGTGAGGGATGTCGACAAAGTTCGCTTTGTCGACGCCCCCATTTCCCAGGCCGGCCTCTTCGGCGACACTGTCGAGGACTTCGCTCAGCAGTTCTCGGCAGTGCAGCAGCAGACTGAGGCCACTGGTCACATCCTGCCTCGGCGGGGTGTGGCTTGGGCCCCAGCCTGCTCGTCGCCGGGGGCGCCCCCCTGCGGCTGCACAGGCTTCGGGTGGATCGGAGAAATCCGGTCCCCCGCAAACCTCCCGCAGGAAGGTGGCGCAGCCCGTCCTGACCACTAAAGCTGCCAAAAAGAGGCAGCAAAAGCGGTCTTGAGATGGGTGGCCCAGAGGTGGTGGAGATTGCTCTATCTCAGGAGACGGTGAAGGCACCACTCCTTCCCCCCCGGAGTGGGCCGGGGGGGTAAATCCTTCGTTCCCTGGTTCCGCCGCTGACCCCAGGGTCAGCGGTACCCACCTCAATAATAGAGCGATTTCCACTATCTCTGAGCCAAAAAGGGTCTGTGTTGTGAATGTGCGACGCACCGCTTCCTCATTCTCAACCACTCCCTCCTTCGCCACAAGCAGGTCACGGACGTGTTTGGGACGCACAGCCTCCCCGCGCCCGCCTGCTCTGTCCCTCACGGGACACACGGAGCCAAGTGAGTTCACATCACTCGCTGCCTCTACCTCGGGACGCACTGCCTCCCAGGTTGGGCCCCAGTGCTCCATGCTGCCCCCCCGCGGGTACTTCTGGTGTTCGGATGTTGCCACTCGTACGGTATCTGGGGGCCTGGCTAGGCCGTCCCAGCCCGTCCCGTTGGCTCATGCGAACAGTCAGACTCGGCTACACAATCCAGTTTGCCAGGCGTCCTCCCTGATTCAGTGGCGTCCTATCCACACCAGTGGTGGGCAGAGATGCCACTGTTTTGCGGGAGGAGATTGCAGTCCTGCTGGCGAAGGACGCAATAGAGCCGGTCCCACTAGCCGAGATGAAGTCAGGGTTTTACAGCCCGTACTTCATAGTACCCAAGAAAGGCGGAGGGTTACGGCCAATCTTGGACTTGCGTGTCTTGAATCGGGCCCTGTACAAGCTCCCGTTCAAGATGCTCACCGTGAAACGCATGCTCGCATGCGTTCGCGCACAAGATTGGTTTGCAGCAATCGACCTGAAGGACGCGTACTTCCATGTCTCGATCCTCCCTCGACACAGACCGTTTCTACGCTTTGCGTTCGAGGGTCGGGCATACCAGTACAAGGTCCTACCCTTCGGGCTGTCCCTGTCCCCCCGTGTCTTTACCAAAGTCGCGGAGGGGGCCCTTACCCCTCTCAGGGAAGTGGGCGTTCGCATCCTCAACTACCTCGACGACTGGCTCATCCTGGCCCAGTCCCAAGAACAGTTGTGCGAACACAGGGACCTGGTGCTCACGCACCTCAGCCGGTTGGGGCTTCGGGTCAACTGGGAAAAGAGCAAACTTTGTCCAGTACAGAGTATCTCTTTTCTCGGTGTGGAGCTGGACTCGGTCAACATGACAGCACGTCTCACCAACGAACGCGCACAGTCTGTGCTGAGCTGCCTGAACTCGTTCTCGCAGAAAACAGTGGTCCCACTGAAACAATTTCAGAGGCTCCTGGGGCATATGGCATCCGTAGCCGCGGTCACGCCGCTCGGATTACTCCATATGAGACCACTTCAGCACTGGCTACACGACCGAGTCCCGAGGTGGGCATGGCACCGTGGCACGCTCCGTGTGGGCATCACACCGAGCTGTCGCCAAACATTCAGCCCGTGGTCGGACCTTGCTTTCCTACGGGCCGGGGTGCCCCTAGGACAAGTGTCCAGGCATGTTGTTGTCACAACAGATGCCTCCACCACCGGCTGGGGTGCTGTGTGCAATGGGCATGCTGCGTCGGGCTCCTGGACAGGACCCCACCAGCATTGGCATATCAATTGCCTCGAGTTGCTAGCAGTACTGCTGGCCCTGCGCCGGTTTCGGCCGTTGCTGCAGGGCAAGCATGTACTGGTCTGGACGGACAACACATCGGCAGTAGCGTACATCAACCATCAGGGTGGTCTACGCTCACGCCGCATGTCGCAACTCGCCCGCCACCTTCTCCTCTGGAGTCAGCGGCGACTCAAGTCACTGCGTGCCATTTATATCCCGGGCGAGCTCAATCGTGCGGCCGACGTGCTCTCACGACAGCTCACGCTCCCGGGGGAATGGAGACTCCACCCCCAGGCGGTCCAGCTGATCTGGAGCAGATTCGGGGACGCACAGGTAGACCTGTTTGCCTCTCAGGAATCTGCTCACTGCCAGTTGTTTTATTCCCTGACCGAGGGGACCCTCGGTACGGATGCACTGGCACACAGCTGGCCCCGGGGCCTACGCAGGTATGCGTTTCCCCCAGTGAGCCTTCTTGCGCAGCTACTGTGCAAAGTCAGGGAGGACGAGGAGCAGGTCTTGTTAGTTGCGCCGTACTGGCCCAACCGGACCTGGTTCCCAGAACTCATGCTCCTCGCGACAGTCCCTCCCTGGCGAGTTCCCCTGAGGAAGGACCTGCTTTCTCAGGGACGGGGCACCATATGGCACCCACGTCCCGACCTCTGGAACCTCCACGTGTGGTTCCTGGACGGGACGCGGAAGACTTAAGTGGCCTACCGCCCGCGGTAGTTGACACTATCACTTCGGCTAGAGCTCCCTCTACGAGGCGCGCCTATGCTTTGAAGTGGAGTCTCTTCGCTGATTGGTGTTCTTCCCGCCGGGAAGACCCCCGGAGATGCCTGATCAGTTCAGTGCTTTCCTTCCTTCAAAGTGGCTTGGAGCGGAGACTGTCCCCCTCCACCTTGAAGGTCTACGTGGCCGCCATCGCAGCACATCACGATGTGGTCGATGGCAAGTCACTAGGAAAGCACGATCTGATCATCAGGTTCCTGAGAGGTGCTAGGCGGCTAAACCCGCCTAGACCTCCCGTAATTCCCTCTTGGGACCTTTCTGTCGCCCTAGCTGGGCTACAGAAAGCTCCCTTCGAGCCCCTTGAGTCAGCTGAGCTGAAACACCTGTCTCTTAAGACAGTGCTCCTGACGGCGCTCGCTTCCTTTAAGAGGGTAGGGGACCTGCAAGCATTTTCGGTCAGCGAGGCGTGCCTGGAATTTGGGCCGGCTTTGTCTCACGTGATCTTGAGACCCCGGCCTGGATACGTGCCCAAGGTTCCCACCACTCCCCTTCGGGACCAGGTGGTGAACCTGCAAGCGCTGCCCCGGGAGGAGGCAGACCCAGCCCTTGCGTTGCTGTGTCCTGTTCGTGCTCTTCGCGCTTACGTGGACCGCACGCAGAGCTTGAGAAGCTCCGAGCAGCTCTTTGTTTGCTTTGGAGGACAGCAGAAAGGGAAGGCTGTCTCCAAACAGAGGTTGGCCCACTGGATAGTGGATGCCATCGCCTTGGCGTACCATTCCCAAGGCGAGCCGTGCCCCCTAGGGGTGAGAGCACACTCCACTCGGGGTGTTGCTTCCTCCTGGGCGTTGGCGTGCGGCGCCTCTCTGGCAGACATCTGCAGAGCTGCGGGCTGGGCGACACCGAACACATTCGCCAGGTTTTATAACCTCCGAGTGGACCCGGTGTCCTCTCGTGTGCTGTCTTCAAGATAGCCACGAGAGACCGCTTGCTGCGCCATTCTCCTTTCACGAGGAGATGCGAGCGCTTGTCTACTCCTCAGTTCAGTTCCCCAGTTGGTGAACCCTGTGGAGTTCCTCCTGCATCCTTTCGGCAGTCAGACGCGGCGGAGGCGTCAGACGCTAGGTCCAGTACTCGTGTACATGCCCCCAGCGGTCAGTCCTTGTACTGGGCTAGATGCCCATATGTTTGTGGTTCCCTGCGGGTAACCCCATATGTGTATGGTCCACGGTACGGTTTCCCCGATGGTAAACCCGTGTCTTCCCTGGGCGACCAGCCCCTGCCCCTGAGGCGTAGCGTTCCTCCCCAAGCCTGGGTAGGACCTTCCTCAGGGAGCTCTCCATATGCAGATACTGCCCCGCGGGTCAGTGCATATGTGCTCCACACGTTACCTCCCTTCGGGCAGGGTGTGGTCTCCGTAGCTTCCCCAAGAGGGACGCTTTCCTGGCGTTTTTGGTCAGCTGAGAAAAACGTGGGAATTGAGTCACCGAAGCACTCTTCCCCTGAGGTAAGGAACAACAGCTTCGACCACCTCCTGAGTAAGATCCTGTCCTCTCCATCCCGCTGGTATGGAAGACATTGTAGGGCTTGCTCCGGGCGCTGGAGGGTTACGACATTCGAGGTTGCACTTGCAGGTGGCACGCCTCGGCCTGCCAGCATCTGCTTCCCCGACGCTCGTAGCGTGGCTCGGTTGCTATGGCGTTTTCCACGGGATCCCATGACGTCAGTCCGACGTAACGTCGAACGTGACTGACTGATAGGGAACGTCTAGGTTACTAATGTAACCCCCGTTCCCTGAAGGAGGGAACGGAGACGTTACGTCCCTTGCCATAGCACAGAGTCACCGCTGAGCGGCCGAGATCAGTTTCGGCTCCTCAGCAAAATATGAATGAAGTGAGTAATGCCGGCTCTATTTATACCCGGATGCCGGGGGAGGAGCCCGGCATGTAAATCTCACTAGCCAATTCTGATTGGCTTGTTTTTTACTATGCGGAGTTGATTGGGCTCCCAAGCGAGATCCCATGACGTCAGTCCGACGTAACGTCTCCGTTCCCTCCTTCAGGGAACGGGGGTTACATTAGTAACCTAGACGTTCTCATTCTGTTTTATTTCAGACCTTAATCAACACATGGCTCAAAATTACAAAACATTGAGTCAAATAAGTTCTGTCGCTTTACAAAAGGAATATTCAACTTCTGTAAAAATGAATAAATAAAATATAAAAAAATAAAATGTGTGCTTCCTGTTTAACAGAGGTAGCGATACAAAACAGACATCTTCTGTTAAATGAAGTGCTTCCAGTACACAAAGTGCAATCTTACTGCAACGTAAATTATTTTACATACTACTAATATACTTGAAACTGAAAAGTGGTTTTCCAGCGTCGACTTGCGTCTGTGGTCCAACACGCAGTTGCACGGAGTGCAAAATAATTTGCCCCCACTATTATGTAAAAGACCGGGAAACTGCTTCTCGCGGTCTTTTGAGCTTATTTTTGTTGGCAAATGAGAATTATTGGCGCGCTTCATCACGGTTTCACCGCGGGGTTAACAGATGACGTTCACGTCGCATAATTATGTCACTTCATGAGGTTCCCATGGCAATAGGGGGAAAATAATGGCGCTTTACTTGTGTGAAGTAAACGCAACATTTTTCAACTTTCTGCTAAGATATATGTGACTTTTTTGCAACGAAAATACAGGGATTATGAAATCATGGTAGCCCCGCATATGTTTCTTGCTGAAATCGGCAATTTATGCGGCGAAAGTGCGGCATATTTGAAAAAATGCAACCCCCGCATAAATATGCGGACTTTGGCTGATTATGCATGAAATCAAGCGATCGCATAATCGCGTTTTTCTGGAGGGACTGTACAATTTTATTCAGATTGTAAGGGGTGGTTTACTCGTTTTGTAATCCGAAACTGGAGAGTACTGCGCATGTTCAATGATGTATAACACGCAGAATGAGCTGTTCTTCCCTTTGAATAAAGTGTCATAAATGAGTTTCCTGTCCTGTGTTCTTTATGACTTTTTTCACTCGTCTGTGAAGTGGAGAAAAATAACGTCCCACCAGTCCTTGTTTTATACTCCCTTCCACAGATGAGGCTGGGGAAAAGGCATTTTTACTGCTTGATCAATATAAGTAACTGGACTCAACAGTTCATGTGCTCGTCGTCGCCTAATTGGGACCCTAAATAGATTGTTGTTTACATGTAGATGATAACGATATTCTTTTCAAAAACTTTGAATCCTGTTTTCAAAAGCTTACATTTTCAGGTCCCAAAAATGCTGCCAGCTTGTAAATGAACAGCCAAAAGGCATAAAAAGTTTTCCGTTTTTAGTGTCGTGTAAACAGCCCCTAAACTCTGTGGTCCTCCAGGAGTTTGACTCTCCTGCTATAGATTGTTACATGATAACAGTTTTCTGGTATAGGTCTACTTGATTCTAACTGGTCAACTGGTGCAAATCTGTCATACATTTTTGTAAAATGATGGCTAAAACAGGCAGCTGTGACAGTCGAATTTGTCTCAAAAGACACGTTCACGCAGCAGCAGAATACAGTTGTAACCCTGTATTTGATCCTTAATACAGTTACATTCACGCACAGTTCAGTCATTTACAGGAGTGAAATACTGACTGTAAGCAACTGTCCCTCACATAAGAGCTGAATATGTCAAAAGTGGAGTTTTATTTTTTTTTTTTAAAAAAACAACATATTTCTATTTTACAGTGAACTTCAGAGTTGTTACCATGGATGCAAAATTTGCCCCTCTTGATCAGCAGGTCTGATGTGTTTATCTTGCTTCTTTATTGCACTTGTTTACTCTTATATTGTTAAATACATGTTTAAAGATTAAAAGCCAAAACTGTGTTTATTTATTAATCACTATTTGCTCTTTTACAGTATAGTACAGTGGTTCTTGAGGTAAGAACAGTAAACCGTCTTAAAAGCGTTGTAACAAACACCTTTTAAATCTTATTAAGACTATAGATTTTCTGTTGTATTGTTGTATTTTCAGTAGGCTAATTATAGATTTCTTCATTGATAGTCAGAGTATGTGTAGCTGACTGGAACTAAATATCTGCACTGTGTCTTTGGTATTTTTCAGGACAGTCAAGGTAACCGGATTGGTCAATGGACAAATGTTTCTTCAACAAGGTGGATTTTGCAGCGTTCTTATGAATTAAACCCAGAGGCCCGTCAAGGCATGTACAAACTGAAGGCTTTTATTAGCGACAGGATGATCTCACATAAATTTGAGGTGAAAAAATATGGTAAGTCATAAAAACAAATGATTTGCAGTGTTTCATGGGAAGAGTTTCAATAATATCTTTCTATATTAATATCTAATTTGACTACTAATAACTCTAATTTCTGACTTCTAGTTTTGCCTAAGTTTGAAGTTACTGTAAAAAGCCCAAAAGAAATAAATGTTGAAGAAGAGGAACTGATAATTGAGGTTTGCGGAAAGTGAGTGGTTTATTTTATTTCCTGCATTAAGAGAGCAGTGTGTTCTTCCATTCTTGACACAATGAAGTTACTTTGATTTAATTGTTAATTATTCTTTCTTTAACTCTGTGGTCAGTTACTTACTGTAAACCCCATCCTAATATATTAGTTGCTTAACTCAACCCTGGGCTGTGGATCATTTTCTTGTACCTTTTTCACAGATACACTTACGGACAGCCTGTACCTGGTAAATCATGGGTAAAAGTGTGCCGTAATAGTTTGTCCTACCAAGCCGATCTCACCTATCACACCGATCCAGTGTGTTTAGAGGAAACCATAGAGGTGTGTGAGTTGAAACTCAGTACAAGTAAATTAATGGTACATTATCTTTCCTCCATTTATACAATTAAACCATTCTTTAGTTAATATGCAATGTTTGTGTTCATTCATTATGATTAGATAAAAAAGACTGGCTGTGCCGTCCATACCTTAGATGTGTCAGAATTTCTGAATGACACACTAAAGGACAGGCTTCAGAATTCTCTCCAAGTTGAGGCAATGGTTACAGAAGAAGGAACAGGTGAGCTGTTGGATTCTTGTAACATACATTTCATGAGTTTCTCATTTATTTGAATAAATATTTATTTTGGTGTTTTTACTATTTACAGAGATCACCATGACAAAATCTGAATCTGTATCTCTCACTTATGAAATTGGTAAAGTCACACTTACGGACCTGCCCAAAACATATGAACATGGATCAATTATAGAAGGAAAAGTAAGTCTAAAATCAGTTCATCTCAGTTTAACACCATTAAAATTAACAGAATTATTCCTTAATTTATTCTTTCAAAATCTCATTTTCAACAGATCAAAGTCTCAAATTTCAAAGGTGCACCAATTCAAAACAAAGAGGTTTATCTTATGGAGGGTCAAACTTGGTCCCCAAAACTGCTCCTAAATCTCACTACAGACAGTGATGGACTGGCCAGCTTCTCCTTTGATACTTCCAGTCATCCTAAAAGGGATATTAATCTAATTGTAAGAGAGTTTGTGTTCACTTAGTTTTCTTTTGTGTTCCCTGAAGAGTTCAAATTCATGAGTTATTTCTGATTCTTTGTTATCCAGGCAAGTGTCACTCAAGAGGTCCATTATTATAGACACAACAGGCCTTACATCTCTACTGAAGAAAAATCAGTTCAGCTCTTCCAGCCTGCCGCTCCATACAATCCAACACTAAGTGAACTAATTATAGAGAATACCGAGCAACCATTAAAGTGTGACTCTGAGTTTACAGCCACCATCAAGTATTATTTTGTTGGAGAAACCATTGAAGACTTCAAAACGGACATTGTCTACATGGTAAGAACACGTGCAGTATGTTCATTCTTACTGAGATGTTTTTGTATAATAGTGTTAATTGGCTGCACTAGTCAGTTTGTCATCAGAGTGTCTTCTGTCGGTTTCAGGTCTTGTCTAGAGGAGTGATTGTTCATCATGGATATGAGAAGGTTGAAGTGAAGTCTTCTAATGGAGTAGCAAGTGGCACAATGTCGTTCAAACTGTCTATTAGAGCAGATCTGACTCCTGTAATGCAGATTCTGGTGTACTGTGTTCTGCCCAGTGAAAATGTTGTCGCTAGTAGCAAAGATTTCAACACTGAAAAGTGTTTCAAAAACAAGGTATGTATTGTAGCTTTAGAAATGAGCCTCTTTAAACTGTATTACTGACTCAATTCTAAAATAAATCCTATTCGCTGTATGTCACAGGTGTCTCTGCAGTTTTCTCCTGCTAAAGCGGTTCCTGGTGAGAAAAACACTCTCCAGCTCTCAGCTCAGCCTGGTTCACTGTGCGGCCTCAGTGCTGTAGATCAGAGCGTCCTGATCCTGAAGCCTGGAGAACGTCTGGATACTGACAAGGTATAGATGCTTTAAGATTCAGTATTGATTAACTGTGTCTTCATAGTGAGAATCTAGAGTGTGAATCTAGTGAAACTTTAGATATCACTGCTGTGATCCAGCTGGCATCCCGATCTCAGGAGATTTAACATTAATCTTCATTTCTTCTCAACAAAATGGAATTAAATTTTTGTTGGAAGATACATGAATTATTTAGAAATCATACTGATAGCATGTGAACATGTCACAGATCTTCAACCTGCTGCCAGTGCAATCGGTGTTAGATCATCCTTTTCCTGTTGATGAAGAACAGGAGTGTCTGGATGTGAGACCCCGTCGAGCTGTGCCGACAGACAACGCCTATCAATCCTTTAAGGTAACAGATGAATTATATGTGTGGCAGTGCAGTAGATAATGATTGAGAGAGTATCCCTTACGGAACAAATGTATTCAGCAATATACTGCAAAATTCAATGCATAATACACAGGGCTGGGTAGGTTACTTTTAAAATGTACTTCACTACTGTTTACAAAATGCATGCTTTGAAAAGTAATTTGTAATGAATTTTGTTACATTACTCAAGTTTAGTAACTTAATCTAAATACGTTAGAATACTTTGGAATACTAATAAGTGTGGAACAAACACAAAAAAAGACTTTTTCCCTCAGAATTGAGTGATATAAAGTTGCAATTGCGAGCTCTAAAGTCAGAATTATGAGATGTAAACTCGTAATATTGAGAAAAGTCAAAATTATGATAAACTCACAATATTGGGAACAGTCCGAATTATAAGCTATAAAATTGAAATATTGAGAAAAGTCAAAAATATGAGATATAAACTGACAATATTGAGAAAAGTCAGAATTGTGACATATAAACTCACATACTAAATTTACAATTGCAAGGAAAAAAACAGTATTGCAAGTTTATATCTCCCAATACTGACTTTATACCTTGCAATTGTGAGTTTAAATCTCGCAATTCTGAGAAAAAGAAGTCAGAATTGTGAAATGCAAACTCACAATTGTGAGGGGAAAAACAAATTGTGAGAAAAAGTTGCAGTGACCTTTTTATATTATAAAATGACTCACAAACAACTATCACAAAACATGAAAACAGTCAAAAACATGAAACTTAACTCTGCTTTTTCAGACTGTCAGCGTCAGAGAATCACCAATTGCTGTTTAAATGACATTAAAATTCAAAGTAATCACTTTGGTAATCTAAAATACTTTTCAGAAGTACTGTAATCTGATTACCACCCATTTAAAATGTAACTGTAATGAAATACAGTTACTCAAATTTTGTATTTTAAATATGTAACTAAGTTGCTTGTATTTTGTTACTCCCCAACCCTGATAATACATTACATAATGGATTTCCATATATGGAAAACTAGTGCTTATATTTGTAATATACTTCAATATATGCATTGACCATGTATGGCTATATATTGATATATATAAAATATTTAGAAATGAAGAATAAAATAGCATTACATATAATATTCATAAAGTTTAATCCTTTATTGTGCACATATATTGCAAAAACATGTTCCCATATAAATTTGATTAAGACTTTAATTACTTTATTTAAAAGTAAGGGCTGTGCCCTCTTTTGCACAGTGATAGTCTCTTTGTTAAATATTTTAGTACATGCCGGTGTACTGTTGTTTACCAGCTTTTAAAAATGTTTAAACTTTTATAATGTAAATAAGTATAAAATATTAGGAATATATTAATTATTGTATTATTATTAATTATATATTATAATTATATATTATATATTTCTCCATTTATGTGTTTATGATGCATGAGTAAACATATCTGCAATCTGTTATGAAGTGTATTACTGTATATAAAAGTTTGTATATTATTACTAATTACTAAATATATATGTTACTAAATATATTGTCACATATTTTTCAATGTACGAAAAGTGGCAATTCATAAAGATTATTATTCAATATATTGTAATTCATTAACACAATATATTATTCTCTATATTTTAAAATACACCTTTAAATCATTTAATATATTGATCATTCATATATAAGGAAATATATTTTCTTTGCAAAAGGGATATATATGAATCCTTAAAGGCAACCGATGAATTGTGTGTGGCAGTGCAGTAGATAATGATTGGGAGAGTTTATACTGCACATGTGTATGTAAATGCATAAAAACGTCCCCCTGATCATACTGACAATTAAAAATAATTTGTATTTTCATGACTTTTGTGGTTTATCATCACCGTTTAACAGAGAGTAGGATTGAAGATGGTTACAAATCTGGTTGTACGAGTCCCTCGGTGTCTATCATTCAGAGGCTTGATGTATCACCGATACCATGTTATGGGTACGTGTACTCTTATTACAATCTAAGTGTAATGAGGGTGAGGCTGAAGCTGTGCTAGAATCCATTTGCAGAAGTTTAATACGTGACGCGTGATGCGTCCGAAGAATGAATGAAGCTATTCCAATCCTGATTGGTGTTGCGTCATGACGTAACATGTGACAGCATACACAGAAGCTACAAAGGGACGCAGACACACAACAGAGTTAGCTTTCGCGATGAAGCAAGCCGATCCCAGGCATGGAGAGGTGTGGCAATGAGACGCAGTGTCTCGTTCCCTTTCTCAAGGAACAAGGGTTACAGTTGTAACCCGAGACGTTCCCTTTCGAGGGAACTCGCACTGCGCTGATAACGACACTTTGGGGAACGGATACCCACTATGCCAGACTAAAACATGCCTGCCCTAGTGTGAAATGTGACCCGGCATAATTAGGATGAGAGGACTCGTGCTCCCGGCGTGGAGGGAAGGTGCAGACTATAAAATTTAACGGAGGTATGCGGGGTGGACCACCCAGCCGCAGGAGGGACAGGAGGGCCCTAGAGGACGCCATGAATAGTCTGAACAATCCAATTTCTGATTGTCTGTTTAGACACAGGAAGTCCTTTCTTGGGTGAAACACACCAACAACTGCTCCGACCTTCTCCAATGAGAGGACCTTTGGACAAAGACCTTCAAGGCTCTGACAGGATAGAGCAGATGAAGCCTCTCTTCTTCCACCTCCACATGAGGTGGAGGGTGGAAGGCCTGAAGAACCACTGGCCGTGCCACCCTAGATGGCACCTTGGACACATACCCTGGGGTGAAGAGTTGGGATTCAAGTTGGGATTCAGGACTGAGTATCAGGCCTCACCCTCCGTGCACCCTCGGACGAAACATATGATCAGACGGTGCCTCCCCAGGGGCCCATCACTTAGAGGAGCGTGGAAAGCCACAATGGCAGCCACATACACTTTAAGTGTGGATGCGGTAAGACCAGCAGAGAAACGATCTTGTAGGAACTCCAGCACTGAAGCCACCGGGCAGTTAACTGGGTCCAACCCACACTCTCTACACCACTTGGAAAACACATTCCACTTTAGACCATACAATCTCCTTGTAGAAAGAGCCCTGAAACTGAGTATGGTCTCAATCACTCAAGCTGACAAACCAGCCTCTAGGTACTGAGCCCCATCAGGGGCCAGACCCAGAGTTTCCACAGCTCTGTCCGAGGGTGAAATATTGTACCCTCTGCCTGAGATAGAGGGATCTGCCACAGCTATCCTGCCATGATGTCTGAGAACCATACTAGGGCCGGCCAGAATACTAGCAATAGACTGACCCCTTCTTTCCGGACCCTCTCCAGAACACCCAGGAGCAGAGTGATCAGGGGAAAGCGTACAGGCGCAGCCTCAGCCACGTCTGTACCATGGCATCCAACCCCAGGATGCCATGGCTAGATGCATGAGAGAAAACCACTTCCACTGCGCTGAACCTCTCGCATATCGATTTCACCACCTCTGGATGAAGTCTCCATTCCCCGGGCCTCAACCTCTGCCTCGACAGGACGTCTGCTCCCTGATTCTGGTCCCCGGGGACATACATTGCTCTGAGAGACGACATGTTCCCCAGGGCCCACAGGAGGATCTGATGCGCCAGTCTGCACAGAGGGCGCAACCTCAGACCCCCTGATGGTTCAAGTACGAGACCACCGACATATTGTCCACTCATACTAGGACATGGTGCCTGCTGAGATCTGGGAGAAAGCTCCTCAGAGCCTTGTAGACCACCAGCATTTCCAGGCAATTAATATGCCAGGAAGCATGCTGGGCCTACCACAGACCTCTCGCAAAGCAGCCATTCATGACCGCGCCCCAGCCCGTAAGGGATGCGTCTGTCGAAACGACTTTGTGACGACATGACGCTCCCAATATGAAACCTTGGGACAGGGACCAGGGCACGAAGGCATCGACGCATGACCCTGATCATACGGAATGGATTTCCTCTCGAGGAAAACCCCTTTGTTTTCAAACACCACTGTAGGGGTCTCATGTACAGAAGGCCAAAAGGAAGTACGTTGGACACAGCTGCCATGAGCCCAAGCAGTCTTTGAAAATGCTTCACAGTGATAGCGTGGCCTAGCTTCATCCTGGAAACCATCGCCAGGATGGACTCGATACGAGCGGGAGACATTTGAGCTCGCATCGATCCCGAGTCCCATACCACCCCCAGGAACACAGTTGCTCAACATGCTCTTTTTGGTGTTGAATCTTAACCCCAGGCTCTGAATGTTGCCAAGGACGACATCTCAATGCCGAACTGCCATCTCTCAAGACTGGCCCAGAATAAGCCAGTCGTCGATGTAATTTAGCATACTGATGCCCTGAAGCCTCAATGGTGCTAGAGCTGCATCCATGCACTTGGTGAAAGTGTGAGGGGAGAGAGCTAGGCCAAACGGAAGAACCTGATATTGGAATGCTTCGCCCCCAAAAGCGAATCTCAGGAACTTCCTGTGAGAAGGAATGATGCAAACATGGAAGTATGCATCTTGGATTGCCCCACACCCAAAAGTGATATGCACCGATCGCGTGTGTCCCCCTTTCCATAAGCGGGGTTTCCCCCCGCAGCAACACTGAACATATCCACATCCTCAAATGCAGATGGCTCAGCATCATGCTCCCGCACCGGGCAGAAGAAACCGCAGAGCTGGCTTGCACGTCAGGAACGGGGGCATAGGAAGACATACACTTTCAAGTTCCTACGGGACACACAACACTATAAAGGACTGACAGCTTAACAGAGAGCGCTTGCTGAAGAGCAAAAAGCTAACTCTGTTGCGTCCCTTTGTAGCTTCCTTGTATACCGTCACATGTTACGTCATGAGGCAACACCAATCAGCATTGGAATAGTTTCATTCATGCTTCAGATGCGACATGCTGAGGGCGTTCCCAAAGTGCCGTTATCGACGCAGTGCGAGTTCCCTCAAAAGGGAACTCTGACAACACTAAAATAAATCTGTATATCAAAATGAAATAATGTGTATTAAAATGATGATCTGCCTTCTGTTTGCTGTTCACTTATGACTGTACATAGAATTGGTTATTTTGACATGCTGTTCACATACGTATCACTTAAAATGATAAAATATCACTTTTTTCCAGTGTTCGATCGTCAGCATGAACCAGGGGCAGTGATGTATTCACTAATGGGTAATTTTGTTAGCAACGACAGAGATTTTCCAACAGTGACAATTCGGACCGTCTTTCCAGAAACATGGATTTGGGAACTTGCTGAAGTGGGGTACGTTGAGTCATCAGTACATTTAACATCATAATTATCTTATTACTTGTCCTTAATACATCATCTCCCCTCACACCCACAGGACAGAAAATAACTTGCTTACTTTGCAGGTTCTGTGTGTCCTGAATGTTATTTATTACAGGGAAAATGGCCGAGTTAGAATCAGATATGCCTATCATTGTAATTCCTCCACAGGGACTCTGGATCAGCTCAGGTTCCTGTGACGGTTCCTGACACCATCACCTCTTGGGAGACGGAGGCCTTCTGTCTGTCCTCTGAAGGTCTGGGTCTGGCTCCTCCTGCTCAGCTGACAGTTTTCCAGCCCTTCTTCCTGGAGCTCTCTCTGCCTTACTCCATCATCCGTGGGGAGATCTTTGAGCTGAAGGCCACTGTCTTCAACTATCTGTCCAAGTGCATCATGGTGAGATTTCACACTCGGTCTTATTAAATCATAACAAGTATTCCACTAATCATGTGTGGTTGATTGACAGGTTAAAGTGACTCCAGCTCCTTCCTCAGACTACACTCTCAAAGCCTCCTCTGATGATCAGTATTCATCCTGTCTATGTGCTAATGGAAGAAAAACCTTTAAATGGATTCTCACTCCTTCTGTTCTTGGTGGGTTTTCCAGTCTGAATCATTGTTTCTCAGTGTTTGTGTCTATTGTATCTTCACGTATATGTCTTGTGTTGTAGGAGTCTTGAATATTACAGTCAGTGCAGAGGCAGAGGCGTCCCAGACTGTGTGTGACAATGAGATTGTGAGCGTCCCAGAAAGAGGACGCATTGACACGGTCACTCGAAGTCTGCTCGTACAGGTCAGTGCATGTCAGATTTCAGACATAATTTATCCATGATCCTAATGCTGCTTATGTCAGGATGATGAGTGGATGTGATTGGTTTTTGCTGCAGGCAGAAGGAACTGAAAAGACTGAGACTCACAGCTGGTTATTGTGTCCAAAGGGTTGGTCCACAGACGATATTTAACATCGTAGCGTTACTCTGCTGATCACTGATATGTGTTTGTGTCTGTCTGGTTCATAGGTGACAGTCTCTCAGAGGAAGTGTCTCTGACTCTTCCTAAAGATGTGATAGAGGGATCAGCCAGATCCTCTGTTTCAGTCATTGGTAACATTTACAAATACAAGCAGAAAATAGGAAAATTGGGTTTGGATTATAAAAGTTTCATTTGTGTATGATTTATAGGAGACATATTGGGTCAGGCTCTGAGGAATCTTCACGGATTATTACGGATGCCATACGGCTGTGGAGAACAAAACATGGCTCTTCTTTCTCCCAATATTTACATTCTGCAGTATCTGGAGAACACGGAGCAGCTCACCTCAGCCATCCGAGAGAGAGCCACAGGCTTCCTGAAGAGCGGTGAGAGACATAAATCATGTCAAAATTCTAAGAATAAGAAATTAATGATAGAGTTTGATACCAAAGTATACATATTTCAACACACCTGAATGTCATTCATTAAAGTTGAATAATCAGACACATTGAGTCAACCCAAGCAAAACTGTTCAAGTGTTAACCATTACCACACTAAACAGGATACCAGAGACAAATGAACTACAAGCATTATGATGGATCATACAGCACATTTGGTTATGGTGATGGGAATACATGGTAAATATATTTTCACTATTACTTTTGTTAAACAGAAATAATATCAAGGTAATCTACAACAACAAACCTAAGAGGATGGTACAAAAACATATTTAAAAGTGTGTCTCTAAGTTCAAATTATTTGTTTTGAGATGTTTTTGATGATTGAAATACATGATGAATTATATCTTCCACACCATCAGGTTGACTGCCTTTGTCCTGAGGTCTTTTGGCAGAGCACAGAAATACATATTTGTTGACCCAGAAATTATTCAGAGTGCAAAGAATTGGTTAATAAGCAGACGGGATTCAGACGGCTGTTTTCTCCAACAGGGAAGCTTGTTTCACAACAGAATGAAGGTCTGTCATTGGTCAATAAACATTAACACAGCAACAATGCCTCTACCTAAAACAAAAGAATTTTACATTGTTTTCTAATATATATTCCAGGGTGGAGTGAATGATTATGTGACCATGACTGCCTACATTACTGCATCACTGCTTGAACTGGAAACTCCAGTCACAGTAAGTTCATCTACAGGAAATATATAAACTCAGAGAAGAATGACACTCACAGTGTCTGTTTCTCTGTTGTTCTTTTCATCACAGGATCCTGTCGTCACTAAAGGTTTGTCATGCTTGAAGTCCGTCATTGAGGATGTGAAAAACACGTACACCACTGCTCTGCTCGCCTACACTTTCAGTCTGGCTGGAGACATGGACACTCGGCAGCAGCTTTTCAAGAAACTGGATGAAGTTACTATTTTAGACGGTAAGAGGTTTGTTTCTGATGACTTTCTGTTGTAATTTATGACTGTACTATTGTTTTTTGTCATGCTCATTGAGTCACATTTGTGTCTTTTGTTCTTAAGGGTCTCTTCTCCACTGGTCTCAGTCTGCATCTGCTGATGACTCTGATTCTCTGGCAGTGGAGATCAGCTCATATGTGCTGCTAGCTGTTCTCACTTCAGATTCAGTCACTACAGCTGATCTGGGCTATGCTAACAGGATTGTCAGCTGGCTTGTGAAGCAGCAGAATGCCTATGGAGGATTCTCCTCCACACAGGTTACTCAAACTACTCCAATCAAAACACACTGTTGCTGAATGTGCTGGAGTAAATGAGTAAAAGTGACATTACTGAACACATTTCTTTCCCAGGACACAGTGGTGGCTCTTCAGGCTCTGTCTTTGTACGCCACCAAAGTGTTCAGCTCTGACGGCTCCAGCACAGTGACTGTACAGTCAGCAGGAGACACTCACCACTTTGATGTCAATCAGGACAACAAGTTACTGTACCAGGAGAAGCAGCTGCAGAACGTTCCAGCCAAATACAGCATTGAAGTGAAGGGCTCAACCTGTGTGTCTGTGCAGGTCTGTAGTGTGTTCAGCTTCATTTACTCACACTCACTTTCTGCCTTTGCTCTCTTGGCTTTTTGTGGTTATTCTGCTGTGAGATGATTTATGAATGTGTTTTTGTTTGTGTTGACTCTCTCAGATGGCTCAGTTCTACAACATTCCCACTCCTACTGAAGCTAAAACTCTGAGCATTGATGCTAAGATGGAGGGAGATTGCAAATCATTGGGACAAAATTTCGTTTTGACCTTCACTGTCAAGTAAGAAAATTTGAATTCAAGTCAAAAGACTTGAGCATTGATTAAGATTAACTAACAAATCTTTACAGAATATTTTTTAACATTTTAATAAACAAAAGCTATATAAACTAAAATGACTGAAATAGTTAAAACTGCTAGAAACACTATCTTGAAAAACAAGAAAACATTTGTATTATTGACTCATTATGAGTGATTTGAGTGATAAAAACTCTGCATGTCACTTTTCATTATACTTTTTTGTTCTCGCTTATTTATAAATTTACACAGTATTAGGAATTTAAGAACCATACCTTTTCATTTGCTCTTTTCCAGATATGATGGTCCACAGGCAAAAACTAACATGGCCATTGTGGATATTAAACTCTTATCAGGATTCACAGCTGATACATCAAGGGTATGTTTGAGTTAATCATCACAAATTTTCAAACATTTCCAGAGCTCACTATTTAGAAATTAACCAGGACTTTTCCCCCACAGCTGGGAACTTCTTCCACAATATACCCACCACTTGTGGAACGGGTCGATTCTAAAGATGATCATGTCATTGTTTATTTGAAGGAGGTGAAGGAACAACAACATTCATACAATTTTATGTCTTAGTGTCATAAACACTTTTTCTGTAATGTCCATGACTGATGAGTTTTTCTTCTGTAGATCCCACAAAATATTCCAATGAATTACCAAATACAAATGAAACCGGTTCTTTCAGTGAAGAATCTCAAGCCAGCAGTGGTCAAAGTGTACGATTACTACCAAACAAGTAAGATTTAATATGTCAGTGTTGAATGTTTTGATCGTGTGATGCACATTGTTTATTCATTTATTCCATGTACAGGTTCCATTATTGTATGAATGTGAACATCTTCTTTTTCCTTCAGGTGATCAGTCAGAGGCCGAGTACTCCTTCCACTGTGAATGAAGCTGCTGAAGTGCATCACTTTATAGTTCAGCTTGGATAAAGATGTTTGAACACTTTAATGTTTCATATTATAATGTTTATTCTTTATCCTCTACAAAATTATTTCCAATCCATCAGCCCAAATTTTAAAAAAGTTGCTACATCTATTGGGAACTTGACTTCAATTCAGAATGCATATGATTAATAAAAGTGATAAATTATGGTGTGCTGTTTGAATTGTTGAATGTGCAGCATTACATGCTATGGCAACATTTCAAAATCAGATGAGATTATGATGATATTTTGTGATTTTTTTTTTTTTTTAATCTTAGCTCTGTTTCTTTCTCTTTTTTTTAAATCTTGTTTTGACACTTTGTAAGACGGCAGTTTAAATCCATTGTAGGTCCTCATGCTCTAGAACATTTATTTTGTCCTTCATTTAACTGAACAGCAACAACAGACAAATTATGAAAAATATCAACAAATATCAATAACAAATCACTTTAGCCAAAGTCATTGAGAGGTCAGAAACTTCACTCATCCCATCACAGCCAGATAATCAGGAAAAGACTATTATTCCTAAAAACCAGAAGAAGTTTGCCAAACCTTGTGCTTTGCCTGCGTATGTTTTGCACCTGCCGATCTACACATCCATCCCAATGTTACAAACAATATTTTTACTAACATAAGTCCCAGGCAAAAAAGAGCTAAATCTTAATCATGGTGTAAAATCTCAAGTAAAAGTATCATTTAATTGCTCATTAATTTGCTTGACAGATTTTAATCATATTTCAGACACCATATTAGAAGTGGTCAAGTAATTGCAAATATAAAACAAACCTTTATAGTAACTCTCTGAGTGGGTGAAGGTGATTCTTAACCCTTGATTTCACAATTTTTTTTTTTTTTTAAAAGGTCAGTAGCAGTAGTATGAGATTTATATGAAATCTCATAACCCAGCCAAACCAACCATCATTGAGATGTAACCGAACAAAACCGACTGTCATTCACATGTCATTCACACAACCGACCTTCATTAAAATCTTATCACAAAACAAAAACAACAGTCTTCGAAATCTCATAACAGAACAAAGCAGACTGACACTGAAAACCAAACATCATTGAGATCTCAAACAAAACCAATTGTCATTCATATCTCTTGACGAGATGTGGAAAGTCCCGGGACCCCGGGGTCTTATTACTGAAGACACCAACAAGCAGAATTGCCAAAGGAGAAAAGCACAATTTTTAAGTCACCATCATGGCTGCAGGGCATCACTGACCCTTGACTGTTTAGTATTGGTTGTGTTTGTATGTAATTATTATTTGACCTGAATCACCAAACCCAGTTAGATTTACATTATTGACTGCACCTGCTCTGTGGTTCCCGATTAGCTTCAGTTGAGAGTTAGGATTTGGCCACAGGATTGCTGCAACAGCACTGCTTTCTGCTGCTTTGATAAAATGGGTCCAATTGAAGCTCAAAATGTTCCTCAGAATGAGCCACCTGTATTGCAATACAGTATAGTCACACTATAGCAACTCTACTATTCTAACTGCGCTTTTTTCTGCCATTGGTGTAATCAGACATGAAATGTACGCAATTACACCATATTGCTGATGACAATTCAGTTGGCTATTGGCAATCCTTCAGCTGTTGTAGTGAAACCACCCTCATCAGAATGTGTTACCACCTTAATTAATGAGGTACATTAAACATTATATTGAAAAGTGGCAATTAATAACCACAACAAGTCAGGACCTCAGACCTCTGTGGTTCCTCTTACAGTCTAGTGCCCCAATCGCTGCACTCTGACTTTAGGAGCCATACAAGTCTGGGAGTGAGCACCCCCTGTTGGCCTCACTAAAGCATCTTCCTATGACAATCAAGTTTTTTCAAATGTCTCCCTTCCATGTCACAGCCTGGCTCAAGCCTGCCTAGTTTAGTTTGTTGGTAACCAGTTAATCAGTTGTTAACTGTCAGGGGAGAGGTGTCCGAGTTCGGTATTTTGGTCTGAACCCAGAGTACTCCCCCTGTATTTCTGGTTAGGAAAGTTACCAGGTGAGTTTGAAGAGACAGAGTGTTGGAGGGATGCTAAAAATGGCAGAGAAATGTAGGTTAGTGGACTGTATATGTGTGTGTGTGTGTGTGTGTGTGTGTGTATGTATGTATATATATATATATATATATATATATATATATATATATATATATATATATATATGTGTGTGTGTGTGTGTATGTATATATATATATATATATATATATATATATATATATATATACCTAATCAGCATTAATAGAGACCTATATATATATATATATATATAGGTCTCTATTAATGCTGATTGGGTAGATATGTTGATTGTTGACTGCTGGTTGTAATGATGTGATAATTGTTGAGATCATTTGTCTCATTTGATCATTAAATAATGAGATCATTTGAATGTGTTTAATAAATTTATCATTTAATATAGACCAAAGTGTATTGTCTTTGAGAACTCTTCTTATGATAAACATACTACAGTTTGATCAGTTTTAAGTTGAAAGGGATTTCTGGATGTAGGAGGTGCAGACCTTTATTCAACAGCTGCTCCTCACCAGATAGATTGAGGGGTGGTGGATTAAAAAACTAGGTTTTGGTCTTGTAATCCTTTTCGTGGGTCAAAGCAATTTAAACATTTACACTAACTCTCTCACTCTCTGTGGGTGTAGGTGATTCTTGACCCTTGATTTCAGTATTGTTTGTTTTTAGGAAACAGGTCAGAAGTCTGTTTTTTTTCTGTGTATAGTTTGTTCACGATTTGAATATTTTACTATTTTCTACCAAAAAATAGCACAACACATCTATTTTAACTGCAAATGCAATTCATAGAAATAAAAATTAAATATTTTCTTATATAATGGCACCATAAATGCATTAACTTTTGACTTGTTAAACTGTTATGGAGTAAGTAAGAACTTTTTTGTAAAAGGCTGAGTATTAGTAATTATTATATAATGTCATCTATATTTTACTACATGACTGAATACTATTTTTAATATTTGTTGCAAATGTATTTTTAAGGCTTTAGTAGTGCTAATTTAGCATGAGTATTCAAACTGTGTTGCCTACATGGTTGAATCATTAATCAGATGATCAATACAAATGTTTTGAAGGACCTCCTTCAGCTTGAGAATCCCTTTAAAAGAGACGGTCCAGTTCATCTCATGATCTGGATGATCACTCGTCATCATGGCTCTGAATATTAGCTGCTGTTGGAAAGGGCTCCTTATGCTCTCTTTCCTTCTGATCTGTGTTAATGGACAAACATCAAGTCCGTAAGTTTTTAACAATTTTTGCTGAGAACGGCAGTGTTTTGCTTTCTAAGAGTGATAAATTATTAGTAGGTATACTCTTAACATGACTGAAAAACAAATTAAGGCATGTATAAGATAATTCATGATTGAGTGCATTATAAAGGGCAAAAAACAATCAAAGTAATGAATTTAGTCTCTAGACTTAACGGTACATATTTATTTAAGAACACTGTTTGGAAGTTAGTTGGGCTGACACCAACAGCAAACGTACCAATCACCATTGAGGAGACAGAATGAGCAACAGGGAATTTTTTTTTTAAGCGCAGTAAGAGAGACTAGACACGATACAAAAGAGCTCAAAAGAATATCACTGGAATGACGGTTTATAGGCCAATTCATTCACACCACACCGATCTAATCAGCGTTTGTTGGTCAAATGTCTAAGCAGTGTGGTATGGTTTTCCAACAAACGCTAACAAACTCTGGCGTAATCTGACCTGGCCGTAAACTGTTTCCAGGACGATGAGGCAAGTCCCTTGCATAGACTTTGGTCACGCCGGCGCCTCCGGCACACACAACAAAGCACTGCAAACTTGACATTACAGTTTGTACATTGTAAAACTAAAATACAGTCAAAACATATAAAAGTTACAATACTCAATTTAAATAGTCCATAGTGCAATCCGTGCCGTTCAGCAAGAGCACTTCTCCACTGTGGTGATACCATTTTTACTCATGTGAAGTGGATTATTTTTTTCTATCACTACTGGAATGCGCGCTTGAAGGACTTTACATAATAATAAGTATAGCCTGTAGCAGTGGCGGACTGGGACAGTAAATCAGGCCGGGAATTTGACTCCACCCCAGGCCAGCTCTGCTGCTGCAGTCACCACCACCAAATTCATGTGTCCACCAACCTGCTAAACTTATAGGTGTCACAGTCTGTTTCATCATGTCTAGTTTAGTCTGCACCATGTCCTATTAGTTATCATCACCTGTTACCCCTTTCCGTTTAACCACCATCAGCTGTGTCTCATGTTCATCAGTGTATTTAAGTTCCTGTCTGTTCTTTAGTCATTGTCGGTCGATGTTTGTGCATAGGAACCTGTGCCTGTGTGCGGCAGCAATGTGGCCTGTGGTGTCGGCGGAGACTGTGTTAACTAGCCCATCCTTTGTTAAGACCTTGCCGACTCATCAGCCAGTGGCACATATCCCAACAAACCGTCCCATACCGGCGTGATCAAAAAGATCTTAAACTAGATGGAACTAGATTAAATATTTTGACTGTTGCGATTCCAAATCGGTTTAATGACCCGTAACTCTGCCTGAGTATCGGACAAGTGTTCACTGTTGGCCAGAGGAGAACTGGCCCCCCGACTAAGCCTGGTTTCCCCTGAGGTTTTTTTCTCCATTTGTTGGAGTTTTGGTTCCTTGCCGCTGTTGCCTTTGGCTTGCTTAAGTTGGGGACACTTGCTTGATAATCAGCAGTGTTTTTGATATGCCTGCATTGGCGCCGTTGTATGTGAACTGAGCCGAGCCGGACGATTACGTCACTGTTTTCTGCAGTGCTGATATACCTAAATTAACTAGACTAATAACTATTGATATTTGCAACAGAAAGAATCAATAATATATAGAATAAGCTGCACAATGACCCCATTTTCTTATTAATGTAAAGCTGCTTTGCCACAATTTGCATTGTAAAAAGCGCTATATAAATAAAGATGACTTGACTTGACTTGACATAGCACTCTGTTTCGTGTGTACTCTTGGTTAAATAAACCTGCTTGTTATTCGTATCCTCGTCTCCTGTCCTCCCGAGAGTTACAGATCGACCGACCACTCATAATGAGAAAAAGAAAAGATGGACTTACCCACTGCGGCATGGCTGCTGAGCCCGGAGGCAAGGCCCCATTTGGTGGGCACGTTCTGGGCGATCCGGGGAGACTATCGATCCATCCCAGCCTGGAGGCCCGGGGTTCCCACCGCGGTCGGAGCAGGGAGGGACGACTTCGGAGCCCCGGAGTTGCAGCACGCGGGGAGGTCCATCACAGAACCAGGAGCCCACCAGAGTACCATCAACTGGTGGGCGGCGGATCCAGTCCCCACCCAAGTCCCCACCCTCATTTCTTCTTCGCTTCCGGTCCCGTTCCGGAAGCCCTCTACCAGATCCCGTATCCATCATCCCAATCCCGTCGCTGAGAACAACCAGCCCCCTGGATCCGTGGCCACCGCGACTGCCATTGAGCTCCTCGGTTCTGCCCCCGCCGCTCTCTCTGTGTGGCTCCGCACCAGAACCTTGGGCTTCTCCTCCAGCCCAGCCTGAGGTGGAGTCCCCGGCATCCCTTCTGGCCTCCGAGCCCACGTCACCACCTAGACCCTTCAGCCCGTCACCTGCACCTCGACCCACAGCTCCCTCATCACCTCCTTGGCCCGTCAGCCCGGAAGCTCTGCTGGGCTCCCTCGATCCTCCAGTTCGGCCTCCGGGGGTCGACGCTCGGCCACCGCCACGGACTTCCGGGTTGGCGGCTACACCTCCACCCATCACCCCTACACCGTCAGCGAGCTCCTCCCTTCCTTCGACCTCCCTGTCATCCTCAGTCACCACACCGTCACCCCGGTCATCCAGACCAGCGTCGGCTCGGCGCCAAACTTCCGGGTCTGCGGCGCCGCCAAGGTCCGTCGACCGAGAAGCTCCGCCGGTTCCTCCACCCACGGCCATGGTTCCGCTGCCATCGATCGGCCCCAGCACGTCATCCCACCTCACAGTCTGGACTCTTCCCTGGCCCCTCCCTCTGTCAGCTTCGCCATGGTGGCGGCAGCCATCTTCACCAGGACACTGCCTGTCTCCTTCTCCACGCCCTCCTCCAGAGCCTCCGCCTCCTTCCTCTTACGGCGCGAGGACGCGCCTTTCCGAGGGGGGGCGTACTGTCACAGTCTGTTTCGTCATGTCTAGTTTAGTCTGCACCATGTCCTATTAGTTATCATCACCTGTTACCCCTTTCCGTTTAACCACCATCAGCTGTGTCTCATGTTCATCAGTGTATTTAAGTTCCTGTCTGTTCTTTAGTCATTGTCGGTCGATGTTTGTGCATAGCACTCTGTTTCGTGTGTACTCTTGGTTAAATAAACCTGCTTGTTATTCGTATCCTCGTCTCCTGTCCTCCCGAGCATTACAATAGGGTAACCCTGTTAGTTGATGTAACAGGTAGACGACCATTTATAATATGAATGGATAAATAAAGAAACCCTCAAAAACTCACTAGGAATAGACCATCTATACTACCACACCAAAGACAAATATAAAATTGGCTAACACATTTTAAGAAGGGATAATAAAAGATACATATTCACATGTTAAAATATTTATATTTTTTATATTTCCAATGCTCCATGTATCCCCATACAGTATATAAAACAATGTACTAGTTTGTCATTAATATGCGCTTTTAAAACTTCTATCATTTTATATATTTGTATTATTTTTTTATAAAGAATAGATTTTATCTATTGTAAGTTGCTTCGGATGAAAGCGTCCATCTGCCAAATGATTAAGTAAATATTAAGGGTGGAACAGTTCAACTTTTTCACGGTTCAATTTTTTTTTCATCGCTGTTGTTGTAATGTCTGGAAACCCAGAATGTTCATCCATCAACAGAAACATATATTAACTGAACCCTGATTGTTTTACCTGTTATTTATAGTAAACCACATTACAGATGCTTTGTCAGATTTAAGTTGAACAGCGGACCGTCCGAGCGCGCGGAGAACCAAGTGTGGAGAACCGAATGGATCGATTTTTTTTTTCCACCCCTGGTAAATATTATGTAAATGTAATTCTGACCGACCTGTTCCCTTACCGGCGAACATAGCTGGGATTTTGTCTGTGGCCAGGACTTTTCTCCTTTTTATGCGTTCCCTCTCTGCTCCTCCTTTGCGTTTACGCTCCATTTTTTGCACTATTTTCCAAGATAAAGCCTGCCTCTGGAGCCAATTAGGCAGTGCTTCTCTGATGTTGGGTCATGTGGTGGTGTCATTTTCACTCCGCGATCACCTGATTTGTAGATTCATAAGTGAGTCAATTAATTCGCGGTTGCATACCAGCCTATTGCTCGTCAGTCTGATCAACAGCACAGCGGCAGGCCAGAATGACCATCAGGCCACCGGGAAATGTCCCGGTGCTCCCGATGGCCAGTCCGCCCCTGGCCTATAGTATCCAAATACTTCGCGAAATATTTTTATTCGTGCCGAAAGAGAGAGGTATAAGCGTGAGAGCAACGCAGGTTTAACCTAAATTTAGCTTTGCATTTTGGCTTGTTTAGCTACAAATTGTTGTCTTTAGGTCCGCTAAAAAAAGTTTAAAAACCAGTGTAAGCTACAACCCCAACACAAGGGATCAGATCGATGGCTAGCGCTTCGGATTTCAGGTTAGTATCTTTATGTTTGCCTCAATACTTTAATACAATGAAAATATATATGATACTGTGTTATTAAACTTGCCTGAAAATATTGTTAACATGGTTACATGTAGTTGTGGATCTCAATTTTTCCCAGTCAGACTGTGAACATGACCGTTTTTTCTCATAGAATTCCAAATCCAACTTCCAACTTGTTTGTTGGCGTTTGTCGGTGCGGTGTGAATTGGCCTTATGACTGGGCAAGCTTAGGACCCGTGTCAATGTTAGAAAAGCTTTCCAGCGCCCGAGAGAGCTTAGAGGGAAGGCCTGAAAACAGAAGCTGAGGCTGCTTTGATTTCCGCTTCAACCCAAGTAAGACTGGGTTTGAGTGTTGTGAATTGCTGGAGCTGCTGTGTTTTTGGCGACTGACAACGAACACTTGTTTGTATTTACTCTTGAGTACTGTACCCTACGTTGATTTTTTTGTGCTTCCTTGTCGTTCGTTCATCATCTGCGTTTTATGTTTCGTTAAGCATTTCGTTGCGTGTCACCTGTGATAAACAGTGGCTAGCTAGTGAGAGTTGTGCAGGAAACACATTACGCACTGATGACCGTCATTATCGGTTCACTCGCCTGCCAGCAGCGATCTAGCAGGGGATGGAGACCAACCAAGGGTGGTTAGTACTGGAGGGAGATTTGGAGGTGGAGTCCATAATGTCCAATAATGTCTAACAGTTGTTGAAAAAATACACACCCCTCCTTTAATTATACTGTTTGCTCTTGTATTCTCACATCTCAAGGTCTATAAGTGATTGATACCAAATCAATTGTCTTGATTTTCTCTCCCAGTTTAATTTGTTATGTTTCTTATTATATCTAACTACTCAGGCAGTATTGTATGATTATTATCTCTGGACAGATCTTTCATGGCGACGTTTCCTGCAGTGATCGAGTCGGGATCTGAGGCCAAACTCTGTGCAAGTCTTCTCAAGCCCAATGAAAGCCTTGTCATGAACATTCATCTGGTTCATGGAGACCAGAGCACTTTACTGCTGCAGGAGAAAGCTGAGGAAGAGTTTCATCGCTGCTTTAACTTCAAGGTCTGTCGTTAAAATGTGCACAAGATAATGACTATACAATCAAATTAGTTTCACCATAATGGATCTAGTGTTTGTGATGGCAGGTTGTGAATAAAGGATATTATTTCTCATCAGGCTCCTCTGGTCGAGGCAGAATCAGTGCAGAAAATGAAGGTCGAACTTCAGGGAGAGACTTTCAAGATGACTGAAGAGAGAAAAGTCATGTTCAAGCCTTACCATCCTCTGACCTTTATCCAGACTGATAAACCCATCTATATTCCAGGACAGACAGGTGAGCTGTGAATGTTTCAAAGGCTAAATCTCAATAATGCTGGAGTCACTGACATCTAAACCCTGATCACAGCTGATGTAACACATATACATGAAGTAAATCACGTTATGATCATGCAGTGAGCTGATGCTAAAAGAGTATGAAGTAAACATTTCAATGGATTTACAAACTTGTAAACAGAAACAAGGAGCAGAAGAAAAAATAAGGAAAGCAGATAAGGAGGAGCAGCTTTGGAAGCTCGAGAATGGACATCTAGTGTGTGTTTGAGCAATCCCCTCACATTCAAATACTGTAATTACAAATGACTGATGAAGTGAATCTCTTGATCTGTATGATGTATTTCATATGAAATCTAGAGATACTACAGATCATTGGTGTCTAACTGAGTTCCTGTAGAGCCACAGCCCTACAGAGTTCAGCTTCAACCTTTATTAAATGTACCTGATCCAGCAAATCAAATCCTTCAGGTTTATTTGAAAATTACAGTGTATTGAAGCAGGTTTGGGACTAAACTCTGTGGTCCTCCAGGAGTTTGACTCTCCTGCTATAGATTGTTACATGATAATAGATTTCTTTATAATAGATTATAAGCCTACTTGATTTTAACTGGACAGAAATGTTTGGCAAATTTTTTCCGAAAGACACGTTCACGCAGCAGCAGAACACAGTTGTAACCCTATATTTGATCCTTAATACAGTTACATTCACACACAGTTCAGTCATTTACAGGAGTGAAATACTGACTGTAAACAATTGTCTCTCACATAAGAGCTGAATATGTCAAAAGTAGTGCGTTTTAAAAAAACAAAACAAAAAAAAAAACATATTTCTATTTTACAGTGAACTTCAGAGTTGTTACCATGGATACAAACTTTGCTCCTCTTGATCAGCAGGTCTGATGTGTTTATCTTGCTTCTTTATTGCTCTTCTTTTCTCTTGTATTTTTGAATACACTTTAATAAATAAACACAGTTTTGGCTTTTAATCTTTAATCACTGTTTGCTCTTTTACAGTATAGTACAGTGGTTCTTGAGGTAAGAACACAAAACCGTCTGCACAGTCATAACAAACACCTTTTAAATCTTATTAAGACTATATAAATTCTGTTGTATTGTTGTATTTTCAGTAGGCTAATTATAGATTTCTTCATTGATAGTCAGAGTATGTGTAGCTGACTGGAACTAAATATCTGCACTGTGTCTTTGGTATTAATCAGGACAGTAAAGGTAACCGGATTGGTCAATGGACAAATGTTTCTTCAACAAGGTGGATTTTGCAGCGTTCTTATGAATTAAACCCAGAGGCCCGTCAAGGCATGTACAAACTGAAGGCTTTTATTAGTGACAGGATGATCTCACATGAATTTGAGGTGAAAAAATATGGTAAGTCATAAAAACAAATGATTTGCAGTGTTTCATGGGAAGAGTTTCAATAATATCTTTCTATATCAATATCTAATTTGACTACTAATAACTCTAATTTCTGACTTCTAGTTTTGCCTAAGTTTGAAGTTACTGTGAAAAGCCCCAAAAAAATAAGTGTTGAAGAAGAGGAACTGATAATTGAGGTTTGCGGAAAGTGAGTGGTTTATTTTATTTCCTGCATTAAGAGAGCAGTGTGTTCTTCCATTCTTGACACAATGAAGTTACTTTGATTTAATTGTTAATTATTCTTTTTTTTAACTCTGTGGTCAGTTACTTACTGTAAACCCCATCCTAATATATTAGTTGCTTAACTCAACCCTGGGCTGTGGATCATTTGCTTGTACCTTTTTCACAGATACACTTACGGACAGCCTGTACCTGGTAAATCATGGGTAAAAGTGTGCCGTAATAGTTTGTCCTACCAAGCCGATCACACCGATCCAGTGTGTTTAGAGGAAACCATAGAGGTGTGTGAGTTGAAACTCAGTACAAGTAAATTAATGGTACATTATCTTCCCTCCATTTATACAATTAAACCATTCTTTAGTTAATATGCAATGTTTGTGTTCATTCTTTATAATCAGATAAAAAAGGCAGGCTGTGCCGTCCATACCTTAGATGTGTCAGTCTTTCTGAACGACACACTAAAGGACAGGCTTGAGAATTCTCTCCAAGTTGAGGCAATGGTTACAGAAGAAGGAACAGGTGAACTGTTGGATTCTTGTTAACTACATTTCATGATTTTCTCATTTTTTATGTTTTTTATTTGAATAAATATTTATGTTGGTGTTTTTACTATTTACAGAGATCACCATGACAAAATCTGAATCTGTATCTCTCACTTTTAAAATTGGTAAAGTCAAATTTACTGACCTCCCCAAAACATATGAACATGGATCAATTATAGAAGGAAAAGTAAGTCTAAAATCAGTTCATCTCAGTTTAACACCATTAAAATTAACAGAATTATTCCTTAATTTATTCTTTCAAAATCTTATTTTCAACAGATCAAAGTCTCAAATTTCAAAGGTGCACCAATTCAAAACAAAGAGGTTTATCTTATGGAGGGTCAAACTTGGTCCCCAAGACTGCTCCTAAATCTCACTACAGACAGTGATGGACTGGCCAGCTTCTCTTTTAATACTTCCAGTCATCCTAAAAGTGATATTAATCTGATTGTAAGAGAGTTTGTGTTCATTTAGTGTTCTTTTTTGTTCCCTGAAGAGTTCAATTTCATGAGTTATTTCTGATTCTTTGTTATCCAGGCAAGTGTCACTCAAGAGGTCCATTATTATAGACACAACAGGCCTTACATCTCTACTGAGAAAAAATCAGTTCAGCTCCTCCAGCCTGCCGCTCCATACAATCCAACACTAAGTGAACTGATTATAGAGAATACTGAGCAACCATTAAAGTGTGACTCTGAGTTTACAGCCACCATCAAGTATTATTTTGTAGGAGAAACCATTGAAGACTTCAAAACGGACATTGTCTACATGGTGAGAACACGTGCAGTATGTTCATTCTTACTGAGATGTTTTTGTATAATAGTGTTAATTGGCTGCACTAGTCAGTTTGTCATCAGAGTGTCTTCTGTCGGTTTCAGGTCTTGTCTAGAGGAGTGATCGTTCATCATGGATATGAGAAGGTTGACGTGAAGTCTTCCAATGGAGTAGCAAGTGGCACAATGTCGTTCAAACTGTCTATTAGAGCAGATCTGGCTCCTGTAGTGCAGATTCTGGTGTACTGTGTTCTGCCCAGTGAAAATGTTGTCGCTAGTAGCAAAGATTTCAATACTGAGAAGTGTTTCAAAAACAAGGTATGTATTGTAGCTTTAGAAATGAGCCTCTTTAAACTGTATTACTTAAATTCTATTCGCTGTATGTCACAGGTGTCTCTGCAGTTTTCTCCTGCTAAAGCGGTTCCTGGTGAGAAAAACACTCTTCAGCTCTCAGCTCAGCCTGGTTCACTGTGCGGCCTCAGTGCTGTAGATCAGAGCGTCCTGATCCTGAAGCCAGGAGAACGTCTGGATACTGACAAGGTATAGATGCTTTAAGATTCAGTATTGATTAACTGTGTCTTCATAGTGAGAATCTAGAGTGTGAATCTAGTGAAACTTTAGATATCACTGCTGTGATCCAGCTGGCATCCCGATCTCAGGAGATTTAACATTAATCTTCATTCTTTCTCAGCAAAATTGAATTAAAGTCTTGTTGGAAAATACATTTATTTATTTAGTGTTGACTTATTTAGAAATCATACTGATAGTGTATGAACATCGTCCTATCACAGATATTCAACCTGCTGCCAGTGCAATCAGGGTCACATTACCAATATACTGTTGAAGATGAACAGGAGTGTCTGGATGTGAGACCCCGTCGAGCTGTGCTGACAGACAACACCTATGAATCCTTAAAGGTAACAGATGAATTATGTGTGGCAGTGCAGTAGATAATGATTGAGAGAGTTTATACTGCACATGAATATGTAAATGCATAAAAACATCCCCTTGATCATAACAACAATTAAAAGTAATTTGTATTTTCATGACACTTATTGCGGTTCATCTTCACCATTTGACAGAGAGTGGGATTGAAGATGGCAACAAATTTGGTTGTACGAGTTCCTCAGTGTTTGTCATACAGAGGATTGACGTATCACCAATACCATCATATAGGTACATGTACTCTTATTACAATACGAGCTGTAATGTTTTAATGTGTTGGCTAAATTGTAGTTTGTGAAATGGTGAAACTTGTTCAATTCCACAATTATGTTGATGTAATAGGAAGAACAAAGTTTTTCTGGGGTTATTAGTTGACTTTGAATCAGTGTTATTAATTGTAACAAAGACTCAACTGTAAAACTTAACTATATAACTTTTGTCAAATAAAATGAACACATTAACTTTGGCAGCCCTTATGTAGTAAAACTAAAATAAAAACTAAATAAACTGTAACTAGAAAACTCTGACAATAAATAATTATGTATATTAAAATAAAATAATGTGTATTAAAATGATCTGCCTTTTGTTTTCTGTTCACTTATGACTGTATATAGAATTGGTTATTTTGATGCGCTGTTCACGTGCATATCACTTAAAATTAAAAAATATCACCTTTTTTCAGCCATGGATTATCGTCCAGAGAGAATGATGAATTCACTAGGGGGTGCTAATTTTGGTAACACTGACAGAGATTCTCCAGCAGTGACGATTCGGACCGTCTTTCCAGAAACGTGGATTTGGGAACTTGCTGAAGTGGGGTGTGTTGAGTCATCAGTACATTTAACATCATAATTATCTTATAATTTATCTTTAATACATCATCTCCCCTCACGCCCATAGGACAGAAAATATCTTGCTTGCTTTGCAGATTATGAATCCAGTTTCTTTTTTATCATCTGTGCTGAATATTGTTATATATCACAGGGAAAATGGCAGAATCAGAATCAAATATGCCTATCATTGTAATTCCTCCACAGGGACTCTGGATCAGCTCAGGTTCCTGTCACGGTTCCTGACACCATCACCTCTTGGGAGACGGAGGTCTTCTGTCTGTCCTCTGAAGGTCTGGGTCTGGCTCCTCCTGCTCAGCTGACAGTTTTCCAGCCCTTCTTCCTGGAGCTCTCTCTGCCTTACTCCATCATCCGTGGGGAGATCTTTGAGCTGAAGGCCACTGTCTTCAACTATCTGTCCAAGTGCATCATGGTGAGATTTCACACTCGGCCTTATCAAATCATATCAAGTATTCCACTAATCATGTGTGGTTGATTGACAGGTTAAAGTGACTCCAGCTCCTTCCTCAGACTACACTCTCAAAGCCTCCTCTGATGATCAGTATTCATCCTGTCTATGTGCTAATGGAAGAAAAACCTTTAAATGGATCCTCACTCCTTCTGTTCTTGGTGGGTTTTCCAGTCTGGATCATTGTTTCTCAGTGTTTGTCTATTGTATCTTCACATATATGTCTTGTGTTGTAGGAGTCTTGAATATTACAGTCAGTGCAGAGGCAGAGGCGTCCCAGACTGTGTGTGACAATGAGATTGTGAGCGTCCCAGAGAGAGGACGCATTGACACAGTCACACGAAGTCTGCTCGTACAGGTCAGTGCATGTCAGATTTCAGACATAATTTATCCATGATCCTAATGCTGCTTATGTCAGGATGATGAGTGGATGTGATTGTTTTTTGCTGCAGGCAGAAGGAACTGAAAAGACTGAGACTCACAGCTGGTTATTGTGTCCAAAGGGTTGGTCCACAGACGATATTTAACATCGTAGCGTTACTCTGCTGATCACTGATATGTGTTTGTGTCTGTCTGGTTCATAGGTGACAGTCTCTCAGAGGAAGTGTCTCTGACTCTTCCTAAAGATGTGATAGAGGGATCAGCCAGATCCTCTGTTTCAGTCATTGGTAACATTTACAAATACATTGTAAATGTAATTTGTAATTTGGAAAATTGGGTTTGGATTATAAAATATAACGAGTTACATTTGTGTATGATTTATAGGAGACATATTGGGTCAGGCACTGAGGAATCTTCACGGATTATTACGGATGCCGTACGGCTGTGGAGAACAAAACATGGCTCTTCTTTCTCCCAATATTTACATTCTGCAGTATCTGGAGAACACGGAGCAGCTCACCTCAGCCATCCGAGAGAGAGCCACAGGCTTCCTGAAGAGCGGTGAGAGACATAAATCATGTAAAAAAATAAATAATACTGAGACCAAGAAAATACGAAGAAAATCACAATAAATTTGACTGACAGATTTGGTCAAATCGAATGAACAACTGAATCATTGTCAAACTCAACAGGATACCAGAGGCAACTGAACTACAGACATTATAGTGGAGCGTACAGCACATTTGGACATGGCAATGAGAATACATGGTAAATATTTGCAACTTTTCACTCACTTTTGTCAAAATAGATCAATCTACAATAGTAACCAGAAAGATGATATTCAAATTTAATCACTTATTTATAGATTCAATCAAATGAAACAAAAAATGACATTATTAAAATTAAAACTTTTAAACATCAGGTTGACTGCCTTTGTCCTGAGGTCTTTTGGCAGAGCACAGAGATACATATTTATTGATCCAGAAATTATTCAGAGTGCGAAGAATTGGTTAATAAGCAGACGGGATTCAGACGGCTGTTTTCTCCAACAGGGAAGCTTGTTCAACAACAGAATGAAGGTCTGTCATTGGTCAATAAACATTAACACAGCAACAATGCCTCTATCTAAAACAAAATAATTTAACTTCATGTTTTCTAATATATATTCCAGGGTGGAGTGAATGATAATGTGACCATGACTGCCTACATTACTGCATCACTGCTTGAACTGGAAACTCCAGTCACAGTAAGTTCATCTACAGGAAATATATAAACTCAGAGAAGAATGACACTCACAGTGTCTGTTTCTCTGTTGTTTTTTTCATCACAGGATCCTGTCGTCACTAAAGGTTTGTCATGCTTGAAGTCCGTCATTGAGGATGTGAAAAACACGTACACCACTGCTCTGCTCGCCTACACTTTCAGTCTGGCTGGAGACACGGACACTCGGCAGCAGCTTTTCAAGAAACTGGATGAAGTTGCTATTTTAGACGGTAAGAGGTTTGTTTCTGACGACTTCTGTTGTCATTTATGACTGTACTATTGTTTTTTGTCATGCTCATTGAGTTACATTTGTGTCTTTTGTTGTTAAGGGTCTCTTCTCCACTGGTCTCAGTCTGCATCTGCTGATGACTCTGATTCTCTGGCAGTGGAGATCAGCTCATATGTGCTGCTAGCTGTTCTCACTGCAGATTCAGTCACTACAGCTGATCTGGGCTATGCTAACAGGATTGTCAGCTGGCTTGTGAAGCAGCAGAATGCCTATGGAGGATTCTCCTCCACACAGGTTACTCAAACTACTCCAATCAAACACACTGTTGCTGAATGTGCTGGAGTAAATGAGTAAAAGTGACATTACTGAACACATTTCTTTCCCAGGACACAGTGGTGGCTCTTCAGGCTCTGTCTTTGTACGCCACCAAAGTGTTCAGCTCTGACGGCTCCAGCACAGTGACTGTACAGTCAGCAGGAGACACTCACCACTTTGATGTCAATCAGGACAACAAGTTACTGTACCAGGAGAAGCAGTTGCAGAACGTTCCAGCCAAATACAGCATTGAAGTGAAGGGCTCAACTTGTGTGTCTGTGCAGGTCTGTAGTGTGTTCAGCTTCATTTACTCACTTTCTGCCTTTGCTCTCTTGGCATTTTGTGGTTATTCTGCTGTGAGATGATTTATGAATGTGTTTTTGTTTGTGTTGACTCTCTCAGATGGCTCAGTTCTACAACATTCCCACTCCTACTGAAGCTAAAACTTTGAGCATTAATTCTAAGATTGAGGGAGATTGCAAGAAAACCTCTGGACAGAACCTATTGTTAAATTTCACTGTGAAGTAAGAACAATAACTTTATGCTATAAGGCATGATTCTGGTTATGGCTTTAGCTCAGTCAACATGAACTCTGATGGTTCATATTTATTTTTTCCCAGATATGATGGTCCACAGGCAAGAACTAACATGGTCATTGTGGATATTAAACTCTTATCAGGATTCACAGCTGATACATCAATGGTTTGTTTGACTACGTGAAGCGAGTCATTATTAGATTTACTGTACTGTCGCTGTGAATCTACTGTAAGATGGTGCAGCTATGGCACATATTGTCCTGCTCACTTCTTGATGAGCATCATGATAGTGTACAGAAAATAGCTCTCCTGTTGGGCATGTAACAAATCATACATTTATTTTTTAAAATCACTTTTTCCACAGCTTAAAACTCAAAGCACTTCAATCACATCACTTGTGGAACGTGTCGATTCTAAAGACGATCATGTCATCGTGTATTTGAAAGAGGTGGGAGAACAGCAACATTCATATGATGTTACACTGATTCGTTAACATTTTATCTAAAATCTTCAATAATGTCCATGTTTTATGTTTATCCTCCTGCAGGTTCTAAAAAATATTCCAGTCAATCACCAGTTACAACTGAAACAGATTCTTCAAGTGAAGAATCTCAAGCCAGCTGTAATTAAAGTGTATGATTACTACCAAACAAGTAAGAGTTTTTGTGCCGTTTTTTTTATCATGTGATTCAAAAGTATCAGTTGGCATTAAGCTAATTTGCCTCAATTTCAATATTTCCCTCAGGTGATCTGTCGGAGACGGAGTATTCATCCCACTGTGAATGAAGTGCTGTGCTTCAGTTCTGCAGGATAAATATGCTTGAATGCTGACTAAATGTTTCTATTTGGTGTTTGTTCCTTTTCTGGGCAAATTAGTTTCCTGATTAGCCTTTGTTTTATTAAACCCAAACAAACTGAAATCACTTTGTTGAGCTTATTGTATTTTTGCTCTTGATTTGTAGTTGCATTTGGGACACAGCTTCTGACACCAGAATGCATTTTCAATACATTCTAATGCTGCTAAGAGATAATGTAGTTACTAGAATGCAGTTAAGATCCATGTACGGCCAGGTTTTTCAATTAGGGAGCTCTGAAATCCAGTGAAATCACTGCAGAAATCTTTTTAAAAAGATATATAAAACATGTTCTAAAAAAACTGTCAGAGCAAAGAATCCAGGAGTCACCAAGAAACAGATGCTAAGAAGTGCTCATCATTCTTAGTGGACATCACCACATAAGGAGCAGTTGTGAAACCATTTTTGAAGCTTTATAAATTAAAAAGAAAGACTGAGAACTAAAAAACGTTTTAGTTACGACTGTAACCTGGGTACCCTGAGAGGGAATGAGACACTGTGTCGAAAGTTTGACGCAATGGGAACTCTTTGCGTGAATGCGTCATGAAGCACATGTGAAATCCATCCAATGGCGTGACTCCACGTCAGAGGCGGGTGACGTCACGACCAGGAAACTATAAAGCACACTGAAATCGGCGAAACGCCAGCTTCGCAAAGTCTGAAGTCGTCGCTGATAGCCATGCAGGAAGTATGGCAGGGCGACGCAGTGTCTCATTCCCTCTCAGGGAATCCAGGTTACAGTCGTAACCAAGACGTTCCCTTTCTAGGGAACTTCAAGCTGCGTCGAAAGTTTGATGCAATGGGAATGCCAATACCCACGTCACCATAGTGACAAATGCCTAACCAGGGCTGGGTAGGTTACTTTTAAAATGTATTTCACTACAGATTACAAAATACATGCTTTAAAAAGTAATTTGTAACGTATTTCGTTACATTACTCAAGTTTAGTAACTTAATCTAAATACTTTAGAATACTTTGGAATACTAATAAGTGTGGAACAAACACAAAAAAGGTAATTGCAAGTTTTTATCTCACAATTCTGACTTTTTCCCTCAGAATTGTGTGATATAAAGTTGCAATTGTGAGTTATAAAGTCAGAATTATGAGATATAAACTCACAATATTGAGAAAAGTCAAAATTATGAGAAATAAAATCACAATATTGAAAAAATTCAAAAATATGAAATAAACTCACAATATTGAGAAAATTCAGAATTATGACATTTAACTCACATATTAAATTCACAATTGCAAGAAAAAAAGTCAGTATTGCAAGTTTATATCTCCCAATTCTGAATTTATACGTTGCAATTGTGAGTTTAAATCTCGTGATTTTGAGAAAAAGAAGTCAAAATTGTGAAATGCAAACTCACAATTGTGAGGGGAAAAAACTAATTGTGAGAAAAAGTTGCAGTGACCTTTTTTACAATTATAAAATGACTCACAAACTGTCACAATCACGCCTTACCCGTTCTCGGACGAGGAGGAGGAGCTTCCGGATCTCCTCGATCCGCACCACCACACCCTGCCGTATGACACCATCCTCAGTCCTTCCGTTTTTCGGGCCGCCGCTCAGAAGTCTCATCGCGGGCCGCCACCAAAAGGGGCCGCCGCACGCAAGCCACGCCCCCGAAAAGCCGCGAGGGATCATGAGCCCGCTCCGGCGCACCGCGAGCCCGCTCCTGCGCACCCGAGCCCGCAATCCCTAACCTTCCAGAGCTCCCAGACTTCCCCGGGCTCCATGCCTCCCCAGAGCTCCCTAACCTCCCAGAGCTCCCTGACTTCCCCGGGCACCATGCCCTCCCGGAGCTCCCGAACTTTCCCGAGCTACCGGACATCCCAGAGCTCCCTAACCTCCCAGAGCTCCCTGACTTCCCCGGGCTCCATGCCTTCCCGGAGCTCCCGGACTTTCCCGAGCTCCCGGACTTTCCCGAGCTCCCGGACTTTCCCGAGCTCCCGGACTTTCCCGAGCTCCCGGACTTTCCCAAGCTCCCGGACTTTCCCGAGCTCCCTGTCTTCCCCGGCCTCCATACCTTCCCTGAGCTCCCAGACTTCCCTGAGCTCCCAGAGCCTCCTGGGCTCCCTGACCCGCCAGAGCCTCCTGGGCTCCCTGACCCGCCAGAGCCTCCTGGGCTCCCTGACCCGCCAGAGCCTCCTGGGCTCCCAGACCTCCCAGACCTCCCAGATCCATGGCCACCTGACCCCCTGGCACCCGTCGTGACTCTGCCCTGGACTCCTCCATGGCTGCCGGAACTCCCAGACCCGCCTTGGCGCCCGGAGGTCCAGGAGACACCCTGGAGGCCACCTGAACTGCCAGTACCTGACCACGGCCTCCAGGGTGCCCGCCCCCCCTCCCGGATCTGTTCCTTCACGAGGAGGGGGAGGGGGGAGTACTGTCACAATCGTACCCATATCACTCTGTTTATCTGTTATAATCATGTCTCTCTGTTTATTCTGTTTCTGTGTTTATCTGTTTATCCTGTTCCCCTGTCCTGTCATCTGTCACATGTTCTTTTGTTATTGTCCTGTCAGTTTAGTCATGTGCTCTTTGTTTTCATTCATCATCTTCATTAGTTCATCGTAACCACCTGTGTCTCATCAATCAGTGTTGTCATCACCTGTTCCCCATCAATTATCCTCTTGTTCTCTCTGTATAAGTTCCCTCTGTGTCAGTCCTGTCCTTGTTCGTCTTTAAAGTTTTCGTGCTCTCAGTTCTGTATCCTGTCGTGTTCCAATAAATAATTATTATTCATCCGTCCTGCATCTGCGTGCTTCCTAGCACACACCACGAGCAGCGCGTGACACAAACAACTATCACAAAACATGAAAACAGTCAAAAACATGAAATTAACTAACTTTTTCAGACTGTCAGAGTCAGAGAATCACCAATTTCTGTTTAAGTGACATTAAAATTCAAAGTAATCACTTTGGTAATCTAAAATACTTTTCAGATGTAACTGTAATCTGATTACCACCCATTTAAAATGTAACTGTAATGAAATACAGTTACTCAAATTTTGTATTTTAAATACGAAACTAAGTTACTTGTATTTCGTTACTCCCCAACCCTGTGCCTAACTAGTGTGAAACGTAAACCACAAGGAAGAGAGTACCCGAGCCCCAGTGGAGCTCAGGTCAAGATCATAAAATCTCACGAATGTGTTCGGCGAGGACCAGCCGGCCGCATCACAAATGTCATACAAAGACACTCTGGAGAGAAGAGCTTTAGAGGCAGCCATACTTCTGATCGAATGGGCTTGAACTGCCAGAGAGGAAGGTAGTCCGGCCGATTCATAGGAAAGTGAAATAGCCTCGTCTATCCACTTATCTTCTGCTAAGATGCTGGGGACCCTTTGCTAGGGGCCTCAAAACAAACAAACAGCTGTTCTGTTTTCCGCCACAGGTCAGTTCTGTGGACATACGCATCCAATCCCCAGACTGGGCATGGCAGATTATTTCGTTCCTGTTCAGGATCCCGAAAGGGAGGAGGACAGAAAGCCTGCAGCATTATCGATCTAGCCACATTGGTGGGCACCTTAGGAACTGTGTAACTAGTGGGTCTCTCCCCAAAGATAACCTACCCAAAGGAATGTGGTAAGCAGATATAACCCTGCAGTGAACCGATCCTGCAAGAACTCCAGGATTGTACCAACTGGGCAGTTAACTGCATCAAGCTGGCGGTCACTGCACCAAGAAGTGAAGAGTCTCCACTTCAGGGCGTACAGTTTCCTTGTGGAAGGAGGTCTGGAGTGGAGGATGGTACTCACGACCTCAGTCGAGAGACCAACACCTATGAGCTGGGCCCCTTCAGAGGCCAAGCCCACAGCTTCCACAGTTCTGGGCGGGGGTGAAAGATTCGAGCCCCCCGCCTGGGATAGAATATCCCTCCTGACGGGAATCTCCCAAGGAGAGCTGTCTAGGAGAGCCACAATATCGGAAAACCATACCCTGCCCGGCCAGCGTGGGGCAACTAGTGTGAGCCGAACTTGGTCCCGGCGAACTCTCTCCAAAACTCCTGAGAGCAGAGCGATCGGGGGAAAGGCGTACAGACGAAGCCTCAGCCACATCTGTACCATAGCATCCAGCCCCAGTGGAGCTGGATGCTTGAGGGAGAACCAGAGTGGACAGTGAGACGTAAACAGATCCACTTGTGCCTGGCAGAACACCCTCCATTTCTGCTCCACCACCTCGGGGTGGAGCCTCCATTCCCCAGGCCTCAGCCCCTGCCTCAACAGGACGTCTGCCCTCACATTTTGGGCCCCAGGGATATAAGCTGCCCTGAGAGAGAGCAGTTTCTCTTGGGCCCACAGGAGGATCGGGTGCGTCACTGCAGAGTGGACGCGAGCGTAGACCCCCCTGATGATTTATATGGGTGACCACCGATGTGTTGACTGGACAAGCACAAGGTGGCCCCTGAGGTCTGGGAGGAAATTCTTGAGGGCAAGAAGGACTGCCAACATCTCCAGGCGATTGATATGCCAGGAGAGATGGTGTCCCCTCCACAGACCCTGAGTTGAGCGGCCCTCCAGGACTGCTCCCTAACCCGTGAGGGAAGCATCCATCGTTAGCAACTTGCGACAGCACCGAGCTCCCAGCACAGGCCCTTGGAACAGGAACCAAGGTTTCTTACACATAATCAGAGCCCATAAGCAACGCCGCGTGACTTTTATCATGCGAAAAGGATTTCCCCTCGGGAAAACCCCTTGGTTCTGAGCCACCACTGCAAGGGTCTCATGTACAACAAGCCAAAGGGTATCACATTGGACGCTGCTGCCATCAGACCTAACAGTCTCTGAAACTGTTTTACAGTGAGTGACTGACCTAGCTTTATCCGGTTTACGGTAGAGAGGATTGATTTTATGTGAGCAGGAGAGAGTCACACCTGCATCGCAGGTCCCAAACCATGCCCAGAAAAGTGGCGCTCTGAGCTGGAGACAACACACTTTTCTTTGCGTTTAATCTTAACCCCAGCATTTTCAAGTGGCCGAGAACGACATCTCAATGCCGAACCACCACCTGCCGCGACTGTGCTAAAATCAACCAGTCGTCAATATAGTTCAGTACGTGGATACCCTATAGACGCAGCGGTGCCAGTGCTGCATCCACACTTTTAGTGAAAGTGTGGGGTGATAGCGCTAGGCCAAACCCGATACTGGTAGGCTTTGCCCCTAAAAGCGAAACTCTGGAACTTCCTGTGTAGTGGAAAGATGGATATATGGAAATATGCGTCTTCGAGATCTATCGTGACAAACCAGTCCTCGGACGTGATTTGTGACACAATCTGTCTCAACTTAAGCATTTTGAACTTGAGCTTCATTACTGACATATTCAGATGACGCAGATCCAAAATGGGACGCAACCCCCCATCCTTCTTTGGAACGATGAAGTAACAGCTGTAGAAACCGCTGTCTCTGTCTGGAGGGAGTACATGTTCTATGATCCCTTTCCCAGCAGAGCTTTTACTTCCTGTTCCATTACCAGAGCCTGCTCGGGGCCCACCACTGTGGGCAGGACCCCCGTAAATCTGGGCAGGCGAGACCCGAACTGAATGGAATAATCCTTTTTGACCATGCGCAGAGCCCACTGAGAAATGTTTGGCAGTAGCTCCCACGCTGTCAAATATTCTACTAGGGGAACCAGTCTCTCGAGACTGGCCTCTGGTATTCTCTGCACAACCAGTTCAGTGCCCTGTAACAAGGAACCGGCAGGGGGCACCTGAAATGACTGCTTTGAGACCCTCCTTAGAGGGGGCGCACAACCCAGTGCCGCCATGTTTCCGGGACACTGAGCTACATACCTGCTGAGGCCCGCTGCGCCCTGGAGCAACAGGGGTGGCAGGGTTGGCAGAACAGCCCCCTGAGGGCACCGAAGAGAACCGGGCACCGTAAGCAGAGGTGAACACCACTTCTCTCCGGAGGGGCCTGCCCTCGGGGGCCTAACACCACTGGCGTCAGGACCTCTTCCCCGCAGCCTTCCTAGCGGTAATGGCGGCCCTCAGGTCCATCTTACTTTTAGGAGGCTGGGGCTGAGCGCGCTTCCCTGGTCCCCCTTCTTTCTGTGGGGGAGCCCGAGAAGCCATGCTCTATTTCTGTGTGGCATGGTGTGAGGAGCTGGCTTTAGATGACCAGAGAACTGAGGTCGGCGGGGGAGGAGCTTCTGGAATGCCGCCGCTTGTTTATTAGCTTCCTGGAACCTCTCGATGACGTTATTAACGGCGTCGCTGAAGAGGCCAGGATGCGACACTAGGGCGTCCATAAGAAATTTTTTCTCTTTTTCTTTAATATCACATAGATTTAGCCACAGATGCCTCTCCGTGGCCACCAGGGCTGCCATAGAGTGGCTGAATGATCTGGCCGTCTCCTTGGTGGCCCGGAGTGACAAATCCGTGGCTCGCCGAAGCTCACTGACCGCCTCTGGCCCAATACCCCCACCTTCATCTAGTTCTCCTAACAGCTCGGCCTGGTAGGCCTGCAGCACGCCCATAGTGTGGAGACATGCTGCAGCCTGACCAGACGCTGCATAGGCCTTGCCCACCAGGGAAGATGTTAACCTCGTTGGCTTGGTGGGAAACGTCAGGGCCTTCAGGGTCGATGCTGACTGGGGAGAGAGATAGCTTTTTTTTTGTTTAGCCATTTTACTTTCACATTTGTTGTAAGGTGAGATGTCTCACATATATATTATTATTATAGAAATACATTACATGATAGAAAACATCCCATTGCAGAATTCAGATCCACATGAGAATAAAAGAAATGAAATAAAAAAATTAGAGTAAAGTAAACTTTTCTTTAAGTTATAATAGTGCTTTATACTTACACATACATTTACATGTAATCATTTAGCAGACACTTACTTACAAATTATAGAATCTATAGAATCTATCAAATCAACAAGTGGGCAACAGTATGCAAGTGTCGTGTCAAGTCTCAGTGATTCTAGCAAAGTGTATGTAGTAATGTGAGTTTTTGTTGTTTGTTTTTTGTAAATAAACAGAATAGAAAAAACTAAGTGCTAATATTAATGGGTCATGCCAATCAGAAGACGACAAAATTAATTCGAAAATCTAGGTTTTTATATTAAATCCTTATTATAAACATTTATAAATATATATTGTGATATAAAAGAAATTTTAGCTGTCGGTCGGAAGCCTCAACACTCAACTGTTGTCAAAGTTGATGTTGTGGCTTTATATACAATCATCAAAAGCTACTTGCATGTGTCATTATATTATTAACATTTTACCAAAATTCATATAGAATTTATCTAATTATTTTGGAATTCGGTCAAATTCCTAAAAAAAAAATTGGGTTGCTGCTTGATGACTATGGGAAAATGTGGGTCCCATGGCCAAACAGTTGATTATATTAATGCTTCAAACGTGAAATGCTTCAAAATCTTAATATAAAGGAAGGAACCTTCAAGTAAATGATGTTAGTCTCAATGCATATTGAGACTAAGCTTCTTGATTGGTGAAATACGTATTTAAATTAAAAAAATAGAACAGGTAAATGGAAGCCATCTATATGATAAATTATAAAATATAATTTTTAATTGTCCTTTATCAAAGCATCACCAATATTAACAGTTGTTGTTGTTTAATAAGTAATCCTGCTGTTCTGCATTGCCCCATACTAAACAGTAAATCATCACTGCAGGTCATGTTCAGTCAAACAAAATCTTTGTTTAGAAAAGCTTTAGACATTGCTCGATGCTTCTTATAAACAATCTTCTCATCCTTTCACGATGACCTTTTTTCTTGTGTCAGTCAAAAGAGGAATATTAACAATTTACGTTTTATTGCTTTGTGCCTATCAGGGAACTTCTGAGCCGTAAGTGTTAGAACCTTTATTATGTAGTCTGTATTTGAAAGTCCTTTCATGTGTTTTTGAATGTGTTCTCTTATTATTCTCTCATTGATGCATAAAAAGGGGATTATTAAGCACATACTATTTCTTCTTGCAGGTTGTTCATGGTGACATTTCCAGGCATTATAAGATCAGGCTCACAGGCTAAACCATGTATCAGCCTTCTAAAACCAGAAGAAAATCTGCAGCTGACCATTTCTCTGGTTGACAATAGCCAGAACAGAACCGTATCACATAATCCAATGACAATAATTCGGACAGATAAACAAATATACAATCCTGGGCAGACAGGTATTTTCGCCCTATATCAGCTGCAGTGTTCACCAGCTGCTTTTATGCAGATCTTTTTATGTCTTCCTCAATTTTACAGTTCAATTCAGGATTTTCACAGTGGACCAAAACTTAAAACCAGTTGATTGCAATTTAGTTTTTATTTTTGAATTTTTGAAAAGAAGGCATGACCTTGGCTCAGCTTTCAGCCGACCTTATTGGTCATGTGTGCATGTGAACGTTTACACAAATATATTTGAAGTGTGGACTTGGACCTCAAGAGTGTTATGCAAACCTGAACTACTGTTATCTGTTTTCATCCACAGTACAAACTCATATCAGTGCAGGTAAACTTCATTTCTTGTTTTCCCCCTTTCACTAACACATTTTTGGTGCATAAATATTCCTGTTATTACTATGCCAATGCCCTCTCATAAAAATAGGACAATCGAGGAAACAGAATCAGTCAATGGATTAATGCCACATCCACCCATGGCAAGCTTTTGCAACTTTCTCATGAGCTGAATCCTGAGGCTTCTGTTGGTTTATATGAGCTGTCTGTTGACACCAGCAAAACAACAATTAAAGAATATTTTCAGGTTAAAGAGTATGGTGAGTACTACCCCTTTTCACAGCAGTGCCATTGAAGAACCATTGTGGGTTCCCAAAACAAGTTTTCAGTGAGCCATTCTTAAAAGAGTTTGTGTGAAGAACAATTCAAGTGTGAGGATCTGCAGGTTGGAGTGATGGGTCTGACAAAAGTCTTTATCATTGGTCACAAAAGCTGTCTGTCAGGGGTAGGGTTAGGGGTTTGTTTCTGTTGTAATAATTCAATGTAGCTATCCCTTTCTCAAACTATTAAATAATCTAAAGTGCCCTTTTACACTATTGCACTATATAGTGCAATGGAAAGGTTCCACAGGTAAGTTAAAGGTTCCGTAGATCCCAATGAAGAAGCTTTATTTTTCTTGTTTGTTTTGTTTTAAATTTGCCAAAAAAAAAAATTTTTTTTAAATTGCTAACATCACTATTTCCTTTTGTGGTTCAGTTCTACCAAAATTCGAAGTGATATTAGAAAAGGCAAAGACAGTGAAAGCGAATAAACAGGAAGCAATCCTGTGGGTATGTGGGAGGTGAGGTGATTTGAACTCCTGATCTGAATATTAAACATGAATGTTAGCAGCAAGACTGGTTAACTTACAGTATGTCTTCACCAGATACACCCATGGACGGCGTTTTGAGGGTAGTGTGAAGATGGGACTCTGCAGTCTCGTGCAAACCAGTTACGCCTATGAATTTTACCCTGATTATAGGACTCCACTCTGTGTTAATAGTTCAGCAGTATTAAGTATGACTAAATATTCCATAATAATAAAATTACTACTATTAATAATTTCTGAATAAAATCTTTTTTTTTTTTTTAGCTGAATGAGTCTGGGTGTGTCTCTCAGAAGTTCCCCATGTCTGTCTTTGTCAGGCCATCAGTAAATTATGTGTATAGCATGCCAGAGTTTCTTGTGTTCACTGCATCAGTAACTGAGGAGGGCACAGGTGTGTACTGTAACAGACATGAAAACAATTTTGGCCAATATGCTAGCAAATACAAATCTAATTGTGCTTAATTGACGTGTCAAAGATTTCACCTTGTTATGTTTTTCAGACATCTCAGTGGAAAGGACTGAAAATGTGTTTTTGTCCTATAATCTTGGTAGCTTAAAATTCATTGACCTGCCAGAGTTCTTTGAGGCTGGAACAGTCATACATGCAAAGGCAAACACTATTCAATTCAATTAAGTTAAATAAAATATTACTGAATTTTCATAAAATGGGTGGCTGTTATGGGTGAATGTGCACATGGAGAACCATGCTATTATTAATACTAATTTATAAAATTGAAATGGTTTCACGGCATAAATAAGATGATAATTATTATTATTATTGTTTTTAAATATTTTGACTGTCATTTTAACTTTGCTTTTTTATTCAGCAATCTTTATCTGTTTTCTTTGATTATTGTACTGTTGATGAATTTTTTTTCCATCAGGTTAAAGTTGAGTTCTCCGATGGGAGCCCAGTGTCTAACTTTAAAATTGTTATTCATTACACCTATCCTCAAACCATCATAACACATCTGCCGCGTCAAGTACTTATCACAGACACCAAAGGCATGGCCAATTTCACCATTGATACATCCAATGTGATTAGTGCACCTCTTTACGTATCGGTGAGCTTTTTATTTATATCCGTGTGTATGTTAGTTCTGTGCCGCCTTGCAGGTGCTTGGTTTCCATTCAAAGCAACCGATAAATGAATTTAAGCAAAGTACCTCTGAAACAAATGCTACATTTAAGGATTTGCTCTGATAATTGGGTATCACATTTGATTATGTCTGTGTTTTTGTCAGTTGCAGCTGATTTCTCTGACCGTGTGTTCTTTGATCTACTCATGACAGGCAGATGCTTCTCTAGGCAATCAGTTTGGTACTTCATTTCATTTTGAATCTGTGTACAAAACTCTGCAAATAAAACCCAAAGATAGGCCAACAAAAATGAGTCAACTGGCTATAAAGGCTCTAGAGGAACCGCTGAAGTGTGATATGGAGATTCCAGTAACCGTTCAGTACACTATTGCTGGAGAGACTGTAGAAAGTGGTTTTGTCACCATAGTCTACCTGGTGGGTGCATAGATGAAGCAAAACATATCACAGATATTTTTTTTCCCTATACAGTTATTTTGTTCACTTTTTTCAGGTTTTATCCAGAGAAGAGATAGTCCACCATGGGTATGAGAACGTTGAAATAAAAGGTCCTGATGGAGTGGTGGAGGGAGAAGTGACAATCAACGTCTTTGTTCGCACCCAGATGGCTCCTAAGATGGAGTTTCTTGCGTACTGTGTGCCACCCAGTGAGATTGTACTTGCTGATTCCAGAACATTTCAAATTGATAAATGTCTTGAAAACAAGGTGTGCTTGCTGAGTTCATAACAATATGGTAAAAGAGATAATGCTAATGATAAAGACAGTCTCTGCTATGCTCAGGATTATTTGATTATAATGACCAGGCACTTGTACATTATACCACTTATTGAAATACTTCTATCATTTTATCTGTATATTATTTTCTGCTAGTCCATTACAGTGTATGAAACAATCAAGACAAACACTGCAATATTAATACTGAAGTGCAATTATTTGTTTATTGTCATGGTGATCATGATTATCATGAACAGTTCATCAAGTGAAAGAAAGTACATTAAGTCCTATTTGTTTTATTAAGCACTATGTAGTAAGTAATTATAGTATGCAATTATATACATATTTTAAATTAATGTTGTTTGTGTTTACTTAGTATGACTATCAATGGTTGATAGAGACACGATTTTGAGAGAGACACGATTTTGGTTTCAGTTACGAAGATGAGTGAATTTATATACAGCATTGCAATGGATGACAGTGAATATTAGGAAATATGAGACCACTGAATGCCATATCTTGGATAGCCATGTAATATTTAGTGATAGTAATTAGTAATAATTTGTTGAATTTTGAAATTAAAAATTGGACCACTTTATGTCACAGGTGTCTCTGCAGTTTTCTCCTACTACGGCTGTTCCTGGTGAGAAAAACACTCTCCAGCTCTCAGCTCAGCCTGGTTCACTGTGCGGCCTCAGTGCTGTAGATCAGAGCGTCCTGATCCTGGAGAAAAATAAACGCCTGGACATTGACAAAGTAATATATGTTTCAGACCCGTCTTCAATTTTTACAGTGACAATTTTCCAAATTACTGTATTTATTCCGTCCTTCTTCCGTTTTCAGCATGTTGCCAGCCAGGTGTTTTTCGTCTGATATTGAAGATCAACAGGAATGCTTTAAAATCAGATCCATAAGAAGTCCTCCATCTCTTAGACCAAGTATACAGTCCTACCCTCGCCCTGTCTCTTACCCTTCACAGAGTAAAGCTGATGCTGTTTATGAGGCTTTCCGGGTGAATATTTAAAATTGTTTGGGTTTAAGGTTTGTGTGTGATTTGAAAGGTTTATTGTGATTAATGTCTTAGGACAAAAACAAAGCATGTTGAAATACTTTTTCAGTAACAGACTTTGTTTCTTGCCTTTTTTTCAACTGGACAAGAACATGGGATTGAAGGTAGCAACAAATTTGATTATTAGAATGCCATCTTGTATTCAATTCAGAGGTGCTTTTTATGAGAGAGAGTACAGAGGTGGTAAGACATCTGTTTATTTTCTCTCTATATACACCATGGACATCTTCTAAAAATAAAATTTGATAGTAAATGTCCTGCTGACTTCCAGAATATGGTAGCCTTGGTTTATACCCAGGGATGGGTCTTTTTCCACGATATGGATATGGAGGTGGACCTATTCCGGGTCCAATGGGTCCAGTGGGTGCAGGAGCTGGAGGACTTCCTAGAGGAATTCCATTAGGAGCTGGAGGAAGTGGATTCATAGGAGCTCAGGGATGTGCGTATAACCCACATGAATCTCAAAATTGCCTCAAATAATTAGCGAAATTTCAAAATTTTTGCCTTGATAATTGGTTCCCTCGAGATTTTCCTAAACTTGTGCTAAACGTAAGTAAAGATAATTGGAAGTTTTGTTCTACAGTGTAAATTACACACCCATATCGCAAAATTTAAAGATGTTAGATTTATTTTTTTTTAAAACGTATGTTTCTAAAAAGTAACTAAATAAGAATGTTTGGGGAGCGAGTATGTGTAATTTATGTTGTTGAGCAAAATGTACATGTGTCATCAACGTTTGTTTACCACAGACAAATCCCATTTTATGATGTCATCCATGCACCAATCTGTTACTTAAATATATAGTCTAGCTTGCTGAGTGACACTGTTTTCAATTTACACGCGTGCAGCCCATTGTCCGATGTTTTCAGTGTCTCAGAGAGGCTCAGTTTGCCGTAAATGCTGCTCCACACAAGTGTTGTGAGCTTGTGCTGCTTATGACATCCATTTGAAGACAAATGTGTCAACATGCCATCTTCCTAAATGTGTAATAGTTTATAAATATAATGTCAACAATGAGAAGCTTTAAGTATGAAAAAGTTTAAAAAGCAAACATTAAAACAGCCCTATATATTGGTATTGGTATTTTACAACACAGTATGGGGTGGTTAAGGTTTTCCTTCTCTTTTTTTTTGTCAGTAGTTGGTCAAATTGGACTTTGTGTGTCAGCTTCATTTACAGGAACTCAAAACAGACCTCTCTTACCGGTAGAGACAATTCGCACATTTTTCCCAGAAACTTGGATTTGGGAACTTGTTGAAGCTGGGTGAGTGAATGATGGGTTAAAAAGTCTGAAGATGCTGCCCACCCCCTTGCAAAATATTTTGGCACTCTTGTGGTAAATGTCATGATTATAAATGCAACATTCTCTTCAGGGACTCTGGATCAGCTCAGGTTCCTGTCACGGTTCCTGACACCATCACCTCTTGGGAGACAGAGGCCTTCTGTCTGTCCTCTGAAGGTCTGGGTCTGGCTCCTCCTGCTCAGCTGACAGTTTTCCAGCCCTTCTTCCTGGAGCTCTCTCTGCCTTACTCCATCATCCTTGGGGAGATCTTTGAGCTGAAGGCCACTGTCTTCAACTATCTGTCCAAGTGCATCATGGTGAGATTTCACACTCGGTCTTATCAAATCATATCAAGTATTCCACTAATCATGTGTGGTTGATTGACAGGTTAAAGTGACTCCAGCTCCTTCCTCAGACTACACTCTCAAAGCCTCCTCTGATGATCAGTATTCATCCTGTCTATGTGCTAATGGAAGAAAAACCTTTAAATGGATCCTCACTCCTTCTGTTCTTGGTGGGTTTTCCAGTCTGAATCATTGTTTCTCAGTGTTTGTGTCTGTTGTATCTTCACGTATATGTCTTGTGTTGTAGGAGTCTTGAATATTACAGTTAGTGCAGAGGCAGAGGTGTCCCAGACTGTGTGTGGCAATGAGATTGTGAGCGTCCCAGAGAGAGGACGCATTGACACGGTCACACAAAACTTGCATGTAAATGTGGGTAGAAATATATAATGTACCATATTATGCAAATACGTTGCATTACTGCAAGTTAAAAATTGTATCTAAAACTTACATTTTACACTGCACCCAAAGATCATAAAAAGCTGTTCTAACATTAACCTCTATCTCCCAGGCTGAAGGAATTGAAAAAACTATCAGCCACAGCTGGTTGCTTTGCCCCAAAGGTAATGTCTATGCACTTTTATGTCATGTACATTGTTTTTAAAGTAAAAAGATTTAGATTAACTTTAAATATGCTTCTGGCTTTATGGATTATTCATTTTATTTTATGGATGATTTATTTCCAGCTTTATAGATTTGTTTTGTGCCTCAATCTACAGCGCAAAATCTCTCAGAGGAAGTAGAGCTGGTGTTTCCCAAAAATATGATAGAGGGATCATCAAGATCTACTGTTTCAGTGCTTGGTAAATTTAAAATATTACTTCACTACAATACTGTTTTGTGAACATTTCTGAGGTAGAATTTATTGTTGTCATTTATGACTGTACTATTGTTTTTTGTCATGCTCATTGAGTTACATTTGTGTCTTTTGTTCTTAAGGGTCTCTTCTCCACTGGTCTCAGTCTGCATCTGCTGATGACTCTGATTCTCTGGCAGTGGAGATCAGCTCATATGTGCTGCTAGCTGTTCTCACTGCAGATTCAGTCACTACAGCTGATCTGGGCTATGCTAACAGGATTGTCAGCTGGCTTGTGAAGCAGCAGAATGCCTATGGAGGATTCTCCTCCACACAGGTACTCAAACTACTCCAATCAAACACACTGTTGCTGAATGTGCTGGAGTAAATGAGTAAAAGTGACATTACTGAACACATTTCTTTCCCAGGACACAGTGGTGGCTCTTCAGGCTCTGTCTTTGTACGCCACCAAAGTGTTCAGCTCTGACGGCTCCAGCACAGTGACTGTACAGTCAGCAGGAGACACTCACCACTTTGATGTCAATCAGGACAACAAGTTACTGTACCAGGAGAAGCAGCTGCAGAACGTTCCAGCCAAATACAGCATTGAAGTGAAGGGCTCAACCTGTGTGTCTGTGCAGGTCTGTAGTGAAATACAGCAAAGCAAACCACTGTGAAAACAGATTAAAGACACTTCATGAACAGATTCACTCTTAGAAATTGCTGTTAATTTGCGGCAAATTTTCAACAGTATAATCCTGTTCTGTTCAAAAGCAGTAGATAGCCGTTTTTATTTTTTTTGTGTAATGACCTAGACAAAATACAACAGCATTTTACCGTATTTAGTGCTCGAAGGAAATAAAACGGTACTTTGCAGTATTTTCTGTACAGAAGACGGCAGTTAGCACGCGTGGATTTCATCCATCTTTTTCATCCATCTTCATACTGTTAATAGGTGAGTTCCCTTTTGCTTTGCTCGTTGTCATAGGCAAAATACATTCGATTTTTAACTCGTATGGTGGATATTGGAACTGTAACTATTTTTTATTGGCTCGTTTCAGTGATAAAAGCGCCAACTGTGACATCGTGACTGAAGTTGGATTCCTGACACGGATTCCCTATTACAGGGTGAGTTTCATCCAACATCAAATAGTTCATCTTCAAAGTGTTGCTTTGAAATTATATTGTGTCTGTTGCGCGCTAAAATGACCGGTGTTGTTACGTGTGTATTACGGTTTTGCGTGATATTGGGTAGCATTAGCTGGCTTTTCATAATTCGCGAAACTTCCAATGTTAAACGAAATCTTATCTGCGCAGTTGTGCTTGCAAATTTGGGTGAACTTGTTGTAATATGTACACATTTCTATTCTGAGGGTTTTTTTTTTTTTTTTTTTGTATTAGTAGTGTTGCTCTTGTAGGCCTATTGTTAGTTTAATGTTGATTTTGTTTTTGCATCGATCCAAGTTGGTTTGATATTATAAGTTAAGTGATATTCATTAAGAATAATTGTGATTTAAAATTTCGGTATTTCTGCTGCCATTTTACTTTGCCCAGCATGTAATGCTTATGGATATTTTATTTTGGTTGAGATTCTTCTTTGCTGAGATTTTTTTTTTCCCCATGCCCAGGGTCTGATCAAGTTTTATTTCTCAGCATGTTTCCATGTCAGTTCTGTGGACATCAATGTTGTACCACAGTGGCCTATGTGAAGCACATGAGGATTCACACAGAGCCATCATAGAGTTCTTCAGTAACAAACCCACCAATACAGATGTCCAAGCAGTCCTTTCACGGCGTCCAAATCTTGAGCTATCCTTCTGTGTTATTCAGCTTCTCATTGCTCACTTCTCTGAGAACCTGGAAGGGTTGATCCTTCTTGCAGACGTAAGTTACTCTTTCTTTTTATTTATTTACTATGCTAAAAATGGATGATATTTCTTAGAGATAGTTCACCCCAAAATGAAAATTGTCATAATTTATTTACCATCATGTAAATAATTACTTATTTACCCTGTTGAACACAAAATAAGATATTTTGAAGAATGTTGATTATCAAACAGTTGATGGCCCCCATTGACTTCCATAGTAGAAAAAAAACATGGAAGTAAATGGCTGCTGTCAGGTTATCAACATTCTTCTAAAAAAAATTTGACAAAAAAAAGTCAATTTTTGGGGAATTATCTGTTTAATTTATAAAGTAAAATGGATACAAGGCATTGCTGTTTTTTTGTTGATGTTGTCCATGAGTCCAATGAGTTGTTCTCATTTCCACATCATTGTTACTCTCCTAGGCACCTACCACTGCTGCTGATGTGGAAAGGATGCTCACACTACCTGCAGATCCTCGGCTCATACTCCTTGGTATGTATAGTAAAAACTTTTCTTTTCATTTTTATGATTACTCATTAACCAGCTGAGTGTTTTTCTGTATCTCAGCAAAATGTTAAATGCTTAGTTCACCCAATTCAGTCATTATTTACTTAATTTGCTGTGTCCCATATGCCCTTTTTCAGACCACAAAAGGAGAAATTTTACAAAATGTCCTACTTGTGCTTGTCCATATAATGGCGGTGAGTACCAAAAAGCATCAAACTTGCAAAAAAAAAAATGCAAGTATCATATTTTTTCATGTGTTCTGGGGGGTACATAATTTGGTTAAAAACAAACCAAATGTTTTATTATTATCAATATTATTTATTATATTTTAAATAATTATTTAATGGAAATTCTGACCTGTGGCGGTCTGTGTTCGACTGCGTGTTCATAAGAGTCTATTAGCGCTGCAGTTCATTCAGACTCACCCAGAAAAACACATAAAATCACTGGTAAGAAATAAATCAACATGATATTCCACACCTAGCAATCCCCAAAAAGTATCTATGAATTTCTCTGATGTGAGGATATCTGGACCAAAACTCTGATTGCTGGATGACAGTCAGAATGATAGTTTATAGATGTAAATGCCACAACTTGTTGTTGCAACGAACACAAGAGATTACATGGACGAGTATGAGTAGGTCAGTATTTTTTTTTTTGAAAAAATTCTTTTGTGATTTGAAAAAAGAACTTGTGGGCTTAGGACAACAGCAGGGTGAGTAAATTATGACACTGTTCATTTCTGGTTAAACTATCCATTTAAGTACTTATTTTCAACACTTAAAACACTAAAACGCCTTGTCTAACGATAAATGAAAGTTTAATGGGTTTGCAACAACATGGGGGTGAGTAATTGATGACAGGATTTTCTTTTTTAGATAAACTAACACTTTAACAATGTTGAGAACATATTTTCACAGTAGCCTAAAATGTTTGCCCAAACCAGTCAGTGTTCAATATGTTGAAATTATGTTAAAACAACAGGGCTCTGTGTTTAAAATGCAAATTTCATTTCGCAATCTGGCAATGACAAATTAATGTTTTTATGTCAATGCTGATTTGAATTTTTCTTTTTAAAGTTTCAGGTGAAACACCCGGAAGCAGCATTCAGCACTGGATGATCAGTCTTGAGGGTCACATCATTTGTGAGGGCATCCAGCCGGCTTTTCTGTCTGGGCTTGCTGCACTTTTTTCTTCTTACTACAATTTCAATCTTCAATACCAAGCTGAAGCCGCATGCACACTGGAATTTATTCAAAGGTTAGATACTTGGATGCATACATTCAGTTCAGTTCAAATTTATTTGTACAGCACTTTTTATAATACGTTTCGTTTCAAAGCAGCTTAACATGATATTGCATGTTGCCTTGAGACAATGTCATTTGGCCCTAATGAACAGGGACTCAAGCATCAAATAAAGAAATTTCTTTTAAACTATTTGAGCCTCAGTGAGCAGCCATCATTGCCAAAGAAATAAAATGACCATCGGTGGTGAGGTGTTGGTGAAAACCATGAAAGGAAACAGACTCACCTTTCTTTGGCAACAAAATGATGTTAATGTGAATTTGTTGCGATTTAACAAACACAGCTAAAATAAGAGTATAAATTATGTTATGTGAAAGCTTGAATAAAGAGATATCTTTAATCTAGATTGAATCAGTAGATTTACCGCAAAATATCTGATTGCTGGAGCTTGTTAAGAGAGCTCTCCGTTCCTGACAATGTAAAGGAAATTGTTCTCGATACAAGAATACAAGACTTTGCTATATTTATATGTTCTCAGTGAGTAAACTTTGTAAACACACACATTTATTTTTCAGACGGTTCATCGGGATAAATCCAGAAAAAGGCACCAAGGCTGGAGGAGTCAAATCAAAGCGGACGGGGAAGGTCGCCCAGAAAAAAAAACAGTGAATTGATGGATTTTGAGTGGGACTTTAAGTACTCCACACCACACACGCATCACACACACATGCACAGACACAAACACATGGTCTCTTAATCCCAATTTTTCCAGGTATGTATTCATTCAGTCTGTGTCCAGAGTTCATTGTTTTGGACAGCTTGCAATAGTTGAGTTTTTTGTTTGTTTGTTTTAACATTTTACTTTAATTTGTACACGTTCTGCAAGTCAGAATTTAATTTGGTTAATATCTTGTTACTATTTGTTTTGCCTTGCATGTTTTTCATGCCTTTTTCCAATTTTTTTTCAAAAGTTTAGTAAAGAAGAAACGTTTAAAAGTTTAATAAAGAAGCTTTGAAACAACAACTAAACTTACTTTTCTGCTGTTACATTTTTTTATTATAGGGTACATTTATACACTTTTAAAACATGGTGTTTTATTGCAAGACTTTAGCAATTTTTAGAAAATAATCTATTAAAACACAGGGGGTAAAGTTGTCCTTTTTGCTAGCAGTGCACTACTCAATAGCTTTACAATACCATGTAGTATATTTGTATTGTTTACACTAAAATCCTGCAAATATACCTCTTGTGAAGAGCTGCAAATAAACATTCACTATGTAAATGCTTTTCTCAGAATTGTACTGTGAAATGTAGAAACAGCTTTATGCTGCATTTGCAAAAACAGTAGCCAAATGTAAATTTCAGCAACATGAAGAGACCGTTATTTTACAGTATCTTGCTGGCAACCGTGCTGCCAGTTCTTTACTGTTTTTTAATAAACAGTAGCCAACTGTAAATTTCAGCAACATGAAGAGACCGTTATTTTACAGTATCTTGCTGGCAACCGTGCTGCCAGTTCTTTACTGTTTTTTAACGGGAAAATTTTTAACAGTGCAGTTTAAAGAGATGTTCTAACATTATGTGACTTTCTTGTAGATGTCTCTTTTCTACAACGTCCCCGCTCCCAAGAAACATAATAGATTACTCGTCATTGCTAGGGCAATTGGGGAATGTAAAAAAACGACTGGACAAATTTTGAATGTCGTAATAAGCGTTGTGTAAGGACAGATTGTGATTCACACATTCAGTGCTAGGGTTTATTTATATCTTTATTACATCTTTTTTTTTTTTTTTTTCTCAATTAGATATACCGGGACAGAAGCAAGTTCAAACATGGTCATTGTAGATATGAAACTCTTGTCAGGTTTCCAAGTAGAACCCTCCTCCCTGGACAAGGTAAGCCAGCGTCTATGGGACTAAGTCCCTAAATTCTTGAAGAATATTTTAGTCTGTAAGTCTAAAATGATTTTTCCACAGTTAAAGAAAGCAGCACATCGTGTTGAATCCAAAGACGACCATGTCATCATGTATCTACAAGAGGTGGGAATGATATGTAATGACAACCATTGTGATTAACCGACAGCTATTAAATCCGTTTTAAATCCTACTATATTACAGCAAATTAATTATTCTCACAGACCAAAAAAATGTTTTATTTGTTACAGGTTCAAAAGAACATGGGATTTCTCCAAACACTAAGCATTAAACAGATCTTCTCAGTTAAAAACCTCAAGCCAGCGGTTATACAAGTCTATGACTACTACCAGACCAGTAAGACTAAATTACTCAGTGCTTACTTACTTATACACTTAAGTCTTGGCAACTTTGCAGCATATTTCAATCTTATTTCCAGGTGACCGGTCTGAAGCAGAGTACTTAAATCACTGTGCCTGAGGAGTGATGCTGCAGAAGAAGCAACAGATGTCAGCATCACACAAACTGTGCTATTATATTGGATTGGCATTAATAATTATGTAGCTGTAAGCTTTAATTTTATTTTTGGCTTGTAGGCTCCCATTTGTTTTATACACCTTTAGGTCTTTTCATTTGTGTTTTATCAGTAAAATCACAATAAGACTGAGGTAGGCTAAGCTTTTGGTCACGAATAGGCTTCATGAATTTAGAGAAATATTATCCTTGTTAGTTGATAACATGCAATAACACTATATCTTTATAGCAAATATAAATGCTTTGTGAAAAGAACAAATAAAATAATTATTGTAAAAGTGGCACATTAGTTGTCTTTTGTAATACAATTAAAAGATGCCGATTATATTCTGTTTGTGGATGGAGCTTAACCAACATCAGCTTAAAAATATCTTTTTGGTATTTTTTTGCCTTTTTTTAATGATAGGACAGTATGTAGACAGGAAGCAAAGTGGAAGAGACAGAGGAAGATGGGATCAGGAAAAGTGCACGAGCCAGGCACTAGGGTACTATATATCAGTGTGCTGCCCACTGGGCTATTGGCATCGACAAACAAGGAAGAATTTAATAAATATTAGGACCTCATTGTGTATGATCCATGGGGGGAACAGAAGCAAAAATACAGCAATCAGAATCCGCTCCCCCATCCGAGAGATGTTTCTGTAGTGGATTAGCGTCCTTGTCCTTGTATAATATCCTCGTGTGCATGAACTAATATATAATTATTGAAATGTATTAGTAGGATAAAGCCCTTGAGATGTACCATCTCGTTTTTGAGGGGTCCTAACATAGGAACAAAAACATTTAACAAAATTACAATTAACAGTACATCAAAAAAAAAAAAAAAAAAAAAAACACAACACAAATAATGATAAAAAATATTACACCACGAAATTACCAAAAAATAAAATATATCAATATATATATATATATATATATATATATATATTTATACACGAGGAACAAGAAAATAAATCTGAACAGAACGCCTAACTTGAGAATAGTGCAAGTAATAACATCCTGCTGGAGTGAAGTAAATTTGAGATTTGTGATAAATGTGTTAATAAAAAAGATCCATATCTCCATATCAGTGTTATTTATCATATAATAGTATGCATTTATATTTTTCATTTGTTTTTATTTTTTAAAATAGTCATTTTAAATGACTTTTCTTTTTTTATTTAGCTTGAATTTGTTTTGAGTTGTAATTTTAGAGCACAAAATTATTTTAGTTATTTCACAAAGCAACATTTCTTGTTTTTCATATCATTTGTTTATCACATTTCAGCTTTATCGCAAGTGTCCAGTGCTATTCGAGTAAAATTCATTTAACAATAAAGCAACAGTTCTCCTCAAGGTTTCCATGGTGCCCAGTCATCTGACATGTTATCCAATCCGCTAGGTGGCAGCATTGATCAGCCTGACTGACATAATAAAACTGTTAAAAAAAAAACGCTTATCTGTTTAGAGGGTGTCTTGCCATGATGAGCGATGAGTGGTAAGTATAAGTCACCTTTTAAGAGTCTTCTTATTTGCATCATAAATCCACCCTGGTATGTAGAATTCAAGTTGAACGTAGTAAAATGCGTCAAATGTTGTCCGTTGCTCTCCAGCGAGGGCGCTCGAGTATTCGCACACGACTGAACGGTCCAGTCACGAGCGCTCAGCTGGAGTGACGTCACTTCCGTGACAATAGGGTCAGCGTGACAGATTTATCAACAATAACAAGAGCGACTTGTAACAGCTCGCGATCAAAGTGAAATGACGTGGATGAACTGACCGTTAGGAGTTGGTTTGAATTGCAGCGTCTTTTCCCGAATCTCGCTGAGGATCAATGTAAGACACTTTGTGAGGGTGGAAGGATGTTTTCGGTTCAAGCTAGCTAAATATTAGCAGAAGTATGATTATTCACTGGTGTTGACTTACAAAGAAACATTCTCATGCCGAGTAATTTAATGTTTAATGGTCTGTTTTGGTCAGTAGTGCTGTCAGTTTTGATATGCGTCCTCAAGCAGAAGCTCAAGTTAGATTCATCTTTGATTTAGCACCAGAGTCTGTTATAAATGACCTGTGCTCTTATAAAATCACAGATGAAGGTGACCCACCTTTATGACTTTATCATTGCGTTGTTTTGTTGTGATCTTTTTTAATGGCGCCGTATTTGAAAATGAATGAATGCAGGATAGACTGGTTTTGGACAGTGTTGAGGATATATATATATATATATATATATATATATATATATATATATATATAAGAAGATATGTATATGTGTGTTTGTGTGTGTGTATATATATATATAATATAAAATGACAAATTGTTCAAAAATTCAATAAAAATCCCATCGAAAATTTGTGCATTGAAAAAATCGAAACGAAAAATTAAGCTAGTATACTATAATCTTTTGTTTTTATGGATATAAGATGTTAATTTTGTAAGACAAGGATTACATTGGATCACTGGGATATTTCCCATGTGTCTCTTTGAGAGTTATATGTATATAGTAAAATTTAGGCTGAAATTACAAATTAAAATCATTTATTTGCTCATGCTTAATGCATATTTAATCCATAAAAACTCATAATTTTATAACCAATTTTATTCTTTAGTTATTCAGCCATATTTGTGGAATTTCTGCCCTACATCTACAATTTCATTTATAGATGATTCTTCATTGGTTGTAAATGTGCAGCATGCTGTAAAATAGAGTAAAGTCCAATGTAAAAAAAAACAGCTCTTGTGCTTGTAATTTGACACTTACACGCTAGACTTTAAGGAAACCGCAGTGTACTGTCTTGGCAACTTTTTGTTTCACAAGTCCCCTATTATTCTTTTAGCGTTCTTATGTGCACAGCTGTCCAAAGAATGTTTACATGGTTTTAGTCTCTTTGTCATGTATTTTCTTTAAGAGCCTGTCAACACTCTGTGAGTTGTAACTACAGCAAGGCTTTTCAGATGCGTATTGAGTCTGTTTTAACAGAAACTCTGTCTTTGTTGAGTCAGATTAGTGTAGTTGCATCTTACAACTGAAGGTGAATCAGTTGTCTGTCCTACTTGCTGACCTGGTGTCTTCTTTCTGCAGAGTGCTGTTATCTCTGAGAAGTGTGGTGAGGACGGAGAGTAGTCTCTCTGCTGGTGTGCAGCCACGTTTATCCACTGAACCCTGACTCAATAGATTAATAACTTTTTTAAGTAAAAGTAAACGTTATTTTATGGCACAGCAGTGACTGAACTTTGGACCTGTGAGGACAAATCGCCCAGCAGGTGAGAGCCCGGAAAACTCATGCTTCTCATATTTATATTGATTAATCTAGGGAAAAACATATTCACCAGACATGTTTAGTCATCAGTGGATTAACATATTTGATGTTATATGCCAATATTGCTGTGCTCGGTAAAGCTGCTGGTTTCATTTTAGCAAAGAACATGATTTATTTAGCCAGCAGATGGTTAAATCTAGGCCAGCTCTGTTTAAAAATGAAATTTGTAGCCCAGAGGACTGCATTTTTTGACTATGTTTAACTGAGCCACTCGAGGTTGTCTGACACATGGGTCACAGCATAACACCCATTTCTTTTGTCCTATGTATGAATTTTCAAAATGCATTAAATGCAATTTATACATGCAATGTGATGAGCTTCTGTGAGTTTTTATTTTTGAATTATTTCTGTATTTATTTTTGTCATCTTGAGGGGAGGGGTGGGGGATTCTTAAATGTCAGGATTTTAAAAAAAGCTCAAATAAAATAAAAATATGGTATTTTAAGGTTAAATTCTTGCTTTATTAGCTTGCATATCACTAATATATTATTTGTTTATCAGTACTCATAAAGCACATATTAATGCCTTATTCTGCATGACCTTATTCTACATTCCTTAATCCTATACACAATTCCTAAACTTAAACACTACAAAAACTACCTTACTAACTATCAATAAGCAGTAAATTAGCCGTTAATTGAGGTAAAAGTTGTAGTTAATAGTGAATATGTGTTCCCCTTACTAAAGTGTTTCCAAAAATATTAGATATTTTTAGGAAAAATTAAACTTAAAAATTAGAAATGTTGAAACTAACTGTTATACATATATTTAGAAAAATGCTTTACTGTTTATTAATATTTGAAAAACATGCTTTAACAAAAATCAAAACAGAAAATGACTTTGCAGATCCTCATGGCTATATGTAAAGGTCTTTTCAAATATCAGATCATTTGAAGATGTAGGAATCTTCACACACCATTTTGAAAGCACCATTTTAGGAAATCAACCTACAAATGAATATCTGCACGTTGAACTAGGAACTATTCAGGATTGGAAAAAAATTACACACTGATAAAACTTAATTGTGTATTCACAGCTGTATAAGGTGCGTGGCGTGAGACGGTGCAATGGAAACTTCTGAGACAGAAGGCCGCACCTTTATGCAGGCGATCAGTGAGAAGTACAGCCCGGAGAACTTTCCTTGTCGTCGGGGTCCAGGCTTGGGAGTCGTGGTTGTGCCGTCTGGACCACAGGGATCACCTATGAAAGGTGAAGCTTGGGTTAATAAAAATCAATTCATGGAAGGTTCCTTCCTAGGTGATTTTAGTGTTTGCTTTGGCAGCTGTATTCTGTTGCTGTGTTTCATACTTCATTAATTGTGTGGTCATTCTGCCTTCAGACCGTCTGAACCTGCCCAGTGTTCTGGTTTTGAATGGCAGTGGAATCAGTCATGCAGGAGATGAGGGAGAGATCGCTGCCTTCTGTGCTCATGTAGTTGAACTTGATCTGTCCCACAACAAGCTCCAAGACTGGTATGAGGTGAGTTAGTCGGTTCATCTGGGGATCTCATTGCTTCACATTTTTTCCTCATTGTATAATAATACAGATTCAAATGGTCAATTTTGTTTTAGAAGTTTTATAAGGATTGTTCACCCAACAGTTAATGTTCTGTCATTATTTACCACCCTCATATTGTTCTTTATACCATGGTCTTTCCGAATTCTCAATTCTGATTGATTAAAAGGTGTGCAATAAAACCAAGCCCGTTCTATACTAATGCGTTGTTTTCATTGAAGCACACACATGTAAACTTGTTATAAACGTTCCCCCGTGACTTTTTATTAACAAAATAGGTTCACTACTGAATCGCTACATTATATTTCTCAGCAACGAGATGGTTACATCACTGGTTTTGAAGTAATAATACTCACAATAAAACTCATTGTTAATAGAGAGACACTGAACAGACACAGGAAATTCACACATGCATCTCTCATCTCTCTCTTTCTCTCTCTTGATAATGAACTCAAATAAATGCTATAATTCATTCACTGAAATAAATGTAATCTTACGCTCTAATTTATCTCTGTGTCTGAATCAAATACTGTTGTAATATTATAAATGTCTTTACTGTCACTTTTGATCAATTTAAATCATCCTTGCAAATATTACTGACCCCAAACATTTGAATAGTAGTTTATGTATATATTTTTTACCTGCCATTTTATAGCACGAGCTGAGTAATGTTTCTTTAAATATTTTAATTTTTATATCCTCTGAGAAAAAAACAACAATATAGCATAACAGCTATAAAAATTACATGAGAATGGTTAAACGATTTTAACTTTTGTTTTAACACTTTAATCTGTTCCAGATCAGCAAGATTGTTTCTAACATCCCGAACCTGGCGTTCTTGAACCTCAGCTCTAATCAGCTGAGTGATGCAGTCTTAGACCCAGACTGTGCTAAGGCCTTTTCTAGCATCCGCCGCTTCGTTCTTAACAATACTCAAGTGTCCTGGGATACAGTGCACACTTTCACACGAGAACTACCTGAGTAAGTCACATTTTGAAGCGCTCATGTTTCTGCATTATTGAAAAAATATGGACTGGCATTTTGTATAAAAGATACTGAAGGTGTACTTGGTGTATAGTATTGATTGCTCTCGCTAGTTTGAGATTTTTGAGACATTTTGGTATTGATTTTATATCTTTTTTCACATACAGAGTATTTTAATGGCTGTATTCATGCAATCATGTGAACAAAGCTTGCATAATTTGATTATTGGGTGTAATAGAATAGGTTAACATGCTTTAATGTTCGAAAAAAACACATTATTTTTCACATACTTTACATAATTGCAGCTTTTCTATTCCCAGTCTGACTGAAACTTGCTGATTTCTACAAAGCCACTCCTGCCGAAGAGCTCAGAGTGCTTTGATTGGCCGGCTGGCCCAGTGTGTCGTGATTGGCCAAACACCTCAAACGTGTGTCGGAAATAATTACGATCCTCAAATTCCAAGGCTTCTAAAGCATTTGTAAACACAGTTAATAATAATTTTGTCGGTTTTAGCGTATCCGTTCGAGCCCAAATCAGATCAAAACCAATTTTGCAAGCACGACTTGAGTAGAACCTTTCTCGGTGGTAAGTAGTCTTTGTTTATAGCCTGCGTTGTACTTTCCTAGGTTCAGGAAGCTGTCTTCTGTAAAAGACGCAGTGGACAAGCAAACACTTGGGTTATACTGTTAAGGAACAAATATATCTAACCTCTGATTAACCCCTGAAAGCAAAATCACAACATGCCGACAACAATTCGCTGAAACCTCGCCGCCTTTCTTTGCGTATGCCTCTGGTGAGCGTTGACTTGGATGTAATATCTGGACTTCCATCGAGGTGTTTTAGGCAAGTCTGGATCACTGATCTGTGTTAGAATAAATCTCTTTGTTGGAGACTATAAGCTTTGTAACTTTGCAGATCATACACATGCACAAACAGAAACATTACACACTAAAGGAAAACATTAAAAAGCATCATATGATCGTTTTAAAGTTCATGGCCATGATCCATTTTGCCGGTTCTTTGCTTCATATGTTTCACACCAGACTTAACGAAATGTCATCACTTAACATTTACATAGCGCTTGAGGAAAAACAAGATTGCTTATCCCAAATATCATCTGATCAGATCCATGATATTTAATGAAGGTGTCTCTGGTATGAGAGCTCTCTTCTAATATCGATCGGCTTTGTCCAGGCTTGAGGAGCTGTTCCTGTGCCTTAATCAGTACACCACTGTGACACCGGCTACCGTGCCCTGCCCCACACTGCGTCTGCTCCACATCACAGACAACAGCCTCCATGAGTGGAACGAAATACGAAAATTTGGCTCTATGTTCCCTGCGCTGGACACTTTGGTCATGGCCAACAACAACCTGAGCTCCATTCGGGACTCAGGAGAAATCCTTCGGCGACTCTTCCCTAACCTTCGAAGCATCAATCTGCACAACTCAGGTGTCATTTTGTTAGTGACAGTGTTGACAAATGTCTTAACCTGTGCTGAAAGGGTCTAAGATCATACTATGTGTATAATTGTTTAATTTAGCATTATTACTATTTTAGTACAGTGTAATTACAGTGTAATAAACCCCACAAAAACAAGCTTTTCTTATCATTATGTGTGAGTCAGGACTTAATCGATGGGAGGACATTGAGAAGCTAAATTTTCTACCCAAACTGGAGGAGGTGAGATTGCAAGGCATTCCTCTACTGCAGCCTTACACAAGCATGGAGCGTCGCAGTCTAATGATAGCCCAGTAAGTCCAACATGTCTAATGGATAGTTCACCCAAAAATGTCATTCCAAACCTGTATGACTTTGTGTCTTCTGTGGATTATCTTAATATACACTAATGATCAAAAAACATATTTTGAAGAATGTTTGTAACCAAACAGTTTGATGACTATTGACTTCCATTGTATGGACAAAAAAAGATATTGAGATATTACTCAAAATATTTCCTTTAAATTCCAGAGAAGAAAGAAGTTCATACATGTTTGAAAAGTCATGATAGATTAATTTTGACAGAATTGTCATTTTTGGGTGAACGATCCCTTTAGATTCATTAGAAACTGATTGTAATGTTCTAGAAATGTTGATAAGATGATCTCATTGCACCCACCCGCAGCCTGCCATCAGTGACCAGCCTAAATGGGAGTGTTGTGACGGATGGGGAAAGAGAGGACGCTGAGAGATTCTTCATCCGTTATCACTTGGATTATTCAGAGGAAGAGCTCCCTCACAGGTAAATTTCAGACATGAATATTGTAGTGTATAATATGGATGGGCCAGGATGGTTGACTAGTCACCCACTAACCTAGTCAATTAGGGGTTTTTTTCCCCTCATTTTTAAAATTATCTTAATATACATTAATGATCAAAAGATTAAGATTGGTAAAAAAAAAATTTCATGTTTTTTTTTTTTTTTTTTTTTTAAAAGGCTCTTATGTTCACCAAGGCTGCATTTATTTGGTTAAAAAATGCATTCCTGTGATGGCAAAGTGGAATTTTCTGCAGCCATTACTTCAGCCTTCAGTGTCACATGATCCTGGAGGGGGGTCTTGGAGTGATTAGTCAACTGCACGGGTCACAAGCACTGTCTTTGCGTCTGACGTCACAGCTCAAGCAAAAACCTCCCTTTAGAATTACTGATGTCAGTACCTCTCTTCAACTTCACTTTCCTTGTTTGTTTTTTTTAATCTTCACTATTGCCACCTAATGATAAGGCGTACAGATCATATTACATTGATCAGCAGATGTAAGTCATCCTGACAGTTTTTCCTCAGTTTTTAAAGTATTTTAATTAAGCGCCAAACATAGCACTTGGAGTCCACAAAGGTCAATTATGGTCTGATCAGACCATGACAAACAAAGACACGTGTTAAACGAGACTGAATGTGTCAGTTTTTTCGGAAAGGCTTCTTTCTTTCAGTGCAATGTTTGGCGAAAAGCAGACACTGCACACCACCCAAAACATCATACCTACTACGAAGCATAGCGGGGACTGAGCAATTGGTCATGATTGAAGAGAAAATAGATGCTTCTACATACATCCAAATTCTTGAGGAAAACCTGCGTCCCTCTGCTAGACAGTTGTAGATGGGCAAGTCATTCACCTTTCAACTTAAAAATGATCCTAAACATACCACCAAAAGAACAACGCAATGGCTTAAGGATAGTATGGTGAATGTCCTTGAGTCTGAATAGAGTCTGAATCTGATAGAAAATCTGTGGATGGACTTACCACAGAATTTGACTGAACTTGAGCAATTCTGCAAGGAAGAATGGGCAAATATTCCCCAGTCTAGGTGTACAAAGCTAGTACAGACATATCCAAAAAGATTAATGGCTGTAATTAAAGCAAAAGGTGGCTCTATGAAGTTTTAAATCAAGGCACTCATGATTTTTCCAACCCTGTTATTCTAGTTTTTCTATACTTTAGTTTTTTATTAATTGTCAGTACTGTTACATTTTCTTGTATTAGTTTGATGTGGTAAATAAAGCTAGAAAAGGTTTTTTTGGAATGGGTTTTGATTTCAGGCTATATGGCAAATAAAGTATAGCAAATAAAAACTTTCAAAGGGGCATGATGATTTTCTATAGGCCCTGTATACTCCACATATGAGGATTTTGTAGATGTATTTTGAGACCAGAATCACATTCCATGTAATATGAATTTTTTTTAAATAAAACATATTAGTTAATAATGATAATTAAGATGATGAGTTTGCATAGCTAAAATTGCTTGCATCATTGGCAGTATTTTGAGGTATTATCTTGGCTTGCCCATGTGGAAAGCTGAATACAGATTAGGTATTTGCATTTTGTTTTGAAGATATCATTGTCTGGTGACCAAATATGGGAAACTGGCTCCTCTGGCTGAGATCGACCTACGACCCCGTTACCACGCCAAGGTGGAGGTGCGCTATGAAGACAAAGTGGAGCAGGTGAGCATCCGTTTGGACCAGACTGTCGCGGAGCTGAAGAAGCAGCTAAAGACTGTAATGCAGCTCCCCACCAGCAACATGCGTATTTACTACATCGACAAGGCCACTGCCTTCGGCCCAGATGAGCTGAAATACAGTGCACGGGCCTTGCACTCCTACAGCATTCAAGATGGGGATGAGATTCTGTTAGTTCCCAAAAAAAAAATAACCGTCTTTCACCAGGATCACGGAATGCTATATTTAAATAACCAAATCCACTTGGAACTAGTGCTATATCTAAGCTCCACAGAGTGATTGGGACTGTGTTTCAGGGAAAAACTGGGGCTTGCTGGGGCTTCAGTTGTACTTAAGCGGCACTTCATGTGTCATGTCACTACGCGGTCATAAGAAACGCCATGACTCGTGTGCACCTCTGGTTTTGTTGCTGTTATTAAAGCTTTCGTTTTTGTCTTCAGACTTCACGAGCACCACTGTATTTTCAAATTAAGCACAGCGAAGGGCTCTGGCAGCCCAGGATGTGCTTTTTACAGATCTTAAGACAATCACCCATAGCTGAAAGATATTGTTGCACTGTACTGATGTCTTATAGAAATCATGGATATTCATTGCCTGCTGATGTGTGTTGTGTGCTGTGTCAGCCTAATTACATGCAAAAGACACTCAGGCCTTATATACTCTATGGGCAGTGCAAGATTCACATTAGGAAAGATTTGCAAAATCTTATTCACATGTTTTTATTTATCCAGTTCATATGAGCCTTTTTTGCAATCCGATTGATTCCAGAAGGAAATTGTGAAGCCGCATGCGTGTACTATTTAATTGTTTTTTTTGTTTGTTTTGTTTTTTTAAAGAAGAATCAATTAGTACTTTTTCTGTTGCTTTGGGAGTGAGCGTTCAAACTCGTACCTCCAAGACAAAGCATACACTAAAAGAAAGTGCTTATGCTTATTTCACTTATGTCCATATTATGGATTGTGTTGATTTTGACTTTTTATTTTCAGAATAATTAGGTCTGTTAAATGACAAAAAGTCAACACAGTCCACCAAATATTGTTATGATTATTATTATGTACAGTATTTATTATTAATTTACTGATTGGTGTTATTTGTTTAAGACAAAACAAAACAAATCGGTAGCAAACTAATCATGGAGTATGACTGTATCCAGCCTGTATAACTTAATCAAGAATTTGGGTTCAGGATTTAGAATTTAGGCTTATTTCAACCAAAAATGAAAATTCTGTCATTTACTTAATCCCAAGTTGTTCTAAACCCGTATGAATTTCTTTCTTCTGCTGAACACAAAAGATGATATTTTGAAGAATATGGGTAACCAAACAGTTGTTGGACCCCATTGACTTCCATAGTTGGAACTGTCCAAAAACTGCTTGGTTTCTGACATTCCTCAAAATAACTTCTTTTGAGTTCAGCAGAAGAAAGAAATTCATACAGGTTTTGAACAACTTGGGATTAAGTAAATGATGACAGAATTTTCATTTTTGGGTGAACTATCCCTTTAATTCAACAAAATCCCTCATTGTTGCATTTTTATTTCATATATATGATTGCATGACTTGAAGGATGGACTGAACGGAAAAGCACTGAGATCCTTTCGGTTTAACTGTTAGTGTGCTGTGGTACACTGACACTTATTACAAATGCTTAGGTTAGTATAGATAAGATTTTCTATTATGTACTGATACATAAAAGTGTATGAAAAGATGTGAGAATGTCGAAGGCGTTTACTCATTAAACATTTCAGGTTTCAGACATGCATATACATATACTCGTCATTAAGACGTGATCGAAACCATGTTGCTTGAATTAAGTCATAATTCAGAATTAGACATTTTTATAACCAAAAAGAGTAGATATTCAGAGATTTAAATGTGACTTATATGTGTATAACTTATTCTGAAATGGGATGTTAAAATCGGATCCCTTATAGTTGTAGAAGTAATTTAAAGGATGTTGTTTGATCGGGGGAAGAAAGATGATGAAGTTTATATATATATATATATATGAAGGTTCTACCATCGTCTATGCCTTTAACACTCTTAATGCCTTTGCCCCCTAATCAAACATTAAACCAGAATGAAGCACTGTTTTTCAATCCAGAGATTTCCCTTTCCCTTTTAGAGTATCAATATTTGATGTTTTCTGCCCACACACTACATGCTATTGATATTAGTGGATCACTTTTGCATAATTATTTAATGTTTTTTTCTATATATATATATGCATTATTAATATTCCAATTTTACAACCTTGAAGGTAATGCCACTTGAACTGTGACTGATACGTATGAAGTGTAGATGAAAATTGTTAAATATACCACTGAAGACAATGTTTATCAAATGAAATTTACTGCAGTTAGTTTAGCTTAGCAGTCATTGCCATTTAGCAGACACTTTTCAGTTAGTGTGATTCACAGTACACTATCGATTTTGTTTTTTTTTCCAGATTGTAATTTTTATATTTATGTTCCTGTCTTTGTTGGGATATTATGTATTGAGTGTAGTTTAAAAAGCATTCTCAATTTACATTGTTGTTCATTAGCAGTTCTTAATCTTCGGTTTAAGTTCTTTTGTTAGGGTGTGTAAAGGGCTGTTAAGCGTCAAAGGGATGAGAATTCCAGAGTCATTTATCTAATGGGTGCATTAGGCCTGTTATTGTAATGAAAGTTGAGTTGCACAGTCACGCCATTAATGCATTATTATTCTGAATAAGATTTGACTGTTTTATTCCATTGATTTGCTAACATATGTGCACACTAATGTATCTATGTTTGTGAGTTGAATGGCTCAAAGGAGTAGGGGAAATAAACTTTTACTGATGGTCATTACAGTGTTATTTTATTTTATTAATATTTTGAATGAGTTTTCATTGTCTGTTTTCAGTTGTCATTTTAATTTTAGTAATTTTGTCATATTTAAAAAAAAAAATGTTTCTGTTTAGCTTTAATTTTTTAGTACTTCAATTTAAACTTATTTTTTCCATTTAAGTTTGTTAAGCTTTAGGTTAAGTTTACATTTTTTGTCTAATATTTATTAATTTAGTTCTGCTTAATTCAATAACATTGTTTAATAAATTTAGGTTTTAGGGTCACGCTTTAGTTTAGCGTCCAATTCTCTCTATTAACTAACTATTCACTACATATTTTCCCTCAATAAACTCCCTAATTACTGCTTATTAATAGTTAGTAAGGTAGTTGCTAAGATTGGGTATTGGATTAAAGAATATGGTCATGCAGAATAAGGCATTAATCCTAGTACTATGAATTCTGATAATAAGCAGTCAGAATTAGACCCTAAACTGAAGTGTTATTAGTTTTATTTAACACTTTTTTCAAATATTTTTCCTGTGATTTTGTTTTTAAGACCCACACTATAGCATATTCTAAATGTAAATAGATTATATAATCTGTGTATATCATTCTGCCTGACATATTTTGTGTTCAATATCACAAAGGTCATACAGGTTTAGAACAACCTGAGGATGAGTAAATGATGACATAATGTTCATTTTTGTTTGGACTATAAATTTAAATCGCATCAAGCACTACTACTGATCTCAGAAGTGTTTATTCCCGTCGCCAGAGTAACCGTGTGGGCGGTGGCGTTGAGTTGACGTTCGAGAGCTGGGCCAACCAATCAGCTGAAAGAAAAGCTCGCTGACGTCACCCTTAAAGTGAGAGACCGTTTTTTTTTTTACTAGTAGTCAAGAGCTTGGAATATCACAACAACAAAAATGTCCCAGTTATTATTTGTATTATCTTGAAGAGCGTCAGTGAACTATCGTACATCGGCTGGAAGAGTGGCTTGTGTGGCGGGCTCACTTACGGCGGGCTCTCCCTTGAAGGAGCGGGTAGGGGAGAGGAGGATGGTCTCGCTCACTCCGGTGAGTAATGCTATGAATGCTCGCACTGCACATTCTTGCTTTGCCGTCCCGCTAATTTACTCATCCGATTTGGAAGCTTCCAGACGTTTCACTTATTACATAACGTCGTACAGAGTTGTGTTGCGTGGAAATGTATGGAATTACTCTGTTCTGCAGTGGTAAATCGCGAGTTGGGTCTTTATTTCTCCAGAACCAGTCCCGCAGATTTAATGTATTCATATGAATGGAGAGCCTTTTTGTGTTAGACAAAAACGTGAAGTATCGTGTCAGTCGGTTGCAGTCTCTCGCTGTTTTTAAGCAAACATAAATATACACTTGACATTTATTCAAAGTGCTCGTGTTATGCTTTCTTTATCTAGTACTTGGTGAACTTTAGTGATGTAACGCTGTACACTGCAGCCATCAGCGCGCGACCAATCACGTGACACTAATATGACACTGGGCAGTGTAACATTTTGTTTCTGTTACTCTGTGTTTTCACAAACCTCGAGTTTACCTAATTGATTAAACTTAACTTATTAATAAACTGTGCAAATTAGTGTCATGTATTATTAATTACAACTTATGTACCACACAACCAGGAGTAGCCTTGTAAAAAATGTTTGAATGTGAATTTATTTTATTTCTTCAAAATCTTATTGTTTTTTTGTTTTTGTTTTTAAATAAAAATAGGATTGAACAAAGATTAAGCAAAAAGGGATAGTAAATATGCTGATATTTGCCATAATTATGAGATTATACATCCTTAATATTATCAAACCCAAATATGTTTGTTTTAGTAGAGTTACAGTAAGTCATGGGTGTGGGTGGTTACTTTTGAAGGTTACAATCTCCCATAATTACTGAACTATTAAACTCTCCCATCATTACTCTTACACTCCCATATTTATCCTGACTGGCTTTTCTTGACCTTTGCCATGTCAGTTACTCTATTAGTGAGGTATAAAGCGCAGTTAAACGAGCCATAGACTGAAAAGAACTGTCATATTATTATTTGCTATACCTAATTTAAGTATCACAATAATTTAAGATCTAGCATTTTTAATTGAATAAATTAGAGTTTATGTAGTTAGAGGCTAACTATATAAATACAATATAATTGTTTTTATATATAAATGTTATTTGTATATAGATATAAACATAATTATTCTAAAAATATTATAAACAAAAAATAATTGTTTAAAAAAAATCATAAAAGCATTTAATATGTTTATATAAATGCATTTTAACTGTATGTAATTATTATAATAATATTATAAAACCAGTCCTGCCCATAAAAAGTCTTAATGTGATTCCTTTAAGTACAAATTGGAATGCAGGAGTGTTGAATGACCCACGGAGGTCATAGGCAATTGCTATATTTACCAGCTCAGTAATATGATCTCTAGCATTCTGGATCACTGTGCTCATGCAATCCCTCCCTAGTCTTCTCACTCTGGGGCTACAGCCTTTAAAGCGACACGCTGTCCATGGAAAATGCTACCGGTGAGCCTTTTCTCAAATTTACTCTCTCTTTTCTTTAACTTTAAGCTGTTTAGACTGGTATCCAATGCTATGAGGTCTGTGGGGGAGAGCGCGTGACATTCTCAAGTCATCATTTATTATGTTCTCTATTGTTAGTCGTTCAGTCTAACCAGGATCTGGATTCTAATGGAAGTCTGGCATTTAAACTTTAAACTGATGCCTGGAAATACTGAATGTTAACTTAGGTTTAAAAGAGGCTCTCATTTATAGCATTTATTTAGGAGCATTTATTGAATATTATATATGCTTTTATATTTCTTGTGTCCCATAGGATTTATATTGGCCCATTTCATTATTATTTGTCTAATACTTATTTTATTTTGTATTTTATTATATTATATTGGCCAAATTTTTCTAAACGCTCCTCTGTATTTTTTTGTTGTCTTTTTAGGTTTGAGCAGTGAACAGAACAGTGTATGTGAGGAATAATGAACCACCACCTCTGTTTTTCCGTCCGCTAGAACTGAGAACAGCTCTACTTACAGTAGGTACCCCTGAACCTAACACCCACCTGCTAGCGGAGCACACTCCGCACACATGATACCGAAAGAGAGCCGTGATACTTAAAAACAAAATTCAGAGTTGCAGTTTGTCTCGGGAGATTATAGGGCGTGTTAATCCAATGTAAGTTATTGGGTTCATCCTTTGAAATTGAAAAACACCAAAGCAGTTTTGTGTGTCTAAACACCTGATTTGCAATTTTAGTTTACATGTTAATCCCCATGTTGTCAATTTCACTGTCTCGTTTTCATAGACAGTGGCTGTAAAGTCAGTCTGTTATAAAATCTGTGTTCCACATTCAATAATAAGGTTGTCATGATTTAAAAAACTAGAATGATGCCTTTAAATTTGCAGTCTAGTGTTGTCTTTCTAGAATGAATAACCCTCGCTAAACCTGTGCGTGTTTGATTTGCGTAAAGTCCTGTTTCATGACTGGATAGCTGCAGATATAAAAAGTAGATTTGAGTTTGTTTTGGCAGACTGAGTATTGATGAGAGGAAAGTCTTCCCAAATTGCCTTTGGTCAAGGGGGGGTATGAGGGCTGAGGCGTCAGTTTGGTCACTGAGCTCTTATCTGCTCACATTTCAGAGTAAATATAGCTGTACCCAAGACTTTGCCTCAAGTCTTCAGCATATTGTTTGTGTTGATAACAGAGAGCAGTTCTGATACTGCACATATGATGCTGTTTCTGCCTCAGAGTAAAAAATAAAGCAGGTAAATTCATTTTGAGACTGTTTACATTCAAAGTCACATTGTAGGATATTATGTCACAATTAATAGAAACAGTCACAATTACACAATTTTTTTTTACTCTGAGGTAGAAACTGGCTTTCATAGCTTTCCAAATGTGGAAGAGCTAAAAGTAGGTAATCTGACGTGTTATGTGTGAATGTTAAGGAGCAGTGGTGGTGTGCAAGTAATGACAGCACATCTATCAGCGTGAATGCAAGTGCGGATGTCTGTCAGGCATCACGGGCTGACAATTCCCCACCTGTCACATGACACTCCCACAGCTTAGAGACTGACCACTGACTAAACCCCCATTTCACACTAGACTTGACTTCCTTCATGCTGAACCAATGGTCTTTGGGAAATGTTTGTATTGTAATACAAAAAAAAACCCTCCTTGTCCAAACTTATTCTTCTAGAATGATTGTTTCATTCTGTGAAGGATGTTTATTTATTATGAAAGTTTCTTTATTAGTAATTCATTTTTCATTGCAAATATTTCTCACAGAAGATGATGACAGGCAACAGAGCCTGCTTCAATGATTTAACTAAATCCAGTACCTGAAGTGTATTTATATTTATAACTGAATGACATACAAAATCTTCCAAAAGTTTTGCGGCTGGTCAGTAAGATATTTTAAGGAAATTAATACTTTTATTCAGCGATGATGCATTAATCTGATCAAAAGTGACAGTTAAGACTCATATTGTCTCAAAAAAATCAAATAAATGCTGTTCTTGAACAATTATGCAAAATGGTTTCCACAAAACTATTATAGTTCACCCTAAAATTATGTAAGTCATCATTTACTCACACCGCTGTTGATCTAATGCCATATGCCCGTCTTTTTTTATGGACTTTAAGGTTTAATCCCTGAATCCTGTGAAGAAGATGGCAATGGATTCAACTATTTTCTGTTGTTTTGTAACAATCTCGACACACAAATACTAAAGGTCTTCTAATATCTCTATTTAGACAAGATTTTTGTGGTATTACGGCGGTTTGAATATAAATGAGGTTGCTCAACATCATTTGGTAGGGTTCTTGTGGCTAATGTTATTATGGGCAAAGAGAGGGAACACAATGTGAAAGCAGCGGAAAACTGTCTTAAGAGTTCTCGTCTGGTGAAAGCATGTTAGCGTCGGCCTGCCATGTGCTTTGGACTGCCTCCAGTGTGCTACCTACCCCAGATCTACGTGTTGAATTATTGATGCGTCTGTGAACGCTGTACTCAGAGAGAGAGAGAGAGAGAGAGAGAGTGCACAGAGAGACAGATTAAAGAAATAAGAGCCATCTAACTGAACCCAACACGGATCAACAACACCAGATACTTTTATTTATTCAGACGCTGCACTGCCTTGTGAACAAGACCCCGTCTCTCCACAAGAACAAACTGTGCCACCTTAAAGGGATAGTTCACCCAGTAATGAAAATTCTGTGCCAAGTTGTGCCAATCCTGTATGAATTTCTTTTTTCTCCTGAACTCAAAAGAAGATATTCTGATTAATTTTCATTTCTGGGTGAACTACCCCTTTAACACACCCGGCCCTAGGAGCTCTCGTTTCATTCAAACAGCGGGGTCCTCAGTGCTCCACTCGGGCTGTAGCACCAAACCGGGCCTCTTTAAAAACAATGGCACATTTTGTTCCGCAGCTTCATTCAGAGTCCTATGCTAGCAGCGAAGCCCCGTAGGTTGTGTAATACGCACCCCTCGCAGTGTGTGTTGTGTTTAGACAAGAGTCACATGCTGCTATTCATCGAATACGTTTTCAGGATCAAGCGCACAGAACACAAGAGACCTCGGGGCATGACACAGAGTCATTCAAAATTCATAACAGGTAGTGTTTAAATCCTACCATTTTTGACTAAAATTGCCCAACTGAAGAGAGACGTTCTTCCCCTTAGGCTGAAGTGCACGCGTAATGAAACCGCCACTGAACGTGTGTTTAAAGGGTTTTTGAAGAATTTTGGAGCTTGTTGTATGTGCTAAAAGAATAAGGTCTAGTCAGTCAGCGTAGATGTCAGATGGTGCCACTTCAAATTATCATGCATATTTCTGCTATTTTTACATTTAGATGATCTTTGCCATCATCTGTAATGCATAGTTAATATTTAACAACACTAATAATGTAATATTATATAATATTATAATAACACTATTAATATAATCTTCAGAAAATCTCTAAACGAATAATTATTTTTCATACAGTAGATTGTTATGTTGTGATGTGCAAATTCAAAAAATGTAAAACAATTGATTGTAGTTTTTAGTGTGTTTATTTACCTGTTTATTGAATGAAGGCAGATCTGAATGTCAGCTTGCATGGAGTGTTTAAGCGGACTAAATGATGGGAGCAGTCCAGCATCACCAGAGAGAAGTCTGTCATTTCACCACAAGATCGAGTTGACATTTTGATAAAAAAAAATTACAAGGTCAAAAAAATAAAAATGAAACCTATGCATGGATGAATCACTCACAATAGAGGTAACATGTATTCAGAAGATAGATTGGAGGAATTTTTTAATTCAAGCCAAATTTAACATGAAAATAATGATGTGTTTATCTGTATTGGCCAAAATTTTGCTGAAAACCCACACATTTTCTTATTCCGCTTCTACTTTTGTTCACAGAGTCCATGCAGCCAGAAATTCTTCACCTCCGGCTGAACTCCCAGCATGTCTCGTGTCTCCTCTACGGCGAAGCGCTATGGCGGCTCTTCTTATACCAGTCACTACAGCTCATATGGCTCCTCCCTGACCCCATCACTGGGCTCCTACGAGAGGGACAAGCTGCCCTACAAGAGCTCCTCGACAGGCTTCTCCTCGTCCAGCTACCTTAGCTCAAGCGCCAGCCGCTCCCGCAACTACAGCTCATCGTCCGAGCCGGACCGCGGTCGGCCTATCCCTCGCGCAGATTTGCTGGCCGGCCGGCGCAGTGAGAGCCTGAGTCGCACGCCGGCAAAGGGCTATGGCTTGGGTCTCAATGGAGGCTCAGGATACAGCAGCTACAGCTACTCTCCAGCCCACACCAGCTACCTCTCCACCTCACCCGTGTCCTCCAGCATCTCCCTCAGTCGCAGGAAGTCGGTGAGTCAGAGCGATTTGACGCACGATCTGTCAGCCTCTGGGCCTGAGTGAGACCTCCAGTGGCAGTGGCCTGAAGCAGTCCTACCGTAGCCGAGGTACTGACGCATCTGACTCCTACAGCAGCACTCGCCCCAGCTATGGCCTCTCACGGAGCTCCACGCAGGAAGGTTTTGGTGGCAGTGGCCTGAAGAGCAGCAGCAGCCGATTCTCCTCTAGCTGTCGCTCCACTTCACCAGTCAGAGAGGTAACAGCCTGTTATGAATTTTTTTTTTTTCGTTGGATTCTATTTCCATAACACACTTATATTAGGTTTGCGTTTTTCACCGATAATCAAATTTACATTGCGGTCCTTTTTCAAATGTCACACAAGAGCCCTTCCTCTCAGAGTGTTTATGCTGAAAGGCTCTAAAACTAAGGAATGTGTAACATTCAGCTTTGTTTCAAATGTCTCTTTTTATATAAGTGAACACATCTTAGGAAGCTGCAAATGATTGATTGGTCACATGTATTTGGAATACCATACCATTTACTGTGCTTTGGCCCAAATAGTTAAGCCCAACAAACAAGCACAGCAAACCTTTTTTAATTGTTCACAATTTTTTATATTTCTTCCCCAAACTGTGTAGCCATATTATAATGTAACGTTCCCTACGCGGCCTTTCATTTCTGTGTGAAAAATTAACTAAAAAGAATATCACCTGTGATTTCCAACATCTTTCTTGATATGAGACATTTGTACTCAAAAATTAATCAAAGGGGAATTTCCCTTTTACAAGGTGTATTATAAGTCTCTGGTGTCCTCGGAATGTGTCTGTGAAGTTTCAGCTCAAAATACCCCACAGATTATTTATTACAGCTTGTCAAATTTGCCCCTATTTGGGTGTGAGCAAAAACAAGCAGTTTTTGTGTTTCCCTTTAAATGTAAATGAGTTGGTGCTCCTGGCTCCAGAAGAGGGCGGAGCTTTAACAACTCACACTTCAGTTGCTCAACAACAACAACAACAAAGCTGGAGACTCTCAAGCAGTCAAAATGACGATTGTCAGTAACCGTGTTCAGCCTTACGTTGTTTAAACAGGAGTCGGACACTGATGGAGAGACTCAGGACTTTTAAAATTCAACTGCACGTTTCTGAACAGTTAGTGGATACATTTATGTAGTTGCTGTGGAGTTGATTTAACTCATCGACTAGCACAGGGGTGGCCAACGTCGGTCCTGGAGAGCCACAATCCTGCAGAGTTTAGCTCCAACCCTGATAAAAACTCTCCTTCCTGTAGCTTTCTAGTTACCCTTAAGACCTTGATTAGCTTGTTCAGGTGTGTTTGATTAGGGTTGGAGCAAAAATTTGCAGGATTGTGGCTCTCCAGGACCGACGTTGGCCACCCCTGGACTAGCATGTACCATCAAGTTAATCTTTTGTGCAAATCCAGCATTGAATTGACTCTCATTTGTGAAGCAGTCTGGGGTAGAATGACGGCATGGTAACAACGCTATACTTAATCAATTCTTCTCTAAAGCAGCCCAACATGGCCTCGCCCTCTTTGTTGCGTGTTCCCGGGGCCAGGGTTTATGTAAATTTTGGGGTTTGTGATGTCACTAACCTGGGAAGAAGCTTGTTGTAGTCCCTACCAGCCGTTTGTTGTAGTCGTTAAAAAGCATTTTCTGTAAAAGAAAATATATTCCCTTTGCGTTGAACACTGAGCGCCGTAACTTTACTGATGTTCGTTATGCTCAAACAGCAACATTACACACTAACAAAAGTTTAAACAGGGAAATCATAATCAAGGACCCCGTTAAAAGTGCAAAATAGTACTTTTTAGCAGGTCATGTGACAACAGTGCCGCATACTACTGTTTATACTACAGCCGTTTTATTAATAATGCCAGTCTGTCTCAAACAGAGAAACATCTTAAACCCAACACTAAACAGTTCCTGTCACGTTTTCTACTACTTACTCATTGTGCCAAGATTTTTTATATAACATGTCTGTTAGAATGTAGGCTGATCCACAACATTAAGTAACCTCTCTTTTAAGCTTACTGTGTCCTGAAAACTTTTTTTTTTGCCTTACAAAAAAATAAAATAAAAATAAACACATACACATTAGAGGACATACCAGCACAGTATGAGGTAAATAGTATGCTAGTATGTTATTCTGAACATATGCTGCTGAAGTAGATTAATAGATCTTCTAAAGATTCATTGAAAAGTCAACTTACATTATGACACGCTAAACAAGGCGCTGTGGAATACATTTTGTGGCTATTCTTTTAAGTGTATTGCTGTTTATGTCATTAATTTAGCTAATTCTCAACAAGGGAGTCCAGGCTAAATGAGGAGCGCTGAGTAGTAAGGTCTGTCTGACTTTAAAATGATTAGTCTAGACTACTTTAGTGTACACACAAGAGTTTCAGAAACTAATCAGCTCAAAAAGTTGTCCTTTTTTCAACTTTATTTAATTACTGCATTAAAGCTTCAGATATCCAGGTCATTTATGCCTTGTTACTCCAGGCTATTTGTGGACTGATGCAAGAATTAGAGAATATGCTCTTTCAGCGCTTCCCTGAAGGCTTTAAGACAGCCAGATTATCACCAAGCAGACCATTATTTACTACTTTTGTAATGGAGGAAAGTAGTTGTTCTTGCTATTTTGAATTATAGGATATAGGATAAAAAGCCTCTCACTGCATTCTCAGTGTTGCCACAAGAGGTGCTGTACTTTCTTGACAAAAAAAAGTACTCTTATTCTGGTTAAATGGATTTGAGCTTCAGTTGAATTCATTTTTTCCTCCTTAAATTAAAATTTGAACTTCAGACCTAGTTCCTGTTTGCTACTTGAGTTCAAATTCAAAATTCTGATTCAGTGATTCAAATTTTGAATATACTATTCAAATATAAAGACATTCTTAATTCAATTTTGAATCATGCACAACTCTGAACTACTGCCATGGTTAAAGTTTGTAAAGCTGTTAACTTATTGTTTATTATGGTTTATTATTTTTATTGTAAAATCTGATGTAGTGGCACAGAAATCTGAAGGTAATTCTATCAGCCTCTTGAGCACTGACGTTTACAACCACCACAGTAATGCAAGAATGCACGACAGCCATACAGGATTGCACATTTGCAGTGCCTTATTTCTGGCTTAATATGTTCATGTATTTATCCTAGTTGATCCAAAAGTATTTTTGCTGACCAGATCAGTTTTATGAGTGTGAGGAATAACACTGGCTGCAGCCGGTTTATGATTGGCCCCATCTCCATGTACCATTAAACTATCTTGTGGTTTCCCAGCCGATGGTAGTTTAGTGTTACTGAGAGTCTTTTTCATGGCTGGGCCAACATTAATACAGTTTCCCCCACCACAGTCTGTCTCTTTCCATTCAGCGGTTTTATTAATCATGCCAACTGAGATACTTTTTACTTCTTAAGCCCAAGAGTAAACAGTTCCTGTCACGTTTTCTACTTCTTACTCATTGTGCCAAGATTTTTTATATAACGTCTGCTAGAATGTAGGCTGATCCACAACATTAAGTAGCCTCTTTTTTAAGCTTACTGTGTCCTGAAAACTTTTCACATCTGTTTTGATGAGTCTGGACCTACTGGATACAGCCGACTCCTTTTTTTGGCACTAGGTTATTGGCAGCAGCAGTGTAACTCAGAGACCGCTGAGAAATCAGAACTTCTTATTGTCTACACATGAGGTCTTAAAAGAGGAAACCAAGTGAAGAGTGAATTCACCTTCTGAATAAAAATATGTGTGGAGGTTGGCAGCTGAGGTTTGAGGTTTACTCACTGCAGAGTTGAATTTCACTCACCATTTTAATCACCACATGTCCTCTTTTATCATGAGAGCATCCAAAATTTGTGCTGCTGTTTACATGGCATTTTATAACAGGTCACCTGCTATGTTAAAGGGTCTTTACACATTTCAGCAGTTTGTATTAAATTAAACTTTAGTGGTGCCCTGATGCGCATCAAGTGTTTTGGCTGAAAGCCTGGATAGATCTCTGGCACTCATTCAAAGTGTCAAATTACAGATTTCAAGAAATGTATTAATGCCTTTTACCTTTTCACCCTTGTTGTGTTCTGTAGCGTGTCGAGGAAATGTTTTATTTGCTGTTTGTTGTGTACATAGAGAGTCATAAGACTGGAAGGGATGGAGTGATCCTTCTCCCTCTCTGAAATGACACTTCAGCAGAAAGTCAGCTAACTTCCTGTTTCTATGTAAACACAGATTAACACGCTCAGCATTCTACAGTTTTCTTTACTATTAAACCAGCTTTGGTGAAATATGGCATGATTAAGACAGCCATAAAGAAAAACATTTCTGCATCACAACTAGATTCACTAAACGACATGATTATTTAACACAATTATTGGTGGGTGATATGATCAAAGTCTTACTTCATGATATGAGTTACTGTAATTTTAAATAGTGAAATTTCACAATTATCGATATTCAGCAAAAACTAATGCTAGGTTAACTAATGTAATAAGATCCTCTAAACAGTCAGCAATACAATAAGAACAAACAAAACTGACAAACAAACACAACAGAACAAAAATACAAATAAAAATTAAACAGTGATTTAGGTTTTTCGAGATGTACTAACAGCATACAACAGAAAGTGAATAAAGTAATCAAATGTAAAATAACACTGCTATATGCATTAAACATAGACTAATACTTATTACAACTACAAACGCTATTCATTCAAGAGCAGTGAATGATTTTATTCTTGTCCTTTGTCGTTGGTTTAAAATGAATGACAGACTGCAGCAGGTTTATTAGACTGCTGTCACTTTAAGAGCTGCACTGATCCAATATACTGATACACACGCGTGTTCTCTTTACATTCACTTAAGACACAAGAGTGACTGTGTTTACGAGGATAGTCACCAAAACAGCATTTAGACATCGTTGTGTCAAGGCTATTTGACCATTTTAGCTCGAATCCGAAGCGCTGAGTGTACTTTGCTTATGCATGTTCCGCCTCGTCTCGGAGTGTGCGCTAAAAAGCCGCCTAGGGAACAGTATCTCTTTCGCGGCTCAATGCAATTTTAATAACACTGTTTAATATCATGCATGTCCCGCAGTTTAGCAACAGTAGACTGCATTTTACAACACTCACTTATTCAGCTGAAGTGGATGTTAAGTTTGGCTTAAAAAGAAAGAAGCGCACCGCTGTGAAGGAAAGGATGGTGCGCTGGGAGGAATGTGGCTGCGGCACAATAATCATTTTATGTCGATTATCTTGTTTTCATAATCGCTGGAAGCCAAAATCGAAAAGTCAATTACAATTAATCGCACAGCCCTACTAAACTAAATGCAAAGTGAGATTTAATGTATTGTATCAATGAAAGAGTCTTTGTGACATCCAACTGCAATATCTTACTAACTAAAATGATGAGAGATGCTTGTAGAGTGTGGCCTTCAAAAGTGATTCTTCTCAAGTAGGTAACTTTCATGTTACATTACGTGTGGCTGAAGTGTTTTCGCCGTATCTGGGTTGCAGCTGGTGACATTTGACCTTCCATCTCATAAGCATAACAGCCTCAGTCTGGTGTTCTCTTTGGGGGTTTATTGTGTTTCATTGCCCTGTTCCAATTTCTCTGCCACTTTAACAGGCAAGTTTAATGCTTCTCTTTAGTACTTTAGTGAGGCCGACCGCTTAGCTGAGTTGAGTATGGAGCCAAGTCCAAAAGATTAGACATTGTCCCACTTTTTGTTGCTCTCACCAATGTGGCTAGTTCTGTTTTAAATCTGATTATGTGGCCTCAGATTGAGAATGTAGCAAATTACCAGTCTTTTTCCCCCATTTGTTCATGTAGCGGTGCATAACACTATATGAACATTTACAGCAATTTGTTTTTAATTTGCATATCTTGTTGGTAAAGTTGTATGACAGTTTAAAGTGATAGTGATTGGCTAATCTGTGGAGGTTCATTTTATATAAAGTTAAATCTATAAGTAAAACTTACAGTATCTATCACAAACATTGCTGATGAATAAATAATGACAATATTGATATTGTCAATGTCAGTCATACTAATGAAAAGTGTTCAAGCAGCCTACTGTTGCTATGGTTACTTTCTCGGGCATGCAACTTGAAGGGATCATTCACCCAAAAATGAAAATCCTGCCATTGTTTATTCACCATCAAGTTGTTCCAAACCGGTATAATTTTTCACACACACACAAATATATTTTGAAGAATGTCAGTAACCAAGTCCCATTGACATCCATATTTTTCCTCCAATGAAAGTCATTGGGGCCCATCAACTGTTAAAATTACTCATGTTCTTCGAAATATCTTCTTTTTTGTTCAGCAGAAGAAAAAAATTAATACAGGTTTAGAACAACTTCAGGGTAAGTAAATTGATTGCAGAATTTTATTTTGGGGTGAACTATTCCTTTAATGTATGCTTGCTACAAAAAACATATATATATAAATATATATAAAAAGAATATTAACTTTTTGAAGTCCTGTTAGCTTTAATTAAGGAGGGTAATTCAGAGCCCCACCACCAAACTGCGCCTGAGATGTTTTTTCGATGTAAGAAATGTTGAAGCTGATTCAGAGTGTCCCGTTTTTAGAGCTGTGAAAGGTTGTTTGAAAGTGGTCCATTTAAAATGAGTAATAAGTCCTTGAGGGCCACATGATTATTGTAAATCTCTGTCATTGTGGCGTGTTTATCCCGCTGCCCTCAGTGACGTCGTACTCGCGCATCAAGCTCGTGCGCGGAGCTCGTGTGGGCGGGACTGGCGCTAGTGAAAAGAAATGGACCCGCGCGCTGGCTTCAGCCTCCAGCCTGAAATCTGACAGCTTCAACTCAATGCCGTCTCTCTTCTTTGAGAACTCGTCTACTTTGACACGTGTAGGAATTGTTCTTTGCATTTGGGAACAACTTTTTGTTTTTTCTATTGTGAAAAGTGCTTTAATTGTAGTGAGTCGGTCAGCGCGCGATGCTCTTTATTCGTCCCCAGTGCTGCTCCGCACCGCTGTAGAGGTCGTTTCCTGATCAAGTTGCGTACCTGAATGACTTGATACTGGAATATTTGATGCAAGAAAGTCCATAGTGGCGATTTCTTAAAATTGGTGTTTATTCACCACAGAAGGATTTGATTATGCCCATCATGCGACATTCATACACAGTTACAATACCAGAGGAACCACCTGCGACTGCGTTCCCACTTCTAAGACAGGACATGCGGAGGAAAAACTCCATGTCCGGCTCCATGCTGGTCTCTACATTCGTTGGGCTTCTGATTAATCATGCCAAGGTATGAACACTCGCTTCTGAGACTTGCAGTTTGAACATTTATTCCTTTAAACTCAGTACTATCTATTTTTATGCTACTAGTATTTATTATTAGGCCTGTTTATCATTTTCACCACTACTTTTTCATAACAATTCTATTGTTACAGGTAAATGTACCGCACAATTTCTGATTCTATCTGTATCTGTTCATTAGGTACTAGTGCTTATTTCTTCAGGTAGCTAACATATAAGTCCACCCAGTTGGTATTTGTAAAACGAAAATAGGCATCCCTATAAGTACTAATGTATAAGTTATATAAAATAGATGCTAGTTAATTAAATGTTAAAGCATGAATGTGGCTTATTGAGGCCCATTGAATAAGCCTTAAAAAGTAGTTCACGGTGTGATGTCATGGATATTGCACTAACCACCATCAGTAAGCTCTAAGTCACTGTAAGGGATCAGTATTGTGACAGGTCACTGCTTGTGTAATGGTGCATTAATCTTTCCTGCATTTGTGATAAATTGATAAATCAGTCTTATTGATCCTATAATAATTTTTTTCCCGTTTCAATGAGATTGCCTTATATTGAGTGTAACAGAAAGCACACCATTATTTCTTTGCAGTGAAGCAGTAACACGATGCAAATCAGCGTCAGCCTCCATGCAGCTGATGTATGACGCATGATGCAGTTCAGAATGGCCGTTCATTGTTACGTAATGAGCAGAAATCCCATTAGAGCTCACTCCTGCATCCGGCAGCGCTCAGTCTAACCCCATGCCACCGAGGTCAGGACCGGCCTGGCGTACTACCGGCTTTGCCGCTGAGCCTCCATTATCTGCCTCGCGATTAGTTTCAGCCTCACGGAATATGCTTTAATATTAATCAGGACACTTATATATTAAAGGACCTATATATTTAGTGCCTAAAGGTTACATAATAATAAAGCGTTTTTTAAATGAAAGTGTTTTTTTTCTCCTTCTACAGCTGCAATGATTGGACTGACAATTTGTACAGATTTATTAAACGGCACGATAGAACAAACATGATTCTCCTTGATCATGATATGAAAAACATGATTGTATACATGATTCTCTCCATGTTCCTACTGGAAGTCACTTTTATTGGTCACCCCTTTTTGACCTGGCAGCAGTGTGTGACATGCTTTGTGATTGTAAAGGACATGGTGTACCAGCGGTGCCTTTATCTTTGTTTGTTGAAACAGGACTGTCTAGATGGAGTGTTTTGTACCAGTATAGCACGTAGACATAGCTTCGGTGCATGGGACAGAACCCATATTACACACACTTGTCAGTCATGCAGATTCTGTCCTCTACTGTGGTGGAAAAAATTATGGCAAAGGAGCACGAGTTTGCCTAGGAAATTCAGGTCTTGAAACAAGTCTTTCTTTTTCTTTTTTTTTAAACAGAAAAAGTGTTTCAAGGAAAACCTCAGCCAAACAGCTGAGAGATGTGTGGAATTCTTTGGCTGGGAGTGTAGGACGGGAGACAAAGTTGACATAAAACAAAGACAGTATAAACTCTAAACAGTACCTTCATCTTTAAACCAGCTACCAGAGCACTTGAACTAGTATTTATGTGGGTCAGTGTACACTGATGTCTGAAGGCCGTCAGTCTGGAAGTTTTATCTGGGCTTTTGCTCTACATTTTCCTTTCGCAGCAAGCTGTTATAAAAGCAGGATTAGTCTTCCCTCACCTCTGTAACGGGGAGTACGGTGAACAGAACACTGTGACCCACTTCCACAGTCTCCGGCCACCAGAGAAATGGAGAAAAAGAGTGTTATAGAGCAGCATTTGACATCAATCACTCTCTATACACAACATTTAAGGCAGAAACCTATATCAAGTAATTGTATTATGTTATAATGCTTTAATTAGACATAGAAATCATAAAACTTCAACTAATGCATTGAAGTTCCTCACCCAATGTTTACAGCTTAGCCTTGCTGGAGCAATTTCAATAGGGATTTCGTTATGACTTGTATCATTTGGGCTGGTATTCTTTTAACAGGTGAGAAACAGGCTTTTTGAGGCACTTTTTTTACACTTTGACCACATGTTGTAAACTTATGAGAAGGTTATTAGGTGTACCGCTATATTGAGAAACAACCACAAGTTCTTTGGCAACAACAACAGTATCGTCTCATTTAACACAGCAGAGTTAATTACAACTGCCTAAAATAGACCTACTTCATACAAATATTCTCTTGACAGGCAACATTCCCCATTTTAGGTTCATATTGACTTCTCAGTTTTATAATGGTATAAGGTTTGACGCTGAGATTTGCAGATGTGCGGATGGTCATGTTTTCATAGGGGCTTATGGTTTAATGCATGTAAAAATCCTGTGAGAAGATGTGGCCATCAGAGATGGCTGCCGGGATCAGTGTTGCCGTGACAATGACAAATCAGCCAATGAGCGGACATCCCGTGTGAAATGATGCTATTTTTGGCAGTGCTGATATTACTTGGCAGAGTAGGATAAGTGAGCTGGTGAACCTATTCCTGTGAAATGGGCGTTCAACAAGTATTTTTCATGGAAACTTGGATTTAGATAATACCCAGTTAATGAGTTTGTTAAACATTACTGGTGTGATATATAAACAGTTTGTTCCCCGAATATTGTTCCCTCAGAGGCCAGGACAAATGTGGTCAGTGTGAACATCCTGGCCAGCATCGAGTAAGTTCGTCAGAGTTCCAGCACAGGGCGCATCATGTTTCCCCTCCCGTGCTTTGGCACGACAGAAAACAACACAGTGTCAGATTACTGACCGGTCCACTTTAGCACTCTAGCACCTCTACCAAACACAGATTATATGGAAACATGGATCTCATTTCGTGGAACAATTGAGAAACTTGTCTTAAAGTGCGGTCACATTTAAAAAGTTGCTTTTTGAAATCCAGTCATTTTAATAGGAATCAATGCGATCAGGTGTTTTGCACAAGGGCGAACAATTTCTCCATGGAGATTTCGCCCATACTTAAGTCGGTCATGTGAATTCGTAACATTGACCAAAAGAAAGGTTTGATAGTGACTTCTGTGTTAGCGGTGCTTGGTGCATCAGATCACAAAGTTGTGAAATTTTGACTGATTTGGCCACACCTAAGAGAATAGGTGCTTTTTACAGCTTGCTTAAAACTGCTGACATCTAGCCTATAACCTGTGCTAATGTTCCGTCTCCTCTGTTTTTCAGAACTCAAAGAGTGCCCAGGGCCTGGTGGGGCTTCGTAATCTGGGAAATACGGTAAGTGTTTTGAGCTGGACTACCTGTTTGTTCAACAGTGAGAGACGTGTTGAAGCTGCTTGTGATGCAGAAATGGCAAGCTTCACCTTTAGAATGTGATAACTGAAATTCCCGTTCACACACTCTAGAAAATCAATTCGAAATCCTTCAAAATATCTCCATTGAAGAGTGTGAGGTCTGCAGTGTTGACCAATGTCCTCATTCACACTTATGTTCTATTTATATATTGTATATAGGCACGTCCAACATTCTAGAAATAGATCAAAACTGTGAAATCTCACGATATCTGGTTAGCAAAACTAAACTGCAAGAAGCAGAAATATTTTCATATCGCTTTCACATTCCTCTGTCTATTTCCATTCTGTCAGATTATTTTTCATGATGTCTCTTCACTCTCGCACTCACTTAGCTTGCTTTTGCCAAGCAACAGTATGTGTACAGTCCAAAAATAAACCCTTACACATTGCAGTGAAGTCTGCTGCTGCTATGAAACTCTAGACTATGTGTCACTTGTTTTGTAGCTACTTTTGCTTTTTTAATTTCTGCTTAGTGAGCATGTACTGTCATTTTGTAGATTTTTGTCAATATTTTTATGCATAAAATATATAATTAATTGTCAGTTATGTCAAAAGTGTTTTATCATGCCTAATGCCACTTTGTCTATTTTTGCTTTTAAAAATAAATAAATAAATAAAGATTTATATTTGATTAAATAATTAGTATGCCTTGTAATTCATTCATTTAATAAATAACCAGCCCAATATAAATATTTTTCCCTCTCTTTCTCTCGCTAGTGTTTTATGAACTCCATCCTCCAGTGTCTTAGCAACACACAGAGCCTGCGAGACTACTGTCTTCACAACTCCCACCGCCGAGACCTCAACAACAACAACCGCACAAACACTGCTCTAATGGAAGGTGAGCGTGCTTGGCATGACACGGTTCCTGCCAGTCTCACAGCGGACAGTGCTTTCTTCTTACTGAAAACTTCTCTTTATCATGAATGCAGAGTTTGCCAAGCTGATTCAGACAATGTGGACTTCTTCAAGCAGTGAAGCCGTCAGCCCCTCTGAGTTCAAAACACAGATTCAGAGATACGCCCCCAGATTTGTAGGCTACAAGTAAGTCACATCTTATATACATCTTATTCTGCTCAAAGTGGAAGCAGGTTTTACACAGAAAAGCACTGCTCACATTTTTGTTTTGTTCAGAAAATGTAAAATACTACGATAAATACTATATTAGTTATCTGCAGATTTATTTTATTTTAATTCAGGCATTTTAAAGGGTTAGTTCACCCAAAAAGGAAAATTCTGTCCTTAATTACTCACCCTCATGTCGTTCCAAACCTGTAAGACCTTCATTCCTCTTCGGAACACAAATGAACATTGTTTTTATGAAACGTAAAAAAAAATAGTAAAGTCGTTATTTGTGTTTTATATTTGCGCATAAAAAGTCTTCTTATTGCTTCATAAGCTTGAACCACTGCAGTCACAATGACTATTTTAATGATGTCTTAACTGCTTTTCTGGACCTTGATTGTGGGAATTACATTGCTTTCTATGGGGGATAAAAAAAAAAACTTTCGGATTTCATTAAAAATATCTTAATTTGTGTTCTGAAGTTGAACAAAGGTTTTACGGATCTGGAACAACATGAAGGTGAGCAATTCATGACAGAAATTTCATTTTTGGGTGAACTAACCGTTTAACCGAACTAACCTGGCTGTGTTTTTGTAATCTTTCCAGTCAACAGGATGCTCAGGAGTTTCTACGTTTCCTGCTAGACGGCCTGCACAATGAAGTGAACAGGGTCACTGTCCGGCCCCGGGGAAACATAGAAGACTTTGATCACTTGTCGTAAGTGTACTCTATGTATAAGTGTGAGTAGTCCTATAATGGCATCTTGTGAGCACGATTTCGAATTTATGTCTTGTTAATTTTTTTTAGTGATGAGGAAAAAGGGAAAAAGATGTGGGCTAAGTACTTAGAGAGAGAGGACAGCAAAATTGTCGGTGAGTATACACTATTATTTTAGTATTGTTTATATACTATTACAGTACATAAATAATACAGTGCTTTTATATATATATATATATATACATATCTATATATTTACAATTTCGTTAACTATAACTGCACTGCAAACAGATCAAACAGCTTTGGGTTATTATTGTGCTCCATTACTAAGCATAATTCTGCTGTGTCTCTGTCCACAGATCTGTTCGTAGGCCAGCTGAAGAGCTCTTTGACATGCAGTGAATGTGGCTATTGTTCCACTGTGTTCGATCCCTTCTGGGATCTTTCCTTGCCTATCTCCAAGGTCAGTTCAGTGAAGTGTACATGTACATTCAGTATTTATAATGCACACTTTGGACATTTGGAGAAATGAGTGGGCGTTAATGGTGTTCCTCTGCCTAGAAGGGCTATGGAGAGGTGAGCCTAATGGACTGCATGAGGCTCTTTACTAAAGAAGATGTGCTGGATGGGGACGAGAAGCCGGTAATTGATTTAATTCATTCCTATCATTTTAGTAATGTGAAATAGATATAAACCGAAGCATCTAATTGTTCCATCTTTTCATCCAGACATGTTACAGGTGCAAAGCCAGGAGACGATGTACAAAGAAATTTACAGTTCAGAAGTTTCCTAAAATATTAGTTCTTCGTATCCTTTTCTAGTGCAATCTGATCTCTTTGTGATTTCACTGGGAAGTCATCGGTGTGTTTGTTGACAGTAATCACAGATAAGGTCAGGATGTGTTTGTGTTTGCAGGAATGTGCTGATTGAAATGTTCAGTGTCAGGTCTCTCTGAGATCAGCAGTGCGCAGTCTCTTCTCCTTAACCGCTTCACTTGTTCAGATCTGAAGCGCTTCTCAGAAGCCCGCATTAGAACCAGCAAACTGTCTACTTTTGTCAACTTCCCCATGAAAGACCTGGACCTCAGGGAGTTCGCCTCTGACAGAAGCAGTGAGTGAAGACACTTCAGTCCTAGAGTGAATGTGCAGCGACATTCACTCAGTTTTGTGCAGTGACAAAAATCACTCTGTTTTTCAAATGTATGTTATAGATCTTATTGTGAACAATTCATCCATGCATATGTTTCATTAAAAAATTGGATCTTTTCACTTTTTATTTAAAATACCATAACTCTCTGTTGACGTATGCTGAAAAGCCGTTTACAGGACACAGAGAAACTTTTTATGCGTTTTGGCTGTTAATTTATACAGTGGCGATTTGGGGGCCTGAAAACGCAAGCTTTTGAAGCTGGAAGTAGTAAAGCATAGACATTTCAAAATAAGAGTCGCAGTGTATTTTTGTTTTTTATAATTATAATGCAGTATTTATATATTTTTCTAGATATTATTAGTATTTTGGTTTCACAGTTAACTGTATCTGGCATTTAATTCCTCTAACTGTCTATTAATCTTTCTGTTTCAGGTAGTGCAGTGTATAACTTGTATGCAGTGTCCAATCACTCAGGCACGACTATGGGAGGCCACTACACAGCGTACTGTTGCAATCCTGAAAACGGGGAATGGTACACATATAACGACTCCAGGTACTTTCTTTAATTTCACCTCCTGCTCTTTCCTATTTTGTTGCGTAACTTTGTAGAGTAGCAGGTAGATTTCCCACCGGTATATAGCATATGTTAACTTTCAGGGAAATGATTATCATCGTCAGCATGTGAGCAGAGCTCTATTCCACCTTCTAGCCTCTATTATTTTCCTGCATCCCATCCTCCTCCCTCACTCCTGCTCCTTCACCTCCCTCCTACTCGCTCTTCCTTAAAAAGTGCTTCTTTGAGTGCTACTAATCTCTCACACACGTCTTCTATATATATATATATTGCATCAAAATGTAACTTTTAGATTGATGATTGGTATACAGGGTTCCCACGATTCTTTAAAAAGTCTTAAACGGTCAAAATCAGTTTGATATAATCTATATATTTATTTATATATCACTAAAATCTATATAATAAAAAAGAATTACAATCTAAATCTAATAGGACATCATGCTCGGTTACTGATATTGATATGGTTCAAAATATAAGATAAAGTTGCGATAGCTTGTCATGTAAATCAATGAAGGCTTTATAACAGTACAACAGACTACATGCATAAAATGCATATGATAAATACAGTTCTCAAAATATCTGTCAATAATATGTCTTAGTAAAATAATGTTTAAATCCTTAAATTTATGATGAAAGCTCTGTAGTTTTTATTGTGGGGGGCAAAACATAATGCAATACGATGAGGATTTAAAGATGTACAGATAAACGCTCCTCGCATTCTAACATGATTTTTCTTTTAAAGAAAATGATGTATGGATAATCCAGTAAACCAGTAAACCTAAGTTGCTTCAGTTCAGCAAGTGTTGAAATATTACTGAAAATATATATATACTGCTGCTGCTATTGGACTGAAATATAGTTTTTTTTTTCCGTTGCATATTTAAGTATTTTGACAGCCTATTCATATAATTTTCCATTTTCTTCTATGTCATGTCAAACTTAAGCTTGATTGTTATACTTCCACTTATGAGGGTCAGTACGGTTTGAAAGAGATTAAAAGAGAAACATGATTAAAACTTACTTGACACTTGAACCAATCCTGGACACACGAGCGGTTGCCGTGCTGACTTGTGGACTAACCTTTATGTGAAGAAATTTGTTTATAATAGGCTATTAGGTTTGAACTTATTGCTCCTGCGCTGCCTATTAATTCAGTTGATTTGAATAAATGTCTATAATGGCTAACATCGCTTAATTGAAAGCTCAGGTTTAATAAACAACGATCGCAATGCAAGGCGAGCACATCGCATGTATCCGACCTATTTATGAGGGCATTCAGTATGGGATTTGACTGTTCATGTATTTAGTAGTTTAATTCAAATGGGTCACGTATACAGACTGGGGTGTTTAGACTTGCAAAATTTACGTTTAAACGTTTATGAAATTAGTCGTTGCGCGCATCCCTAATGAAATCAATACACACATTACAGGACACGTGTATCACAACCTGAAGGTGGAAATATTTCGATTTATACTTTATACTAACAGGTTTTTCAGAAGTTTCTCTTATGTTTAGAGGACTAATATATATTTGTAGGTTTTATATGGTTCAGTTAAAGATTTGACTTTGAATCCCAGATTTTCAGTAAATTGATTGTCAACGAAATGTAATTTCTTCTTCCAGAGTCACGCCAATGTCAACCAGCCAAGTTCGCAGTAGTGACGCCTATGTGTTGTTCTACGAGCGAGCTGGGCTCTGAGGACAGACTGTGCAAAGAGATAAAGTGCAGGACTCGAGCCCCCTTGGGCTGAAGATACATTACACACAATGCTGCTTCCTCTGGCCTGTAATGCAGAATGAACATTGCTCTCTGCTGGCCATCGGGAGAAGCGCACCCAATGCCCTCTCACGCTCCACCACTGTGTTAAAGAGGTCCTCACGCCTCTGTGTTTGTGTGCGAGTGTCAGGGCGGCTCGTCGTCAGGCAATAACCCAAGTGGCTCCGACTCAGACGTCTCTCTATGCACTGCAACCAAACTCTCATCCCGATGCGCCTTCCTCTTGATCAAGAACGCCTCGATATTAAAAACTTTGTTTTACTTGATATTTGTTTTGGATTTTCTTCATGCTTTTTTTAAGTATTTGTCCACCCTGTTACCTGGGACATAAGCCGCATTGAGGCGCCCCCTAGCGGGGTGCTGAGGAGTTACAGAAGTGCACCGTTCAAGCCTGTTACAGTAAACCTTGTTCTTTTCATCACCTCTTCCGTTCACCCCCACCCATCATCTTTTCTGTGTATGCTTTGTTCTCTCCTCCACTCTCTCTTTCTTCTCAACTTCCCGAAGGAGTCACGGGAGTTTGTTGTGAAAGTCTGCGGTGATGAGAGAACGGCGTGTGCCGTGACTTTTATTCAGTGTGGCTGCTACTGATGTTTGAAATGCTGTGAAAGGAAATGTGGCCGGAAGGATAAGAGGATGGCTGACAGTATATGGATCCTTGATCTCATGCCATTTGAACAACATGGAAAGAATGTTTTGCAAAAGAAAATCTGTATATTTTTATAAATGATGCAATATAGAGAATGTACTATATACAGTGGTGCTGAAAATGACCCATTACTGTTGTCAGTTAATTTAACAGATGTAAGAGAACAGCATCTATTTATGCTTACAGGTCAGGAAATAATGTGATACAAGTCACACTGTGGCAGTCAAAGTATATATAAATATATATGATGTATGTATGAATAAATTTTAGAAGAATGAACTGGTAAAATCCTCTCATGAGTTTGTGTTTTGTCTTATGAATGAAAGGGTTTATATTCTAATACTTGCCATTTTTACAACCCTGTTACCAAGATTTGGGACAAAGTTTTAACACCTTGGATTATAAATACAGCTCTGGAAAAAAATTCCAACCACTGGAAAATGAGCAGTTTCTTTGAATCTACTATTTTTATATGTATGTGAACATTTTTGTTTTATTCTATAAACTACTGACAAGTAAAATCTTTGCCTGTTTATCCTAAATGATCTTTCTCAGTTGGGATTAGCTAGTTTGAGAGCAAATGTTGGTTTCTAGTTAAGGTAAAAGTGCTTGAATATGTTTGAAAACCACTTATATTTGTGTAGTATTTAATATTTGAAAATGCTTTTATTTTTACATTTTCAGTTTGTTTGTTTTTTGCCATTTTTTATTAGTGTTTATATTTCTATTTAGTTTTATATTACTTCAGTTTTTCAGTTCATTTTTCCCATCTTATATTTTATTTGAGCTTTTTCCAATTAACAAAAATATTTTTAGTCATTTTAGCAGAAATTACACGGTGACAGTGTTGTGTAAAAAAAACATAGAACACAGGCAGCTAAAGGTTTTAGTGATGAAAATGTTTAATATTCTATAAATGAACATTTTTGAGCTGATTAAGTCAAAAATACGTTATGATTGTTAAATAGAGTAAAGAAGTTTAACATGGTAAGCTCATTTTACTTTAGATAAAACTGATCTAATCTAAAGAACCTGATTAGTTCCTTTTTCACTTTAGAAAAGTGGTGGGACTCTTATCTGTGGAAATGACCATATTGCCTTTTGAATCCTTATTATTATTTTGATAACCCATGCCCCTCCCACATGTGCGTCACACGCTAAATGACTTCCACAGAACAGAGACGTGAACTTTGAAACTTTGCAAACAGAGTTTATTGTGTGGTAAATGGCATTAAGTTCTTTTTTACGAATAGTTAAGCGGATATATGCAACATAAAGTAAAAGACCAACAAACTTGGGTGGAGGAATGAAGAATGGCAGCCAGCACTGCGACAGCATATGGTAAGTTGGTGGACACTTCACGTGATAAATGGTTAAAGCGACATACATTTGTACTCAATTACGTGTATTGTGACATTTGACAAGGTAGGTGTGGTTAAAAAGTAAAGCCTTATGACAAACAGGCAAACTTTCAACATTAATCAGCTTTGATCTGCGAAACATACATTACTTTTACAATACATTTGACTTCTCTGTGTCTTGTTAGTCGATTCAGTGTGTGGTTCCATGATGGGACTCGTGCTGCTGGGTCGAAGACATGCTGGTAAGAGCTCAGCGGGAGACCTCATCCTCGGACGCAGTGAGTTCGAGGCCGGGAAGAAGACGACTCGGTGTGTGAGGAGATACGGCTGGGTGGACGGCGTGAGGCTAGCCGTGGTGGACACTCCGGGCTGGAGTCTCTTCGGTTTAGCTGACTCCAAACAGGTGAAACACGAGATCCTGCGCAGTGTGATGTTGACCCCTCCTGGAAATCAGATATTTCTCCTCGTTATCCCAGTGGACTCTTTCGGCAAGAGGGACGGACATGCTTTGGAGAAATATCTGGATGTACTCGGGGACATGGTGTGGTCACACTCTCTGGTGCTCTTTACGTGGGGAGGGGAGCTAAGAGGCACGGATATCGAAAAGCACATTGAAAAGAAGGGTGAACCTTTGCAGAGGATCTTGAGTAAGTGCGGCCACAGGTACCATGTTGTGAACAATAAATGTCCAGAGGACTACACTCAAGTCACTGAGCTGCTTAACAAATTAAAGCAAATGTCCCAGCACTGGTTGAACAGATAATTGTTGAAATAAACCTATAGGCCTATTTATGAAATATAATCTCATTACAATTCATTATTGAGATTTCATCTGTCCCAAATGTGATACAAATGGAAGTTGCCAGACACTAAAGTGCACTTTTTTTTATCTTGTCATTACTAACTTAATTCAGGCGCGCAGATGGCACTAGGGACGGGGGGGACATGACCCCACGGTGATCATATACAATTTACGACTGAGCTGAGGCGGTGATTTTCTGAACTGAAAAAAATCGACTGCAAATGCCACATAAAGGCAATGGAGAGACAAAAAACAATCGCCTCGTTTTTTCAAAAAACAAATAATGTAAGTATCCTATGCCTGTTGACTTTCCCAGATGTGGCAGAATAGATTTGTTAAGGGGAATAACTAGTTTGACAATAATGACAAGAAGGCTTTTGCACTTAGCAAACACAGCAAAAACTATTTATCTTATCATTTAACCCATTGTACTGTATAAATTGACTGAGGTATGTTCACTGTCGTGTAAGCCACTATAAAAATAATGTGTGGTGGAAGGTTTATGCAAACAACAAATAAAGGCCTACATAAACTTTTGACATCCTCTTATAGCAGGAAATCATGTTTTTTATATTGTACGGAGCACCAGAGGATATAGATTCTTAAATTATGGACTATGAAAAACATTTCTTAATATGTCATACATCATTTGAAAGATAATTCTCTAACCTATAAATTGCAACAAACTTGTAACACATAAATAAATTTTTTTAGTTATTGTTTTTTTGCACATAGGTTCTTTGCTTTTTTTGTTCATAATGATACACTTTGTATGCTGAGATAAGCAATTATGTTTAAATAATGGGTGATTGGACTAGTCAAATAACAGTCTGATCATGAATTGCCTTTGTTTACCTTTGTTCATTGTTGTTTATCCATGATTTCAAATAAGAATCCCCCAATGGCTTTTTAGTGCAAATCATTAGCCCAAATTACGCAAAATAACGACTTGAGTTTAAATAATTTGCTGACAGCTTGGTCCCCCTCAGTTAAAAAATCCTATCTGCGCCCCTGACTTAATTTATAGTTAATTTATTTAAATGTCCAACAATGGAGGAAATACATCTATAGGTGATCTTTGCACGTACGTCTTGCTTCATGCAGCAGCCTGATCCATGTACAATCTTCATTTCATGCGATGAATACCGTTTTAATCCTAAACCTACTTTAGGGGAGGTAATCTGGCAGGGGTCAGAAGAAAAACATTCCTTAGAAATAGATTCTGTCTTGTTCTCCAATCACTTTAGTGACCTGAGAGCAGTTTATTTTATTTTTTTTTTCACGATTTCAGTAAATGAATCGGTTGATCCATTCATAAAACTGGATGGAAGAATTTGTGATGGAAAATAATTGCATAATCGTGAACAGGACAATAATCCCAGCAAACACGCAAGAACGTTCCCCTAACTTTGGTATTTGGTTCCCGTTTTTGTTTGTTTGGTTGGTTTTTGAGAACCAAATAATAGCGTTAATAACGTCTAGGTTTTATTTTTTGCAACCATAAAATTATGTTCCCAGAATGTTGCAAATGTTTTTTACATAACGTTCCTTAAAGGTTATTTTTACGTTATTTTACAACCGTAAAATGACTGCAGGGTGGTTATATTTTAGGTTATTTTGCAACAATAAAATAACATTCCCAGAACGTTGTGTTATTTTTAAATAACCTTTAAGTAACTTATACAGAACGTTCCTTAATGGCTATTTTTAGGTTATTTTGTAACCATAAAATAACGTTCCCAGAATGTTGTGTTTCAGTCTAAACATAAGTTTTATGTGATTTCATTACATAGCAATTTTCCATCCATTTGCATTACATAGTTTTAACATAAACAAACTAATAAACTTAATGTGATTCATATTTGTCAGTCATTCGTAAATGAAATAGGTAAGATTTATGTAATAGTTCACAGAAAAATGCCCAGGTTAATTAACACTGTTTAGTGGTCATGTGTGTGTGGGCTGTTGAGTTAAAGTACCATTGAAGCAGTGTCAGAGTTAATGAGATCATTAAGTGATGATCGAACATTAATGATGAACACCTGCTGTTAACAAGCAGAATCACTGAAGGACAGAGAAACACAAGAACTACAACTGATGAAATCAACTGAAGAAAAAAGACATTCAATCTCTCACTATTCATATACTCAACTATTACATAAATCTTACCAATTTCATTTACATATGACTGACAAATATGAATCACATTAAGTTTATTAGTTTGTTTATGTTAAAACTAGTAATCCAAATGGATGGAAAATTGCTATGCAATTAAATTACATAAAACTTTTTTGAGGGTGGTTATTTTTAAATAACCTTTAAGTAACTTATACAGAACGTTCCTTAATGGCTATTTTTAGGTTATTTTGTAACCATAAAATAACGTTCCCAGAATGTTGTGTTTCAGTCTAAACATAAGTTTTATGTGATTTCATTACATAGCAATTTTCCATCCATTTGCATTACATAGTTTTAACATAAACAAACTAATAAACTTAATGTGATTCATATTTGTCAGTCATTCGTAAATGAAATAGGTAAGATTTATGTAATAGTTCACAGAAAAATGCCCAGGTTAATTAACACTGTTTAGTGGTCATGTGTGTGTGGGCTGTTGAGTTAAAGTAACATTGAAGCAGTGTCAGAGTTAATGAGATCATTAAGTGATGACTGAGCATTAATGATGAACACCTGCTGTTAACAAGCAGAATCACTGAAGGACAGAGAAACACAAGAACTACAACTGATGAAATCAACTGAAGAAAAAAGACATTCAATCTCTCACTATTCATATTCTCAACTATTACATAAATCTTACCAATTTCATTTACATATGACTGACAAATATGAATCACATTAAGTTTATTAGTTTGTTTATGTTAAAACTAGTAATCCAAATGGATGGAAAATTGCTATGCAATTAAATTACATAAAACTTTTTTGAGGGTGGTTATTTTTAAATAACCTATAAGTAACTTATACAGAACGTTCCCTAGTATTTATTTTTAGGTTATTAGTTGAACTTAACAGAATGTTAAGTTAATAGTTAACTTATACAGAACGGTCCTTAATGGCTATTTTTAGGTTATTTTGTAACCATAAAATAATGATCCCAGAACATTACAGGGTGGTTATTTTTAAATAACCTAAAAATAGCTAACCTGTAGAACATTCTCTAATGTTTACTTTCAGGTTATTCCTCTGGTTTCACAGATAAGGCTTAAGAAAACGTTCCTGGATGCGAACATTCTGGAAACTTTATAATAACGTTAGATTAACGTTAGAATAACATTCGCTTCTCCAGCACGCGCTTTCTCCTGTCTTCCACAGAAAGCCTCGCACTCGCGCAATTTAAAGATGAACGTTTATTATTCTCTTCATTGAATGATTATTTATAATTAATATAAATATAGATGTGAGAGTAAATATGATTTTAGATAGATGTGACAGCCTTATCGAAGAGAACATCATGTTCTTGTTTTTGTTTATACTGATCAAATATGTCCCGCCCAACTGTACAATTCAATGGTAAGAAATAAATGTAGCGATATCCTACTTTAAGTCAAATAATTGTTTATTCATTTCTTAATGTCTGTGAACAAATTTAATAATTTAGTAAACACATTTATGGACAAATCGTATTTATTCTTCCATATGATAGTTAACGTGCTCGGATATTTTATTAATTTAACAATAAATAAAAACAATATGGTAACAAGCTAACAATTTTTGGTTCCGAGATCGTTATTTTTCATGGTTTGTTTTTTGTTAGCCAGGAAAGTTCCCTAAACGTTGCCAGAACGTTAGTTTTTGGTTCCCAGAACATTGTTGTAACATTAATCTAACGTTCCCAGAATGTTAGTTTCTGGTTTGTATAACGCTATTCTCACGTTCTCACAACATTATAACATTTCGTTAGTTTTTGGTTCCCAGAACGTTATTTTTATGGTTTGTTTTTGGTTAGCCAGGAAAGTTATTCCCAGAACGTTAGTTTTTAGTTTCTATAACGTTTCCAGAATGGTCGTTTTTGGTTACCACAAGGTTATTTTGTTTGTTAGGTTCGTTTTTTGGTTTGTATAACATTATGCTAACGTTATTTTAAAATTTCCCATAAAGGTACTTCCTTTGTATCAAATAAATTCAGCAGTAGGCTTAAGTCTCCAACACTTTTGCAAAGCACAAGACATAATCCGAGACTCAGATAACAGGATAAAATTGATCTGTTTAATAAAAGTTGTATTTCTACAGTTTCAGACAACATAGATGCCCTTGGTAAAACACATATTGATTAAAACATTTTGTCACTGAAAGTCAAGGGATCATGAACCTTCAGGCTGCATCGACCGTGATCTTATCGCGTCGGGCTGTGATAGGCTGGTTGTAGGTGTTTATTCGGAAAGGGAAAGTTGCTAACCGAAGGGCAAGTACATTCTAACGTTCCACAGGTACATGTGCTCTGTACTAGTCTTCTCTAATGGATCATTTGTACACAGTTCTGCTCAGACCTGGATAAGGAAGTCCTACAACTACAGATATGCATGGATTTTGTATAACAAAGTGGCAGAAAGGACATCAGCCTTCTCTTTCTGTACAGTAAAGGCTTTGTAGGCTCACAAGGGGCCATTATTAAAAATAAAAACACAGGCAGAGTGCAGGAGAGAGGGAGCGAGGTGTTCAAAACATGTACAAGAGAAAGTAGACGACCCGAAGTCATGCTTTCAGTTCTTCAGTATCCTGAAACTGGCCACTGCATCTGGGAAGAGCAGTTACGCAAACACTGTCCTGAGCACAGTGGACGAACGGAGAAAAGCGGAGCCTGGCGGTGGGCCGCACTCTCTCCCGTCTACCTACAACATCCACGTCCCGCACAGTCAATGTATTGTCGTACACAAGATATTCATGGGCGTTAATCAAGAGCTGCCATGCAAAGTGAGGTCTCGAGTCTCTGTGAAAGTTGTCCTCATCTATTACCTCTACGACGAAATAAAAAACCTAAAAACAAGGAAATCTTGTGCTCTTAATTTGACAGGCAGGGCTGGCGGCGGCAGCATCCACCTTTTTCAATCACGCTGCGCTCTCTCGCATTCACTCCAAAATAAAAACACACATGTAGAATGTACAAGTATTTACAGCTCACGCACGTCGGTTAAAAAAAGCTACAGTATTAATATGAACATAAAAACGGTTCAGTACGGCTGAATCAAAAGGTAAGTAACGACTCAAGTATTTTGACCATTATGTATGATTCACCATGAGGCTGTTGTGTGACGCAAATGTCCAACCTGATGCTCACAGGCCTTCCAGACACTCATTTTCAGAGGATTTCAGACATAGAAATGAGAAGAAACTAGAGCTGATCTTGGAGACGGACGGAGGGATGATCATCTCCACCAGATGTTTTAGGACAAGCGTCTTCCACATCTGCCTCAATAAAGTGCATTTGCTTCAAAACTGATTTTGTAAATACTACAGATTCCTCCAAACCCCGTGACTGCGTATGTGTGGTACCAGTAATTACAGTCCAATATTGGCCGCACAACACTATCATCGATAACACTAGCGTATCTTTCTAAAACCAATAAATAATCAATAGAGTGCAGTATAAAACAATACGATGAACTGATTTGCATTGATGTTCATTGTTGGGCCTCCGAGGATTCCCAGTCCAAAGTCCCTTGAGTTTATGTAAAAATAAGGGAAAAGATGTCGTTTAAGTTGTAAAAAGAGAAGACAGATCTAATTACAGGTCCAACGGCTTTTTCTCATACTATAAAGTCTCTGTTTAGTTTTCATCTTTGGTAGTGAACTTGTGCACATCCTTCTCAAAATGTCTTCTGCAAAAAACGTAATACTTGGTCTGTTGTTTGCGATTGAAAGGAATCAAAAGGAACTGAAAGTGCTTTGACTGCTATGCAACAAAAACAAGGGATTTGTTTCGTCTCCTCTGTAGCTTGAGAAGAAGATGGTCCCTGGAGTGAAAGCATCAGCCAAGTTTTCACAGATCACGCTCTTTATTCGTACAGGGTAACGGTGCAGTAACACAAAGCTGAGATCCTCCGGTCCACACTTGCCTTGTCTGTGGAAAGGAAACACAAAGACAAAACAGGTTCGAAGCATTAACCAAAGACATGAAGATTTCTTGAACTAAACGATTCCAGCAGTGTTGTTATAGTATTATTTATATACTATTACGACTCGATACTATTCGGTTAACTTGTACTTTAATATTTTCGGTATTCATTTGCATTTCGTTAAGTGCTTTTGTCATTTTTATTAGTTTTTGTTGAATATATATTTGGAGTAATTTTAGTACTTCAACTTAAACTTAGTTGCCAAGATAACATTTCATTTTTCATCTAATATATAGTTATTAGTTTTAGTTAACAATTGCAACACTGGGTTCCTATTAGTTCCTATAAGTTTATATTTGGTCCTAAATGTATGCTAAACAAAAGTAACGAATATAAAATAGAAGTGTAACAATAAAACAACTTTTATAACAAAAACACTCTTTTGAACAACCAGTCAGAATTTACACTGAAGTTACATTTGTTCGTTTGCGCTGTTCAATTTGAGTCTTTTTGACGGATTCATTGCACCAGAATCATAAGAGTCATTTGAAAGTGAATCGGACTACATTAGTCACATCTGCAAAAGAACCTTAATCATAATGAAAAATCATCTGATTACATTCATTAACCCATTAATCATTCTGTTTGGTCATTTCTGACTGGTAAAGGTTTTGCCACTTGTTATGTGAACACGCACACATAAAAATCACAGACATGATTCGAAAAGGTTCAAATAATCCTGAAAAAAATAATCACCCTTGTATCGTTCGCAGTCAAAAATGACTGCGTTGGAAATGAATGGGAGAAGAATCTGAATTTCTTCTAGTGGCAATGTTTGGTACTGCGCCCAAACAAGCTTTCTTACCGAAAGCTAATGTTTTTTTGACATATCAACCTCAAAATTGGAACAAAACTTGTTCAGATTTATGGCTTTGATTTTCTCACAGTTTTGGAGTAAAACAAGTCTGTGCTCCATAGCATACAAGATGTATGACAGTTTAAGTTTCATTTCAGGTCTATGCTCAAAAAGTGATTAACATGTAATAAATGGATCATTACTATTCCATAAACATAATTTAGTACCATAAAATATCTTAATAAATAAAAAATATGAAGTAAAAGTATAGTACATCCATTTCACTGAAATAAAAAAGGTCATTTTTGAATGTCATGCGAGCAGCACCAGAGGGTTAAAACTGATTTTCAAATACACTCACATTTGATGACGTTCTCCACATCCGCTGGGTCCTGGAGGATCTTGGACAGGCCTTCTAGCAGCATGGATGCCTTGTTGTAGCGATATGCGATGTCCTCTGTCTGCTGAAACATCTCGTCTAGTGCGGCTGACTGCACCTGTAACACACATACAAACATGACACCAATGTTAACCGCTCATAAAATCACACGACAAAGCTCAAAGTAAGGCCGCCATGACCATCCTCACTCACCATCTCTACAGCATGGTTATAAATGAGCTTCTCAGCTGTTACGCTGTTGATCTCGTCCACAAATCGCTGCTTGTCAGAGAAGAAGTGGTTGAGTTTGTCCGTGAGGCGGCGACACAGGGAAATGCAGCTCTTGTAGCGCTCGTTCAGACTCTTCACCACTGAAGTTCAGATAGAGAGGTACGTGTTATTCGCTAATTTTTATCAATTTTAAAAATGCCTTTTCCACACCTAGAAATCACACTTCTACAATCCCCTCATGTATATCTGGTCCTTAAATAAAATGACAGTTGCTGAGGGAATTAATTTAGCTTATTTATATTTAAGGTTTGTCTTATTTTGAGTCATTTATTAAATTCATTTGAACTAAATATCACAAATTTTACTATTTATTATTGTATTAAAATCCATTAGTCAACCAAGCTCATATTTTAAAAAAATTCTTGTTGATGGGAACCCTGTCCATGAGTACTAATAATAATTTTAGGGCTCAGGGGAAGTGGTTGACTGTAACAATTAACCTCACACATACATACACAACTTTGTGTTATCAGAGTCATCAAATGTAGCAGCTCACCTTGTTTGACGGCCGTGGAAGGATTGAGCTTGGCAGACTTGATCTGAGCTTTGGCCAGGTGCAGCGAGGAGGCCAGCAGCTGTGCGGCTTTCATGTACAACACCAGCTGCTCCACCTGCCTGTGTGAGATGACGACCAAAGCATTATATACTGTATGCTATGGAGTCTCAATGTTAAAGTTCGTGGGCACTGTTCTTACCCCCACTCCTTACTGAGCTGACTGATCTGATCCACCACCACGCTGTCCTGAGGCGGATAGAGAGAGGCGGCGGACGCACCCAAATCAGGTCCTCCGGCCCGCAGAGAAGCGATCTCCAGCACACAATCCGTAAAGGACAGCATCATCCGCAGGTGCATCAGGGTGTCTGTGTGCTCACGCTGGCAAACACACATATAAACCTGTTAGTGTTTCCCAAGAACAGCTTGTGTGTAACAGGATGAATTGATGTGCATTAGCTGAAATCCTGAGCCATATGACCAGAATACAGGATTCAGTAAGTAGATCAGTGTTATTTTAGTGTTCCTTATTTACTAATATAGTTTTTATTAAATTTTCATTTTTTTATATTTTCAGTCATTTGTTTTTTTTTTTTTTACATATTTTATTTAACGTTTTATTTGAGTGTTTTTAGCACTTAAACATATTTTATTGCAAAATTGTTTTTCCATCTAATATTTATATTTTATTTTATTTCCACTTTGTTTCAATACTGTTTGTTTCGATTAACAATAACAATGCTAGTTGATGTGTCTCGTCCGAGTAACCTAGTCACATGACTTTAGCTGGCCGATATTAGGTTTTTTTTTTCATTTATTGGTATTGGCCAATACTGAACATACCATGTTCATTATCATTCCCCTTATTTTAACATTTTGATTATCCTTACACATCTAACACTCAATTAAAATACATTTTTAAAGCACTAATTAATTCATTAATTAACACTGTTAAAAAAAAGAAGAAAAAAACAGTCATCATCAATAACTCACCTCTATGTCGAGACTTTTGTTCATCTCTAAAACACAACCTCATTGGTTCTCACACTTTAAGCAAACATGCATAAACCTCTCAATTCATATGGATTAGTTTATGATCTCTTTTTGAACTTCTTGAAGCGTCAAAGTGGTAGCTCCATAACAGCTGGAGGTATAGAAATCTCAGATTTCACTTAAAATATCTGAGTGGATATTTTAAATATCTAACCTCAAAATTAATATCCATTTTTGATAATGCACATTTCAATATTTTAGTTTTTAGCATTCTATTTTTAAATGATGTGTTATATAGTGTAGAATTATAATATTTGGTCGTGGTCCTTTCCCACTCCCCTCTCTCTCCCCCTATCGCTAATATTCTCTCAAAATAAAGATAGCCAAAAACATATGAATCAGCCACATTTCTTAAAGTAAACACAGAGTGAATTATAGAATTAGAAAAATTAAATCAGTGGTGCGAGTCTTACTCTACATGTTAGCTCTCTCACCTCCATAAGCGTCTCCTCTGGCAGTTCTGGTGCTTCAAAGGTGATGAATCCATCCAAGCTGGGAGGGGAGGTGCCGTAAGGGACGTAACGCAGGCTGCTGGGAGCCGCTTCCGCACCTGGCGAGGAGCTGCCGATGGTCATGCCCGGGGGAGAACCCATGTACACCTTACCGCTGGTGGAGCACAGCGAGCCGGCAGAGCTGTTGGAGCCTACTGCGGACACACAGACACACTGAAATCAGCCACAAAGTCCTTAACGACTACTGGAGTTCGGAATCTATAAGCTTTAGGTTAATCTTGCCCATCAGAAGGTCTTTAAAAACTGGTAGTGACACAGGCATTAAACATGTAGTGTGGCAGCTGAAGCAGTGCTGTATGGGGCAGGTTTATGAGTCGAAGCCCCTCACCTGAGGTTGTGCGCGGGCGGGAGGCGAGATGGCTGCAGGTGGGAGGGGTGCTGCTGTTGGGGGGCGAGCCCACCGTGAACACAACGTTGCGGGGACTCACCCCGCCCGCTACCAAACCGCAAGTCCCTGGCGGGGCTGGGGAGGGATGCACACACAGGGGTCACTCACAGACTAACACAAACAAACACTTGCAGCCAATCAGAGCACTTCATGCAAGCCAGAAGCTTTCAGGAGAAGCTCAAATGATGTCAATGGGGTTACATTTAGCAGAAATAAAATAATATTGGTATGAAATATACAAAAAAACTGTAACAAAATCAGAACGGCGGCTACCTGTGTCCATGGGCCTCTCTGTGTTGAGGCTGTCTGTGCTGCCCTTGTACGGCTGTCCTCCCAAAGTGATCCGTACCGGCTGTTCAGACAGTCTGCCAGCACTTACAGACCTGAGGGAATAAACAAGTTCAGCTTGTTTTTATATGCATACGGAATTTATAATACAGGGGTCAATGACATGACTCTTATTTCTAGTCTAAATCTACTCATTTATTCAAATACATAAAAAGTGCAAACAATGATATCAATACACTCCTTCTTTGATTATGCTTTTTCATTTTTGTTTTATGATAGTTCTGGGGAGGGGGCATAAATGTTAGTGTCCTGATAACGGAAAAAAAAAAAAGAAATGTCAATTGTCCTGAAATGAAATTTGAAAAACACCTGAATAGAAAATTTGATTTTCTGATTCAGCTTCTTAAAAACTGAATAAATAAACGGTGGTTTTGGTGAAAACAGGAAATGATATCATAGAAAATTTTCTAGGTAAAAATGATTGTGACAATGAAAGGTTAGTTCAGGTTGTAAAATGTTGTGCGCAACACCCCAAAAGATTACATCTATGAATTCAGAATTCATCATATAATTATTTTATACACTAATTTTTAAACGTTTAGGGTTGGTATTTTTTTAATGTTCATTTACTTGATTAAAAAATTTTGTGAAATATTATAATTTATAATAAATAACTGTTTTTCTCTTTAAATATATTTTAAAATAATAAAATAATTTCATCATCATTACTCCAGTCTTCAGTGTCCCATGATGCTTCAAAAATCATTCTAATATTATGATTTGTTCAAGAACCATCTATTATCAATGTTTAAAACAGTTGCTTAATAGTTGTAATTTTTTCAGAATTATTTGATAATTAGAAAGTTGAAAAGAACAGCGTTTATTTGAAACAAATCTGTTGTAAGATTATAAATGTCATTGCTGTCCCTTTTCATCCTTGCTTATTATTATGCATTAAGCACATATCAAATGTTGTTTGAACAAGCTTTTACGGACCTGCCAAAGGAAGTCTTGCTGGCCTCTGGAGCAGGCTGTTGGCTGCTGGGATACGCTGAGCAGTGATGTGCACAGAGGTCACGTCCATCCATCAACATCCTGACTGGGGTGGGGCTGTCGGCTATACCCTGCTGAGAGGCCAGGGCCAAGAGGTTGCACGAGGCTTGAGTTTTAGGGATTTTAAATGGAGCCGTTGCCTATATGAGAAGAAATGATATTATTAATGTCAAAAGTCCTTGATCTAGGCCATAAAGACATTCATCCGACAACTCCAGCAGCTTACCTTAGTGGGCGAGCCGATGATGGTCGGCAGCGGTGACTTTGTCAGCCAGTCAGAGGTGCGAGGGGAGGAGCCAAGGTGCTTGGTTGGGGAGGTTCCTAGGTTGCCGGGGCGACCGAGCTGAGGGGAGTGGCTGGTGGGGTAGGCGGATGAGGTGGGGTGCACTGGGTCAGACAGCTGCTTGTGTAGCTTCTGCTTGTTCTGGTAGATGTCAGTTAGTGTGGGTGCACTCTGAAGTCGAGTGCCCAGTAACTGAGAGGGCGGCACAGGGGAACCTAAAACATAAAAAGTGTCCTTATTTCCATCGGCTCTTGATTGGATTTTGAGGTGTGGGTAGTGCACTCAAAATTGAAGGCAGATAAATGTGAGTTTACAGAAAGAGGCGGAGTTTAAGCAGACAAGCAAGCAAATGATTGGAGAAGACCTGTATACTTCGCCAGAGATAAGTCTGTTGCTTTCACCAGAAGGCCCAGTAATGACATTCTGATTAAACTTTACAAGGTGAGACAGTTTTAGGTTATGCGTTAATTTAAGGAATAAAGTATATGAAGGTATACATTAAGGTATTTGTAATTACACCTTTAAGGACTAAGTAGTAATATTAATTAACATGTACTTAGGGTTTGGTTTTGGTTAGTTGCATGTAATTATGCATCCTTTACTTGTATTATTATAGTAAACTACATTTAACCTGCAACAAGGACACTGTAAAATGTGTTACCCATTTTTAAAAATGAAAAACATGCACGGATGAATTCTGTTTACAATAAGATCTAAAACGTCCATTTGTGAAATAGATGGGGTGAATTTTCTGACTTATAACCTTTTGTTGCAATGGCTCACCAGATGGCTACATGATTCAACCACTAGGTGGCACTGCAGTTTATATTTGAGGTGTGTACCAGAAGACTTCAGTGAATTGAAAGTACAAAACAAGGTCGCTGAGTTTGTCTGCAGTTTAGACACGATCATTGAGTTCACATGTTTGACGGTTTATAATTTTGAAGAGGTTTCACACTAAAGCTCACGAGTCGCATTGTTTCTACAACATGTATTGTTCCAGATGATCTCGTTTGATGAGCTCTCAGTCATAACGAGCAGCTGTCTCCATGGAGATTATAATAACGCAGACATGCTGTGGCCCAACTGGAGGAAGCGACTGTGTCTACTGCTTGTGAGACTGTTAATGGTGTCACTTTAAAGAGGAAACAGCAGTGCTGTGGGTTCTTTCATGTCAATCTTTGGCATATAAACTCACCGCCTGAGGAGCTGCGACTGCGGGCCTCGTGGCTCTGGGGGTGTCCGCAGCAGCAGTGGCCTAGCTGCTCAGGAATAGTGCCCACTGGGGAACAATTACACCCAGACAGACAACCATAAAATGAGCATGTCAGGACATGTCAGTCTTTAAAAATATAGTTACCCAGTAAACATAAAACAGGAATGACAGCGGCAGCTCTTACCCAGTGGAGAGGGGAGTAGGGCCGGGAACTGCCCGTAGAGAGACGTCGTCCAACAGCTTGGACCGTATCTGCAGGGCTTGGTGACCCAGACACCATTTTGGGGAAGCCCATGGGGCTTGTGTTGGAGCGCCTCACAGTGCCTGACCTGAAAACATTCAAAAAACATCATACTGTAGTAGTATCTGACAACCTTACAATTGTATTTCACTGAAACAGTTTTCAAACTTCACTTTTCATAGCCAAAAATTATGCAATTATATTAAAACCAACTGGTCTTGATGTGATTTTATTAGATCAGCTCTCCTCAAGATCACACAGGTATCCCAAGAGAGTATTCATCACATTATGAATTAAATTGATCAAGGGGGTTGTTGTGCCCCCTAATGGTCAGAGAGTCGGACATGTAACCTAAAGGTTGTGGGTTCTAGTCTCAGTACTGGCAGGAAATGAACAGAGCTCTCTTCCACTCTTACCCACAATTGAGGTGCCCTTTGAACAAGGCACCTGGGCGCCGCAGCAAAAATGGTTCTGTGTTCATGGTGTGTGTGTGTGTGCACAAATTCCATAATTGGCTACACGTCACGTCACACTTTCCTTCACAAAAGTGACAGTCAAGACAGAAGATTTCTATTTCAAATACGTGCTGTTCTCGATAACACCAATAAAGCACCAAATAAGTAATAGATTTCCGAAGGATCACATGATCACATTTTAAAATATATTCCAATATAAAAAAAATTCACAATATTACTGTTTTACTGTATTTTTTTTTTTTTATCAGTAAATGCTCATTGAATGGTAAGGAATTCTAACATTTTACTTTTTAGGCCACTGTATATGAAACACATCCTTAGCGTTGTTAGGGTAAAAGTTCCTCGCATTTTATTTCACTAAAAGTGAGATGCTCAAAATTCCTGCCTTGCCAAGCAATCCATAAATAAGCTTAATGACAAAAAAATCTAAGCTTAATAAGCTCAGAAATGTTAAATAGCTCAGTGCACTGGCACCTGGAAGACAATCATAACTGAAAGATCATGTCTGAATCAGTGCCCAGGACCACTTCATCAGCACAGTGACCGAGCTGACTAACAGGGTGATATAATGCGAACCAGCCTGGCCCTGGGCACAAGGACATCAAGGCTGCTGTGATGAGCTTAATCACTTTTTGAGACGCAGGGCAGGTCAGAGTGAAGTAGTCTAGCAGCTGCTGAGGTCTGGTGTGACTAATGGGGGACAAGCAACAGTCATAATCTCCTGACTCAACTAAACACCTGACTGAACACCTAAACCCATCCATTATCAAAGACGATCCCACTTAGCAAATTTTCCTCATCAGATATACAAGGGAGACCGTTTAGGAAACTGATCCAAATTCAAGAGTGACAAGTAACGAGTTGGACAAATCAGGTCACAGATCTTTACATAGCATTATAAAGACATGAATATGCCGCTTAAAGCAAGTAGCAGAGTTATACATTCCTGTTGTTGGATATCTTACCTGGGAGAGCCATAAAGTGTTGTAGTTGGGCTGCTGGAGAGGTTCTGTTTGATACGCTGATAGTTTCGTACCTGTGTGGGCACAGGTATTGGCGTGGTCTCGCTTCGTGGCGACACCATTGGGGTCTGTCCGGTGGATGGCTGCGGTGGCCTGAGAAACCCGGAAAACAAGGTTGCAATCCAGTCAGACTGCTTTTCCAAACCCATTTAGGCCATTAAACCTTGACAGAATCCTCAAACTCAAAGTCTCGCTCAACATGCAATCACTAAACGTAGCGTGTGAGAAGTTTCTTTGTCAAATGATTTCAGCAAATGCCGTTTCTGCTCAGAAGGCATGGCCGAAGCACACGGGGCGGAGCTATGGTGTAAACACTACGCCCTGACCAATCAGTAAGGTCGAGGGAGGAGACGTGGGCGGTGCTTTTTAGGCAATGGCACGTGCTCGGTCCGCCTACCTTCACCAGTCACAGATAAAGAAAACAAAACAGCTCGTTCTTATTTTATCAGGAACACAATGTTTTTTTTCACAGATGTCAAGACCGGGCCATTTATGGGAGGTGTGCGCGCACCGTGCTAAGGTTTGATAAGAAGGAAGGGGAGCTAGGAGGGAGAAAGGAAGCTGCGCATTACTGTTTGAGCTCCAGTCTCCTGGATTATGTAATGAGTGAGGGAGGAGTGTGGGCTACACGTGAGCGGTTAACCAGGCTGCACAACAACCGCACACAAAGAGAGTTTCTTTGTTTGACCCAGAGTCAGTTCAGCATGGCACAACAAACCAAACAGGACATAAATGATGAGGCTATATATTACCATCATATATATATATAAAACTACTGTTCAAAAGTTTGGGGTCAGAGAGAAATTGAATACAGAGAAATGTAATACATTTCTGTAATGCATTAAATTGATCAAAAGCAACAATAAAGATGTTACAAAAGATTTTTATTTAAAAAAAAAAAAAATGCTTTTTAACTTTCTATTCATAGATTAATTTCTGAAGGATCAATTGACACTGAAGACTGGAGTTCTGGTTCTGAAATAATAAGGAATAACATTTTAAAATAAATTAATATAGAAAACAACTGTTTTAAATTGTAACAATATTTCACAGTATTCGATTGCACTTTACTGCATTTTAGATCAAATAAATACATCTTTGGTGAGCATAAAGGACTTTTCGCTTAAATCTTTAAAAACAAATGTGTATAATAACAACTATTTTTTTTTAGCAAATCTCAAAATGAACATTTTACATACTGTTCATTATAATGTTGCTGTGACTAAATTCAATTGTAGCATTTAAAACCAAAAGTTTTTAGTGTTTTATTTTTAATTAATTTAGACAAAATAGTATGAATTTCAATAATAGCTATTTATTGGTTTTAAGACTAATTATAATTATATTTTGGGTGCATCTCTAATATTTAATTTATTTTTAGATTTAATATCAAACCTTTGGCCGATATGTGTGAAAAAGAATAAACAGCCCGAGAGGAGACAGTGAAGGTGGAGTATGTCTCGCTTATACAAGACAGGAAAACAGAAAAGCCACAGAGCAGAAGGAAGTGACTCGGAGTAGATGTACTGACTCTCACAACAGCAAAACAGCTTCTGTTTTACACGAGTAACAGACAAAAGATGAGCGGCATATGAATGTTTTAACTGTCACTCTGTCAGCTCTGGCAAAATTCATGTCAGATCCACAGCATAACAGCACAATGATATACGTCTAGTCACAAAACAGCTGATGGATGTTCATTTCTGCACCTCTGGACAAAAATAGAGGCCGGTTCACAAGTAAACTGTGTGGAAACAGTTTTAGATCACATGCAGATGGGAAGAAATGACGGCAGGGTGTCTATTCATAGGACGCACATTCACTCCCACAAGACTCATTCACCAGCCATGTGATTCACCTCTAGCAGAGCTATTCCTCCTGCAATAACAACACACACACCACCCAACCATGAACTCGCCCTGGCTTTCACCCCCATCATTAAACAGTTGGGAGTGGACGGCACCAAAAATATCTCCAATGACATCAACGAAACAAATACATCAGTGTGCTAATCCGTAGTTCCACATTTCCATGATGCAAACAGATGAAAAAGGATCAAGACGATTTATACAGAGTTAATATTCTTGTCTGCTTGTTGGACTTGACTAGAAACTGTGTACCTTTGGCCTACTAAACCTTGTCTATCGTTTGCACAGCTTGATGAAAGTAAACATGCATGTGTGAAGGTTTGAGGTTTGAAAGCATTGTAATGCATTTTGAATGACCCAAAATGACAGTGATGTCACACTCACCCTCCACACAGAAGGAATTCACTGGACGGCCTGCGGCCCACTGCCCCCATCGGTAGGTCATCTAAGGAGAAGAGAAAGAAACAAAGTCATGAGAACTACATAAATACTCACAGTCTCACATACACCAGCAAATCACAGTGTGTGAGAGCACAATCAGTGCTGGAAGGCTTCCATAGCGCTGACTCAGCTGACGCCTCTCTCTGTAACAGCTTCAGCAGCTGCTCAAATCTAGTGTGTGTGTGTGTGTGTGTGGTTCAGTTATAAACTATGTTATGGGGACAAAATGAAAAATCCAAAATCCTTTTCCTTGTGGGGACATTTTTTTGGTCCCCATGAGGAAAACAGCCTATAAATCACATTAAATGTTTTTTGAAAATCTATGAACACAGAAAGTTTTCTATGATGGGTATGTTTAGGGTTAGAGGAAAGAAAAAAAGTTCCCATAAAACTTGAAAACACAACATTATTATAAGCTTACATTATTTGCCAATGTGGTAAGAATAAAATGAATTTGAGATTTATTCTCTTCCAGTAAAAATATCGAAACATACTTAAAATATAAACTTAGTATCTAACAAAATTGAATTGCATGCATTTTTCAATATGTTATATTTTGCAAGATTTATATAAAAAAAAACAATTAAATTAAGGCTTAAATTGAAAAATAAAATTAATCCAAGATTTATTTTCTGAAAAGTTCCAGTTATAATATGTAAACCCATTAACCATTCTAAAAATATCTTACTCAATATTAAAATATTAATATTTCACAAAATTGTTCTAAGAATATTTTAAGATATTAAGACTTGTTTTCAGAACATACAAGTTAAATTAAGCATTTTGGGATTAAAATAAAAAATAATAAAATATTTTACAGTATATTGTTTTGCTTACGCAAGAAAAAAAAAAAAGAGTATCATAAAAATATCTTTAATTATATTAGCGCACATTAATAGTCAATACAGGTAAAAATTAGATCATGTATTTTATTCTCAAATAAATTCATGTTGTTTTAATAATGTTTTGATATTTTTTCACAGAAAAACAATACAAAAAAATACTGATAATTAAATGATTTTTGCAGGCACGTGACATGTTTTCGATAACGTAATGTAACTCACAGGACTGCTCTCCGGAGAGATGGGGCACCAGCACAAAGTCGTCCGTGTCACAGGAGGAGTTCTTGCTGCTGGTGCTGCCGCCTGACTCTTTGGACAGCTGCAGGTAGTTGGGAGGGCCGAGAGGTGGAGAGGACAACACGTCCTCGGGGAGAGTCTGCATGTCCGGCAGGGACTGCAAAACAAAGGTGGCGGTAAACGCAGGATTACCTTGAGCTGAGTCAGAGCTATTATACTTCTAAATGCTGTAATCATCTCATGCAACACCCTAGATTAGGAACTGCTCATGTCTGTGACAGCGCATCCAGCACTGACAATATAAGGTACTTACCGGAGGAGAGACGTAACGACAGGAAGGAGAGCTGCCACACGTGCTGTCTGAGACCAAGCCAGAGCATGTGGGAACTGGCACAGGGCATGCTGGGCAAAAAAAAAAAAAAAAATCTTTTAGGGTCCAGCCACACCTTACTCATCAAATTTGTTCATCAAATGTTCTTACTTACATTTTTTAATAGTTGATGTTGGTTCCAAGAAAGGATGACTGAAGAAAGTGTCTGCAGACAGAAAAATATGAGAATGAGGAAAGGGAACATGGAAATCCTCCCACAATGACCTGAAACAGCAGAAATACACCGACCAAAATCCATACGATCCTTCTGGTTCCTCTGGAGCAGCCCCAGCAGCAGATCTTCCAGTTGAGGAGACGTCTCTCTCGGGATGCTGTGAACAGAAAGCTTTAGTTATTTAGTGAACAGCATCCAATGATTGGCCATATAGATATTATTGGCTTACTAATGAAATATTTCAATTTTTTTGTTAAAAAAAAAAGAATTCTTTTCATTTCAGCAATTTTGTGTACCAGTACTACTGTTCAAAAGTTTATGGTCAGTAAGATTTTATTATGTTTTTGAAAGAAGTCTATTACTCTCATCAAGGCTGCATTTATTTGATCAAAAACACAGTAAAAACAGTAATACTGTGAAATATTATTTCAATTTAAAAAAACTGTTTTCGATTTGAATACATTTCAAACGCAAAGCTGAATTTTCAGCATCATTACTCCAGTCTTCAGCGTCACAAGATCCTTCAGAAATCATTCAAAAGCTGCATTCACACCACCAGTGACTTTGTCGCTCTTTGCCACCGGTGACTAAAGGTGAAGGCGTTAGTGGGTGTTCACACTACTGGTTGCCTAGTAACATTTATGAATGACATTCACGGATGTTATTCCATGCTGTAAAAGTAGAAAAACAAACATTTTGGAGGGTAAATACTAAATATAAATGAATCAGTATATAAAATGCTTACTATTAAAGATGAAAGAGAAAGAGGGAATGCACAAGCGCCAGCCTATCTGGGTTTACGAAACCGTTTAGGCTCGGGATCAGCATAATAAATTACAGAAAAGTTGCTGACCACTAAAATAACTTTTCCTACATCACAACATTCCAGCACAGGATGTAGCGATGGATCAGCTTTTCCTCAATCACACCTGACGTCATTCCTATTGGTTGTCACTCCTGAAAGTTGCTCTTCATTTGTATAAAGTTCAACATATCTCAACTTTGCTGCTTACACGCATACATTCTGTTAGCATTGAAATCAACGGAATCACGTCACTGGGCCGCTGGTAGTGTGAACACAGCTTAAAATAATGATTTGGTGCTCAAGAAACATTTCTCATGATCAATGTCGAAAACAGTTATGCTGCTTAATATTTATGTGGAAATTGTGAGACAGAAACAACAGCATTTATTTGAAATTTATTTTGTAAGTCTTTACTGACTTTTTAAATCGATTTAATGCATCCTAAATATAAGCATTATTTACTTTTCTTTTTTTAAATCTTTTTGACTCCAAACTTTAGAGCAATAGTACATTTAAAGTATAAGCATTATATTGGCCTTGCTGTTATTTAGGTATCAATATCTAAAATAAATAAATAAATAAATAAATAAAAGGGAAAATAGTCAATGCTCTTACTTTGGCACCAAAGTTTTGTTCTTCTCATAGAACATCCTCAAGTCCTGGGGACTGTTAGCCTAGTAACATAAACACAAAAAACACCATTAAAACATCATCACAACATATATAATCTATATGATCTCAGTTTAGCTTCACTATCATGAATTTCACCTGGAAAGGTGGCTTTCCCACGAGGCACTGGTAAATGACAGTCCCAATGCTCCACAGGTCAGCTTTGGCATCATAGTTCTGAGACATGATCACCTCTGGAGCCTGCGAAGAGATGCGATAGATTACAAATTATGAGAACATGATGCTGCCCAAGTCTCACATCGCTGCTGCATTTCACAAATCTGAGATAGTGAGATATTCAGCATGTGGTTACTGACCATGTACATTGGAGATCCACATAATGTGGCCGCCATCATGTTGCTCTGGAGATATCTTGCAAAACCAAAATCAGCTGTTAAACAAAGAGAGCACGGGTGTTATTAATAGCAACACTGCTGTCTGAGAGTCACGACTTATAACTTCTGCACTGACTGAGACAATGGAAACAAAGAACCGGCTGTGTGAGAGATCAGAGAGCGGAAAAAGTATGATGGTATTAAACAGACTGTTGGTTATGAAAGATTGGATACATACACAGTGGACTACAAACATCTTGAGATATTTATTTCCAGGTTTCATTTTAATTTTGGATCCCAGATTTGTAATGTGATCTCAGACATTTGAATTGTACTTTAAATACAATAATGTGTATAAAGTAATACAGGCAAAAAATCATCATGGAGAGAGTTACCAATCTTGATGCGTATGCCGCTGATGCCAGACTTCTTGCGGCCCGTGTAGGACAGCAAGATGTTCTGAGGTTTGAGGTCTCTGTGAATGATCCCCTTGCTGTTGAGGATGCGCATGGCTGCTGCAATCTGCTGTAGAAAGACCCTCAGTGTGTCCTCTCGCAGAGTGCCCTTGGCTGGAAGAGCAAAGATATTGTGTCGCTGAGAAACATGGCTATAAAATCCATTAAGACATTCTATAAAAACCCCACTTAACCAGATCCCATTACAGCCGGTATAACTGCTTACACGCACACCACACAATGTTTCTAAACAGGACATTTGCATGAAATCAATTGGCTTTATGTGTTAAAAAAGTTTTACTAGTTTTAAAGGACAAATTCTTTAAGGTGTGGTCACATTTCCCATTGTTCGGCAAATTTTTGCAGACAAAATCCAGTCTTTTCAATAGCAATCCACACGATTGTGAATTTCTTCACACAGATTTCACATCAAGTTTAAGTGGGTCGCAAATTTCACTGTGTTGTTGACCAGAACAGAACAGAAAGCTGCTTGGTTTGAAAGCTTTGCTTCAACTCTAATCAAACACACCAGAACACGTCAATCAAAATCTGAGGGGTTACTAGGAAGCTACAGGCACGTGAGTTTTTATCAGGGTTGGAGCTGAACTCTCCATGATTGTGGCTCCTGACATCCTAACCCCTGGTATAGACAATGGAAGTTTTTTGTCCATGAAATTTCACAGATTTTGCCAATGTGACCACACTGTCACATTAAGTCTGTTTAAGGGATAAAACAGACAAAATGATTTACATTTAGATTTAGAATATTGAAATGTTCATGACCTTTTAAGATTTCAATCATTTCCATGATTTTGCATCACACCATGCTTGCTTCGCCAACTTTTTTATTTGACCAACACAAAAACTAATAAATATAAGATTTTTATGAATTTGATTTTTAAATTTACAAATGTACAGCTCTCATTTAAATGTATGATTTCTTCAAAATTTGCAATAATAGCTAAAAAATTATACAATTATTACAATTACACAAGGAACTTTGAAAAATTGCATGCATGACAAAACATTACTGACTGGTTTGCCGTTTTCAACCCATTCTTACTGATTAAGTTTACAAATGTTTAACTTTACAAAATTGCAAAAAAAAAAAAAAAATTGGATGAACTATCGCTTTAAATAAGGCTGTGCACTGCACTGAGCTAATCCAAGACCATCAGAGCCATGTTCTCTAGGTCCCTGATTGGTGTGAAAATGTTAAAATCAGAAGCTGCTCAGGGGTTTTACATTGAGTGATGGCGCTCCAGGTCCCCTGTTAGAACAAAACTGGTGTAATCCACTGAGCTGTTAAGAGGATTCCCTTCACTCAATCTGCTCTGTAAACAAAGCAATTATGATCACAATGGACCTCGTACTGATCCCAAAACAGTGTTTGGCATAGCTGTGAGGTTGTATAACTAAGAAACTGTTGCATAATTAAACAGGGGAGAAGGGTAAGAGGCCAAGACCATGGTTACACAAAGATAACGCTCTGTCTGAACATAACAAGAGGTAACAGTCCAGCCAACATCACACGAACAAAGTAAACGGCACCAGAGTCATTATGCCCTCTGCGTCATACACTCGTTGAAAACATGGTTTATAGACCCATCAGTTCCTCTGATGGAACAAAGATTGGCCATAAACACCAAACTGAAGTACACAGACTTCACAGTTTCTTCACAATGGGTATGTGGACAAATCTCTATGAGCTGTAAATATATATGATAATGGAGGCAGCAGTGACTCTCAGAGAGTGTTGGCGGTAAGTGTGCTTTGAAATTGAGCCCTGGAGACAGACACTTCAACTCTAGCTCACTGAGAAATACATCCTCGTTAAAACTGCAAAGAAACTTTAGAGACCCAATAAGTGGACTTGACTAAAATGTGCTTTAAAAAACAATGCTCATTTTATTTGAGCAACCAACCAGACCAAATGATGTGTTTACCTCACAAGCTGCTTACCTTGCAAATAGTCTGCCAGGTCTCCTCCATTGCAGTACTTGAAGAGGAAACAAAGAGAGAAAATAAAACTTAACTTTGAAACCAATACGGAACAATAAAAAACTATGTCGAGGCTCGAGGACTGGATATTTCACGGGCTGCAGGAGGAGCGAGGTCAGTATAGTGACACACGCATCAATGAATCTGATGAAGTGATGCAGTATTATGGGACTGTCAGCTTGTATTGGTGGCCGGTAAATTTCCACATCATTGATGGTGGGAGAGGAATAGCCCTGAGCATACTGAGTGTTGAGCACAGGGATAATACACTACAGTTAACATGACATAACATCTATAAACCTCTGACTGAACATCAGAACCCTTATTGAGGGCTTTTTAAATAATAAAAAAACAAAAAAAACAAGAATATTGCGTCTGGCTTGCAAGAACGTTTTATTCTACAGAATTAATCAAATCTTTATATGGTTTTAGATTTAGTTAACTACAATAATCCTGATCTATCATTTTTAATATTTTGTTAATTTACATGATTTTGAAAAAATATTCCATTAACTGATAAATATGATTTATAATTAAATGTTATTTTAAAGCCATATGTATTAATATGAATAATTATTGTTATTATTGTTTTATTATTATCAAAATAATGGTTATTTATTAATAAATAAAATAATAATTATGATTATAAAACAACCCGAGACCCAAGGCTACTAATCAGCCGTGGCTGATGTACTCGTAAAAGTTTTTTGGATCGAAGAAAACCCGCGAAGACCTCTAGTTTGAGCCAAAATCTAGCTGTAAAATACCCTTTCAGGTCACACAGACAGGTCCCAATAAATAATACTCAGAAAGCCAGCAGGTTACAATATCAGAGGGTACATACATGAGAAGTGTTGGACTGATATTACACACTAAGGATAGTTAATATTAAAGCTCTTGAAATTGTTTTGAGAGCAGCTTTCCCTGAACTGATATTTTTAGTTTGGCCTCTTGATGTGTTTGTTTCTCCTTTAGAGACTGCAGTGTTGGGCAATACTAGAAAGAATAGCCATGAAACATTATGCACGCTGTGGCCTCATGACTAAAACAAGAGCATGTGTAAGAGAGAAAAAAAGAGCGAGAGGTAGGGGAGAGAATACATGTTTTGCACTCACCTCCATAACCAGAAATACAGAACTTGGCGTTTCCTGAAAGAAAAGAAAAAACAAGACACGTAATTTTACTCAGAAACAGCACATAACAGCAAACATCAATCAATGACACTGAGTTGTTTGCACACATGCGCCATGTCCTCCAGCAACCAGGTGGTTGTGGAAATCCAGGCACGTGCATAAGTGAAGACGACTCACGTTTCAAATCCTGGCATGCAAACATCCTGGTGTTGAAACCATTTAGACACACTAGCATCATAACAGCTATTAGGGCTGCTGTGTCAATACTGAAGGAATTAGAGGCGGGATGCCGGCCAACTAAAAAACATTGTTTGTTTTTTTTTCAAGGAAGTGGGCTGTTACAGTAATCAAGACATGCCACCAATCTATACAACTTCCTCCACCATGTGATGTGAAAGTTTTATGATTCATGGTAATTTTCAGTGAACTGATGTTGGCAGCCCATTAATGCAGTTGTGATGGACTGGTCCATTAACAAGGAAAGTGCGGCCATTTTATGTGCTGCTCATAAGTGGTTGCCTGGGGAGAGAGTGTGTGCGGAGAGTTTGTAATAGTGGCCAACACTCGATCTGCCCACATAACCTCTCGTTTCCCCTCACTACATCTCATTACTTCACCCATTTAAGATGACTAAACATTCAAAAAACAAGCCTTAATATTTCCCTTATTTTAACATTTAGATTACTCTTGGCATCATATAACACTCAAAAGCGATTTAAAATGATCGATTTTAGCTTTTGTGTTTCATTTTGAATTTATTTGAACAAAATAGTTCAGAATTTTTATTTCGATGGATCCCTAATCCATGTTATTCCGAAGAAAAAAAGTGTTTATCTTCATAACCTAAATCAAAATTTATGACCAGCTCATGGGTTCATGACTTGACAAGATTTGCATTCTGCAAGTAGATACTTCCTTCTTCTCTGTAATCTGATCCCAGGCCCACCTCCATAATTCTGCTAGATCCATTTATGGGATCTAGGATCAATACAGCCTAAGAGCCACAAGGGGCACAACCACTGGCTGTCAGTCTGAATGAATATTGGCCTGATTTGAGCTGGCTGTGGTGGGGACAAGGAAGGAGAAAGGAAATGGAGCAGCTCCGGCTGGGGGAGGGGTCGATCAATTCGAGGGCGTCATTAACTTTGCCGACGCATATCAGTAATTTCTTGACCTCTTCATCTGAGAGTTCATCTGAAGCCATGATACACACAAACAAACACGCATGCCATTTGATGAGAGGCAAAAAAGGGAACCGTTGACCACGTGTGGGTAGGAAAAGAAAAACAAACAGCTATGAATAAAGAACTACATGTCCAAACACACAAATGATCCACCCTGATCTTCTTCTGCCAATTTTTTCCTTACTTCTTGGCAAGAGATGAGATTCCACTTGGACTCTTGCCTAACAATATGCATCATGATTTAAGCACAGTGGCTATATCGTTTTTTTTTATTTTCTCGTGTGAACAAGGATAAATATAGGTCAGTTACCAAAGACTGAACTCTGGACAAACGGCTAGAATACCTGAACTGCCATCATTTTGAAACTTTCAGTAACTCAGAACAATGTGCAAAATTCAGTGGGAAAGTAACATTAGTTCCCGCATGTTTAAAGCTAGCATATTTGTCAGCTGGGCAACATGCCTGGCTATAGATGGAAATAGAGAAGAATGTGATATATCCACACCATGTTGGTAGTCAGCCAATGTCAGTGATTTAAAAAAGAAAAAAAATGGAGTTGACAACAGGCTAGAAAAGCATTGGAATTTTGGCAACTGAAATAGTTGACAAAAACGGGGGAAAAAGAATTTTCAGTTTGGATAAACCATTGGGCCAAAACAGCACCCCTTAAACAACGCTACTCCAATAACACACTATTTCGTGCACACAATGTGAATAAGCTGTAACAGGTAAACATATCATGGACAAACTTTACCCGGACAAAAAATGATTAAAGAGCCCCAGCTCATTGCCTAAGAACTTTACTATGGCTGGTTTAATTTATCACTTGAGAACAAGACACCCTGAACTACCCAATTAAATGACCAAAACGTTATTTTCTTTTCAGTTTTCACCTAAAATAAAATTTTAATTTCTGTGTTTTGGTACAAAACTAATTTCAGTGCAACATCAGACATCAGGAGTAAATTCAACCTTACAACAAAGCACCACAGACCAAAACCAAAGCTAGAGCTGAGCTGCGTTCCAATCATAGAGTTAACATGAGTTTCAAAACATCAGAAAATACAGGCATGACAAAATCAAAAGGCAGCACACTCCAGCCAGGCAGTGAGACTATTGCATCATAACTAGATGTGTTGGGTTACATAAGGTGGAAAGCAGCCAAAGCTGGGCTTTAAATTCTAGGAATATTTGAGAAACACCACATGTGCGACCAATTGCAAGAGATGGATATGTTCTTCTTAGAAACTCAACCGGTTTCTGGTAATCTACATGAGACGCAACACAACATTCTAGGTATGTAAATGAATACTTGAGGTGTCGTGATTCTATAGACACAGACTGTCCTTTCAGATGAGATTGTTTCTAAAGCAATGTCCCTGGAGCTCTGATTGACACCTTTGAGTATGTTTATCAGCAAGAACAGGTAGAGAAGAACAACAGCACATTGTTTGGCCTGTGGTAAGGCCACGGAAGAGTAAGATAGAGAAAGACACAAATAAACATGCTTTGTTGTGTTTACACCCCAGGACGGGTTGATAAATAAACAGAAACCTACACTTGGTGACATGTTGGTGGGTTGGTGGAAAGAAATGAAAAACAAACCTTAAAGGTGAGAATTTAGAGAACACTACTAAGCTGTGACGTGAATTAATGTGTTTATCGCTAAATGGCAAAGAGGTATCATCCAACATTGTGAACACAATTTATTAGCTGAAACACACTTATTAGTTCCTGCAGGCAGCTCTCAAGGAAAGCATTAACAGTTTCCAGATGTCCCCATGCTGTCTTTCTTCTCCTGCACCCACCATATTGCTGATTGTATTCATTTGTATTCATTCCTCCCTTCCTTCTCAGAAAACTGAAGACAACAAGTCAATCCGTCCTCCACTGGGACACGTTGTTCTCTAAGAGGAAGTTCAAACTTTGTTTTGACACACAGATTGTCTCATGAATATGTGACTCATAAACAAACCTGGCCCCTCCCACCCTGACTCAAAACCCCGCCCACTCTTCCCTCCAACTTTATATTTCCAAGCTAGAATCCTTTCCTCCCTTATATTCCCTTATGAATTTCCCTTACCTGGAAATTTACATGCTTTTTGCACATTTGACACAACTGTTTGAAGAATGTTTCAAATACAATAAAAGTGAGTGGTGTGCAAAACAACTTTGGACCCTATTGACTTGCTCGGCGGGGGGGCAAAAAAAACATCCAAAATATCTTCTTTTGTGTTGTACAAAAAATATAAAGGCATTCTGGTTTGGAACATCATGAAGGTATGACTGCAATTTATTTATATATTCATTTATTTACTTTTTTAACTCCAATTTATATTTTTTTATATATCAATATGACTACTTATTATTAATGTTGTTGTTTTATTAATATTATTATTATTATACAGTCAATTATATATTGTTCAAATATTATAAATTGTACAGCCCTACAAATCAAGCACAATAAACCTGGAGCTTTTATAATAATAATAAAAAAATGTGTGTATATATATTAGGGGTGTGACGAGATCTCGTACCACGAGATCTCGCGAGACTAAAACGTGACGAGATTTCTCGTCGAGGTGAAAAGTTGTCTCGTCGTGCTATCAGTGTGAGGGTGAAATTATTATTGAAGATGCCCCCGCCCCTTTCAAATCATTTGTGTGGAAACATTTTGGTTAAAGTTATAACACACACGACACAAACAATATCTAAACATTGTAAGAAAAGAAATGTATGCCGTATACCTCGGCCAAGGTTGTACAGACTCTTATATCACGCACATTTTCATTCGCGCAAAATGGAAGCAACGCGGTCGCGACGCGCTTGTTTTTTTCCTGGCGCGCCTGTGCCGCGCTTTCCACGCTTTTTTAGGCGCGATATGTGAACGGCCCCTAAAGAGGCAGAAAGCATCGCTATCACTGCTGACGGTTGGACTTCTCGGTGTACGCAGAGCTATATAACAGTTACAGCCACACAATCAATCTGGGAAATGGTCAACTTTGTACTGCAGTTAAAGTGACACTTAAAGTGTTATTTGATTTTTTTTTATTTATTTATATGTTTATTTTATTTATACTGTTTAATTTATATTCAATCAGTAGAAAGAAGTTCAGTGAGATTTCTCATGTGAAATTATTCAGGGCAGAAAACAATTGGTTGATTTTGTGGCAAAACATTTAGCAGTGTTTGCATGTTGTTTTACTGCAAACAATTCATTAAAATAGAAGTAAAATGACATGCATTACAAGTTGATTTCAAAATGCACCAACATTTTTGCATTTTATGATTTTCAGTTGAATAAAAGACTACTTTCCCTTCATACATTTCATTATTGAGGATTTTTTAAAAATACTATAAAAATCTTGTCTCGTGAACCCAATCTCGTGTCTCGTCTCGTGGGATAGGGGTCTCGTCACACCCCTAATATATATATATATATATATATATAAAATAAATAATAAATATTACTACTGTAATATTTCACTGTTAAAAGAATTGAGCCTTTAAAATGATATAATATTTTTTTTTTTTTACTATTATTTATATATATTGTTTTTCCATTAAACCATCAAGCTTTTATTTTGGGAGAAATCCTTCTCTTTAAAAGAGAAATCCTAAAGCTCCTCTTGTCATGCCTGTTTAAAAGCACTTCTCATTACAGTCTTGGGAATATTTGGCCCATGTTGCATTACCCAACATATGTTATAGGCGAGGTAAACTTACAGCACATGCAGAGATGATTTTGTGTGGAGCACTGTTTACTGTGAACCAAGCCACTCTGATACACTGAAAACAATGGATCATCAGCTCTTCACGTGTAAAAAAGCACAGTGGTGCATTTTACTCTGCAACATTCAATGCATATACTAACTGAATTGAATCGTAGACTTTGCGATTTGATCATCACACTAAGCCATATAGCTGTTTTTGTTTTTAGTTAATCGAGCAGCCCTACATGAGGATGAGTTTTTGAGTGAGCTATCCCTTTAAAGGCAAAGCACACAAAGTACACTCGTTCAGGCAGAAGAAAGAATCACCACCCTGTTATTACAGCAGGCCTCCCTCTGCCATAGCAGGGACACCACTGAATAGCATTTGGCTCCTCGGCTCTCACTGTAAGCCTGTAATTAAACGGCTATGGTGATATCTTCAGCTCCATCGGCACAGATCCCCATTGAGAAAAAGCTCAATAAAGCTCCAACACATATGTGTTCTGTGTGAACTGGCATTGACGTTGGTATTAATCACAAGCAGCCTCCATTCACACTTCTTCATCATGTGGGATGAGATTATTATCAGAGTTGCAGGTCTGAGCCGGAGTGCTACCATGATGCATATGCTCCGTGTGACGTAGTGGGATCTGAGGGCCACCTCAAATGTGAAAGGGCAAGCGCTCCCTGTTGCTATGCTTTAACTAGACACCTCTGGCTGGGTACAAAAAAGTCAATCCTCCTAACATCTTTAATGACAGTGGATTGTAAACAGTCCACAGTAGTATAATTGGGCTCAGAAGGGAGCGCCATCAATATTCCCCAGGGCTCTGTGCTGCCATCAAGAGAAGTGTGGTTGATAAAGGTCACGTTCTTCTCGGATAACGGTGCCTGCTGGGGCAAACGGCCATTTCTTTCATTTGAGAAGCAATCAAGCAGGTATCCACTTGATTTGTATTTACAGTGTCATAATTTAGTGAAAGCGACAGATCTGCAGAATGATAGAGAGTTGATTAAATGGAGACGGAAGCAATATATTACCTTCAGGCATCCAAACTAATTTTGCGAGGACTCAACGAGACCGTCACAAAGAAAAGTGTGACTGCCACTGGGGAATGAAGTATTTTAGTATAATTATAAAAGTATAATTGCAGCTATTATACAACAAATTTATGATAACATATGATGCAAAGTTAAAAATGATTCTGTTTTCATTTTCACTGACTAAAAAGGTACCAGACTGAAGCCTTAGGCCAGAAACATACTCAATACAACTAGTGTTTATGACTGCATATAATTTATAATTCAAATACTATTACTGCAAAGGCCCCATGTGAGTGTTCAACATGATTCAGATTTCTGTGTCTTTTCCTGGCAGAGAAAAATGGCTGGGGTGACTTGAATTTTATCTCCAAGATAAAACAAAGATAAGCTTCCACCTCAGTCAGACTGACCCCGTGATTTAGAAAGCAAGAGTTCGCAAGAAGCAGATCTCAGCGTTGCACAAACATATTTATGGTCGTCTGACTGAATTAGCGTCGCAGCATGCATCTCCAGAAACAGCTGATCAACAGCTACCGTACGTCACCACCGACTCCCACTTCTCCATTTCAGCACAGAGGAAAAACACACCTCGGGCCAAGTGGGACAGGATTTGGTGCTAACCGTCACAGCCAAGACAAAACACTACAATTTCTCAAACCAACTGAAAAAAGTTCTCTAATGGAGATAAACAGTGCATCCTCAAGAACGATCTGCCTTAGAGAGATCAGTGAGATGGATGTAAACAGTTTGTAGTGAACTCAGACCCTCTGCCCTTGGAGCAGAGACAGATCACACATAAAATCCCTCTTCTTCTCAAGTGTCTTCCTGGAGAAGAGCAAAAATGTTCAGCACAAAAACAGATTCGGAAAAACATGCTTAACCAAAGGATGAGGGGTCTAAGGGCCCCCATCAGCACTGCAGGTGTGTGTCGGGTGGGAGTGTTATATAAGCACAGGAAGACGCATGCTGCGGGGGAAGTGCAGGATATTTAACGACTCTCCTCGCTATACTGGGAAGCATTACATGTCAAAGGTGTATAGGTGACTGAGTCATAACAGCCATAATTAAACCTACAGCTTTACGCCAGTGATCCTGCCGTAGACATCAACGTCCTTTCAGAACACTGCCTGCTCTGTCAGCCGAGGGTTTGGACCAATGAAATGGTGCTAAAACAGCCCACACCATTCCAGAGAAGGCAAACCCTCCCCCTATATGAGACTGCTGGTGGGATGCAGAAAGGAGGAAGGCAGGGTATTGATGGATGAATTAGCTTGCTAACTGAACTAGCTGGCATTTTCACCATAGTATGCAGTATTCAGCCCCAAGGATGCTGAGAAATAATCTTTACCTCCTGGCCAGTGACATTATTCTCTAATGTACCCTGTAAGACATTTATAAAGAGCTGCACACAATGTATTTTTGCATGAATAGTTATATAATTAGAATTAGCATCCTCTTGAATGACTTTAAAGCATTAGAAAATAAAGTGAATGATATTCTCAAAGAGGCCTCATGCAATGTACAGCGAGGCTTAGTCTAGGATAGGTCATGTGACTTGTCATGTGAAGGGTGGCGTTATATAAGAACTGGGCCAGTCCTGCAGGCCCTCACAGCTCTTAGTGGATAGTAGAGCACAAATAGCTCTAGGTATTTCTGCTCAGAGTCAGTGAGAACAGACCATTCAATGATTCTAGTAATAAATGAGTAAAATTCCATTACCTGGACATCATAGAGCGCCACAATGTTCTCATGCTGGAGTTCCTATAAACAAAAAATAAATGCTGTCTATAATTACTGTGGTATTGAAAAAACATATAATAATAAACATAAATATATTATATATATATATATATATATATATATATATATATATATATATATATATAATAATTATAAATATAATATATAATATTTTATAATATAATAATATTATAATATAATAATAATATATATATATATATATATATATATATATATATATATATATATATATATATATATATATATAATTTGGTCAAAAATTGTATATTATTTCAAATAATATAAATACTATAATTAATAATTGCATGATTAATGCACACTGCCGTTCAAGTTGAGCTTGGTAAGATTTTTTAATGTTTTTGAAAGAAGTCTCTTATGTTCACCAAGGCTGTAAATACAAAAATACAGTTTAAAGCTTAAAATGTTTTCAATTTTAATATATTTTAATTTGTAATTTATTGCTGTGATGGCAAAGCTGCTATTTCAGCATCATTACTCCAGTCTTCAGTGTCACATGATCCTTCAGAAATCCTTTTAATATGCTGATTTGATGCTTAAGAAACAATTATTATTATGCTGAAAACAGCAGCTTAACATGTTTGTGGAAACTGTGATCCATATTTTTTCAGGATGTATAGAAAGTTCAAAACAACAGCATTTATTTGAAACATAAATCTTTTGTAACATTATATGTCTTTACTAACACTTGATCAATTTAACGTGTCCTTGCTGCATTAAAGTATTCATTCTCAAAACACACACACACACAAACACAACAACTCACCTTTAAAATTTTGATTTCTTTACCAAGAAGAATCTGGGATTTGGAGAGATTCTTTTTGTTAATACTCTTGATGGCGACCTCCCAATCAATCTTCTGCAAAGATTACACAGAGAGAGCAATGATCAATAGGTGGGATGGCGGAGAGGGGTTAAATGTGTCAAACTACATTTATATGAATCTTACAAAACATTTACTTTTTAAATTTTGAGTGTTAGAGTTCTGACTTTAAGTCTGTAAGTGGGAGTCTTTGGTTGAGGACACAAACATTTGCTTCTAAAGGCCATTCTTTTCAGCATGCTGCATCTATTTCTGAACTTGTGACCTGCAACCACACAAAGCTGATAGTATAATTGGGATTTTAGCCTTTGGGAGAGGCATTTGTGCAAGGTGGGATTCCATAGGGCAGCACACCAGCTTAGAGAAACTGTGTCCCCAATGCAGAGTGGAAATCCATGAATAGAACGATGCTTTTGATCCAAATGTAGGTTAATAAGAGATGTTCCTGCAGCACACTGTGCCATAACAAAGTACTGGCAGCACGCAAGAGTGCTTGCGTTCATCTGGCCTCACTGAAAACCGACTCAGCCAAGCGTGGTGAAGGCAACCCAGAGACAACGCTGTTGGCTTTTATATTGACCCCATTTATAGATGAGCACTCAAAAGTCTCTGCTTTTAGTATCACATCTAATCAAGGAATGGGAGACTGAAATGTTCAAGCTTTACTGAAAAAAAAAAAAAACCCAGTAGAAGTGTCCTATATATGCAGCTAATTTTTGTCCTATGTCAGTCTACAAGTTTGACATCATCTTCTAGCTATAATGCAGCAATCAGCGATCATAAGCATGTGTGATGATAAACAGTAATATGGATGAAAATAAAACTGTCTCACTGGTAGTATCGAGTCAGCTGCTTTGCATGAGGCAGGTGATCATAAATATGTATCGTATTACTCCTGCTATATTTAGCTGGTGATGTTGTACTACATACTGTGCACACACTGAGCATTTCCACACACACACACACACAAACATATAAGCAGCGATAGCTCTTATAATAAATCATTGACCATATCGGTCTGGGCCAATATTAGCGTTTGATCTGATTAGACCAGGTTTCAACTAAACTGAACAGTTTTTCAACTGTATATTTGAGTGTTTTGATTCCTGGTATTCATTCTACATTCTAGAGGGTTTGGATGTTTTTAAAGTGGCATGAAATGGAAATTGATCTATTTCCTAAATGCATGTTATTGATATTTTTGTGAATTCATCCATGCATCCTCTTCTTCAAAAATCCACGTCATCAAGCCTGCATTTAGATTTGCCTTTCATCCAATCAATACCTTTTTATGGATTGAAGCAAATCCACACTCTACATATTTTCTTTTTCAATAATCCATTTCACTAGGATGTACATCACAATACTTGAGAAAATATATGTCGCTACTTTCATTACATCGCGACTTAACAAAGGAAAAGCATATTACTTCCATCATATCGCTTATTGATCATAACATAAAAATAACGAGCAGCTCAGCTCAAACATTTATATCAGGATATTCCCACCAATCAGAATGAAAATGAAATCTTTTTAATATCTTAATTGTTTCTCCTAGACACCAATGAATTTGCATGGCGAGAAACTATGGCAAGCCGTTTTGACTTTTATTCATTCTCAGGATATGAACTTGTGATATCAACAATTACATTTTCACCAGTTAAAATGTTCATTTTTAATATCAGGAATTAGATTTCCACAAGTAAAAACTATACTTCTTGATATCTGTAACTGTATTTTCACTAGTGAAATCTCACCATAGCCCTTCATTCAAATTCAATGGTTGATATCAAGAATTCGATCGTTGATATCAACAATAGAGTTTGAACGGAGACCTATGGTGAGATTTCACTAGTGAAAAGTTACAGATATCAAGAAGTATAGTTTTTACTAGTGGAAATCTAATTCCTGATATTAAAAATGAACATTTTAACCGGTGAAAATGTAATTGTTGATATCACAAGTTCATATCCTGAGAATGAATAAAAGTCAAAACGGCTTGCCATAGTTTCTCACCATGCAATCTCATTGGTGTCTAGGAGAAACAATTAAGATATTAAAAAGATTTCATTTTCATTCTGATTGGTGGGAATATCCTGATATCCTGCCATAGAGATATTACCAGCTTCTCAGATTGTTCACCTGAGAAAATAACCCATGTGTCTCCTAGAAATTCAGAAGAGGTCTCAAATCAAAAACCCAACCTGTTTATTAGCACAGTTTCTATTAAAATTAATTTCAGGTGACCATTTCAGAATCTAATGACAAGATACTTGTGGAAATTCAAATGCTAGTCGATACTGGACTAGTCATTTAAAAAAAAAAAAAATAGATAAACAATAAATAAGCTAGTCAATAATGTTAATACGGCTTGCCATTTTCTCATTACAACACTCACTGTGTTTTCTGCAGGCAATGCAAAAATAAAGCAGAAATCATAACAAAATGTGCGTCCTGTCCCTCCGCCCAAAGTAGACCGGTCAGTATTGACGTCAGACGGCTTATTCACGGAGGCTGTTTTATGAATGAATGACTCCAGCAGTATGTGACCTATTCTAGCACACGTTACATAAAAACAACCCACGGTTTCAGATCAAGAATTGCGTTAACCGCACAAGACGTGAAAAGCACAATCCATCCTCTATATTATTTATTCAAATGCCTGGCTTTAACTGGCATGCATCTAACAAGCATGATTTGAACAATGATGCTTTACCTTTTTATGTCTTCCCTTGAAGACGACCGCAAAGGCTCCGTGTCCGACGAGGTCTTTACGACTGTATTCAAAGTCTCCAACCGTCTCCATTTTCGGCAGGTATCCGATGATCCGCTACGGCTTGTGATGGAGAGGACAAGTTCTTCAAACTCTCGTTAATCTCCAGACGACAGTCGGTTCAAGAATACTGTCATCCCCAAATGATCAACGCCACTTAGTGTACTTGAGAGCTGACTAACAACTGTGTGGCTTTACAATTAAGACGAAGTAAGAATCAAAACAGCTAAATGTGAAGTGAAGGACGCGTTTCTAGGATCCTAAGTTTCGCTGCCACTCTCTGACCCAGTTAACAAGCCATTTCGCAAAATAGCTCGATGAAATGGCTATTAATCAAACCTCCCGAGCTACATGATGTCAGTTCAGTTTAAAAGGAAAGAAAGAGGTTGCAAACGCCCTCTCCTTACTGTAATAGTGCCTCGTTAAGTCAATAACGGCGCGGTGGGTCATTGAGTTGCCCATCGCGCGCTGGCTAAAATGACAGCCAGCGATTTGCATTTACAACGGTAGCAATTTTGCGATTACGATGTAGCAGATAAATCGCAAGAAATAATATCTCGATGCGTTTCCGACAGCGATTTTACATATAGACAAGCAGTATCGCCTGCGTAATAGCAGGTCAGCTCACAAAACCGTTTCGTCAGCCGCTCTTCTTCAACGATATGGTGCTCTTCTTCAAATCCATATGATAGCTGTGTACACCATTTCTTCAATTCACCCCTCTGTCCTGCTTTCGATTTCGCGGGACAATGGAGGAAAACGTCAGCGCTTCACTTTTAAGAAACGCAGAAAAGCCGTTAAAGGCACGATCCGTTAGGTGAGGGGAGTTTAACGTTTATCGTCAGTTCGTTCGGAGACGTTGCCTATGGTCACTTGCTGCATTACAATGACAGAGCTCTTACTGGAGAACACTGTCATATCGTGTTCCTCCGCGCACGCGAGTGCGTCGTCCTCCGCCGCGTGGGATAGTCCCGTGAGCTCGCGAAAACAAAGCCTGAGCTCTGCGGGAAAAGATTTTAATGACGCTTTAAGAAGAGAAAAGAGAAAACGGTTGGTTTTTGAGCCACAGAAATTATTTAATAATAAAAAAAGAAATTATACCTAATATGGTCAAGAAAAATACGCACTTGAAATGTTCATAATGTTGAATATGAGTGATAGTTACAATGCTAGGCTTTAGTGCTAATTTATCTTAAGTGGTAAAACAATCAAACAAACAATAAAAAATACCAAAACAAATATGACAGCACTTAGTGCTCCCCCTAACGGTGGCGATCTGTATCAACTTGCCAATATAAACCTAAAGTTTTCACTTTGACAATAATAAACTCACTGACACCATCTGGTGGTAAAATGGTGCGCAAAAAATAGATTTAATTATCTTTATGAGGTTACACTTCACAATAAGTCCCTATTAGTTAACACTGGTTAATGCATTATGAGCAATAGATTTGTTATAGTATTTATTCATCTTTGCAGTAACAAAATACAACACTGTTAGTTCATGTTAGCTCAGGTCCATTAAATAATATTAACAGACACAACTTTTGATTTTGTATTAGTAAATGTTGGAATTAACTGTTGAAATTAACATTGAGATAAATTGATTTAGATGTATTTTTCATTGTTACTCTGTTACCTAATGGTTAAACTGAATGGCCTTATGCTTAAAAGAAAAATATATATCAGTTGGGTAAGAAAAAATCATTTAGTTTTCACTTTTTTTTAAACCATGGACAGATATGGTTTCTTGTTTTAAGTGTAAACTCCCTTTTGATACATTTTTCATACAACAAGGCTTAAAATCTTAAGTAATTATGGTTCTCAGGTAAAGGTATCTTGATTAAAGAGTTTTTACATTTAAACAAGACAAAAATATTGAGTAAGAAATGTTTTTTATTGATAATACTAAGTTTTATCATGCTTTGATTCAACACATGAGTAACAGTGTAATGCTGGCCTGCCTATAAATGCAGTAATAAGGTTTATTTGTAATACTCACTTATATGCAATAATCAACAGACATTGCCAGTTTGCTTTGGATAGACTTTCATTAATCCAACTCTGCATTTGCAGCTCTTGTTTTGGTGTCATCTCTAGATCTTAAACACCATGAAACTGGAGATACCAGAGGCTGAATATCACAGCAGCTGAAAAGTAGAAAGGTATTTCCATGAGAAATTATTAGCCCTCACAACAAAAACGACACTGATACCATTTATCAGATGAAAATGCATTTGTCGTTCACAATAAAACATTTCTTTGCTTCCATAAACAAAAGTGAGTACTTATAATGGCAAGTCTAATTAATGCAATCGTTTTATTATTATTATTATTATTAAATTAATCCTAAATCATTAGGCAACAATAACAAACAGCAGACCTCATCCAATATTTTCAGAAAATTACCCTAACCTGGATTATCATCACGTGATGCTTTTTTTTTTTTCGTAAAGAGGCTACGTGCAGTACATAATTTAAACAGTGGATGGCGCAGTGACGGGGTGCGACGTGTGAAACGCCAATAAAAAGAGCAGAGGAACAGCAAAAAAGTAGAAGTGGGCGACAGGTAAGATATGTCTAATTGCTTCCTTTTCTCTCTTATTTTGCTCTTCGCAATATTTTTTTAATTCAAAGTCTATTAACGTGTCATTTCCAGGTGTAAATTATTTTCCACACCGCTTCTAAGCCAGTTTGTGGACGTCGTTGTCATGTGGTACTTGAGACTGTTATCAGCGCTGAGTAAATGGACCAATCACAGTCGTTTGTGATAAGTAGATAAAGAAATTAATGTAATCGTTGTACAGAGATCGTCGGCCAATTTCCAATAGTGTCTCATGCACAGTTCCTTGTAATTCGTGTGATTTAACATTTTTGAGCAGCCGGACACAAAACACGATGAGTTTTGAATGCGACTCAACGGAGTATTCGGCTCTCTGAACTTTCACGCGCCTCCGCAGGTGAAGTTTGTTGTGTTGCGTGTCACATTTGACTTCAAATGACCCCGACGCAAACTGATAATGTGAGCTTATGTTTACGTCTCAGCGCTGAGGTCTGTTTCAGAGATTTGAAGCTTATCGCACCTTCGCAATCTTGCTGATTATAGTTATCATGTAGTTTTAAGGTTTCAGTCGTCAGAGATTACGAATTGCTTTTAAAGTGTGTGGTTACTGTGTGAAGACGTCTTTTCCAACTTTTATTTGAGTGAAAGTAAAACCCTATCAAAATGAAATCGCTTTTGAACTAAGGTTTTTCCAAGTTTTTAAAAAAGATTCAGAAGTGTCTCTGATGCACATAGTTTTGTAAAGCAACAGGTTATTTTTTTTTAATGTTCTGATTATTTAGAGCGGAATTAATTATTTAGAATATTATTGTTGTCATGTTTATTGCTTGATTGAAACCGAGGTGAAACTGATTCAAAATGTCCGAGTCATCTAGGTGAATCAAATCCTAGCTATCAGTCTCTCTGACTGGCTGCATTCAATCCTCCCACCTACAGGAGTTACATAACAAGATATCCTCCTCCCAGAAAGTCCTCCTGAAAAGACGATATTGCGACAACATTGCAACTGAAATAAACTGAAAAATTAATGTAAGTGCTTGAACATAAATACAGTGTTCACATTTCTGCTTATAAAACTTCCTCCTTTCTTGCCTGTGGCTTTTGTTGTCAGTGTGTTACCCTAAATGCATTTGGGGGACAAGGCTGTTCTCTGATAATTACCTCAGACCATGTGCTGTGAATAGAGCTTAAGTTGTTTAGAATTTTTTGACTAAATATGACCTATAAATTATGTACAATATTAGTGCAATATTACTTGAGTGAAGTAAACTTTCCTTCACTTATAAACTCGACCCAATGATGGGCATCAGCTGTGAAAAGTAAGAGGCATGACATTTAAATCTTTAGGCATTCCTACGAAACTTGCTTTAAAGTTATAAATGTGCGAACATTTCAAAAGGGTACGGTGCATGTTGCGCAATATGATGGTCATTGCGAAATATGCATGCTGCTCTGAATTAAAATGTTGCTTTTCAGTTTTTCGACTTAATCTGTGTCCAGTTTTTTTAAGACTGCATTTAACCTTTGTTTGTGAATTCTTTCAGTCTAGACTGACTTTCCAGAATGTCTCGGGAGCAGCTGGCTGTTCAGCAGGCCAGGGAGGCTTTCTTGACTGGAAGATCTAAACCCCTGGAGTACAGAATTAAACAACTTAAAAACCTAAAGCGATTCATTACAGAAAGAGCAGCAGACATTACTAATGCCCTAACAAGAGATCTCTATAAGGTGAAGTAAAGTTGCAGTCTCTGTGCATTTTATTTGGATGACTATTTGAATTGAACATAATGGTTGTTGTTTTTTTTTAGAGTGAAAATGCAACACAGATGTTTGAGATCCTTGGCTTGGAGGGAGAAATCAATCTGGCTGTCAGCAAGCTGGCTGAGTGGGCAGCTCCTCGTCCTGTGAATAAAACCCTTCTCACCATCTCAGATGATGTGTACATACAGCCAGAGCCTCTTGGTGTCGTGCTTATCATTGGGGCATGGAACTATCCAATAGCAGTCACCCTGCAACCCCTTGTGGGTGCCATTGCTGCAGGTAAAGCATAAATCCACTTTTTGTTGACATCATCTTCAGTGTCATGTGATTTATTACTATATTTTTAAAGGAATAGGTGCAAAAGGTGTCAATTAGTCAATATGACTAATAATGCTCCAGTATTCTTTAGTCATATTATAACTTACTGCAGGGATGTGATTTTTTTTTTTTTTTTTCCATATCAGTACAGATTTCTGTATTTTTGGCCACTTTAAACAGTGTTTTTAAAGTGTATTTATTGTTTGAATTTCATAATAAAAAGTACAGAATTTGAAAGCTGAGACTTTGTTTCATATCAAAAGTAATAAAGCTGATTGCAATTTATTGGACAAACATTCATAATGAAAACTGATGCGGTCTGTTCGACTTTCTCTTCATAAATAAATGCATATGCTTGTGCTGTAAGAGCGTGCATAAAAATAAAAAGGTGAACAAAACATAATGTATTAAATATCTTCTTTTTATATCATTGAAATATCAAAATAACAAACAAAATTATTAAAATGATGGGTAATATAGATTATGACAGAACGACCCTGTCCTTCAAAATTACAGCCAATGCAAAAGACTAACGCGACTTCTGAACAGCAGGCATGTGATCTTTTTTTTTTTCTCTTTTTCTTTTCATATTTGTACAGAATTCCGTATTTTTAGACCTATATGAATTGCATAAACCTGAGAAAAACAATTGCTGCACTTTCAAATGGATTTAAAGCATGCATTTCATGCAAGAAGAGAGAAGTGACGCTTTATGGTCTCCCAGTAGTTTTCCGCCAAAATAAAATCTGTATATATAGATTTAATATTGTGTAGTTATATTATTGATTTGGGAAAAAGGGTTTTCTTCTTTTGTTATTGGCTTATCATGTGCTGTGTGAAGATCAGACCCAGCCATTCACTAATATTGTCTTTATCATATCTGAAAGCTTCCTCTGAAATGTTTGATTCTGCAGGTAATGCTGCAGTGGTGAAACCATCAGAAGTGAGCTCTCACACATCCAAAGTTATGGAGCTCCTGCCTCACTACCTTGACCCTGTAATTCTTCATTCAATGACTACTTAAAATATCATTTGTAATCTTACTTGCTTAATTCATCTACCATCTCTATTAATGTGTTCAGGAGATGTATCAAGTGGTGACAGGAGGGGTTCCAGAGACCCAGGAGCTGCTGAAGCAGCGTTTCGACCACATCTTCTACACTGGGAACAGCACTGTGGGGAAACTGGTTATGGAAGCAGCTGCTCATCATCTCACACCAGTGACTTTAGAACTGGGTGGGAAAAGCCCTTGCTATATTGACAAGAACTGTGACATCAGAATTGCCTGCCGGTGAGTTTGTCATGAGTTGTATAAACCTAAAGCTAAATAATTGCATATAGTCGTTTAGAAAAAAGCCCAGATGAGCTCAAGAATAATCAAGTTTTATCCATACTTGGTGTGTGTGTGTGTTAACTAAGAAACACTAATCACAAATTTATTCAATATAATGCCGCTTCGAAATGTTCTTGCATCCTTAGTCGCATTACTTGGGGAAAGTATGTGAACTGTGGTCAGACCTGCATTGCACCTGATTACATCCTCTGTGAATCCAGTATCCAAGACAGAGTTATCAATGAGATCCAAAAATGTATCCAGGTATGTATTTAGATGTTATTTGGACAATTTTATATATGTTTACATGCACAATTTTTGTCATTCCGAACTTGCGAAGCAATCCAGTCCGATATCAGATTCTGGAAGTTGCATAATGAGCCCTAAACCGATCTGATTCACATATTCGTTTATCAGTGCATTACATGTATCCCAAACAAAACCTCAGAGCATGCGCAGTGGCCAGTCATCGTGCTCGGAACCCAAGAAAGCCGTTGTCGGAATGTCACGGAGCTACCTTGAGCACAATTGCCATTTTTGCAAAAAAAAAATTTCCAATATTTTTTTTTTTCATTTTGCCAATGACCTATATGTTAGAAGAGCATTTTTAGCAGATATTTAATAAATTCAGTCTTCTCCATTGACCAGTTCAAAAAGAAATGAAAGAGGAAATAAATAAACGCATCTTTGTAAGATGCAAAACTTGTTTAAATGTGCTTCACAGCACTAATTAATCTGATTGAGAAAGTAGGGTATTCTAGGGTTTACATGCTTAATTTTTACCCTTTGATCATATTATTTCAGGTCTAAACCACCCCTTCTGATTCTCAGTCCATCAGTGTGAATATTTGGTTGCATGTAAATGTAGCTAATGTCTCATTCATTCACTTACAGGAGTTTTATACGAATGACCCCAAGAGCTTTGCAGACTACGGACGGATTATTAATCAACGGCATTTTAAGAGGATAATGGCACTTCTTGAGGGAAGCTCAGTGGCAATTGGAGGAGACTGTGATGAATCGGAGTGTTATATTGGTATGTTCCCATTTAGCATAAGTTAAGTGAATATGCTGTCATGACCATGAGTTAATTTTTCCTTTCTGCTTCAGCTCCTACTGTTTTGAGGGATGTGACATCAGGATCCAAAGTGATGCAGGAAGAGATCTTTGGGCCAATTCTACCTATCGTCACTGTCAATGGCTTAAAAGAAGCCATTCAGTTCATCAACGAACGGGAAAAGCCACTAGCACTCTACGTTTTCTCTTCAAATAGTAAGGTACAGTAGAGGGATTCATTATTTGTCACCTCCTGTAAAACAGCAAACAAACAATTTGTGTTTTCTCACAGGTCATTAAACAGATGATATCAGAGACGTCTAGTGGAGCGCTCGTAGCCAATGACTGTCTGGTGCATTTTACCATAAGTGATTTGCCTTTTGGTGGGGTTGGTGAGTATCTTTATTCGTTTTCATGGCTTTCTAAATCAGTAGAAAAATAACTAACACAAGCAATGGATTTATGTAATTGTAACAGGGAATAGTGGAACTGGTCATTACCATGGTAAATATGGTTTTGATCAGCTGAGTCACCTTCGCAGCTGTCTTATTAAGAAGCTGAACATGGAGCGAGTGAATCAGATGCGCTACCCACCCCATACAACGAAGAAGTTACACTGGGGCCGTGTTTTTCTCTTAAAGCAGGTAAATCTGGCTCGGTGGCGTCAGATGGCGCAGGTTGCAATGCTTGCTGCACTGGCGGCCTTTGTTGTGAAGGTGAGATGTTTCTCTAAACAACTTGGGTAAATGTAGTGAATAAGCACTGCATCATAATGTTTCCTATAGGATGTTTAATTGTGGGGTACTTTGTATATTAGCGGTACATGCATTAGTCCCGAACGGTACGACCGTCATTGTTTGGTTCATGTAGTCACACGCCGAATACAGTCAGTCACAGGTGATCCGCACTCCAGTCTAGAAGGGGGTACACGTAATAATGCGACACCACCAGTAAAAAGCTCAGAAGAAGATGAAAAGATGATCGATATGTCTACATGTAATCTCTCAACCACTGTTTCAACTGCAGAAAGATATCAGTAAGATGGCTTGAGAATAATATCTCACATTGCATTATATTTACCTTAGGCGTTTAGTGTCGACAGTTTGTTCGTTCGCTCAAAGAACTTATTGACAAGAAGTGAAAGCCAATAGAACATTCCATTGCTGCAGCAGCCCTACGCTTCTGCCGTTTTTGAGTGAAAATGACTCTGCAGTCCACTAGCTTCTTGCAGTTGCTATGGCAATATCAGCTGTCTTGATTTAAAAAAAAAAAGTACATTTAAAGCTGAAATCCAACCTGAATGATGACAACACAGAATAACGTACAATCACTAGACAAGTGATCATCAAATCCTTTTATCAGTTTATTTTACAGACTCTGTGTTTAAAGTTGGGTAGTTTTAAAACACTGTTGGAGATTGATATTTGAAACCCACCCCTCTCTTCATTGCTCCGCCTCCAATCCCAACCACCACGTTTGTTGTTGGTGTCTGCCCGACTAATTTCCAAACAGTGTTTTTGAAAAACTAACTACCCCACCTTTTAAGTATTCCACTTTTTTTTCACAAAACCTTTGCACTTTCTTTTTTCTAAAGAGCACAGACTTAGTCTTTGCACGTTCGCTTTGTAAACACTGGGTCGGTATGTCCGCCTTTTGAACTAAACGACGTAGTGGTTAAGCTGTGGATGCAGAGCTAGTGCAAAATGAGCATTTGTGGTTATTTTTTTTAGAAAATGACTGATCGTTTAGCTTCTTAATATTTTTGTGGAAACCGTGATACATTTTTTGGGAAATAGAATCTTCAATAGAATGACACTTATTTCAAATAAAACTTTTTGTAACAATGTAAAAGTTTTCAATGTCACTTTTGATTAATTTAATGCATCCTTGCTGATTAAAAGTAAGTGTTTGACGCTGTTTGAAGTAGTACAGAAAGCCTCTGTCCCTGAGAAAGAATCACTCAGCTGTAGATTTTTTTTTTTTTTTTTTTCCCCCTTTAATAACAAGGTACCACACTCTAAGCAACAAGAAAATTGCAGCATATAGTTTACTAGTTTTCCCGAAAATGGCTTGTAGAATCCATTTGGGAAAATCTGTTTTATTGTTCCTAGTCAGATTGTAAAATAGAAGCATTTGTCCTTTATACTGTAGAGCAGGGTTCCTCAATTAGTTTTCACCCAGGGCCAAATTTTGCCAACAAAAGAGAGCCAAGGCTAGTGTGTCGACAGATATATATATATATATATATATAATTTTTTTTTTTTTTTTTTTGGATGGCTGATATAAATCTCATATATATGTATAATTTTATATTTATTTTAAGTCATATTTAATAAATTAGAAATGTGAAAAGTATGCATTACATTTTAATGAATAAATTAAATTTAAAAAAATCTTTAAAAGAAGCATGATTATATTTTAGATTGCAACTTCTTGATCCAGCAATCTGGCTTTTATATATTATATTATATTAATTAGTTTGTCTGTCGCGTTGCCAGTGAAGCTGAACTGAAGTCTGCATTCACTTCACACTGAGCGACTGTCATGCACAAAATACATGCGTTCATGAGGGCTACAAACAGACATTTCAGAAAATCTCACTGCTGGATTCAAATTAATCTGCAAGGTCTGTAAAATTAAATGTTAATTAGCTTTCAGAGATTTGTTTTAATGATATAGATGAATTTGCTGAATGTTGACGCAAATGAGATTGCCTTTCTGTAACTAATAATATAAACGCAAACACTATACTTTCTCACATACCGTTCCTTTGTTGTGGTTGGTCAGGCAAAATAAACCAAAAATTTTCAGTCAATTCACATTTGAGTCCTCTATTTTCCGTGTCCACCTTTTCTTCACACTTGCATTTTCGCTGACAGACTGCATGTCCACTGGCACAGAGCAAGAGGAGCAGTGCGAGCGTTGTCAGTGCACCAGCGGTTACACAATGACACTGTTTGAATTTTCGCAACCGAGACATGCTTGTATACATTGCCTTAACACTAAATGACATTAGCGTGGGCCAAACATTTTTATATCCGCCTATTGAGGAACCCTGCTGTAGAATATTGATGTTGTAAAATACAGTCTAATGACATGACATGTGCCTTGGAATTTCTTCCTATTGTACTAGACAAGATATGAAGTGAGTTTAACAGACATTGGCTAAAGTTTTATACATTAACTGTGCATACAGTCTAATTCACTGTGATGACTGTCTAATCCACTCTAATTTAGTCATGAATAACATGTTCCTTGAAATGTTTTCCTATTGCAAAGCATTTTATGTGAAACAATTTAATTTGTTTTGTGCTTTTTCAGAGGTTTTTGCGATGAGCGGAGGACATCCTGAAGAACTCATTGTTTTAAAGGGCTGTTGATGTGTCATTCTCCACCCCCCCACCCCTCCCCCTTGCATATTAAAGATGTTCATGTATATCCAGCACTCACAATTTAGACAGAAGCGTGTCTTATAATCTTGTACACCCTTTGAAAGCAGATTATATAGATTCATGTCTTCATTTTTACTTGTGTTCACAAGGAATAAGCATTAAATAAAATACATAAATAAAACACTTGTTAATGTTTTTTAATTGCTTTGATTAATTGGTCATTAGCAAACATGATGTAGTGAAGTAAAAACATAAGTGAAAGTTCTATGCCATGTCTAGCCTAAATTATTTCAATTGTAATTAATGAAAGTTAGAATATATTGCCCTTTTCTCCTATAAACAGTGGGGGTTTGTCTATCATATTGAATAAACGCCATTGACTGTTAGAGCCACTTTGGTAGCCATTCTTTATATATAGCGAGCATGTGGTTTTGTTCCTCCTCGCAAGTGGACGTGTTTGCGCCGCCCTCTGATAAAACCATGATAAACGCGGCTAGACGCCACGGCACCAGAGCCGTTTCAGATTCAGCACAGCGTTCCGCTATTCCGAACCTTTACAAACGGTTTTATGTAAGTATTTTTTCTTGAATGATTGCATGATCTTCACAAACAGATTTCCTAATATCCTATACGTTTAGTGTGTGCATGTGATCGACTGTCTAAACAAGAACAAAAATGTTCTTTAGTCTCGTGGCATGAAAATGTACTCTATAAACATGCAGTTAGAATTCAACCCATTTAATTCCACCGGTAGGCTAGCATTTGTGGGCAACTTTACTTTTTAGTTGGAAGCGTCTAAAAGGAATTCATGTATTTTACACAGAGTTGTCAATGTATGAAAAAGTCTGCACATTGTGAAGATTTGTTTGTGGGAGCTGTAAACAGGACATGACCAGAGCAGTTTATCAGCGATTTTACTAAAACAACTCCAATAATTCAAGGATATCATTCTTTAAAATTCTTTTATTGAGAATAACATGTAAATCATGATCACAGTACAGCCTAAACAATAAGGTAAGCTAGGATTTAGGTAAATTAGAGCAAACAATTCCCATTTACAATCAAACCAATTTTAATTAACCTCAAACCAATAGTTCTGCAGCCTATGGAAGCCACGGAATAAAATAATTTTCAACCTCACATTTCTGTGAAAAAATCTCGAGATTTTACCTCAGAATTGCATGTTTACATCCCGCAGTAATGACTTTTTCTCTGAATTAATCCTTCATAAAGACCCGCCCCCTTTAGTTACTGTTGCTATGTCCGACAAGTCATGTGCTCTCACGCCACACATCATGTTCTCATGCGGTGAAAAATACATCCCGGAGCAAAGAGGACATATGAAACGTGTGTAAAATTGGTGAACTTGAACTTCAAAAATTTCCGTGTTTCCGTGCTTGAAACAACATTCCTTCTGATGAGGGCTGTGCAATTAATCGCAATCGCAATTTGAGCACATGCAATTTCTAAATCGCACAAGTCTGCAATTTTATTTGTTAATTTATTTATATTTTAATTCAGAATACTGCAACGTTACTGTGCGCATGTTTAAGATGTTAACCAATCAGGACTCACTCGGCACACCGCACAAATTAGAAAAAAGCAAAGCGGGAGAACAGAATAGGCGAACGGGAGGAAAGAAGAAAAATGGATGGATGCAGTTCAGAATAAAAATGATTTGGTACCAAAGAGAAATTCAACATCAGTCGTTTGAGAGAGTTTTGAATTCAAACACTGGACAAAAGAGACCAGCTGCCAACTCGCACTTATTTCACACAAGTTGCTATTCCCGAAATATATGAGAAATGTAAGGCGGGCGTTGAATACGAGTTTAAGCAGGTGAAATAATCGTAATTTATTTTATGTTGTCTGTTTTTAAGACACTATTTTTTACAGTTTTGTTAATCAAGCAGTTAATTCCACTGTACAGTATGTTACCTCATTGTGAAATGTGTGCACTGAAATACAGTTTTGAAGTTTTCTTATTATGACTGGAATTTCAGGTTAGTTAACCTCAATTTATTTTATGTTGTCTGTTTTAAAGACAGTTACTTACAGTTTTGTTTGTGAGGCTGTAAATACAGTTACTTCATTGTGAAACATTTTGTTATGTACTTCTTGTGCACTGGATACATTCAGAATGTAGCATGTTTGAAAAAGCAAAAACAATCACCAAAATTGCTAAATAAATCGCAATTGCAATATTGATTAAAAAAATCGCAATGTGATTATTTTGTCCATATTGCACAGCCCTACTTCTGATGTCCATTCATGTTTATTTTATACTATAAATGAACTAGTATGAAGAGATGATCGGTTCACGAGCCAATTGAAGGATCTGTCACGACACATTAAAGAGCCACTATATGGTACTTATTGTTTAAACTTCTTAAAAAAATTCCGATATTTTAAATATGAAACTGTTTCATACGTTGTCAGTGTCCTCTTTGCTCCGCGATGTGTTTTTTACTTTGTGAGAACATGATGTGTGGCGTTAGAGCGGCATGTGTTGTCGGGCGTAGCAACGGGGCGGGTTTTGCGAAGGGTCAATTGATTATAGCTTTTTTTCTTCTCAATCCTGTTGGAAATGTATAATTCAGGACTGTACAAATGGAGAAGCAGGTTGTGGATGGGTTGAGGGAGGCCTTCCAGTCGGGCAAATCCAGACCCCTGCAGTACAGAAAACAGCAGCTCAGAGCCCTGCACCGGCTCATCACTGAACGCCAAGCAGACATTGACCAAGCTCTAAAACAAGACCTCAACAGGGTACAGCAGCCATTCTGAATGATTCCTTAAACAATAAAAATCTTCCCTTTTAGGAACACTGAATGTTTTTAATCTTTATTGTTACTGTCATCAAACAGAGTTCGCATAACACTTCACTTTTTGAGCTGATCGGCATTGAGAATGACATCAAGTTGGCGGAGAGTGACATGGCGGACTGGGTAGCGCCACGGCCTGTGAAGAAGAATCTCAACAGTGCACTTGATGATGTTTACATAAAGCCTGAACCTTTGGGTGTTGTGCTGATAATTGGAGCTTGGAACTACCCTTGGGCCATGATCCTGCAGCCCCTCATTGGAGCCATTGCAGCTGGTAGTAGGATCTAATCTAATTAACAGCTACTATGAAACTTTGTGTCCAGCTGTGCCACTTCCACAGTGTAAAGCATTTAAAAAACAAGAAAATGTTGGGCAAGTCTTGATTTTATCTATTGAGTATTAATTGGAATATAAAAGGTTAGTGAACCTAGTGGTAGGAGATTATAGGTAATAAAGGAAGTTTTTTGTTACTGTGTAAACCTGAATAAGTTGGCAAAACTCAGAAAATTTGAGGCAATCAATTGAGGCAGTAATTATCAAGGAACCTCTATGTAAACATATTTATTGGTGTAAACAGAGAAGTATAGAACTTGCTGATTGGGGAAAGTCATATAAAACAAAAACCCACATTAACAGAAATTCTTCCATCTTAGCATAACAAACATTAATCACTACTTAACATCAATCTTGCACAAAAACAATATATAACACTTAATTTTAACATTTACTCTCTCTTTTGAGTGTCATGGGCAAACCATGCTGGGAATTAGAAATCCCAGCCCAGTTCCAGTAAATAAAACTCAAAACAAACTGTTCAGTTTACTTAAAATATATCAATTCTGTGAACTTGAAAGAAAAAGAAAGTGCTAGATACTCATAAACGTTAATTTGGCTGAACCAATCAGCTTGGAATAGTTTCGTGACTGAACTATGAATTTGTTTTAAAGGTGCTGTAAATTATTACATTTTGAAGAAAGATTCAAGACTAGGCATGTGCATTAAGAAAGTAAATGGTGTCTTGATTTCATGTTGGCTTTTTATTTATTTTACCTCATTGAGAAGTGTCCAATTGAGATTTCACCGACACACTGTTTTTCACTTCCTCTTGTGATTTAGGCAATGCCGCTGTGCTGAAGCCTTCTGAGCTGAGTGAGCACTCTGCTAGACTTATGAAAGAACTGCTTCCTCTGTATCTAGATAAGGTCCATAAACTCATTGTATTTTATAATTCAGTCTCATGTTTGTTGTATGTTCTTTGAGAACAGCTTGACAAACTTTTGAATAATTTTAGGAGATGTATCAAGTGGTGACGGGAGGGGTTCCAGAGACGCAGGAGCTGCTGAAGCAGCGTTTCGACCACATCTTCTACACTGGGAGCAGTTCTGTGGGGAAACTGGTTATGGAAGCAGCTGCTCATCATCTCACACCAGTGACTTTAGAACTGGGTGGGAAAAGCCCTTGTTATATTGACAAGAACTGTAACATTGCTGTGGCATGCCGGTATTATACAATTTTATGTTAAAGGGATAGTTCAGCCAAAATAAAAAATCTGTCATTTAGTCACCCTCATGTCATTCCAAACCTGTTTGATTTTTTTTTAAATTCTGTGCAATAGAAAATATATTTTGAAAAATGTCTCTGTTGATTTTGTCCATAGTTTTGTTTTGGACCCCACTGAGTTTCATTTGAATTCTTCATGAGGGTGAATGACAGAATTTTCATTTTTACTAACTGTTTAAATTCTAAGTAATTTAAAGATTTTGGGAAACTATCAGTAAAAATAACAGCTTTCCAAATTGTCCACCTTTATATCAGACGAATAACCTGGGGGAAGTTTGCAAATTGTGGCCAGACATGCATTGCACCAGACTACGTTCTGTGTGAGTCAAGCATCCAGGATAGGATAGTTGAAGAGATTCAAAACACCCTGCAGGTGTGTACATATATTTTTTCGTATTAAATTTTGTTCCATTCACACGTTGGTAGTTAGACATGACCTGAATCTTAACTCATTTCAGGAGTTCTTCCAAAAGGACCCTAAAAGCTCTCCAGATTATTGCCGAATCATTAACACGCGTCACTTCGACAGAGTATTAGCTCTGATGAATGAATGTACAATTGCTCTTGGAGGAGAGAGTGATCGCTCACAGTGTTACATAGGTAAGGGCAACTTTTATTGTCAGTAATAAAACAGTGCGTTTACTCATGAGTTGACTTTGATAAAACAAAAAAAAAAGGATTTTTCTTCCCCACCAGCTCCTACAGTTCTGAGGGATGTTTTGCCCCATTTCAAAATCATGCAAGAAGAAATCTTTGGACCGCTGCTGCCCATTGTCACTGTTAATGGCTTGAGTGAGGCCATAAATTTTATCAACACAAGGGAGAAGCCTTTGGCACTCTATGTGTTTTCCTCTGACAAAACGGTATTATTTTGATTACCAATGTTTTTTGGAAGGCAGAAATTCACTTTTTAAGTTAATTTCAATATCTCCAAGTTAATCTTTGTTCCATTTAGGTGATCAAGCGTATGTTAACTGAAACCACCAGTGGAGGAGTGACTGTTAATGATGTCTTGATGCATTACACAGTCGATACCTTACCTTTTGGAGGTGTTGGTAAGCGAACCAATAAGAAATGACTCAAGATCAATAATAATGGCAAAATAATGGTATGGATGAATTTGGAATATATAACTTTTGATTTAGAAACTATCGTATTAATTTATATTTTATATATAATTAAGTTATATGAGTCATTTTTCTTTTCTTATATTAAATTTTTAATTAATTTTATTTAATTTTAATTTAATATTTAAATGTTTTAAATATTAAGTGATTGTATCTGTATGTATGAGAAATCACTTAATATTTAAAATATTCTAAAAAGAAATGAAAAATCACTCATCACTCAATTTAGGATATCAATAGTAATATATATATATATATATATATATATATATTAGTTTTATTTCTTCCTAATAATATATATTGACCTCTCCATTTTTCTCACTCTTTCTCTGCAAGGAAACAGTGGAATGGGCAGATACCACGGGAAACACACGTTTGACCAGTTGAGTCACCATCGTGCCTGTCTCGTCAAGTCTTTTGCTATGGAGAGTTTGAATGACGCCCGTTACCCTCCACTAACAGCAGCCCGACTGCGCAAGGCCAAGTTTTTCTTGCAGCATCGCTTTTGCAGCTGTAGTGGTGTGTGTGTGTGGGCTGTCATCGCCACCATATTGGCAATTGGTCTGCTTGTTGGCTTAATAGTTGTGCTGATTTAGGTAAAAAGTTTTTCAGCATTATTGAATTCTTGATTCTGATATGTTAACGCAATTTCACGGGTGTTGATTACTTTTTGAATTACACCTATAATATATTAGAAGCATTTCTTAGCAATTATATTTAATCAGGGGAGGAAAACGGTGGCATCATGCGCATGCGTATTGTTCAGAGTATAGGCGCGTGGTTTTTCTTTACAAAGTGACTTTACCAACTACTGGCCTGTCATAAATAATAGTGTTTTTGTGGATCAGTGTGAACGGGGGATCAGTTTGAGAATGTTGTCGTCTGCGTCCGAAAAACACAAAGGAAAAACTTTGTTCCGTAAATTGTTAAACGAACCCTTAGATGACTGCAAATTTAATGGACATCCATGGTGAAAACCATTTTGGGTATCCATTTAATTATAAGTATTGTTCCATTGTCATTTATTTAATATTTGTGCATTTTGTGTCATGGTTTTGTACATTTTGTTCAGAAATGGTATGTGATTGAACTTTCTGTCATGGTTTGTCTATTCGGTTAATCAGTATTTTCCAACAGACTGCCGTTTGGGGCAAGCTTTCCTTAATTACTGAATATTATTCCATTGCTCTAACAATGCGCCATTGTTTATAATCAATGTTCCTTTCTACTTCCACAAGAGATTCCAGTTTGTAGCAACGGATCCCTCTGCATACACTGCTATTATGATATTCATTTTGATATCATATAAAATAGTTTTATCATTTTTATAATTCTGATACAGAACAAGAAAACAATGTTTAGCATGTACATTTACTTTCTAATTAATTAAGGTAAAGATTTTTAAATACTCTAAAACTCAAACTACATTTTAATCCTCTAAATACAAGTAATGAGGTTTGTCTAAATTGCTTTTTCTACTTACGTAAAGAATTGAACTGCTGAATCGTGCAGAATTTGCACAGTTGGATCTTCTAAATGGACAAGTTAGCATTATTTCTGTCATGTAGCAGTACAAAGCTTGCATTGTTCTTGTTGTTCTCCAGCTTATCTTCTTTATGCTGTGGACTTTATGGAGAGCTTTAGCACATGAGCTTTCATGTACATTTATGTTAATGAGCTTTTACTCATTCAAAATGATGTCAACAAAGAAAAGATTGTTTATATGCACCTTAACAAAACAGTTGATCGAAAGTGATTTAGTGATGTTGCAAAGTTGTTTTCTAAATGCTTTATTATAGTCTTAGAACAAATATAACAATAATGAAACAGCTGGAAAATGTTGCATACATTTTGAATGTAAAGGTACTGTGAATTCCTCAGATTGTATTTATCTAACATTAGTTATAATTTTACTCCTGTTTAGTCAAACAACAAATATCAAAATCTACCATAATAGTAGGCTAGATGGTTTATAGCATTTGGTCCTTTTTTCAATTCATATCTACGATGCCATTTCCTTCAATGTTCAGCAGATGGCGCTCTCTTACAGTGTAAAATGCTTATAAAACAAGAGGATGACTGCATCTTTACACCAGAAAGATGTTGGGTTAATTAAATCAACAATTTAAAAGCCGTTTTCATCAGTTTGATTATTAGTCCCACCGCTGTTCCGCTTCTTTCTTAAAGAAAAGTTTCAAACGCTTCTCAGCCAATAAAGTGGATTAGCCTACACTTTCTGTGAAATTAGGCGTCGTCTTCTTTAAATGAATGAGATAGTTATTAGTTTCATTTTATTTAAACACAATAATGCACCCCCAAGTCTGTATTTCCTCAAACATACAGTTAAAGAGGTTCCGGTTCGACAGAGAAACCGAGTGATGCGTCTGCATTTTTCCTCCGCATAACTTAATATATAGTTACCGTTTATCTATCACGCAAATATCTGCGCCAACAATAAGCCAACACACATTCCTCCATGTGTCTTTTTTTTTTTTTAAGCTCTATATTTGTTGTTTCACAATCGAACTTAATGCTAATACATAGCCTGGGTCTACTTTATTCACATAGCTTACAGCAAATATACTCATCTGCTGTAGTTTGTCAAGCTGGATAATGGACGATTTCTTAGAATTGGCAGAATTTCTCAGTAAATAAAACTGTAATTGCTGTTGAAGGAATGTTAAGATTTACAAAATTCCACATAATTGATAATAGCGTGACAACAGGATTTACTGTATTACTGTATTTAGCCGGGTTGACCACGTTTTATGACAGATTCCATGCATTACTGCCTGAAGGGGCGTTTACAATGACCCCGATTGAAATGTTGGAGGTTATCAACCCACTGTACTGTTACTAGTATGCATTGTATGAGGGAGTATGAAGGCCTTGTTGTTTCATTTGTACTTTCTATTTATCAAAGAATCTTTCACAATGTTACCGTTTTTGGTAACACTGTAAAATAAGGTCTCTTTACCATTAGTTAATGCAGTAGCTAAAATAAACTAACAATGAACAATTTCTTTTTAAAGCATTTCTAATATTTTTTTTAATATTAATAAAAAAGTTACAAAACAAATGTTAAATATAACTTTGTATGTTAAAAAGGTTTTAGCACATGTTTACTATGTAACATGTTTTTGTTTTACCCTGGTTCACTATGGCAAACCTATTATAAGTGTTTATATTTTAGTATGGTTTTAGCGGGAAGTTGCACGTCACTCATCTGTGACATGTCTCGTCATATCTGTAGATGGCATCTATTTATTTATACATTGAGATGGTATTTTTATAATACCAGATTTATTTAACAGATAAAATGTTATGTAGTCTAGCACAGAGTTCATTGTAAGTATTATCACTATGCGTATATCACTATACGCACTTTTATTTATGCTTTTAGTCTTCTTCCCCAAAATGCATGCAGGATTGTTTTTGGCCAGGAGTTATATAGTGTACCTTTATATTACCATTGACTAATAACAATGAATGCAGAAGAAATTTTGTACATAAAAATATTATTTAATATTAACAAATGAAATCAACTGCAAAATGTTACACTGTTTATAATATATTTTTGATCAAATAAATGCAGCCTTGACGAGCAAGAAACATTTAGAAATCTTAACAACCCCAAAATTTTGAATGATTGTGAATCTACTATAAGAATCCAATACATCACATAAACCACCTCTGTTTTTCACACGAAAATATCATAACTGCATAAAAATTATGACCCTTGTCCTGAAGTTTTGCTATAGCAAAGCATCCTCATCTTGGTCACTATGTTTTAGCAATCATCTCCTGCCGGATCTGTATCACTCTCTGTCATCTGCCCTCTCATCTCGCCTGAAAAAAAAGAAAGAAATCGAAGGGAAATCTCTCCTCAGTCTCACGGCTCCAGTGTTTCAGTTTCCATGGAAACACATTAACCCCTAACCTTGGCATGTTAGGTGGCTATGAATGTGAGCACTAAGTGACTGTTCCTCCCACGCAATGCCCGCTTTTTTCCATTCACAACGCCGTTCAAACACACTTTCACCCTCTGTGTTTGCTCTCTCGTCTCTGCCAACAGATTGCTGGGAGCCAAATGACTAATTGACTGACCCTAAATGCAAAATCTTGTATGTTATGTTTTCATCACACAAGTTCAGCTGACATTTGACATCACAGATATTGCAGTTGCTTATCAACTGGTTGTCCTTCAGGCACTCAGATACAGTACTGTGCAAAAGTTTTAGGCAGGTGTGAAAAAATGCTGTAAAGTAAGAATGCTTTCAAAAATAAACTTGGTAATAGATTATATTTATCAATTAACAAAATGCAAAGTGAGTGAACAGAAGAAAAATCTAAATCAAATCCATATTTGGTGTGACCATCCTTTACCTTCAAAACAGCATCAATTCTTCAAGGTACACTTGCACAAAGTCAGGGATTTTGTAGGCATATAGTTAGGTGTATGATTAAACAATTATACCAAACAGGTGCTAATGATCATCAATTCAATATGTAGGTTGAAACACAATCATTAACTGAAACAGAAACAGCTGTGTAGGAGGAATAAAACTGGGTGAGGAACAGCCAAACTCAGCTAACAAGGTGAGGTTGCTGAAGACAGTTTACTGTCAAAAGTCATACACCATGGCAAGACTGAGCACAGCAACAAGACACAAGGTAGTTATACTGCATCAGCAAGGTCTCTCCCAGGCAGAAATTTCAAGGCAGACAGGGGTTTCCAGATGTGCTGTCCAAGCTCTTTTGAAGAAGCACAAAGAAACAGGCAACGTTGAGGACCGTAGACGCAGTGGTCGGCCAAGGAAACTTACTGCAGCAGATGAAAGACACATCATGCTTACTTCCCTTCGCAATCGGAAGATGTCGAGCAGTGCCATTAGCTCACAATTGGCAGAAAACAGTGGGACCCTGGTACACCCATCTACTGTCCGGAGAAGTCTGGTCAGAAGTGGCCTTCATGGAAGACTTGCGGCCAAAAAGCCATACCTCCGACGTGGAAACAAGGCCAAGCGACTCAACTATGCACGAAAACACAGGAACTGGGGTGCAGAAAAATGGCAGCAGGTGCTCTGGACTGATGAGTCAAAATTTGAAATATTTGGCTGTAGCAGAAGGCAGTTTGTTCGCCGAAGGGCTGGAGAGCGGTACACGAATGAGTGTCTGCAGGCAACAGTGAAGCATGGTGGAGGTTCCTTGCAAGTTTGGGGCTGCATTTCTGCAAATGGAGTTGGGGATTTGGTCAGAATTAATGGTATCCTCAATGCTGAGAAGTACAGGCAGATACTTATCCATCATGCAATACCATCAGGGAGGCATCTGATTGGCCCCAAATTTATTCTGCAGCATGACAACGACCCCAAACATACAGCGAAAGTCATTAAGAACTATCTTCAGTGTAAAGAAGAACAAGGAGTCCTGGAAGTGATGGTATGGCCCCCACAGAGCCCTGATCTCAACATCATCGAGTCTGTCTGGGATTACATGAAGAGAGAGAAGCAACTGAGGCTGCCTAAATCCACAGAGGAACTGTGGTTAGTTCTCCAAGATGTTTGGGCCAACCTACCTGCCGAGTTCCTTCAAAAACTGTGTGCAAGTGTACCTAGAAGAATTGATGCTGTTTTGAAGGCAAAGGGTGGTCACACCAAATATTGATTTGATGTAGATTTTTCTTCTGTTCACTCACTTTGCATTTTGTTAATTGATAAATATAAACTATTAACATGTCTATTTTTGAAAGCATTCTTACTTTACAGCATTTTTTCACACCTGCCTAAAACTTTTGCACAGTACTGTATTACATGACCAATTATGAATACATTTAAATCCGAACATGCAAAAGAGAAACAGAATTAAAATGAATGCACTGAAAAAATGCTATATGATACCCAGATGTCCGGGTCCCAATCAGAACCACTGCTTTATACTGTTTCACCCAATTAAAACACCTTTGCTGACAGACTGAAGCATTTCATCTTACTTTGATTATTATTGTGAGGAATCACATGCTGTTTAGATGGCTGTGAAGGCCCAGCTGGTCCAGGTTACTTCTGCCTCATGTCCTCTTCCTGCAGCGAGTTGCTTTCTCATGCAGTCCTGTTGTAATGTGCAAGCAGAGCTTTATTCAAAAGAATTAAGGATTGAGTTTCACTGTAAACAAGCAAGAATATAATGTATTTGAGGAGTTGCGTCCTGAGACATTACTTCCCTCCCGAGTCCACTTTAAATCACTTTCATGTGGAATTAGTGGAAAATCCAGGTTTTTTTTAGACACCTACAGTCTCTCTGTCTCAGTCTCTCTCCTCCATCTACACTTTTTCTGACTAACCTTGCACTGCTCTGTTGAGGCTTTAAGCGAAGGGTAGATGCTGCATGTTTTATGGCAAGCCATTTGACTTTTATTCATTCTCAGGATATGAGCTTTCACTAGTTAAAATGTTAATTCTTTATATCAGGAATTAGATTTCCACTAGTAACAATGGCAATTTTTGATATCAACAATTCAATTTCCACTAGTAAAAACTATCATTCTTTACATCAACAATTGAACTTTTACTAGTGAAATCTCGCCATAGGCTGCCATTCAAATTCAATTGTTGATATCAAGAATTGTATTTTTACTAGTGAAATCTCGCCATAGGCTGCCATTCAAATTCAGTTGTTGATATCAAGAATTAATTTCTTACTAGTTGAAATTCCAGTTTCACATATCAGGAATAACAGACAGTTTGTGTGAAAAGAACAGCAATACCACGACTTTGAAAGCCATCTTGTATGGCATTATCGTTAGTTATAGTCAATTGGTGTGAACGGGCCTTACTGTACATTATCCAATTTAATACACAGCTACTTACCAAGTAAATAAATACACACACTTTATTAAGTAATGTTTTGCTCTGAAATAAGGCTACAGCGTAAAAAATATGTCTAAAATATTACATTATAATCTGCAATCCAAGTTGTTTTCTCTATGGACTGATTAGTGAACATTTTTACAAACAATTACTGTTCTGACACATATTTTTGCATATGAAAAGAGAGGGAATGAGTAACACCAGAATGTAAAATCAAGCAGTAAAACAGTAAAAGCTCGCTAAACCTTCTCTTCATGTCCACTGTCAGCTGAATTTATCTCTCAAATTTTTTTATGATCTTCGCCTCCCTCTTTTAACACAAGAAGGTCAAAAAGTAAGAAAACATCCTGTATACTTGTCTGCATTTCACCTCTCTCTCTACAACAGACCGTTAGTTTCATGATGCAGCGATTGAAGTATGTCATGGCAAGAGCTCTCAGGGCTGCTAACAAAGGCTAGGCAAGCATACGAGAGCCCCTTGTCCCCTTCACCTGCATTATAAGGATGTCTGCCCCTCGAGCCTTCAAGAGAGTGATTTTTTTGGTGAGGCTGAAAATAAACGTGTAGCTGAGAGGATGCTCAGTAGGAGGCCTTCGCCAAGCCGAGTCATGTGCGGTTCAGCTTTTGATACTGAGGCTTTAGACAATGAACAGTGCTTTAGAGTATGTCAGACAGATTATATGTGTTTAGTATAATTATTTTCTCATTGGTTTTCTCAGCCGGTCATATTAGAAAGGAAAACAAGTGACAGAATTTAAATATTACCATTGCGATACATCAAGCTTTATCTCTATTTTTAGACTTAAGAAGAACTGTTATTCTTCAGCTATTTAAAAGATCATGCAACATTGTTCTTCAGAATTGGCACAGGATGAGAAAGATCACTCATCTCCAACTGTGAAACTGCAAGACTCAAAATGGCAACTGTGTAAAATGTAACTCTCGCCTCTAAGCAAAAATCTGTTTAAATATGTTTCATCCTAACACCTTGGGGGATTTTTACTTAGATAAGACCTAATTCAAAATTTCAAATCTCAAATACTTTTTGGGGTGTACACTACGAGTTGGCTATTGTGCATTTACAAGTTTAATGTGCATGATTGGCAACACAAAGTCTTTGGGGACATGTCTGTGAGAAAACATTGCAGATACAATGGATGCAGCATTTGTTGTTGCTAATTTTTTATTCACCATTTTGTAAATCTTCCTGTATATCTTGCATTGCCATCTTGCTCCAACCAAACTGTTTTGAACGCGCCATTCCAGTTGTGATTACATCTTCCCAACTTGAAAAATCTGAACTTCCCTGGAGGACTTCACCATTATCCAAGGGTCAGTTATTCAGCCTCAACACTCTCAATACACCTTTATATTATAAACGCTAGAGTAAATCTTTGATAACTCCAATGCTGTTGCTAAAATATGTTTTTGTTGATTAAAAGGACTGCTTTTACATCTCTCTTCCTTTATGACATCAGCTTTCAGTTTAATCGCAGTGCTTTGGGGCTCAGCTGTGTCTTTAAAAAGGTTGGTAAAGCCAGTCTGTGTGCATGCTATCTTCCTCTTCCCACTGGGTGTGTTGTTCTCCCGGTTCTGATGCTGTCAGTTAGCAGCAGTGCTCTGCCACTGTTACAGTGATGTTGTATAGTCTCACTGCTGTGCTGTGCTTCTCAAAACACTCTTGACCTCATACGACCAGAAACTGCTCAGGGGCCACCGGAGAAAAAACAGTTACCAGTTTCAACACTTATATTGAAACACTTCTTTGTATATTCTGCTAAAAAGTCAAAAGTAAAGACAGATGTTCATACACACGTGTAGGGTCAGATGTACATATGTTTTTTCTTGGTAATGTGTTCAACGGGTCCTGGTGAAGTAGTGTCAATAGTAGTGTCTCCACCACTACTCAAACCTTAAAAAACCTGAAAATTCTGTCATTGTTTACTCATGATGTCATTCAAACTTTCTTTCTTCTGTCAAACATAAAAGAAGAAATTTTGAGAAATGTCTGCCTATTTTTGGCCATATGATGTTTTATTGACAAAGTTGGCGAGGAGCAGTTCAGATAATCTACCCAATCAGCACGAGAGGAGGTGTACATATTGCTGACTTGAATCTGTTGCAAATATGCATATGCTACACTATATTGGATTATATGTAGGGCCGAACTCGTGAAACAGTGGAAGCCAATGGTCTCCAAAATGGTGTGGTTATCAACACTCTTCGAGGTATCTTTTCTTTTCTGCAGATTAATTTTTTATCTGCTACTTTTTTTTTAAATTAAATCATTAAATTACACAGTAACATAATTAAAAACTAGACTGTGATTCAAAATCTCTAACAAAAACTCTAAGAACTATTCTTATAAGGTGTCTATAGCATAACACTGCGTCTCTATCCACATACTTTCCACCCTAAATATTAATCAAGATTACTTTTTAGAGTCGAAAAAGTCCTGCAGGTTTAGAAAGACATGAGGGTGAGGAAATTATGACAAAATGACTAAATTTTTGGGGTGAAATTTCCCTTTTACCACCCAGTGACATAAAATGTTACATTCAGTAGTTGCCTCCAACTATCTAAATGAGGCTTATGACTAAAAAGCTGGTAGCTGTAAAACTTGAAGCTTTGTTTTAGAACATGATAACTGGATTCTCTAACCAGCTACAATGTTCCAAATCATCGTAGGCTGGATATTCCTGCAGGAAACACAGACCTGATTCTGACAGAAGACGACTAAAATAGAAATATTGTCTTTTTTTAAGGTCAACCCTGCTTGAATGCAATGAATAAATTCTTGAGAAAATCCAAAATGGCCGCACTAAATTAGAAGCAGATATGATCATCTCAGGGAATAATCTCGAACATTTGGTCATTTCCAGCTGACATCTGGCTTCAGTTTGATCTGGCACAGAAGTTCAAATATTTAGATATATTGCTGCAGCCTCGCTCTCCCCTTTGCTTTCTGTTGCCATTTGTTTTCAATGAGCATTTCCTTTTTCTGGTGCCATCTCGTCAATGTTGAGATGGAAATAATGGTTCTCGGATAAGTAAGCACCTTTCACCACTGCAATTATGCCAAAACTCACATGTTGATATTTCCAGACAGTATTGATCTCTAGTTTCCTACTGGGGGTGTCCATTTACGCAATATTATCAATGTGAGAAGGTGCCATTTGTGCCTTCTGTTTATCTAAGCGCTTAATTACCTTTCCTGTAGGCTAAACAATGCCGTTTCCATTTCGTCTAAGTAATTTCTACCCTTGTTTAAACAGAAATGTGCCTTGAGGGATGATATTAATGGATAAACTATGAGATTCTCAGAATGAAATGAAAGCATTTAAACAGAGCAGCTGTCCAAATACATAGTGGTTTCACTGAAATAACAATATGAAAATGATCTTCTCTTTTTCTGTCTGTTGCAGACCAAAAGCAATAAAGGGGCACATTCAAAGAGCAGTAAAACTGAGAGGTGTGTTGCTGTGAAAGATTTCAACCTGTGAGTCTTAGTCGCAGGTGTTGCTGCAGTAAAAATAATGAGGTGCATTTATCCTTTATCGTCAACCTTGTGAGGTCAACCTGTCATCATAAACGACTGCTGTAAGCTTCTGAATCCTCAGATGTCCTCCTTTGTGTCTCTTTTTTTATCTCTGTATGTCTTTTTGGCCCTTAAGAGTATTTTTTTATGTTTAAAGTGATTTAAAAAAAAAAGCCAGGTATCCAGTAGTAGTATGGATAGCACTGAACGAATTTAGACACAGTGCGCCCGAAGGTCTGCCGCTTGTGCCTGCTGTTTAATAACTTAGCAAATTTGCAGCTCCAGTAGTAATGAAATATTCATCTTGAACTCTGTCAAGAAAACTAGCACTAGCAACTTAATAATCAGTTAAAAAGGAATTTATACCTATTTGATATTACGCTGCACCCACATTGGACCAGCGGTTTGTAAAATGGATGGATGGATGAGACAGCCGAGGGAATTCATTTGGCAGTACGATTGAGTGCAATTGAGTGAACATCGGTTGTACACTCCTTACTACGGTGCATTATGAGATTGAATGCGTCCACTATGGTTTGCGACACCACTACAAATGTTTGTCCCCTCAAACAGTGCCCTATTTAAGGGTATAGGAGGCGATTTTGGACACAGCCATTGTCTGACCTCATCTTATACTACAGACTACTTACCTCACTACTTTCGTGCTTAATTTTCCTGGTTACCTTGCTAACTGTTGCTGTTACATCATCCAGTCAGTCCTTGTGTGTGTGTGCTCCAACAGTTCTGTAAGCCAAAGACTCAAAGTTAACAATTCAAGTCTATCCTATCTGCTAACGATCTTCAGTATCATCACTTACCTTATGCATTGTGTTCTTGCCATGTCTGCAAATAAACCTACCTGTTTGAGTTTTATCTCAATTTTGGTCATTGTGTCCAAGCCGGAGCGTGACACATGGCACTTCCAGATCTAGTAAGTTGTACATTAATGCTCAGGCTCTGTTTTGGGTTAGGGTTAGGGTTAGTGGTAAAATGTGCATGCACTGGCATTGTTTTTATATCTTCATTGAGTTAATGTACAAAAATGCAGACTCAGGCAAACACAGATGAATGTTCATGCATCACTTAGACATGTATGGACAAGCAGTGCGGGTTGCCAGTCTTACTCATTAAAACCATGCCAACTTTCGTCAAAGACCCCTTAGGCAGCATGAGGCAGAAAGAAGGAAAACATTTCTTTCATTGAGGTCAGATTCCAGTCCTGCAGTTATTTTCTCTCGAGAATCTTGTGGATGGTAGATCCCCTGTGGTTAACAGTTTTTGGGCCAGTTCCATTTCAAATTAAACAGTTCAGCTGCTGCAATGAAGAACCTCCTTAGATTTGTATTGAGAATTTTCAAGTAAGGAATAGTGGTTGTATTGAATTTGAAGCCAAAACTCGAAAGAGCTTGCAGATACCACATTTATTTCCTATCAATGGAGTGACTACTCACAAATTACAGTTGATGGTCACTAGCTTAGTAGTTAAACAGTGCAAAAAAACAAACAAAAAAACCCTAAAATATCTTGATTAGTCTAGAAGAAAAGGCTCAGAGATTGATCTTTCATTGCTCATCAATTTAATGGAGGTCTCCTAAAAGAAAGGGTAAAGAAAAGGATAAATAAAACCAGACAAAATTAAATTGTTGACACTGTAGCTACAGTAAGAGTATAGTTGTAATAAGTTATTTTACAACATAGCTCAGATAATTTGGTCTTGGAAGAATTGGATGGACTGTTTGAGTTCATTCTGATACCTCTGACTTTAGATAGCAGACTTTGGTGCTATGGTAAAGCATCTGAACACAGGGTTTATTTAGTTAAAGGTACACTTTGTAATTTTTGGCGTTCTAGCGGTTAATAAACAAAACACGGTTTGGAAGATGGATTTATGATATACTCACTCATTATATAAATTTTGAACAGATAAATTTACATGTAGACTTACCTTTAATTAAAATTAAAACCATAAAAATAAATCCATAAATAAATCAATAAATCAATAAACCATAAATAAACATTAACTGAAATGAAAAGACATTTTAAAATCATAGCTTAACATTTCTCATTTTCACTTAGTTTTCATTAAAATAACCATAATTGAAATAAAAAATGTGAGAGTGCGAAATATAAAAATAAATGAATTAATCAAAATACTAATGAAAACTATTATAGTATCTGATACTAACACTGTTGATCTGTCTTCTGGAACTTTAGAGGAGATGCTTGTGAGATCAGGAGAAATATCTGATATGAAGGAGATGCAAAATACCTAAAAAAAAAAAATCTCTCTCAGTTAACCTCAATCCTGTCAGTGAGAAACTACTGAGAAAGTGGTAAATCTTGTTTTGTTAACATTAGTCAATGCACTGGGTAATGTAATATTCTATTGTTCAGTGTTCATTCATGTTATGTTCATTAATATATAAACTTAATGTTAAAACAAATTAGATATCAAGGTTAAAATGTGTAGTATGAAAATTAACATTAACCTTTGATTAAATGCTCTAATTTGTTAGTTCATTACTTAATGCATTAACCAAACCAATGTTAACTCATTCATACTTGTGCCATCTCAGCAGCCATGCGACCCCACTGGCTTTACGCTGCTGAGTGCAGATGGCGATGAGACCATGTAACCAGAGCCGAGAAGAGCACTGATGGGCTTTTGCACAAAGTGACAAATCCCCTTTCCCTAGCCTGGGACTGCAGCACTACAGCAGGGGATTGTGGGTTGTGGATACACCAGTCACTGAGCCTGAAGATACTATAGCACATACCAGACGAGAGAGTGCTATTGTCCTCGATAAAGACCGGCAGAATGTCTGACCTTGCACATTTTACAAAGTCTCCAGAACCGTCTCGGCCCTTGATTGCTCTCATATTTCGCCACACAAGCATCGGCCGAAGCAATGAATCCTTAGGTCGTCTGAAAATTGAGGAAGAAAGGCAATTAAGTGTCATATCTTATTAAAGAACAAATCTGTTGTGTTTCATTAGCCAAATGCAGAGTGTGTTTGCAGCATGTGATTTCAGATAAATTCCCATTTGCACTCCATTTTATTTGCTTAGGCAAAGAGTGGGAGTCCAAATCTTAAGTGTGTACGTGCTGTTTGCTACTTCGCACTACTCGTCTATGTCTGAGAGGATATGACTAGGAATACACACCATAACTAAATGTGATAGCAGTCTTTGAGCCATAATGTAGTTGCACAAGGCTTGTAAAAAGCAACTGGTTTTTGCTTGATTCTACAAATGACTGTTTAATTAAAGCTTACATATGTGATTTGAGGATGTTTGCAAAGGGGTTTTCCACTCATTTGACAGCATTTGTAGTGTAATGTTAATTACCACAAGGAATGATTTTACGGTGAGGATTACAATGAAAGTGAATCAGGACGATTTTTTGCTTATTTGAGCTGTAAAGCTGTTTAATTCATCATTTTAACAGCACTTTTAGAGCATTTTTCATCAACAAAATAAGTACTATGTACTTATTGTGTTTATATTTTATTGCAAAACACTTTTGCTGCTTTTGAGATTGGATATGTGTAAAGTTAGGGACAGGTTTGGTGGTATGGGTAGGTTTAAGGGTGGGTTAATGAGTAAGGGATGGTCAACAGTGTAATTATAGATGTAATTACAGACATTAACTACAGATGTAGGTATTTTTAAAATATAAGTACAACGTGAAACATGTATGTACACAATGAATGCATTGTATAAAATGATTAATTTAAATGTAAATACATAGTAGGTAAGGCCATACATATTTCTGTATAAAGTGAGACCCTTTCTTTTTCTGTTGAAGAAAAGGAAGGGCAAGCGGTCATTAATTTGTAGCAGTCAACACTATGCCACAAATGTTGTCGATTGAGCTTAACTTGTACTGAACCCAGACCTCTTTACATGTCAGATTAGAGGACTTTGTCCTGACTATGACCCAATTATAAAGAAAGGATATAAACATAGTCCCAAGTAGGTTACTTAAGAGATTAGTTTTTTAAACAATAGTTTTTGGAAGATTAAACAGCATTAAATAACACACCATCATACAGTATTTCATCATTGCAGCAACTTACCAGGCTTGTTTAAACAAACGCTGGATGGTGGGTGGATGACGAGGTTGCTGTTTGATGTGCATTGTTTGTGTGCTACGCAGCGAGAAGAAAGGAGATGAGGAATATCTCGGAGGCTCTGACAGCCATTCTCTTGCCAGCTTCGGTATTAGTTTTGAATTACTGTAGCTCTGCTCACTTTAATGAATCAGACTTGGCGTTTATTTACTCTGTAACAAGTGAAGCTTCATTTGACTATGCAGAGAGTCTATTCTGCGAGACCTAAGGTCACGAAATCCTTTTATGAACTGTGAGCCGCAGAGAATATCCGTTGTTGGTTTCTCTGTCAGCCTCACTGCATTATTATTTGTGGACTGCATCCCTCACAGGCTTGTGGTGCCTTTTTAATGGAAATATGTAGTCTAACTAAATGTGCCTGCTATTGTGTTTTGAAGAAAACAAAATCAATGTTTGATTATGTCAGTGGCCATTTTTGATGATCAAACCAAAGAGTAGAGATTTGGCTGGTTAACATGGCCTTTTAGACCCTGTTGGTAAATGTCATTACTGCACAATCGCTGCAACAATCATCTTTCTCCGTTGATTGCAATTCAAAAGTATCCTTGCATTCTGTGTAAATGAAATTATTTGGTAGTAACATTAAGCTATACAACAGGGGTCCTCGAGATTGATTGGCCAAGTTCTGACATACTAATAGTGCTGAGATTTTTATTGTTTTAAACATTCCAGTTGTATATTTTTTTCTGCAGGTTACACTGTTATACGAGTAGGTGGTGAAGACTGTATTTATGAGTGAGATTCATACAACTGATTTATTCAAAGCAAGATTTATTAAGAAACAAAACAACTGGCTGCATCAGAAAGCACACACTTCCCTACTTTATAGTAGGCGAAAAACAGTATGCAACAAAAGAAATATGTCCGAATTCACAGTTGTCATAAAAGAGTATGCAAAAAGATTCTGTAGTGTGAATAGATGGACACTTTACTATCCCATGAGGCCACAGGAGAAGATTTGTGAATGGCAGTTAAAGCGACACAACTGACGCTGGTAGGTCACGTGATAATGACAACATGGTGAATGTAGTTTTTTCTAGATTTTTAGCATTCATTTTGAAGTAATGACATATTCACAATAAGTACCTTGACAGAGTATGTGATTTTGGATGCAACCATTGACTTTTGAGTGAGTCACTGAATCGTTCAATCAACCGATTCATTCAAATCAAAGCCATTGATTTGTTCAATTCTCTAGAAGTTATTCTGTCGGTGAAGCAAAAATGAACAAAATGACAATATCCTGTTTATGCGGGGCCCTGCACATGACATGCAATACAATACCAGGGCTCAAAATGAAACAGACTTATATTAGCCCTGTCTGTAGTCTAGCTAGTGTAGGTTTTGGGGATTGTGTGTTTTCTGTGGCACAGGGATGTTTTCCTGCCCCAAAGATGTTACAGCTCAGATAATCGGCTCAAAAAGTTACGTGGTAGCACTGTTCATTTGAAAGTTATAACATGAATAGTGGATGATTGTAAATGAGGTACGATGACATGAAAATAGAAAAAAACAAAACAAAGAGGAACCATACAGGAAGAGTCTGTGTTTGCTGGGTAATAGCTAGCAAATAATGAGCACACACACTGTACACCTTGTAACTGAAAATAATTAGCCATTGACTCAAAAACAGGTCATTCCCAGAGAAGTGTTTCAGAGAACAGTCAGGAAATTGTGGTATGATGCATATGTGTCTCCATTTTGGAAACATTAAACCTTCCGCTTGTAAATCTTTGGTCTATTGCCTTTGAAGTGCTCTCTGCTCCTAACCCTGCAGAAGAATAAGGAGGTCAAAGGTCCCGTATCTGGATGTCTCTTGAAAGGACGCCCTCTCGGTTTCAGAAGCACCCAGTGGAATGCACAATGCAGCAGTAAGGCCACGGGTCTCCTGACCCTCAGATATGTTCCACTGCCCTCTGGTTAAGATATATGGTCATATGGTCATGCAGTGAGGTAGTGTTACCACACAAGCTGAATAATGCAACATTCTTCGACGTCTTCCGATCCTGCATGCTGTGATCTCATTATCTGTGTTGCTGAAGACTCAATGAGAATAGGAACAATGTGGTTAGTTGCCACCTAAAATGTCATTTTTCATGGTCATAATTTTGTCAGACAACTTATTTCAGCCCAATTAACTCCCACTAAACACGAGCATATCAGCAGACGCCGTACAGTATGTGCTTAGTGGCAGTGACCTTGGTGGGGCTATTTGTTCACTTTTCTGCCTGACTGAATGTTAAACAAATGAAGGACCAATTTTCTTCTCCATGCACACATAGTTGGCCGTATGGGCCGGATACAGCCATTTCCTGCAGCCGTGTCCGGCATGCTCTGTCCCTCCAACCCCCCACATAGAGAACCCAGTCTCTTCTGCTGCTCCCTTTAGAGGCTAAATCCCTTAAAGTCATCAGAAAACTACATGCTGTAGAGCGATAAATTAGGAAGGACAATCTGCACACTGTAAAAAAGAAAAAGCAATTACACTTCATCCAGCAAGACTTTTTGAAATACAGAAACTGAATTATTACTTTATTACTACATGTCCATTAAAGACATGTTAGACTAACAATATTTCCTAGAATGTTGTTCCAACTAGCTTAACAGTTATCTGAATAAACAATTTCATATTGAACAACATTATTAACAGCATGCATTTCAGCATAATTATCTGATAAGTGTTGTAGGCTTTTGTATTTTGCTGATTTATGCTGTTATTTTGGTCTTGTTTTTATCGTTTTACTCAGTGTTTATACTTGTCACTTTGATTGATGTTTATGTTAACCATTGAGCTTCATTTGTGTCTGTGTTGATCTATTCCTAATATCTTTGCTTTGCAGTTGTAGTATACAGTGGGTGTCAGAGGATAATAATCAGAGTCCAGTCTGTTGAAGATCGTCTTAAAATTTTAATTTGGCACCACTAGCACACATATCTAAACATCAACTCTCTTACAAACATCTGTCCTCTAACACTACTGTTCAAAAGTTTGGGTTTGGTAAGATTTTTTAAATGTTTTTGCATTGAGTCTTTATGCTCACCAAAGATGAAAATGAAGATTGTACCTGATCACATGTTTTTGAGCACATGAAAGCAGTGATCTTCAGGATATTCTTATGTACTATTATATATCATAAGGAAAAGTTCCTTTCTCAATTCATGAGCCCTTTAATACAGCTAAAAACGGCAATACTGTAGCAATTTAAAAAAACAATTTTCTATTTTGAATATATTTTCAAATGTAATTTATTCCTGTGATGCAAAGCTGAATTCTCAGCATCATTACTGCAGTCTTCAGTGTCACATGATCCTTCAGAAATCATTCTAATATGATGATTTGCTGCTCAAAAACATTTCTTTTTATTGTCAATGTTGAAAAGAGTTGTGCTGCTTAATATTTTTGTGGAAACCATGATGCATTTTTTCAGAATTCTTTGAAAAAGAGAAAGCTCAAAAGACCTGCGTTTGTTTGAAATAGAAGTCGTTTGTAATGTAAAAATTAATTTCTTTCAAGAAATTCACATTAAAACGTTACTGATGGTGTTACTTTTACTAAGACCTCCATTACTGGGGAATTGACCCCATGACTGTTTGAGCTAGAGGAATGCAAAAATGTCAGTCCCGTCTAATGACCATGACTAAAGAATTCCAGCTGTGAAAGCATGTAAGTAAGCCCTGATGACACAACATCCATGTAAGCAGTTTCTTTTACTTAAGAAACACTGCTCCTGCAGTTAACAGCTCTCACTCAGGGCATGTATAACATAAGCCTGTTTGTATTTATTGTGACTGTGTATGGCTAAATTACTTTAGTAGGTTTACCTCTAAATCCCACTATATGTACAGTGCCATCTGTCTCAGGATCATAACCCTAAACAGTGGCCAATGAAAATCAGCTTAGTCAAAAATCAGACCAGGCTCCCTGCCAAGCCCGATTCACCTCAATTAAACTGTGTGGACAAAAGCCTGCTAATTCAGTGCATATAACATTCACAACTGAGCTATACACAAATTGCAGACTAGTTTACAGTCAGGCCAGCTGGACGCCCCTAAATTGTGTTAGAGCACTAAATGTGGTTGTTTTTTAATAAAACGGTAAGTGCTTTAAAAACAGTTATGTAACAGCATTTAGCAGCAAGGCAGCACATTATTCTTTCTTTTGCTTCTACACTATATTGCCCAAAGTATGTAGACACCCCTTTCAGCTACATATTGTAGCCTATAAAACTGGAGTAATGATACTGAACATCATTACATTGTCTGAATAAATTACTGTACATTTTTAAAATATGAAATAGAAACTGCTTCTTTTGATAATAATTACAGTATTAAAAACTTCTTTCAAAAACATTAAAGGTGACCCCTTTTTACAAGATGTAACATTACTCTCAGGTGTCCCCAGAATGTGTCTGTGAAGTTTCAGCTCAAAATACCTCATGGATTTTTTTTATTATACTGAGTTTTAACTGCATAATTTTGTGTGGGAGAAAAAATTCACTGATTTGCTTTGTGTACCTTTAAATGCAAATGAACTCGTGCTCACACATCTAAAGTGATTCATTTCAAACTGTTCATGATGCAGCATATCAGATCACGTAGGTATGGCATCTATTTTGTGGATGTTTGCAAACATTCTATTTTGAATGCATTTGATAGCGTGCTACACGGCTAATGTGGCTAAACCTACACACTGTTGGAGAGACTCAATAAGAATCAAGGTGCGTTTATGAATTATTCAGACTGCAAGTGTTTTTGGGGTAAAAAATTTAAATAAAAGACATGGCTTTGGTCTCTGTGAATAAAGCAAGAAGCAATGGTAACTTTAGCCACATTTAACTGTACATTAACGTGCTGACGAAATTCAGAGAGACAATTTGCAAACATGAAATCTATGTGAAATTAGATCATGAACAGTGGGAATCATCAATCTTTAAGAATCAACTTCTGTGCAAATCATGTGTTTTACTGACCCTCGTGTGCAAAGCAGTTTAGTGTAAAATTACTTGCACACACTGGTATATGAATTTATCTGGATACAATCCTGTCACATGTATGTCTTGTTTAGTTTAGTTCTGTTCTTATTAATCACCATGTCTAATTAAGTCTTGTCACCTGTTATCATTTGGTAGTCGTCATCTGTGTATTTAAGTTCCTACCTGTCTCATGTTCAGTTGTTGATTATTGTTTGTATAAACCTGTCTATGGTTTTTGTAACCCTTGTCTCCCGTCAATCTGTACCCGTGTGACAGAATAACCAACCCTCAAACGAGAAGAATAGGAAAAAAGAAGGATGGACTCACCAGTGCTACAGCTCCTTCTCCAGGCCAGGCCCTACCTGGGCTACTTGATGGGGATTGCTCCGGAGTGGCGACTGCTCCGCCTCAGCCTGGCAGCCCAGGGTGCGCGCCGAGGTCAGAGTGGGTTTCGACAACTTCGGAGCCCTGGAGTTGAAGCAGAGCCTGGAGCGGACCACAATCTCATCGACCTGTGGGCCGCGGATCCTTTGCCCACCCAAGTCCCCACCCTCGCCCAGTCATCTTCGCTTCCGGTCCAATCCAGAAGCCCTCCGTCTGTTCCCCTGCCTGTTCTCCCGGTTCCGTCGCTGGTTACGGCCAGCCCCCTGGATCCGTTGGCCCCCCTGCTGTCAGTAAGCTCCTCGGCTCTGCCACCGCCGCTCTCTCCGTGCGGCTCCTCACCAGCACCTCGGGCTTCTCCTCCACCAGCCCGGTTTGAAGCGGAGTCCCTGGCTCCACTTCGGGCCTCCAGGCCCGTATAGCCACCTCGACCCGTCAGCCCATCACTGTCACCTCAACCCACGCCTCCCTCATCACCTCCTCGGCCCGTCAGCCCGTAAGCTCCGCTGGGCTCCCTCGTCCTTCCACTTCCGGGTTGGCGGTTGCACCTCCACCCATCACCCCTACGCTGTCAGTAAGTTCCTCCCTCCCTTCAACCTCCCTGTCGTCCTCAGTCACCACAGCATCGCCCCGGTCATCCAGGCCATCGTCGGCACCTCGGTCATGTGAGTCAGCGCCAAACTTCCGGGCCGGCGGTGTCGCTCAGGTTCGTCGGCCAGGAAGTGCTGCCGGTGCCTCCGCCAACCGCCATGGTTCCGCCGTCGTCAATCAGCCCTAGGACGTCATCCCGCTCAACACGCTGGACTCCTTCCTGGCTCCTCCCACCGTCAGCTCCACCATGGCGTCTGTGCCCAACGCCTCCAGCCGGCTGCCAGTCACCATCGCCACGCCCTCCTCCGAAGCCTCCGCCTTCTTTCCTCATCATAGACTCTGTTACGGCGCGAGGACGCGCCTTTTTGGAGGGGGGCGTACTGCCACATTTACGTCTTGTTTAGTTTAGTTCTGTTATGTCATCATTAGTTCTTATTAATCACCATGTCTAATTAAGACTTTTCACCTGTTATCATTTGGAAGTCGTCATCTGGGTATTTAAGTTCCTACCTGTCTCATGTTCAGTTGTCGGTTATTGTTTGTGCTATGCACACTGTTGCACCTGTTTCCTGTGATCTTGTTAACTGGAATAAACCTGTCTATGGTTTTTGTAACCCTCGTCTTCCGTCAATCTGTACTCGTGTGACAAATCCCTTCATAAATAAAATTACACCACTGCGTCTTTAGTGGCTTAGATGCCAGGAGTTTATATTTATATTGGAGACTCATTTATTTACTATTATAGCAGTTAACACATCAGTGATAATGTTTGCATAGCTGAGACATACTGTATCATGAGCTCAGGGATGGTCGTTCCCAACTTCAAGTACCTTTATTACTCCTGAATACATTCAAATGTTTAATCAGGGTTTTAGCTGAAATGTAGAAGACATTTGAACTCGAGGACCAGTGTTACTGGTACACCGTTGTCGCTTGTGAAAACAAAATGGCCGCACTATGAGTGGAAACATACATTCAGGGGTGGTAATATTATAATAAGATTCCCTTCCTACGTCACAAGGGGAACAGAGTTGTCCTTTTTTAATTTTCAGATCCACTGTATGGGAACCCAATTATAGCACTTAAACACAAAAAAAGTTATTTTCATAATAAGTCCCCTTTAAATAACCTTATCTACCCCAAACTTTTCAACAGTCGTTTTATTGTGGGAGGGACAATAAAACATTAAGTTTAACTTTAACTTTAATTTTAACACAAAGCTTAACTTTTCAGTGGTTGAAATGAACAGATTCAAAAAAAACGTGTGAGATAAAAATAAATAAATTGTGCAGAAAAAGAGACAGATGGTTTGCTGAATCTGGCGGAAAAACTTGACAAAACGCCAACCTGAACCCCATTAGACACTTCTGGGATGAATTGAGATGCAGACTGCGAGCCAGACCCCGTCGCCCAACATCAGAGCCTGACCTCGCTGATATTTTTGTGTCTGAATGGGAGCAAATCCCAGCATCCGTGCTCCAGTGTCTACTGGAATGCCTTCACAGAAAAGTGGAAGCAGTTATAAAAGAATTTGGAGTATCAATAAACTATCTAGTTAAAGCATCATTGAATCATTCTCCTGTTATCACTGTAAAGCTGCTTTGAAACACTCTGATATTGTAAAAAGTGTTAAAGTGTTATAAATAAAGGTGACTTGACATATTAATCCTCATAGATTTGCAGTTAAATGTTCAAATTGTTATGGCGTTTTGGTGCCCACATATATTTGGCCTTGTATGTGAACAAATTGTTACAGCTGTTAGCGGTGCTGTCTCACAAAATGAGATGGTTTAATCAAATAATTGATGGTGTAAAACAGAGAGCTGCGTTTTTTATTCTTGCGGGTACCCTTGAGTATGAACAGGCGAGTTATCTGGGCCAAGCACTTCATCACCCTCCCCTTTGTCCCCCAATCTTCTGTTTTTGGCAGAGCTTGAAGGCTTTTACCTAATCAAGCCAGACACTGTGTGACTGATTAAGAATTTGATTGCAGGAGAGGAGGACGAGGACAGAAAACTCTTGCATACACATTCATCCAGACACCCATCTTTTGTTTCAGAAATTACGGTGCAAATCACATATAATCAAAGACTTTTGTATTCTAACTTTTCACACAATGTTCTTCCAAATAGGTCCAATTTTGTGGTTCCTCGTAACATGTGTTTCCAATAAAGTATTGATGCTAACCTGTAGCTAAACTGTCTGCAGACACATGATCCTTTTCTTTCAATGCTTCTTGGTAAATGAAATCCAACCAGTGTCATTATTGCATCAAACCTCCTTCAGAGACCTCAATGGGAAACTGAATGGTTTTGATTAAGAATGAGGTTGTGTGTTTGTGCTTTTAAACTTGTTCACTGGTATGACTAAGGATCTGTTTGGGACTGTGGATTCCAACCATCAGACCTGAGAGAGGGGCTGTGATATGATTTATCTTCTTAAGCCGCAGTCAGGGTTTTTGTTTCTCTGACAACTTAGATTTTATGGTCAAGTCAGACAATTTAAATTTAGCTCAAATGGTTATTTTGAGGTCCTGGAAATTAAAGGGATTGTTATTCTGTCATCATTTATTCACTTTCATGTTCTTCCAATCCTTTATGACTTTTCCCCCCCTGTGGAACATAAAAGATATTTCGTAGAATAGAAGGTTTAACTGTTTTATCCAAACAGCGAAAGTCAATGGGGTCCAAAATCACATATTGACTTTCATTTTATGGACAAAAAAATATTTTCTTTTGTGTTTCACCGAAGAAAGAAGGCCATGCAGGTTTGGAACGACAGGCAGTTTTCAGCTCATGTTCAAATTACAGAGTACATCACACTTGAGCATCCAGGGGTTCAGTGTCTTTCTCTAGTGCGCAGATTCATTCTATCTGTATATGTTTAGAATGCAGAGAGTGTTTATGCAAGCAACCACATGAAGCAAAATGCACAGATGAGTTCACACTCGGGGGTGGCCCTTTTTTTCTGCCCCAGAGCCTGTCCCACTGCAGATTTGAACAGGCCCATACGGTGACACACTATGTTGCACCACACAGGCTGTGATTTCCTGCTATTCTCTCAGGACCCATCTGTTCCCACACTTTGGTTTGCTTTCTCAGCACCATCCATTCCACTCTCCGGGGACATATTGTTAAAGATGCCATGTCTGACCCACCTGCTTGTTAGTCATTATATAGTCAGTCATATTTTTGTCATCCTTCACAGATGATATTTGAATAGCCGGAGCTACAGACCAGGAAAAACAGCCCCCAGAGGGAATATGACTTTTGTTTTATTGTCATTTCACTGAAAAGGATGCGGAGAATAGTTTTTCACAAACCCCCGAACTGTTGTGAACTTCCTACTGAAGTGAACATATGGAAAAATCATAATTAAGCTTGTAAATTCCAAGTTGTGGGATCTAATGGTAAATGGTAAATGGACTGCATTTATATAGCGCTTTCACAGACCTATGGCCACCAAAGCGCTTTACAATTTTTGCCTCACATTCACCCATTCACTCACTCATTCATACACCGACGGCGACGTCAGCCATACAAGGCGCCATCCAGCTCATCGGGAGCAACTGGGGTTAGGTGTCTTGCTCATGGACACCTCGACACTTGGTCAGGTGGAACCAGGGATTGAACCACCAACCTTCCGGTTAGTAGACAACCCACATGAACCACTGAACCACTGCCGCCCCTCTAATGATCTATGGATACCGGTTCACAAGTCCTTTCAAGTTACCAAGATCTGTCTGGGTCAACAGTTCTTCAACCAATACAAGATTTTACACTAACAGGTACACGTCTACCTTAGAAGAGCCTGTTCAAAGAGATCTGACGAATTATGTATAGATTTTAAAGGGAAAAGAGGAAAAAGACTCAGCTGCACAATGATCCACCTTGACATGCTTTCCAATATAATATAATAATTCAATTAAATTGTCTGTTGTTACATAAAAATATCCTATTTATTTTTCTGTATTAAAGACTAGTGGCTCAAATGTGTGTGCTGAATTTGTAAAAACTTCACAGCTACAGTGCATTTGACCACAGCATTAGTAAGAAACCTGAAACATGGGCTGAGAAACTATGGTGATGGGAGCTTTTAGGGCCTCAAAATATCTTGGCTCTGGAGAAGCTGAGTGCTCTGTTTTCATGTTATGGCCTATTAGTGCAGTAATGGCTGTCAAATTCAACTTATTCTGCATGGTGCTTATTTTGCCAGTAATGCCTGCATGTGTTACAACTGGGAAAGGCGAATTTCCAAATTTCTGCAAGGAATAGTGGATTAGAATGTCACCTGAAGCCGGACTTACGACTTGGAAAAATTCACAGAAAAAGGAAATTTGATGTCAGGCAAATATGGTGGGCTGAGGGACTACACCAGTTAGCTAATGATGAACATTAACTTCTGAGCAATGACCAATTTGAACTGAAATAAAACTTTCCACTTTAAACTTTACACGCGCTAGTTATAGAAACAAGAACATCTATATATATATATATATATATATATATATATATATATACATATATATGTGTGTGTGTGTTTTAAAAAAACCCTCATATAATATCGGTATTCGAACAAAGAGTGCTGACATTAACCGTGTGAAATATTATATTAAACACTTGAAATAATTTGTAGGCTAGTTGTATTTAAAAAAAACAAACAAAAAAAAAACATACACACATAACATAAAATAAACACAGTTTATTTTAGAATTATACGCATGACAATTTTTTTTTCAAATAGACCAGGGGTCTTCAACGTTTTTCAGGGCAAGGACCCCTTAGATGAGCGAGACACGGAGCAGGGACCCCCCCCACACAAAATATGTCAAACAGCTCGCGATTCGGACTTTATATCTCGCGATTCGGACTTTATAGCTCGCGATTCGGACTTTATGGCTCGCGATTCGGACTTTATAGCTCGCGATTCGGACTTTATATCTCGCGATTCGGACTTTATAGCTCGCGATTCGGACATTATGGCTCGCGATTCGGACTTTATGGCTCGCGATTCGGACTTTATATCTCGCGATTCGGACTTTATGGCTCGCGATTCGGACTTTATGGCTCGCGATTCGGACATTATGGCTCGCGATTCGGACTTTATAGCTCGCGATTCGGACATTATGGCTCGCGATTCGGACTTTATAGCTCGCGATTCGGACTTTATGGCTCGCGATTCGGACTTTATATCTCGCGATTCGGACTTTATAGCTCGCGATTCGGACTTTATGGCTCGCGATTCGGACTTTATAGCACGCGATTCGGACATTATGGCTCGCGATTCGGACTTTATAGCTCGCGATTCGGACTTTATAGCTCGCGATTCGGACTTTATGGCTCGCGATTCGGACTTTATATCTCGCGATTCGGACTTTATAGCTCGCGATTCGGACATTATGGCTCGCGATTCGGACTTTATAGCTCGCGATTCGGACTTTATGGCTCGCGATTCGGACTTTATGGCTCGCGATTCGGACTTTATATCTCGCGATTCGGACTTTATGGCTCGCGATTCAGACTTTATATCTCGCGATTCGGACTTTATGGCTCGCGATTCGGACATTATGGCTCGCGATTCGGACTTTATGGCTCGCGATTCGGACTTTATGGCTCGCGATTCGGACTTTATAGCTCGCGATTCGGACATTATGGCTCGCGATTCGGACTTTATAGCTCGCGATTCGGACTTTATGGCTCGCGATTCGGACTTTATGGCTCGCGATTCGGACTTTATGGCTCGCGATTCGGACATTATGGCTCGCGATTCGGACATTATGGCTCGCGATTCGGACTTTATGGCTCGCGATTCGGACTTTATGGCTCGCGATTCGGACTTTATGGCTCGCGATTCGGACTTTATATCTCGCGATTCGGACTTTATAGCTCGCGATTCGGACATTATGGCTCGCGATTCGGACTTTATGGCTCGCAATTCGGACTTTATGGCTCGCGATTCGGACTTTATATCTCGCGATTCGGACTTTATAGCTCGCGATTCGGACATTATGGCTCGCGATTCGGACTTTATGGCTCGCGATTCGGACTTTATGGCTCGCGATTCGCACTTTATGGCTCGCGATTCGGACTTTATGGCTCGCGATTCGGACATTATGGCTCGCGATTCGGACTTTATGGCTCGCGATTCGGACTTTATGGCTCGCGATTCGGACATTATGGCTCGCGATTCGGACTTTATAGCTCGCGATTCGGACTTTATAGCTCGCGATTCGGACTTTATGGCTCGCGATTCGGACTTTATGGCTCGCGATTCGGACATTATGGCTCGCGATTCGGACTTTATAGCTCGCGATTCGGACTTTATGGCTCGCGATTCGGACTTTATATCTCGCGATTCGGACATTATGGCTCGCGATTCGGACTTTATGGCTCGCGATTCGGACTTTATGGCTCGCGATTCGGACTTTATGGCTCGCGATTCGGACTTTATATCTCGCGATTCGGACATTATGGCTCGCGATTCGGACTTTATATCTCGCGATTCGGACATTATGGCTCGCGATTCGGACTTTATATCTCGCGATTCGGACTTTATGGCTCGCGATTCGGACTTTATGGCTCGCGATTCGGACTTTATATCTCGCGATTCGGACTTTATGGCTCGCGATTCGGACATTATGGCTCGCGATTCGGACTTTATGGCTCGCGATTCGGACTTTATGGCTCGCGATTCGGACATTATGGCTCGCGATTCGGACTTTATGGCTCGCGAATCGGACTTTATGGCTCGCGATTCGGACTTTATATCTCGCGATTCGGACATTATGGCTCGCGATTCGGACTTTATGGCTCGCGATTCGGACATTATGGCTCGCGATTCGGACTTTATGGCTCGCGAATCGGACTTTATGGCTCGCGATTCGGACTTTATATCTCGCGATTCGGACATTATGGCTCGCGATTCGGACTTTATGGCTCGCGATTCGGACTTTATATCTCGCGATTCGGACTTTATGGCTCGCGATTCGGACTTTATATCTCGCGATTCGGACATTATGGCTCGCGATTCGGACTTTATGGCTCGCGATTCGGACTTTATATCTCGCGATTCGGACTTTATGGCTCGCGATTCGGACTTTATATCTCGCGATTCGGACATTATGGCTCGCGATTCGGACTTTATGGCTCGCGATTCGGACTTTATATCTCGCGATTCGGACTTTATGGCTCGCGATTCGGACTTTATGGCTCGCGATTCGGACATTATGGCTCGCGATTCGGACTTTATGGCTCGCGATTCGGACTTTATATCTCGCGATTCGGACATTATGGCTCGCGATTCGGACTTTATGGCTCGCGATTCGGACATTATGGCTCGCGATTCGGACTTTATGGCTCGCGAATCGGACTTTATGGCTCGCGATTCGGACTTTATATCTCGCGATTCGGACATTATGGCTCGCGATTCGGACTTTATGGCTCGCGATTCGGACTTTATGGCTCGCGATTCGGACTTTATGGCTCGCGATTCGGACTTTATATCTCGTGATTCGGACTTTATGGCTCGCGATTCGGACTTTATATCTCGCGATTCGGACATTATGGCTCGCGATTCGGACTTTATGGCTCGCGATTCGGACTTTATGGCTCGCGATTCGGACTTTATATCTCGCGATTCGGACATTATGGCTCGCGATTCGGACTTTATGGCTCGCGATTCGGACTTTATGGCTCGCGATTCGGACTTTATGGCTCGCGATTCGGACTTTATATCTCGCGATTCGGACTTTATGGCTCGCGATTCGGACATTATGGCTCGCGATTCGGACTTTATGGCTCGCGATTCGCACTTTATGGCTCGCGATTCGGTCTTTATATCTCGCGATTCGGACATTATGGCTCGCGATTCGGACTTTATGGCTCGCGATTCGGACATTATGGCTCGCGATTCGGACTTTATGGCTCGCGAATCGGACTTTATGGCTCGCGATTCGGACATTATGGCTCGCGATTCGGACATTATGGCTCGCGATTCGGACTTTATGGCTCGCGAATCGGACTTTATAGCTCGCGATTCTGACTTTATGGCTCGCGATTCGGACTTTATAGCTCGCGATTCGGACTTTATATCTCGCGATTCGGACTTTATGGCTCGCGATTCGGACTTTAATATTTAGGTAAAATTTGTCTATGGTAAAAATTAAAAGAGCTCATAGCGACACCATTATGGCCCTTCTTTATTAATTCAAGTGGAGGTGACGTATTTCTTGTTTGAGAGTGGAGCTCCACTCGCCCACGGTCTGCAGCCAGACCCTTCTCATTTTTCGGCCGATTCGACATGTTGAATCGGCGTCGGGGCGTCGGTGAGAGAGAGAACTCTGATTGGCTGTTCAGCATAGTAAACGAGTCAGTTCACGAAGTTATGAAAAAGTTATGAAAGCAAGCGAATAAGTCATGACGGCACCGACGGAAGCTTGCTCTAATTTCACGTCCTCTTACCCGAGCACTCGAACGCACGAATATTTTCATAATAACATGAGAGGAGTGGAATAAAGCACGTGATCAGCATGACTGATATTCAAAACGGTCAGCAAGCGCTGCTTTGTATATGGTTTGTATACTTGCCGTCTTGGTTTCGCTTTCCCTTTTTGAATGACGAATATAGACAAATATATCTGTTTAAATAGACAGTCATCTCATTTATATGCAGGCGCTAGTTGACAGTCGGCTTAAATTCTTTCGGTGCTCAAGCTCATATTTTTCCGCCGACATGAGCGACAACACCGTCGGCTTCCGTCGCCGCTAGTTCTTGGACGTCGGGTTTGGTGTGTTTAAACAGAACTTCACATTTTAATTTTACTATCAGGCGATCCATTCTGGTGAGTTAAATTGTATATAAATTATTAGCCAGTAGCATTTTCAAATTATAGTCTGCGTTGACAGTATCATGAGATCACGTGACTGCACGTGGACGGAAGGGTTTTATTAAAGCTGTTAATGTAATACTATTTGTAAAATAAAATATATTTTATTTAAATTTGACTTTGTGATGTTTTTACACGTTTTATTTTTTTTTTAATTATTTGTGATCAAACATTAATTGACGGACCCCCTGCAATACCGCCGCGGACCCCCTAGGGGTCGCGGACCCCCGGTTGAAGACCCATGAAATAGACCAATTTGAACTGAAATAAAACTTTACATAAATTGGTCTATTTTTTTAAAAAAAAAATGGTCATGAGTATAATTCTAAAATAAACTGTGTTTATTTTATGTTATGTGTGTATGTTTTTTTTTTTTTTTTTAAATACAACTAGCCTACAAATTATTTCAAGTGTTTAATATAATATTTCACTCGGTTAATGTCAGCACTCTTTGTTCGAATACCGACTTTCCAGGAAAAAAGGTATTTAAATAAAATAAGTAAGCCTCAGTGTTTAGTTTATCAGCACAAGAACCCTTTTCATGTGCGCTGTCCCTTTAAGAACCCAGTAGCACCACGGTGCTCTCTTACAAAACACAACCAAAGTAGGCGGGGTCCAAGCATACTGCTTGCATTAACCTATAGCAGGCGTCCAAACAGCACGTCAAATAGTCTCTGCGCCAATCAGAGCGTTGATATAATTTTTTTTCTTCAGACAGTGAACCAGTAATCGTGTTGCCTGTAAGATAAAAGCTCCTCATAAAGGATAGTTGTACATGAATCGGTCAGACATCTCCACTCAGTAACTTATATCTAAAATAATACATTTCAAATAATCGTATAATTCGATAATGTGTATATTAGTATAACCCAAAGACAATCATATCGTGCTTGTTTAAGGTAATTAATTAATAAAATACCTCTTTGTGAAGTTGAAGCAATACAATGGAGATCTGGCAACCCGGTGAAGGTGACGAGCTTTCGATGTGATACAGTTGTGGTGAGCGCAGCGTCGAGACGTCCAGAGTGTCGCATTTTAAAGCGGTGAATGGAACAGCTTAAGCGAATGGCTCGTCTGTGCGTTGGTCCCCGACTACAAAGTGTTCTTGTGTAAGCCAGTAATCGTCTACTGTGACGGATATACCAAACCAGGTACGTTTCTTGAAATATAACCCAAATTGTTGCAGCGTTACACTGTATTTGCGTTAACAACCGTTGCATCTCAATCTACTTTGCTTCGGTAAAAACAAAAACAAAAATTTTCCTTGTTTTAGACCACCTTAAGTTTGAGTATTTAAAAAACTGGTATGTTTTGACTGGGGGAAAATGATGCGGACTTGGCACGTGCCAGCATTTGAAATGAACCGTATAGGACGACAGTCGAGCTGTCAGTGATCTGCATCTTAGTTTAGTCCATATCAAACCCTGATGATGTGCATGTCAAACGAAATGACAACAATGCATAAAACATATAAGCACTTTCTCTGATTTTCGTCGTGATCATACAAATGGGAAAGTCATGTAATTAATTGTGTCAAAATTAAATGATCCCTCTGCAGAAAGCTGTTTGTTTATTGACAAGATGTTCTGTTGAGGTTTTATTGAATAGAGCTGTCTGTAGCCTCATGGCCTGGCAGTCACTTTAGCCAAATTCATAATTTATGGCCAGACAGCCCCTTGAGATTCAAAAGATTATTTTGGACAATAGAAATACCTTTCATTGAAATGAGGTTACGCTTTGGCCAAGCATTAGTCCAATGAGAATGACCGCTGACTGATTTCTTGTCTGATCTGAGAGAGAGAACCTGATGTACTGAGTGTTAAATGTGATGGATGACACAGAAATTCAAATCTATCTATCTATCTATCTATCTATCTATCTATCTATCTATCTATCTATCTATCTATCTATCTATCTGTGTATATAAATACATGTGTATATATATTTGAATATTTGTATATATATATACACACACACATACATATATATATATAAAATGTATAATGTGTGTAGCACTGTATATACATACATACATAGATGGATAGTGCCTACATATATACATATGTATGTATGTATATATAGGCACTATCTATCTATAGGCGCGATCTATATATATATATATGTGTGTGTGTATATGTGTATATATATGTATATATGTATATATATGTGCATATATATATATATATATTTGTGTGTGTGTGTATACATGTGTATATATATGTGTATTCTTGGCTGTAAATATATTTCTGTGATCCCTGAAGATGGCAAGTCTCAAAGTTTCTCAAATACATTTTTATTTCTTGAATATATTTATTTCAGTTGTAAATTTAGCTTCATTTTAAAAAAGCATAACACTTAATTAAGTACTTTGTTTTTTGCTTATTAAGAATTCAGCATTAGATTAGGATCCCACTCCCTCTCTGCCTAAACAACTGATATCTGTTTGATGGAAAGTCCTTTTTAAAAGCACTTTTGCTGTAACGCTAACTTCTCATGTTGTTTCATCTCACAAGCGCAACACTTGCGTATTGATCTGTCCTCACATTTTGCGCAATCGTGATTGTGTACAGAGACCTGAAATATGGACTTTCAACATTTATTGAAGCAGAAAGGTGCTTCCTGTGGGGGTGTTGTGTCCCTTTTTTAGAGGCTAAACCCCACATTCTCAGCCATTGATGTATCCTATTTTTAATCCAGATTAATTTTGGATTTATTTGCATGATCACGGTTCTTCCAATACTGAAGGCAGTTTTGACCCAGCCACTAGAATGCAATGGGGATTGAGATGTATTTACTCACATATTGTCAGCTAACTCTGAACTATGGAGAAATTACTCTGGAGGTTTTGGACTTTTGAGCTGATTGAATTGCCACTTCAGATCAGTTTTTGCTCTGCAACACCGCACTTTGGGCATCTTGGATGAAACGCTCTAGTCGGTGCATCTGAATATTAGATTAGGCCCTTTGGTTCTCAAGTCGACATTGTCATAGATCATTTTAAATGTGCTGCAAAATGTGTTCAGTATCGCACGATTCATTCAAGCTCATTCAAGAACCTAAAAGCTTCTCTCGAAATGTGGATGAACTAAAATGAAGTAATGTGATCTTAAAAGGCTTTCTACACAATGCCTCAGGGTCGGAGGTCGCAAGAAATCAGACCATCACAGATTAGCGAGTGGCATAGTGCCACTCTGTGTCCCAGCCTTGATGGAAGAATCGAGTTTAGCCAATGGCCAACAGATGATAACTGTTACAGTGAAACATCTTTGAATTTGCTATATTTTAGGGATGTACAGATATGAAAATTCTGATAACAATAAGTGGTTAATTTGATTTGGTTTCTGTATAGAAAAAAAAAGGTGTGTTTTTAGATTGGCTTTAAGTGAGGATTAGATGAAGAGAAAAATAGTAATACCAATACTTGTATATGTGTGTATATGTGTGTATATATATATATATATATATATATATATATATATATATATATATATATAAAAAGCACACCGATCAGCCATAACATTATGACCACCTTCCTAATATTGTGTTGGTCCCCCTTTTGCTCCCAAAACAGCCCTGACCTTTTGAGGCATGGACTCCACTAGACCCCTGAATGTGTGCTGTGGTATTGTGCTTTAAGTTCCGTAAGTTGCGAGATGGGGCCTCAATTGATCGGACTTGCCCACAGATGCAATGAAAACGTGATTCACTAGACCAGGCCACCTACTTCCATTGTTCCGTGGTCCAGTTCTGAAGCTCACTTGCCCACTGTTGGCATTTTCGGCGGTGGACAGGGGTCAGCATGGGCACCCTGACTGGTCTGCAGCTATGCAGCCCCATATGCAACAAACTACGATGCGCTGTGTATTCTGACACCTTTCTATCAGAACCAGCATTAACTTCTTGATCAATTTGAGCTGCAGTACCACAACGGCCAGCCTTCGCACCTCACTGTTCCTTCCTTGGACCACTTTTGATGGATAGTGACGACTGTAGACCGGAAACACCCCACAAGAGCTGCAGTTTTGGAGATGCTCTGACCCAGTCGTCTAGCCATCACAATTTGGCCCTTGTCAAACTCTCTCAAATCGTTACGCTTGCCCATTTTTCCTGCTTCTAACACATCAGCTTTGAGGACAAAATGTTCACTTGCTGCCTAATATATCCCACACACTAGTGGGTGCCGTGATGAAGAGATAAAATCAGTGTTATTCACTTCACCTGTCAGTGGTCATAATGTTATGCCTGATCTGTGTGTGTTTATTATTATTATTATTATTATTATTAATAATAAAACCCTTAATATTAATTGATTATTAGTATGGTACCGACATATTGTGCATCCCTATTCCCTACTATATCCCAAACTGTCATTTCTAAGGGCTTTCTGTGGAAACTGAAATGGTTGCATAATTGCATTGAGCAGGTGAGACAGCAAGTAGAAAGTGGGTGCATGTGCGTGATTAAGAAGAGCTGACCTGAGCGTTCCTTTTTGTCTTTTTCAGAAATGCCATCAACACACGGCTGTCAAATTAGCGAATGATCGCATGGTTCTGCTCATTCTACATCAAATGTTCCCATTCTCTCCTTGCCCTTTTTCATATCTAAAATGAAAAGTATCCTGCTCACTTCGTCTGTTGCTCATTCACTGGTGCCGAATTTCATTTCCAGAGGTATCTTTTCTGAAGGGTTTTGTTTAAGTGGTCCAGATTGAACCTCCTTAGGAAGGATCAGTGTTGCATGAAAGGGAAGATTACTGAGTTTGATCTTTTCCCATGTCTGAATTGTTAGACTTTCTTTAGTCTAAGAAAAACATTTTCTCAGGCTTTATAAATGTCCAATCTTGGTCTATAAGTGAAAAAAATGAGGGGTGCTATTTGTGAGTGAAACCTATAAGCCAATAATTATTGTCATTTTATGGCCATAAGCGATAAACAACAAAATGATAAAAAAAATAATAATTGTATTTAAATTAATCTCTAATATGGTTGATAGCTGATATACATTACTGTTTGTGGTTGGTAAGACTCTTTTAATGATTTTCTTTCTTTTAATGAAAAGTCTCTAACTCGGTAAGGTTGCATTTATTTGACCAAAAATAGAGTAAAAACTGTAAAAACATAAAATTATTCAATATAATATAAAATGTAATTTATTCCTGCAATGCAAAAGCTGAATTTTCAGCATCATTACTCCAGTCTTCAGTGTCACATGGTCCTTCAGAAATCATTCTAATATGCCCATTTGCTGCTCAAGAAACATTTCTTATCATTATCAATGTTGAAAACGGTTCTTCTGCTTCGTACTGGTTTTGGAAACGGCTATATATTTTTCAGCATTCTTTTGATGAGTAGAAAGTTCAAAAGAGCAGCGTTTATTTGAGATAGATATTTTTATTACAATTTTTCTTTACCGTCATGTTTGACCAATTTAAAGTATTTCATTCACTCGTTCATTCATTCAAAAAAAAGTTTATCATTAAGGAAAGGTGTAACCCAGACAAAAAGGACACGTCATTCCTGAAGCTAAGGGGCCATTTACACGAGAACTTCTTTAACTAAACCTTTTATGCATTCTGGCCATTCATTTACACGACAACAGCGTTTTGGGGGGCTGAAAACGCAAAATTTTGAAAATGGGTCGCAAAGTGCAATCATTTTGTCAAAACGGTGGCGTCATGCGCATTACGTGTTCAGTCTATAGGCGCCTAGTGTTTTTTTATAAAGTGACATCACAAACGACTGGCCTGGCAGAATAATACAGTGTTTTATAGTCGTTTTCGCGGATCCATGTGAATGGGGATTGTTTTGACAACGTTGTCGTCTGTACGCAAAAAATGCAAAGGAAAAACGTATCCGTTTTTTTTAGTTCATCATTGCCATATGAACGTACCCAAAAGTGCAACTTCCCTCCATTGTTTTATTAAAGAAGAATGAGACACCCTTCATGTCTTGTTAAAGAAATGCTTCTCCGACTCTTCCTCTTATTAAGTGGTGCTGTGGTCTGGTTTCAGCACAGGCCTGTGGAGGATTCCCAAACAGATCAATGTCAAATCCAGTGGAGGATATCCATAACAGAAGTGTGGAAGCTCTATTAATTTAATACCAACACCTTCTTGATTTCTTTCACAAATGTGAAACTCGAGACCAAACATTGCTTAACCACAATAGTAAATCTCCAAAGAGGTTGGTGGTGTGGAGTGATTTACATCTGTATGATGCTGCCTTTAAAATGTCTGTAAATGACTAGGCATCCATGCCTTCCGTTTGTTCAATGATTTCTTTATGATCGGTAATGAAGCCTTCTCATTTGCTTTACTTGTCTGAACTCTGCAGCATCCCACTCAGTTGTATCTTAGCCATAATTGAGATCCGTTTCTCCTCTGTGGAATAAACTGGAGTGGGTTTCTAACATATGAATATAAGTAAGCTGGAACCTAGAGCAAACAGGGAAGTGGATGAAACCGTGACTCATCCTGTGACACATTTCAGGGAAGATGTTCCTGAACAACATCGCTGCCTCCTGTGGAGAGTCTCATCCATTACACTGAGGATTCTGGGTGTGGAATTCCTGTTTACCATCTGTCAGCACTAACAGCCTGTGGCCAAGAAATCCATCACGAGCAAGGCCCTTTCCTTCAAAGTAAATCTGCACAGACCTTGAAAGAGAGCTTTAAGTTCCTCACACTTATCAGAAGCGGCTGATGTTTGTAGGATGTTGTGGTTTAATGAAGGCGGTTCTGACGTTTATCTGAGCGTATGATTAACGGCGAAAGACTGACGTCAAGAATAACATCAAAATGGAATTCAGAGTTTGTTTTTCACAGCAGTTTTATTATTGTCAGGAATATATAAAGACTGTGACTAACGGTATATAGATGACAAATGAGGATAGGAATCTGAAATATGAACTAACGGTTCATTTAGTAGCCCCATGTTTGATTACCAAAGAGAAAAACAATGTTAGTGAAGCGACTGAGACATGAGACATTTGGCCTGTACCATGACAGTAGTTGAACAAACTCAGAAAACCAATCCAATCAGGCTTTGTTAGTACCATGACGCTGATCATCAACTTTCTCTGTCAACTCATGCTTTGATCCTGAGTTTAGGAGGTGTGACGTCAGTAACGAACAGCGAAACTGTGATTTACTTCTCTCTTCGGCAGAATACTACTTTGAGATTGAAAAATATTAAGAATTTAAACGACAAGAACAAAAGAGCTGTCTATGAAAGAGGCAACTAAAAGAAATGGTGCTGTATCAGTGCAAGTAAAAGTTGATGTAGGTATAGAGGGAATTGAGCTTTAAACTCATGTAGTCATTTTTATAGCTTTATCTATTGCATTCAAAGCTTATTTATATTAATTTAAAATAAGTGCTCAATAATTGATAAACTAAAATGGTACATGTGTAATGGATTAAGTGTGTAATAATATCTAAATTATACAAAATTATTGTTATAAATGAGCATTGCTGAAAGCCAGACGATTTTGTCTTTAAAATCATTTATGTAGTGACCTTTACTTTGGAGTAGAAACAGTTGAAGTGACTTTATTGCATCAGACATGTGTCACTTTGCTCGCAGCTGATTGGTTCAAAACATAACCTGCCCCAGAGCAGGTTAGCCGTGGAGTGCAAGTTACTATGGTGATGAGCACTGTCAAAACCCAATCCACTTTCATGGTAGGGTTGGTAACCCAGGGTTTTCGCAAACTAAACTGAAACGAACCTGGCTAGCTACCTAAACTGGCTTCACGGAATAGGCCTCTGCAGTGTGAAAGAACAAACAAACCCAAAAAATCAAGGTAAATATCTTGCCTTGTCATGAACTTGAGCAGATTATTATGTGTCGTTTCATATATTTAGAACACATGAAATGCTAATGTAATTAAATTTCCCTCATCGTCACTTCCACTGCTAAACAATGCATTATTTGTTATACGATGTAAATGATACTGTAGAGGAAATGTTGAATTAATTTGTTAAAATGACAAATTATGTGTGTATAGTATACGCTGTTGAAAATTGTTGGGGGCAGTTAACACAGAATGCTTTTTTGCATACCACCATAGTATTTCTATGAACTGCAAGTTTTTTTTACTTCACTGCACTGCACTTTTTTTTTTTTTTAGACGGATGTGCTTGACCTTTTCAGTCTCTCGCACAATTTTTTTTCATTCCAATGCCCTGCATCTCTGATTTTTAAATGCAAAACAGGTTTTGTGTGAATGGCACCTTAGTAAACAAATTAAACTAGTGACTGTTTATTTTCTCAATTCAGCTTGCTTATACTACATTGTCCTTGAGGGTATATAAACTCCTCCCAGCTGTCAACTGCCAGTGAACGCTAATCACTCACTCTCTGTTTCCTTTTTATTCTGGAACCACAAGAACAGTCATTAAAATGTTAAACCAATACATTATTAAACCAATTTTATTGCCACCCAATTAACGTCCTGTCCTGACATAGTCAATCTGTATTGTATAGTGTGTTTAATACCAGTGGAGCTCTGTATTGTCCAATCAGCATCCAGGATTGGAATAAAATGGTGATAAATATTTGTTCCCTGCAGTCTCGGTAGATTCCCTAATGGCATCTGAATCTTTCTGTGTGCATAAGTACCTGTGTGTGATATTCAAGTCCCTCAGTGTAGGGAATTCTCTTCATATGATGCAAGGTAATGCTATATTGGTTCTTTAAGAATTTCTTGACTGAAATGAATAATGGCGATCGCAGATATTCTCCTTTGTGTGGATGGAGATGAAGAGCTGTGTCAATTAAGGGTCACTTTACCATCACCATCATCCTGTAATAGATTCCCAGCGGTACCAGGCTTAGGTGTCTCACAAAACTCAATTGGCTGGGTTCCCGGGTGAGTCATTGTGGGTAACCTCCTTCGGATGGCTTGAGAGGGTCTCACAGGACTGCTCTGAGTGAACTGGCCTAATGTCTTCACACACCTTTTGTTCCCTTTATGAGACCTGTAAGTAATGTAATGAACCTTATGACTGACCTTGTTTCCAGTAGTTGTCTTTGGAATATGGAAATTAGCCTATTGGAGCCCATTTTTGTACTGTGTGTGACCGTTATAATATAGTAGTATTTAGGTTTGCAGTCAAATAAACGAACAGAACAACAATTATAGCTTACTGACTAGATTTATTTTGCATTAAAATACACCCGGGCCAATGTTTTACTTGCACTTGGAAGTGACCAAAACACTGCCAAGACTTGCTTGTTAATTTGGCCAAATAAAAATCGCATTATTATTTTGACAAATATTATGATTGCAGTTTGAACTGCAGTATGTTGAAATATTTAAGGTCATTGTAGCAGCTAAGTTATCAAGAGTAGGAATGTGCCAATAACCAATAAATTGATTTACCATGCATCCCTATCATTATCCACAGGTATTCTCTCTTGCCATTTACTTTCCGCTAGCATGTTTATGCAGTGCAGTGCTGATACAGGCTAACTTGTGCTACACTGATCTGCACTTTGGTCAGAGAATAGCACAGGCAAAACCTTGAAACAAACCCAATGCGCCAGAGCCAGAACAGTGTGGTCGAGTTTTATGTGCACTGCTTGTTGTGTCGAGTTGGACACCCACTCCTTAAGGTTGTGTAGCGCACAGTGCAAATTAAAGACTGCAAGGTCATACATCTTGTTGATGGTGGAGATGTGTTCTCCTTACATTGAGAGTGGGAGGAAACATGAGTCAATCTTAAGATATCCGACCAGATCTGTCTCTTATTTCAGACTACTATATTATGCCAGTGTTGCTTTCCAAAATCCAATTGTGCTTATCTTCCAATATGTTGAAGTCTGATACTTTTTGTCCTTACTAGTTTTTTTTTTTTTGTTCCGTCCATTTGCTTTGTTAAAAGCTTCTATCTTTTGAATTTAATTTGGGTCCATTTTTTTGTTGAACATGGCAACCTGTGGTATGATTGCAAATGCAGTATTTGTCGATGATCGATTTACAAGGGATCTTATTTATCTATAACTTTATTCAAAAATACATTCAAATATATTTCATACACACAATGACTTGAATATACCTCTTCAATGATAATCTTAGAAGAGGTATATAAGATATTTTAACAAAACCACTTCACTTTCACCAATTCAGAATAGACCCCCATCACTGTGTTTCAAGGTTAGTAAGTCTCATGTTTATAAGTGTTTGGCATTGGAAAATAATAATGTAAAAATATTTTTGAAAATAATGAATAAGATGTGTACACTCATTTATTAAAGATATTAAGAAAATATGTTTTTATTTATTTATTTATTTTTTTTTTTTTTTACATTTTTAGAGTAATGAAAATTAACCTTTCTTGAAAATGGCACAAGTTTTTCAAAACCATGTGACCGCATGAATACAAAGGGCAAATACAAATACCCCTAGGCCACTTGAGAGCAACACTCAACAGTATGTGTTCAAGACTGTCCTAGGTTCCCTTAAAAATGTTAAAGCTCAGTGCGCTTAGCACAGTAAACCCACTCTAGACTACTACTAGGCTAAGAGTATCCATGCATCATGTTCAGGAACTCAAGTGCCTCGAAATCGTGGTATCTCAAGCACATCTCAAAGCATTCAACTAAGTTAAATGAATTAGATATTACAAAAAATTTGGTAAACATAATAGTGCACATTTTATTGGTACAAAGATGAGTGTTTATTCTGAACAACATTTGCTTTTTATCGTTTATTTAGAAGCACCACAATTATTAAATTGTGTTATCTGGGGCTACTGAACAGACATTTAGAAGTTTTTTTATTAAAATGTAAAGTAGTGAAAATAAGGCTCTGTAAACACACTATACTTGCATTTAACACTATAAATGTGTCTCTTTGGGTAATCAGAAGTTCTATATACACTTGGGGTCTTCATGGGCACTTGGGCCAAAAACAGGAAATATGTCATGTAAGTAGACAAGTGGTCAAGTGCAATAATCGCAAGTGTGGGTGTTTGGACAAGCCCAAATAGTATACTTTTAAGAACTTAACACTAGGCTTGCTGCAGCAGCCTGTATTTGGCCATACAGGATTCCATTACCTCCCACCACGGCCTTGCCCCCACTGTCGTTTTGCCTTTTTATAGAAATAAAAAGCATTAAGTTCTCTGACAACTGATGCTACAATTATAAACTAAAAGTTGCAGAGTCAAATTTCACTTATCATGTGACAAGATTAAGGAGAGATGACTGACAAGACGATAGCGGAGGATTCGGTATCAAAGCGAAAAGAAAAAACAAGCGCAACAGACGGTAAACGTCATTCACATATCTTTTCTTGTAAAATATGCCGCCAGTAACACCACTCCCTATACACAGAGTAGGCAGTCTGCATAGGGCACCAAGTACCAGCACCATTGTCACCCCCGATCAAGATTGCGAATACGGTATTGAAGCAAGTTTATTAAGCGGTTGGAAAATTTTCTTACAAGAAATTTACATTTATCATGGGCATGCTTATTTATCATTGAACAAAACAAGTGCTGCAACTATATGAAGAGGTTGATCTGTTCTGTTGTGTGTTTCAGGCCTGATGGATTCAGGAACTCTACGAGAGCTGCGTACAGCAGATCCCAGCCTTCACTCGCTTCATCACGGCCAGTCCTGAGTAACGGGCGTTCACCTCAACACACTTTGCCCAACCTCACCATCCCTTTTTCTGCTTCTTCTCCTTCTCAATCCACCCCTGGATCCTGTACTGGCCCTCCCGCTCACCCCTGAGATGATCGGCAAGCTGAAGCAGAACTTACTAGTGGCCTGCCTGGTCATAAGCTCCGTCACAGTCTTCTACCTGGGTAGGCATGCCATGGAGTGCCATCACCGGATAGAGGAGCGCAGCCAGCCGATGGTGAGCAGCCTGCGTACCACTCTGCGTACGGGCCAGAATCTAAGCAACCCCTTCATCTACAATAAAGACATGCCTCTTATATTTATCGGTGGCGTCCCTCGCAGTGGCACCACTCTTATGAGAGCCATGCTGGACGCTCACCCCGAAGTACGCTGTGGGGAAGAGACCCGCGTCATCCCACGCATCCTGGCCATGAAGCAGATGTGGAGCCGCTCCGGGCGGGAGAAAATGCGTCTTGACGAAGCTGGAGTGACGGATGAGGTCTTGGACTCAGCCATGCAAGCTTTCCTACTGGAGATTATCGTAAAACACGGGGAACCTGCCAACTACCTATGTAATAAAGACCCCTTTGCTCTTAAATCACTCACTTATCTGGCTAAGATCTTCCCTCATGCTAAGTTCATCCTCATGGTCCGCGACGGCAGGGCCTCTGTCCACTCTATGATCTCCCGTAAAGTCACCATTGCTGGCTTTGACTTGAGCAGCTACCGGGACTGCCTAACAAAGTGGAACCGGGCCATAGAGACAATGTACACACAGTGCCTGGAGGCAGCGGACAAGTGCCTGCCTGTGCACTACGAGCAGCTCGTTCTGCACCCAGAGAAGTGGATGAGGACGCTTCTTAAATTCCTGAACATTCCTTGGAATGATGCAGTTCTGCACCACGAGGAGCTCATTGGAAAAGTAGGAGGCGTTTCACTCTCCAAGTAAGTGCCATTGACTCGCATGAGGGTCCTGAATGCTCCAACAGTTCTTGTTTACCTTGCATGGGTTCAGGGGCTTCCTCTCTGATTAAACAAGTTATATCTGTTTTCTTGTAAAAGCCAAAGCAGGGTTTTGAGCCCAGCATTCCCACATGGGAGTTTTGGGTTAGTGAGCCATCTGGATTATTTAAGCTCGGTTCTGTTATCTTACCTAGTTATTGTCAGCAGGCATTTTTGTCGCACAGGCTATGATTGGCATACTCGCGTACTTCTTACAGCATACTACTGAAAAAAAGTGTGTGAAATGGCATGTGATGTATTATGATCTTTCAAACAGTAATACACCGTATTGCTTTCACATGACTTTCTGAAACTGGAACAGGGTTCGAAGAACATTGCTGTTACATTGCATTGTTCTGCAAGTCATAGTATTGTTGTTTTAGCATTACTTGTATTTATTAATATTTTGAGTCGGCTTTTATATTATTTTTATTTTATTGCAGTTAGTTGCCAAGGAAACATTTCTAATTTTCATTTAATATTTTTTTTCATCTAATCTGTATTTAATTTCAGCTTTATTTTTAATTAACAAAGACTATTTTTAATAGTTTTATTTTAATGTCAACAACACTGCATTATAGAGACAGGTATTTTGCATTTTTAGTAAATAATTATATTGTATATATTTATAGTGTAATAATTTGATATAAAAAAACCCAGATGATTAGTATATTAAAATCTATAAAAAAATCGTGATAAATACTTCTGAATATTTGCCACCATGAAAACGCAAGTGTGAGGCAATAGATCACCTTGCATGCAGAAAGTTCACATTCTCTGCTTGGTATGCATACTGTATACTTCAGAAGTAGTCAGACTAGTATGGTAGTGTGCTATTCCCAACATAAACAACACCTTGTGTACGCGGTAACCATGTTCATTTATGTACAGATGTGTGTGGGCGTTTTTCTCTCTGTCAGACTAACTGTACATGTGTTGAATTTCTCACTGACCAGTGATGCATTATTTTCAGATAACAACTTGATAATCCCTAGGGTGCAACTGTGTACAGGATCAGTTTGACCACAATATGCTGTGTTGCAGCTCTGGGGTATGTTCATGAATCTAATGTTCATGAGTTCTCTGCACAGTTCATGCCCTGAATAGACCAAACAAAGGGGTGTAGTCCCCGGCAACATTCCTGCTGCAATAAAACATGTTGTTGCATGTTGGAACACGAGTCCCATTTCTTTTTTTTATTTTTAATAGGAAAAATTGATGGATAATGTAAAAACTGCCATATGATGTCATAGTTTGCGAAATTCGGGCCTTTTTATTTGTGTATGAAACCTTGCTTTTCAGACTTTATTTGTTTCTGCACTTCAGGGAGCTTCATATTCAAGAACAGAACAAGCTAAGTCGCTTTTTCATTAATCACTCTCATTCCAGAAAAATCCCAACTACAAAGTGCTGGTCACATGGTATGGCTGTGATTTAAAGCATATTAGATATACACATGGCCTACAGAAGTTACTGAAATCTGAAAATCACAAAGGGTCACCGCCATTGACACATGAATCAACCCATGAAGAAATCCGGCTTCCGTCTGGTGTCCATTTTTAGAAATGAAAAGCTTATGGTGGTCACAGAGGGCCCACACATTCTTTTTCTTTTTATTTGGATGCTGTAGCATATCTCTTCTTTCCTCCCTTTGTTCTGATAGCATCTCTGGTCTGTCTTTCATATCTTCAAATATCCATGAGCTGAATGAACTGCATATTTGTTCTGACCTTCCTAGACATCTATCCTCTTTCCTCTTCAGTTCTTATCACTTGCTTTAGATTAGAGTTTAAAAGAAGTTTCAAAATTGTATTTTTCATGGTAAATTTTTCATGCAAGAAGTTAAAAAAAATGGAAAAACATGCTAAAATTAAATGCGTTATTTCAATAAACGATGATATGTAATCCTTTTTATTTAGTATATGCTCCATATACTCTAATAAACAGTAATATTTACCTGCAAATGTTTTTATGAAAATATTTAGAAGCAAATACATTTACTGTACAAATACAACAAACGACAACAAACAAATACAGTATTTGATTATTTGATTTGGTATTTTTCAAAATTAGATGCAAAACTACCGCAAGAAATAAAATAGTGAAGCTCTACTTAAAAATAGATGCATAATAATTTTTATTTACAGTGCTATATGCTTTGTATACAGGAATAAACCGGGTATAAATTATACAAATATACAGAGATATTTACCTCACATATATTTTCACTATTTTTAGTGCAAATAAAATAAGACCTCTTTGAAAATTGAGTGATTTTGTGAAATCTTGTGAACTTTTCTAAAATTCTCACAAGCCATGACACAAAGAGGGGGTGTGAAACTTGTTTTCATGGTGCCATTAAGTTTAAAACCAACACAACTGCACAACAAAATAAAACTAAAGTGTCTAGTTATTAGTTGATCATTTTTAAATTACAAACTAAATCAAGACTATAAATCAGACTAAATTTGAAGCGTTATAAAAGTCATAATCTCTGTGCGTTAAACTGGGATTGAGATTTGAGCATTCAGCATGATATTGGTGACACTCTGTGTTCACTCCTCTGAACATTTGGAGAGATGCTAAAGGGCACGTAGTTTGTACAATAGAGTGCTGTCAGTAAAAGCAGTACTTCTGGTCTGTTGTGGAACGGAAAGGGACGATTCGAGAACACCTCAGCTGCTGAACGCTTGTTATTCTTCAAAAACCACATAATGAAGGGATCAGTGACACATAGTATCATTAGCCATTGAATGGACAAGTGGATTTTTGTGCCTGATTCAAGCTTTGTTGAATAAGTGATTCATTTTATGTTTTCACATTAAATCAAATGAGTAAATTACTAGACCTTTGACTGCCCACTTTCCTAGAAAAGCTTCTGATATTTAAGCTCATTATCCAAAAAAAAAGGAGCACTGGACACAGTGTTTTACACCATTGTGTAACTATTTTGTTGGACATTTTCCAAAATCCCAAACCTAAGTTATTAATCTTAAGCCTATGAACGATGAGGTTTGTTAAGTTTAGGTGTGCTATTACATTTCGAGTTGACTAGGTGCGTCTGAAATCACATAAGTGCGACGTTTGTTTGTTGAAAAACCTGTTTTTCAACAAGGAGCGTTAACATGACCATTAAACAAAAGTATGTTCTATATTGTAGAAATGTATAGTATGTACTAAGAATCTAATCCGGACATACCATCATGTTGGCTTTGTCATGTGACTTACGCCCATTCACAATTCTTCTCTCGTGGCCTCATGGGATAGTAAAGTGTCCATCGGATGCATTCATGTCCATTCTATGCATTTCAGAATCTTGGTGGAAGTAGTACAGAATGCATAGAGTGAATGCATAGTCTGTAGTATTATAGAATGCATGGAATATATATATATGACTTGTATATGTTTTCAGATAATCACAAATATAATTCATTTATTTCGGTGACATAATTCATGCATAAAATCATGCAGCAGTTAAAATGTTGCTCATTTGTGAGTATAATAAATGCATATTGCTAATGTCTTACCTTTACATTTTAATAAATTATGTTAGATTGGATTGTTACTGGTGTGTGTGTGTGTGTGTGTATACAGTACTGTGCAAAAGTTTTAGGCAGGTGTGAAAAAATGCTGTAAAGTAAGAATGCTTTCAAAAATAGACATGTTAATAGTTTATATTTATCAATTAACAAAATGCAAAGTGAGTGAACAGAAGAAAAATCTACATCAAATCAATATTTGGTGTGACCACCCTTTGCCTTCAAAACAGCATCAATTCTTCTAGGTACACTTGCACACAGTTTTTGAAGGAACTCGGCAGGTAGGTTGGCCCAAACATCTTGGAGAACTAACCACAGTTCCTCTGTGGATTTAGGCAGCCTCAGTTGCTTCTCTCTCTTCATGTAATCCCAGACAGACTCGATGATGTTGAGATCAGGGCTCTGTGGGTGCCATACCATCACTTCCAGGACTCCTTGTTCTTCTTTACACTGAAGATAGTTCTTAATGACTTTCGCTGTATGTTTGGGGTCGTTGTCATGCTGCAGAATAAATTTGGGGCCAATCAGATGCCTCCCTGATGGTATTGCATGATGGATAAGTATCTGCCTGTACTTCTCAGCATTGAGGATACCATTAATTCTGACCAAATCCCCAACTCCATTTGCAGAAATGCAGCCCCAAACTTGCAAGGAACCTCCACCATGCTTCACTGTTGCCTGCAGACACTCATTCGTGTACCGCTCTCCAGCCCTTCGGCGAACAAACTGCCTTCTGCTACAGCCAAATATTTCAAATTTTGACTCATCAGTCCAGAGCACCTGCTGCCATTTTTCTGCACCCCAGTTCCTGTGTTTTCGTGCATAGTTGAGTCGCTTGGCCTTGTTTCCACGTCGGAGGTATGGCTTTTTGGCCGCAAGTCTTCCATGAAGGCCACTTCTGACCAGACTTCTCCGGACAGTAGATGGGTGTACCAGGGTCCCACTGTTTTCTGCCAATTGTGAGCTAATGGCACTGCTCGACATCTTCCGATTGCGAAGGGAAGTAAGCATGATGTGTCTTTCATCTGCTGCAGTAAGTTTCCTTGGCCGACCACTGCGTCTACGGTCCTCAACGTTGCCTGTTTCTTTGTGCTTCTTCAAAAGAGCTTGGACAGCACATCTGGAAACCCCTGTCTGCCTTGAAATTTCTGCCTGGGAGAGACCTTGCTGATGCAGTATAACTACCTTGTGTCTTGTTGCTGTGCTCAGTCTTGCCATGGTGTATGACTTTTGACAGTAAACTGTCTTCAGCAACCTCACCTTGTTAGCTGAGTTTGGCTGTTCCTCACCCAGTTTTATTCCTCCTACACAGCTGTTTCTGTTTCAGTTAATGATTGTGTTTCAACCTACATATTGAATTGATGATCATTAGCACCTGTTTGGTATAATTGTTTAATCATACACCTAACTATATGCCTACAAAATCCCTGACTTTGTGCAAGTGTACCTTGAAGAATTGATGCTGTTTTGAAGGTAAAGGGTGGTCACACCAAATATGGATTTGATTTAGATTTTTCTTCTGTTCACTCACTTTGCATTTTGTTAATTGATAAATATAATCTATTACCAAGTTTATTTTTGAAAGCATTCTTACTTTACAGCATTTTTTCACACCTGCCTAAAACTTTTGCACAGTACTGTATATATAGCGCACAAAGATTGTACTCATGCTCTTCAGTTGGCCTAAGCATAAGAACATTTTCATGTCAGTTTTTGCTTTTATAAATCCTAATTTGTTTATCTCTTTTGATGCATGATGAAATCCACGGAATTTAGAATCAAATCTGATTGTTCATGGGTTTTATAGGCCCCAGAATTTTTGTATGGGGTGGGCTAGTAAGCAACACCGTAGCAACCACATAGAAAAACCTTGGAAATGGTCAAAAACATTAGCATCATGATGGCAAATTTTGCCTGGGCAAGCACCAACTTTTTTTTTCTCTCTTTTTTTCAGAAAATAAGAGTAGATAATCAGGATTTTTTGCATTGTTGTGCTTCTTGGCTCTCTTTTTTGGCAGTTTCTATACAACTACCACTGCAACACGCATAATGCCTTTTACTGTTGCTTGATCAGGCTTTCCAGGCTTAATGGGGATTTCTGGAGATTTATGTGGTGCTGTAGGAAGAATATCAAAAGGAGGATCTGTGGTGACTTCAACAGGTATTTTACTGTTGTTATTCTGCACCCATATCCCATGTGTCCTGAGGCAAGACTTGAGTGCTCCTCGTGTCTGCTTCAGTGAGTTCAACCCAGGCTCTGTTAAATTAACTAGAGCCCTTCTACTGACAAGATCCCTGTTCCCGTACTTCTGTGGGCTCTGTGAAGGGTTGGCCGACTGTTTTGGATATCCATAAAAATCCTTAATGAATGCTAAGTGACTAGTACTGCTGTTTGTCACGTCTCAGTGACAGCAGGCTTGAGAGGCTAAGATCCTAACTCATCCCTCAGGAGAGCGATGGAGAAAGGATGGATGGATCTTGTTTTCTTATATCCAGACAATAGCTCATGCATTCTTCAGCACACTGTCTACATAAGCAAATATTAATTTAAAAGGGGAACATTATATGCAGTTTATTACAGATGCATTATGGACATACTGTATGTTTTGTCCTGCTATTTAAATTTCATACCTTTGTTATTGTATCCTAGAAACTTTTCAGTCATTGATCCTGTTCTAAAGTTCAACTCAATCTGATTTGTGATCATTCTGACCTGTTTTATGTACTGGATCAATTGATTAATTGTTAAGAGATAATTCAAAAGAACAGAGGGCCTCAAACTTGCATAGGAGCATAGTATACGCGTACTGTATGTGCACAACCTGATTTTTCTAGCCATGTATACTCTTTACGCTTAGCTCTTATATGCGTCTTGAATTTTTTTTTTTTTTTTGCACAAATTAGTTTGTCCACTTGATGGCAACACTGGTCAGACCCATTGTTTTACACACCTCTTTTTCCCAGCCTGTATCCGTTTTCAAACCATTCCGCACATTTCCACTGCAGAACAGGGGTTTCTGGGTAAAGACTATAGATCTAGAAAGACCATACACTCCTATTGCTTGTGAATTGGAGGAATTGCAACTCGCAATGTGGCAGAATACGTCCCGCCTTCTAAATAAAAGAGCCAATCACTGATTAGTAAAGTCTTTCCATCACTAGAATCACTCCCCGTGAAGTGCACAATTACTGGGACGTGCACTGTGATTTTTTTATTTATTTATTTTTTTTATGTGAACAATGTTTGGGAGGAGCAACTTTAGATAATCAGCCTAATTAGCATGAGAAGAGGTATATAGTTATATAGCCGAATTGCCTCAATCCCATTACAGTTTTCCAACATCCCTCCACCACCCCAAGTCTCACCCCAAAAGCTATTTCCCAATTCCGAGCTTGGAGCCCTACCCTCGGACAGCATTCCAAATATGCATACTCTTTACTATATCCGATTACATGTAAGAGTGAACTCCTGAATTGATTTTGGACTTGTTATAGTCAGGTAAACGCATAGCAATGTTATGTCACTGTTCATTCCTCAAGTCTATGGAACCAAGCTGCCGACTCAAGAACAGGCTCTGGCTCCAGAAATCAAACTATTCTATTGGAGAAGGGGTAACGGTGAAAAAAGAAACACAGGACACAGAACAACAACAACAGATGCTCTATGTGTGAGGTGGTTGAGAAACACGCAACACTAGCTTAAAAGACTACAATGTAATTTTTTTTATCACTCATTACTTCTGGAGAGAAATCTGCATGTGGCGACCATAAAGTTAAAGAATGCTTTTTATTTTTCCTTTAGTGTATGTGCTGTTTATGCATACAAACGATCTGCAAAGTTAAAGGCAAAAAGGTCACGCCAACAGAAAACACTTCCCTCATTTATAGCCATTAGTAGACTGGCTACTTTTGACCATCCTCACAGAGCAGTCACAAGGGCAAAACACCTTGAATGGACTTCCAATACCGACACCATATGTATAATACTGTTTACAGCTGCAGGTGACGCCTTGGAAGCTGAAATCCAATTATGGTAAGGGATATTACATTTCCGACACGCCCTCTAAGCAGTTGATGAATCAGAACAAATTGAGCTTTTGGAAGGGGGACTTTAAATAGACAGGAATTTAAACAGTGTTTCAGCCAAAGGGTGAAAAGAGGTGCTGCAACAATGTATGGTATGAGAATTTTGTTTAAAGACTTTAAATCATGTAAATGTATTCTTGTAGACCCCAAAATATGTCAAAATAATAATAGTAGATCCCAAAATAAACTAAATAAGCATAATATGGGCACTTCAAAATATCAAGAATATCTTCTGTAAAACTCCAATACTACAAGTAGGTATAATGATTTCATGCCAGAGATTTTCATGTCTGTTGTGTAACATTTGATCTAAAGGTCTCAGATAAATTAGCATTGTGCACACATTCATGAATATTTCATCCTCTCAAATATGATGTTGCAGCCCAGCAGAGGAGCTCCCCTGTAGGACTCGGCCAAAGAGGCGCCTCTGCTCTCCTTAGAGGCATCGGAAAAAAGCATGCCAGCTCAAGCATTTATGGTTCTGCAGTCCTTGAGGGGAACAACCACCATAGCTCATTTCGTTGAAGGCACTGATATGATTTAGGGAGAGAGGAGCCTTTAGGGCCCTTCATCCCAGAGGGGACGTACAATACAAGTCCATTAAATTTGGCCCACAACACCTGCCAGGGGAGCGGCTCTTTGCACTTAGGTTTCTTTGCTGCTGGTCTCTATCTGTTTGCTTTTTTGCTATTGATCAGTGCCTCACCACCTCTGACTCTCTCTAACCAACGTATGGCCCACTAAACATGGGGCTGCCAATTAACGTCAATTCCGAATGCATGATTTAAGCGACTGGTAGCAGAGACCTTGCCATTAGCACGAGCGGCCCATGTAGCTCAGGGCTCTGTTATTTGCCTTTAGTACAACACCGCCATGCAAAAAGCTCTAGCGCCCTCCATGAATAATTGACTAACAGCCAGAGACCATTAAGCCACTCCTCCAGAATACAGCTCCGCATGACCTTACAAACGCATATGCGCGTGTTTGTGTAATCGCAATAAGGCGAGAAAAGGTCAGCGTATTTGAACGGGAGCTGCAAAAATCAAGTGGGTCGCCACCATCAGTATCATGATATATGCAGCGTCTCCTGTCATATAGCTCCTGCTGTGGAGTAATGGATGTTGCAGTAGCCGAGTTAAATTATCTCTTTCATCTCTCTAGCTTGGGCGCTTATAGACAGCATAGTGATTTGTGTTGCTATTGGAGCAGTTACTGTACATATGGGCTGTGGGTGGTGAACACGTACTGAAGATACTCACCTTTTATGGGAAATATGGGAATATTAGAACGTTAAATTAGAACATGGTTAGATGTGTTGTTGAAAGGGAACATGGTCTAGCGGCTAGCACATGTGCTCCCACACATGTGGGTGACACGAGTTTGAATCTGGCTTCCATCCTGTTCCATTTCAGTTCCCATTATTTACACTCTATTTTACACATTTATCTATAGTATGGAGTGGCCAAAATGAAATAAATGAAGTAAAAATAATAGTCGCATTTAAAATGTAATGTTTTTAATAGGGCTGTCAAACTTAATGATTTATTTAATTTGTTTATTTGATTGGTTTTGGGTTGGTTCATTTTTGTCTTAAATTGCTGTTGTCCCTATTTAAATCCAGTCCCATGACTTGTATGTAAAAGCTAAAATAATATTTGATAATACAATTTTAAATGTAATGCATCGGTTGAGATTGAATATTTAATTGTTCATGCTCATGATTTCATATCAAACATTACTTACTGTGTAAATTAAAGGCAGTGGCTATTTGCACTACATGCAAACTGTGATAGTTGCTATTTACTCTATTACACCATGTAAAAGTAGCAGGTCTTTGCAATTAGTGTCAGTAGTAATTAGATGCTATCTATACTTTTTATTGGCAGATACTATTTGCACCTCAGTAATTTTGTACATTTAATGTACAAATTTTACTGGGAGAATAAAAACCTTCCCTAACCCTACCCAATAAATACTTCTAATATCATTAAACACTCTTTAGGCAGTTTATTTCCACTTTTAGAACATCTATTTTAGAACATTCTTTTTTCAAACTTGAGTGGCCCAACTTGACATTTGTGGGTGGAGCTAGTGTAAATAGCGTTTGCCATCAAGGGACGCTACTTGCACTTACTGTAAATAGACACTCTGTAAATTAAATCCCACATCAGAGTGACCTTATTTATTTATCTCAATCGCTTTGTACATTTTTCAAAAAAGTCTTAACCTTCTCTACACTGTAAGTGCAATTTTCACAACTGTTTGCTGGAACATCAGAACTCTAATGCATGTCTGTAAAATGTAGTAACATTGAAGTAGCATTGAATTCATGCTTCAAAACCACCACCACCACACATTCTTACTCTCCCACAACAAGCAACTGTGAATTTTCAGTTTAGATGTAACACGTTTCTACGAAAATAAATGTATAAATACAAATGTGTTATGCGATAGTAACTTAGCTGCTGCTGTTTTGGGTTGAGACGTTCCTCCATGTTCAAAAATGCTAGTGATTGTGCTGGGCAAACTCCATATATACTTCATTGGTTGACTGATAAGATTGTGATTCCTATTTCATTATAATGGCGGGTCATTTGCCAATATACCAGACATTACAAACATATTTATGGAATATACATGCATAACTGACAGATTTTGATAAATGAATATATCATTTTGTATGTGATGATGGCTCACACGATGAAAGAAAGTTTAGAAGTTGTGAAGAGTGTGAAAAAGTGACAATTTCACTGAGATTCAACTCTTCAATTTTAATCAAGCCATGTGCATTTAGTTATTGTGCAAATTGTAGACAATTATACTCACTCTTGCTTAAAACAATAAGAAATTGAAATCTAATGTGTGAACTAAATGTTCAGAGATCTGATCTTATTGTTTTGTGAAAAAAATTCTCGGTTGAGAATTGACCCTTCGCAAAGACCCGCCCCTTTTAGTGACTGTTGCTTTGTCCGACAAGCCATGCGCTCTCACGCCACACATCATGTTCTCACGCAGTGAAAAATACATCTCCGAGCAAGGAGGACACTGACAACGCGTGTGTTTTAAAATTCAAAATATTGTAATTTTTTTAAGAAGTTTAAACAATGAATAGCATATAGTGTCTCTTTAATGTGTCGTGACAGATCGCTGTAGCTCCTTCAATCGGCTCGTGAACCGACCATCTCTTCAAATCTCTAATTCATTTATAGTATCAAATAAACATGAACATTGTTTCAAGCGCGAAAAGATGCGAGCACACACAATTTTTCACGTTCAAGTTCACCAACGTTAATCTACTAACTCCCCTGACTGCTTTGTCAGACAAAATGGCAGATTCAGGGCTATGATTGGTCAGATCGCCTGTCAATCAAACTCTTTGCGAAGGGTTAGTTGAGCCAAAGCGATTGAGAAAAACTGTAAAAAAACTGCATTTAACTAATAATTTAAAAACACTGCTCAATGTAATCTTATGTAAGCAAATCCCAAAATGAATATCCATTTCTCTTTTAATATTTGAAATGATTTATTTTAGTTGGTATTGGTTTATTTTTAATTTAATTAGACAAAATTTTATGGTCCATAATGGCTATGAAAATCAGCTTATCAATATTGGCCAGAATTTAAACATTGGTGCATCACTTTTAATGTCCCTTATTAGGGCTCAATTAATTGAAATACTTAAATGCAACTACTTTTTTTTCAGCTAATTTAAGTATTTGTATTTATTGTAAGTTGATTTGGATAAGAGTCTGCTAAACGCAAAAATGTTATGCAAATTGCTATTTGTTTTACCAGTTCTGGTTACATCAAACAGATTATTTGCATCATTGTTCTGGCTGCTGCATCCACATCCCTGCTGTTGTCGTACATCTTATATTTGTGTGTTTACAAAGCTTACAGATGCAAATCTCACCTCAGAGGGTGTCAACTGTGCATCATAAACTGTGCATCATAAAGAGATACCAATGAGCGTCAGTGCAGGCTGACTGCGTGTTTGGCATGTGTCGGCCATAGCAACTGCGGAACAGAGGATGTTATTTTCTAGAGAATAGCATGACGCATCAGCTGCCAGGCTGTCAGAAATGGCTTTTCCTCCTGTCCACGCTTACTTGTGCTTGCTTTTTCTGTTTTTTAATGAATGATTTTGAGTTTTCCACTGAGGAAAATAGCTGCAGCAAAGAAAGAAAACAGTCCTTTCTGTCCTGGGAAACAGTAAATCTATTAATCATGTTGTAGCCGAAGTGCAATTCCAATGTAAATGGATTATAGAGAAGTGAAGGACTGTGTCAGCCAGGGACTTGAACAATGAAATGTACAGCGGAGCGGCTTGCCAGTATAAATGGACTTTGTGGTGCCTGGGGAGAGAGGCAGGTCTCTAACGCGGAGGCTGAGGTCGGGGAGGGTGTGATGGGAAGGTGAATTCAATAACTCATAGGCCGCTGTGTTCTGGCATTCCAGGAATAAGAGGAGTAGATGTTCTTCCCTTTGAAATTTTTAGGTTGCCATATACACACCTCAAAATGTTAGGCATTGCGGTTCTATTGAGGAAGATTATGGCAGCACATGACTGCCAGTCACGGCCCTGTGAGTGATGTTTGAGGAGGCATGACGAGGCACAATGACTTCTGGGTCATTCGCTTGGTTTAACATGCATTCCCAAACACACACACTCGTAAGCGTGCCAGCGCGAGTCTTGCCGTTGGTTTTTTGTCATTGTTTGCTGTATTGAGGGATTACAAGCTCAGGGTGTTCATGGGCTGTTTTGCACCGGATCCAAACAGCGCTCTGATGTGGAGCTGACGATCACCTGTGTCTTGGCTGCAGATGGGGATTGAGTATAATAATCTGTTTCCCATCTGGAGCCAGTGTTCTCTACGAGGGAAGAAATAATAAAACGGGGAATATGGCCTCAATGACTCTATCCGAGTCCAACTGCAGTCATCTCGGCCCAAAAAAAGAGGCGACATTGAAAGTTGGAAAAACCTAGTGAGTTTGTGGATCATACATTTGTGAATCATATCCAGGTCATATTTCACTTTCACTTTACTTTTCATTTATTCATTATTATTTGAACAAAATATTACTTTAGATATACATTTCATATAAATTGTATTTTTGTAAATGTACTCACACTTCACTTCACACATTTCCACCAAAAATTCTGATTGCCATAATATTAAAAAAATAATCATTATTGTAATATACTTTACTTTTTAACAAATTAAAAATAGAACGCAAATTTTGTATAATTATTGAATCATTTCAACATATTATAATACTGAGATGGAGGGCATAATATTTTTATTTGATTTTCAGGGGTAATTTGACCCACACATGTTTTTGGCAGGCTTTGCGAGATTGACCCAATATTTGCTGTTCCCGTCTGTTGTCATAGAAGAGCGTCTAGTAGTTTTTTTCAATTTTCTTGGAAAAAAAAAAAAGGTATATTTAATCTCTATACGCAAATATTAGTGATATGTAAACCGAATCCTCTTAACGAGGAAGCCACTCCTGTGTTCTCTCTAAACAAAAATCTAGTTTAGAACTAGTTTATCCATGGGTTTGTAAATATTTCATTTCAGACATATTAATAATTTACCCAGGGTGTGACATAATGCCTGATTCATTTTTAATATCTCTGCAAATTTGAATCCACAAACATTTTATGGCGCACTGATGGAAGCAGCTTATTTAGCAGGTTCTGCTGTTAGAAAGTGGGATATGCTCAATAGTAAGCAGTAAAAACTAGACCATAATCATTTATTGGGGTTCAATAAAACTGGTAAGTTATTTTACGTCCACATAAAGCCATTGAAACTCTGCCAGGTTGTGCTGAAACTTCTGTGTCAAGAAGCATCCATCAATGTCATTGTACAAATACAAGGATAGTGTGGAATATGAAATGTGAAGCATTTTGAAGAATGAAGGAACATTAATTTCAAGCATTACACACAGCCTAGAGCTTTCTTTAATTGTATTGCTTGTTCTAATCAGGACCGGTTCGTGCGCTATGGGAGGACTGTAAAGCACCTGTGTATGTGTTCCTACTCCAGTGACACACTTCTTTCCTGCACAGGGTAGAGAGATCTACAGACCAGGTGATCAAGCCTGTCAACGTGGAGGCCTTATCCAAGTGGGTGGGTAAGATCCCCCCGGATGTGCTACGGGACATGTCTGTCATCGCCCCCATGCTGGCCAGGCTCGGCTATGATCCCCACGCCAACCCTCCCAACTACGGCCGGCCCGACCCCCTCGTCCTGGATAACACTAGAAGGGTGAGCATCTTCACAAACTATCTGGTGACTTTTTTTCAATTGTACCTTAAAGCACCTCGACCTCATTTTCCTCCATCCGCTTCTAAATCATCTTGCTGCTATTATTAGATCAGACATGTACGTATTTGACACATTGCCACAAATACAAGTTAAAAGTGTTCCTCAAGCTAGGCTATATGTTATGAGACTGGGATCAGAGGATTTGGTATTGCTTAACTTTTGTGCTCAATATTTACCTTATACTTTCTAATCCAAGTATTAAAAGCCTTTTACATTCCACACATCCTGCAGGCTCAATCAGCTTTATTTATAATATAATATAATATAATATAATATAATAAAATTATATATATATATATATATATATATATATATATATATATATATATTATATATATATATATATATAATTTTTTTTTTATTATTATTATTTTTTTTTTTTTTTAAGCCATCTTAAAAAGCTAAAGGCTAAAAATCTCACATCACCCATCTCAAATAAGACAGTCCTAAATTAAGGATAAATACAGTTAAATATCGGCTGTTTTGTTTTATGTTGAGAGTTGTGTTTGAGAAACTTACATTATGAAGATGAAGGGGGTGTTCTGAATAAAGAACCAAACATTGATTGACACCCTATTGAATTCGTTTCGTCATCCTCATTTTTCTGAGGTTATTGATTTCTAATGATTCATGGTTCACTGGTGCATATAGACCCAGCTTACTGTTGTCAAACCTTAATAAATGTCCATTCTATTATGAGCCAAGCCTGTTGATTGATCAACTATTCCAACATTAGCATTATTTTATATTAATTTTACTTAATTATGTGTAATTTCTTTGTGTAGCTTAGAGAATGTGGTTATGTTGCATGTACAGAACTATCTCTGCCAGTCTTTACTGAGCCGAAGATTAGACGAATTTGGAGGCTAATTTAGACCGTTTATGATGATAGTTCAAGAATAGTTGTAGCTGCTAGCTTTTCTTTTTCATCGATATCTCAGAATCCCACATATGACAGGCATTACCTCAGAGTGTCCCTTTCTTCTCGCTCTGACTGGAAGTCTTGTTTTAGTAAAGAGAACTTGGGCTCAGTTTTTACATCAGCAGTATTACACCACACTCCCTCACAGCTGCTATCCATTTGCAGTGGTTAATGACGAAATCATATGCTAAACTATGGGGGGAAAAAATGTGTTTAATACTCTTTAAGAGCCTTTAAGATTGTAAAAGTGGCTCCAGGCTCTTTGTGTTCCTTGAGCAGACAGGTTTCGAGGTGCTGTGATTTACAGTTTTGCCAGAGGGAAACATTTCTGATTGTAGCAATGTCCCCCTTGCCTTACTAAATAATGGACACCGTGCCACTCAAGGTGGGCTAGGTGGTCTTGTCATTCACAATGACAGAGCCAATATAAATCTTCATTATATTAGTCTTTTTCCATGTTGAAACGACACATAACTTTGGAAAATTGCATGACTTGATGGAGTGCTGACTGTGGTGGAAAGCATTTTTATGCTACTTGAGCAGTGAACCACAGTCACGGTGAAGAGTGTGTTGTTTTTTTTTTCTCTCCAAGGTCTGGAACAGGCCGCTGTCGAGCTCTATCAGTGTGTCAGAGGGTTTGAGGGGAAAAGCTGTGTCAGATTCCTATTCTTGGAAAATTATCAGTGGCATTGACATTGCTGGGCAATGTGTTCTGGCCAAATCTTCATCCCGGTTGCCCGTTTTCCTGCTATAGGAATGTGATTGTGGTTGGAACATCTCTAGAAATCCTTTTAAAGCTTTTAAAGGGATAACTCACCCAAAAATGAATTTGGCACAATTTTCTCACTTTTCATGTTGTTTAAAAAATGTCAAGTGGGGTACAGTGTTGTTTTTAAACCCCAATGATTTTCATTATATTGGCAAAAAACATTTGTCAAAATATGTGTTCCAGAAGTCATGCAGGTTTGGAACAACATGAGGATGAGTTTTCGGGTGAACTGTCCCTTTAAAACTCTATCTCCGCAATGAGAATCTGAAGTGGTTGTCAACCTTGAACTATTCTGCAATTGCGCTCTGCTTGCCATGACAGTTGTTCCTCTTTCCCACACAGAGAAGATTCCTTTTAGTTGAGCAATTGCTTTTTTTTTTTTTGGTCATATCATTCTCAGCGATTCAATTGGCGCCAATCTCTGTCAGATCCATATGTTTTTCTTGCTGAGTAAAACTCATGCTGTTCTTGTCACTGAAATGCTGTGATCTTCAAAGCCCCATTTTGTTTGAAAAGGACTATTATTCGATTAACAAATTCTGTAAAGCTATAAAAGGTTTCGACTCACATGGGCAAAATCATGAATACTTGATGTTTTGCTCAGAAATGGAGGGGTGTGGGGGTACAGGAGTGTGTGGTTTGTTTGTAATTGTTTTGTGTTTCGTCTTTCATTAGTTTGTTAGTGTGCTTAGGCAGAGTTTGGCGGGTTTTGTGCGTGCTTGTATACCATAAAGCAGTGCGGATTTAATTCAGCATTCTTTTGAAAAGCTATTGTTCTAGTCCCTCTCCTTCAACAGCAAGATCCTTCTTTCTGACTCAAGGCTGTGTGAGAGAGAGCGAGACATGGGGAGAAGCACATCTGCAGCGTATTAATGTGTATTTCCCCTGGATCAAACACAGCTGCATGGATCAGTCGTTAAGCCTCCCCCCTTCCCTCCTTCGACATGGAGTACGACACACACAACAGTGAAGATCTAAGATCTGCTCACAAGGTGTGCAATGCAGACAGACCGTAACACAGAATGAGTGCAGTAAAATTTGTGAACTGTGGTGCGACTCTATTTTTGAAGTCTGTGAAGCAAGCTGAGCTTTAGAAGCACAGAATATGAGCCGTTTTATTTCAACTCGTTTTAACATCCATTAAACCCAGGGTTTCTCTGTGCTTGAAGTATTGCAGTGTTGTCAGAATAGGTCAGAATAGGCCTTTCATTTTCTCGTGTATCATTTTCGGGCCTTGGTGAACTGAAATCAATGCAAACTAAGCATGCGGGTCAATGACCAATAAGAGGGTCCATATGTGTTTTGTGCCTTGAAATGCTGAAACGTTGGTTTCATACAATTTGAGAGAACCATTTTCAATAAATTTTTAGTCATTAAATTTAAAATGGTCATGTCGTGTAACCATCAGCTAAAAGCAATAACATATTTGTTGCACGATTAAATTGACGCTTTAATCATTATTAAATAATTAGATTATTATATAATTAAATATTATATAATATTTTAAATGCAAACCGTTTAAAAGTTTGGGGTAGGTAAGATATTTTAATGTTTTTAAAAGGTCTCCCATTCTCACCAAGGCTACATGTATTTGATCAAAAATATAGTAAAGCAGTAATATTGTGAAATATTATTACAATTTAAAATAACTATTTTCTATTTTTACTATACTTTAAAATGTTATTTCTATCCTGTGATGGAAAAATTTTCAGCATCATTATTTCAGTCTTCAGTGTCACGTGATCCTTATGCTGATTTATCCAAGATTATTTAATCATTAAAGTGCAAAAAACAAAACAAAAAAACAAACACATTTATCTGGTATAGAAATCTTTTGTATTATGTATTATGTATTAATTTTCAACAAAAAAATCTTACTGGCCCCAAACTTTTGAACAGTGTATATTACAGGATAAAAAGTTATACAAATATAATGAAATAATTCATACATATCAATGAGATTTTGGGAGTTGCACTACATCACATTTTACTACCAAACCTATACCTTGTCATAAAATAAACGATATTTTGAACAAATGAATAGATTCAGACAAAGCATGCACGTCATATCATTGCTAGTTGACTGGCAAAACACTCAAATTCTTAGCAAATGGTTTTTACTGCCGTAGGCAACAATAAAATGTAATTTCACATTGAATCTCTAACCCAAATCTCATGGGTACAGCCGAATGCAGTAGGTAACATTGTGGATACATTATTGAAGTGATGAGAGGTGATGGGTTATGCCCGCAGGAGCATCCAAGTATGGCAGTATTGTGATTCGTATTGGTATATTTGGTTCCTGTTAGAGTCGTGCATCCCACCGGATGAAGATCTGCTTATATTGTGGAAAGAAAGTGAGAATTGCACGAGAAACTGTCGCTTGTCAGACCGGTATGTGCAATCATACGCAAAAGGTTCTGACTTCCTCCATGCATCACCTCATTTTTCTGAATAAGAATGCGAAATGCTAAAATAATGTGCTGTCTTTAAATATAAAAGTTAGATACACTGGAGTTTTAATTTCAAATAAATTGTTTGCTCATAGCACTTGACTACAGAATCACTCAAAATGCACATCCGACTGCAAACATCTGCATATAAAACAACTGCCCGGAGTACTTCAAAATCAGTGTAAGAGGTGCATTTAGGCTTGTACATTACTTGGATACTTTTCTCACAGCGACCTTCCTTGTTTTTGATTAATTCTGCTGTCTCCTTCACATGATGTCCTTGCTGTGGATTTTTATTATACGCTCTGAATGCAAGCCTTCCTGCTGTTTCTGTACAGTATCTGGATAGCTGAAGAAATGTCTTTGAAGTCGCAAGCCTTTCAATAACGAGGTTTCCTTGGTAACGGGGGCGAACTGCAAGACTGTAGCTCATCAGAGAAAAAGCAGCGATGTTGCTCAGTCATGGAGCTGGTCTGTAGAAGAGACATCGTGAGCTCGAGCACGGGGCCGCAGCTGAGGTCTGGTGAGATCTGATGGGTTTCGCAGCTGCTCTGCCTTAACATGTCATGGTTTTGCCCTCCCTTGTTTTGAGGTGGGTTCAACGCAAACCAACTATTTGTGTTGTATTTTACTTTAACAATTACACAAAATTGCATCAATTATAATGTCAGATTCCTTTCTTTGCATTTGTACTACCACTTTATTGTTTTCATAAAATCCCTTGTTAAGACTTGTTGAAGTTAAATTGATAGTTTTGTGGCTTTTAGTCAATGTCTGTTAGCTTTGAGGGCATTTAAATGCTAGTGTACTCGGAAATAAAAGGAACATTTATTATGTAATATTTTTAAAGAGGGAAGCGCTCCAAACTCCCCATTTAAGTGATGGAGACTTTAAAGAGATAATAATAGTTCTCCCAAAAATGAAACTTAAGTTCTTTATTTTTCCTCCTGTCATTCCAACCTATGCACTGTTAGGGTACATTTACACAACAACACAACAGCGTGTCACAGTATTACAGGATCATTTTCAAAAACTTGCACTTTGAAACACATTTTCAAATGTTGTGTCAACCTTTGTCGCGTAAATGAACGACCAAAACTCATAATGTTTTTATTTGAAAAGGGTGTTGAGAAGAAAAGGTTCTATATTGAAGGGTTCTATTATGCGCTTCATGTATAAAACCTTTTTCGGCTTCCCTTCATAGGATCATTTTATGGATTTAGTTTAAATTAATTGAATTAATTCATTTTTAATTGTAGCTCTATGAATTAAACATCTCATAAACATTCTTTGTCAGTACAAAAATTTAAGTTACCAGTCAAACATGAAAGTATTAATCATTTAATACATTTCTGCTCAAAGGGTTAGTTCACCCTAAAATGAAAATTAATTTAGAATGTTTTATTTTTCATTTTAGGGTGATCTATCCCTTCCAATAGAACCTTTCTTTAAAACTGAATCAAGAACTCTATGGTTCTATATTGAACCCCACTGAACCTTTTTTCTAAGAGTGTATGTCTTCTGTGGAACATAAAAGAAGATATTTTGAATGATGTTTTTCTGTCTGTACAGTGAAAGTCAACAGGGTCCAAAACAACACAGCTCCCCATTGGTTTCCATTGTATACACAAAAAAACATATTCTTGAAACTATCTTCTTTTGCGATTCTTCTGCAAAATAAACGATCTTACGGGTTTGGAGCGACATTAGGGTGAACGATGCCTTTTAAGAACACTTTTTTTCTGCTATAAAACATCAGTAACAGGTTATTGAAAAAAAGCGTTTTTACAGCCCAAAAGCAATGACATCCGTTCTGAATATCACTGCACTTTTTCAACACTTTTGTCCTGTGGTAATTAAACTTGGACCTAATGTCTTGTGGCAGTAATGCACCATTTCTCCAATTAAGTATTGTGGCTTTCCTTGATGGTAATATTGATCTGAGCACTCCAGACTAATTTGACGTAATGAAGGTACCACTATCACATGTCCAGTTGCTTACCATTTAGTGAAAAATAAGCGGATTAGCGTAATTCAATGCTTGCAAGGTAAAATGAACACACTTGAGTTTTCAAATGGTCATACAGTCCTCTGAAGCCATGAATTTTGGTCCTGTTGACATTTTCACCTGTTCACAGCAATCTTGACCTGTGCAGTCATGCCATGAGTAAACAAAAATGAGTACAAGTTTAAGACACTATAAATACTCTCAATGGTAATAGACATGGTCTAAAGGTCATTAAAACTTTAATTTTATTTTCATGGGATCCCTGTCTTCTATAGCTATATCATTTAGCTGTAAAGGTGTTGGAAAAAAGCTTTGTTGATGTCTTTTGCTTGTCTTACTTTCATCTTTTTGATTCATCTTACTATTCAACATGATCCACCTGAACTATGTAGGACAACCGGTAACTTGAGAACGAATATTATTTAGTTGACCAAGTTTCAGTGACATTATTTAATCAAGACATCTTTTATTTTCAATGTTTTTTGACAACAGATTGAGTCCTTATTGTTGCCCTTATTGTTGCTCTTCACAAAGAGTTCAATACATTGCGGAATGCAGAGAGTAAATGACAGTCTTACTTTTCCACCCTTTAATTGTCTGTCATCGGTCTCCTGTGAATTAGTACATTTTGAATCCTGTCCAAAGCCACAATCGATACCTATTAAGTGACTTTGCAGCTTCGTCATGATTCATGTTGGGAAATAGATATTAAGATCAATAAGTCAGTCTCAACTGCGCTTCTAGTGGCAACATGTGGAAATGGTTGTGTTTAGCTGTTCTGGAGACTTACCAAAAATGTGAGTTTGTTGGCCAGAAAAGGAGGTCATGTGGATTAGAAGTTTGATTCAGTTTTGTGTAACACTTTATATAACTTGTATAAAAAAAGGAAAAAAGTGCATGCATGAAGCTTACCGCTCAGCACTCGCAAAAGTAATGATTATGAATGTTGGGGAAAAATGTATTATTATAAAAAACATTTTAGTTGTTTATAAACGAATCAATGTCGACCGCAACAATGAAGCTGACGATGCTGACTTGTCACACACTTCGAGAGAAATATTCTTTTCATATGGATTACGTAATGAGAGAGTATTTGGTTTTGATTTGAATTGGTTTGTAAAACTTTCTATTGATATTTATCTAACGCTGATATTTGGTTCAGAAAGCGCATCCTATTTGCTTTCTTTATTTTACAAAAGCACACCGTTTTGTTGTCATTGTAAGTGTACACAAATAAAAATAGACGCTCTACAGTTCGGAATGATGTATTACTCTTATCTATATGATAAAAAAAAATGACAATGATTATTTTAAATTGAAAAATGCAAGTGATCGCAACGTTTTACTCCATGTCATGCAGTAAAGCGCGCTATACTTTAGCTGCCTTCCACACTCCGCACGAACACTGTATAATATACATAATAGTGCACATTTATCTAGGTTATCATTAGAGCGAGCAGCCATGTAAAGTTGCTATTTACATTTCAAATGATAAGCCATATTTGAGGTTGATTGACGATAGGTGAACGGGTGTATTAGCACAAGGATACGACATTAATGATCGGTCCCTCACAGACTGCCTGACTTTGCTACTTCCTGTGGAGTTTTTTTCTGCGACTAATAAAATCTTGGTCGACTTGGTTAGGGTCAGCCCTAAAAAACCACTATTCCTGCATGTTTAAATCATGCTTTAATTTAATTTAACCCAATAATTAATTTTAGTTTAGTAGTTAGTTAGCGAGTTACACTTTGCACTACTAAACCACCCTGAGTTGAATCTAGTGTTCAAAAGTCTTAAATGACCCTTTCCTGCGTGTCTTGTTCTACCCAAGTTAAGAATATAGGTGTGAAAGAGTCATGAGTCATAGTACTGTTGTAAAACCCTCTGCGTCTGATGTGTGTGTTAACACATTGAGTCAACAGTGTCATCCTGCATTAGAGGAGCTGTTGGTGTATGACTGTCCTACCCCAGTTTAATTCATCATTGATGAATAGCTTTTGCTCTTTCTGTGATATGGAACAGTGAACACCAGCTCTTCTGCAGTTTCTGCTACGCTCCACTGCGTCTGTCGTTTGAGGCTACAGCAGGTGATTCTGGATGTAGGGGTTCTGAGAGATCAGGGCCAGCGGATCCTCTACCCGAGGCTGAGACGCAGTCAGCTGAACATATCTGTCAACATCCCTGTCTGCTCGCCACCTCTCATTTGCAGCGCATTGCTGACAGTACTGTGAGCCTCCGTTAGGGATTAACCAGACCACCCTACTGTGTTTTAACCATTACACTATAAGCTCTTGACGCATGTCTGTACACAAGGAGAAAGGAAAGACAATTTCCCTTGCTATTACCACCTCTTTTGGTGCAAATCTTTAAATTAAGATGTATTTCAAAGGAATTTGCTGTTTGATTACTCTAGGGCTGTTAATATAGCGTGTTTTATGGGCGATACAGTAAGCCGATAATTATTTTCAAGTTCAATAACTTGATAACTGATATTCTCTATTTTGTCTAAATATACAAAAAAAAAAGCACTCAACTACAATTCATTTTGAATGCCACAAATGAATACAAGTGAAACTTTTCTTATTATCAATGTTGAAAACAGTTCTGCTGCTTAATATTTTAACATTACTGAATAAAAGTATTGATTTCTTAAAAAAATCTTTCTCACCCTAGAAAGCTAGCTTTTAATCTTTTAAACTTCTGTGAAATGCAAAAGGTTGTTAAAATAAAAGATGTTAGGCATAATGTGTCCTGTTCCTAACACAAAGCTATCAAAAGGCTCCAGCAGGGTTGTAATATAGTGAACAAATTATATGGACTTCTTTTTATGGATTTTTTTTTTTTGTAACTTCTACAGAAAGACATCTGGGTCTTGACTCTTGAAACAACCATAAGGTGTTTTGTTTTTTTTGTTTTTTAATCCCAGCACAAGTTTTTTGTTTGTTAATAACTTTTACAAAGTATTTTGCCTCTTTTTTTGTATTTAACAATTATTACATCATTCCGATGATTAATTTTCTTGCTCCATGTATTTATAGAAGTTAACTCTTCCATTCAGTAAACAGTCCAGCTGATAGCTACAGGAGGGCTCAATGTAAACATTCCAGTAGAGAATTCCCCTGCTGGGCCGCACAGTCAGTTTTTCCACTGCTGCCTCCCTGGAGCTCAGGAACTGTGAGGATCTGAAGAATTTGCCTGCATGAACGTCTCAATCGCACACGCCCTCAGTTACCGCAGGTTTTGTCAAACTATTTTCTATACTTGCTATTTCTACAGCTTTTGCTTGAAGAATAAGCTTGTCCTGTTACGTCAGCAATGAAAAATTTACTGTGGTAGCGAGCCAAACAAATGTCATATGAGGTCTTCTGTTGCTGCTGCTGTTATATCCAACATAGAGAACCAGATACATCATTGCAGCCAACAAAGACCTGCTTGTCAGGCGCTTGTTGTTGTGGAGATATGAAGGAGTGTTGGGGGACGGGATAAGATAATATATAATGTTTTTGGAATTTTACAAATCCTACTCCTTTCATTTGTTATTCTTACTAACAAAATGAATTAACTAGAACCAGTCGCAGCCAAGACTTGCGAGAAGGATGGTGCTATGACTTGCGAATCCCCACCTCTAAAAACAAGTTTGATAGGATTTAGTGTGGTTAACAGTCTTGGATGAGCGATAGATCGTTACAAAATGTAACCCAGGGAAATGGGAAACATGCCCGGCTTTCTCGTTGCAAATGAATTCCATTCAGACTCTAAACTGCTAGCTTGGCTAGCCAACTTGACTCAGAGAAACCCCAACCGAACTCTCTTTCTTCTACACCCACTGACTGAACCCCCACCTCTTGACCCACGAGTGGTACCAGCTCTCTTCAACCAGCAGCCTGGAGTCTCCTCTCTGTAATTGAGTCTGAAGTCTTGCGTAACAGTCATATCCCACGGTTCAACTGGCTGTGATGGGGAAAGCGAGCCAAATTCACTCAGTTCTCTACAAGAAACCCAAACACTGTGTTCAAAATGAGCTAAATGGAGATCAATGAAATAAAACCGAATGGGGAACAAAAGTTTGGCTATTTTTTACTTGGCACTGCTTAAACTTGCCCCTATTATGCTATTTTAAAGGTTCCTAATTTTTTTCCTACAATAGGTTTACGCGTATCCAAGTTGATTATTTGTCTGTCGTTCTGTCTATATTGTTCTTTCGGTCTGTCGTTCTGTTTATATCATTCTATTTACTATCATTCTGTCATTCTATTTGTGACATTCTATCGTTCTATTTGTCTAGTTGTCTGTTGCTCTGTGTGTCTATCTGTGTGTCATTCTATATGTATCATTCTATTTCTCTATAACCACATTTCCACCGAAATTACCTAGAATAATTTGTTGCTCTCTGCGTTTCCATCGCGGTCTAAAGTACTGTGAAATTAGTCTGGTGACATAGGACTGCGAGAGTTTCCAGTTCCAGCTGGATTTTGTCCTCCGCATATAAGCTTAAAGTGTTAGTTCACACAAAAATGAGGTCCAGAAAGGTACTAAAGACATCGTTAAAATAGTCCATGTTACTGCAGTGGTTCAAGCTCAATGTTAAGCAACGAGAATACTTGTGCGCCAAAACAAAAATAACGACTTTATTCAACAATATGTTCTCTTCTGTGTCATTCTCATACACTACTATTATTCAAAAATATCAAAAATAAACAAAGTTAAACCACTGCAGTCACGTCAACTATTTTAACGATGTCTTTAGTACATTTCTAGACCTTGAAAGTGGTGGCTAAATTGCTGTCTAAAAAAAAAAAAAAACTATTGGATTTCATCAAATATGGAGATGAACAAAGGTCTTACGGGTGTGGAACAACATGAGGATGAGTAATTAATGACAGAAATTTCATTTTTGGGTGAACTTACCCTTTAATGAAGCCCGAAGCTCGTTTTCGGTCAATCTGTGGTATTTTTTTTTTAAACTCCATTGTTGACTCGAATAGCCAACTACTCTTAATGCACGCACCGCAACAGACTTTTAAAAATGGTGATTGAAATAAAGCGCTGCGTGAACTCAACCAATCGAACTCAGCGTCTAAGTCCCACCCCCCAAATTTCCTGTACTACCTGATGAGCAGGGACTTTCTGAGAGGGTCATTTTTACCCAGATTTTCATTTAGACCCTGATCCCTGTGGTCTAAACGGACAGAGTGTGAGTCTCTAGGTCCTGGGGAAAGTTCCTGCAGTGGAAACGCAGCTTATATTGTTCCATCTATCTTTATTCCTTCCTTCCTTCCTTCAGTCCTGTCTTCCTTTTCCTCATATATGAAAAAAAAAACAAAAACAAGAACGGATCACTTTTTAGGAGCTTTGCCTCATGCATATAGTTTTTGCCTTCAAATGGGTTGTTTATAAGAAAAACACCTTAATAAAGCTCCAGTAACTGACAGCCCCAGCAGTGGTTTCTCAGAGTCTAGACCTGCCGCAGCCGAAAGTCTTTCCAAATAGTGGCTCCATCGCCAAGTTGTCTAGCTTCCTGTCAGGTCAGCTCTTCTTTCCTGTGCCACACACATACGCACCCCAAACACTTGCACAATTCTCTGTGTGCTCCTCATTCCCAATTTCCTAAGCTTAGAAAGCCAGGAAATGAGATCAGCTGGATGTGTCTTAATTGGAGATTGTCGTCCTCTCTGGAGCAGACACACTGGCTGCTTCTCATACCAGCATTCAGTCTGGCTCTCTTTCACTCTTTCTTTCATCCTTGGATAGAGCTTGTGATTTTTGTGAGGTTATACACCCTGGGAATTGACACACAATATCCTCCTAGCAGCGCGAGAGAGCGGTTCACATAAGAGGACTCTGTTATCCGTTCAGAGCCAGACTTTTCATTTGGCCATCACTGCTTTCTGGAGGCATATAAAACCGTTTGTCTTGGTGGTGTTTAGAAGGATGTTTTTAGAGATTAAAATAACTTCAGGTATAGAAATAAAAACAGACAAAAGGAAGAATTTGAAGTTTGAACTGTGTAATGAATGAGCAGTGCCCTTTGAGGAACGACTGTAGATCCTGTGTTTGCACAGTGTGACGGCCTCTAAAATCAGCTCTCTGTTTTTCCAGGTCTTTAAGGGTGAATTTCAGCTACCTGATTTTCTTAAAGAACAGACACAGGTATGGTAGATATTATGCCTGTCCTTAAGCTCTTCATAAATGGCTTTTTTTATTAATTGATTTGTTCTTCCTGTTTTGTTTGTTACAGTATGCCCACCACTAGTAAATAAATTTGTAGTCATTTGAGACCTTCACTTCCCATCTGCTTCCACTCACTCTGATTCTTTGCTCTTCATGTAATTTCTGATCATAATGGTGGTTAATAAGGTGTCTCGATCTCCTCCAGCTTGCGCTCCTCTGATCTCATGTTTTTATTTTTTGATCTGATCACATTAGCTGCTAGAAATGTGTGTGTGTGTGGCCTTATTTGCGTGCATAGTTCTGTTCTGCTAGAAGGCTAATACCGCCCCCTCTTGGACAGAGGATGGGAATGATTTCAATTTATCATTATTTATCACATAATATTAGTAAAAATGAAACCGATTTTATAGGAAAACTAACAAATGTTGTTAGGTTCGCTTTGCCATTAAGGTAGTACTCTGGGGTTTTCAAGCTAAAAGTGTGTAGGAATGCAAATATTTTTTGCTGTTATAATTTAAATTCTTTATTTTGGATTTAGTGTACTGACAATATTAAAAACAATGATTTATAATTTGCACACAAAATACTCTCTTTATTATATCATGTTTAATCCTTTTCTTTACATGGTATACACAAGTGTTTAGCTTTCCTTGCAAGATGACGATCATATTTGGAGGTTCTTGGTATCAGAAAGAAAAGAAAAGAAAAGAAAGAAAACCCCTGGATTAAATGGTGTTAAGTTTCTGTGGAATGGAGGTCGCTGTGATTCAAAATCTGTGACTAATGAATCACTAAATACACATGAATTTCATATAACTCACATTTCAGATCTGCTCCTCTTATTATCACGATTGCTCAGAATAATACACTGTTCATTCTCACATTATACTGTACAGTATTGTGTACAGACATGTGTAACAGATGTTTGTCTTATAACAGCTTCAGAAGTCTCCAGAAAAGCCAAACCCAAGTTAGGAGGAGAAGACGAGAGCTTTATCAATAGAAGTGAGTTATTATCATCTTTACTGGCAAACTTTGTGTTTTGTATCATTAACATGCATTTTGGGATTTACTGTATATGGGTTGTTCTAAGGAAACGTTTCCATTTCTGCTAGAAGAAACAATACATTTTTGTATTGTCGTTATTATTACTGCTATTTTAATATATTATTATATACTATTTAATATTTAGAATTATGTATTATTATTATTAACATCTGAATTTGTAATTAAATGTATTATTATTATATATTTAATTATTCATAATATAATTCATAATACAGATTATTATTATTATTATGCATTTAAATGTCTTTATAAACCATTAGATACAAAACAATTGCTTTTGAATTTTTATTACTATTATTGTATTCATATATTATTATATACTATTCAATATATAATAAAATGTTTTATTATTAAGAATTGAATAGATCATTTATTATTTCTATAAACAATTGAATAGATTTTTTATTAAAAACAATTTAATATGTAATAAAACATTATTTTTTAAACAAATAAGTGGATTGAATTACTTATAATTATATATTATTAATGCAATTTATTAATAATAATAAAAGTAATAAATTTAATTGTCTTTATAAACAATTACATACAACAAAAAAAATGTCATTGTTGTTATTGCTATTAATATATTATTATTATTATTATTATTATTATTATATACTATTAAATATATAATAAAATGTATTGTAAACAATTGAATCAAGTTAATTATTGTTATTATTATTATTATTATAATTTAGTAGTTTATTATTGTTATTGAAAACAAAATGTAATGAAATTTATTATTAATATTAATATTATTGTTAATATTAATAATATTTATATAATATTATAATATTGTTGTCCTATTTAGGTAGATACAAAATAATATTGTTGTTTTTATTGCACATTAGCTTTCAGTATTTAGGTGCTTTGTGCCAAGGATTTTTTTTTTCTGTAAAAACAAAAGTGTCGCGGATATTTCCCGTATAAAACCATAATAAAATACAGAGAAAAATGTACCTCTGTCGCCCCTTTAAATATGATGACAGAAATATCAAATAATGTCACCGCATAATTATGTTGAACACTGACATTTTATGTTTTAATTAACAAAAAAATGAATTTTGTTTTGTGTATTTTGCTTTAAATTTCCCCACCCATTAAAGTTTTATGGGGATGAATGTAGACATGGAAATATTCTGATTAACAAAAGCCAAATGTTTAAGAATCAAATAAATTTTTATTTGTGCATTTCTTACAATGTGGAATCTATCAAAGAACGTGACCGTGTTCAGTTAATTTGATTATGTAATTATGTAGTAAGTCATGAAGGCTCAAGCCTCGGTTTAAACACTCTGACATCAGTAGTGTCTGGTGATGACCGGGACGTTACTAAACACAGCTGGCCTTTTACTCAGCTGCTGGGCTCTTGCTGTGTTTCAGGGCTGAGTAGAAGCAGATGCCGTGGGACCATGATGGACTTGCGTCACCCCGCTATGCTGGGACCTCCATGCATGGACAAACACACACACACACACACACGCACACACACAGGCCTCTGGACCCAGCACACTCTTTGTAGGACAGTTTTGGCCTTTGATGTTGTACTGTAACAAATGTGGCCTAAGAATGTCATTGCTGAATTTTGTGTTTTCTTCTTTTCTGTTTTTCCACACTGTACTCTTAATTTTCATGAATTTTCCTGCCTTCATAAACCTGTGATTCTGTTATAAGAAAATACAGTGGATTTAATTAGCAACAAGGAAATATTTATGGAGGAGTCTTAGCTTTAGAAGATGCAATTTTAATGTTGTTTTTTTATTTTCATGCCTTCGTAATGTGCAATTCCTTGGGTACTGAATGATGTGCAAGACTTCAGTCTTGTGTAGAGATAGACATGCATTTTGTTCTCTGCATTCGCAGTGGAGTGACCTTACGTACTTTGAGAAGAGCTGTAATAAATGAGCTGCCAGTGTTGAACAGAAGAGGCTCATTGACATTTTCTCCATTGGCAGAGAAACGCACATTGGGGATGTTGTTTTTACGATTGTTATTTTTGTACTTGTGTAAATCATGATTATGTACTCCTTTATTTCTTTCAATGAAATAAACCCCTAAGCGCTGTTGGCAGCCAATTTGCTGATATCAGTTGGATTCTTGTATTAGAATCAGATTCTTGTTTACCTGCAGTAACTGGAAGTGTAATGTGGAATAAGTCATTTGTATGACTCCCTCTAGTGGTTACTTTAATACACTGCACACGTTCCTTCATGTATACTGTACAATACAGTTTAAAATGTGTTTGAATTCTCTTCTGCTCACCAGGGCTTATTTGACCAAAATACAGTAATATTTTGAAATGGTATTACAGTTTAAAATAACTGCTCTCCATTTGAATATATTTAAAAATGTAATTTTTTATTCTAACATAACGATTTGCTGCTCCAAAAACATTTCTCATCAATGTTGTGCTGCTTCATATTTTTTCAGGGTTCTTTGGTTCAAGAGAACATCACATGATCACATTGAAATCTTTTGTAACATTATAAATGTCCTTACTGTCACTTTTGATCAATTTAATGCATAAATTGAATTCTAAACTAAATTTCTTAAAAAAAAAAAAAAAAAATTACTGACCCCAAACTTTTCTTTTTGTAGTATACATACTGATTTGGTTATATTATAAATTATATGACAAAATGTGTAGGTAGTGATGTAATCCATTACATTATACATTTAAGGTAATGTAATCTGATTACTTTTAGATTAATTTTGACCTAACTCATTGATTTCAATAGGATAATCTTGTTCCATATTTATATAAAAGTACAGAGGAAGAAAATATATTCCATTATTCATCAAGAAAATGAAGTTTCTTAAATATTAAATTGTCAGGGTTTCCAAGACTGGAGTTTGTGAGTTTAATGAAAAGCTATTAATTAAATGATAAAAATGTAAAATAAAAATAAATTTAAAAATTTTTTTTTTACCTACATATCATGTGACCATTACCCAATAGAGAACCATGAACTTAATTTTGTTTATTATTGACGTAACTTAAAATTTCAGGGGTACTTTGAGTAAATGTATTAAACAAAGCTGACAAAAAAAGTTAGGGAATCCCTGCATTGCATGTAAACATGAAATTGTTAATTTGTACATTTTAATGAAAGACTAAAGCGTCTTCCAAAGACACCAAGACATGATTAAATGACTATGTCATAACTCAAATAATAATTAGTTTGTTCGCCAGAAGTTAGATATGCAATGCTGACAAAACACTTGTTAAAGGTGAAATTATTTCTGTGTTATGTGTGTGTGTGTGTGCATATATACACACAAACAAACACACACACACACACACACACACTGTTTGAATAACTTCCAGTACAAGCAATTCAAAATTTACACAAGTGACAGCTTTTCTGCATATGAAAATGTTTTAATTGTAAGGAACAACTTTTTGCCGTAATACATGTACATTCAAGATTATTGATACATCTGTTACAATACATACTTCATTCTGATGTTGGCGTCCAAACAAAAATGTACATGTATATATATATTTTAAACGATTAGAAACCAGTGCACAATGTTGATAAGGGACATAACAGTCAACAAGTAACAAAGGTTTCCCACATTCAAATTGTACAGCTCTCCAGGTTAGCACAGTCTCTAAAACCAAAGTAAAAAATAGAGTCTGAAATACAGCTGACAGTAGAGTCCTCATAGAAATCCAGGGCTTTTCTCTTTATTTACAGTGCAATAATACACATGGAAAGGAGGATAATAAACGTTTCACAGTAGAAATAAAAAGAAATGATTGGTCTATTATGCACCTAATCAACAGTCTTCGAGTTATGGTTTTTAACATTGCACATGTGTATGGCGAGGACGATGTTTTAGAGGCTTTGGTACGTGAGCTCCTGTCGGAAGTAAACCTTTCAGAAGGGCTAAAACATCCCTCGCACTCGCACGCATTCAACAGGAACCAAGAGGAAAAGGGATTGGCAAGATTTGAGGCAGTGACTAATGGTCACATCATAAGACCACTTCTCCCGTAATCTTTGACTACTGTTATAAAAGTATAGTTGGGTTGTTTTTTGGGACTCATTTGTAGGCTGTTCGGAACAGCACACCATACTACTTCTTCTTAAAGTACGCATACTGCGCACAATGTGTGAATTGTCCATATACATGAAATACCCTGATGACCAAATGCGCAGTATATGTAACCGTCCATTTCCAATATAATTGATTCATTTGATCAGCATGCCAAACATTTCCAAAATGACATTTGGATGTCACATACTGCACTGTGTACTGTGTGAAGTATTCAGGCAGCCAGTGATCCATTCTAAAAAGCCTTAGGCTTCAAATACTTGGAAAATGGGAAGACAGTATGGAAGTGAATTACGCTTGATGTGCACCAGTATGCGATGTCTTTAACAAGAGCAATGACGACGTTTGATGATTCACAGCAGGTCAAATTTAACGACGTTGGTCATTTCAAATCAAATTTTTGGAAATACGTTTCAGTCTGAACAGTCGGATCAGATTTATTCAAGTAGTTATTTTTCACGATTCGGGACATGATATGAGTTCATCACTTGCGAGTGTGAATAATGAGTCATAAAGATTGGATGTGAAAATAACGACAGGATTCATGTACATTTCTGTTCAATAGTTTATGGGGTCGGTAAGTTTTTTTGGGAAAAATAAGTCTCATGCTAAGTCTCATAAAGGCTGCATTTATTTGATCAAAATTACATCAGTCTCCAGTGTCACATGATGTTTCAGAAATCATTTTAATATGCCGATTTGCTGTTCAAGAAACATTCATTATTATCAATGTTGAAAACAGTTCTTTGGATTTTTGGATTAATAGAATAGCATTTATTTGAAATAAATTGTAAATACATTTACTGTCATTTAACCAATTAAAGGTTGATTTTGATTTCACTCTTTTAACTGTAGTTAGTGTTTAATGTTGCTGTTTGAACATAAACATCATCTGCAAAGTTACAACGCTCAAAGTTCAATCTAAAGTGAGATATTTTCTTTTAAAGAATTCGTTGTTTAAGGACTACAAGCTTCTTCCCAGGTTAGCGACATCACGCCCCCGGAAACACGCGGCAAAGAGGGCGAGGCCATGTTGGGCTGCTTTAGAGAAGAATTGATTAAGTATAGTCTTGTTACCATGCCATCATTCTACTGCTTCACAAATGAGAGTCAGTTCAACGCTGGATTTGCACAAAAGATTAACTTGACGTCACATGCTAGTCGATGAGTTAAATCAACTCCACAGCAACTACATAAATTTATCCACTAACTGTTCAGAAACGTGCAGTTGAATTTTAAAAGTCCTGAGTCTCTCCATCAGTGTCCGACTCCTGTTTAAACAACGTAAGGCTGAACACGGTTACTGACAATCGTCATTTTGACTGCTTGAGAGTCTCCAGCTTTGTTGTTGTTGTTGTTGAGCAACTGAAGTGTGAGCTGTTAAAGCTCCGCCCTCTTCTGGAGCAGCAGTTTAAAAGAATGGAGAAAAAAAGGGCGTGTTTTTGCTCAAACCCAATTGACCCTTCGCAAACAGTTTGATTGACAGGCGATCTGACCAATCATAACCCCGAATCTGCAATTTGGTCTGACAAAGCAGTCAGGGGAGTTAGTAGATTAATGTTGGTGAACTTGAAAAATTGTGCGTACTCACGTGTTTCCGCGCTTGAAACAACATTCCTTCTAATGTCCATTTATGTTTATTTGATACTATAAATGAACTAATGTGTCGTGACAGATCGCTGTAGCTCCGACCATCTCTTCACACTAAAGAGACACTATACGGGATTTATTATTTAAACTTCTTTAAAAAAAAAAAAAAAAACGATATATTAAATATGAAACTGTTTCAGATGTCCTCTTTGCTCCGGGATGTATTTTTCACTGCGTGAGAACATGATGTGTGGCGTGAGACCGCATGGCTTGTTGGACAAACAAACAGTAACTAAAGGGGGCGGGACTTTGCGAAGGGTCAATTAGGAGTAGATTTGACAAGCTGTGATAAATGATCTGTGGGGAATTTCGAGCTGAAACTTCACAGGCACATTCTGAGGACATCAGGCATTATTGGTCCCCTTTAAATGTGTCCTCGCTGAATAAAAGTACTAATTTCTTAAAAAATATATATCTTACTGACCCCAAGCTTTTAAACAGTAGTGTACAATATGTGCAGAGTGAACAAAGCCTGTAGGTAGTCGATAAAGCCAACCAGTTCAGTCACACTCTTTCCATCATGCGGAAGCAGTTTGCTGACCCGTGGAAGAGTCTGGACCCTTTCCAGACTTTAGGAAACTGAGGGAAGTGCAGTGAGCGCGGAGAACACCTCAACCCCTTCACTTTCGGTCACAGAGGAGCATCATGGGTGTCACAGAGCGACAGATTCAAAGTGCAAAAGTATGGACAGTGGTTGTGAAACGCGTTACAAAGGCAACGCCAAGTACTTTAATTGCGAGATCATCGTCGTCATCACCATCAACGAATCGTACAGAAGAAAAGGGGCAATAAAGACGCTAAACGATAAATACTAGTACAAGGTTATTGGCACAGTCCTTTTGGTCACACACTGTTTGGACGACTTCTTCGTGGCTTAGTCATTATTTAAGGGAGCTATCGCAGCCTCGTTTGAGGATTCAAAACTGTGCTCAGCTAAACTGTCCGACGGCATGTTTTATTCGAGGCAGACAACACCGTTGTCACCATTAAGAGTGGAATAATAACATCTGCTGGCCGTTAGGGGAGGGAAACGGTTGTGACCCCTGTACGAGGCTTCTCGTGTCTTACAAAAGCAGATCTAAAAGGACCTGATTGGTGCGGCATGTGCTGGAGGCGTGTACAGCAAGAAATGGAAAAAAAACCTCAGTCACAGTGTGCTCAAACACCACGAGCATGCAGACAACGCCAGGGTCTGACACAACGGCATTCTGTGGCAGGCAAACGATATAAAGAGTCAAGACGTCGAGGCAGATCCCAGCCGGTCTCAAGCCTTGGGCTGTTGGGAAGGAGAGGAGGAGATTCAGCGAGGCAGGGCTTGGTGGGCAGCAGCCTACTCTTGTTCTCACTTGTTCTCGATAAGGGTCTGCACCTTGTGTACCAGCTCCCGCGCTATTCGGAGGATGTGCTGCACGTCGTGGCGCTCGGCCATCTCTGTTAGAGAGGAACACAAAGAATGCAGTGATTCAGTAGATTGTTATTTCACACTGCCACATGCTGCATTTCCGGTTTAAAACTCTGTCGCGCCGTCATATTTTAATGCTCTTATTGATGTTAGATTTCTTTTGTATGTTAAGATTCTTTTATGATATTAAGAAGAATTTAAAATTGAAGAGCTAGGATTTCAGTTACTATTAAGAAATGAAAAATATATCATTTTAAAAATGTGTTCAATGGAATTTGATAATATTGCCATTTGATTCTGCTTTATAATGACTACATGGTGTAAATCATTTATTGTGAAGTGCTGTAAAATACATTTGTTTCTTTTCAGGTTTATGTATTCAAAAAAATATTATATCAAGAGTGGGTGTGAAAAAAATACTTGAATGCTTGATCTTATATAATCTTTAGCAAAATATTAAATTAAATGCTTTAATTTAGTTAACTATATTTATGATATCTCACACTTTATATACTTTTTGTTTAGCTGCCTTTTTGTTTTAGGAAGGGATGATATTATATTTTATAAATATTAGCAGCATATACACAACCTTTTAATAGCTTAAAAGAAAAAATTAATACTTGTATTCAGCAAGGATGCATTAAATTGATGAATAGCGTCAGTAAAAACATTCATAATGACGATGATGATGATCATGTGACACTGAAAATTCAGCTTTGCCATTACATTTGAAAATATATATTAAAATAGAAAACTTTCAATTGTAACACTATTTCACAATATTACTGTTTTTATTGCATTTATGAACAAATGAATGCAGTCTTGATGAGCATGAGAGACTTTAAAAAAAAATGAACTAAACTTGAAAAATCTATTTTTGTTTTTAAAAGCGTTTCAGTCTGAATTTCGGTCAGATCAGATTTATTCAAGTAGTTATTTTTCATGATTCTGGGCATGATATAATTTCTTCACTTGCAAATGTGAATAATCAGTCATAAATGTGATTTTCACAGGATTTGAAAATATCGACAGGATTTATGTACACTTCCGTTCAATAGTTTGGGGTCGGTAAGAATTTTTCAAAATGTTTCTGAAAAAGAAGTCTAATATGTAATTGCTAAGAGTGGAATAAAAACATTTTCTGGCCATTAGGGAAGGGAAACAGTTATGACCCCTGTACGAAGCTTACAAAAGCAGACCTAAAAGGATGGCAGTGCTTACAAACACATTTATTATGTCAGAACACACTAATAATATTGAATGGCTGTCAATGGAGAAAGATCCACAGTATGTAGTTGGGGCCACCTAATGGTGTGAATTTGGGGTGATGCTATCCATTTTGGTTAATCAATGAAAGACGGGGGAGTGTTTGGAAAATCTGTTTGAATTTTTGTAATTTTATTTACCAGTGCTAGTGGTGTACAAATGACATGTTTCAGCTTTAAAGCTGTCCTCTGTTCGGTTCACTCACCATTAAAGAACTTGATGATATCAGTGAAGTCCATGTTGTTGTCTAGGATAATGTCTCTGTACACCTCCACCAAGGCCAGTGCAATGAATAGGACAAAGTGCTTAGAGGAGATGCAAGGGGCGACCCAGATTACTTCCCAAACTGCAAAGACGTCCTCATAGAGTAGCTCTGACACAGACACAAAATAAACAGTCAGTTAAATAATGAGGGTACAATATCTTCATACAGGCTCAATTTGAGCGTCTGTGTGTGGTTACCTCTTTTGAAGTCCAGGAGGAACCAGCGGTAGCAGAAGTAGAAATGGGTGTAATCTCCATTCTGATGCATGAGCTCAAACAACTCTGAGTCAAGGATCTGAAGAAAAGACATCAAGTTAAGAGCTCATAATGTCACAGATTGCATCAGAGGAACAGACAAATCACAGCTCTGACTCAGGCAGGAAGAGGGAGAAAGGTCATGTGTCATGTTACCTGTATCAGTGACCTCATATTGGCGAAATGAGTGTCCATGGCTCCTCCGGTAGGGAAATTCTGACTCATCCTTTTCATCAGCTGAGTGAAACAGCTGTAGGCCAAGCACTCTTTAGAGGGGGTTAAAAAGAAGAGAATATGATTATAATAATGAAATATTTTATATATAATTTTAACCTAACATGTTGTTGAAAAAATATAATATTTATATTACATTTGAATAAATAGTAAAATGTGATTTAATCCTGTGATGTCACATGATCCTTCAAAAATCATTCTTATAAGCTGATTTGCTTATACATTTCTCATTATCAATGTTGAAAACAGTTATGCACATTTTTTTCATGATTCTTTGATGAATAGAAAGCTAATTTAGAAATTGAAAATATTATAAAATAGTATAAATAAATTATAAATATATGTATACATGTTACATATTAAATCAAATTAGGGGTTATAGAGAATGTCATATACTACAACTAATAACGGTTCATTTTATATATAGTTTTACAAACAATTTTATAATAGAATTTAAAAATGATAAAATGTTATAATATATAAATCAATGGTATTATTTTTTTTTTTTACTTTTAAAAACTTGATTTTGAAAAATCAAATGTTATTTACTGTTCTGTAAAATAATATTATATCTTAGATATAATTTTAACCTAAAATTGTTATGTTGAAAAAGCATGTAAAATACATGAACTTCCTTTGTGTGTGAGTGCATTGGTTTAAGTGCTCGTAGAAGGGGGGTGTCTTCAGCTGCCACTTGAAAGTTGTGATAGTCTCAGCAGTCTCGAGTGGACTTCATAAAATTGCTTGTATAATAAATATACAAACATAAATCTTTGTAAAGACAGTCTGTCTATCATGTTTAAGTGTCTCGCTCACCATCATCCAGAATGACCATCAGTGGGGCTAGAAGATCACACATGCCCTGCACATAGCCAATCTCCAGATGTTCCCACACGTAACTAGATCATAAAACAGTGACAAAGAAATGAGAGACCGACGAAGACTGAGCCTCAGTTCAGCCGATTTACAAAATTAGTTACAGTCTATGATTTATGTTTCAATTAATTTAACAGACAGACTGATTTGAAATTCAATGAGCTGCTATTCTGAGAGAGACACAACGCTGAGAATACAACACTGTCCTCTACTGACCTGCACATGATATTGCGTAGTTTCTCCAGGTTGCTGGGAGTGAAGTAATAGTAGTTGCGATCGCAGCGCTGAACATCTTTGTCTATTCTGTGCAAGTTCAGCGCCACCGTATCCAACAGCTCAATCTGCTCACAAGCACAGAATTTGATAAAAAAAATTTTTTATATAGCTAGATATGACTAATTTATGAAATATCTAAATCAGCAGTCAATATGTCATTGACATTTCCCATGTATTATAATGAAGAACGTAGGACTTTAATGAACTACGGTGTTTTAGCTTAAAAAAAGCATGTACCGTATAGGAGGAGAAAGATGGTGTAGTGCCCTCAGTGGTGGTTGCGAGCTTGTCCAGTTGACTGCAGAGTTTGTCCTCACTCAAAGAGTCCCGTCCACCCGGCTCCTCCAATACCCCAGTGGGTGTAGTGTCCTCCTCCATGCTCTGTCCGTCTTCGATGCTGGACATTATTTGGGAATGTCCAGAGGCTACGGAGTAGTTTCTGGACGAGGGTAGGCCTGAGTCTGGAGAGTCAAACTCCACCAGCGGCCTCTCGTCTGGGGCTAACATAGCCGGGGTAACGACAGTGGTCAAGGTGGGAGTACTTCCTCCCTCACATGAGGTGTCGTGACCACCTGCGTCAGGCTCATCTACAGACATGAATACCTAAAGAGAGAGAAGAGATGGGATGCGTGGGATATGACAATGCTGCACAATGCTAGATTTACCTCAGGCATCCTAGAATCTTATATGATAAAAAAACATTTTAGGGTTGTCAAAAGTACCGACTTCGATACCAAGTCGATACTGAAATGTTAAAATGTGACGCTTTGAGCACTGTTGAGCGGATTCGTAAACACCTCTGATTAGCCATTGTGTTCACGCGCTCATGCTACAATGATCAACGCTTCAAAAGCATGTTGTAAATAGACATCAGTGACGCCCTTCATCGAGCGCTTACACAGATACACACGGGAGCGTTTGAAAGCAGGCCGTCTATCAGTGGTCTATTCCGGTCTGCTAAAAGATGGCTGCTTTCAAATGCTCCCACTTTCAAAAACACTTTTATTAGTTGTTTATCAACATTAATATATTTCATTCAATATTCAAACCTATTAAAACGAAATTACACTTTTTACCCAATATTTGTGCGTTCCACAGGTTTACGCTTGTAAACAGTTATCTTAGCAACATGCTAACACCAAATTATAAATATGCATTTCATGAAATACTCAAATTTATTGAAATATGTAATCAAAAACAAACAATTTTACCCAATATTTGTGCATGCCACAAGTTTATGCTTATTAACATACAGAACAGTTAGCTTAGCAACATGCTAACACCAAATTATAAATATGCGTTTCATTAAATACTCAAATTTATTGAAATGTGCAATCAAAAACAAACAATTTTACCCAATATTTGTGCATGCCACAGGTTTATGCTTATTAAAATACTGAGCAGTTAGCTTAGCAACATGCTAACACCCAATGATAAATATACATCTCATTCAATACTCAAAATGTAATCAAAAATAAACTATATTTGTGTGTGCCACATATGTTTTTGCTTATTGAATATTTAGCTTATCAATATGCTAACGGCAAACTAGATCAATTGAATCTTGAGCCATAACGCCATTTTGTTTACTACATACATTGTAATACTGTCTCAAATCATTCACTTATGAAGTTATATGAGGATTAGGATGCTTCCCATGTAGGCAGCGAGGCTTGCTAGGTTTTAGAAGAGTCTGTGAGTAAATAGCCTTTACTTGTTTAAACAGAGCCTGTGACTGACCTCATTGCTAATAGTGGAGTCCCTGTGGATGAGTCTGAGGACGTGGCTGTCTATACTGCTCCCTGATGACAATTTAGCAAAGATGGCCGACTGCATCTCTTTCTCCCGCTGCTTCACAATGACCTCACATGCCTTCCACTCCCGCATCACCTGCTGATACCTTGCTGTGATCTTCTCATCAATCTACAAAACACACAAGGGCACATCAGACAAGACGTATGTCACACCAGAACAAAACTATTTACTCGTGTGAAAAAGAATTATGCTTAATTGTACTGAATGTGCTTCACACTGTCCACTACCTGTAGTGTACTTCAAACCTTAAAAGTATACAGCTGTACTTTTAGATAATACAATAAAAAAATAAACAAAAGGCCACTTAAGTGTACTTAAAGAGAGTTTACTTTAATGACGATGATGTACACTTATTCTGATGTCTTGACTAAAGTACAATTAGTTACACACTAAAGTACGTGATTTAAATTTGAACTGTAGTGTGTTTTTCGATATTACATTTGAAGTTAATATATTTTAAATGTACTAAACTTCAATGTAATCAATACAAATGTGTAATGACATACATGTTTCAATAGAAATTACACTAAATTATATTTTAGTTTAACATAAATGCTTGTGCATTTAGCAGTACACTTTAACCTCATTTCAAAAAATCAACTTGCACTGTCATATCTTAAAATATGTCAATGCCATTGCTATACCAGTAATGCTTTTTTAATGTTTTTTTTTTTTTTATTTATAAAAGCTACTTAAATGTCCTAATTGAACTAAGGCCTAATCCTGGCCTTTTTATTATATTATCTGTGCTTTGAGATAATATAATAAAAAATAAAAGGCCACTTGAGTTAAAGAGAGTCATGTACACTCCACAAAGATTTTGGAACTTCTTTACCTGAGCCATGTCTTTCTTGTCCATCCCGAACTTGTAGTGTCCCAGCAGAAATGGCCACACCTCCTTTCTGATCTCATGCTCTACCCCTCCATAGTAAACCAACCTAAGCAGCTCCATCTCCTTATAATTCTGGCAAGAGAGAATAAAGGGACAGATGGAGACAGCGGGACTACGGCAACCTACATGACACTGACCGCTAGTACCCTCTAGTGACCAGAGCTGAAGAGCACTAGGCTAACCTTACAGTCTTTCTGATATTTACTCCACACATCTTTGCTGAGCCCTCCAGAGGCTTCACAGGGCTTGTCTGGAGGGACAATGTTGTGGTTGACCAGTGCTGAAAGGTGCGTCCTCACAGTGGACAGGTGTCGACAGTAAGCCAGCCCTACAAATGGAGAGTGGTAAATGAGCGTTAAAGCACTGTATGCACAGCTGTGGGTTTATTATACAAATTCATATGAATAATTACACAGATTCTTTTGGACTTACAGCCATAAAACGCTCGAGACACAATCTGTCTCTTCATATTTTGGCACAGCATCTTCAGTGGAATGCTGGACACAGAAGGGAAATATGTTACTTCTTTCAAAACGGGAAGCCTAGTCAGATGCTTTTGCAAAAATATATGTAAACTACAGACAAACTTTACACTCTATTTTACACTCGTTAGCACTTTTATGTCCCAGGGATTGTCATTTTTTCGTATAATAAATATAAAATATAAATATCAAATAAGTCACTTATTATTTTTTTTATGTGTTAGTTTTGTAGTATCTTAATATATGGAAATTTATTGACAACCAAAACAAACAATTTCAATATTTACTGTGTGAAAATGATTTATATCAATCTTTAAACGACTTGATTGTCAGCTGTTGTCGCATTACAATCAACAGTATTACAACTAATAAAGTTGTCAGTAATGATCTTTAAACGTGAGACAAGTGTAAAGAAACGAATCAAGAAAAATGTCTTTTTGTGTGTCATTTCAAGTAAACTGCAATATTATATAAAAGTGTGAACATATTATTTAGTTGTGTGTATTGACAAAGCATAAAATGCTAAGCAAGACAAAGCTGCCATTTTATTCCAAACATGTTTCATGGTTTACACAAAAGCTTTATAGCTATTTTCAACATTCATCAAATCAGCATATTAGAACGATTTCTGAAGGATCATGTGACACTGAAGACTGGAGTAAGGATGCTGCTTTGCCATCACAGGAATCAATGGCATTTTAAAACGTTTTCAAACAGTTATTTTACGTTGTAACAAGTCCCCAGGGCCAGAAGTGTAAAGTCTCTCACCGGTCATGCATGCAGGTGCAGCCCACTGGAAGCTCGACAGAAGCGTTGCTGCCCCCAGTGGAGCAGGACAGACAAGATGACATATGACTGGTGCACTCGCCCTGCTGCCATGACAACGGGCTGCCGCCAAAACCCTGCATCTCCATCATGTCCCCGTGGTCTACTAGGGCGTGGGAGTGGAATAGACAGAAAAGAGGCAAAGCAAGAGAAAGAGAGACAGGAAAGAAGCGATGAATAAGCAAATATGAAACCTGCTCTAGTAACCTGCATTTGAAGAATATGGTTGAGATATATTAGTATAAATATTACTAGAAAAAAATGGATATTTTCTTTCCTCTCAGAGCTACTCTACAATAGGAAGCTATTGAAGGGAGGAAAGATGCCATACAGGAATTCACTTCAAATCCCAGACCCTTTTACAGATGGAATAGATTGGCCATAAAACATCATATTCAGCTCAAAAGCCTCAGATTCACTGAATTACAGGCCTCAGCTCAACCGTGAGATAATTAAGGAAGAGTAAAATTCATCCTAAACTATATCTGGCTTGGTATGTTTTATATATTTAGCAATTTGTTAATTTTGGATGGTATTTACATTAGGGCTGTCAATCAAAGTTTCATTCATTAAAATGATATATTGATTAATTCAAATTAAATGCAATTATTCACTCATTTATAATAATTCATTACAGATATTAAATTATTGTGGCTGATGAGTAAATCAGTTTTTAAAAAATCTTTTAATAAAAAGTGGGTTCATTAGTTAACATGAACTAATAATGAACTGCACTTATACAGCATTTATTAATCTTTGTTAATGTTAATTAACAAATTACTTAAACAACAAGTTTATTAAAATCTTGTTAACATTAGTTAATGCTCTGTGAACAAACAATGAATAACTGTATTATCATTAACTAACATTAACGAAGATTAGTAAATAAAGTAACAAATGTATCGTTCACGTTAGTTAATACATTAGTGCTACCAAAAAGTCTGTAAGTGGAAGTAAAAAGTGTCTGTAGATGTCGATGTATTGTGTATTTTTATATCAGTGAGCATAAGTCTATCTGCGTATCTGTTGGGGCTGTTTACACAAGACTTGTTCTTGCATTACATTTGCATCCAAAAGTCTCGCTGTTTTTCAGCATCTCTCGCCATGAGCACTACGTTTTAAGACAGCATCTCTAGTTTAAAGTAATTCAGAATTCTCCAAATGCCTTTATTCTGTTCGATTCAGTAACTGTTTTTAATTCAGGAACACATCGCCTGCGGTTTGGCAAAAGCATATTTTGCTTCATTTTAAAGAATACCACTATTGAGCATTTTTAATTGACAGCCCCAATTGAAATGTACTTTTCTTTACAGATATTTCTTCCTGTCAGAAAAGGCATTAACCAGACGTCCTTAAATACACATAATGAAATCAAAGCAACCCTGAAGTATAAGGATATCAAACACATGCATCTATGAATGAACAGAAGGAAAAGGTGTAAAACGATGCGGGGATGCCATGCCAGGAGACCTGCCAATCAATCGATCAATCAATCACAGTGTCACAAATCAAGCCAGGCACTGGTAGAGCTTGGAGAGGAATATAGAAGGACAGACAGTAACCATTCCTACCATGCTGGATGCATCAGATTGAACCATGACAAAAATAAAGACAAATAAAGAAGAGAAATGTATACTGTGCGTACTTGTATAAAATGTGACTGAACGGAACCAAAAGAATCGATAGTAAACGTAAATGCTCTTCACCTTAATTCTTCAGGTTGGAGCTGGTGACCTGCTATACACAGTAACTTCCCTGGTTGTAACCAAAATAACAAAAGTGGACGGAGAGCATGTATTCATTATCTGTCCCTAAAAGTTTCACGTCAGCTATAGGACTTTGATAAGGCTATGATCGAATGGGCGACGCGTTCACAGAACGATTCGTGTGTCTACTACACCAGAACCCCACAGGACCTAACTGATATAATGAAAGGTGACTGCAGTTAGTGAAGAATTACAGTGAACAGCATTGCAGAAAACCGGCTCAACACAGGAGGAACATCAAAACAACAACAACAACAACAACTCAAATCAAAGAGGAAAAGAAGGAATTCATAAGGAAGGAGAGAGGAGACAGTTCTGACAAGTAAGCAGTGGAGCACATTCGCCGCAAAGATTAAAAAAAAAAAAGAGAAAAAAAAAAGGAAAATATAATACACAACATGTGCAAATTCGACATGCAAAGCCCTGGAGCATTTGGCAGCGAAACCAAATAAAGATACAGAACCCAAAAATAACCAAGACTTCTCGTAAGGACTCACTCATGTCAACCAAAGAGTGCAAAAGGAAAATAGAGCAAATCATTGGAAGCTTTGCAGCCTGGCCACCACAGTCAGGCCCAACAGTGCAAAGAGGTGAGGAGTCTGTACTCCACAACCGCCATTTAATGCCAAACTCATACCTCCTAGGTCAGTCAGATTTTGTATGTGTGCGACAAGGAAAAAAGAACAAAGGCAGAGTAGTAGTGTAACAACGTGGCAGGGCAGTGGAAGTTCTCCTGACTGTGAAAAAGGTTAGCGTAGGTAACCCGTGGCAACGGAGGCGTGGAGGGAAAAGATTGACGACAGTGGAGGAGAGTGAGTCAAGGGGAGAGATGTGCACTGTACTGACCTTACACATAAACGTGAAAACTTTGATTGCAAACCCAATATAATATAATATAATATAATATAATGTAATATAATATGAATCAAATCGATAACCGATACTGAAAAGATATGAGCTACGTTGAAGCTAACAAGCTGTCAAATGTTAAAAATCTATAATATAATATAATTCAATTCTGTGAATTCATTCATTCATTGTGAATTAAATATATGCTTAAAATTTGTCTACCTATTTATTTTATTTATGTTTATTTTAACAAATAGATAAATATTTTAAATAGATTTGTGATACATAGATTATAAAAAAAAATTTTTTTTTTCAACATTCATATTATATGAATTAAATCAATAACTATATTTATCCTACCTAGTGATTTTAGGTTGAAACTATACATTTGTAATACATAGATTGTACTTACAACTATTTATTACACTTAAGATAAACAAAATAAAAATAAATAAGTGTGTCAACATTCATATTATGACAATTAAAATTAAAAACAATAATTAGAATTATTAGTCATTTTAGGTTAGAACTACAGACATTTTGACAAAAAAATATTTGTCCAAAATAAAATAAAAAAACAAAATAGGCTTGGAGGAAAGCAGGGAAATATCACTTACACCTTTAAATCCTAAAAAATAAGCTAAATGTGCCACATTTAAATGCTTATAATACACAACATAGGAGTCATGGCATTAAAGACCAATTCATGATATAGTAGTCTGCCCCAACACTGCCATACTATCTTACTACACACAGTATGATCTTGCCAACATCTATCAAAAAATACTACATGTAGATTTTTTTTTTGCAAATCTCATATCAATGGAATACATGTGAGCCACACACACACTCCGGGTCTTGTGTGACTTGATCTAGCTTTTTTCCTAGCCGCAAATATATTACTATGGTTACAAGCAAACAGATCAGGCCAACAACTTAAAGAGTGACAAGGAAACGCCTGAGGCGCCTACTGTGTCTCAATCTGCCCTCACTGACCGACAACCGGCCGCACTGCTGGGTTGCTGCTTGTGGGGGCCAGGTAACAGTTGGGATGGAAAGAAAAGTGGGGGGGAGAGGAAGTATGAAAGGAGGACGGGGGAATGAAGTGGGCCACTGGTGATAAAAACCTTTCATGACATTAGGATCTGTGAGGTTCCGTGAGCAGATCATAGAGATCATAGCGTGAAGTCTATCTTCCTCCTCCTCATCGTCGTCCAGAGAGGGCGCACGACTGCCCGTGGTGTGGTGGTAGTTTATAGTGACTGCTTGGGCAATAAAAGAACACAGTTTAGCACCCGCCTCTGAAGCAAAGTCACATTCCACTCACACACACACTGCAAAATATATAGTTTTTTCAATCAGTACTTTTGTCTTGTTCTGTAGTAAAATATCTAAACATCTTTAAAACAAGAGAAATGGCATGAGATAAGACTTTAAGACTTTAAGATTTAAAGGCACAATATGTAGGATTTTTGGATTCAAATATCCAAAAACCACTAGAACACTGTTATATATTTTGTTGTGTTCTTACATTATCCCAGAAGTTTCCAAGAATGTTTAAATTCAGAGAAATAAGCCATTTTAATTTAACCAGGATACAGACCGTGTCTGTGCGTCGCCTATCAATGACATCATACCTGCGTTACCCTCAATTTCCGGTTTTATTTTCTAGAAACCATGGAAACACCAAAGACGCTTTAATATATTATGTTTTATTAGACAAGGGAACAACAGTTTGTATATACTTACAGACAGAAAACGAATTATTGTTATATAGCTCAACATTTAGTCTTGTTGTTTGAATCTTGTTTTCTTGACTTTCCGCATTTTTTTAAATGAATTGCATGCCATTTAACAAGCCATCCAGCATTTATTAAAAAGATATTATAACATCGATCTAGCTTACTGCAGTATGCAACAAGTCTCTCACAGCAGCCGTCGAGAGAACGCACAGAGTAATGTTATAACATCATTTTCAACAAACTGAAATGTATCTAATATGATAAACAGCGCAGTGTTATCCCACATTTGCTTGACCAGAAGAAGAGAAAGCAGTGACTGTGACATAATAAAAGTCCTGCTGTTCTAGAGCTGTGTGTCGATTGTCTCTAATTACCAATCGTTCCAGCCGCCTCGTTCTACTCCCAAATCACTCGGCCCTTCGTACTACAGTAACGTTAATAATCTCATCCATGGACATGATTTCTGCTGGAGTCCCGGGACATCCTGATTCTTTTCCACTAGCTGTGAGGCGAGGACAACATCTCTCATGATTCCGCGCTCAATCTCGGCGTCGTCAAGTTACGCCTTTGTTTTGAATAGGCGACCTCTAGTGGCAAAAACTTACATATTGTCTTTAAATATATATATATATAATTTTAAAACTATAAAAATTGTATAACTATAATTTTCTTCTTCCTAAGTTTAAGCTTACATTTTAAACTAAAAATCTTGTTTTGTTATGGAATGTCACAGTATAAAGGATTTATCTGTGCACATCTTCTTCTTTTTTTTTATTGTTTTAAAACATGTGCCTCATAATCTTTAATCAAAATAACATCCCCTCCTTCTTGAAGCGACATCTCGTCCTTTCTCTGATGATGTGTTTACTGGAGTGTGGGCGGGGCAACCTGTCACTCACATGAGATCAACCAATAGCAAACCACAACCATCCAATCAATTCCCAATGGACAAAATCAAGTCCCACTCTATATTTTTCTTGTTTCTTGTTATTAAAAACAGATTTATTTCAAGGAATTAATGATATGTAGTCTACGAACTTGAGTAAATGGATCTTGTTTTAAGTATGTTTCGATATTTTAACTGGAAAACAGACAAAAACACTGACATGGTAATAATTTTTTGCAGTGCATACATACACAGATATAAAATGGAGCAGTGTAATCCCAGTAGGAACAGTTGAAAATCTAAAGGCTGCGTTGAATACTCACGTCCCTCCCAGCAGCCTCCACAACGGCTGTTATGTTCAAGAGAAAAGTGAGAACAAAACACACAGACAACTACGATATGTGGGGATGGTGTCTGATGCAGCCCTGTTCAGTGTTCACACATCCGGGAAATCAAGTCTGGCTGAAGAGGAAGTGTGAGTACTTAAAGGGTTTAAGATGTACAGTGGCCCCAAAAATGTACTTTTGGACACTAAAGTCACACTTAAAATGATATTCAATAATAATAGATAAGGATTCATGCATTTTATGCGTGGCTTTTAAGTGTGCTTTTGGGGTCACTGTAGTTGGACGGACAGATGGATGGACATACAGATGTGAAAAGGACAGGTACATTTCTGCTGAAACTCACTTGAGTCATGACGGTGCCCCGGATAAACGATGCGAAACACATAGTCTGCAGCGATTTGCTCCTCTCTATCACCGTCCTGATCCACTAAACGGGATGTGCTGTTCCTCTTACGAAGCTTAGGGAAGACTTTGCCCTGTTAAGCAAACACACAGAGGCATTTTCAAACTAAACTCAGGTTCTGACTCCAAATAAAGAACATGCAATGTGTCAAAAAGCAAAAAGCTAGAATGCTGCTGACACCTCATGTTTTAAGAACTGCTGCAGTAAAACACTCACCTTACCCCTCTGGGACCAGAGGGGGGGCTCCAGCTGACCCCGGGGCAGTAGACCCGTCTCCAAACAGGACAAGAAAGCCAGCAGGTGGCCCCCAGGAGGGAAGTGCAGAGGAGGCCGCTGGATCCCATCCTGACTTACTAACACCAGAGTACCGCCACAGTCCGCTAAGAGAAATTCACATGAATACATTTTTACATTCATATAATATAATATAAGATTTAAATCAATAATTGTTACTAAAACAATATGTGCTACGCTGAAGCTAACAATCTGTCAAATGTTAAATATTTACAACATAACATAACATAACATAACATAACATAATACAATATTACTTATAATAATATGTCGATATGCCAAATGTCTAAGAAGGGAACTCACGGCGCTGGTGACAATGAATGCAGACGATCTGTCTTAAAGGCACAGTCAAAGCGTAGTCCCAATAAATACTAAAGTGCGACAGAAGTTGATCCAAGAAAAAACAAAAGACAGAGAAAGAGAGAGAAGGAGGCAGAGTGAAAATTCTCTCCTCTTCTATTAAAATAGATCATAATCTAAATAGTCTTTTTTAGACTCGCTTTGCTAATCTCATTCCTGATACCACACATTTAGATGCCGATTTCTTCGACCTTATTACAAACCAGCAATCATCATATCAGGTCACTCATCTTGTGTAAATCCTCCATTAACGTAATTGCTCTGCCCAACCTAACAATCTCAGACCAATAAAATCAGTTTCTACATGTCAAGTAGAGTAGTGGCAAAATGATTTCCAGTGAATGGCAATCTCAAATCATTTCAAGCTCTTCAAGCCCATTTTACCTGGTGACATAATTTCCCCCTGTGTGTGTGTACAGTATACTTTACCTCTTCTCCAGGTCACAGTCTCCCAGAGTCCCATTGATTAGCTGATTGGGCGTCCACTTCAGCGTGAGTGTTTCTGCCGTCTGATGAAGGGACAGGTAACCACGCAGCACCTCCATGTCCTTCTTCTACAAAGAACAAAGTCTATTAAACAAAACACAGCGGCTTCCCCAATTCCTCTTAAAGGAAGTCTAAAAATAACTTGTAAAATCAGCAGGCTTGCACACTTTTCTCTGTTTATACAAAAAAGTTCGAAAGAAAAGTGCGAGATCACAGAAAGAAAGAAAAGGGAGTGATATAAGAAACCGAGTGTCATAAATAAAACGTCTCTGACGATTTACTGTGACGATGAGAACTGCGAAATGCATCAGGTTTCACACAGAAATCCAATTAGACCTGAATCACTGCAATCCTTTTGGCAAGGGTTGTTTACACTATTGATTTCTTCAACTCCTCGCCAGACCCAGCACTTTCTGTGCCCAGTAATATCAGTCACTGTTGCAAATCTCGCAGACACTCTCACGCACACATCCAGTCCATGCCTGACTCATTTGATGACAAATCTAATGTGGTGTAATGGCTAATCCAGTCTGCCTTTTCCAGTTCACAACTATCAGCCAGGAAGTCAGCAGAGCTAAAAATGCCAGGGATAAAGGGAGCCGGATCCATCTGACCATTCATTACACAAGGAAACAACAAAATTTGACCAGTGGAGATCAATGATCTTTTCTACCTACAGTACAACACTGTGGCTCAGTTCCTACCACCAGCAGTCTTTGGGCTCCACTGTATTGATTAGATGAGATACATTGATCTACAATCAATCCGTTTTGTTACAACAATTAAAAGAAATGTAGATGCAAATCAAGCTAGTTTTCCTGTTAGTGTATTTGCATCTGTGTGTGTGTACTGTCTTACCGGTTGAACGAGCACATTGTTCTTTCCATAAAGCAAGTGAACACGTGAGTTTTGGTGCAGGGATTCGACATACTCTCTCGCCGAGGCTGCAAACTTATCTTCGGACATGCTTCCCGAGGACTGACGCTTTCGGATCTGACGAAAGTACCATGAAAAATGAGATATTTACGCCGTTTACTGTTATAATACTATACAGTGGCCGCATACGTTTGATTTTCTCACCCCAAGCGCAGGCCTGCGTCCCGGCGACACCTCCTGGCCCCTGTGAGCCCCGTGGATGCGATGCCTCTGGACCAGCTCGTTGGCTGACGGATCTGTCCAGAAATGATCTGACGTCTTGAGCTTAGTGTACTCTAGAGCGCAAGGCCCAACTATAGAAGAAAAAATATTGATTTCGCACAAAACAAATGATATGATAAAAACAAAATGCCAGAGTGAATCATAACAAAATAATGAAATGCTAACACCATTTGAATGCGCTTATTTTTTACTTTGTTGTATCTCTTTTCAATTAACAAGTTCGGTGAACAATGGTCTATAAATCTCTATTAGCTGCATTGTGAGAAGATAGAGTGGGTTTTCTGCATCAGATGTACTCACCCAGCAGTGCCGCCAGTATAGGGCCAAACACAGAGTCGTGCATGAGGGCCTCCTTTCATAATACTTACTAGAGACACACACCAACAGCAAACACACAAAATGTGTATGTCAATAACCAGTGACCTCTTTCAAAGGCTGAACAAATAACCCATTATTATTTCATGAGCTCCATATGACAGTCCAAACAATCACTATGGACAAAAAGAAATATCTAGCCTTAAACTTAGCAAATGATAATATGAATAAGAAAGACGAGCAATACATTTATGTGTTATGTGGCCACTATTATTTAAAAAAAAAAAAAAATTGTAATTAGCATACACGGATATTAAAACTCTGGCTGACATCATTAAGCTGATATTTATTTTCATGTTATGGCCAATAACTTATAAATAGATTATATTTAAATTCCGTAGTATTATGTCTAAATAAATTAAAAATGAATCACTAAAAACTAAAATGTGTCATTTAATATCTACAGAGCCCCACACATGACATGTGGACACTATATATATATATATATATATATATATATAAATAATTCATTCTCTCGTTTTAGTAAATCGTGGGCACTGTTTACTCATTCGTTCCCATGACTTTTTAATTCGTTCCCTCGTTTTAGTAAATCATGACCACATTGTACTAATTTATTCTTTCTTTGATTTTACTAAAACAAAGCACTGAATTATTACAATGTTGCCACGATTTAGCAAAACAAAAGGAACTAATTATTATATTGTGTGCACAATTGACTTAAAACGAGGGAATGAATTTGTAAAAATGCTGATGTATTCATGGGAATGAATTGTTCATTTGTCGCCATGATATAGGCCTACATATGTCATGTGCTCCGAAATATACAAGATACCAACCTGAGAATCATTCTCTCTTGCTGAATTTGGAGCCGCATACTATTCTTACTATTTTAAACCATTCCTTTCTATGGCAGGAATAGTTAGGCAGGACTGTTTTATCAGCAATCAGCTGTTTAAATCAGGACAAATGATGACAGAGTCATGAATGAATATCCATTTTAATCTAATTGATCAAACTGGTTTATAAAAAGGTCTAGTGTGGTTCGCAAATCTGTTTTATCTATTTGGTCTGTTCACTTACGCACAGAATCATTTGCAGTGGTTTCTCACACTGAAATTGTAACAGGAGATTTTAAAATACCCAGAGCACTGGATGAGGTAGAGATAGAGATTTACATATAATCCATTGTACTGTAGTAAACAAAACGCGCAAAACTTTGTCTTCTATATTTTGTAAATGACAAAGCAGCTGTTATGTGACTCTGTACTGCAGGTAAAGACTATTTATCTCCAAAACAGTATCAAAGAAAAAAAATAAAGAGTATCAAAATATACAGTAGGCACTTTTTTTGATAGCCTGTGCCACAGTACTGATGAAAGACTAGAAAAGCCCCTGATCACAATATTATACAGTACAAATTTTGAATGAATACACAGATTTTCATTTTGAGATTAAAGATTACAGTCGTATTAAATTATTAGTGTTTTTAAATTTTAATCATAATAAGCTCAATGAATTTAAAAACCTGATGCTAATTACCTTGCATTATCCACAATATACTGCACAACATTGTCCAGGACTTTCTCGAAGAGGGCCGTGCGGACCCATATGTGCTTGATGGCCTGTGCGGAGAGTGGCTGAGGTGCTCGGCCGGCAGAGGAGCCTTGCCTCCTGAGGGCCTCCTGTCCTGTGCTCTGGGTCCTCCTGTGAGAGATACGAGCAATAACTAACACGTTCACACACAAGATCAAAAGTGACTATGACAAAAATGCTCACTAAACATAAAAACATAGAGGAAGTCAAGACTGAAGTGACCTAATGACACAAGAGCATTCATTTGCACACATTTTCTTACCATTTAACAACAGTATTTCAACCAATTTGCAATTTTTTTCTTCAAAAAAATTACTGAAATTTAAAGGGTTAGTTAGTTCACCCCAAAATGAAAATTATTCCGCAGTTTACTCACCCTTAAGCCATACTAGGTGTATATGACTTCTTTCAGTCAAACACAATCGAAGTTATATAAAAAAATATTCCGGCTCTTCCAAGCTTTATAATGGGAGTGAATGAGATTTTGAAGCGCAAAAAAGCACATCCAACCATCATAAAAGTAATCCATACGGCTCCATGGGGTTAATGAAGGCATTTTTGTAAGAAAAATTCATATTTATAACTTCATAGACAATAATCACTAATTTCCGGTAATGTCCGTCTGCATGTTCACGAGAGAGTCGATTTCTGGTGTATGACGTAGGATTTCGGAGTAGTGTAAGCTTAGGTGAGAGTAGACTTCTAATTCATTGCCAGTGATTTGTTTTACTCTATTCCTCTACATTTACGCGTTCGTAAATACGTCGTGCGTTAGGTCAAAGTTTATTCTTCCGTCAGAATCAACGTGCGTACATAAGCCAGTGATTCTAGTTTATAATGTTATAAAAATGGATATTTTTCTTCCAAATATGTATCGCTTCGCTTCAGAAGGCCTTTGTTAACCCCTTGGAGCCGTATGGATTTCCTTCATGATGGATGGATATGCTTTTTTGGGCTTCAAAAATATCGATTCTTATTCACCCCCATTATAAGCTAGAATATTTTTTAATATAACTCCGATTGTGTTTGACTGACAGAAGAAAGTCATATACCTAGGATGCCTTGAAGGTGTGTAAATAATGGGATCATTTTTGGGTGAACTAACCCTTTAAGACAAAAGTCTCCAAAAAAGAAAAGCTATAAATTGAATTTTATTTTTGTTGAGACTTGCTGTGACTAGACCTTCACTCATATTGTGCTTCTGTTTGTCTTCATATCACCTTTGTCAAAAAGCTCATACTTACATTGTCTGGTCTTTAGAAAGAAGTCAGAGACACAAAAGGAACCATGACTGTGCCTGTCAGTGGGTGTTCCTAAGTGTTTGTGAGTCCATATACTACTTCTTACAGCATCTTAAAAGGATGACCTAGCTGCTCATCTACAACAGTGCAGGAGGGCCAGCAGCAGTCACAAAGCCCTCTCGAACCCGCCAGGCCATTCAGTCAATGAAGCCAACACACACATATTCACACAATGACAGGAACAGGGCATGTGTCATCCCAAAAGAGTATTAAAAAAAAAAGATCAATCTCACAGATAAAAGACTGAGTAACATGAGAGCCGGAACATCTAAGATTAGAGTTTTTGCATCATCCGTCATGCGGGCCACTCAACCCATCAACAACAGCTACTTCTCTTATTCCCGAAAAGCATTTTTTGGGACAAAATCTCTGCAATTACACTACCGTTCAAACAGTCGGGGTCAGTAGGATTTTCTCATTTTCTTATACTTATACTCCAACAATGACGTATTAAATTAATCTAAAGTGACAGTGAAGACATTTATAATGTTACGAAAGATTTCTATTTCAAATAAATGCTGTTCTTTTGAAATTTCTATTCATCAAAAAACAAAAGATTGATGGTTTCCTCGAAAGTTTTAAGCTGTATAACATTATAACATATAATATTATTGTGTTGATATTAATAAGAAATGTTTCTTGAGCAACAAATCAGCATTTTAGAATGATTTCTGAAGGATCATGTGACACTGAAGACTGGAGTAATGATGCTGAAAATAAAGCTTTGCATCACAGGAATAAATAACAAATAAAAATATATCCAACTAAAAAAGAGCTATTTAAACTGTAATAATTTTTCTCAATATTACTGTTTTGACTGTATTTTTGATCAAATAAATGCAGCTTTGCTGAGCAAATAAAATCTCTATGAAAGAATGAAAAAAATAAAAAATCTCACCAACCCTATAACTTTGAATGCTACTGTATGTTTTGGCAGAGATTACATCACATTATTTTCAGTAAGCACTGTTAGTTTTTCACTGACAGACAAACACCAGCTCTAGGGTGACAGAGAGTCGTTGCTGTACTCTGAGAAAATGAAGAAATCACAAAAGATCAAAAATAAATAAATAAAAATAAAATAAATCTTGCTTTAGGGCACTGTCAAGTTAGAGCAGGAAGCTAAGATTGAATAGAGCTGTTTGAGAGGAAAAAAAGAAAAGAAAATATTGTGTCTTCCAATTTTTTCATTGATATTTGGACCTCACTGACTTTCATTGTATGGAGAAAAGCAGTTGAAACATTCATCAATTATTGTTTCATGTTAAACCAAAGGCAGAAAATCATAAAAGCTTGTATTGCCATGAGGGTGAGTAAAAGAATCATTTTGGGGTGAGCCATCAACCTGGAATATTCCTTTAAGCCAGTTTCTGTGACTAAGCCCTTCTGAGATCCGTTCGGAGGCTGTGGAGAGCTGGGAGGACTGCTGAAATGTTGAGAGCACAGATGAGGGAGTCCATCATGGGGCGTAAGCCAATAACACCCCACAGCCATCAATCTCCCTCCGGCCCGGACATCACACTACACCACAGCTGCAGGCACCCCAGAGATGGATGAGTCTGCTGTCTCTGCCACAGCGCTCTCATCTTCTCTGATTTACATAAGCATTGATCCCATAATGGCCTAACACTTACACTGTATGTGTGAGTGTTGGCCACAGCGGTGGATATTCAGCATAAACAAGCAAATAAATCCCTGCACCTGAGATGAGCTATGCAGATGCTATGGAGATGAAACTGTGCGTTTCACGAGAAATCATGCAGAGCATCCAATGCAACTTCAGAGGCCATTAATGAAGTGAATTTATAATGAATCCAGCACATATTTTTGTATAACGTCAGCTAAATTTAAGCATTGTTCATGTCAACATGTATTTCATATCATTTAACGGTCTCTTTTTTCATACCAACACAAGTTAATTGCCATCTTGCAACTTTCTGATAGATGACTACAAGTTCAGGAGTCTCCACTTATAAAGCTCCCACGATATTTTGTTGTATGAATATCTGAACATGCAAGATATCAAAAGAAAGAGCATAGCCTCTGCTTTTTAACAAACAAAACAATCTGTTTTATTCTTGCGTCATGTAACTTGCATGTAAAACCACAGATGGAGAAACGTTAGATCGGGTCCATCAACATCCCCAAAGCTTCACAGTCATATTGCTCATCCTGGGTCGACATTTCATTCAGTAACGTTAGGCAGTTTAGATTTACATGCTGTTTAAAAGCTGATGATTGCGTTATTTTCATATGCATCTGCTTACTTATGAGATTACTCATTTCTGCGTCTTCTTGTCCTGTGTTTTGATGTGGAGATACTCTATGGAGATACTGCACTCATTCAGGAGATCCGCAATCGCACCTCCTAACCATATAACAATGAAAACACGGAAAGCCGGAAAAAAAAGTAGTCAATGGCAGGGAAGCGTTTACTAGACTAGATAACTTGTCAACAGCGGGGCATTAAAAGGGAAATACATAGCTAATAAACAGCTTATATTCAATTCTAAAGAGACAAAGACTTTATTTTCATTTTAATTGTGATTAATTTTCCTTTTATTATCCCTTATATCCTTTAGTATTATTTGTTTGAGTAAAAAAACTTTGACTTTTGTTGACTTTTTATTATTATTTTTGCGCTGTATTATTTGGTTACGGTGTTCTGTTTCAGAAGGCGGCAATCAATAACGCTTTAAAGAGTGTTCATGTGACTTCATACATTGTAGTGTTGTGAAATTAATGAATAATCGTGAAACCGTGATTATTCCTCAGACTATAATCATACCAACAAAATCTATAATCCTTGCATCCCTAAAGCGGAATCATCTCGCAGTGTGGTCTTGTATCACCCAGAAGAGGTTTCTTTTATATAACAATCAGCTGACTGTACAATGTCACTTAGCCTTGCTGCACCCCTATTTTCATAACACCAGTCCCCCCATAGGGTCCGCACCCCCCAGTTTGGGAACGACTGGTTTAAACAATGAAGTACAAATGTGTTTAGAGTGCAATAAAAGAAATTAATGACACACAGTTGCTTTATTAGACCTCGGTTTGAGCCCTGAAACGCTGCGGTAGAGGTATTCAATAACCAGCGAGCATCTTGTTGCTCTAGTGATGATGACACCATGCTGTTGCTGTGGCAACGTGAGTAACCGAGTGTGTGCGGTGGGGGAGGGGAGGTTAAAATGGACGGACAGGGAAGACCGAAGAGCATGTGACTGGCAGCACTCCACATTAATGCTTTAAATGTGTGTGAGTGTGCGAATAGCTGCTGTACTGACACACCAAAGTGGCTTCAACTAATCTCTGACCACATCACCTGGAGATTGTTGCTATTAGACCAGAGCGGTCCACTCTTGAGTGACACATTGGCCATGTGGCTCTGCTAATGGAGAGTTAATTGGAAAATAAGAAGCTGACCGAAGCCCTGGAGCATCCACCCAAACCATTCCTCATTTAGAGTGCTGCAGAGCCAGTCAAAGCAGCAAATCATCCCTGTCCACAAACCAGATCTGCTTCCTGCTTTCATCATTGCCTGAACAGCTTATCAGTCATAAAATATTGCTTATATTGCTAATATGATCAGTTCTACTTTATGGCTTTCTTCGCCTTGTAGCATATTACCTACAGTTCGTATTAATAACAAGAAGAATAATAGCCTGTTAAAAAGTAAAGTATGCTATTTTCCAATGTTAAAATGTTTTCATGTATTGCGGTCTGATTTTAAGCTAAACCAATGACTTGAATGTGGGGTAGGAATATTGCAGTTCTGTTATGTTTTGTTAAGGGTCGTTCACACCGGACAATAACTAGAACGATAACTAAACAATTTCATTAATCACTCTTAAGAGAATAGCAAAGTTCACACTACAGCTATAATTACAATGACACAGAGAAACAATATTGTTGGAATCAGTTTCAGAACAATTTCTTCCAGGTGATGAACGATAAAAACACTGACAGCCAATCAGAATCCACTTGACTTTAAAGAGCTCGAGCATAAAAAACTACAGACCATGTTTTTGTAAAATGAACAGAATGTTATCATTTGCTGGTGTGGATGCTAATATTGTTATCGTTCTTGGTATGCATGGGCCTTTAGTGAGGTACACGTTTCACTTTCAACATAAAATGGCATTTGCTGTCTTTTTTATTTCGTAAAGTGACATATTTAAAGTGTAACAGGATATTTGATAAGGAAAAAAATTAGGGTGGGACTTGATTTTATCGATAAAAAATTGATTGGATTGAAAAAAAGTGGGTGTTTCAATCTAAATGTGAGTTTGCAGTCAATTATCAAGGCTTTTTCAAATCTATTGTAAGCTGCTTTATAGCCGATTTGACTTTACACCACTGACTGTTATTAAACTGAGCTGAATCAACACTGAACAGCTGAATACTGACACTATTGTCTTAGAATGTTTTAGAGTTGCTTTACAGCAGAATTGAGCTCTGTTGGCATCATTATTTATAATTTTCCTGTTTATCACTGTTGCACTGAAACAATCTGTATAGTATAAATCTCTAAATAATGATGATTTGACTTGACATTATTTTTGTTGCATTTATGTTAACCAGATTTTAGAAAGGCTGGATTACCTAGTCAAAAACATAACACAACAGTGGTTCCAAAACTGGGTGGCATGACCCCCAGGGGAGGCAAAGAGTTATAAAAAGTGGGACAAGGCAAGGCTAAAGCCCAAAGTATACTTAGGTTTTGACGCGTACAGTGCCACTCGATTTTTGTAACCTCGCGTTGAATTTGTTTTACACTAACCAGTTGTTCCACAATGCAATGGGCCGAGCTAAACTAAAACTAAAGAGATGGAAAAACAACAACAACAACAAAAAAAGACGCTCGCAATTCACAAGCGTTTGTGAGAGTGAGTTATGAGATAGCAGCAACTTTAGTTTAAAAGAATACAAAGTCATTTGTATCAATCATAACTTCTGAAGTAAAATAACGCAGACTCTGGACAAAGATGCAGATGCTGAACAAAGTACATATGTCGCCACCTGCGTTCACACACTCTATCAAATGGAGTATACTTTGAAAGGCTACACATTTGACAACGGCATAGTGCACACTATAATTAACCAATAGCCCACATGGCCTAGGTGATATCAGCTGAAAAGAAAGTGGTTTAGAAAGCAGAGTTTAGTCAATTAAAAAAAAAAAAAAAAAAAAAATCAATTAGAATGTGCATAGTTTGCACAATGAGAAGTCAGACCTGGTGATTTCGGCCTGCTGCTGTAGCTGTTCTTGAACCTTGCGACAGATCTCACCGGCCGTGGTGTTCACCTTGCCGATCTTGGTGAAGAGAGCGGCGATCTTATCGCTGCGGAGGAATCCAGCCGCTCTTCGCTTCAGAAGGTGACTTAAGCAAGCCTCAATGGAGCCTGAAGGAACATAGAAGGAGGAGTTGATAAGAGGTATGCAGGCAATGATCAAACAAAACACTGAATAAACTAAAGCAATTAGCATCTAATTATTTCCGACTGCTTCATGAATTCCTTTAATAACAGTCATTTGTTCACACAAGTCAAGTTTTTAATTCCATTCGTTTCCCAGTGGGTTTCACTATTGATGAACTCGCATGATGCAAGGGAAAATCTTATTGCAGAAGTAATTGTGTTCTGCCTCATACTCATTCTCCTTTTGTGAGGTAAACAGCCATGACGGGAGCGCAATTGCAACTGGGAACGGATTTACCGCCGGTTGCTGGAGCACGGCTTAATATTTCAGTAAGGCAGAGTCAGGGCGAACTACCGGTTACCGCGCCTGGGATTCAACCGCCTCGGGCGCTGTGGGTTCACTTCAAAAACAAATAAACAACAGCAACTGTTCCCCAGCCTCCTAATCTCACCGATGAAAGATGCAGAGAATGTTCATATCGGCGCAAAAGCACGACTAATGCGTTCGTCCATCCAATTTGACAAGTAGCCAAGTGCTCGTGTGCCAAGAACAATATAAATCAAGATACAAGCTCGGCAAATGAAATCAAAATCATTTTTTACATGATCGCAATGAAAGGCCAGTTATGAGATTTGCATCTGCCGTGACAGCTGGGTAAAGTCTACCTATCGACTCGCTGTGTGATTGATGCTATCAATATCTCAGCGGAATCAAGGTCCTTTTGCTGCTACATAATCGACTGCATTTGTGGAAGCAATCAGATGTTTATGGCGGTAATAGCACTTTTATTGCTTGGCTTGTGCCACCGGGGGCAGTGGCTTAAGCATTCTCAGCTTCAAGATTTTCCCTTTAAGAGCCTGTTTGATACATTTAGATAGCTAAAATGCACATTCATGAAGGGAAATTGCATGCAGGGATTGGACTGAACTACTTCCAGGGGCCTCCCAAAAAGAAGCTGAACAGCAGGCCCCTCAACGCATACAGTTTGAGTCAACTACTATGTCACTAGCTTTCAATGAGATTTTACTGCCTTATTTTTTTAACCCCGAAGATGTGCGGCCACGCAGAAAGAGACTTGATCAACAAGCTGCAAGCATGTTGCTAATCTACACCTCTAATTTCAGAGCATACAACAAGATGAATCATCTAAGTGGCTGTTAAGTGCTTCCCCCTTGAGAACCCAGCACGATAACTGTCTTCTCCCAAAAGCAGCTCTGATTTGAACAGCAATGCCCTGAGAGGCACCATAAGAAATGGCACTTCCTGTGTTTCTCGGATCCATCATCCAGTGAGCAACAAACATGCAGACAAAGCGCCGTGCGTTTGAGAAACGAGCTGAACGCTCGTGAAGATGTATTTACATAATCTCTCTGTGCTTGCTGGTTTACACGACTTTCTGTATGCATCCATCCATACACCCACAAGCTACTTCGCTCTTATGCTCGAAGCACATGTTTGAATGCGCACAACCATTTTAGGCAAAAGTAAAGCATACAAATAAAGCTTTGAAACAATGCACACGGGAGATCAGTATCTCGTCACAGAGACATTAAAACAGTTAATCTGATTCAACTTTAACAACCTCCACTCAATAAGGGTGAACTAAGCATTGAGAAGAGCATCTGACAGACCACATGGGGATTTAATGAACAACAGATTATACATATTACCCCAATAAATCATTTAGTGCATTTTATATCGTTGCTGTCCTTAATGGGGTATTAATGACCGAAAGCCTCCCATGTTCTTTCAATCATGGAAGCTATGTACTTTTTAAATACCTCTATCCCAATTTATACTACTATATATATATAAGTTATTTGTGGAATCCGTTCCTATGAGACAAATTTACATTTGTCTTTGTGGTGCTATCTAAACATTGCTCTGCTTATAGCAAGAGGCAAAACTAAAACGTTTTTTTCATTCACTGGTCAATTTTTTGAGTTGGTCTATTTAGCCTCCATAAACATGTTTTCTTTCAGACTGAAAGGAAAAAATCCAAAATACACATTTACTGCAAGTGTTTATTTTACTTTATTGACTTGCATCTACATTTGCATTTATTTATTTAGCAGAAACAAATGCAAAACAACTTCAATTCAAATTTCAATTACTGTATATGTATTAGCTAGTTTTCTCAAAAAGAGTAGAACTTACATACACCAAACACTCCAGTTTAATTTCTACCTGAAGGTTTTCATAGAGGCTTATTATATTTGTGGCTATTGAAAGGTTTTTTTTTTCTGATTTATGGAGGGATAAAAAGAGAAAAACCTTCACAAAACAAAATAAAACAAGAATTTCGAACCTGGCCTTATCTAATGTTCAGAGTTCTGTTCTGGAAATGTTTTTTAAATTAGTGCATATTTAATTAGATTGTGCCTCATTTGCATATTTAAACAACATTTCAGAAAACTTGTAATACAGAAACACTTTTCTTAACGTACTGTGTGAACTGGTGATGTCTTTCAGTTAACATTTTTACCTTATTCATGGTGTCTTGCCTTATTTGAGCTTGTGGCACAATTAACCATAAGCTTTTATCAAGCTCAGACTGAGCATGTTGACAATAAAGCAGATTGTCTATTAGCCAGAGTATTGATAAACATCACAGCAGAGTGCAACAGTTGGGGTCCGGAAGAAAAAAAAACATTAATTTTCTCCATTGGGAAATTGATTTTGAACAGTAACATATAAACCTATAAGCTACGAGGTTGTTAATTGGTTTTTGCCATCAGCCCGCATTATTTCAGCTTATTTTTTAAAATAATGGTGTTTAACAGTGGAATTCCTGCTGAAAAACTACATTACCCATGATACTGTACAGAAAATCACACCAATCAGAGAGTCATAAAAAGCAGCATGCATATATATATATGCATATTTCACAATTAACTTAGAATATATTGTTTATATATATATCAACATTTATAAATGAGTAGTTTTATATTATCCATCCTTCCTTATTTTGATTATGCTGTTCGCAATGCTTAATGGGATTGTAGTTCTTTTCTCTCACTAAAGCCATACTCAATCTTCTACTTTTGTATTTTTATCTAGTTTTTTTTTTTGCTTCAAATCAAAGTTTATTGAGTTGTGATTGACCTTGTAGCTGACTGTCTTGGTTGATGGCTTACAATTCTTTAACAAAGACTTTTTTAAAAAATGAATGAAAAAAAAAATGGGGGCGGGCACTAAAGCACTCTATTGAGGTCAGCTTTTGAGACGCTATCACATCACACAAGTGAACGTGCAAACAGCTGACAATACACATCGATCGATTGCTGTAATCAGACCTACTATAATCTCTGTGAGAAGTGGGAGGCTAGATGCCGGAGACTGGGTGTGATCGCTTCCATCCGTAAGAGAACACACCTGTGACAGTGCAGTCAAGTTGTGAGTCACAGTAATAGACAGTAATGAACTGCATTACAGAGGTACTCGGCAGCTGCACAGAGCGTGGGAGGCGGGGGAGGACCATGGGAAAAAAACTAAAAACAGACAAGGACTGAAAATGAGGGGCAGAGAAAGGCAGGACAGAAGAAAGCCAGAGTTAAAGTGATGAAGAGTGAGGAAATGAGAGGGGCGAGAGCGTGAGAGAAACTACAGACCCAAAAGACGAGATTAATAGAGTAGAATAAAGGGGGAGAAAGAAAATGGCAGAGGATCAGTGACTCACAGCTCTCTGGCACTGCTGCACTTATTAATCAGCCTAATCTTTGTCCCTCAGTCTGGACTCGGGCTCTGTCCTCGAGCACTGGCCTTATGGAAAAGAACATGTTCAGACTGTTCAGACATCTGAATACCAATGACAGCCAGTTAATTTGAGATTTTCCACTGGACAGCGCTGCACGGAACTGATCATTTCCATAGGGAAGTGTTGGTTAAGAAACTGTGGGTTTGCCATTCAATATAATTCAGTTCAATTCATTTTTGATTCAGTTCTGAATCAATTCAATTGCACAAGCTGAAATACTAAAAACATTCATTCAAAAAGAATTCTGTCTTTAATTACCAGTGTTTACCAGTTATTGACTATTAAAACTTGGTTTCAACTAAAACTGAAATAAAATAATTTAGCTGAATAGAACAACAGACAAAGTCACATAACAAAATTACTAAAACTTAAACCACTTTCATGCAAACCTCAAAGGTTAGTGTAACAAATGGGGACGAGGCTTTAATATGCTGAAAAAGCTGCTTTTGTGGTGAAATGTCTTACGTGGCCAATCATTCAATGAATCGGCACCCTGTCGGCCAATATTTAACATGCGTGCCAATAAACATTCGTTTAAGTTTAAAAAAAAAAAAAGCTGTTTTCACAGACAATTTTACAACAGGTAGATTCAGTTTATGACATTTCTCATTCATTTCTATGGTATCCATAAACATTGATTGAATTTCTGTCAGAGTTGTGCGAAAATCAATGACATGATCCAAGTTTGCGGTTACGCTTTTTCCAATGGTAGAGCCGCAGAGGTTTTTGTCTCCCAATCTCCACTCAGTCTCAGATCTTGTTATTTATCCCCTTGAACAAGCACATCACTTCTGACTTCAAATCTGGTGTGACAAGTCACACTTTCAACTGAATGACATTAGAAATGAGAATTTTCTCCAAAGAGAAATATGTATCAACAACCATGTACATTTCTGTCTGTTTCCCATTCAAAGCTCATGTGTGGCTTCAGAAGACTTGTGGTTAAATGGACAATTCCGATGATGTTTGGTGCTTTTATACTCAAGTCATTCCAAACCTGTATGACAAAAGAGAACAAAAAATAAAATATTGTGAAGAATGATGGCATTCACTCACTTTTGTTTACCATTGACTTCCATTCTATGTACCACAAAATAAAGAAAGAAAAAGACATTGCCTCAAAATATCTTCTTTTATGTTCCACAGAAGAAAAGGTCATACAGATTTGGAATGACATGAATATGAGTATACCCAAGTTTTCATAATTAGGCTGTTATGCTGGTTGGACTGTTCGGAGACTGCAATGAAAAACTTCATAAAATGCTCAAGTAGGAGGTAGGAAGACTAAACAAAAGAAGAAAGTCTTCATCATTGTGACAAACCATTGTGCTCTACAGATGTCATTCTCATTTTTTTACCCTGCTATCTCTGTGAGGTGAGAATGGGCTGAGTTTAAACACTTAGACACCTCTATTAATAGAGACATCCGTAGTTTTTGTGAAAGGAGTCAAGTGTGAACACAGCCCATTCCTGTCACCAGGAAACCTACCAAAATGGCAGTCTATTTAAACATTTCACACACACACACACACACTACACTACACAACCCAGCATGAAGAAATCACACACCTGTACACAAACAGTCACACCTCTGTCAGTTTATGATGTGTTCACCCCATTTCAGCTCTCAGGACACCTGTGACTCCTGCTTTCACGATCCAAATAACTGCTCCGTGTCTAATCCTTCCTAACCAGTGACTCTCAGCCAAACAAACCTCACATGTCTGGATTCATCGCAGTCTTTGTATGAAAACAGGATACATTTCGCATACACATGCACAGTGGAATGTCTGATGTCATTAAAAAACTGAAATTAAATTGAAAAAACAACATCTCTACATCTCAAATCATGCTGGACACAAACTTATGACTGAACTTCTGCATGAACTTCATGTAGCTTGAGTACTTCTATCAAATTCTATCAATACATTTTGGCATTGTAAAAAGTTCTCTATACTGTTCAAATGTACTTTCGTTTCCCATGGCCTTGCAGGTCAACCGTCCACACCAGGTGATTAAATATTGATTCCCTCTAACGGTTCATCAGACCAGCAATCTCGTCTCTGAGACATACAGCGGTGATCTCAAGCTTGAGTTTTATCTAATCTCAGTAGACTAAGACAGCAGGTTGAATAGAAATCAATCCACTTGCACCACCCTCCATCCACTGTGTGAAAGAGAGTTTGCTTCATCAACGCTCTATTTGTCTAAGCACCTATGAAACAGAGATGCTTCAATCAGCTGAGGAATGCGCAGCGCTCAACCACAGCTGCTGACACTGGAGTGGTCACCAAACACCTGTTCCAGAGACAGGAAAACATGACAGTGCTGCATTCACTTGACAGAAACACCCACTGAGACGCATAGAGAGAACATTCCCTGAAAGTGTGTTTTTAGAGACTATTATTAAAAAACAAAAATGCAAGTAGACTTTTTTGATATATTTTAATAACTCTAACACATGATGAAAGAGCATTTTGGGCTGGTCAAATATGTCATCAACGTAATATCAATGTTTTTAGAGTTGTTTGTCATTTTTTAGTCGTAGTTTTTTTTTTTTTGTCACTTAACTGACATCTGTTTTTAAACTACTCTTTAAACGTTAAACCTGGGAAAAAAGTGGGACCAACATAAAAAAAAGTTTTAAAAATGTAATAAAGTTAAACATACTACAGTAAATTAATTTGACCAAATCAAACTAAATTGTGTTGACCCAACTAAACTGATTTCATTTAAATGAAAAAAACTTTTTCAGTTAAATTATGTAAGGGTAATGAATTCATTTTTTTGTGGGTAAACTATTTTATTTGGAATTTAATGTTTATTTTTATATAAAAAAAAAAAAAAAAATTAAATATATTATTTAAATTCATTTTTATTTGACAAAATGAAATACACACACCTTATATATATACACACATATATATATATATATATATATATATATATATATATTATATATATATATATATATATATATATATATATTATATACACATATATATATATACATTATATATATATATATATATATATATATATATATATATATATATAAAATAAACTGTATATTAATAAATATATATAAACTGAATTTTAACGAGTACAAGCGTTATAAAGTATATTTCTAAGTGGAATCTCTCCATTATAGAGTTGGATTATAAGCACATTTCCTTTCACTACATTATTCAGTGACATTGCTGTGGTTGCTTCAGTCATGACAAGCTAACATCCAACCTCCAGAGGCCCATCTCTTTTTCCTCAATCTTTTATTTAGAACAGTATTTCATAGATACCATGGAAAGCATGATGTGGGAAATGATTTGCCCGTATTGATTTTCAAATTTTCAAAACATCTGTTCTGAATGTGTCTACCATGTGATATCTATTCACAGAGCCATGAAATATATCTACATGCCCACTAAACGAAATATAAAGCATTTCAGGCCAATATTTCAGTGCATCCCTATCAAACACAATGATGGAATGAGGAAAAAAATTAACAGGGTAAATAATTAGTGTTTAACAAAAACAGTCTGATTTTAACACCCTTTCTATCTTTACATTCCTAATCACTAGACGAGGAGAATTTTGTGCACTTCAGTTTCCACATTCCACAGGAAACGGATATGTGCTAAATCTTCTCAATCCCAAATAAGCATGTCTCCCACTGGGGAGTCACTCCTACGCCTTACCTCTCTAACGCTCGGTTCTAATTAAGGGAAACATCATCAGCTAGTCCGGGCCCAGTACGGAGACACTGAGACAACAAGAACAACAGCAGATTCTGCCATTATTAATGTTTTAAAGGAATACTAAGGAGCATCAAGAGTCATGTCCATCTGGCAGCTAGGGATTGTGGGATTTGAGGAGACAGTGGAACATCATTTAGGCTAATACAGTGTTGGTACAGATGGGATTACGACAGATAATTTGAGAACCTGATTGTTTGCAAATAGGCATGTAATGAGGATTGAAATGTGTTTTTCTATTTTTGTTTGTTTGTTTTTTTCATTAACCGAACCAACCAACTCAAGGATGAATCCAAAAAAATACAAACTTTGATTAAAGCTTTGAAACTTTGATTTGAAAATGATTTCAGTAAAAACCTAATATTTTTTATTATTATTAGGAATTTTGTTCAGAAATAAACAAACATAAGTAGTCATGAATGTAGGTAGAACAACGTCACTGACAATGCTTCATCAGAAGTGCCTTTTAAATACACAATTCTAATTCATGAATTCTAATTGAGGTAGCAAACAAGAACGTAAATTTTAATATATAATGAAGCATAAGTAAACAGAAAGTCAATGAAATTTACAATAATAAAGAAATTAAACTAATATGTTATTACCTTTTTGATTTGATAGAACGATAGATAGATAGATAGATAGATAGATAGATAGATAGATAGATAGATAGATAGATAGATAGATAGATAGATAGATAGATAGATAGATAGAATGACTGGTCGATAGAACGATATATAGATAGATAGAACGATAGATAGAACGACAGAATGATAGAACGATAGATAGATAGATAGATAGAATGACTGGTCGATAGAACGATATATAGATAGATAGAACGATAGATAGAACGACAGAATGATAGATAGAATGATAGAACGATAGATAGGTAGATAGAATGACTGGTCGACAGAACGATAGATAGATAGAACGATAGATAGAACGACAGAATGATAGAATGATAGAACGATAGATAGAATGACTGGTCGATAGAACGATAGATGGATAGATAGAACGATAGATAGAACGACAGAATGATAGATAGAATGATAGAACGATAGATAGAATGACTGGTCAATAGAACGATAGATAGATGATAGATGGTAGAACGATAGATAGAATGACAGAATGATAGATAGATAGATAGATAGATAGATAGATAGATAGATAGATAGATAGATAGATAGATAGATAGATAGATAGAATGATAGATAGAATGAGTGGTCGATAGAACGATAGATAGATAGATAGATAGATAGATAGATAGATAGATAGATAGGACGACAGAACGACAGAACGATAGATAGAATGATAGAACGATAGATAGAATGACTGGTCGATAGAACAATAGATAGGACGATAGATAGAACGACAGAACGATAGAATGATTGATAGAACGATAGATAGAATGACTGGTTGATAGAACGATAGATCAACAAAAGGATAGATGGACAAACAGGCAGATCTACTGCAGATCTAACAGCCTCATTGTCCAATCAGTGAAGAGATAACAGCAGGCCATCGGAGAACCCCATCAATGCGAGCAGCGTTCCCTACAGTCATCCAGTCACACACCAGCACACACACACACATCATTCCAACAGGTGCACCGATCACGACTGAACATCCCCTGGTGAAAATCAGCCACAACCCGCAAATGGCAACACATAAATAACATCCCATCAAGACTGCCAATCATCAACAACAAAAACACTTCTGTCAGACACCCGAGACAGGTCTTCCCATCAACCCCAGTGGACAGCTCCAGGAAAGTCCATGTCATCCAACATGAAGCATCTGACTGCATCAGTGCAGTCTCCCGGCTGATGAAATCTACGGAATATGACGCCGGTCCTGTCCTCATGAGCAGAGCGAACTGTACAACCTCAGTGGAGTTCAAGCTGTGAAGGTCAGATGCCACCTGGTCCCCAGAGCGCAGTCCCCCGCAGACACCATCAGAGCGACAGCACGCAGGGCGCTTGTGAGCTCTTCAGCACCATGACAGGGATAATCCTATCGATTGTGGGCACACCTGATGTTATTTATCAAACTACCACCTGTAGCATGCTGTCAAGAAGCAGGTATGGTACATGAAGATATTCCAGGATGCACTTTTACTACAAATGTGGAGGGAAATCAGTGCCCGAGTTGCCTGCTGTGGCCACCATCACTGTCACTTCAGGGCACAGCACATTGTCTTCAGATATAACCCTAAAGAAGACCACCGACCGAGGAGGGGTTACATAACCAGTGTGTTTGTTTCAGCAAATGTGTGCGTAATAGCCTCTGACATGGCCAAATCTCTGTATAGAAACAGTGTTGTCATGGAGATAGACCATAATTAGTGGAATACTAGAGTCTTCTGCAGCATCTGTGGTCCCCCTAAATGATGCACAGGCACATATGTGGAAATACAGGACTGACTGCCAAAAGGGAAAGCTAGATTAGTGATGTGTCATCTGATTTTTAACCATTTTGACATTATAAGCATCTAGGGGCATAAGAAAAATATTAAAATATAGTGTGCATTACTATAAATCTGATCAGCCTCTCTTCATGGGTATGACATCATGTTGAATTCCTAGTTGCCATAGATACATTCAAATGAGATAATATATGAGACCTTAAAAACAAAACAATCCAGAAATGTCAGGTATTTTAACCTTTTTATCATTGAATTTTAATCACCATTTTACACAGCACAACTATTTTCCCAAGCACGATAAACCTTTTTAAAAGAGGGTTCACTACAGGATTACAATATTAATAACTACATGCTCTATCCATCTATCTAAAAATGGTATCCATCAAAGAACCTTGAAAATATGTATCGTGGTTTCCACAAAAATATTAAGTAGCCCAACTGCTTTCTGTAATGTTCAGTTTGGTTTTGGTTTAATTTTCATGGACTTTCAGTTTGTAGATCTTCGTTTCATGCATTTCCTTTTCGTTTCCATGGTTTGTGGAACATTCTCATTTGTTGTCATGGCAACTCATTGTTTGATTTGTTCCACCTGTTTCTTGTTTATATCTTTGTTTGAGTAGTTCTTGGTCCATTCTCGTCTATGTTAAGTTGTTACTCCTGCGCTTATCATTTTGTTCGTATTGTTAAATAAATTGACTTCAGCCTCACAACTCTCATTGCTGCAACCAACTGCGACAATTTTCAATACTGATAAGCATTTTAAAATATATTAAGATAGAAACCTGTTATTTTAAATCGTGTAAAATTTATTAACTTAGCAGATGCTAAATTAATATTTTACAATACAATCTTATTGGTCCCAAACTTTCAAAATGTAGTGAATGTAAAATTAAAGATGCAATGATATTAAAATTCCAAAGCCAACATTAAAATGATAGTTATTTTCATGTAGTGTCAATAACTGTTAAATGACTACATTTTTTTTCAAAATTAATAAAAAAAAACTAAAATCATTTTTTGAGATTTGCAAAGGTAATTTAAATGTACAAATAGGGGAAATGATGCAATACAAAATGAAATATCCAATATCAAATAAAAGGTTTCTAATATCAACTAGATATGGTACCAATATATTGTGTATCCCTAATTTACTGTAAATACATAAATATGATGTCACATTTATGTTATGGGCCATGCAACACTCAGACACATACATTATGTAACAGATGGTCTTTTTATTCACCATGAGGGCCCATGGTCCGATAATGTCTGAAGACATGTTTAACCACCATTTTCCACTTTCTAAAAGTGGACGTAAATTCAACACTGAAAACATCGTATCGGTTGATCACTGAATTAAAGAATCACTGAGTTTCATCTACCCACAAGTAGCTTGTTTTTGTGATTCAAACAAAGCCAGAAGAGCTGTATCAGATAAAGATGTTATTAGTCTCTTAAGCTTGTGTACAATCTCAACTCACGGCCATTCAGAAAATAAGCCTGCTCTGTCTGCTTCCTTTCTTAAATTAAAAACCTTGCACTTGCAGCGACAAAAAAAAATCTCTATGACTCTTCCCGTGATTTTGAGTCAATGAGTAAAGGAGCATCCCATCTGGAAAATTCACTACCTGTTCTTCATTTGACTTGGCCATATCCGAGCGAGCAGCTGTGCACTTCACAAATACAGTCTAACACCGTCTAATTTGAATCTGGGTCTCAAGAAAGACTCATTCACAAGATGCTTCATCGTGAGCATCAGCCAAGGGATTCTGGGTAAACAGACATGACTCACAACTCTATTCATTCACTCATTAATGTCTAATTAGCTCGCAATGGTGCAGGTGTTCGAGAGAAAATCTGCAAAGTTCCGTTTCAGCTCCTTGTGATGCTGAGGGAATTGAAGCACACAAGTTGGACTGGGTGAGGTGAAAAGATTGGCACTTTCACAGGAAAGTAGGAAACAACACTTCCTTGAGTAGCCTTCTGGTATTGTTCCCATTCCATGAATCAGGAAGTATTGGATGTGAGCTTATGCACTAACCAGCCATTCCTCTCAAGTCTCTGACTTATGGGTGCTGTAAGCATAAAAAAAAAACATAATTTGTTTGCAGAGATTTAGGAAACATGCTAAGTTCAAATACTTGTTTCTCTGAAAAACAATGCTACAGCCAGTTTTATCATGACAACTCTCTGAAGATGTGCATGTGTTAGCGGAATACATCTGCCATGCTTGATTATTGGCTGCTGCTGCAGAGGAAGTACGGGGCCTTGCTACTGCCAGTACAAACACTGATACGCTGATGTCCATTGCAAGATGTGCTATTTGTGCAGCAGCAGTATATCTAAAATTACCTGTAGCAGATCTTTACAGGTGGAGCTGGGGGAGGTGGAGGGTTCCAGAGGAGAGCTACTTAAATGTCGAGCAGCAAGCTCATTTGCTGCGACAGGAACCAATCAGCTTGTGCAATGTAGTAAACAATGTAAATGTCATAAGGTTGCGTTAAGGAGCCATTAGCCTGCGGCACGCAACTTGGCATTCATTTATATTTGAAATGTGCATTCCGTGTCAGAATGTCCGTTTCTGTTTTGGTCCGTGTGATCCCGCCCACTGCCAATTTACCCGTTAGTACTTCAACACCTTGGGTTGCTAGTTGTTGGAAAACACAGCGTATTACAGTCAATGAAGCAAGCAATGAACTGGGTCAGAAACTGCAGCTTCTACACGACTTAAAAAGCCTTGGCAATAAAACATTTACATTAGCTGATCAGCTTACAGTGTAAGGCTCATCGTTTCCCATTGGCAATTGCACGTTCCTGTTGCATGTCCTCAATCCGGCAACCCACATGAGCGTCGAGTCTCAGGAGGCGGAACAATTCTCTGCAATATTTTGAATTTGGACTGTAATACCCATTTCAACTGCCAGCTGTCCGTATTACCATTAAAGGGACAGTTCATCCAGAAATTATCATTCTGTCTTAAATTAGTCACCCTCATAGCCTACGACTTTCTGCAAGACATAAAGAAAATTTTCTCTTTTGTGTTCCACAGAAGAAACAAAAGTCACACAGGTTTGGAATTGCATGAATTTCCATATTAGGGAAGACATTGACCGGTAATAATTTGAATCATAAACAACAGCAGAAAATCAGCATCTAAGGGGATTTGACTAATTATCTCTGTATTATTCATTAATAGCACCAAATTACAAAATAGAAAAATACAAAATTTGAATTCATATTAAATACGTAAATAGCAACTTGCACTCTCACCCTCTTCTGGTGAGCCCTGACCCCGCCCACACTTAGCTCTGGTTTGAAACACAGCCAGAAGGATTTACAAGGTCAGTGTTTTTCTTTGCATTGATCAGCCAGTGGGCTACTTAGCCTGGAGCCAGCTGACCCCCGACACTGCTTGTTAAGATGCATGGAGGATGAAAACTTTTAGAACATGGTGGCCAAACTTTTCTGAGACAAAATCAGCACACAGTTAGACTTATGCAGCCTTCAAAATGGTCAAAGTTGTTATTTGCAAGATGAACGCCAGCACAATGTCAAAACTACCCATGGGAAACTAGTAACATTCTTTTCATGTTTACTGTTGATAATTAAAATTTAAAAGTGTACAGTTTTGTACGGTTGTATGTTTTATGTAGCATAAATATAGTCAGGCCTCACCTATGGGTAAATCACAAACGGAAATTGTATTCATCTGAGGAAGTAACCATAGCAACGGTCAACGGCGTGAGCACTTATCCAATATCCATTATTGTCAAAATAATAAATATATTATTTATGATAATTTGACATTTTTTTGTCACTTTATTAACTTTGTTTGACCAACTGTAACTAATTGCATGCCAAACATTTACTATTGAAATTCTGGCAACACTTTACAATATGGTCTAGATTGTTAACATAATAAAGATAAAAATGTATCATAGATAATTCAAGATACCTAATATTATGAATTAATTATGAATGACATTTTTACAGCTTTTATCAATCTAAGTTAATGCTGAATCAGAAATCTTCTACTGATTAGCAACAATTCATGTTTGTTCATAATATATGAAATAACGTTTTAATAATTTATTCAACTTGAAATGTTAAAAATGTTAAAAAGAAGATTTCTATTTCAAATAAATGCTATTCTCTTGAACTTTCTACTCTACAAATAAAATGATTACAGTTTCCACAAAAATATTACGCCACACAATTGTTTGTCAACACTGAAAACATTTAAAATATATTAAAACAGATTTTTTTTTAAATTGTAATAATATTTTGCAACATTGCTGTTTTTTATCATTTCACTTGGCGAACATAAGAGACTTCTTTCAAAAACAATGAAAAAATCTTACCAACCCTAAACTATTAAATAGTAGTGTCCATGTAAATATTAACATGATATCAAATGCATTCAAAAATATTAACATAGAAAATTTTATTGTAAGTTACAATAAAAGCCTTAAAATTCACTGTATGATTTGCATACTAAATCAGCAAACTTTATCAAGACTAAGAATGAGATTTTGAAATGTGATTTTTTTTTTTTTTTGTATTTTACACTAAATACACAAGAGATCTGGGAGTGCACCCACCCATGTAATTCTCAAACAGGCATTAGCAGTGGCAGCATCAGGACAGGGATGCTATTATGCAGGTCTGCTGTGCCTAATGGCTTGGCATCAGAGCGGGCATGTTCGTACAGTGTGTGCTCTGCATTATGGGGGCAGCAGGGTACAGGCACATGATCCGACAGGCACATGAACACCGGTTTCAAACAGACGGAGATGGACACCATTGGGATCAAAGCATCGAACATATGCTTTCTGAGAAACCCAATTTTAGGCTCTTGACTCATCTCATTTCTGAAGAGAAGCCAAAAAAATGGCCCATTTAGGAAATAAATATCAGCACAAAATGTTACTGCCAGATTTAGAGAGTTCTTTGTGACTTAGCACATAAATGTTTTAGTTCTTTATTACCAACTATATCAGTTATTTTGAAAACAAAAAGCTGGATTCATTTATTTAGACGTTGCAGTTGCTATATCTATATTTGTTGCCATAGTAATGCCGACAGACAAACCACACTACCGTTCAAAAGTTTGGGGTCAGTAACTTTTTTTTAAAAGAAATTAACACTTTTATTCAGCAAGGACAAATTATTCTTTCTAAAATCAAAGAATCCTGAAAACAATGTATCACAGTTTCCTCAAAAATATTAAAGTTGCTGTATGTAATTTTTTGGACTCTACTAAAGCATGACACATTTGCAGAGATTTCAAATACCTGCAATGCTAAAGCCAGTTATTCTCCTTTGAAATGTGCGTTCCGTGTCAGAATGTCTGTTTTTGTTTTGTGCCGTGTGATCCCACCCATTGCCGATTTACCCAATAGTAAACAGACCCCCCCCCCAGGTTGCCAGTTGGTGGAAAACAAAGCGTATTGCATCCAATGAAGCAGGTAAACGAACTGGGTCAAAAAAAAAAAAAAAAAAACGCAGATTTATGGGTCAGAAATGCGCTTGTTCTTGTTATGTGTCCTCAATCTGGCAAACCGCATGAGTGTCGAGTCTGAGGGAAAACAACCCTCTCCGATATTTTGAATTTTCTGCTGCTGTACCCATTTCAATGGCTAACTGTCCATACTACATACTGCACCTTTAAGCAGTGATTTAAACATTAACAATAATAAAAATAAGAAGAAATGTCAGCAAATGGCCATATTAGAATGATTTCTGAAGGATCAAATTTGCCATAAAACATTTTGATCCTCTGAAGTGAGTGGTCTAGGTTTGGTTGGTTGGTATGGCACAGTCAGTCCAGCCAAGCAACTGCCATTGAGATGAACAGAAATGCTAACGGACAGCTTTCTCCTTCTAAGTCAGAACAAAGCCTTTATTTTAGTGCTCAAATGCAACATGCCGCCTCCATAACACGCACACCGTTCAACCAACCTACATTTCACAGGCACAATTCCTTTTGATTTATTCCCCTGAAACATAATTTAGCTGGAAGTGCATTGTCACAAGCTGGTGTGACGTGGGTGAGTGCGTGCTGCAGGATGAAAGTGAGGGGGTGGCCGGCTGCGTGGGGAATCCGTGCCCAACAACTGACTGGGAAAACAAGGGAACTGCTCTGCTTTTTGGTTGTGACGACAGACTGGCATTGCTCCCAGACCACCCCTCCCCACACACCCACATACACGCCAGCACTGAACAGCATTTATACTGAAACCTCATCACCCCGCTTACGGTCACGACTCAGATGCTCTTACCCTCAGACACCCAAAAACATCCAAATCATCATGTAAAACGCCTGCGCAATGGGTGAGAGAGTGTGATAACCAGCGTGAGGGAAAGAACGTCTTAGAAGCACACACACAAAAAAAAAAAAACACGCAAAAATTGACACTATTTAAAAATAAAAGAAACATAAAAAATGAAAACAAACTATACAAAAATGTGACATGCATCAGTCCTACACTCCTCAAATCCAGATAATCCAACACAGACACAGTATAATATATATGTGTGTATAATATATATATGTGTGTATACATATATACATATACACACACACACACACACACACATCTATATCTATTTTTTTTTTTAATTAGAGGGCCTATATTGATATTAGCATCAACCCTGATTGGCAACCATATTCTGTAGTTTTTTTTTTTGTGTTTTTTTCCAGAGAAGGTGCACTGAGTGCAAACACATTATCTCAAAGGACTAATATTAAGCATTGAGAAGGTAAGATCTGCTGTAGTCATGGAGTTAAATAGCTTTTGCTATAGCATTTACACAGCAAATCTCATATTCCGACTCCTTGTAATTTAGAGCTAATGAAAAGGAGTGCCGAATGAAGATGTACTCATTATGGTGTCCAAAAAAAGTGCCAGAGTCACAGAAGTAATAATTCAAATTTATTACCAGATGTTCCACAATTAAAAAGCGCTAACTGGCAAACGGAAGGACAGAGATGAGTCACCGAATAGCCGAGGGCTGACATCACTGCTTGTTATCGTGTGACCTTTAACCTCGATACACAGAAGCTGTTCCATTTTAGTTTTTAAATGAGTGCAGTCATGGAAAATAACATGAGTTTGGATAAATTTAGCATTCTGTAGAAACATGGCAGCACGGCATACTTATAAAAAGAGTTCAGGCCACTCAGGCAAACATGGGCATGGTGATTTTTGATTTGTAGTGACATGTCCTGATGTCATGTACACTGTGTTTAGATCTTACAGCTCTTCTGTGCTTTTGAAATTCACACAACACAACAACTGTGCCTCAAAGCAAAAGCTGGCATGCCATATTGGATGAAAAGAGACACAAACTGTAAATATCAACAAGCACAAGCAGAGGCAGTGCAAGAATATCTGTTATGTGTGAAATACAGAATCTCCACAAACTGAATTTATATTTGTATAAACATGCAGATCGAGTGCTTTCTGACAGTAAATACATTATTTCCTGTAACACAAAGGCAAAAGGAGCACGTAAACGATGACAAAGCTGCGTAATAGTGTAGCACATTACTCGACTATTTCTTTCCATGTTCTTATTCTGATTTGTATTTCCATTCATGTACTAACAGTATTCATGCTTCCACATTGATGAAACTCGACTAAGCAATATTTGTGCTGCCACGCAGCACTGGTGTGTCACTGACGTAATGAGGATGGGTTAATGTTCTGGCCTGTCTCTGTGTCACTGGAGTAAAGACTGTGAGTCACACACACACACGCACATACACACACACTCCCAGTAATCCGCACCGGACAAATTAAACTTATTGTTGGCAGCGATCCAAAACTCAGAACCATCATGCCATGGAGCTCCAGCCATTCCCTCTACAGTCTTTTTTCTGCTGGTCCTGGTTCAGATTAGTGCCAAAATTTTCAGTGGCCATGTTGCAAAAATATTTATATATATAAATTATATAATAATAAATAATATATATATATATATATAATTTAATTGCAATAACAGCTGGGAAACTGAACATATGGGTCAGAAAGAAATCTATTTTTATTTATATCTATATATTTTTATAGAATACATTTCTCAGTAATGATCTCTTTTTCTTTACATTTCAAAGCATATTAACCATTAGTTTTATTTATTTAAATTTGCAATATCTAATTGTGCAACTATTTTTTATGTATAAGAAAGTAATTTTATTTCTATTTGAAGTATATCTATATAATTTCATATAATATTATTAGGGTTTCTTTAAAGTTATATTTACTTATAATAATTAGTTAATTAATAATTTCATTCACAATGGGAAGTTGTGCTGCTATTTTATGACCAAAATAACTATTATATATATATATATATATATATATATATATTATTTAGTAATTTTTTTCAAAACAACAACAAATTGATAAAAGTTATTTTGAATACATATCAATTATTAAACCATTAATACTTTAATTTATGGTTTATATGGTTAATATATAGTTTAATTCATGACATTTTGACATTTATGACAAATTCATAAACCCCCTTTTCCTAATTTGTTAATGATTTTTAACCAATTCTGATGCTTTGAATGGTATCTACATGGTGCCATTCAAAGCACAATCAACAACATTCCATATGTAATAGAAAAGCAAATGCTTATGTTTGCAAGGTACAAACAAACATGTGATGATGATCATAACTTGTAATAACTGCTTTAATGAGCTAATTGTCTCTGCTTAAATGAATACATGATATTAGTGAACAGCGGGATTTGTATTATTTTCGAGCTGAACATTTCTGATATATGGGCATTACTTGGACACAGTCACCACTGATTACAAATTGCTCAAAACTGTAATGTAGACAATGCATTTTCCGTAAAGCTGCTTCGAAACGATATGTATTGTGAAAAGCGCTAAATGTGAACAGAACTGAATTGAATTAGCCAGTCCGACACAAAACACCTCTAAATTTGTACTTACTGCAAAGTGCAATAACGTGGCTGCTGTCTTCATGTACAAACTTCTTAGTCACCGCCTCCTCCATAATCTGCTTCACCTAGACATGGAAACACACATAATTAGGGGGTTATTAGGGGGTGCAAAATCCAGCAAAAAAAATAACGGCAAGTCAAAATTCTTTCTGCACATTGGAATAGGGTGCACAAAAGCAACTAATTAATCATGACACCATAACCAGAAATGCTTTAATTAGCATCATTCAATTGATAAGTTTCCCTGGGAGTGCAAGGAACTGAGGCTTTGTCACATTTTTCTCTTCCAACTGTCAGAATTACAGCAAATCCCAGACTAATTAATCAAAATACTTGCAGGCGGCTTTATACTGTTAGCGTAATTTGAAGAACAGTAGAAGGGTAATTTGCGAAGGCGCAAATTACGGACATCTGCTGATTACGGGCATGACTTGTGTGCACCCTATGGCATGAGATTTGCATCAAGGCCAAAAGACAGCAGAAGAAGGATGATTTAAAGGCTGATATCGAGTGTTCGAGCAATTGTCCTTGGGATTATAAAGAATAAATGAAAACTTGCGGAACCAGTTAACTACAGTAGCCTGTTGCATTACGTAACATGTCTCGAAGGAGACAAGAATGGTCGGATACTCGATTAACACACAAAAAATTGTAAATGTTTATTGTAAACCAGTGCAAATTCTTTGCATACTGATTCAAAGGAAAACAATAGCATTACAATCCATTTGCCAAGCTGACAGCGGTAACAATGAAGTCATCATTTAAGGATTTTTACAGCTAAAATAAAGGGCATTCAGAGCTTGTCAGTCCACACACACAACATGTGGAAAGATATTTCGCAATATGCTCAGCAACTAACATTGGTAAATACAAAGAGCTCTTGCATCCGCTTCCCAATTTAAGAGAATATAGTGAACACCTAAAAAGCGTTGCAATCAATCACACGAACAGCTATAAAAAGAAAAGTCTATGAAGCAGCATCCAAGCTTCTTCTTGACAGAAAATCAGACAAACCTCATTAAAAAAAAAAAAATGAAGAATGTATTTCTGCAAATGCAAAATTATTTAGCATATATTAAACTGATGACTGCAAAATGGTGCAACGTTACACAATGCAACCAATAAATATTGATAGGGAGGAAAAGCAGAGAACAGGAAAAATAAAACTAAGTTGTTTTGCTCTTGTGGGAGCCATTTGTGACGATCCCTGCTTCATGCAGCTGTATTAATCGGCCACTGATGCAATTTAACTTCTTAGGTAGCTGCTGATGCTTTCAGTTCCTAGGCAACCAGAAGACGGCTGACTGCAGCTTAAAGCGACAGAGACATGGGATGTTGCACAAAGAAAGTCAATGGAGGAATAAAAATCTAATTCTGTGTGAATTGCAGCGGGGCTATTATTTCCCTTTAAGCAGTGTAGAACAGCACTTGATTTCCTCACTATATATATATATATATATATATATATATAAATAAATAAATGATGGTTTAAACAGCTGAAATCAAATAACAAAGATTGTTAAAACCAACTAATGTGTTTTGAAGTGATATGCTTCATTTTAAATAACATGTATACCCCACAGAACAAAGAAGCATATAATTGCCAGAGAAAATGTTAGTGTTTTATTTTGCTGAAAAGACTCCAAGACATCTTTGTAGAAAAAGAGAATCATTTTCGAGGTAAAAATAGGAGATTTAAGTGAATATGACGCACGAAAGTTCTTTAAAACTTGATGAACGACATGTTAAATATTGATTTCCTTATTAACCCAGGCCAGTGAGCCACCTGAGGCCAGACAACTTAAGAATTATTGCTGCTCTTCACTTCCATGATTTTTGGCTTTTATTAGACATGCCCTTAACTATCATGAGAAATGATGTCTGCCAGGATTGTGCATTAAGTTCAAGAGGCTGAATCAGCTGTGGACTGGACACGGTCTGTTCTGAGACATGAGACATTCTGGTACCAATTTAGGACATCTATTCTTTGCAGCAATTCATTCAAGATTTCTATTATTCATGAGAGCCGGAATTAAAACTAGTGTTCCCTGCACTGTAAGGGAAAAGATAAGAATTAATTATGCTGATACAAAAGAATGTAACAGCTTCTTCCACTTTACAGTTCCTGGAGAGAAAACATTCGAAACTCTATGCAAATGTGAAGTCTTATCAAATAATTATTACAAAATATGCAGAGTTCATTCATATTATCTCAGAGTACTTATTTTGAAGTGGTGCAAAATGGTTAAAAAATATTTAATATTTTAAAAATGTGCTTTTACACTTTTTTTTTTTTTAGGTCAAAATTATACCTTGGAGGAATCTGGTTTCCAACACTATTACATGGCTCTCTGGAACACTTGGATCGGATTGGTCGATCAGAGCACTTAATGCACAAATACATTTGCATAATGATCACCAAAACTAGATATTTAACCACTGCAGTTAAGATCTTCATGAATTGATTTCTGTACTGTAATGGGCTATTATGGTGAACTATCATTATTTATTATTAGTGGAACATTTAAGGTAATAAATTAATACAAATCAATAGGTCATGATTTTTTATCAATACGGCAGTCATTCCTGGAAAAACATTCATTATCCCTTACTTAATTTAATGTAGTAGTGGAATTAAACAGTTTTTAATGAGTTTGAAGCAAAAGAATGACTTAGCCAGTTTAACCTGTACTGTAAACCAGCAACAACGATCATACTGGTCCTCTTATTTTATGCAGATATGAATTTGACTCACATAAAATACAAAGTTAAGTCATTGAAATGACTGTGTAACAGCTTGGAAAAATTAGGTGACTGTTGTAGGCTATTTCCTCCCAGGAAAGTTTTTTAAATAGTCTCTGCACGCGACAAAAAGAAAATAAAACTAACAAAACTAACGCACAAAACGTGCAAAGACAAGAATGCAACCGATTATTTCAAATCAGTAAAATCATAAAATCGCGTTATAAATAAAGCTCGCGTGCTCTGAGAGCTCAGCTCAGCCCCTCAAGTGTCCGTCAATGGAAATTCGGTGTCGACTCGTTTTTGTTTACATTGCACACGACTAGGATCATATTCGACACTAAAAACGTATTCGCCCAAGCGGTTATTTAGCCATTTACACAAGGCAGAGAATCTACAGTTCACCACAGATTACAAATCAGTCTCGCAAAGCCATGTTAAGTTATAGGAAGGAAAGGGGAGGGCAATATCGAAACCTTCAGCTCTACAGGTGAAAGGGGTTTGAATGTAAATCTCTAAGAGATATCGTCCCTGAAGAATCATAACTGTTCACTGTATTCACTGTCACCATCTGAAACTTCCATATGCATGCTCTTAATTCGAATTGCAACAACAAAGCATTCAAGACAATAAGAATGCATGCAAGAAACGAATTATACTTACTTCTCTTTTGACGTTCCATAGTAATTTCTCTTTAAATTCTTCATCTGTAGTCGAACCCATTGTCCCTGACTGTTAAACAACCCAAGTGCAGCATTAACTGACTGGAGACATAAATCTCAACGGCTCGTCTGCCTTCCCCACCAAAATATTTTTTTTTACCCTTCCTTCCTTTTCATATAAATGTGTGCACTGACAGCTGAGCGTTGACGCATCTAAGCAGTGCTGTAGCGCATCGTGAAGCCATCTTCAGTTCCTTTATGACGCAACCACCGCTGGCTCCGCCCCCTCCTCATTGTTGATCAATGGGATAAATCTCTTCACGCGCCGTACGCTGTTCAGGCAGTGACGGCGATTTATTTTTAGCTCCCCTCCACACTTGACAGCTCAGATGGAGGCGCTTGTGGTGGTTCAACTAATCAGGCATTGTCATTAGGCGTTCACTAAGACATGATGTTCATATGACCTATTGGATGAAAAGATACGTGATGCATGATGGTTGAAGTCTCACATCCTACTATGGAAGGCACAGCTAGCTATTACCCATTACCTATAAATGGCACAGGTACATCCAAGTGAACTACTGAGTTCATACTGAATATTTAAAAGCTGTTTAAGGTACAATTTATAATTTTCCTTGAATATTAACTAACGCACCATACCTGTAACAAAATAGATATTTTGGAAAATGTCTCTTTTTTTGTCCATTCATTGAGAGTCAAAGAGGTCCAGTGTTGTTTTGGACCCCATTGACTTTCATTGTATGGGCAAAAAAAAAAAAAAGTTAAAAATATATTTTCTTGCATTCTCATTTTTGAATGAACTATCCCTTTAAGTTAATATAGAAATTTTTGTTGTGAGCCTTAAATAATTAGAGCAGGAAACTTGTTGGGCACATTCATTCATTCATTCTTTAGGTATTAAAAACACATTTCTTATCACACTAGACCAAAAAAAAAATTATAATAAAAAAAAAACAATCACTACAACCTCATTTTCCCAAATGCAACACCCGAAGTCCATATACATAATTTCTTTTCAAATCCATTTCCTATATTAATCATCTTAAATCACATTATGGATGATTAACAGGCATAAGGCAAGATTTTAACAGAGTATATGATCCTGCACGATTAAGAGAGTGATGTGCTTGGCAGATTTATCTACGCAAGATGTTAGCAAAACATTCTATGATTAGATTAGTAATTACCATTTAAAAACATAGTGTTAACCTAAGAAAAAACATAATAAATTAAAACATAGGAATTGATACTAATTCAAAATCAACCATTTTGTGTTCTGTTCACATTAATGTTCAAGCCAGGTTTCATTCAAAACACTGATTGTCAAACCCATACAAAACAAACAGAAAGCAGCAATCTGTACCGGCAGCAAATTACAAAGTGGTTAAACGGTGCTGGTAGTTTAGTGGTCTTCACAGACAATGTGAAAACTGAGGCACTAGTTGAAAGGATATGTATATAGTGTCTTGGAAGCCTCAATTTCACAGTTAGGCTAATATCCAAGCGGTCTGTCGTCATAAGTGCTGTATCTTTTAACGTGGATGCGACGCACACGCTCCCGCAGCTCCACGGCCTCCTCCTCTTCACTGTGTGAGCAACAATTGTTCCGTCTGCGGGTGGCCTCCAAGAGGGACTTATCTGGGACTGGGAGAGTCTCATAAAGCAGGGCATTCAGAGTCTCCTCGTAGATCCGCGCTTCTGGAAACTCAACCTGAGAGCATTACAAGAGTTCTTCTTTGATACATTTGAACAAGCTATGAAAGTGTCTCTAGAATACCTTTTCAAACAGGACTTTACCTTTGTCTGCTTTTTCTCAGTAGCATAAACAATGGATGTGCAGCAGACTTCTGCAAGTTTACGGCTCTGTCCGTAAAAGGACCAGCAGCAGATCTCATCTCCAATGACATCTTTAATGAAGAGTACACGACCGCTGTAGCTCAGGGACAGCTTCTCAAACAACTCGATATTCTTGAGTAGGTTGTCATCAGAGTTGCTTTTGAGGAAGATAAAACCAGTCAAAAAGAGAAATATTGACAGAAGATATCTGAATCTCGCAAAAGGTTAAATCACTTTGAATGTTAAAGAATGATAAAACACTTTATTTACCTTGTATAGGAATATTTGTTGTTACCTCGATTGTAAAGCAGTTTCACAACAGGCTGTAAGTGGGAAAATTATAATGCCAGGAGATATTTAGCATTACAGATCGTCTAGTTTTTATGTGAACAATGAACATTTACTGTATTTGCATTGCAGGATAGACTCACCCTCACACAGCCTTGTATCAGTCTCTCCTCCTCTTTAGGAGATGTTATGAATGGAATAACACACAGAGCCTTTTCTTTATTATCCTACAAACAAACAAGCAAGAAAATAAGAACATATATAAAATAAACATGGATCAATAAACAAATAAATAAATCCCAAAAAGGCGGTCAAAAATATCTGGGTCACATTTCAACCAATAAATAAAAGAATTACTTTTTGCTTAATGTATAGTACTTAAAAAAAATACATATATTACTTTGTTTTACACATTACAAGCAACATTATGACCCATTATGGTTTACAAAGCGAACGTACAAAGACTAAGTCAAACGGCCTTTACAAAAAAATAAGGTAAAACAATGATGTCAGACGATTTTGAAGTTGGAGGAGAAAATTAGATTACCGTGGTGCTTCCGCTTGACGTGTAACCTTTCCAATGTGATTATAATGTGTGGCGCATCGCAGAGCAGTGCAAGGCGGGCATTTGTGGGTAAAAAGTATATATATATATATATATATATATAAATAATGACAAATTGTTTTGCTACATAAGACCCTTATTCTATTCCTCGGCTGGGATCATGTAGAGCCCTTTGAAGCTGCTTTGAAACTGCATTTGGATCTTAAAACTGTTGGTAGCTGTTGAAGTCCACTACATAGAGAAAAATTCTGGAATTTTTTTCCTCAAAAAAAACTCTTTTCAACTAAAGAAAGAAAGACAAACATCTTGGGGGTGAGTAAATTGTCAGGAAATTTTAATTCTGAAGTGAACTAATCCTTTAATCTGTCCCAATTTTTTTTTTTTTAATCGTATAAATATCACATTTCTTTTTACAGTTTTCATGAGAATCACATAAAAGTAAGAACACACACAAGTGAGTGCACAATTTATTTTAAAGTCTATTCCCTTCATAAGTCTTAACCAACCTGTAGGGCCCTCTGGCACAAATCTATCAGGCCCTGGATCAGGTAATATTTGGCTTCTGCTAGGAGCTCCATGATACCCTGTCTGCTCTTGGGCAAGGTCACAAATCCATCACGGAGATAGCAGAGAATCGAACCGAAGTGTTTCCCACAGCGATCTATTAGGATCCAACCTAAAGACGAAAATAACAGAAAATTCACTTTAACAACATCAGCACTGTGAATCAAGGCTAAAGAGGTCTTATCTCGGCAATGTCTAACTACATTAAACTTGCCTTCCTTATCGGTGAGGACCTCCATTTTGCCGCTAAACATGGATCTCAGTAGGGTGTCATGTCGTGTGAGCACGTGCAGTGTGGAATAGTAAAGATTTCCACCAACATTGAGCTGCACATACTTGTTGCCGGTGACGCCACGGTAGGTGCAAGTGTTAGTCTTAGGGCAGGGCAAAGAAGAGACTGACACAATGGGCCCGGTTTGCGGTTGAAGCTGGTGCAGGCAGCTCTCTCCTGACATGTCCCGCTGTAGGTAGATAACCACCCTGCACACGATGGGTCTGATTTCTCCCGCCGTGGTGAATGCTGCTAGGCAGGCTGCTTGCGATGCCAAACCTACATGCTACACATCACCTAAAACAACATATATATATATATATCATTCATAATGAATCAATCTATACAAGTGCTGGTCATATAAGTAGAATAACATCAAAAAGTTGATTTATTTCACTAATTCCATTCAAAAAGTGAAACTTGTATATTATATTCATTCATTACACACAGACTGATACATTTCAAATGTTTATTTCTTTTAATTTTGATGATTATAATGGATAACTAAGAAAAAAAAATTCAGTATCTCAGAAAATTAGAATATTACTTAAGACCAATACAAAGAAAGGATTTTTAGAAATCTTGGCCAACTGAAAAGTATGAACATGTACAGCACTCAATACTTAGTTGGGGCTACTTTTGCCTGAATTACTGCAGCAATGCGGCATGGCATGGAGTCGATCAGTCTGTGGCACTGCTCAGGTGTTATGAGACCCCGGGTTGCTCTGATAGTGGCCTTCAGCATTGTTGGGTCTGGCATAATCGCATCTTCCTCTTCATAATACCCAAATAGATTTTCTATGCGGTTAAGGTCAGGCAAGTTTGCTGGCCAATTAAGAACAGGGATACCATGGTCCTTAAACCAGGTACTTCTCATCAGAAAACATAACTTTGGACCACTCGGCAGCAGTCCAGTTCTTTTTGTCTTTAGCCCAGGCGAGACACTTCTGACGCTGTCTGTTGTTCCAGAGTGGCTTGACCCAAGGAATGTGACAGCTGAAACTCATGTCTTGCATACATCTGTGCGTAGTGGTTCTTGAAGCACTGACTCCAGCTGCAGTCCACTCTTTGTGAATCTCCCACATTTTTGAATGGGTTTTGTTTCACAATCCTCTCCAGGCTGTGGTTATCCCTATTGCTTGTACACTTTTTTTCTACCATATCTTTTCCTTCCCTTCACTTCTCTATTAATGTGCTTGGACACAGAGCTCTGTGAACAGCCAGCCTCTTTTGCAATGACCTTTTGTGTCTTGCCCTCCTTGTGCAAGGTGTCAATGATCGTCTTTTGGACAACTGTCACGTCAGCCATCTTCCCCATGATTGTGTAGCCTACAGAACTAGACTGAGAGACCATTTAAAGGCCTTTGCAGGTGTTTTGAGTTAATCAGCTGATTAGAGTGTGGCACCAGGTGTCTTCAATATTGAACCTTTTCACAATATTCTAATTTTCTGAGATTCTGAATTTGGGATTTTCCTTAATTGTCAGTTATAATCATCAAAATGAAAAGAAATAAACATTTGAAATGTATCAGTCTGTGTGTAATGAATGATGTATAAGTTTCACTTTTTGAATGGAATTAGTGAAATAAACTTTTTGATGACATTCTAATTATATGACCAGCACCTGTATAGTGCATCCCGAGTATTCACAGTGATTCACTTTTTCTAGATTTTGTTGTTAACGCATTATTCCAAAAGGGATTCAATTTATTATTTTCCTCAAATTTCTACAAATAAAACCCCATAATGACAATGTGAAAGAAGTTTGTTTGAAATCTTTGCAAATTTATTAAAAATAAAAAACAAAAATAATCACTTGTACATAAGTCTTCACAGCCTTTGCCATATCACACAAAATTGAGTTCAGGTGCATTTTGTTTCCACTGATTATCCTTGAGATGTTTCTACAACTTGATTGGAGTCCACCTATGGTAAATTCAGCTGATTGGACATGATTTGGAAAGGCACACACCTGTTTCTATAAGGTACCAGAGTTAATAGAGCATGTCAGAGCACAAGCCAAGCCATGAAGTCCAAAGGATTGTCTGTAGACCTCTGAGACAGGATTGAATTGAGACACAGATCTGGGAAAGGGTACAGAAAAATTTCTGCAGCATTGAAGGTCCCAAGGAGCACAGTGGCCTCCATCTGTAAATGGAAGTTTGGAACCACTCCGACTTTCTAGAGTGGGCTGCCCGGGCAAACTGAGCAAAGAGAAAGGTCTTCGTCAGGGAGGTGACCAAAAACCTAATGGTCACTCTAACAGAACTCTGGCGTTTCACTGTGGAGAGAGGAGAACTGTAGAATGGCCTGTATGGTAGAATGGCCAGACCTCCAGTAAAAGGCACGTCAGCCCGCCTGGAGTTCGCCAAAAGGCTTCTGAAGGACTCTCAGACCATGAGAAACAAAGATTGAACTCTTTGGCCTATTTAAAAAAGCATCACATCTGGAAGAACCCAGGCACCGCTCATCACCTGACCAATACCATCCCTACAGTGAAGCATGGTGGTGGCAGCATCATGCTGTGGGGATGTTTTTCAGCAGCAGGAACTTGGAGACTAGTCAGGATCGAGGGAAAGATGAATGCAGCAATGTAGAGACATCCTGAATGATGAAAAACCTGCTCTAGACCTCAGACTGGGGCGACGGCTCATCTTCCAGCAAGACAACGACCCTAAGCACACAGCCAAGATAATAAGAGTGTCTATGGGACAACTCCGTGAATGTCTTTGAGTGGCCCAGCCAGAGCCGAGACAATCTGAAAATGGCTGTGCACATTCAACCTGATGGAGCTTGAGAGGTCCTGCAAAGAAGAATGGGAGAGAGTGGCCAAAAATAGGTGTGCCAAGCTTGTAGCATCACACTCCAAGACTTGAGGTTGTAATTGGTGCTTCAACAAAGTATTGAGCAAAGGCTCTGAACACTTCAGTATTTTTTTGTTTGTTTTTTTATATATAAATCACGTTGTCATTATGGAGTATTGCTTGTAGAATTGAGGGAAATAATGAATTTAATCCCCTTTGGAATAAGGCTGTAACACAAAATGTGGAAAAAGTGAAGCACTGGGAAAACTTTCTGGATGCAAATATTTGTGTATTTATAAATCTTTTACTCTCACACACGTACTCTCTCATATATATATATATATATATATATATATATATATATATATATATATATATATATATATATATATATATATATATATATATATATATATGTGTGTGTGCGTGTATGTATACTTGTTTACAAACTCGCAACGCTTCCTAAAAAAAGTGTTTGCTTCGTTTAATCTAGCAATGAACACCTTTTTCTTTTAGTTAAGTTTAATGTTAAGATCAAATTAATTTCGTTAGTTTAATTATAAACACTGAAATGTTAAGGCAAGTTTGCCATGAAACTTTTTCAAGCCAGAAAACTCACCCAGTCTCCTGCAGTAACTCGTGGGCGTTAAACTGAACCCGTAGACTTGGTTAGTTCGACCGTGTTACTTCGACCATATCTTATAAGAAAAAAGCAAACGGGTCTATCTGATGATTCAGAAAATGAAGGCACTTTTTACTTCCACCTTCAGTAGTAATACAACACAGTTTGTTTTTCTTCTTCTTCTTTGAAAGAACAACAGCAACAGGTCGAACCGTGATAAGGATCTACTGCCACCCATTGGCTAGTGCAGGGATTGTCACCTTTCTCGGTCATTTTAATTGTACAATCTAATCTTTCATAATAACATTTACATGCAATATAATGTCAATGACGTTTTTCTGTCAACTACCCTACCTTTATATCAATTTCTATGAACGGACGTCATGTTCAATCAATTCAAACAATCAATTTAAACGATTAACTAACATTGACTTAATGGTTTTGCTTTTCATTTAAAAAAAAAAATACATATAATCTTCGTATTTTCAGTCGTGTCTTTAATACCATATTTTATTCTAATATTCACAAGTTGGGTAATGAAGTACTTTTATTTTGAAAAGTATTCATTTCACTGTGAATGTTCTAGATTTGTGGAAATATGAAATGTTTATTCTATAATTATTCTAAGACATCTGCCTGTCAGCCAATATACAGTATCTGTTTTATTAAATAATCAGGGATTGCATTTAACTACGCTCTTTATAGTTTGTGGGAACTTTTAGCCGCTTTTGACGGCGACAGTGTCGACATTCTAAGAACCGCCTTCGTGGTGCAGTTCAGAGCTTCGATTGGCCCTCTCTGCCTGCCAATCACAACAGACATAACCAATCAAAATCGTTTGTCCTTTCCACTCGCTCTCCGGGTACTAGCTGCATCATATTCAAGATGTCGGCGGTGTCTATGTATCCCATGTGTGTCCGGGCTAGCCGGGGCCTCCTCCGACTGAGGCAGGGGGCCAACAGCTCCGCAGCACCTGGGGTGCTGGATGTTGTCCGGTCACTCTCCGCTGACACATCTAGTACTAGTGCCACAGGTGGACTGGCCCAGGCAATACTGCAAGAAAGGCTGCAGCAGCAGAAAAGCCAGGTGAGCGCTATGACCGCCTGACATTCCCACATGACAGGGTATCAGACAGCCAATTATTGGTTTTTGGGAAAATATTAACAGTCTTACATGTTAGTACAGAGGTGTTGAGTATGTCGATGCACAAACGACCTTAAATTATCCAATACTTTGGTCTAGTTAGTAAAGGTTGACAAGTGGTGGTTTGAATGAAGTGTTATGATAGAGGAATGACATTGGTTACATGATCACATCATCAGTAGAAAATAGAAGTAAATGCATGCTATGACCCTTTGTCTTAAATATGTAGCATTATAAATGGTTATAAAGGACTATAAGAAGGGCAAGATTATACATATGCTAATTATATGAAGATACTGAGTTTCTCTAAAGCCTAACAGATTAATTAATAAGAAGACAAAATGTAGGAAAATACCTATTATTTTATTTTGCGACTCAAAAAACGAAGATGAAATTCTGAGAGCTTGTAACGTATATCAATGAGATTTGCAACACGGACAACTTTGATAAAGTGTAAATCAATATTAGTTGTATCTGCCAGTTATATGTTTCAGTGAAATGATATTTAAATGACTAGTTTTATGACCAAAGCTCTGTAATTGTTGTTTTGAGGGCCAAAACGTATTACAATACAATACAGTGATGACTGAGTGAATAAACGTTCCTTAAAAGTCTGTTGTCATATTTCATACATGCATTATAACATATTTTTTCTAAAGTAAATATTCATCTTGAAATATGTCTATCAACATATTAAAAGTTATCCTTACGTTTATTTTCTAAAAATCACTAAAGATTTTAAAGCAAAAAGACATGTAGTAGATTGTGCAACAGCTTTTTGTTCAAAGTTTTGATCTTTTTAATAATTTAGTAGCGTTAGAAAATCTTGATCCAAATATGATACCGGTTAAACCTAAATTTTTCATTACGCATAATGTTATTTGCTCAAATTGCCTTTTGAGTGTAGTTTAAGATGACATTTGAATGACTTTCGCATTGGAGCTGTATCATGCAAGGTCAGGAATCCTCTTTTGACTGTTGAGTACAGCTGAGGGCTGAACGTCTGTCAAAGGACAATGGTTTCATTGAGCGACAGCTCCTGAGAATGTTCGGAAAAATGTAATTGGTGCATATTACAGAAATGATTAAAACTGGCTGCTGTGTAATGTTCTAGGTTTAAGACTTGCCATTCTTTTTGAGAAATTGACCTGAATGGTTTGTAATTTACGCCGTTGTAAATTGGATGCTTTTGACACATCATTTACAGGACCAGCCTCCTCCAGAGGGTGATGACCCTGCTCACAAGAAAGACGAACAGGGTGAGGACAAGAAACAGAAAGAGAACACTGCATACGCTAAGAAGATGGTACTTCGGTTAGCGGGAATTATGGGAGTTGGAAGCACAGTCGGCATCGTATACATATTCGGTGAGTTTGGCTGTTGCTTTCTTATGCCAAGGGTGGTCACCAACGGATTGGAGTGTTACAAGCCTGACGATTTTCTTTCAACATTGTTAGATTATTCAAAATAATTTTGACTTGAATTTAAATGGCATGGTTGGATTATTGGGTATTATGATATTTGGATTATTCTGGATCATCATGGAGACTTTGGGATGACATTGTTCCTATATTTTAAATGAAAAATCATCACATGTATTTAATGGGCTAATGCTTTTTGTATTGGAAGTTTAAGTTGTGGTAATGGCAACTTTATTAGGCTTGCATATTTATACGCATTTGTACTTGATTTTTACAATTTGTCTTTTTTTTGCATAAAAGTTTAGTAATTTATTATCTTTGTTGAGATAAAAAAAAATGATGAATGAATCGTAAGTGGATAAAATTGTATATGTAAAACATTAGACATTTTATTTATTAATGTAAATGATGATTTCCGATATTTTCAAAAAAGTCTAATATGTATCATAAAAGACTAAGATACATTTCTAATATCTTTTAAAAATAATAATTTTTAATTTTATTTTAATGTTTTTTTTTTTTTGCTTGCATAAACTCTCAAAGGTTTGAAATCATGACTACAATTGTGTTTCTGGTCTTTAGGTAGCAATTCTGTGGATGAACAAGGAAATAAGGTAAGCACGAACTCACAAAATCAGCTTTAGAGTTATTTTATTTTGGCTTTTGTTAGTATTAAGGAGTTTGACAAGAAATCAATAAGTGGTGTTTTGACGTCACCCATACATTTTCTATACATGTTATAATGAGCTATGAATTTCACCACCTCCTCAAGAAAGATAAAAAAGTTAATATCAGATTAGTTGAATAGATTTAGTTAGCACTCTAAAAGTATCTTAATGGTGATAATGACATGACCTTTCCTAGCTGTCCATCTTTTCCCTTCATTTTTTCTAATATGGTAATTTTAACAAGCTCTAAAGCTGCACTGTTTTCCCATGGCACACTTTCTCACCTGCACACCCCCACCAGTCTCTTCTCTTTTTTTTCAAACTACAAACGCCTCTGGCTCTCAGACAGTTCAATCAGGTATCGGTGTGGAGATTTTCGCTCCGTAGGGCACACTTCTCATAGTGCTGTGAATTTCTTTTATTCAGCGAGCAGATTTCTAGCACCTCTCGAGGTGGCCCGCTTCAAACGACTCGTTTTACAAAGCCAGTGTCGTAGAAGACTCTGTGAAATGTGTTTTGCTTGTTGGTGTTGCATTTGATACCTCTCTCCACTGTGCTACTGAAATTGGAGATTGACTTTGATGTTGTGACGAGGACAATATTTTGAATTCGATGCACCTCTTGCATTTAGCATGTAATGCACAGAACAGGTTCTTACAATAAATTTAGTGTCATAGTGAACTATCATTATGTGAATGATTGCGATGTCTTCACCCTGAAATGAAAATTCTCTCATCAGTCATGTCGTTTCAATCTTCTATTTCTTCTGTGAAACACAAAAGGAGATTTTGGGTGAACTAATTTTTTAAGGTGTTAAAGGCTTTTGTATGAGCATTAATGCTTGTTTGGCTTCTAAAAGATCAAATTAGCAAGGTTACTTCAAGCCACCCACTGTTTCTCACCTTCAAAGGGGCACACTTCACAAGTAGATGTCAAATGCACCTAGCCTGGAGGCATGTGCCTGAGGTGTGGATTAAGGAAGGTGGTCACTTTAAAGAGCACACCTCCACCTTTGTTAGACATCCTGTTTTGTTACCTGCTTAATTAGAGCCCACTTGTAAGGGCACACTTCACAGGTCAGTGTGACGTCACAGGAGTTCAGAGGGCCGTCGGTGCCTGATTGCACACCTCATCCGTTAGATTGGATGGCTTTTACTGTTCTCAGTTCTTGTGATCTTATTGTGAGCACGAGACCTTCGTCCTGTTCCCGTACTGTAAATTTTTCTCCGTCTCAGGGACTGGCTTTTTGGTCTCGCACGCTTCTTCTGTCTTCTGCCCTTATTGTAAATCAGTAAAAGAACAATAGTGATAAACGTGTATTGCAGAGACGATTGTACATTTATATACACCAAAATGTTAGTCGTAAGTCTCCTGTGTTCACCAAGGCTGCATTTATTTGATCAAAACTACTAGGGGTGGGCAATATGAAAAAAAGTTTATTTCACTATATTATATATATATATATATATATATATATATATATATATATATATATATACACACATTATTTTTCATAGTTTGATTTTGATTTTATTTTTGTGATTAAAAATAAGAATAAAGCGAATTACAATTACAAAAAATAGGACAAATACAATTGAACAAAGGATTTAAATTAACTTGAGTTTAATTAAAGTAAAATTAAAGTTTTATTTCTATTGTTGTTATTATATATATTAGAAAATTAAAATTTATTTAACATGTAGTAAGAAATACTACTGAACACACTGCCCAGCCCTAAAAAATACAGTAGAAACTAATATTTTGAGATATTACTACTTAAAATAACTTTTATGTTTTCCATTTTATTTTAAAATGTTTTTTTCTGTGATGGTAACGCTGAATTTTAGCATCATTACTCCAGTGTTCAGTGTCACATGATCCTTCAGAAATAATTCTATTATGCTGATTTGGTGCTCTGGAAATATTTATTATTATCAATGTTTAAATAAATTGTGCTGCTTGATATTTTTATGAAACTGCATTTTTTTTAGTATTCTTTGAATAGAAAGTTCAAAAGAACAGCATTTATTTACAAAATAATTATTTTGTAATATTATAAAAATCTTTACTGTCATTTTAATGCATCTTTGCTTAATAAAAGTATTAATTTTATTTAAATTATTTCTGACCCCAAATGATCTATTGTGTATGTTTTTTATATATATAATTATTTGCCTTAGTTTGATAATTATTTCTGATAAGACATAAAACACAAAATATCTTTTTTAAAATGGTTTACACAAAATGGACTATAAAATTGTTTTGCATTGACGAATTATGAGCAACATAACAGTAACCTAAATTTAGTGCTGATATTATTTGGTAAAACTTTAAATAAGATTGAATTTGTTATCATTGGTTAATGCATTATCATGAACTAATTCTAAATAGCTTTTCTTTCTCAGCATTTATTAATCTAGTTTAATTTCAGTTTATATACTTTTGTTCATGTTCCTTGAACATAATTAGTGTTAATTTATAGCATTTATTTTAAGATTTTTAAAAAGTATATGCAGTTTAACATTTATTAATATAGGTTGTTAATGTTAATTAATGCTGTGAAAGCAGTTTTCATTGTTAGTTCATGATACCCGATGCATTAATAAACAAGTCCAAATTAAACACTTCATTGTTGATAATTTAAACAAAAAAAAGACCAGACCAAAATGTCAACCTGTTTTTGGATTGCAAGGATTGGGTCACTTTCAAATGAAAATTACCCCAAGCTTTACTCACACTCAAGCCATCCTAGGTGTATTTGACTTTCTTCTTTCTAATGAACACAATCGGAGATATAATAATAAATATTCTGATGCATTCAAATTTTATAATGGCAGTGAGCGATACCAACGGGTATGAGCTGGAGAAAGTGCATCCATCCACATACATCCATCATAAACCTACTACACAGGTTAATTAAGGCCTTCCGAAGCGAAGCAATGCGTTTGTGTATTTAAAAAAAACAACAACAAAAAAACAAGTTATCTTTTAACAAGTTATGAAGTAAAATGTATAGCTTCAACCAGACCAAGTTCTGAATTGAACTTAAGAAAAAAATGGAACTTCCATCACATCAGTAAGCTTTATCCGTAAGTTGAGTAGGGAAGGCGTAACATTTTTGAACGGCAAGACTTTTACGCTTTCTTTGTAAGTCTGGCGGAACTTGTTAAATATGGATTTTTTTTTTTTTTTTTTTACACCAAAGCATCGTTTCGCATCAAAAGCCCTTTACTAACCCCTGGAGTGTGGAGTACGTTTATGATGGATGGATGGATGCTTATACTGATTGGTATCGCTCCCTGTCGATACATCAAGATATTCATTTATATAACTCCGATTGTGTTCATCAGAAAGAAGAATGTTATATACACCTAAGTTGGCTTGAGGGTGAGTAAAGCTTGGGGTAGTTTTCATTAGAAAATGAACTAATCCTTGAACTTAAAAATTTTTAAAATATGTATTTCTTTGGCGAACTTAAAGTAGGATTCAATTTCATTGTCACGAGGACTATAATTTTGCACCATATCTAGTTGAGACTGCTGTGATGTTTAAAATCTTCTACCTATATTCAGTAAAATTAAGCTATACCTAAAAATGCATGAATGTCACTTCATTAGTTACAAAATACCTAGTGACGTTTGTTAAGAAGAAAGTTCGACTATGCCATGGTAGTATATAAATTCAATAGTTTGCTTTCTGTAAAGTAGATTGGTTAAAGGATCAAAGAATATTAAAGGTAATTACTTCTATTATTTAAATTACATTTGTAGACTCCACATTTTTAGGTGTTCATTTTCAGACCTCTTTGGTTTAGTGTCCTCTGCACAGACACACTTCTCACAGGTGTCACCGCTTTGTTTCTGTGCTCTATAAACCACACACTTTAAAGTGTGGCATGTGCAGGACTTAGGTGTGCGCATGGGAAAATCTTGTTCGCTAGTGCTCTCCTAGTCTGCTTCCTTCACTTTTTTCAAAGGGCACACTTTAACATATGTTTGCAACCACATAGGAGACAAATGTGAAGTGTGCCAGATCTTTTCTTGCAAAGATTGTCACCTCTGCACATTGGATGTCAATTAGGTGACAGTGTGGGACTGGGAACCAGGCTCTCTTCCCATGCACAGGCTTTTTTTTCTTTTCTTTTTTTCTTTTTTTTTTGAGGGATTTTTGTATTATTGATTTGTTCTTTGAGAGGTTGTCACTGTTTTGATCAAAATCCATTTAGGCCGAAACCAAAAGTAGTTCCGCCGGTCCTGTTCATATGATTCTGACATCAGCTGTCGTTTTAATATAGTACGGTAGTTTCCAGCCTCGTCGAAAGTTTTAAATAATCAATCTTTTTAAAGGGATAGTTCACCCAAAAATCTCCAATGATTTACTCGCACTCAAGCCGTCCTAGTTGTATATGACTGTCTTCTTTCAGATGAACACAGTCGGAGTATGTTATATTAAATAACATTCTTCTTCTATAATGGTAGTGAAGGGGCCGTGAGGTTTTGAAGCCCAAAAAAGTGCGTCCATCCATCATAAAAGTAATCCATACGCCTCCAGGGAGTTAATAAATGCCTTCTGAAGCAAAGCGATTGGGTGTTTGTTAGAGAAATCTATATTTTTCTTACAAAATGGGGGCACACTTCTCAGCACACAAGCGTCAGTTGGATTAAAACTAAATCATATATGCAAGTAAAAACATTAACTGTTACATGATTTATGTATGAGTGGTTCCCTGTGCTATTACAGCAAAACATCATGTGATTACTCTGCCGCTGCAAAGGAGCAGCTCTACAATTTTAATGTAGATAAATAAAAATAAAATGCATTTATTTACTTTAAATAAAAACAGTGGAAGTAACAGAAGCTTGTACAATACATTTTTACAGGCATAATTAAACATGAAAATAATCTGTTTGCTAAATGAATTAAGCCAACTAATATGATTCATATTCTTTTGGTTTCTCTAATCAGTATTTTTATTTTTTTTTTTAAATTACAGTTGCAATCACTCGGTAATCTGCGCGTACCAAAACTAAGATTATCGATTACTCATTCTGGAAAAAGTGGTATCGGTGTATGCCTTGAGGTGTTTCCTCGGGAATGTTTCTACCTCAAAGCTTGAGTTCCTGTAGGCTGTGGATCACTTTGAATAGGCACACTTCGCAGGCAGTTAAGATGTCATGAGACTTGTGAATGGAGTGTGCCAGGCCTTTCAAGGGTGAGTCACGCGTCTCATGCGCAAGACACCGGCGAGACTTCACTCATTAGCCTTCTCGACAGAAGGTCTTGTCACCCTGCCAATGTTTTCGCACCTCAGTCATTTAGTTGTTGAAAGGTCTCAAAAGAACATTCGACCAGTTTAACCTGTAATGGTAAAGTGTTTGGGAAATGCCCACTGCAATTGCATTGTTTGTCATCACCCACTGTTTCACATTTTACTTGATTTATATGTTTACAAAATAAGTGCTCGGCAAGCAGGAACAAATTTTCCACAACAGTTTAGCCCAAGGACTATTTTGAAAGGAGGAACCTTCACCAAAGCCATAACCTTCAAGCTGACTGTTTATCCTCATTTGTCATGTGAATTAAACCTTTGAATAATTTCCTACAGAAACAAGAAGGACACACTTAGCACGATGTGGTAATGTTTGTTGCCCACACTTCTTTGCTATAATGACCCTTTTAGCTCTCTTGCCTTTTGGACAGGGCACACTTCACATGTAGTTAAGGCCTTTTTGGAGATATAAGTGGAGTGTGCCAGGCTTGTGGGTGCCATTTTTCACAACCCAAGGTCTTAATTGAAGGGCACTTAAGGGAAGTGACAGCGCGAGACCAAAGGCCGAATCCTCTTCTCATAGAACTAAACTGAATCTTGATTGGTGCATATAATGGCTCCAGTGGCTGTTGGAATTTGTTTTTGTGTTTCAGCATGTGCAGCATTTCCTGCAAGGATCTCAACTCAAATATATTTCAGTGCTGAAAAGAAATATGAACAATTTCACATGCATTACTGTTCAGAAGTTTATGGTCTATGGGATTTTATTTTAAAAAACAAACTTGTGATTATTGTGAAATGTTATTACAATTTAAAATGACTGTTTTGAATATATTTTAAAATTTCATTTACTTCTCTGATGACAAAGCTGAATTTTCTGCATCATTACTTCAGTTTTCAGTTGTCAAATGATCCTTCACAAATCATTCTGGTTGGATTTTCTGACCAAGAAATATTGGTTGCACTTTACTTGAAGGGGTGTGCATAAGACTGTCATGACACCTTCATAAACGTGTCATGACTATGAAGGAGGGTTTATGACAACAGACATGAAGTGTCATTCGCTCAATTATGTCACTTCTAATGCAAAGATGACATTGTTTGAGATGTCATTGTTATGACAACTTGACATAAACCAAAACATCATAACCTGTCGTACATCTGTCATAAACATGACATACAGATTAATTCTAAAACTTAAACTTCTTTTGGGTTTTTTACTTTTATGGGTTAACATTACATTAAACTGTCATTTGGTTGGTTTTGACACGGGCTGTCATGAGACCATTATAACCGTCATGAATATCTTTCTGACCACTTTGAATTTCTGACCAAATTGAATTTGTCATTAAAATGTCATTAAGTTTTAATATTCTGTCAAGTTATTTTATAACAGTGTCATGAATATTTTTCATTTCATAATTTCTTTAAGTAACGCTGTAGTTTAGGTCAAGAAAAATATTCATAACGCTGTTATATGTTTTGGTTTATGTCAAGTTCATCATAAAGACATCTCAAACAATGTCGTCTTTGCATTGAAAGTGACATAATTGAGCGAATGACACTTCGTGTCTGTTGTCATAAACCCTCCTTCATTTTTGTGACGTGTCATGCCACAATTCTGAAGGTGTCATGTCAGTCTTATGCACACCCCTTCAAGTAAAGTTTTACACAAATATTTCTTAGCACTGAAAACAGTTGTGCTGCTTCATATGTTTTTGGAAACCATGATACTATATAATATATATATATATATATATTATGTATATACATTTTTTTAGGATTCTGTTGAAAAGAACAGCATTTATTTTACATTTGTTTTAAAACATTGCCATTTTGAACAATTGAATGTGTTCTTGCTGAATAAACATGTTAATTTCTTTAAAAAATTAAAATAATTTTTGACAACAGTCTTTTGAACGGCTCATGGAATACTAATTTATGCTGAACAGCGGTGTGTTTGTGGGGAGATAAGAATACAGCGTAGTTACAGATCTTTCATCTTCAGTGGTTGGGGTTACTTTTATGATAATAAATATTTATAGTTCAATCAAAACGAATAGATTCAATCGGTTGTGCTTTTGCTTGCTTACTCATTTGGCATTGGCAAGTTGGCAAAACTTGCATATGCTGCCCAGAGCCCCATGTGTTATTTCTATATAGTTTATCCAGTGCTGTTTTAAAACGGTATGGCTAAATTAATATAAATGACAATCTCTCATTTTATTATCTCTTTGCAATCAGTGGCTGAAACGAGGGATAATTGGCCATCATGTCCTTGCAAAGTCGTATGATTTTCTTCAGTGGAACACAAAAGAAGATATTCTGAAGCATATTGAGAACTAATAGTTTGTAACAAACAACACTGAGACATTTCTCCAAATATTTCTTTGTTTTACAGAAAAATTGAAGTCTTACAGGTTTAGAACGATATGGTGTGCAAATGATGACAGAATTTTCAATTTTGGGTGAACCATCCCTTTAACAAATGGGCTAAATCAAGTGGTGTTCCTCGTTTTCTTCAAATCTGACAGAGTGCAACAATGTAGTTCACAAGCAGGAGGCAGATTATGTTCTTCATTCTCAACAAGGTGTTGAAGTTTTACTCGAAGGGATAGATCACCCAAAAATGAAAATTCTGTCATCATTTTCCCTCTTCCATAGTATTTCTTTCTTTCTTTGGAAGTTGATGGCGTTACAAACTGAGGGTGAATATTTGACGGAATTTTCCTTTTTGGGTGAACTATCCCTTTATTTTTATCATTTATTTTATACTGCCTGTTTTCACTTAACATTTATAATTGAGTGACTTGACTTGTCTGTGATGAACCAGAAAATTGGAGCTTGAGTCTTTAATTTCCCACTTCAGCCCAAAATAGCTTTTAGCCCTTTGTTTCTGCACCACTGTCTGTATGTTGTTTTGTCCAGTGGAGGGCGCCAGAGCAATTCTATTACAATGATTGCAGAAGGTGAATGACACTGGTTGTAAAAAGGCCTTGTCTTGAGAAAGGTCCCACCAGGCAGCATGTGGTGTTCCTGGATCCCAAGTGTGGCTGAAAATGCTGACAGATGCAGCTGAACATTCATTGGTTTAGTGGACATTGGTGGACTAGAGTAAAAATAATATATAACATAAATCATATATTTAATTTCTTTTACAGTAATATCTAATTTTATTATGCCTATAGGTGTTTTAGCTGTGTCTGTTCTAAATGATGTGCCTAGTTAAATATTAGATCTTCTACCTGGAAGAGGATGCTGTGGTCAACACAATATGACAACCCTAAACTCTTCTTATGTGTCATTAAATGCTTGGGTCTTGAATATTTTATTTTTATGAATTTTAGGAATGAACCGAGTTCACACCAAGAACGATAACTATATTAGTGTCTACACTAACACAATATCATTCTCTTTATTCAATGCATGCAATTATGTAATTTTCCACTTTAGTGCTCGAGCGCTTTAAAGCAGGATGGATTCTGATTGGCTGCCAATGTTTTTATTGTTCCTCCGCGGTGGACAAAAATTCTGAAAGTGATTCCAACAATATCGTTCCTCTGTGCCGTTACTATCTTTATTGTTATTCCTAGGAAAAGTATAAGGAAATGTTTTTTGATGTGTGTGTGTGTATTCATACATAAATTAAAAAAAAATCCTTATGGTTTTTTTGGAATTTCGGAAACATAAAAATTATATAATTTTTTTAATTGGTGTCATAAGGCTTCCATCCATTTAACCCTGTCAGTAGAAAAGACTCAAAGCAGTTGTTGTTTTTGCTGTTGTTGTTGTTTTTTTACCTTTTACTATTAATTTGCTGTGGGTGTCATGCTATTGTCTCTTTCTAGTTTGTATAAAGGCACTTCATTGAACTCTCCTCATACCTGCATGTAGTAACTTGATGTACCAGTATACATGAAAAACATGTCTAATATGTTAACTCTGTTTTGTTTTCTCTAGATTCCAGATGAGTTTGATAATGGTAAGTCCTCCCCTTATCTAAACACATGTAAGGCACTTCGATTTTGGAATGATTTGGATGCTGTTAAAGGTTTTTTTTTTTTTTTTTTTTAAATAAAAACCCTAAATTATCTATATAATAGCCTAAACTGGGGCCTGTTGTGGAGGGCATTTTATTCCTACATGCAGTAATCTAATGCCTTGCTTACAGAGGTTCACCTGACTGATAAGGCAGTTTAGTTTCACTTTGTGTTTAAAGGCAGTGAAAGCAAAGCTCAAGAGGAAGTTAACATTACAAAAAAAAAAAGTAGAGAATGCAATTATTTGTAGACCTTTGGTCTACAAGTGTGAAATGCTGTTATTCCCCATCCTTTCGAATGCAGAGTATTGTTTGTTCCCTTGAGCGGTCCTTTTTTAGCAGATGAGGACACTTCTGGTCTGCTTGTTGTGTGTTTGTTCACCTGTCAGGTTAGCAAGGCACATGATGGATTTCTGGTGCCATGCAGCACTCTTTACCCAGTGCCAGCGGGTGTCAACCCAGTTCACTGCCAAATGTTTCATGGGACTGAACCTCTGCGCATGACCCCTGCAAGCATCAATCTCTCACATACCCTGATTGGCCCTTAACTAGTGGCATGTGGTACATGTGCCAGTTCACATTGCCAATTGTTTCATTGCTTTCATTCATGCTGCAATGACTCTTAATTGTGGGTTGTTGATTTATGAGGCTGGTGCCTCTTTTTTTTTTCCGTCTGTTTTAAAGGGTTAGTTTACATAAAAAAATGGTAAATCATTCACCATTTTGTAACCTTTGTCTTTACAAAGCTGTATGACTTTCTTTCATCCGTGAAACATGCATTTAATATCATATGACATCATTTTTGTCATTTTGGAGCTTGAAACTCTGATCAAATGTTTGAGTTTTGTAAGATATATGAAAAGTCTCCTATGCTCATCAAGGCTGCATCAAAAATACCGTAAAATTGTGAAATATCACTAAAATTTAAAAGAACTGTTCTCTGTTTGATTATATTTTAAAATGTAATTTAAAAAAGCTCATTTTTAAAGCAGCCATTTGAAGCAGGAATGTAAATTTAAGATATCCCTGCTTAATAGAAGTAATTTCTTAAAAAAAAAAAAATCTACAACAACCTCAAACCTTTGAAAAGTAGAGTACATGCTTTAGAATTCGTCATTATTAATGATGACAAAATTTGATTCTATTTGTTTTTTTAGGCATATCGTTTCTTTAAGTTTGGCTTTCCTCCTTTCAATGAAATGGCTTGGTTTTTATGGTAGCTTTATGTGGTTTTCTGACTGACGTATTTATAGCACAATCAACTACAGATATGCTGTCTTCAGACCAGGCATTAGCATGAACATTAATAGAGTAAAGGTAGAGACGCCACGTAACAGCAGTAAAAGCTGTGCACCTGCGCTTTTCATTCACTGCTGATGTCAATTGAGATAACAGGCTGCTTTCGCTTGCTCTGTGCAATTGCTCGTCTCATCGTAATTACGTAATTAATTCCACACATTCCCTGAAGTGTCCTTCTCTCCCCCCTACCTCGATTTATTACCTCCGAGCCTGGAGCACTGCTGTCCAACACTAATGCTCTTATAGCTTTTAATGCCATAACGAAGGGCCATGATTACTTTAGGGACCGAGGTGAAACGCCCACTCCCTCAAGGGAGTGGAGAAGCAGGTTTTCTGCCTCCTGGGCCCATGATCACCCTCCCTAAAATAGCAGAAGGCCAGCGTGGGGACGAAGAGTGGACCCTCGATAAGAGGCGTGATTCCAAAAAACCTTTTCTGCCGTGCCAAGTGACGGCATTCAATGGAAGACGTATATATGCACGTCTTTCTCCAGCCCGACTCCTCGTCAAAAGCTGCATCACTCAATTTGTACTGGATGGCACCTGGCCAGTGCCGTAACTTATGGAGTCACATGAAATTGGTTGTTTTGAGATCGAGACTAAAAATAAATCATCTCTGTTTGTTTATAACCTTGGAAACTGCATGGTTTCATACTTGTGTTCCTGGTATAATTTTTGCAGTGAAATTTAATGTTATGTGTTATCTGTTATCTGAAATGACAAGTGTAGTCTTGTTTGAGGTGGCACAACGTGAATTCAAATGTCAAGGAACAGGAGTTCATTTACTTGAGCTTAAAAACCCAAAGATTTAATCTCCAACGATAGCAATAACAATAAGCTGGAAGTGAAAAGAGGAAGAGTTGTGTAACGTGCTCGGGTGTGAAAACCGAATTTTTGTTCAAGACATTGCACGGTTTTTTTCTGCATCTCAGAAACTTTAACTTGAGGAAAAACTTTTAAAAATGTTTGTAATCTTGAGGTCCGTTCACACCAAGAATGGTAACGCTAATGATAACTAAATAGCCTCCTCACCAAAACAGTTGTTTACTTCAGAAATCCTAATAATATGCTTATTTTCAGCTCAAGAATCATTTCTTTCTATTGTCAATGTTGATTACAGTAATACATTTAGACAGAATTTTTTGATGAACAAAGTTCGAAGAACAGCATTTGAAATGGAAATCTTTTGTATCATTATAAATGTTCTTACTGTCACTTTGGGTCAAGTTAATGCATCCTTGCTTTAATAAAAGTATCCATTTCTTATTTTTACTGACCCCAAACATTTGAGCTGAACATATTTTTTTTCGGAAATAAAGCTCCTTTGTAACAATATTTCTTGTGAAAAGCACTTTAAGAGAAACATTTTAAGTGTTCACAAAAAACTTTGTAATGTTAAAATATTTAATATTACACAGGATTATATGGGTCTATATGCATAACATATTTAGCCCTTTTAACATTCAAGGTAGGCCTTGATGATATTTTGATCAACCACTAATTGCAATTTTTTCAGTGTGAAGAAAAGAACTGAATTCAAGCGTCAAGTATGATCCAAAAACTTCCAGTAATATTGTAGGGCTATGGTTATAGGGAGTGATATGCTAGTTATTGGGTTAGATTTGTATTTTTTAGTGATTTTTTTTCTTACATGAACTTTGTGTTTAGAGAGCATAATGTACTCGAGCACAAAAAGCCTCCAATACTCAAAGCAAACAAACGGCGAGCTCTATATAGTCCAGGAAAACATTAGCACAGACCTGGTCCTCAGAATAGTTAGATCCCCATATGACCGCAACGAGAGAGGGGCTACACCTAAAGACCACTTGTCACAGCTGCAGAAAGGAGCGATTGACTGGAGGAAAAAAGCAAGAGGCTCCCAAAGAAAGGGATGGAAGAAAGGCAACTGAGTAATGGCCTTTGGCAAACTAGCGAAGCATATGCTAACCCAGTGCAGGATTAAAGGAGGCCTTTGTTGTGTCCAGAGGCCTAGCCATCGATCTTCCTCTCCCTCCCTCCTCGCCTGAGACTCAATGGACATCCCTCCAGAGAGCCACAGGCCCTCTGTGAAGCAACAATGGGACTCCTCGCCATTTACACTGACAAACAAGGTTAGCGCAAGAGACTCTTCAAAGTGCACCCAGTTGTTTCCCGCTTCTCTGGTGTCGTCTTGGATCAGTCTTGGTAACGGTTCTTGCAACCATTCATCCTTTCTATTGATCTTGGCCTTGTGGAGAAGGAAGGGCTTATGCCGGGACAGATGTGTGCCAGTTTGGATGGAGTTAAACAGACGACTGAGGTCGATGTGAATGGGATAAACTTTCTCTAAACATTCCTTTTAGAAAACACTAAAAGGAACAGTTCACTGACCCAACCATTCAAAGGTTTGGGGTCAGTACTTTTTTTTTTTTTTTCTCCTTCATTTTATTCCAAAAACTGGCTGTTATTTTTTTTTTTATTTACTGTGGAAGACAAAAAAGATGCAAAAATTATTTCCTGCTCCCAATTTTGATTTTATTTTGTGTACAATGTGCCACAAAGTCAGAAAAGTACCATAAATGTAGTCACGTGAATCATATATTTAGTTTTAAAGACTCCTAAGTAGATATAGTTGCTTTGTATGATGATTAACGTTACAATTTATTCACTACATTACAGTGATTCATAGATGTCATGTGCCATATTAGATTTGAGAGCTGCATAATGACATTTTTGTGGCATTTTCATTGAACAAATCTATCGTATGGCTTCAGAAGATTTGAGGTATTGTGCATGGGCCACTTTTACGGAGCAGCTATTCCTTGTTCAACAGGTGTTTTGTCTAACACAGCTATGTTTTCTTTAGTAATCCAGAACTTTTCAGAAACGATGCTGTGATGCTGATATCATGTATATGGGACCTACTAACACCACCACTGTCTGTCTTCATCATAAGAATGATGAGGAGACGTCCATCTCGTCTCACTCATTGGCCTCAAGGGAAAGCTTATTCCATTGGAGCCTGCCAACAGGCACATGCTCCTTCAAAGAGCGCAAACACTCCCCCTCCAAACCAATCCAACAGGAGAAAAGGAGGGATAGGGCTCAAGCGGCCAGAGGAGAGGGTGTTTAAGTAGTTTGCATTGTCCCTCCCCCAATCAGCCTCCTCCCTCGTGCCCTGATGTTGTTGATGGGGCCCCTTGGCGGGCTGGCTGCCTTAACAGACGCACAGCGAGCCAGGCAGGAGGCGCATGGAACCTGTGTGCCGCCACTTTATCTGTCCTTTCTGCTGCTTGAGGTGGCATATGGCATGTGGCGATTGGAGGGAACTAAAGACATGAAAATGGGGCTAATCACTTTAGTTTGAATGATGTGGGGATATCATATAGTTTCTTGAAGTGACCATTATTATTTGACGTGGTGACATGGCTGTTATCAGTAAGCCCCAAACCATTTAAAATGACTTCAGTTTTCGTCCAAAAATTAAAGTTATCCCATTATTCACTTACCCTCAAGTCATTCGAGGTGTATATGACTGTCTTCTCTTCTTCTAAAAAATATCTTGACTCTTCCAAGTCCAAAAAAGTGCATCCGTCCATCATAAAAGATATTCATATGGCTCCAGGTGATTAATGAAGGCCTTGTTAAGTGAAGCGATGGGTTTTTGTAAGAAAAATGTCTAGATTTAAAACTTTATTATCTTAAATAACTAGCTTCCAGCAGACTTTACTGCGAAAGAGTCACCTCTGACCTGGCTCATGGCGCAATGACAAACGTGGAAGCACAGAGGATAAAGCGAAAACAAAACATCGGTCACAAATTACAATTTTAAAAGAAGAACTTTAAGAGAAATATTGGAGGATTTCAATATAAGAGAAGAGGAGCTTGAGTTTGTTTCCTAGACCTGTTTGTTTGAACCGCAAGAGGCGTCAAAGCTTACTCTACTTAGTTTTTTGGCGCAAGTCAGCTTGCACAGTATGCATACGTTCGTCAACTAGAAGCTAGCCATTTTAGCTTATAAAGTTTTACAAAAACCCATCGCTTTGCTTCAGAAGGCATTCATTAACCCCTTGGAGCCGTATAGATTACTTTTATGGTGGATGGATCAATTTTTTTTTACCTCAAAATCAGGAGTGCCATTCACTACCATTATAAAGCTTGGAAGAGACAGTATAATTTTGTAATATAACTCTGTGTTCGTCTGAAAGAAGATATTCATATACACCTAGGGTGGCTTGAGGGTGAGAACATCATGGGATAATTTTCATTTTTGGGTGAACTATCCCTTTGACATGTAATTTTATACAGCAAATTGAAGATATGAGAGGTTTAAAGCAAATTTATGCTTTTTACTGTAAACATGAATAATATGAATAACAATCTGGCTACACCAGTCTATAATTTCTCTGTCCTCCTAGATGTTCCCGTCATCCAGCAGCTCAGAAGAGCCTTCAAATATTTCAAAGATTACAGACAGGTTAGAGGATACAGAAAATATTCCCCATTTATATCATAAGAAAGAATCTGAGGTACCAAATGTCTTCTTTCTGCTTCTCTGTAGATGATCATCGAGCCCACAAGCCCAAAGCTTCTCCCAGACCCTCTGCGAGAACCGTATTACCAGCCTCCATACACCCTAGTGCTGGAGCTCACCGATGTCCTCCTCCATCCAGAGTGGTCGGTAGGTGTCACGGCTCAATTAAAGTAACCATGAGAGCATCTGCATTTGTGGATCAAGGAAGGACCAATGTACTCCACAGTTCAAAAATTTGGAGTCAGGATTAAAAGTTATAGTAATGTTACAAAAGATTTCTATTTCAACTTTCTACTCAAAGAATGGCGAAAAAATTTATCATGGTTTCAACAAAAATATTAAAGCAGCACAACTGTTTTCAACATTAATAAGAAATGTTTCTCAAGCAGTAAATCAGCATATTAGACAGATTTGTGAAGTGTCATGTGACACTGAAGACTGGAGTAATGATGCTGAAACAATTATTTTTAACCAATTAATCAGTCGATTTTTTTTTTTTTTTTTTTTTTTTTTTTTTTTCGATTACTCAAACTCTTAACAATTATTTTATTTAGTTTTTTCCACAAACTTTATAACATTAATAACTTTATTTTGTTCTCTGATTTAGAAATTGGCTTCCATACTGCATGTATAATAATTATAAAATAATCTAAATGCTTTTAGGTGGAGTTTAGCATGTCACCCCATAGAGCATGTCTACTGCCCGTCTAAATGAGCTGTGGGACGTAGACCTTGCGTTCTCATGTAAAATCTACATTTCTTTTGGATGTTTAGCTCCTAATTGCAGGCCCAGTGCTGTTCAAATCTAAACACAGCTGCGCCTGCTCTAGTATAGTTTGTACATACACTCTCTACTTGCTGTGCTGTATTGTGTGTATATTTGTGCACTCATATCCCATATGCAATAAAGTGTCTCTATTTGATTTACTATTAAACGACCCGTAGTCACTTTATCACAAACCATCCTTATCAATTCCTGTTAATCACATGAGGCCATCTGGAACGCTGTTTTGGGCCAACCACCTGTCGCCTCCCTTACCTTACCTCAGTTCTCTCTACCTGGCCAGCTGTGAGGGAAGGGCCACACACAGGTGACAGGTGGAGCATAGCCGACCTGTAATCTGAAACACCTCAGCAGACTGTTACCATGGCACACGACACAGTGATTTTTCTTCAACCTCAAGTGAAGCTTTGTCTGTGACTGTACTCTTACTTTTTGGTGTTCGGTGCCAGGTAAAAGCACAATTAAAGTATCTGTTACTCTGATACAAAAGTAAGAATCCTATATCATAGAATAGGTTGTTGAGTTTGATGGTAAAATGCAACTCCCGTGACTGAAGGCATATATTTACCACAATAAATTGGTGTGAAATGCTGCTTTCCCCTTTGCCTTCTTTCTACAGAATGGTGATCGGAATAGTTAGTCTTTCTCAGTCATTTCCTGGAAATGAAAGCCTAATGGCATGTTTATTTACAAATGTATTCCAGATGGGATGTCTAATGATGTTTGACTTCAAATAGCAAATCTTAAGAAATCTCAAATATCACCTATGTACAAAAAACGCGTTATAAACAGCGTGAGAAGGCCAGCAGTGGGCTGCTTTAGCAGGCTAGCGGCAAAAATCTGTTAGCTATTATTTCCTTCTTCTTTTTTTTTCTTCTTCACTTCAGCAAGGAACTGATTGCATTAAATAAATGCATTTAGAAAGCACAATATATCAACTCTTATTGTTCAAAAAAATTTAAAAATTTGTTTTAAGAAATTGTAATTTTGTCAAATATTACTACAAATACAAATGATTTTTGTAATCATAATTTATTCCTTTATGTGATTACTCCAGTCCTCAATGTCACGTGATCATTCAGAAATCATTCTAATATGCTGATTTGCTGCTCAAGAAACATTTATTACTATCAATGCTGGAAGTAGTTGTGCTGCTTAATATTTTTGTAGAAATGTATAAATTTTTTTCAGGATTCTTTGATGAAAAGATTGATTTGAAATAGAAGTCTTTTTTGTTACTTTTTAACAGTTTTGATCCTTGCTGAATAAAAGTATTAATTTCTTTCAAAGGAAAATTGTACTGACCCCAAACTTTTGAAATTTTGGATTCAAATGGTCTAGTTAAAATAATAGTAAATAAAAGGATTAATTGTAATTTTTACATTTACATGTATTCATTTGGCAGACGCTTTTATCCAAAGCGACTTACAAGTGAGGAAAACAAACAAGCGATTCATCATGAAGAGGCAAATAGACACAGGAAGTGCTCACAACACAAGTTTCAGACATTGCTCAGAGCAGAATAAGCTAGAATAGGGAGGGATAAGAAAGGATAGGGTTTTTCATGAAAGTGATTAGATTTCAGTTGTCTTTTGAATATTACCAGGGATTCTGCATTCCTGATGACGGTAGGGAGATCGTTCCACCAGCAGGGAACAGTGAACGAGAATATTCTGGAGAGTGATTTTGTGCCTCTCTGTGACGGTACCACAAATACCACAGTTCCTTCGCTCCTTTAGAGATCGCAGGCTTCTGGTAGGGACATAGACTTGTAACAGTGAGTGGAAGTAGGAGGGTGCGGAGCCTGTGGTGGACTCAGCTCTCTTGGGCTCATTGAAGACAAGACGTGTTGCAGTGTTCTGGATCAATTGTAGAGGTTTGATTGCGCATGACGGCAGTCCAGCCAGAAGTGCTTTGCAGTAATCAAGCCTAGAATTGACCAGGGCCTGGACGAGAAGTTGTTGCATGCTCCGTTAGAAAGGGCCTGATAAATTTGTAAAAACATTTGACCTTTTTACTTGTGGTTTAATGTTTCATGGATCTCATCTGCCACCTCTAGTTGGCCACAGGCTGGCGTTTTAAGAAGAGGCCTGGCATAGACTATCTGTTCCAGCAACTGGCCCCGCTCTACGAGATAGTCATCTTCACATCAGAGACGGGCATGGTGAGTCTCAGCGGACCGACTATTACCACAATAATGCCATTACAAGCAGCTTGTTATTTGTTTTTCCATACACTATTTCAATTGCAGTTGAAAGGAAACCATGTTTCTTGAACCATGCTTAGCATTGAACCCACTTACAAAAGATTAGTAATATTTTGGATACAGGGGCACACCTACAAATTTGTTGATTCTACAAACACGTCATCTTGTCCTCATATATAACATTTCCTAAATGATGCCATTAGTTAGACCTTTAAGACCTTAAGTTGCAGTCTGCTAATGTTTGTGTGTGTCTGTTGATGTTTTGTTGGTGTGACACACTTGTAAAGTCATGCAAATGAGCCTTGTTTTGATTGAACAGCCTTTTGCTGCTGCTGTTTTGTTTTATTCTCATGCATGCGAAAGTCAGCTTTTCAGCATTGTAAACAAAAAAACCCAGCCCATCCACCGTCTTTGCTGCTTCACAGATTTTAGAGCAACTAGCCTTTGTAATTTGTGCTTTTTATGATGTTAGGAGTCATTTTAGATGTCTTAATTTCTCCTGCATGATTTTTAAAGAGACCCAAAAATGAAAATTGTCATCATTTACTCACTCTCAAGTTGATTCAAACCTGCATGAGTTTCTTTCTTCTGCTGAACACACAAGAAGATATTTTAAAGAATATGGGTAACCAAAAAGTTGATGGACCCCATTGACTTCCGTACTACAAAATTTCATCTTTTGTGTTCAGCAGAAGTAAGAAATTCATACATGAAGAACTTAGGGGTGAGTAAAAGATGGCAGAATTTTTCATTTTTAGGTGAACTATCCCTTTAACTTCACTCATGTCATAATGTGCAAAAAAAAAAATGAAAATGCGTGTTTGTGTGTGGGCAGACGGCGTACCCCTTGATTGACAGTATAGATCCTCAAGGATTCGTGATGTACCGGCTCTTTCGGGATGCCACACGCTACATGGAGGGCCACCACGTTAAGGTAAACTTCATTCTACTTGCCTAATAGATCTGCTTCTATCATGCTTTGTTGGTGACGTACACAAACTCTCTCTCAGTATTTAGGACACTTCTCTGTTCCTGTAAACACTGTCCACCACTTACTGTAACATATTCAGCTGTCTGGTATTTCACCCCTACATGGCCACGAGTTGTTTTAGTTGCATCAAAATCATTTGAGATAAACCATATGTCCTAAAACACTGTAATGGTTTTCTCCCCTTCCAAAAAAAAGCTCCTTTTCTGAACATATGCTACGTTTTCTTGTACAGATGTTAATAGTTTGGTCTCGACAAAGGCCGCATGCGCTGGGGGAAACCCATTCATAGTTTCAAAATGTGTATGCTCTTATGCCGCAATCCGGATTCAGTGACAGAACCATTTGTAACACACAAGGAAGTTAACAAATGGCTGTAAGTAAAGCTCGTCCATGTGAATGTAATACAGTATAGTCTGATCTTATTGCTCAAGATCCCCGCCTCTTAGGCCCCCTCTCCTGAGTGACCCGGGCAACATTATGGCGCAATGCCCCCCGTGTCTCTGCTGCATGCCGTCCTTCTGTTCGCCCATTGATTTCCCCACTGCTATGTCCTTATTCTTTTTTTCTTTTCTCAACAGCCCAAGACAATAGCAGTTTCTTCCCCTCCTTCTCTCCTCCTCCTCCCTTCTCTCTTCTCAGGCCTCATTAACCTTCTGCCCCCTCCTTTTTCCTTCGTTAGGCCGTCCGTCGTTACCTAAGCTTTCTCCTCATTAGGCGTATGAATGGGGCACATCTAACGCTTAAGATCAAATTCACAATTGCATTATAGCATACAAATTAAATCAGTTTTTAGCATACAGTGTCAAATGTTGCTGGAGGGTGTTATATAAAATATTATATAATAGAACTTTATATTAGTTAAAAGAAATTAACACTTTTATTCAGCAAGGATGCATTAAGTTGTTCGAAAGATAAGACATTTATAGTGTAACAAAAGATTTTTTTTCAAATACTGTTCTTTCGAACTTTCTATTTATCAAATCATTTCAGAAAAAGTTTCTTGAGCAGCAAATCAGCATATTCGAATGATTTCTGAAGGATCATGTGACACTGAAGACTGGACTAATGATTCAGAAAATTCAGCTTTGCCACCCCAAGAATATATTATATTTTAAAATGTATTAAAATAGAAAACCGGTTTTTAATTTGTAGTTAAATTGTAGTATTTCTGTTACTATTTTGATCGAATAAATTGAGCCTTGGTGGACCTAAAAGACTTCTTTCAAATCTTGCTAACCTCAAACTTTTAAACAGTAGTGTGTAAAACATATGTTAAAAATCTCAAGATATTGCATTTAAACTTGTAGAACGTGTGGATTAAAACAAATTAGGGCAAACGTCTTTTCAAATTTAAACTTTCTAAAAATTAAAAAAATTAATTTTTCATTTTACAGTGGATAATTGATAAACATGATATTATTAAAAGTCTATAAATTATTAAAATATTATTATAATTCTACTTTTGAGTAAATAAAAAACAAATAAATCATTTATCAAATTGAATTTAAGCATCTTCGATAAATTAAGATTTGCTAAAGATTACATTCAACAGTGTTTTTAAATTAGTTTTTTTAAGTGAACATAGTGTGTTTGTACATGATGGCAAAGGTATCATTTAATTATTGAAAATAAAACAATTTTCTCTTCTTTCAGTCACGCTACTTGTTAGCTGCTTTGTGCTCGTACAGAAGTAGACATGAGTGTATGCATGCGTATTTGTGCAATAGGTCTTCGCTCCGGTCACATTTCACCACTGCCTGTCTGGCCTTGTCCACCAGACCCCCATCAGCACTCTCTCTCCATCCACCTTCTGCCAACCCACGTTTATTTCACTCTGCTTCACCCTTCTCTCCTCTCCTCTCTCTCACCTCCCATCTGGCCCTCAGAAACGGGTGGGGGAAGGTGAAAACAAATTGAGTCGAATGAGTTGAAGGAAAAACTTTAAAAGCTGCAGATGAAGCAAGAATGAATAACTAATACAGTTAGTAACAAACACATGCTGTATAAATAAAACTGGTGACAGGACAGGAATGACACTGAAAACAAATTCTACAGCGCCATGATGCATTTTGGGCCAGCATGAACTTGATCGCTTTGAGTGATGCATGAAGGAAGAGTTCCCTGGTATTTATATGAATCTCAAGAATGCACTCAGATTCCCAGGATGGCATTTCTGTAGAGCCCTATGATTTATGCAATGCAGACACAAATACAAGTGAAAAACAAATAAATTCTAGCATAAGTGCCACTAGTGTCGCAGAAACTACATGCTTCAGCTTTAATGAAATGAAGAAGACTAAACAAGCTAATTGTAGACACAAATCTCATTGTCTTGAGCAGGAGGAGAAACCCACTGTAGTTACATCGTTACAATTTCGTTTTTAAAAATAAACATTGTTTATATAAGCAGTAGGGCTGCCCTCAACTAAAGATTTCAATAGTTGACTAGTAGTCCTTCGTTTAAGCTATTAGTCGATTAATTGTGCATTTATATTAATAAACCACTTGAATCATAGTAAATGAGCCTTTAATTGCCTATGTATAATACATAACCTAATCGGCGCTCAAACGCACGCATAAAGCTTGCCACAGCGCACCGGCAAACGCAATGATTATGAATGTGGCGAGAAAAAAACTGTCATTTTAATAATTTATTGATAAACTAGTGTTTTGTGTGTTTTTAGAGATTATGCTAACTCATAATTTCCACAGTAGAGGACGTGCGTATATGCACGTTTCATATGGATTACATAGTGAGAGAATACTTGTTTTAGTTTTGGTATTTCTCATGTCTGTGAGGCAAGTAGGCTATATGCTGAGTTTCAGTTTGTTTTTGTGACACGCCCAAGTTCACTTGAGACAGAGATGGCAGAAAGTGCATCCTTTTTGTTTTCATTATTTTACAAAAGCACAATGTTTTGTTGTTGTTATGAGTTTACAGAAATAAAAGCAAACCATTCAGTTTTGAACGTTGGATTATTCTTGCCAAAAATGACGGAGTATTTTAAGTTAAATGCAAGTGATCTCACCGGCACCTCCATGTCATGCAGTAAAAGCACTCTTCATGCACCAAATAGCACACATTTATCTAGGTTAACGTTAGAGCGAGCGGACTTGTAGTTGCTACTATTTGCATGTTTCAAGTGATAAGCTATATTTGAGGTTGATGAATGATGGGCGAATGTTTCCTGCTGTGACTTCTGGGGGGGGGTTTCTGCAACTAATACCAATTTTGGCCAACTCAGCCACTTCTCGTTGACTAATGGTTAGTCGACTATTAGAGGGCAACACCACAAAGTTAGGTTATGTACTACTATTTTACATTGTTTCTGAATTACTTATCTGTTTTGGTTTTCTCCTCAACGTCGTTTTGCAATTTGGTGTTTTATGAATTCAGTTAATTGGATATGCTTTTTGATTACTTAAATTTAAAGGTACACTATGCAACTTTTAGCCTTCTGGTGGTTAAAAAACAAAACTGCATGCATTTTGCGGAAGAACATTTTTTTTTTGGTTGTGCTTTGTGATTATTCTTGTTTTATTACAAGCTCTGTGACTGTCGAATTCTCTTTTGCCAGCAGACTCTCTTCTCTTTTTAAAGGTTCGAGATTTAGCGTTCTCCATATCAAACTCATTGTGAGAACTAATCTATGCCACTCCCACACCATACACGCGTCAAAGTAACCAGAGCGCATATATGCAATTTCAGCTATAATACAGTTATAATAGTGATGTACCATAGTGATGTATTGATTCGTTTTTAAATTTCGTCCCTTTTAAACCAAAAAAAGTTACATAGTGTACCTTTAATTGAACCATTAAAACAAGTCCAGAAAAATTCAACTGAAAGAAACTAAATTTGAGAAAAAATAATTTTCATAGGAACCCACCTTTCTGTGAACTGTTTCATACAGATATGACACCAGTAGATGCTGCCCCCCTCCCCCAGCTGAGGTCCTCAGCACAGATAGGGGGGAAGGCCGGGCTTTGATTGGCAGGTGCGTGGCGTGGCACGTGCGTATAGTCAGCGGCACGCTTCCTCTGGCTCGTGCTCCAATGTTTTACCTGGGGAATTGAAGAGACTGTTTGACTCGGCAACATGACACTCTTATGGCCAGCTGCGTTACACGGCTCTGCTCACACACCCACACTCGCACTGAATATGAAATACACACTAGCTTCATAAACGTACTAATTATCGTTCGGTTTCACATTGTGAATGCGATTTGGACGCCATTAAGCTCGCGTGTTGCTATAATCCATAAAAATCTCATTATTTATACATGCACGCTCATACACTCAATGACAAATACACCGAAACACACACTCTCACTCCCGGTGGGGTTTGGGCGTGTCTCATAGGGAAAGCAGATGCGGGTAATTTATTGTAAATGCGACGGAGTGTGCCGCCGTCGAGGGGTTTCCTTTCGGGGCCCCTCCATCTCTCTCGCACACGCAACTTTTTTCAGTCTCTCGGGGGATGCTGATGACCTCAGTGATAGAGAGAGTGCAGCGTCCCTGTCCATCTGCTCTGTAGGACCACCACTGAGACAGCTGGGCCAGAGAGAGTGCGTGTTTTTGTGTGAGCGAGAGAGCGAGCGCCGGGGGCAATGGGCTGGTGTTAAGTCTTTGCACCCCTCCACAAATGCATAGGTGTAAATATGGTTCACATCAGTGTCACACAAATGTTGGGAGGTGTGAGAGGTCACATTTAACCTCAATTTGTATGTATAGCTGTGATAAGTAGACTGGTCTTAGTTTGCTAGATGTCAGGCCGAGTGAAACAATAAGTAGCTAGAGTTCGAGCATTACTTGCATATTTTTGCGATTTTAAAAAGTCACTGTACCACACAGCCTCAAGTGTTTTGTTTTTTTAAACGTTAACAGCAATATGATTATATAATGCATTGTTCAATATGTATTATATAGATAGATAGGAATATAATAACATGTGAAATATTGTAAAGAATATAAAGTTCTAAAAATGTCACACACATAAATATACTTTTGACCGGTTATATGTGTGTGTGTGTGTGTATATATGTATATATATTAAAATAATATATATATATATATATATATATATATATATATATATATATATATATATATATATATATATATATATATATATATATATATATATATATATATATATAATTTTATTTTAAATAAATTATAAAGTTATATAAGTAAATTTGTATATCTATATTATAATGCATACACATAACTGGTCAAAAGATTTTTTTTTAATGTTTTTAAAAGACGTCTCTTCTGCTCACCAAGGCTTCATTTATTTGATTCAAAATACAGCAACAACAGTAATATTGTGAAATAATTTTACAATTTAAAATAACTTTTCTATTGTAATATATTTTAAAATGCAATTTATTTCTGTGTTTGCAAAGATGAATGCTAATTTGCTGCTCAAGAAACATTTTTATTATTATCAATGTTATACAGTTGTATCAAAAGTTTGGGGGCAGTAAGAGGGGTTTTTTTTATTATTTTTTTTAAGTTTTGTCTTTACAAAAAAAAAAAAAAAAAAACTCTTACTGCCCCCAAACTTTTGATCGGTAGTAATAATGTTACAAAACCTTTCTATTAAATAAATGCTGTTCTCTTGAACTTTCTATTCATCAAATAATCCTGAAAAATTATAAAAAACATTTTCTTTTTTATAGTTTGAGGTTTAAATCTGGGGTGTTTTTCCATCTGAAACATTTTGCATTTTCAATTCCATTTGTTTTTCCAAACAAAGTAACCTCAGTAGTAAAAATAAATAAATGGTATTAATTATAAATGATATTCACGTACGACTCTATTTGTCTTGCAGGACGTGTCTTGTTTGAACAGAGACACCTCTAAAGTCATTGTGGTGGACTGTAAGCGGGAGGCCTTCGGTCTACAGCCTTTCAACGGTTTGGCGCTGCGCAAGTGGGATGGCAACTCAGAGGATCGCACGCTCTATGACTTGGCTGCCTTCCTTAAAAGTGAGTGTGCGTCTGTTGGGCAAATTGATGTTGTCGATTTGTATTGTTCATTTGTACAACTGGATTGACCTTGTATATGTTGTGTAGCTATTGCCATCAGCGGCGTGGAGGATGTGCGTTCAGTATTAGAGAACTACGCCCATGAGGAAGACCCCATTGAAGCTTTCAAAAGAAGACAAGCACAGCTTGCACAGGTACTCATCACATTTCTTTTTCCCTGTCAGATGTCTTATTTAGCAGTGTTTTCTAATATTTCATGAATGTTTGCACATACAGGAAGAAGAACAGAGACTTTCGGAGCTTGCGCAACAGAAGAAACAGGGACTTTCATTAGGTACCATCGCAGGTCGTTTCTGGTCTCGGAAGCAGCAGTGAGGACTCGTCCTGCTCACACCCACCTTAAACGGTCCCACCCCGACTGTGACCAGCCATCGAGATGAAGGTCATAGTCAAACGGGTGGACGGTGTATGTGGGCGGGAGGGGAGAATGGGAGCAGAAGGGCATGTGTGGAAAAACATCCAATCAGCTACACTGAAGGGATGCTACCTTGTTATAGGGGTTGGGTTAGGAGCGAGCGACTCCAAAAGACGTTTCATTCCTGTGGAAGATGGCACTTCCTGGACAGCAGACACACAGATATGGGGCTCTCGTGTATGATCTCACTGATTAGAAATTGTTTCAGGCTGGTTGGACTCGTTTCTGTCCGCTTCCATGGCTCCCATATCTCTGCAAGAGCAAAGAACTGCATAGCACCACATGCACTGAAGAACTGATCTTGTTTCCATCACGTAGGCCCCATTTCAAACCCATAACTGATGCTGTAGGCAATAGCCTGATATTAGACTTCCATAAGGTCTGCTCAGCACATGAAGCAAAACCTTAGATTTGTGTTCATGATGTCAGCAAGACTGCCTTTGTCATGGTGATGCTGTTGCGGTGTGTTGAGGAGAACCTTCTCAAATAAAGTGAGGTCAATCTGCTGATATTTCAGAAGTGGCCCATTATGTCTAAAGATGTGCTTGTGGAATCTTCTTTGTATTGCTTATGTTGTGAAACACCCAGAGTATCTTCAATAAACCATAACAATGTGTGTGATGTCATGGTATTTTATTTTCTATGCTGAAAGGTCTGATCCAGAGCAAATCTTTCATCACCTGACAAACTTGTGCTGTGGTTCATCATAAATAATCGGAGAGAGAGAGCGAGAGAGAGAGAACTATCTATCTAACTCAAGATGTGAACCTAAATTGTGAAATCAAACACAAATAAAGACATTGTTTATATTTATTTATTTATTTTTTTAAAAAGAGCCTATCGGTCCCAAAACTGTACTTGCAGTGTAATAAAAAAAATAGAATTAATAAAACTATAATATGTATATTGAAAAGGCTTTAAAAAAAAAAAAAAAGTGCTCTGTTTTGGGCCTGTTTGGCCACTGATTTCGTTGAATGGCTGCAGTACTTGTCTCTGGAAACAAAATGTTAATGAGAATTTCTTGCCATTTTTAAATACAAAAAATGTTGTGATTTTCAAAATTGCTTTAATAATATAATCAGACTTGAAAGAATTAGTATTAGATTAGATAGTATAAATCTCACTGTATTTCTAGTGTGTTGCACAAATATTATAAATTAAATTGGAAAATATTTGCTTGTTCTCTACTCAACTATGTAAACAAAAGCCGTTTAGACTAATTTGTGTACTTTATTCTTGTGTGAATTAGAATCCAGTACTAAATCAATTTATTATACCATTAACTTCAACACACTAACAGATTCTTAGTGCATTTAAAATAACTCCCACACCCCCTTCATGTGGATGAGCTCTCTGACCGACCGATGCCCCAGCAGCTCGCTTCAGAACGCACACAATTTGAGGCAATTGAGAGACAGAATGTGAGGCGTTAAACTTTTGTCAATGTCACACCTTTGCGTTTGACAGAAGGACACGTGCCAGTGTGTCCTTATGGTAACCACGGACTGAATAGCGCAAATCGGCAGAAAACGCAATACATTAATTGCTCCTAAATAGTCAGTAAAACAAAAAAGTGGTGAAATTTCATTCATTAGTATTTAAATAAAATAAATTTGAATGCGATCTTCAAATGAATAATGTAGAGTCGAACCCGAACAATAACTTTTTTAAGCAAAATTAATTCAGTAAGCGCTCCGAGTGTTTTTGATTCACCATGAACCGAAAGTCAGTTCACTCAGTTCAAGTATTTTTTTTTTTTTTTTTTAATGAAACCTGTTCCGAAAATATCGCAAAGTGTGGCACACCTGCAGAAACTGGTTTCCCTGACCAATGAAATTAACTCGCCAGGTCCAGAACAGACTTTCCCCAAAGGTGTGAACAAATGACAAGTGAATAAAGTGTCACCTCAGAGCATCATGCACGTGCAGCGAGCCTGGGAACCGGCCTGCGTCGGGCACTGCGCGTCGCACTTCACACCTTGGAAGAGGGGCACCAATTCACATTTATGGTTGCGCCTTCTGCCACTGGCTAACACCTCACCATAACTGTCGCCATGTGTCATTTCACCCCCATGTGCCAATCCTCCTCCTCCTCCTCTCCCCAGAATTCTCCAGACACGCTTTATGTCAGCCAGCGCGACGACTCTTGCACCGTTTGGATGTTGGACACGTGGATGGGAAAGTGTAAAACACGCGCGAGCAAAGCAAAACATCTAGGACCTCATTTTAAAAGCAGGCGATGAAACCATTACAGTGGTGACTTTATTACACGTATTAATGTCCCCGGGGAAAGGAGGTTGGTGTAAGTTTGATCTATCATTCACCTATATGAGGAAACATCAGAGATGCAGCATGCGCGTCTTCGATTGAGCCAGATGGCTATTGATTTTATGACTTTTCCCCGCTTTCCCCTCATCACTCTCTTTGTCGAATGAACATAATGGGCACACGACACCTATTTTGCTGAACATGTACCCCATAGCGCGCATCAATACGAGCTTGTGCGCGCATCACAGAACGGGGCCAGGTCAAAAAAAGTTAACTTTTTCACTGTTATTAGGCTGTTACTTTAGTACAGTGTTAAAAAAAAAAAAAACTTTTTAAAAAAATACAGTAATATCAAATTTTACTTAGCTGTGTAAATACACATTTTAAATAGCCAACAAAAAATTATCAAAATGCTAAAATCATTGTTAGACTAGGACTATTTTAAAATAGTTTGTGTTATTAAGTAAAATAGCTATAAAAAAAAACTTATGGAGTAAATAAATATTACCATTTTAGTTTGGTTTTCATTCGTGTAGACAGACAGATAGACAGATAGATAGATAGATAGATAGATAGATAGATAGATAGATAGATAGATAGATAGATAGATAGATAGATAGATAGATAGATAGTTAGATAGATAGATAGATAGATAGATAGATAGATAGATAGATAGATAGATATAGTTAGATAGATAGATAGATAGATAGATAGATAGATAGATAGATAGATAGATAGATAGATAGATAGATAGATAGATAGATAGATAGATAGATATAGCTAGATATTGATAGATAGATAGATAGATAGATAGATAGATAGATAGATAGATAGATAGATAGATAGATAGATAGATAGATAGATAGATAGATAGATAGATAGATAGAGATAGATAGATAAGAGTGTTTATGTAACATTTTATGTTCCTTTGAAAGGCTAATTTTGTTGAACTATCTGAAAGTCATCTCCCGACCTTCCTCCATCAATTCACTTTACAGTAACAAACTCATTTTAATAGCTCGAATAGGTTGGTACATTAACATAAACTCAACGACATTATTGTTTCTGTATGGATAAAGTGTACTAGATACAACCAAGCGCCATGATTCGCTTTTCTTGTTTACACAGATAATAACTCTTGTTTACGTGTTCATCAGAAGCCAAGAAACCAGACTGTCTTAATAATTGTCCGACAAATAATTAACAATAGAGGGCCTTCTCAACCCCCTAATCATGGTGCCGTCCAGTAGGCAAAGCGTGCCCGGGGTAAAGATGGGGCCAGCGGAGGCACGCGCTGCCCTCATTAGAATCACAATAGAAAATCACTAAAGCACGAGCAACAGTTTGGAACGCCGCTCATTGTTCGCGTGCCTCCTCTGTTTGCCCCAAAACAGAAACCTTCATCTAATGCTTTGACGTTAACGAGCTCACGAATGAAATTTATACCTGCTTTCGTGTTTCTGCTCACAATAGCATTTCAGCGAATGCGCGTGTGAATTTTTTGACATCATACATGCCAATTATATGTGGTTGTTTAGACTTAATTCTAATAAAGACATTGAAGAAGAACAGATCCTATTTGCGCGCGTGTGTTTATATGCTTAAATGAAGAAAGCGAAGCGCAAACACAGTGCGCAGGTGCAAGGATTATCATACAGCTGTAGTGGGTGCCCCCCTTCCCAGCACACGTACACACACTCTTACAGCAGAAAGCAATTATCTGCAATCTTAAATGCTATGCGCACCCCCCACCATTTCACCCTCTTTACCAAAGACATACAATCCAAACCCAAGATAACAAAAGAGCCCTCCGGATCTTTCCAGGGCACAATAAAGCGCTTGCCGGTTTAACGACTCACACGCGTCAGGACAATTACAGATTTTAGGGCTGAATAAAAATGGGATGTGCAGATCCCCTCCACCCCCACCCCCCTTCCGCGATCTGTGGCGAACATTAATTCTCAAGACGAAAACAAACTTTTAGAGAATTGCGTGGCACGCGACATCGCAGAAAATGTGCATAGATGGTTAAACACATTTTTGTTCTCCGAACATCCTTTAACTATGACAAATAGTACAGGTTTATTCAAATTTTAATAAATAAATACATTTGAATCATAAATTTTAGTAAATGTTAATGTAAAAAAAAGTGATTTGGCGTTTGAATTAATTTATAAACCAATGTGATAAGAGAGTTAATATTTAACTCACTTGTTCTCAGCTACATTTTTAAAGTAAACGCAGGTTTTATGCGCAGTTTATGTTGTTAGCGTTGTTCTCTTTTACTATGAAATGAACAAGGGCTTATTAAATAAATCCATCAAGCACACTTTACGACTCTTTCCTTGCACATCAAGCCACGCCTCCTCTGCTCGCGCATATAACCTCACGCGCTGCCCACACTCCACGAAAGGTATAACTGACGGGTCCAAAGTCTCGTGGAGCAAGAAATCAGGTTATCTTTGATTCGTAAGCTCCAACACAGACGACATTAAGATTTTTTTAAATAGTTAATCAACTTAGCTTTCCAGTCCGACATTCTTTTTCATCTACTTTTTTCCCTTAAATCGTGGATACCACTACAAACATTCATATCGGACTACTCTTGCAGTCTGCTATCGTTCAGTAGCAGACAAGAATATCCATAATGGCTCGTGTTTTATTAACGTGTTTTTTTATTTTAATATCAGCGCGTGTGGTGAGTATTTCACGATTTCAGTCGCTTCTTCGTCCGGAGTTTCCGAAAAGTGCTAATCTTAGTCCTTTTTTTGTTTTTGTTTTTTTGTTTTTTTTTGTTTGTTTTGTTTTTTGTTTTTTTGTTTTCTTCCACAGGCTGAATCATCCGGTGTGTTTGAGTTGAAAGTGCACTCTTTCACAAGCACAAGCAGTGTGTGTAAACAGTCCGAGGACTGCCAGATCTTTTTCCGCGTTTGCCTGAAACACTCGCAGGACATCATACTACCTGAGCCGCCGTGCACTTACGGCACTGGAATGACAGACATATTCAGCGCAGACTCCATCTCCAGCCGCGCGCACATCCGCGTGCCTTTTAATTTCAAGTGGCCGGTGAGTAGCTCGAGTCCTATACCATTCATAATCACTTCTGTAATGAACATTTAACAAGTTTTCCGTCATTACAGGGAATCGTCTCGCTTATAATCGAAGCCTGGAACGCAGAGTCCTCTGACCAGTCAACAGGTATGCGCCTCACCTGGCTTAGGAGTTTACAGAATATTCCGTTGTTACGCCTACTTCTATATTTAACAAATATCCCGTTTGATTTACTCAAGAGAATATTAACAACATGATCAGCCGTTTGGCCACCAAAAGAAGACTCGCTATCGGCGAGGACTGGTCCCAGGACGTGCATCTTGGAGAGCAAAGCCAACTGCGCTTTTCTTATCGCGTCGTGTGCGATGAGTTCTACCACGGCGAGGAATGTTCGGATTTCTGCCGCCCACGGAATGACGCGTTTGGCCACTTCAACTGCGACGCCGCTGGAAACAGAATTTGCCTGCTCGGATGGCAGGGCGAGTATTGCGCTGAACGTGAGTGTTTTTGAAGGTTGTACATTGTTATGTGCGCGAAGATATGATCATTTGCTCTCTCTCTCTCCAAAAAATAATGAATAAATAAAATAGCGAGAATAACGCGGGCAAGTTCAACGGCTTCTTACGGCCACATACAACTTCTAAGTTTGCTTTTGTTCACTGTAACAATAGAAGCAAAGAGCATGATTTAACAAGGACACGCGTTGAAACCTAATATGCTCTGCCTTCCATGAAAAAGGCGGCATGTGTTTCTTTTGTGTGTGTCCCAGCTGCTTAGTTTAGTACTTAACAAATACTTGATGTGCCTGAGCCTCTAGAAGGGGGGTTGTTTTATGATGCCAGTCATTCTAATGTCCCCCTTTCTCTCCCTCTCCCTTTTAAACAGCCATCTGCTCGTCTGGCTGTAGCGAGGATCACGGTTATTGTGAGGCCCCCGGCGAGTGCAAGTGCCGCCTCGGGTGGGAAGGCCCCCTCTGCGACAAGTGCCAGCGATACCCGGGGTGCCTGCATGGCACCTGCAACCAGCCCTTCCAGTGCGCTTGCAAGGAAGGCTGGGGCGGCCTGTTCTGCAACGAGGATCTGAACTTCTGCACCAATCACAAGCCCTGCATGAACGATGCCACCTGTACCAACACCGGCCAGGGCAGCTACACCTGCATCTGCAAGGCAGGCTTCAGTGGCAAAAACTGCGAGATCGAGACCAACGAGTGCGACAGCAACCCGTGCAAGAACGGAGGGAGTTGCAACGTAAGCAGCCGGTTGCGACACTACGCTCGAGTCTTGCCCTTTCTTGTCTTTGGAGGAGCTCGAGCGTTAACTTTGCTTTTTCTTCTCAGGACTTGGTGAACGATTACACCTGCACATGCCCTCAAGGCTTCTACGGGAAGAACTGCGAGGTCAGCGCCATGACCTGTGCCGATGGACCCTGCTTCAATGGAGGAACCTGCACAGAAAAGGGAACCGGTGGCTACTCCTGCCTCTGCCCTGCCAGTTACACGGGTTCCAACTGTGAGAAGAAAATCGACCGGTGCAGCAGCGACCCCTGTGCTAATGGTAAGCAGTCCTAAATGCAAAACAGCAACAAAAGTATTTTTAATTTGTCACTGTACTTGAGTAAATTTTTCAAGTATCTCTACTTTATCAGAGGTTTTCAATTTTTTTCTTCACTACATTGCAACGCGTAATAAGCTTGTAATGTACGCTTTGTGTGCGGCTGATGCCACAAAAAGCTACTAATCCTGAATTTTAGGATTTTATTGTAAACGAAAATCATACTTTGTTTGTGCACTAAATCTGCTGTAAAAGCCGAGCTGTTTAAGCAGTAGAATGGAGTATAAATTTGCAAAATAAATATACATTCATCAATCAGTACTTTTAATACTTTACATTAAAAGTCAAGTACAATTGAAAAGAAGTGCTTAATACTTTTACTGAAGTGATATTTTATTAGGATATTTGCACTTTTGCTCAAGTACTTGATTTGTGTACTTCAGCCACCACTGCATTCCAGCGTCCTTAGCCTCAGGCAACATGCTGAATCTTCAGTTTTTGTGTTTTGAGATGCATCCACTGTGTATGACGTACAACTCATGCATGATAGAAGAGACGCCAGTCAGGCTCTTACACTGATATGAATTGCAAGATAGAGCTGTCATAAAGCAGTAAACTTTATTAGTCTAAAAAAATCCACCATTGCATTCCCAGTGGTTCTAACCGCCCTTGTTTACTCCCTTGCCCTTATTACTTAGTTCAACTTCGCTCATTTTTAGGCCAATACTTTAACATGGTTTGTGATGGGGTTTTTTCTTCTTCTACTTAGGTGCCCAATGTCTCGATTTGGGTAACAGACTGACATGCCGATGCCGCCCCGGCTTCACAGGCTCACGTTGCGAAATAAACATCGACGACTGCGCAAATAACCCCTGCCAAAACGCAGGCACCTGCGTGGACGGCATCAACGGCTTCACCTGCTCGTGCACGCTTGGTTTTTCAGGCAAAGACTGTAGCGTCCGCTCTGACGCCTGCAGTCGCGTACCCTGTGAGAATGGGGGGACCTGCTACACCCACTTCTCCGGGCCCGTCTGCAAGTGCCCACCAGGCTTTATGGGCACACGATGCGAGCATAAAGTGAAGCCCACACCTGAGACCAGCCCTCCTCTTCCAGCGGCCCTGGCGGTCTCATTTACTCTAGTCCTCATCACTCTCACTCTTCTGATATGCGCCTCCATTGTGGTCCTGAGACAGATGCGACAAGGCCGCAAAGGCGCCTCGACGACCGTACGTAACGATCTGGAGTCCATCAATAACCGTGTTTCTTTGACCCCGTCCTCAACATTAGGTAGAGAGAAGGAAGCCTTCCTCATTCCTGGTGGTCCGTTTAAGGTGTCCAATAAGGATGTGGCTCTCAGATCTACCACTGTGGACACTCAGTCAAATTACAAGCAGAAGATGGTGGACTACAATCTGAGCATTGACGAAAAACCTACAAACAAGAAGCTACACATGTAAGTTCATGTCGTTCTTTATTTTGTTTTCCATTTCTGGGCTTTTATTTGATGGCATCAAAGGGGCAAATGTAACGTTGATGTGTACATTTCAGGAAAAACTCTGAATCTACATTGCTAGTTCCACCTTTGAACTATCCAAAAGAGGGAGTGTATCACCCTGTGTACATCATTCCCGAACACATAGAACAATGTGTATTTGCTACTGAGGTAAACATCTCCAGACATTGTTCTCAAAGTTTTCTCATTCTTATTTATCCTGATTTCAGTGCAATGCTTTCAAAGAACATACGTTAACAGTTTCCTTCTCTTTTCGTTCTTCTTCAGGTGTAATAGTATTTTTTAATCTGGATTCCCTTAATCACCGGAGGGCCTGACTCCAAAATGTTTACAGTCTTAAAGGACAAAAGGAAGACGTGAAGAGAGTATATATTATATCTACATTATATTATTTATTTATTCATGCTGCTCAGTAAAAGGACTACTTTTCGATATGGACAATGATTTTGCGAAGACAAAGCAAGAGACTTGAAGACTTGCATTATTTGCACTATTTTCTGTTCCTTTTTTTTTTTTAAAAATGACCCAAATAGAATTTATATATTTCATCATATTTAAAATGTACATAAGAACAAGAACTCTCTGGAAGAGCTGAGAAGAAACAAGGATTCATTAATCACAAAAGCCTTGAAAAGGAAGAAAACAGACATCCTGAAGTTCATCTTACTCTATGAATCGCATGAAACCCAATCAATCAGCCTTATGGGTGAAGGGGGTGCAACTGAAGGATCTGGAACTGTGACCATGGAGTATTTTATTTTATTTTTTTTTTGGATATGGTTCGAAATGCTATTTATAAATGGATCTGTGATGATAAGCAATCAAAGTTATCGAAACAAGCCGTTTCGGCTGTGAACAATGTGAACGAACGTCTTGGGAATCTACAGTATTTTATGGCTGTGATTTTACTTAGTGCCTACAATGGATTTGACTATCAGTGATGTTCACTCAAACCAAACCCAATCTTCATTAAGTGCCTCATCTTTCAGTGTGTTTTAAAGTTCAATGAAAAAGGTACTCCTTAGAAACACTAAAAAAAAAAAAAAAAAAAAGGTAACTACAGGAGTATTTTTTTCCACAGAAAATGTTTGGGTTGACTTGGGTGCAAATTGTTCAAACAGCAATGCATGATGGATGTTGTTGTGTACAGCTTCCTGTCAACATATACTGCTAAGCTATTTCCGACATTCCCAAGGCTGGAAAGGACCAGTTGGTTCAAACTGATAGCCTCATTGTTAAGATTTCCTTGTTTTGTGAAACTCTGTATTAGGGTCTTTTTCAAAAACAAAAAACATCGACAGTAGAATTTTTCTTTTTTTTCTTCTTTTTTGTACAAGGCATTTGTTTCTTTCCATTCAAACCAAAATAGATACTTTTTATATTTTCATTCTTAATTTAACACTGCAATATTGTCAAAATATTCGTACTATTTAATTGTAAATAATTTGTATTTATGAAAGAGAAATGTATATATGTTTATGTGTTGTGCCTTATGTCACAAGTCCAGAAATATATATTTTTTCATACAATAAATCCTGAAATAATTTACTTTGTATCATGACTGGTTTTTCTTCATATGAAACTGATAATATCAGGATGGATTTTAGTTTTAGTCAGTTTAGACTTATTTTACCACCTATGGTATAAATGCAACATCAGTGTTATACCCTATAGGATGACCAAACCTGTATCAAGGTTTGATCACTATTAGAAAAGGAAATTATGAAGACAGCTGGAGCATTTTCTGGTCAAATTAATGAGAAAGCCTTCCAGCATTAGCTTCACTAAATCACATAAAGTAATTGTTGTGTTGTACAACTAGCTTGGCAGCAAGATTTGCTGTTAGCATTTCTGATCAGAACAGTGCTGATGAAGGCAGAGAAAATTGTGGAGGGTTATTAATGGTCCTCAGAAAGGATCACCTGCCATTCACCCCCCATTCTTCCTCCTCCATTCAAAGAGAGAAGCCGAGGCTTGAAAGGGGGGAGGGAGGATTGAGCCGCACTCACTCTCCCTGGGGAGCGCTGACATGTGGGCCCAGCCTGATCTGACACCTGTCTTCACCACCAGCCCACAGACACTCGTATGTCTCTGTACAGAGACCCACCATTAGGATTTTCGATTTATCACCCTAAAGCTCTCAAAAGTATCCTGAGGTAACTGCTATTGTACACGAGTTTGTTCAAAAGTTGGTGGTCAGTAAGATTTTTCTTTAAAGAAACTAACACTCTAATTCTCCAAGTACGCATTAAATAAAAACGTTTATAATGGTTTTTATTTCAAATGAATGCTGTTCTTTTTAATTTTCTATTCATGCAGCTCGACTGTTTTAAACTATGATAATTAGAAATGTTTCTTGAGCAGCAAATCAGCATATTAGAATGATTTTGGAAGGATCGTGTGATACTGAAGACTGGAGAAAAGTTGCTGAAAATTCAGCTTTGTCATCACAGGAAAGTTACATTTAAAAAAATAATGACGTTTTCTATTTAAATAGAAAAGTTTTTTTTAAAAATAGCAATAACAATACTACTGTTTTTACAGTATTTATTTATTAAATAAAGTACCCATGATGGGCATAAGAAACTTCTTTTAAAAACACTGAACTTCCATTAGCTTCAAGTAGCATAGCTTTGACTTGTGTTTACAATCTGCTTGATTTTGAAAATACTAATAAAAAGTCTCTCCATGAAAGTTTACACCCCTTTCATAGTCTTCATCCCAGCTGCCCGCTCGTCGGTCTTGTCTTCTCTTTGATGGAGTCTTAAAATCCTTTCGCTGCTAGTTTTCTGTGCTTCTCAGATAAGCAGGCACCTGCGGCTAAGCTAATTGGTCACAGTGACGTTAGCGGAACCATAAGCAGAATATGTTGGACACAGATATGTAATTCTGATTTTCCCTAACACTTTATATCAAACTGAAAGAAAAAGAAAAAGGAAGGCTGATTCAGTTTCATGCAGTGATAAGAATCTTTAGAATAAACATCACCATCAATGTTTAACTTTTAACCCTATTGGTTTTGTTTTCTCTTTCAAGCTTTGTATATCAGGATGTCTATCAATGCATGAAGCCACACCTGATATTTGCGATAGTGATAAGGCAGCATGATTAACTTCTTTGGCATTCTTGTGTCATAATGTATCAGAAGCCCACCATGTTTTTCATTTCCAACTTTGGTCACTTAGCACTGTTGTTGTTTGAGCTAATTTTGAACTGGCCTATGGTAGACTAAAACAGGATGTATTTGCATACACAGCGCTGGGAGTGACCGCTAACTGGCTAACATGAGGTTATATGCTAGCAAGGTTTGTAGAGATATATTGTAGAATAAAATTGATTTACAATAAGAACAATTTATATAACTATAAAGATAACGATAACCAGCATTCACATGAACGCACAACAATGTTCTGTTTATTAAAAGTGCAAGGTCCAGTTTTGGCATCTGCCACTTGAAATGCTCAAGCTCTTTAAAGTCTGTTGATTCTGAGTGGCTGCCAATGTTTTTCCCATTCATCAGCTGTAAAGAAAAAAAATGCAATCATTCTGAAAATGATTTCAAAAATATTGTTCCTCTGTGTCATTTTGGAGTGAACTTCCCTATTCTCATAGAATTCGAATATTTATGAAAACTTTCTAGTTAATTGTAGTCCTTGGTTTGAACAGGCCTTAAGTAGTGTGTGTTGTGTTTACACTGAAAGTTTACACAGAAAAACACACAAACAGACAAAAATGAAGTGTCTAATGGAGGACACTTTATCACAGCCTTTCCAACATGGTGGAAGGAGCTAAACATGCTAAAGCTAACCGCAACCTATCATGTGCATCATGTGAATGATTTCCTTCAAATGGGAAACAGCAAGTTCCTGTATAGGAAAAAACAATAAGTGTTCAATTTGATATGACAAAAAAAACGTATAGTGTTACGTCAATGACAATCAAGTTTGGTTGTGCTGACGTTGACCGTATTTTATGTATGCGAGTTGATCAATGTTTATATGTAAATAAAAGCCTGAATGAAACCTGTTCATCATACATGTCTCTCAAGAAGACTTCAGTTCATATGTATTACTTACACAATGTTTCTATGAACTTTTTGTCGAAGTAGAATGAACTCTTAATTTAGGTTTCATCCAAATATATTCAATTGTGTTTTGAAGGTAATCGAAAGTCTTACGGGTTTAGAACTCCATGAGTGTGAGTAATTGATGACAATTTTAGTTTTTGGGGGAACTTTTTCTTTAAGAGCTGCGGTCCCTAGCGCAGCAGTAACAGTCCAGCTAACTGTGACATCTGCGCTTTCTTAGAAAACTAAGCTATGGTTGATCAACAACGGGAGTTCCATCGTCTTTCCTCTTTCTTGTTTTCTTGACTGTGTCAGAGTTGTCTTTGTGAACATATTGAGCTAGAGAGTAAAACAAAGGGAAATATGTGCTTGAAAACTGTAGCATGCATTCTGGGTATGTACAACAGTTGTCCCCGCAGGGTGATAGACTAAATACCGTCACTGTCCCAAACGTTGCACCAAGTGAATCAGTTACAGTTCAATCTTGAAAAAGTTCAAAAGAACATGATGTCATAAAATCAACAGATTCTAGTGTAGTCACTTCCTTATTCTGCTTATACAAACAGAACATCTGATTCCAGTCATAACTATAAGTGAAGCAATTTAACTATCCACTGTAATTACTGTAAAATGTGAAGAAGAGGACGGAAGCAAGAAATGAAGACAGAAGAAAGGAAGAAAAGGGCAAAGCAGTAAAAGGCAGAAACCCACATAGATTAAAGACACACCTGTCATCACTACATCACTGCTGATTTCACCCCTCTTCCTTCTTTTCACGACCCCGAGAACCCCGTCTGGAGTCTGTCCTGTGGAAGAGAGAGAGGAAATGCAAGATTCACGCACATGGTCTAAAAGGACAGTTGCAAATCCCAGCTAAACTCATATTTTCTTTTCTGTCTTGATGGGCAGTGACATCCAAAGATTTACACAAGGTGGTCTTAGTTCATTATTTAAAATTAGTTTGTAAGTGCATGTGCAACTTATAGGTCATTTTTGCATATGAGACAAAAATAACAGAAGTAATTATTATGAATAATATTATTAAGTAATTCTTTTTCACATTCATGCACAAACCATGTTTAGAAAATGTAAAATGACTTCTCTTCATGCACTTCATGTATTATTAGCTGTGCTGTGGAAACTGATACAATTTTATGTTAGGATTCTATGATGAATAGAAAGTTCAAAAGAACATTATGTAATATCTTTTGTGACATTATAATTTCTCACTGTCACCTTTGATCAATGCATCCTTGCTGAATAAAAGTCTGATTTTCTGATTTAACAAAATGAATATTGTTTGTAAGTCATTTGTCGGTTGTTGTGTTTGTTTGAGCCTATTGTCCAGCCCAGCAACAGCAACACTGGCTCATCCAGTAGTGTGAGTTTTGGGCCAGGGCTAACTGTATGTCGAGCCAATGACACATGAGAAGACTGTTAAAGAAACTTACATTTAATCAAACAGCAGATGCTTTTATCCAAAGCGGCTTAAAAATGCGGAAAACAATAGAAGCAATCAAACCTACAAAAGGGGAACAATATGCATGTGCTGTGACTAGTCCCAGTTAGTCTAGTACAGTGTACGTAGCAAGGCGTCTCTTTTAAATAGATATATGGAATAGTAAGTGATGGTATTAATAGACCAAGTGCTGACATAAAAGTTCCTTGAAAATGGCTAAAGACTCAGCAGCTCAGGTTTATTTGGTCATTCCACCAGCATGGAACAGTCAAGGTAAAGGTCCGTGAAAGTGATTTTTTCCCTCTTTGGGACGGCACCACATTCAATTGCAGAACGCAAGCTTCTGGAGGGCACATAGGTATGAAGTAATGAGTTTAAGTATAGGGGTGCAAGCGCCAGTGGTTGTTCTGTAAGCAAACATCAGTGCCTTGAATTTGATGCGAGCGGCAGTTGACAACTAGTGGAAGTTTATGAAGAGAGGTGTGACGCACTCTCTTCGGCTCATTAAAGACCGCTCTTGCTGCAGCATTCTGGATCAGTTGCAGAGGTTTTACAGTTCATACTGGTAGCCCTGCCATGAAAGCATTACAATAATCGAATCTGGATAGAACAAGAGCTTGGACAAGGAGTTGTGTAGCATTCTACGACAGGAAGGCTCTGATTTTCCTGTATGTTGTATAAGGCAAATCTGCAGGAGCAGGCAGTTCTAGCAGTGTGATCTAGAAATATGGTCATCGATCACAATTTCAAGGTTACTGGCTGTCCTGGATAGGGTTATGGTTGACAAAAATAGCTGAATGGAGAAGCTGTGATGAAGCGTTGGGTTGGCTGAGACCCCAAACTGTTCTGTCTTCGCAAGTTTGAATTGAAGGTGGTGGTCATTCATGGAGCAAGAAATGTCTGTCATGCATGGTAAGACGCAAGCAGCTAACGTTGGGTCATCTGGCTGGAATGAGAGGGAGAGTTGTGTGTTATCAGCAAAGCAGCAATAGGAAAACCCACATTTCTGAATTACAGATTCTAGTGATGACATGTAGATGGAGAAGTGGTCCAAGCACTGAGCCCTGAGTCACGCCAGTATCTAGATGTTGCGACTTAAACACCTTACCCCTCCATGACACCCTGAAGGACCTATCTGAGAGGTAAGTATTGAACCACAGGAATGCAAGAGGATCTGGTGGTTAACTGTGTCAAAAACAGCAGACAGATACAGATGAGTACTGAGGATTTGGACGCTGCTCCTGCTAGTCTCTGAGTTTCAATTACCGAGAGCAGGGCGGTTTTGAAAACAATCAATACTTTACTGATGCTAGAAATTGAGCCCATTACCTTTGAGAGTAATCCAATGTACCCAAAGTATTGGGTACAGAAATGTGGATATTATATGATTTTATATGAATTTAATTAATGTGTGTGTGTTTATTTGTTGGGGTTTGAGAGCTCTCTAAGGGTCATTGTGAACATTTTTATCCCTTTTTGAATGTGTCTTTTACAGATTTCCATGAATTTATAAATTGTGTGAAAAGCTTCCTGAAATTATGCTCTGAAAATTCCCATATTTTGGGAATTTGCAAACCGGATTTCAATGGCTCGGCTTGATTGTAATCAATTGCAGTCTTGATTATGGTGTCATCTCTGCCAAGTAAGTTATTACAGGTTAAATGAAAGATGACAATAAAACTTTGCAGTACAGCTCTTTGACCCATTACCACGCATCAACATGTCATGGGAAGAATGACACTCCACCTGCTCCTCCACTCACAAGTCTGATAAATATCAGCTACACCCTGATCTAACTGCCTTCTTTCATTTTACTATAAACCTTTGGCTTCTGTCACAAGACATGCAAGATTAAGAACTTCAAGGAAACACTTCATGCAAAGTGCTTTGGTACGTGTTTGTATATGGATAAGATTGGAAGAGGTTGGGGGAAATGTTGGAGTTTGTCTATCTAGGATTAAAGTTTGCCCACAATTCCTTCCCTCCTAGCTTCCTGTTTTTGGAGTATATATAGGTCTTGACATGGGAAGGGAAGTGGACCTTATTCTGGCACACTCATCACTCCTAGGCCCCATTCTTTCCTTTAGTGTGAGGAGGAAACCGTGCGTCTTCCTGACCACGCACCCTGAATATGACTTGTTCTCTCATATACAAAAAGCCAAAAGAAAGTCAAGAAAAGTCAGTTACACTAAAAGTGTCTTGTGGTCTAACCATCAAGTACAAAGCACATAAATGAAACATAAAAAGTGACTTTTTTTCTCACACAATACCTGTGTACACATTAATTATCAATTTCTAATTCAAGGTAAAAACAAACAAACAAACAAAAAAAACAACAAAAACAAATATAATGAATTCAAAAATATCATAAAATGTTTGGGAGATGCAAGATATTTTACAAACTGAACTGACCTTTTCTCGTCATGAAAAGGTCAATTTTATCTCACATTTTAAGAGACTTATTGGTAAAATAATATTAAACAGGAAATTAAGAACGTTTTCTTTTCAAGAATTGTTTTCTTTTAAAAATCAAAAAGAAATTTTTATTCAGAAACGAATGTGTTTATCACAGAAGAGGTATATTTAAGTCCCCATTTGTATAAATTATGTTTTAATGTAGACTATCGTTCAAAAGTTTGAGGTCTCAATGATTTCTTTAAAGAAATTAATACTTCTTTTTAACAAGGACACATTAAATTGATTTTTAAAAAGTGACAGTAAAGACATTTATCATGTTAGAAAATATTTCTATTACGAAATTTTTTTTAGAGAATCCTGAAAAAAAATTACCACGGTTTTCAACATTGATAATAAAATATATTAATTTAGAAAACAGTAACTTTAAATTTTTTATATTTTTTTTCACAATATCGTTTTTCCTGTATTGTTGATCAAATAAATACAGCCATTTTGAGCATAAGTTCTTTCAAAAACATTTAAAAATCGTACAGACATCAAACTTTTGAACAGTAGCGTGTATATATATACATATACATATATTGATATATATATCAAAAGAGATTTCACAATGTAAAACATGTCATGTTGGGAATGTGGTTGCAGTGTTTTCTGCACTGAGACATAGTGAGGTCAGGGTTTGACATGACCCTCCATGGTTCAGCTGCCGGGGCTCTGAAAGTCAAAGGTCAGAACAAATAGGAAGTGCCCAGAACAAATATAGGTCCTACTGACGGAGTGGATTTTTCGGATGGGATATGGAGGGAGGAAAGAGAATGCGGTAGGGGTGGGGGCTATGACAGCGGGCAATAACAAAACACAGGGGAAAAAAAAACATGCCAGAGCAAGAGTCAACAAACCTAATTTCAAAAGTAAACAAGAGACCCTTCCTTCTCAATGTAATTAGTGCAACAATTTCAATGTGCACTTACAGAGCAGAAACACTGTGTAACAAGTGTATTGTCAGTATATATATCAAACTGAAAAAAAAAAAACTGAACGGTCACTGGATTTCCTGCTATTGTCTCTGAGGGAAACAAGCAAGTCGAAGGTGCTTATGCACGCTTCTGATATATTTGAGGAATCCAAAGCTGAGCAGATATAAACTAAAACAACATTGGACTCCATTGACTTTCATTATACAGAAGAGAAAAAAATGCTGTGACATTACAAGAAAGTATATGAGGGTGAATAAATGAAGGCAGAATTTTCATTTTTGTGGTAACTATTCCTTTAAGTGTCTAAACATGCATGTTCATGCTAATGTTGTCTTCGTCGCTGATGTTGTTCCCCTTTGCAGCAAAGAACAGATGGAGGTATCTTGTCTGTTTTGCAAGCCCGAGAAAATGCAGCGGCAACATAAACTCCCACACATAAATAAAAACAAGAACAGTGGGATACAGACCGAGAACATTATCCCCCACGCGTGTCCCCTCCAAACCCTGTTCCAAGAGAGGAACTTTAGCTGAGGATGGTGGGGTTCGTAAATCAGTGATTGCCAGTGTTGAGATTGAGACTGTCTCCTTACATTCTCCCTGAAGAATTATGAGCTCTCATGTTTTTCCTTTCAGTTTGCCCAGCACTATGATACTGCCTCATCTACGCATGTTTTTGAAGACTCAAATCTTGATCCGTTTCACAATAAAATTAAGCAATATTTGTTTGAGTGTTTCATGAAGTCTGAGAGCTCTCTAACAGGTCATTCTTTAATGACCCTAAAGAGGCAAAAGATCTATGGTTCTATGGTTAAAGGGTTCTGGTCTGTTATTACCAAGTTTATCAGAGAGAAATGGCTTCTGCTGGACATAAATATTTGCAATGGCTTTAGTTAGAGAGTTTTAGGGGTGATCTGAAAGTTCGGTGGATAGGGTCTTGAGGGAGGCCTGTATCCGGCAGGCTGCTCCCCTCTGACCCCAGGCAGCGTGGGAAAGAGAGCACAAGGAACTGGCGTGACCAGGGACATTAACACAGATGACTCTAGCAGACCTGGCTGAACACCTGTCCACCTCCGCTCTACCTCAGACATCAGTCAATGGAGCTCCGCCAAACCTCTTTTCCCCCAAAGAGATGGGGAGGAAGCCTGATCATATCAAAAAAATTCTTACCTTTCTCGCATTTTCTCTACATAAATGTACATCTAATGTGATAACATATCAAAAGTTTAATAATTTCATGCTTTTTTATAAATATATTTAAAGAATTTGGTAATATTACGGTTTCATTTTGCTGTCTAAAAGTCTAAAGTCAGAAATTTTGAAAAAAAAAAATCATAAAAAGTAAACATCCAACATGACTAACTCGGAATGTATATACACACATGTTTTATATATATATATATATATATATATATATATATATGTGTGTGTGTGTGTGTGTGTGTATATACATTCCCAGTTAGATTTTTTTTCCCAAAATTTCTGACTTTAGACTTATATATATACATACATACATACATACATACATATAAATATATATATATATATATATATATATATATATATATATATATATATATATATATATATATATATATATATGGGTGCTGGTCATATAATTAGAATATCAGAATATCATCAAAAAGTTTATTTCACTAATTTCATTCAAAAAGTGAAACTTGTATACTATATTCATTCATTACACACAGATTGATATATTTCAAATGTTTTTCTTTTAATTTTGATGATTATAACTGACAACTAAGGAAAATCCCAAATTCAGTATCACAGAAAATTAGAATATTGTGAAAAGGTTCAATATTGAAGACACCTGGTGCCACACTCTAATCAGCTGATCAACTCAAAACACCTGCAAAGGCCTTTAAATGGTCTCTCAGTCTAGTTCTGTAGGCTACACAATCATGACCATGAGACGACCATTGACACCTTGCACGAGGAGGGCAAGACACAAAAGGTCATTGCAAAATAGACTGGCTGTTCACCGAGCTCTGTGTCCAAGCACATTAATAGAGAGGTGAAGGAAAAGATGTGGTAGAAAAAAGTGTACAAATAACCGCACCCTGGAGAGGATTGTGAAACAAAACCCATTCAAAAATATGGGGGAGATTCATAATGAAACCATGTGTATTAAATTCAAAAATTCATAGAAGTATTTTCACTACAGATCTCAGACTTTCATACGTCACTGTAAGTGCCAGACAGACCTATGACAGTTAAACCAACAGAAATAAATCAGGCATTCTCGAATCTCAATCATGCCTGTCTCTCCCTGTTATCATAAAGAACGAGGACGGGACTCTAGCCACGTACGAATGCAGAGAATATAGCTTTGGGAAACTGCTTCTGTTGCATCATTTAGGTTAACCGTTCAATGGAAAAAAAAAAAAAAAGAAGAAAATACGTCAAGGTGGAAGTCACTGTCATTTGCTTAATATTACTTCTGCCTGACTAAATACTTTCTGATTATGAGGTCAGCAATATCTTGTATTTTATCTACAAAACTGCTGACCAAGTCTAAGAGGAACTCATTGTTACAGTGTAAGCTCCATCAACTGCACAATGGAGTCCAGTGTGGGAAAGGAGGTAGAGGAAGGAAGAGGGTTTCAGTCTCACTCAGAGTGAGAGAGCTACGATAAGAATCTACTGAGTGGAGCAGGAAGCTTTTCCTAGGGGGAAACACGTTGAAGGACTGACCCCTGTGCTGGCTCCCGAAACTGGGTATTCCAGTCTGACTAACCCACTGACCAACGATACAAGGCATTCTGTGATGAGAGTTCAGGAGGAACCCCATTTAAACGCACTTATCTCGCTGAGGTGCTGTGTTACGAATTGATCCAAAACTAAAATAAGCATGACAGCAGTAGCTCAGCTATTAAAAAGAAGTCGCTTTTCCAGTAACAAGCCACTTTCCATACGAGTATCAGCTATACTAAGTAATTCCCAAATACACTTGCCCTCTCTGTTCCTCTTTATGAGTTATTGCGAATCCGTTATAAATTGTTGATTGATTTCTTTCGGGTCCCTACACAAATTTATGTGCAGCTTGTTTTGTAGCGATATACAAACTTTTATTACAATAACTTTACAAAATAATGTACTTTCAGTTAAGTTAATCACTATGTGACTTAAATGGATAGTTCACCCAAAATGAAAATGCTGTCATCATTTACACATCTTCAAGTTGTTCCAAACCTGTATGAATTTCTTTCTTCTGCTGAACCCAAAAGAAGATATTTTGAAGAATGTCAGTAACCAAACAGTTTATGGGCCCCTTTGGCTTCCAGAGAATTTTTTTTTTTTTTCTCCATACTATTGCCCCATCAACTGTTCGGTAACCCATATTCTTCAAAATATCTTCTTTTGTATTCAGCAGAAAAAAGAAATTCATGGCACAACTTGACACAACTCGAGGGTGCGTAAATGATGACAGAATTTAAATTTTTTGGTGAACAAGCTTGAGCCAGGTCTCATCCTCCAATGCAGACGGCAAGCCAAATGTGTTTGCTTCATTATTCCAAGTCAGTGTTATTTTAACATTACTTATATACTATTATATTATTTATAAATATTTTGAACTAGCTTGGGATATGTTTGTATAAAGGGCTCAAAGTAAATACATCGTAAACACTATATATAGAACTTTCGTCAAAGCCTCAATTCTGCCAAAACACAGGAAAGGATTTAAGTTGCTTATCACTTCAAGCTACATTTCCTCTAAGATGTAAATCAAGCCACTAGATTTGTTTTCCAGACTAATCATTCCAAGAGGAATATTGTAACTGTATCCACAAAATGTGTGTAAGTAGATTGATTTTGAAATATTGATATTGTTACATCTACTGATTGTGTCGCAGGTATACTTGCATCATATTAATGAAAAATATTATATTAGCATCTACAAAGTATTTCTAGATTTAATAGAAGTATCAGTAGTATCTATATTAGCAAATTAGCCTGGATTGTATATGATATCAGATCAAAATCAAATGTGGTTTCGCCCATCCCTACGGCACTCCAGTTTGTCACATGACAAACGATAACCAGTAGTAAGTACAATTCCAAAAGCTTCAAAAAAGGTTTCTATTCTTACGGACACACAGTATGGGAAGGCCATCTCCAACAACACGCAGTAGGGTCAGAGGTAACTTCCATTGCAAACAAGCATCAGCTGAGTCATTCTTTGACATTAGATGGATGACGAAAAGCCATTCTATAACAACAAACACCATACTCCCGCAACGTCACCTTGTTTTCATATATTTCTCATGTCATGCTTGTCACATGCAGACACAGTTTCGATATTGGTTTTACGGCCGTTCTCCACATACCGTTCAGTTGTACTTCCTCTTAATTTTCCAAGACTTGTTGCATAATAAAAATGTACCATTCCTTTTTGTCCCATTATTATGTAATTTCTTTATACCGCTACTGTTCGAGAACTTAGTACTTTTAATTGGCAATGATGTATTAAAGACATTTTATAAAAGATCTCCATTTCAAATATATGCTGTTCTTTTGAACTTTCTATTAATCCAGTAATTCTGAACAAAATGTCTCCGTGTTCCACAAAAACACTAAGCAGCACTACGGTTATCAACATTGATAATAAGAAGAAATGTTTCTTAAGCAGCAAAGACTGGAGGAAAGATGCTTAAAATTCAGCTTTACATCACAGGAATAAATTACATTTTAAAATATATTCAAATACAAAATAGCTAGTTTACACTGTAATAATATTTCACAAAATTACTGTGTGTTGATGAAATAAATGCAGCCTAGGTGAGCCTATAAGAATTCTTTCAAAAACTGAAAAAAATATTAGCGACGCAAACTTTTGAACGGTTAGCAAATCCTATCGTGTTTTCGCGCAATACCCAAATGCTACTGAGGTCCTTCTGTGAAAGAGTCACCATACAAACTGCTGCTGTGAATATACTGAGCTAACCTCAGCAAATTAGTAGATGCTTGCCTGGAGTCAGTGTTTCATTAGGGATGCTGATTCCATCAGGCCAGATGTCTTTACTGCGCTTCAAACCAAAGTTAAGGCCAAACCTCAGTTCCCTCATTACATCACAGTGATGTGCATAGGCTCCCATGGGGGTTGGTAGAGGTCTCGTCTTTACTATATTTGGGTAAGAGGGCAGCTAACCTTTACAGACACCTTGTCTGTCTAGAAAAGACTGTTCCCATGAACATGAAAGCACAAACTGAGAATGAGGGGGGTCTGAGGGTCTGAAGTAATTTCCCGTAGTGGTGGATCTCTCTTTCCTCCTTTTAGTCACACTTCAGGAGAGGTGTAAGGAAAGTGTGCCGGTTCCCCAGACATCAAAGAGTCTGTCCCAGCATCTAGGGTTGAACCTTCCCTTCACTTTTGTCTCTTGATATGTGTTAGGATTTTCCCAAGAATATGATCATGTTGCAATGTCAAGGACCTTATCACATTGTTCATGTTAAATCTGTGTTACTTTGGAAATCTGATTCTGAAGTACTTGTATTTCTTTTACACCTATTTTTTTATGTGTTCCCTGCATTTCAATAGGATTACAATCTCAGAAAGTGAATCATTTGGATTTCCTCAGATCAGAGGCTACAGTATTTACCCATTCCCCCTCTAGAGAGTGTTCTGGAACTTCTCAGAACTTTTAAACAACATCAATAGGATTTATTTTAAGTAGGGACCAGAGAAATCTTCCAGATAAAAAATCAGACTAATACAGAAACACATTAACTGTAAATGAATAACAAAACTATTGCTATGTATAATCAAGAAACATCTGAGTAATTGTCTTTGCAGGTTCTTGTGATAGAGTCAGCCATTCTGAAGGATTCAGCACAGACATGTGCAAGAAAGCATGCAACTGTCAATACTTGGTTGCTTATAAGCTCATGTACAGTGTCTAGGAGGGGAAGTGGAAGGGGGCGGGTTGCAAAGGTGAGGAAGATGGGAGTGGACAACCTCATTCTTCCTGAAGGATCAAAGGCTTCGTTTGTCAATTTCCCAGGTCAACACATCTCACTTATAGAGGAAAAGAGTGGTTAAAAAAAATTATGGGGGAAGCTTTCATGCGTGGGGAAGGATTTAATGTATAAACTAAAAAAAAAGTGAATGAGACCGTACACACTATCGATCAAACGTTTGGATTTTTATTGATTTGAGTTCAAGCAATTATTTCATTGCTTCTTTCATTACCTTCATGACTACTTCTGTAAGAAATGTTTATTGGAATTATACTTACTGTAGAACCATAATACATCACACAACTATTTTCAGGCCATTTAAAATGTCAAAACAGTAATAAATACACAAAACTACTGTACCTGAAAGTAGCCTCAGTTGAATAAGTAGCCTTTAGGTGAAAGTGCACACGTCTCATGGCAGCTGACGATTCACCCAACAGGAAAGGCTTGTATTTTCAGATAGAACAGATAAGAACAATGTGCTGATAAGTCAAATCTGAAAAAAAAAAAATTCTGTTTCCTCAGAACTTAACGATCAACAGATGGTCTGGTTTCAGATTTGCCATAGCCATAAAAGGATATTTTATGAATCTGCTCTAATAGGCCACATGATAAGTTATTTTTAAATGGATGTTCGTAAGACTGATAACATAAAAAGGTCAAAATCACCAGTGCTGGTGGGCCTGATTCAGTGTGGCCAATTGACAATCTTTAAAACATTCACTAGAAAACAGGACAGCTGCTGCTGGACCCGTTCACAGTTTTGCTAAGCCGAGAGCGGACTGTGAGCTCTGAGAGCTCTGTGAACTCTGACCTCTTGCTGGGGCGCTAAGCTGCCAACTGTCATCAGGAGTCAGAGAACACGATTTATCCTTCAGGTCAAAGACCTGACACAGAAGAGAGGAAAAGAGAAATATACACAGCCTGTATTTTATATATAATATAATATAAATATATATATATATATATACATATTATATATCTATATGTATATGTGTGTGTGTGTGTGTGTTTTTAAAAGGAATTTCATCTGCTCACCAAGGCTGCATTTAATTAATTAAAAATACAGTAATATTGTGAAATATTATTAAGATTTCAAATATGTATGCATATATTTATATTATATTATATATAAAATACAGGCTGTGTATATTTCTCTTTTCCTCTCTTCTGCTGTGTGTATATATATATATATATATATATATATATATATATATATATGTCTATATGTGTGTGTGTGTGTGTGTATGTGTGTGTTACATGTTTTCTCTGTCTGGACTGTTTAGTTTCATTTTCACATGTGCTCATTGTTTACGTCTTGTCACAATCATCATTAGTTCATTCCCATCAGCTGTGTGCCATCAGTTAATCTTGTTTGCTCCCTGTGTTCCCCAAATATAAGCCCTATGTTTCTGTCAGTCCTTGTCTTGTGCTATACTTGGATATATACACACAGCCAAAGAGAGGAAAAGAGAAATGTACACAGCCTGTATTTTATAAATAATATAAATATATATATATATATATATATATATATATATATATATATATATATATATATATATATATATACATATTTGAAATTTTAATATTATTTCACAATATTACTGTTTTTACTGTATTTTTAATCAAATAAATGCAGCCTTGGTGAGCAAATGAAACTTCTTTTAAAAACATACACACACATTATATATATATGCAAAGAAAAGAACATTTGTTTAGTGCAAAAACTAACTAAAAAACTAAAAAATATTTGACTGGGAGTAAAACTGGAGGATTGCAAGCAAAAGGTCACTGAAGCTACAGTCGTGGCCAAAAGTTTGGGGAATTATATAAATATTGGAAATTGGAAAAGTTGCTGCTTAAGTTTTTATAATAGCAATTTGCATATACTGCAGAATGTTATGAAGAGTGTTCAGATGAATTGCATAGTCCTTCTATGCCATGAAAATTAACTTAATCCCCAAAAAGCTTTTCCACTGCATTTCATTGCTGTCATTAAAGGACCTGCTGAGATCATTTCAGTAATCGTCTTGTTAACTCAGGTGAGAATGTTGACGAGTACAAGGCTGGAGATCATTATGTCAGGCTGATTGGGTTAGAATGGCAGACTTGACATGTTAAAAGGAGGGTGATGCTTGAAATCATTGTTCTTCCATTTTTAACCATGGTGACCTGCAAAGAAACGCATGCAACCATCATTGCGTTGCATAAAAATAGCTTCACAGGCAAGGATATTGTGGCTACTAAGATTGCACCTAAATCAACAATTTATAGGATCATCAGCAACTTCAAGGAAAGAGGTTCAATTCTTGTAAAGAAGGCTTCATGGCATCCAAGAAAGTCCAGCAAGTGCCAGGATCGTCTCCTAAAGAGGATTCAGCTGCGGGATCGGAGTGCCACCAGTGCAGAGCTTGCTCAGGAATGGCAGCAGGCAGGTGTGAGCGCATCTGCACACACAGTGAGACCAAGACTTTTGCAAGATGGCCTGGTGTCAAGAAGGGCAGCAAAGAAGCCACTTCTCTCAAAAAAAAAACAAAAAAAACATCAGGGACAGATTGATCTTCTGCAGAAAGTATGGTGAATGGACTGCTGAGGACTGGGGCAAAGTCATATTCTCCAATGAAGCCCCTTTCCGATTGTTTGGGGCATCTGGAAAAAGGCTTGTCAGGAGAAGAAAAGGTGAGCGCTACCATCAGCCCTGTGTCATGCCAACAGTAAAGCATCCTGAGACCATTCATGTGTGGGGTTGCTTCTCATCCAAGGGAGTGGGCTCACTCACAATTCAGCCCAAAAACACAGCCATGAATAAAGAATGGTTCCAAAACACCCTCCAACAACAACTTCTTCCAACAATCCAACAACTGTTTGGTGAAGAACAATGCATTTTCCAGCACGATGGAGCACCGTGCCATTAGGCAAAAGTGATAACTAAGGGTCCATGGCCTGGAAACTCCCCAGATCTTCATCCCATTGAGAACTTGGGGTCAATCCTCAAGAGGCGGGTGGACAAACAAAAACTCACTAATTCTGACAAACTCCAAGAAGTGATAATGAAAGAATGGGTTGCTATCAGTCAGGATTTGGCCCAGAAGTTGACTGAGAGCATGACCAGTCGAATTGCAGAGGTCCTGAAAAAGAACGGCCAACACTGCAAATACTGACTCTTTGCATAAATGTCATGTAATTGTCGATAAAAGCCTTTGAAACGTATGAAGTGCTTGTAATTATATTTCAGTACATCACAGAAACAACTGAAACAAAGATCTAAAAGCAGTTTAGCAGCAAACTTTGTGAAAACGAATATTTATGGAATTCTCAAAACTTTTGGCCACGACTGTACAATCAAGAGGAAACTGGAATATGTGCTGAGGTTATTCTGGTGCATGGTGGTGCCCCATAAAGCCATAGACTAACAAACTCTACTTCCTTTTCAGTAAAATTTGGTGGAAGCTGGATATTTCCTACAACTTAAGTTCTTATTTTTCCTACTTTCACAAAATCAATTAATTTACATATCAAATGCAATAAAGTATGATGAGAATTTCCAAACAAAATACACACTTCCTGATTGTGGAACGTACATAGGGAAATTAAACAGTTAACATTGTAACGTTATCAAATTTATCAAAAAGCATTTATGATTAGGGCAGATAAACATAACGCTTACAATTCTGTGATTAATATGGACTGTTTAACCTGACGCGATAAATGCAGCTTCCTGTAAGGCCGTGCAAATATTGTTTACTCAAAGCCTTTTTAACGCTATCCAGTGACCATCTCTGATATACTCAAGCTATTTATACGCCGCTCTCCCTATGTTCCGCGAAATATATCGCAGCTTTTTCCAAAAATGGTCCCTGACAGGACAGTCGACACCTACGCAATCGCTGAGAACTCGCGTGCAAGCCGCCGTCGCGCTGTGGTCTAGCCTGGTTTCTCATGACAGTAACGTCACATGGTAAATCTAGATTTAACTGGAAGTTGTAAATGTGGTCGATACAGTGCGAAACTGCGAAAAGCTCATTAAATCGGCAGGTTATGGGTGGATAAAAAGCTTGATCGTCACGTAAAGATTATAAATGCATAATTAGGCCTATAATAATGTTTTCAACGTATTGTTTTTTTTTAATTATTAAACTTAATCAGTTAAATAAGCTTCGATGTTAAAAGGGTTCAATTAATAGTTGTTATAAGAATGTTCTGTAATTGTTTTTATTAAATTATAAGAACAGTTTGATGATTTACAGTTTGGGTCTATTAAATGTTTTTTTTTTTTAATCCTTTTTCCATTATATTCAGAGAAATTGACAAAAAAGCATATATATCCACTCAGTAGAGTTATTTATTGTTAATGGTAGTGATATTTTAATTATAATTCATCATAAATTAATACGATTGTATTGTTCTTCCTAATGCTTTTACTTTGCCTTTCACTTCATTTTACTTCTATGCTTTTCAGAAGACAGTCCCGAGTTTTGCAGTTTTCCCTGCTGTCAGATGAGTGATACAATGGTATGTGACAACTGAGGGAATGAGGATATGATTTGATCACAGCAATGTTTTATTGTATTTCTCTTTTCATTCTATATGTGTATCTTAAAACGATCTCATAATGCAACTTCAAGTCTCATTCAAGTTCTTAAACTCCTTGTCCACTTCATATCTATTGTCAGCACTGATCATTACTCCAAATTATCGTCTTCTGGACCTCGTCCACGTTCATTGGCCTCCCGTGCAGTTACCCGTTTCTGCACAAATGATGGGAAGAATTCAGGGAATGTGATTTTGGAGAAATGGTCCAGGCGTCTGCTGCTGCGTGCAAGCGAGGCCCTTCATCTCCTGCTCTCATTCAGACCCACTAAAGTAAAGCAATAAGACTCAATCTGCCAGTTTCCTGCTCTCCCGTTTAACTTGTACACACAGAGAGAACAGGATGCGTGCTGAAAAACACCAGCAGGCAGATAATGAGACAGAGTGTAGGATGTGTTAATGATAAGGATGTTTTGAATGGTGTCCTGACTCCTGTGATCATATTTTATGTCTGATTATTGTTTAGCTGGGGGGGGGGGTTTGTTAAGGATTATGAATCATATAGAATATCATATATAAGCATGTTAAAATTTCCAAGTCATTGCAACATCAGCAGCTTGACATATTAATGATGATTAAAACAAACAGCTAGACATTCCGTGTGTATTTTACTGGGCTGCTCGAATTCCAACCAACTGTAATTTTTATAGATGTTCTTTGTGAAGCATCAGTGCCTTTGCATACATATTATTGATAACAGATATGCACTTCCACAAACATTTCTGTTAGGACTTGGGCATTTGTTTCATCTGATGAAAAGTATGTTTGGTTTATATAAGGTTTTGAGTTCTGAGCTCATGTTTCCCTGGTGCCTAATATCATATTAATCTGCAGCATAACAGTCTTCAGGGCAAATCCAAACAGGACCCAGTGTTGACCTGTAATGCATATTTTCATGCACCAGTAATAGAGGAATCTAAACATGGTTTAATTTCCCCTGCAGTGATGAATCCTTGTGTTTTACCTTCATGCAGGGCTTTGATCAACACAAGCATAACTAATGAAATTGATGTTCTTTATAGAATAAACTAAATGTGCAAAAAAAAGTTATTGTAAAAAAGTTTTGCTTAGTCCTGCATGGCCGACTCAAAAAAGGAGTACATATTTTGTCTGCCACACAAAATATGCACTGTCGATGCCAGTGGTTTATTTTGGCGCTTAGCACATCGAAGATTTATCACTAACGTATTTACTCAGTCTTCCTTGATAACAAGTTACAGAATACTTGAGCAAGATTAGATTTCATTCTGTGTAGATCACCATTTTAATTAAATAATTGAAAAGTGATGATTTCATTAGAATCAACTTTGTAAAACTAAGTCTACAGTAACCTACTCCTGATAACTGTTTTATAATTTATTGTCATTAAAAACATACTCAATGCAGTGGCGAGGCCTTACTGTGAGTGGGTGTTGGTGAAATAGTGTGTCTAATTGACCCTTTGCCGGCAGTTTGATTGACAGGCGATCTAATCAATCATAGCCCTGAATCCGCCATTTTGTCTGACAAAGCAGTCAGGGGAGTTAGTAGATTAACTTTGGTGAACTTAAACTTGAAAAATTGTGTGTACTTACATCTTTCTGCTTGAAACAACATTCCTTCTGTTGTTCATTCCTGTTTATTTGATGCTATAAATGAACTAGTATGAAGAGATGGTCGGTTCACGAGCCGGTTGAAGGAGCTACAGCGATCTGTGACGACACATTAAAGAGACACTGTACGATTTTATTGTTTAAACATATTTAAAAAATTACAATATTTTACATATGAAACTGTTTCATATCAAAAGTAACCTGCCCTGTGTTGTCTGTCGACACGTTGTCAGTGTCCTCTTTGCTCCCGATGTATTTTTCACTGCGTGAAAACATGATGTGTGGTGTGAGAGCACATGGCTTGTCGGACATAGCAACAGTAACTAAAGGGGGCGGGTCTTTGCGAAGGGTCAATTACACATTATTTTACAAAAAGTTATTTGACAATTAAGATAAATTTGACTTGTCATCCGACAGTTTAATGAAGCAACAAAAATTCATAAAATAATCAATGAACAGAAAAAGAACTGTGTGCAAGGCTTATAGCCTTCCGCTGGCCACAGTCTAGCGTGATATATAATCAATTCAGAATTTAAATAAAACTTTTGTTTTTCATGCTTGACCAACGTCCACATACACACTGCAAATTTCGGGAGTGATATCCGCTAAATTAATGAATTTATTATTGTGTGATTTTATCTCATTTCTCACAAAAAGTAATTTGGAGTCTCATTTGATCGGGAGGATCAGCCATCAGTCTCAGTCGGCCAGTGCCACCCTGACCCTTATCCAGCCTCGTCACTGACTCAATGTTTCCAGGAAATCTTTTACATCATTTGGTGTTGTTCTCGAAAGCTTTGTAGACAGGGACAGACATAGTGAAATTGGGCACATCCTGTTGTCACAAAAAAAAAGTGAAAATCGAAAGTATCCTTGAAAGCTGGTCTTCATTTCTGTGCAATGCAACAGATAAATACAGTATGTCAGATTGAGTGATTGAGGAAAATTAACATTGTTGAATTATGCTATTAATGGTAAAGTTGAATTATGCTAGCAAAAACCGACAAGCAAAAACCGAACAAGTGGCAAGACTTCCCTTCATTTTTTAATAGTGTTTATTTTCTGCTTGCATGTTAAATAGGAAGCAATTTTATAAGCAAAGAAAAAGCAAATGTTTATGCTACTTTGCAACTTCCTGGTATTTGCCCTAAAATCATTTCTAGGATCTAACAAACAAGTCAGTCCTGCTCAATGAAGAGGGTTTTCTGACAGCATTGTGTTTTATTTTCAAGGCTGTTGATTTCTTGTAAACATCTGGATAATTATCCAAGACACCTGCCATCTTTATTCTACTAATATTATATGTCATCAAACCATGAATGAAAAAACAGATTTATTGCAGTTACAATCTGAGTGAAAGTGTCCTGAAATAACGAAAATACAGAAGTACTGATGTATAAATATGACTCACTCAGCAGGCTTTCATTGATACTAAGAATTATGACTGTGTTTGGTGTTTATCTTTAACTATAGGGTGTATAATGTCTATATCTATACGTGATGGATCTACACGATGACTTGCATTATGGCTGCATGGTTATATCAGCAATTAAACCATCAAAATGATAGTATCAATAAAAATTAGATTAATATGCTTTTTCATTCTGTTCATTATACTCAAACTTCAGACAAACTAAACTGAAATTTTGTTTGTCTCTGTGCTTTATTCTACTGGATGAGCACAACAGCATTTTAAAATGTGACTGATGATGGGTTACTAAAAGAGATATGCCAGGAAAAATGTTTATCTAGTCTTCCTTTGCACACCCACTCAAACAGGAATTGGGAATGATACATAATTCCATTTAATTTGATTTAATATGAAGCCTTAGGCCTATGACTGTTGCATAACAAACTGTCCATATGAATAAAATATGAATAAAATAAATTAATAAAATAATGCAAAGAATACAAGCATTTGAAAATATATATTAACTTAAAAGCTGTCTGGGACAGTTACTGATTGTAACAAAGTTGAAAGGCTCAGGGAAGAAGAACTGGCAAATGTTCAACAAAAATAAAAATATAAACGTAAACAGCAAAATAAAAGTAAAGCGGCAGCCCCTCATGGATGACTGCCGCATAAACTAAAGCTAAACAACAGCAGAAAGTCCAAGCCTGGTCCTCTTTCGTCTTCCAATGTCATCACTCCTCCTTTTATCCTTCCAGAGCTCCTCCATGGGACTCGAGACCAGTGTGGCACGCAGGTGACACTCATGAACTTTCGCTCCGCCATCCTCGCTCCGTTCCCTCGACTCTCGTCCTTGTACTGCTTGCCACTCTGACGTTACCGGTTAGCTAAGAAACTCTGGCTAGCGTCATAAGTTTAGTGTAAAACCAACCATTTTGAATGCGTTGTTATCTTAAATGTATGGTTTTCAATTCATTGGAGGGATGAAAATGGCTCCATTATCCATGTTTTGTATAATAATACTTAAAGATGTCTCTGAAGTGAGATTGCATTTCTGGTAGCAATCAAATTCAGTCTGGTATCCCTCGGTGTTGATATTGGAAGCATTACTCTATGGTGTTCATGTAATACTTTCAAATAATAGCATGTCTGCCCTTTTGAGAAAAGGCTGGGAAAATTGCTTGGGAAAATTCTTGGAGATCTGAGTCAGATAAAGGTCTGTATTGTATGTCATAAAAAAGGACTCAGATCTTTTGAGGCCAGATCAGAATGCAACTACATATTTGTTATAACTACATTGACCAGTTACATTGTTGTGACGTTAATACAGTAATTACTTGCTGACAAAATGAAACCAAAAATATATGTCACACACCTTTTCCTGCTACATGTTTCAATTATAATAAGAATAGCATGTGATGTTGAAATTTGAAAGCAAAACTGCAATAAGCTTAGTCGTGGCCTAATGGTGAGGGAGTTGGGCTATTATCCTGAAGGTTGCTGGTCCGATTCCCTCGCCGGCAGGAATTGAAGGTGGGGATTGTGAATGAACAGCACTCTCTCCACCTTTGATACCATGACTAAAACGCCCTTGAGCAAGGCACGTAACCCCTAATTGCTCCCCGTGTGAGTTGCTTTGAATAAAAGCGTCTGCTAAATTACTAAAATGTAAATAAGCTTACACCAAGTCATTGAACGCTTCCCTGTGTACCGGAAATGGCTTATTATTGCTCTAAATCTGTTGAGCAGTTCATTTTAAGAGTAAAACTGTTAAGTGTGACTCTGGACAACATACAGCAGATGAAATACCTCAGCACTTGTCAAACCCTTCTGACTCGTCACAAGAAGTGACGTCACTCAAGTGTGGAGAATTCCCCTCAATTCTGTTTAATCTTCAACAATTATTATCTTGAAATCTTTAATGGGTAAAATTCCTCAGGAAAGTAAACAGGAAGTTAAGTAATTTTAAGCGGATGGTGTGCTTTGGCATTACTTCACAAAAATAATTTCTTTGTCAATGCTTTTGGCTAAATACAGATCTTTTACATCTGACTGTGCAGGAATGACAGAAACCAGTGTAAAGATACTGGAAATTCCCTCTCAAACAGCGTTTTTTCTTTTTTGTGTTATTCAAAAGTTGAAAATAATACACACAAGGGACGCCGAGAAAAGAGCGAGATTCAGGTTTTTTAAACTTTTCCCCAGCATGACTGGTTGCACAAAAGAAAATAAACCCTGGTGTTTTAATGAGACTGGTTTTATTGTTTGCTAACAATGTTTGTTTTGCATTTTCAGTTGAGACTTTAAGCATACAAATCATGCACTTGTCACAAAAAAGGAACTTAATTTCTGCAAACAATTCTATTCTATTCAAAACAGTCCACCTGCATTCAAAGTCCAATACTTCCATATTATACGCAAAAAAACAAAACAAAAAAAACAGTATACCAACAGAGTAGTATGTCCGAATACATAGTATTCGAAAAACAGTGGGCGAAAAGTACCCAGATGACCTACTACTTCCGGAGAGATTCTGAAGTGCGCATTCGATGGACACTTTACTATCCCATGAGGCCACAAGAGAGAGGATTTAATAATGGAGGTGAATTGACGTAACTGATGCCGATAGGTCACGTGATAATGACAACATGGCGGCTGTAGTTGTAACATTTAGCAGGCAGGACCAAGGACGAGGAGACGGAATAGTAACTTTTAACACTTTAATAAACACTCAGGATATTGACAGGAAACACCAAGTAAGATACTTTAACGTCGAACCAGGACTGGACAGACACAGAGGGTAGAAATACACAAGAACAAAAGAGGATAATGAGCGGGGCACAGGTGACAGACATAACTAATTACGAAACGTAGCTGATGCAAATGAACCAATAAGGTGACAATGAAAGACGGAAACTCAAAACAAAGACCACGTGACAAGTGACAGGACTGGGACTCAAAACAAGGAACAGATAAGGAGCCACATAACTATGACAGTAGTATGTCCGGATTTTATTCATACTGCCTCTATTCATACTATATAGAGCGTACTTTTCTAACGGTCGTAGTAAGTAAGTTCAAATTCAAATGTAGTACCTGCGAAGACAGTGTGTGATTTCGGACACAGCTTCTGAGACTGCATTAAAAGTTTTCATGATTTTGAACATTTTAATACAGAAGAAACTGCACTACTTCTGTCACCCGTGTTGGTCAAGTTACTCTAAAAAAAAAAGTCATTCATTACTAGCTACCAATCACATCTTCAACAAAGTAATAAGATGACTGTACCAATTACTCTCTCTCTCTCTTAAGTATTTCATTACTTATTACTAATTACTTTCTGAATTCCTTTTCGACTCCCATATTAACCATACCCACGCTCTCAAGAGAGAAACTCATAACCTAGAGCGGAAAAAAACTCATTTAGAGGTCTTTAGAATCAGGTGGAAAGACTCTAGAGGGTTGAGCATCTCTGCAAACTCATAGAAAATAACCAACACAATCAAAGGTTTGTTTTAAATATTGTGGCTAAATTAACAAATAAACACCAGAACTAAATATTTCAACAGTTAAAATGACTGTATGAATTTCTTCACTGAGAAAATTGAAAGCATCAGAAATAATTAGCAGAGCCGAGCCTGGTTAGTACCTGGATGGGAGACCTCCTGGGAAAACTAGGTTGCTGCTGGAAGAAGTGTTAGTGAGGCCAGCAGGGGGTGCTCACCCTCTGGTCTGTGTGGGTCCTAACGCCCCAGTATAGTGAGGGGGACACTCTGATGTCAAAAAGCAACATCCTTCAGATGAGATGTTAAACCGAGGTCCTGACTCTCTGTGGTCATTAAAAATCCCAGGATGTCTTTCGAAAAGAGTAGGGGTGTAGCATCCAGTCCAAATTTGCCCATTGGTCTTTGTCCATCCTCCTAATCATGCCCATATAATGATTGACTTCATCACTCTGTCTCCTCTCCACCAATAAGCTGGTGTGTGGTGAGTGTTCTGGTGTCTGCCGTCACATCATCCAGGTGGATGCTGCACATTGGTGGTGGTTGAGGAGATTCCATATGTGAAGTGCTTTGAGTACCCAGAAAAGCGCTATATAAATGTGAGGAATTATTATTATTATTATTATAATTATAATTATAATTATAAATGAGTTAAGGACCTATCAGCCACCACCATTTAGAGTTTCATGCCAGAACTTTGTATTTATGAAAAATTTCAGTTAGGATTCAGGCCCATCATTGCACTGAAACTGGGCAAAAACCTGATCACAGAATTTCTTCGAATACAATTTGTATCTAGAAGGAAATACCATTGCTTCATCCTCTACAGACCTGGGTGTTATATTAGACAGCTGTTACATGTATGTCAGTATGTCAGTGTTTGTCAAGCAACTCCTTTGTTCCTATGGTCACTGATTTGATTTCATTATTAGTTCATTCATGTCAGGTGTTAGTCATTATATTAGTATTATATATTATCATATTAGTATCGCTGGTAACACTTTACAATAAGGCTAATTAATTAAACATTAGTTAATATATTAACTAAAATGAACTAACCATGATCAATACATTTATGACTGTATTTACAAATCTTTGTTAACATTAGTTAATGAAAATACAGTTGTTCATTGTTAGTTCACAGTGCATTGACTAATGTTTACAAGATTTTAATGATGTATTAGTAAATGTTGGAATTAACATTAACAAAGATTAATAAATGCTGTATAAGTGCAGTTCATTATTAGTTTGTGTTAACTAATGTTGTTAACTAATGAACCTTATTGTAAAGTGTTACCGTATCGTTTGCTCCACTGTTTCCCTGTGTATTTAAGCCCTGTTTCATTCAGTCCTTGTCTTGTGTTGTATTAGGTTAAGTGGTTTGTTTTGGCATTTTCTCCTGGTGTATTCCCCCGTTTGTTAAGTTAATTCATATTAAACGTTGTTCCTGAGTATATCCTTCGTCGTGCGCATCCTTGAACCTGCACACCCATTACAACAGTCTTTTGAAAATCATATTTCATCGTATGTTACAAAAACAGCCTTTTCCACCTCAGAAACATTGCTAAGCTACAGAACATGTTATCTGTTTCTGTTCATGACTTTTAGACATGGATTATTGTGGTACATTACTAGGTGGTTTTCCTGCATCCTCAATGAACAAGCTACAGTCCTGCTAGAGTTCTTACTTTTGGACTTTTGGTAGTATCTAGTCCACTAAAGGAGGGACAGGATTTTCACATTTTGTCTCATAAACTTTGGAATAGCCTTCCTGATAATGTTCGTGGCTGAGACACACTCTCCCAGTTTAAATCTTGATTCACGAGTTCGCCTGCCCATTCAGTCTTAATAGTTAATGGTAAACAAACTTGGCTTGCTGTCGTCAAAGGAGGCTCGAACCCGAGGCTCTTCTCAAGCTCCGAGCTAAACCCGCCTGTGACAGTATTCCACAGAGGGAGACTAAGATAAATAAAGGAGATGGGGAGGAGGAGGGATGCTGGAAGAATTGTCGCTGGGATGACGCAGAGCCTGCTGCTTATATACGTAATGATTATTGACAGGACTGAATGTTTAGGCTCCTCCCGAACTACATTTCAAGACATCTGTGTAAAGATGATGCCAACCCCTGTGAGGACTTCAGATGTTGCCAACTCTGAATCAACTGCCAAATATTGTATATATTATAATAAATCACAACTTGTAATAATTGCTTTAATGGGCTCATTGTTTCTGCCTAAAGTTATCGTGAAACTATACATTTCTGGACAATGTATTCGGAAAGCGCTATACAAATAAATGTGAACTGAGTTGAATTGAAATCAGCCTCAACAATACAAGGATAGACATGAAACTGCTCTTTTAATTCTTTCAAATAAATAACATAAAAGTGCATGAATTATTCTGGAATTGACCAAAGTATTTAAAGAAGAAATTATATGATAAAAAATAACATTACATTTTTATGTTATATAGACTGTTTTATATAGAATTGTGATATAGTCTAAACAGCAGCGATTACATCAGAAGGAACTTTTTAGAGTAATCTCTTTCAAGGGAAAAGTAATTGAGTTTCCTCAGATGTTCTTGCTTCCACCGAAGCTCAACTTCCTCGATGAATCTTTCTTAAATCATGCTGTAGAACATGAACAAAATGTCAAGAAGGTAAACTGGAATAAAGGGAAGGGACATGTCTATTGCTCATAGAAGTTCCTGCCCAGGGCATGTTTTTGTGTCTGGATGTTCATGTTTTGACAGCTCTGAAGGTTGAAAGCTGCAAGGTGGGGATTGACTGATGTGATGAACACATGAGGAATTATTTTAGGCTATAGTTAACTCTTATTTAAGAATATATCAATCAATCAATGTAAAAAATGATCAAAATTTTTGGATTACTGGAGTACATCTTACAAGAAAATAATATTTCAGTCTTTCTACTTCAGAATTTCATGCTGAATTAAATGTTACTGTTTCTTTGTGAAATATACTAGCAATTTCTGAGTGAAAATTGTTTCCCCAACAAATTCTTTTCAGTGTACAGTGAAACAAATCATGTAAATCCCCTCCACTATGCATGTAAGAGAAGGGAAATAAGATAAGCCATTTTCCCAAATGTTTAATCATTGGAAACCATTTTGCTCCCTGCTTGTTTTCTCACAATGATTTTTGTGATTACACAGAGGAAAAGGCCTTTGCACGCTAACTTATTCCCAACACCTCCCTTCATCACCACAAAAAAGTTGAAAAGTTTACGTAATAGTCAGTTATTTATATCATAATTATAGATGTATATATTTTTTATTACGTGTCTCAATAAAGTGCAAAATTCATTTGGACTCTTTCTTGACAATCTAACAATCAGAGCAGCACAGAGAGACACACACACACACACACAGCCCTTCAGTTATTTCAAAAATTAGAGCTGGTGGTAAATGGCGTCAGCAGAGTCCCGTCGACCTGTTCTGCACTAATGAGATGTTCGTCCTCCTTTTAGGCATGTGGTAATTAAAAGCTGGTTGTTTTCCAGTTTTTCAGGACACATTTTCCACACCACCATCTGTCGAAAATATAATTAGTCTTTTCTTTCACTGTGCCTCTTTTTTCTGTTTTCTAATTGGATAAAAGAACAATTTGTACATTTGTGCTTTTTTTTAACATCTCCACTCACTTCTGGCTTATTTAGTTTCAGATTTGCATTTCCTGCTGCCTTAGTTTATATTTGTCACCTGTCTGGTTTCACAAAGGTCATTAGGTGTAAGGCAGTTGTGCAGTTAGTGTCATGCACAGGTAAACATCACATGCAGTTGAAACTGTCAAACAACAGATGAGTTCCTTTTTAATTCACTGATAGCATTGCATCCTTTGCCTCCTTTTCCACTTTTAACAAATAGGATCAGGGCTTTACGTTAACTTTTTTGCTCACCAGCCACTGTGGCTAGTGGTTTTCCAAAGTTACTAGCCACTCAGCATTTTCACTGGCCACAATTTTGACATCGATATCATGGGGACAAACTGCCATATAGAGATTTTTAATATTCTCTCATAATTTTGCAACAGGGATATTAGGCTGTTGTCGCTTTAAGCCCTGACACACGGTCCATTACACAAGCGTTTTCTTACTCAACTATTTACGTTCACATAATACACTGTTTACGTGAATAACCGCCAGGACCGGCATATTGACACTATTTTGTGTGTGTTTGACTGTTCAAATGCAAAACACAGCAAAAAGAACTCAATTTAATTTCCAATGCTGAAATTCAAATTCTGTAACACCAACAATATTCATCCGGAGCAAATAAGTGAGTGAGGAAAGGCGGGTTGTTGGCCAACTCGCTGTCGGAGAGACGAGAAAGCGAGAAAGAGCAGCTGGTATTGTGTTTCTATTCTGTGGAAAATGAGTATGGAAGCGTTTCAGATATTTCAGTATCGATATGTAACATTTTTGACACTACATTGCAATTTCAGATGCCCTTTAAAAAGAATTCACTTGAAAAATATATAAATTAATATTTTACTTGCCAAAGTGACCGCGATACACACCACTGCTGAAATCCACCCGCATTTGGCGGGTTGACGGGTGTTAATGTCAAGCCCTGGATAGCACAATTAGTATCAAGACTGGATAGGTTCAAGACCGGGAAACAAGGACTCAAACTCATGTCATCTGAGATGCAGCATGTCAGATCGCTGCCCACAGCAGGGTTGCCAGGTTTTCACAACAAAACCCGGCAACCCGTTTCATAAAAATCATGAAAATGGGGGTAAAATCCACAGGGTTTGCATTCCAGGGACTAAATATCATGTTACATGGGGTAGCTTCAACCTGCGGACATGAAAAATAACCCACGGTAACAGTGTTAAAGTAATTCCAAGGACGCGGTTTTCTGGCAACACTGGCCCATAGAGACCTTGCCTCTATATATTTCGGCAACACTTTCCATGACAGTGTCTTTTATATCTCTATATAGATTTAATCTTATTTTACAATGCGGAAGTAAACTATTTCATTTGAATGTGCATTGATTCATTCTGATTCATAAGCTGCTAAATGTAAATAATTCAAAGAATAAGTGCAGTAAACTGTAAAACTATTCTCGCTACAAACCATTGTGTTTATTATTACGGTAATAAATTAAAATAATATGACAATGACCAGTTTGTAACCTAATGCAGAATAAAAGACTGTATTTGTACAGGTAAAATAACTGGAAGTGAAATAATAAGTTGACATAGTATTTTACTGGAAGTAAAATGACACCGGAAGCCTTCAAGTTACAAATGCCTGCACCCACTCTTATGTTAAAAATAAGATGGATAGGCATTTACTTTCAGAACATTGGCAAAATACCCAGGTAGACCAAAGTGTTTTTTTTTTTTTTGTCTTTGTGACTCGACAGGTTCACCTTCTACACCTGAAAATCCCCTTGAGGTAGGCATGGATTAGATCAAATGCTAAAAGTTCCAACATTTTCAGAAGGTTCGACAATGTTATTGTGTTTTGTTCGCGCTTGGAATATCCCATGAAAACAAAAACATTTACATAAAAGACCTTTGACCATAATTTCTGCATTCCAACAAAATGGTCAGAGGTCAAAGTCTGAAAGACAGGAAATATGTCCTTTCCCTTTTGGCCTGGTGCCTATATCTAACACGCTTTCACTTTCACAATTTTATTTAAAGAACAATCTTTTTGTGTTGATAGATAGTTGATAGGCTGGTGTTTTCTTCACCTCCTGTTCATACCTTGTATCGTATTATGATAATGACCTTTGCGGTGTGAACTCAAAAAAATGGCATGTTTAACGTCAATCAATCATCCAAATTAGTTTCATTTGCAAGCTTAGGTGAAAACAGAAAGAGGTATGGGTTACAGGAATTAAACTGGATGGAAAGAACAGAGTTTTCATCAGGTAAACTGTTGGTGGTTTCAAACAATGGCTGATTCTTTTGTGATTTTAGATGAAAGGTTTCATTTCATGTTTTGCGGGCTGAACCTGTAGGTCTGTACTCTGCATGGCCATTGTAGTAGTTTCATTGAATTACTCAGTTATTGTAAGGATATACTCTCATGACACAAATCCCTGAGTCATACACTTCTTACTATGTTGTTTTTTATGGAATGACTCACATGTTGGGCTGAAGAGTAAATAATGTAATGCCAAGTTTGACACTTTAAAGAAATGAGGATTGAGAGATCTTAAAACAGGTTTTGATTAATATAACTTTGGTAAATAATTCCTGACTACAGTTATGCACAATAAGCATTTTTTATCATACAACTACTTTTCGATTAACCGTTAAACTCGCCAAACATCACATTAGAAGTTAAACTCCACAGGCATTTGAAGAACTAGATTAACATTAAATGGACAATTTAATATAATAAAGAATTATTGTTATTATAATTTAATATTATAAACATTTTTAAAAGGCAAAATAAAGGAAAATAAGTGTAACTAAATAAATGAACAATTTTTATTTTTCATGACTAAACAGGGAAGTAACCTATATTATAAGGAATACTTGACAATGGGTGGTTGAATGAATTGAACCTCTGGTGTGCATTGTTTTCTAATAATTCAACAGACCGGTGTCAGTTATTACGCTCATACTACGGTTACCGCCTCAAGACATTGTTCAGATGTAATATTTCAAGAAATGTTGTCAGTTTTTTGTATCGCTCTTGTGTGTAGGACTAATTTCTTACACATCTCATCCCATGCCTCCGTATCCAATCCCAAAACGTCATTTTAGAGCTAGTAACAGAGGCTTCAGCTATTGATAACAGACTAATGCAGATAGAGAGAGATATTGAGTGTGTGAATTACCTGAGTCTATGAGAGTGGGAGAAAAAAAGCTTGCACTTTCCATACATAATAAAACTTACTTTTGTGGTAAAGTAATTTGTCTTTTTATCCCATTGTTTTCTATATTAGACCTACCTCGAACTACTTTAGCCGTGCGTTTCCCTGAAAATAATTGCACACCTTAGAACTTTCGTCAGTGAATCAGATTCAAGCATTCAACAGCCCCATAGTGTAATGTAAAAATGATTTATACAAAGATTATATGTATGTGTGGCATTTTTACAATTATTCCAAAACTAAAGGCAGTAGCCAAATAATTTAAACAATGATTAATATCTGCCCATTTTCACCCATATTCCTGGAACATTCCTGATAGTTAGTGATTGCTAGTGACTCTTTGTCTGACTGCTATATGACGAACCAAAAAACAGAAAACAGCTGTTTAATGAACCATTTCAGATTGAAAAGAGTGAGGCAATACCTCAGGATTAATACAAACAAAGGATGTGATTTTGAGAGCATTTATTTTGTCTTAGATAAATATCAGGAACAAGAAGTCTCTGAGCAACGCAGACCTTCTGAAAACACTGTGTGGGTGTTACTTACATTTTTAATTGTTTATGGGAATGTTATAAGAATGAATGTTTTGTGCAGGCTATAGTATATATGGCACAAGGGCTGAGTACAGAAAACAAAGGAAAACAGAAATTATTTGCTCCATATACGCTAATGTGAGTTGTGCGTTTTAGAACTGTGATGAGTAAAGAAGCCTGTCAAGCCCCATGTTAATTATAAGATGACAAAAGTCAGAAATATGCGTCAGTGTGGTCATTTGAGGTGTTGATGTTGGAGTTTCCAGAGCCGGACTCTGGAAATGTTTATGATTTGTGAATAAACCACAAATGTGAGGAAAATGATTGGCCAAAAGTGCTTTACCTGTATACCCAGAAGGAGGCAGCAGTGAGATTTCTCTTGTAAACAACTTTTTTTTTTCTTTTTTTTTTTGCAACATTGTGCAACCAAGTAATGCTCTTCTCTATTATGCCAGAACAATTACATTTACTTGGAAAGCACTTAACAAATTATTGTTGCACTTTGAATGACAATATCCTGATTACTCTTCAATTGTTTGGATCGATGCCAGAGTTTCAAGGTGCTTTACCTGGATCACACTGTCTATGACATCATAGATGTTTCCCCATGTAACCTGTGCATTTTCAAATATTCCCCTTGGCAGTCAACCAACCTTCAATTCTCCACATTTAATTAATATGTTTGGGCAACCGGATTTTTAATAAAATATAAACGAAATCACGTTTTAAAATCAGTTCAAGGCTGATTTGTAATTCTGTTAACTATTAAATGCAAAATACGATGCATATATAAGGCATATATGACTTGTGCATGCATCCTCATCATGAAAATATGCAAAAACCTCATGAAAGTCCCCACATCCCCATGCAGCGTAATATCCCAATCACAAACTGGTCAGTTGACATTTTATTGACAAGCTGACTATTGCACTTGCAATGAAATTTAACGCAAGATTCCCCAGTACTTTTAGTTTAGCAATATGTTCTTGATGCAGCTAATGCAACATGAAATGTCATCGTTTGGAATTAAAATCTCTGGCTACAAATTCCCTTTGCAAAACATTCCAGGAGTTACTCTAGTGTGTGTGTACGAGGGAATTAAATTGGGCCTGTATCATATCACTGGTGATAAAGGCAATTCATTCTTAATTATTCTTAATTAAGAGTACGTTCATTTCACAGAGAACTGCCAACTGCATTTTACTTGAGGAAATGCAATAATTATTAGAGCATAAGGGGTGTACAAATGAAATAAAACAAAACAGCTTTTAAGAGACTGAGTTCACAGATCAAGTATTCCCTGTCGTCGCGACTTTAAACGTTTTCCTTCAAGACCTCACAACTAGCCTTGTTTTTGTTTTAAAAAAGTCCTTGTAAGCATGAAATGAAAAGCACGCCAAAAGCTACTGTCTCTCTCATTCAGAAATGAGCATATATTATAAATACAACACTTCAAAACTGCTATTGCAACTTTCCCTGGTGTTTATTATGTGTTTGAGGTCATAAATTTGTGCACTACGGGTAGAAATTCTGAGTGGGTGTGTGTTTATGTGCATTTTTTTAGAGCTCATATATTTTTTTAGTTAAGACATGTAAATATAAGCAAAAAAAAAAACCCTGTGAAATCAACATGACCTTTATATTTTGATATTTTAAACGTGATGCACCTGGCAGTGATTGCGTTTTTATGTTCCAGTTTGGATAACTGGCTAAAAATGTGTTGAAATGTCTGAGGAGGTGGATATTTTGATTTGCCAAATTCAGTACGGAGGTTGTTTTGCTTCATTCTTTTCAGTTTGGGATGAAGGTGGCAGAGTTTCTTGTCAAAACATGCCATCCCTTCACTTTATTTGCATGTGGATATGAGATTTTTGAAACACAATAATGTGATCCTTTCTGTTGAATTAGTTTGATCATAAATATACTTCTAGAGATACATAAGTTCGCCTTGCCTGACACAATTTTAGATATTTTTTTTTTTTTTTACAAACATAAGACTATTACAGCTAATATTCATTTTTCTCCCAGCAAGTATTTTCATTCCGTTTCAATCAGATGATGAAGTTCTTGCACTGAACTGCATCATCTATAGTCAAGAGTTTCCCTAGTAATTTGTCTTTAAAGCTATTATTCTGCAACATACAACACCACACACTTCCCCCTGGCAATCACGTCTGATAACTAACATGAACAGGCAAAAGTACAGGCAGTGGTTTGATGAAAGGCTCTGGCGCCATCCAGTGTATGTTGCTGTAGGCCATGTCATTTCTCACGTTTGTTTTTTTTTTTTTTTTTTTCAAAAGACAACAATTTGGAAACAATTTTACAACTATGTGTGATCGTTCGATGATGAAAAATTAATCTAAGAATTTGATATAAAAATCAAAAATAAAAAATCAAAAAGAATGGTTCATTTCAAAATGTAGCCAACGGATCTCTTAGCATAAATAAAAACATACAAAAAAATAAACATGCTATTTGTTATAAATTATTATGAACATAAATGTTAATTGTTCATAATTATCGCGAGCGCCATTGTGTAGTATAGTTACGAGAAACCAACTCATTTCAACTAATCGATTCTTTTGAACAACTCTACAGAACCAGTTCAAAAATCTTGTTCAAGGATTCATTCTACGTGACGTGATTACGTCATCACGCATATTACACACTGACTGACGTAGACACGTGTTAGGCCTTTCCAAACAAAGACGTAATAAATACATGTGTCCAAATACCCACACCACCATAAATACATATTTTATGTCTATGACGCACACTTGAGGTCTTTACACTGGATCACTTGTCTACTTACATGACGTATTTCCGGAATTTGCAGAAAGTGTTCCATTAAGTGAAGACCGCAAGTGTTTTAAGACTTTCGTTTCACTATATATATATATATATATATATATATATATATATATATATATATATATATATATATATATACATAGTCTCTGCACCAATAATGCACAATTTTACGTTTTATATATGTAACATCTAATTAATTAAACTTACACTCGAAAGTTTTCCTAGACCAGTGTTGTTTCTATGTAAATTGAGTCACAGCATGACCAGGGAAATGTGGCCCCCACGGCTAAACCAACAGAACCACTGTCCTACATATAACTCGAAATGGGGTCACGTCAGTCCCTCAACGAGATGAATGGAAGGCAAAACCTCAGGATAAATAACAGTAAATTAAATGTGCAACTTATCAAATTGTCGTTTATTATATCTAAACCTACACAACCCCCTAAACCTACCCTTACAATAATGCAAATACAGTTATTAAATTAAATAAATAAATATTAAAAGACCCAATATTGATATGCGCATGCGCAGTGGCCGTAGCTGGATCCCTTGAAGTCTATACTGTTAGACCTGGGACAATCGCGCGCACTTACTTCCTGTGGCGTGCACACGCTTTCTAGTGGCCAAGACCGCATGTGGGCATTTGGACAGGCCCCGCTGCTGTTTATTACGTTTTTTAGTTTTATTTTCAAGAATGTTTATTGTCAATTTATGTGTCCGAATGCAGTTGCAACAACGATTTATATCTGAAACATATAAAACCAAATCTACTTCGCGTGTTGTCAAAACATCAATACAGTCACGTCGTAAAAATACTTCAAATATTTTAATTTATATCATATTTGAATTGTGTCACATTTCTGTTCTTGACTCATTACTGGTTTTTCGAACAGAAACGGTTCTCAGTTCAATCACTTTCACCGATTCACTCCAATTCATAAATGAATCATTCTACCACTCAGACGGGTTTTGTGGATTCATTGAAAAGATTCGACTCAAAAGAATCAGATTTCGCTAGTGTAGGGGGCGTTGCAATCTGTGTAACGTTACACAGAGCGTGCATTATTCTGAGCGAGCACAAGAACAGCAGCGACGTAGGCAAACGTCCCGTTATCATTTAGGAACTTTTCAAATCTGTCATAACTTCTTACTTTTTATCAGTTTTTACTCTCAGTTATCCGTATATGGGCTAAATCTTTAAACGCCGTCGATGCATAACAATATAAAATGGGATCGACGAGCTCCACCCTATTAAAAATCCCAAACGTCGAGGAGTTGATGCAAGAAACGGGCTGTGAGTTACATGTGACACAGTTGTCTTTTATTACTGGCGTTTTGTTGTTGTCGCGCTCGTGCGAGTGAACAACGATATAAAATAGCAATTTTATCTGTACGTTTTTTGCCATTTTTATTTGCAACATTCAGGCTCATGTGGTCGCTAAGATAAAAGTATTTAAAAGTGCGGATGCATGAGCAGAAACTGTCCTAGATTGACAGTGACAGGTGTTTAGTTTATGAGACTTAAAGTTGCGAAACAATGATACACAAATACACACTAGGTATTGCACAAATATTATGTGTCTATGTCAATTTAGAAGTAAAAATGTACAAATTAATGTAAGTGAGGTTTGTGATAGAGGAGAGTTTGTATAGATCCATTGGAATCGATTAGCTCGTTTGTTATTTGCTGAGTCGTGATGCTACAGGGCTTAGCTCATCAAAAAAAAAAAAAAAATTCTGACATTAATTACTCACCTTCATGTTGTTCCACACCCGTAAGATCATCTTCGGAACAGAAATGAAGATATTTTTGATGAAATCCAAGAGGTGTCGGAGTCGTCCATAGACACCAGTGTAATCAAAACTTTCAAGGTCCAGAAAGGTACTAAAGACATCGTTAACCTGCAGTGGTTCAGCCTTAATTTTATGAAGTGACAAGAACAGTTTTTGTGTGCAAAAACAAAACAAAAACAACGGCTTCATTCAACAATATCTGTGCCATTCTTGTTTACATCCAGCTCTTCCAGGTTCTACGTCAGAACGCCGACTCGGGATGTGTTCCATTCCAATTTTAGACACGCACTTGTGAACTTCCCTAAGCACTTCCCTGCTGCCATTTTGAAGTGCGTTTTACTTCGTGAAGTGGATGAGGGAAGTTTCTACGTACACTTCACGCTCCATATACGGCACCGAATATTTAAAACAACCCAAACACACCTATATGCATCTCAAGTGCTGCATTAAAGAATTTTGTAAGGGTAAAAAAATTAATCAACTCCATAGTGGACTCCAAGTAATCAAGGGCTTAGGACGTTCCAATTGACCCTTCGCAAAAGCCGCCCCCTGTTGCTATACACACATCATGTTCTCTTGCAGTGAATAACACATCGTGGAGCAAAGAGGACACTGAAAACGTCCGGAACCGTTTCATATTTAAAATATTGTAATTTTTTAAAGCAGTTTAAACACGAAATACCGAATAGTGGCTCTTTAATGTGTCGTGACAGATCCTTCAAGCGGCTCGTGAACCGACCATCTCTTCATACTAGTTCATTTATAGCATCAAATTAACATGAATGAACATCAGAAGGAATGTTATTTTAACCGCACATTATTTCAAGATAACCAACGTTAATCTAAGCCCCTGACGGCTTTGTCGGATGAGATGGTGGATTTGGCATTATGATCGGTTAGATCGCCTGTCAATCACACTGTTCGCGAAGGGTCAATTCAGCCCATTGCGACGATTTCACCAGTAGTGGGCACTCATGCAGTGTAAGCAATTACGTACATATGATTCGACGAGACTGAGGGAAGTTAGCGCGGGAAGGGCATAAAAAACCACTTGGAACGCAGCCCCCAGCAAATACTGAAAGGGAATTTGTTATTGGCCGCATCCTGCGTCAGCATCACATGCATGCGTCGCAAGCTTTGGCATTCGGTTGTAAACACGGAAGCCTTCACTGTGCTTACTACTTCATCTGTGTTATTTATATCTTAAGTTGTTATTTGTTTACATATTTTGTTTGCAAAAAAGTATTCTCATCGCTTCATAACATTATGGTTGAACTACTGCAGTCACGTCCACTGTTTTAATGATGTCTTTAGTACCTTTCTGGACCTTGAAAGTGGTGATTATATTGCTAACGAGTCATAGATGGACGAGGCATATACCTCTCGGATTTCATCAAAAATATCTTAATTTGTGTTCCGAAGATGAACGAAGGTTTTACTGGTGTGGAACGACATGAGGGTGAGAAATGAATGACAGAATTTTCATTTTTGGGTGAACTAACCCTTTGAGTGAAACATTGTGATTTCTCTTTTCCAGTCTCGTCCACCCACATTATTCGTCTGTATGATCGCTTCAAAGCTCTGGATAAAGAAGGTCGAGGTCATCTCTGGTGAGACTGTCATGGATAAGACATCAGTTTACATCAGTTAAGATTTCACTTGTAATTTCAAACATATTTACCTTTTCCTTCTGTCTCGTTCTCACATAGTCCCCAGGATTTTGGAGCTATTAAGGAGCTGGCAATGAACCCTATTGGAGACAGAATAATAGGTGCCTTCTTCTCCTCAGGGTAAAAAAATCTTGGCATAAGCACAAAGTGATATTTTAGAGGATTGAAAATAATTGATGTTCACATTGATTTTGGGATTTTAAGATAAACCACTCTAACACAAGACCTGAGCTGTTTATGTAAGTGTTTTTTCATGCTGACCTATTATTGTGGTTGGCTAGAAGACTCATAAAAACGAAGCAAACTAATTGATTTGCCTTTTGTTTAGACTCCAGTGATCTGGAAATCAGTTCTGAAAGACCGTGTGAATATATTTCTCAAAATGCTCTTTTTCAGTGACCAAGGTCGTAAGCAATGATTGAATCTTTTTGATGTCACTCTCAGACAGGAAACGGTGGACTTTCACACGTTTGTGAAGATCCTGGCGCATTTCCGGCCTGTCGACAAGGACCGACCCAAAGACCCCAATTCTCCTGAACCCATTAACAGCAGGAGCAACAAACTCAAATGTATGTTTGCTTTCGCTTTTACCTGGTGGATTAACCACGTCCTCTCAGTAATGGAACAGATGATGTTACTATAGAGATAATGTACATTCAGACAGTCAATAATGGAGATGTGTCATCGTAAAATGATAATGACCATCTGACAACGTGATATCCTGCTTATTACACTGCAGTTCACCAAATAAATAAAGAAATGGACATGAAATATTGATTTGAGTTGAAATGATCTTCTCATTCCTTTCAATCTCGTCTGGTTCTTCATTCCTGTAGTTGCGTTTCAGTTGTATGATCAGGACAAGGATGGCAAGATTTCCAGAGATGAGCTTTTAAAGGTCAGTAATTTCTTCACTCACGTTGTGAGATGTTCTGCTGTCTTCTCACAAACCGAACATGACCGGCGGCAGACTGATTGACAGGTTCTCCGGGACATGCTGGGGATGCAGGTGACAGAGGAGCAGCTGGAGAGCATAGCAGACCGCACTATACAGGAAGCAGATCTAGACCGTGATGACGCAATATCTTTTGAGGAGTTTCGTAAGGTATCGGACAAATTCTGCATTTGATAAAAGCACCTGTTGTGATGTCAGTGGAATTGCTAATACTTGTGTGTCGACCTGTTTATTGTTTCATATCAGTCTCTGGAGAAGGTCAACATTGATCACAAGATGAGCATTCGTTTCTTGCACTAGACTAGAGCGTCGTGGGAAAGCTTCAACGCTGACCTTGAACACAATCGCACAGGACAGTGTGACGGGATCAGCATTTGTCTCTCTAACAGGATTGTAATGCGCTGGTAATGTCTGCAGAAAAACAGCTCATTGACAAATGATTTACACTACTGGTCAAAAGTTTGGATTAGTGACGTTATACAGTATATAAGTAAAGTCGAAAGTTCAGCCATGTTTTGCTATGGACAGTAGGTGGCGCCAAATGCACATTGTTGATTCATGTCAGCAGTACGCTACTTTTCAAAAGTTTGGATTTTGAAAGAAATTAATACTTTTATTTAGTAAGGATCCCTTAAAATGACCAGAAGTGACAGTGAAGAGATTTATAATGTTACAAAAGATTTCTATTTCAGATAAATGCTGTTCTTTTGACATTTCTATTCATTAAAGAATCATGAAAATTGTCTCCACAAATGTATTTGAGCAGCATATTAGAAAGATTTCTGAAGGGTCATGTGATTTGAGTAATGCTTCTGATTTCAGCTTTGACTTCACAGGAATAAATTACATTTTGATATATATTAAAACAGAAACAGTTATTTTAACTTGTATTATATTTCATGTTAAATAAAGCCAGCTTGGTAAGCATAAGAGACGCATTTCAAAAACATTATAAAATCTTGGTGATCACAAACTTTTGAATGGTAGTGTATATTTGCATTCTGCTTCTTAAAAAAAAAACAACTGCATTTTACTGAATTGATTAGTTAATGTTATGTAATTATAACTAGCATGTTTTCCTGCAGGGGACAGAGTTCTTAATAACTAATAACATTCATAATGTTTTCATCTCAGAGTTTTTAGCATTTTTAAAAAAATTCTGTGACTTTATCCTGAATCCTGATTAAAAACTGGATTTTTTTCCCCTGGTATTCAAATCTCAAAATATGTCTTAATTCTTTCAATGCTACAAGGCTACCTCACCTTACCGCACTTATGCATGCTGTGCCAAAGCCAGTTAAAAAGGGCTTTTTTCATCTTTGTATTAAATGTAACTGACTTTTAAGAATGATATTAAAGCAATTTGCATCAAATTCAAAGTATTGTTTGATATATTTTTGGACAGAAGCTTTTAAAAACTGGTCAGCACTTCTTGTGGCACAAGCCCAATTTGTTAAGCAGTGAGCAGTTTTTGCAACTGAAATTCATTTTGAAATGTGTTAGGTTAGGGCCCAAATGATTTTTAAATATATCTGAACACCAGGAGCCCTCGCTGTGGACAGTAGGTGGCGCCAACGGCACATTGTTGATTCATGTCAGTGCCACAAGGTTTATGCAAGAAATGAATACTTTTTTTGAGCAAGGACTCATTCAGTTGATCAAAACTGACAGTAAAAGCATTTATAATGTTACAAAAAATATATATTTTTACTTTCTATTCATTGAAGAATCCTGGGGAAGAAAATGTCAACATTGATAATGATGTTTCTTGAGCTGCAAATCAGCATATTAGAATGATTTTTTAAATTGTAATTCACTATATTACTGTTTTTACTGTATTTTTGATCAAATAAATGCAGCCTCCGTGAACATAAAGGATCACTACTTAATTACTTTTTTCAAAAACATTCAGAAAATCTTACTGACCCCAAATTTTTAAACGGTAGTGTGCACTGTAGTGGCCAAACATTACTCGATGATAGAGACCCATTTGTAGGATTTAATACATTCATCTTTCACATATGTGTTTTATTGTTCAAGGTATTTGAAATGAAATGGATTTGTACAGCATCATGCAGCTTCGAAGCTCTTATGCTTTACTTTTGGGCATACAGGCCAACAGCAACCAGTACAAGGAAAAGCCAGTGCCTAAACAGAATCACAAAGAAAAAGAAGACTTGCCTTAATACTGGCATGTTCTTTATATAAACAAAAATAAGTCAATCTGAGTTTTCATCAGGTTTTGTACCTGCTAATGTGATGGTCATGGTCAAACGGTATAGAAGGACGTCGGTTGTGCCTCCTTTAATGTGGACGGGCAGACCGTTATCCTCCTGGAAATGTAGATAAAGCGTTTGATTAAAACATTTGTATTAATTGAGAAGCCCTTTTAGTCATACAGAAGTAATGTTTGCAGACAAAAATATGTTCGTTCTAATCGGATATACTACTAATAATTATTCATAATGTATTTATTTCACCTCAACTTTGTACATATTATTTTTCGTCACTATTTGTGTAAATATGAATCATAAATGTCTTTGCACAGTCCTTAGATGCACTGTTATATAACTAGATGAAGATTTATGTTGTTGATGCTGACTTTAGATGAAGAGACCGTATGCTGAAAACACATGTTTTTTTATGATTACAGAATAACTGTCAGAATGATACAGTACAGAGCTGGCAACAGTTTGCTGTGAACTTTTGTTTCTTGCAGTAATCGGCTTTTGATTCAGTCCATCTCTGTGCAAACGGTAAGTCAGTGCACACTAATTAAACTTTGACATAGTGTATTTTTGACTGAAATTCATCTTACCAGGAAAATCTTCTGTCTGTCCGGCACCTTGTTTTTCATTTGCCGGACCGTTGTGCTAAACGCCCGGGAGGCTAGACGGGGAAGACTCTGAAAGAGTGAAAGAGAAATATAATCAAAGGACCCACAGACCTCAGAAAGGTCTCGTTACACAGTTTTATTTTTAACATCCCAAAATCCCAGATGATGTACACTGAAAGAATTTGGTGTAGAAACAAATTTCACTCAGAAATGCATAGAAGTAATCCTGAAAGTAGAAAAACTGTAAAAGTATTTTCTTGTAAATCCTACTCCTACTTTAAAAAAATAAAAAATAAATACAGTTTATGGTCCCACTTTATATTAATTGTAACTACTATGTACTAAAATTTAAATGAATCATTTTATTGTGCTTATTATGTACACATGCCTAATATAAAGCTGGACCAAAATAAAAATAGTAATTTACATCAGAAATAGTAATAGTATTTCAAAAGTAACCTTTAATTTTCCATTCAAGTAATGCGATTTGTTTCATGGGGACAGTTTCTCTTTTTCCCGCAATCCATGTTCACTGTTATACGGTAGAAGACTCATCTTCTAAAAGAGTCTCAGAATCTCTGGATCCAAAACAATTCAAGTGTTGATAAAAAAGAATGCATAAAGCTAGTTTTTTTGTTGTTGTTGTTTTAAGCAGAGGCTTTCTTTTGATATATTGTATTTTCATATTATTTATGCAACAAATATTCTAATATTATTATTATTATTTTTTGTAAAACGGAAAAATGCTGGCACTGACTGGCAACTTTATTTTTAAAAAAATGTGGCAAGAAAAGTGTTAAATGTATGTTTTATTTATGACTATTTCTTATTGGATTAAGACAAGGCTGTTGAGGTTTCTCAGGTCCCAAACAGAGGATTAAGCAATTCCAAATTTGAATATACTGCTGATCGCTGCACTCAAGTATATGCTTGTCTCCGAGAACTAAACCACTTGACATGTTAATACTAAAACATTTTTAGTAAGTCAAGAAGGAAACGGGAAAGGAGTGAAGGTCAAGTTCGAGCATGTGAACCAGTTGTTGTTGTTGTTGTTTTAGCCAATTACTGCTCACCAGCACACGGAACAAACCAATCAGAGTGTAACTGGTTGGGTTGGGCTGAGAATGTCCCACCCCTTTTACTTCACTCTCCAGCAGCATGTGTTTGTCTGCAAGTAGCCATGTTAAATGTGAAGGGGCTAATGGTGACGTGACCTCCCGACTGTTCAAAACAGTTGTGTCTGTTTCATATGAGGAGACATTTAAGGCAGAAAACGAAGACAAAGAGTTTACAAGCAAACTTCTGATCACTTTAATGCCATGTATAGTAGTAGAGTTTGATTAGTTTTTTATTTTACTTTGATTAGTAAAAAAAAAAAAAAATTTGTTTGCATAATCAAACAGTCTGGAATAAAAGGACAAACAAATGTTAGTTCATAAAATGCTACAGTGTCAGGTGACCTTTGAATGAGTCTTTTCTTTAGAGGTCATTTCCGGCTATAAGTCATTCAACAGGCACCAAAAATGCCAGTTTCAATCTTTACAACTACAAAATAATTAAATTTATTCATATTAAAAAATAAGACTACCACCTAATAACTAGTTTCCCAAACAATGCCTGCAGTACGATGGTCCGAGTATCATTCCGTGGCATAGTTCCTGTTTCACAAGTATTTTAGGAGTGGATTCTTCCTGATCACGCATCTACAGCTGTAGGATTGCTAAGCATAGAGAAATAAAGAAGAACAGCAATGTATTTACCAGTAATTGCCTCATGTTCGACGCTGCTCTCTGCTAAGCTTGTTGATTCTTGTCTAGTCGGGGCCCTTACAAGGACACACACATATTGCTGAGTTTTTGAACTAGAGCCAAGTATGGTCAGGTGGGGAAAGACAACCCTGAACAGCCAAGCAACCAGCTGATTCAATACATACAACACTGAACTGCAATAATAATAGTAGTCATTTTTCATGTTTACAAAGCATGTTCAAAAATTAAACTATGTTTTGTCATGATAGAGCCTATCCATAAAGGTCATACACATTTAACTACCCTCCTATCAGAAAGTTAGAGGGTTAGTTCCAGTGTTGAGGTAAGTAACTTGAGTTATGAAATCGGATTACATTACTTTTTCAAATAAGTAACACAAGTCACATTTATTGACCGACAGCTTTCCTGTCCCTATGTTGAGAGAAATAAATTGACTGTGTGAACATGATGGTTATTGTAGTTCTAGGCTAAATGTGAACATGCATATACTCATCTCACTTGCATGAAAACATTCAGTATTCCTCAAAACGAATAAAAACAGTGAAATGCGATTTCAGAATTTTATGCAAGCCTGTAATAATGAACTATTGAATTATGCAAATATAAAAGTATTCTCGTCGCTTCATAACATTAAGGTTGAACCACTGCAGTCACATGGACTATTTTAACGATGTCTTTAGAACCTTTCTGGACCTTGAAAGTGGTGACTATATTGCTGTCTATGGAGGAGTCAGATACCGCTTGGATTTTTATCAAAAATATCTTCATTTGTGCTCCAAAGATGAACGAAGGTCTTGCGGGTGTGGAACAACATGAGGGTGAGTACTTAGTGACAGAATTTTCATTTTTGGGTGAATTAACCCTTTAAAGATTAGCACAAATAATATACTGTCTTGAAATCTGCAGGCTTTTTTATTTAAGTCTCAAGAATGTCCATAATTTCTACTAGTGCCGTAGGCAAGACAACCTAAACCGAGAACAAGACTTTGGGGGGTTGAGACCAAGACAAGACGAGACTAGCACTCCTCAAATTCATCTGAAAGATACACATTTACTGCCTGAGAAATGTCTTATTTTTAATCAATAATTGCAATTAGAATAATAAGACACTGTATAGAGCTGTTACCATTCAATTGAAATCACAAACAACAAGATTGAGATTAATGTTTTAAAAAATTAAGCTTTCTTTATTGAACATTTGTTAAAAAAAAAATCATTATTACGTTTGCAATTGTGCTCGTAATTGTGAAAACTGCCCTCTTTCTTGTCATATTGTTGAATTATCACATTATATAAATATCAAGGTCTTATACAAATACTTTTTGTTTTCAATCATATCTTAAATTTTGTAAGAATTTGTATTCGTTTTGGTGACATTTTTGACACAATCCCTTGTTGATTTGTGAACCGGCACAACAGTAACAAAATAAATGAAATTAGAAATTAGAAGTTATTGATTTGATATTTGATATTGATTGATCGTTTGAAGCAGGAAGTTTTACATCCAATTAAATTAATGATGTTAACACAGAAATCAGACAATGCAAAGGCAATTTAGTGATATCCTGCAGTTGTGGTCTTGACCGGTCTTGAAATAAAATCCAGAATCCTTTTAGTCTGAGACCAAAACAAGACCGAGACCAAGACAAGACCAAGACCTTCAAAAAATGCTCTTAAGACCGTTCTCGAGTACTACAACACTAATTTCTACAACAGATAAGCTGCTATGACATCCGACATATTATTTTAATTTAGTCATAATTATGGTTGGACTTAACAATTTTGGCTTTTCCACAACTATTTTGCAACTTCACCGTGTTACATTATTCAAAATGAAATGAAATTAATAGAATATTAAAAATAAAGTAATTCAACTATTTTGCAATTTCACCACCTACTAAAAATAAAATTAATCAACATAAAATAATGAAATAACCATTGGACAAATAAGCATTTAATTTTTTAAATATATTTTATATCTTATATATATTTACAATTTCCTATAACATTAGCATTAAATTGTTTTCATCTATCAAAGGAAGTGAAATCTTGCTCTGTAAAAAAAAATATCATTACATATTTACATTAAAGACATCACTTTAAATAGCTTAATGGGTAAACAATATAAATGTATTGTTTTATACAACTTTTTCAACCTTTTTGCCCTAAAGCGGGTTACAGATAACTTTTTCACATATATGAAACCGCCGAGACATATTGAGTCTTTCTCAAATTCTCCCTAATCGTAAAGCATCGCAGTATCACTTCCTTTTCTCAGGCATGCAAACATAGAACATCCTCGTTCCGTTTCGCTTCTGCATTAAACTGAGGAAAGGAAACTGAAGCTGACAATCTGTCACAAGATTTCAGAGCTGCCAGATCAATATGAGCTATGGTAAGTATTTTCTAATATAATCAAGAGCTAAAAAAATAAACCTCAGACTCCAGACTTAAAGTGTATTGTTTCAGATAAACACATCCTCTGGGCCTGCACCGCCGCTCTGGTCACTGGTTGGGTCCTCCCGTATGATAACGGACTCTGCTCTGGGACTGTCACGAAGCAGTAAGACAAACATTTTTTAAATAATAAATCACCATGCGTTAGTAGGCTAAACATTACTGACTAACAGAGACCAGCAGTAATTTAGCTATCAAATTTAAATAGAGTAAATGCACGCAATGACATAGACAAACAATTACATTGTAGATAAACAGCAATGCAGAATGTTTAAAGACTAATGCATTGCTGCTATGTGTCAAGTGGCACAGGAAACAGACAGAAATTGCACTGCTTCTTCATTTTCAGCTTATGCAACTGGACTTGTATGCAGCTCACTCTTCAGTGGCCTGGGAGTTTCTGTATAGTATGTCTTTATATTTTATATTTAGAAAACTTTACATTAGACTCCATTGCAGTCCACCTGAAATCACGTGAAGCTAATAACTGATATTTATAATGAAAACCAATTGTGAATTCTGCCTTTCATTGTTGCGCATGCTGTCACTTCTACTTAACGTGATCATTCATATTTTTCCATCCTCCTACAGGGTCTTAACAACAAAACCATTTGCCAAGTACCTCAGACTATTTCCAACTGGACCATCCATGGCTTATGGTGAGAAATCCAATGGCTGTTCCTGCGGATCTGAAATCTAAAAACAAGTTAAAAATCAAAATACATCACAGGAACATTATTGTTTCTAACATTATACTAATTTCTATATTTTTCTGATGACCAAAAAATTTTTTTTATAAAAAACTGTATTTAACCGTTTTTCTAATGGCTCTTAGGCCTATGCGTACAGGTTACTGCTGTAACTGCTGGCCGATATTTCATTCCCATCTTCAGGTAAAAATGTCCCAATCCTCTTTTTGTTTGTTTATAATTTTAAAAAGTGAAATATAACATTTGAATGATCATGTTTATGTTCAGGAAATTGAGTCCGAACTCATTCAGCTCTGGCCATCATTTATAAAAGGAAAACACTACTTCTACTTCTGGTAAACATAACTTGTTATCTTTTCATGTTTTATTATTTGTGCTTTGTTAAATATAGAGTCGTTCTACTTAAGATACTTTAAAAAGGAGCAAGCAAAGTTGAGCGCAACTGATGTCCATCACATGCACATTTATAAAAGTCAGCTGGACTCAAATGAAGGTGTAGAACCATCTCAAGGTTGATCAGAAGAAATGGACAGCACCAGAGATAAATATATGAGTGTTACAGCAAAGGGTCTGAATACTTAGGACCATGTGATATTTCAGTTTTTCTTTTTTAATAAATCTGCAAAAATGTTTACAATTCTGTATTTTTCTGTCAATATGTGGTGCTGTGAGTACATTAACGAGGGAAAAATAAAAGAACTTAAATGATTTTAGCAAATGGCTGCAATATAACAAAGAGTTAAAAATTTAAGGGGGTCTGAATACTTTCCGTACCCACAATATATATACATATATATATATATATATATATAATACTGCAATATTCCTTTAAAAAAATCAGAATTGACTTTGAGGCCACATGTGAGAAAGTGTATTTAGCAGAACAGAGTGAACAGAAAATAGAGCATTTTAAACTTTATGTTTGCAGCTCTGGGATGTTTCCCACTGCTGAGAAGTGATAGTGATTGATTTGTTTTGGCAGGAGGGAGGAATGGATTAAACATGGGACGTGTGCAGGCTGCGAGGAGACCATGGGTTCACCGGTTCTTTATTTCAGTCAAGCAGTCAAGCTTCGGAAACTCTTTGACATTGATAGGTGGGTGTTATCAGCACATATAGCATTATATCATCTTATCGTGAGCTCATCTATTTCCACAAAATTCCATTGTTTTGCAGTGTCTTGGAAAGCGCTGGAATCAAAACCTCATGCGATGTGTCGTATAAGGCAAGTTTATTGGATTTAATCCTGATGTATCATATTTAATACATTTATGAAACTACACTTCATTAATCTTTCCATTACGTGATCTGCAGTACGAAGATATAAGCAGAACCCTGACTCCGCTGCTTGGAAAAAACCATGATCTGCAATGTGTGACGGACAGTAAGGTAAGAGAAGCTAAAGCTGATTCAGGAAAAAAAAAATGTGTTGGTTTAAATAACTGATTCAAGACAAATATTGAGAAATACTGCGTTCAAGAAAATGTTGATTTTGCATTTAATAGAAATCATCTGAATAATCCAATCCAAAACTTAAGCTGCGATAGTCTTTTCTTCCTTAATGTGATGTATATCCTAGTAGTGAAACAGCTTATCGACCAAGAAACAAAGTAGGGAGGGACTTGATTTTCTCCATCAGGAATTGATTGGATGGTTGTGGTTTGCTACTGCTGTGATGTCATGTGAGTGACAGGTTGCCCCGCCCCCACACCAGTGAACTCGGCAGAGAAGTTGCAGGCTAGAGGGAGTGGAAATTATTTCGATTGAAGATTACAAGAACACACGAATTTAAAAAAAAAAAAAAAAAAATAGCGCTGTTCACAGATAAATTATTTATAATAAATACTGCAATATTCCATAAATAAGAATTGTCCATTTTGATTTCATGGTGACTTTAAAACCTGTTTTGATACTGTGTACCACAGAATCATGGCAATAAATGTATTTCTAGAAAACACAAGTCAAGTGTAGCCAGATTCCAGAGACCACTGAGTCTTACGAGTCAGTTCTTTTAAATGACCAATTCCAAATAATGTTATATTTTTGAAATACTGCCATGTATAATTTCCATATTCACTTGAGAATTTCTCAAATATGAAATAAAAAAATAATTATAATGGAAATATACTGAGTTGAATTGATAAATCGGTTTCAACTCCCAGCCCAAATCTGAATAATAATAATAAAAAATAAAATCAATACTAAACCCAAAAGCATAATGGTCTATTCCTTATTTTTAGGGTCGTGAAGCGTGGATGCAGCTGAAGATCCATCTCTTCAGGAATCAAACCCTTGGATGCCTCAAACAAGAACAAGAGGAAGAGCGCAATACATTAGCGTGGTTTAACAGCCCAGCACATCCTTGTCCAAAGAACACCACCATTTTTTACGTTCCAATTAACTATGAAAATCCTCATGAGCCCTGTAACTAAGAGAAACTGTAGCTATAGACTTTGTTCTCATGTTTGACTCTCTTCTTTCAGTTCTCAGGCCTGATGCATTTATTTGAAGAAAAATGCTATATAATTCTTCAAGTATTCAAACTTTGTATTTTTCTCAATAAATATGCAAATCACAGAGGTTTAAGTGTTTTGAAAGACCTTTAATGCATTCAGAATATACACCAATTTTCAATGACATTAAAGGTCCAGATGTAATGGACCATGATGTTGAATGAATTTCAAACTAGTGGCGCTTCAACTCCTCTGCTGGAGCTCAAATCACTCGTAAGTGAATAAAAATGGAATTCCTCTTTATGGTCGATGTTCCAAGTATTGGCAGGCAGTAAAAGGGTTTAAAATGAACGGTCAACAGCTATTAAATATTTCATGCGAACACTCAGGATGGATGGATTTAGGAACTAACAGTTCACATTTTATTTGACATGGAATCAATTTGCCAAAAAGTACATTTCTACACCACAGAGGAAACAGAAAAAATACTATCCACTAAAATCTTCAATTAAAAAAAAAAAGAAAAAAAAAAGAATCTCACTGAAACTGACTAATCTGAAGCATCTGCATTCGAGTAGCAAAATGTTTAAATGTGTGGTTTTCTTCACACTTCCAATTTCCCAAGGAAGCGGAGATTTAGAATTTTCAATTGTTCATCCAGTTCCATTCGAACAATGCCGTCTTCCCCATCAATACTGAGCAGGACTCCCGTGGCCTCCCTGTCCTCTCCCAGAATCACTTTCACCTGAAGAGCACACATTCACATGTATTCATTTCAGAGAAACAGTTTTCCAAATGTTACAATGAATGATTATGACACACGAACATAAACACAAGGTTCTTCAGTTGCGCGCGTCTGTGTTTCCTGTGAATTTGGGACACGTGGTTTCAGCGGGAGGAGCAACTAAATATGATATTCTATGTGGCTCTGCTTCAGTTCATAAATTCTTCACTGCTCATCCCTTACATGACAATATAGTTGCATAGATGAGGAAAAAAAATATAATGGAGACAAGCGAAAACTGGGCTAGTTGATCCTCTTCACTTCAGTGTCTACCATGGACTTAACTCATGACTGATTAAAAGGTGAATATGCGCTTACTTGGTTCTTGTAGTTGTTACTTTCATGGTTATAGACTTGCTGTTTTTTTATTTAAACTGCATATTAAATAATGTTTAACATACTTTTTTGTTAATTTGTAAGCAGCACAATAATTGTATATACTGGATCATAATTATCTTGCTATCATATTTAGTAGATTGGAAAACGGTTCCATAAGTTCAGTAGTACCTTGTTGTTTTTGGTTGGTGTAACAGGTTCCAGGTGTTCACTTGAAATACTAACAACCTTCTCTATGTCTTGGAGGAAAACCGAGCACATCCCCCCCTGTGTGAAAGAAACAAAAGATTGGTCTCAACACACCAATTTAATGTGTGACGAATCGTAATATTGAATAGGGAATAAATCATATCAACATGAACACACCTAATCCATATAAAAATCGGCCCCAAGGATCTGAACACCTTCAGAATATGCAAATCCAAAAACCACATGCTTCTGCATGTAGAATCTTGCTGACAGTCATCTACTTTTCAAAACATTAGAACAAGAATGAAAACTTGACTCACGGTGACACTGCGAATGATGCCGGTCTGATTGATGACACCTCCGTCCAGGAATGTGTCTTTCACACGCACCATGATATCGGTGGTGACCCAGTCATTGGAGGCCTGGTCGATGTTAGATCCAGGGGTGTGAGGGTTGTAGCCTCCCGGAGATGGAGCTCCAGGAGTCATCGGACTGTACCCTACCGGACTGGGACTTGGACTGGCCTGAGGAGCACATGGAGAACAATTCAATACTGATTTTATGCAGTCAATTTATTCAAATGAAGAAGACTTGTTGCTCCAAGCAAGTGATGCACTGAAATCGCAAATTGGAAATATTCAGCTGAAACAACATAAATAAGTTTCCAGTTTCATCCATGTTGGAATGCCCAAAATAATTTGACCAAAACAGTGACGTTTAATGAGCTTTTCTCCAGTTTTGACTCCAGTTTGCACAATTTGAAGTTGCAAACTGAAAACACAGTAGTTAAACCTACTAACATTGCCATGATTTTTGGAATGACTTATCGCGAGAGGAAAAAAATCACGTCACATAACATCAGCTAAAGGAAACTGTCATTTCGCAATAGTTTATCAAAATAGAAATATTTAGAAAATAACACAAAAGTTGAGAAAATCTGTAATGGAAACCTGGCTAGAGTCTATTTTATGCACACAACAGGTAAACGTGCTGGCTTGACAAGATTGAACAGTACTGAACCATGAAAATGTATTGCACTTTTTAAAAATATATATAAATATGAAAATATTAATCATACCTCGATCATTGAGGTTAGTTCATAGTACATTAATGTTAACAGATACAACTTTAAATGTAGAATTATTATATATACTTTTATTATTTACTATGTTATTACTAATATTATTATACTATAATAATAATAATAAAAAAAATATATTTTATTTTATTTTTTTAAATAATAATAAAAAAAACTGAACAATTGTCAGGAATTCCAGTCCCACTTCCGTGACCTGCATACGTAACACGGTAACAGATTTGCATAACGCCCACATTGGCCCGTGAAGAACGTCTACTTCGACCGGCCCTCAAACACAGTAGCTGCTTCGTATTGTGTACTGGTCAAGAACACACTGTTTTTTGCTCTGCAAATTCTCGATGTAAACACTTCCAAAGGATAAGGATGTGAAGAGTCAGTGGTTAATATTACCACAGTGACACAACAACAGTATAACCTTTTGATGAATGCTTCTTAAATCTCTGTAAGGACTACAAGGGTTTTTACTAAATGCTTATCCATTAAAGGTGGGATAGTACCCACTTTATTTGGACCACCTTTCCTGCTCAGAAACAACCTGTAGCTATGATTATTTATTGATGTATACATTTTCTACCGGGTGTTCAAAATATGTCCGTTTTATATTGCTACTAATGTTATTGCTAACTAATGTTATCACTGCCTTACAGAAATAGTCCTGCTAATCAGCTGTGGGCCACTATTACCTAAAATTTTGTCCATTAACGCAGACTGTCTGTTGTACTTACTACTTTGAGTAATGATAAACGATGGAGCAAGATTTGTTTTACAAATTTTAAATCATTCATTCACGTTAGTGCTGCTCAGCTAATGTATGCACGGTTATTGATACATTTAATGATCGAGTTCCCAGGTGCATCGCAATAAATTAGAAATATACACATCGGTTTGTTGATGGACATACTTGTTAATGCTGATGGTGAGAAATTACAGTTGCAACATTTCAATGTACGGAAAACTGAGTAGTGCATCACTGAGAAACATCCTGCTCAAGTCGTCCTTGCGATGAAGATTCGGGTTGAATATCCATATGGTAAAAATCGATGCCATCGTTACCGTCTTCACAGTGTGTACAATCGCTGAGATTTAGGAAGCCTCCAGAGCTGAAATTCATTTTTGTTTTAACTGTTTGAGGTACTAATAATGTTGGCGACCTGTCAGCCTCAGAATCTAGTCCACGAATTTATTAAAGACATAAAAAAACACATATGGTTGAGTACTGTATACATAGTTTTGTTGTCCGTTTTAGCTTCCTTCCTTTCAGTTTCTTTGCTTCCTGCAGCGCGTAGTCTGGTAATTAATGAAACACCACCACAATGAGAAATCATATGAAATCCGAACACCAGTCGAATGAGGAAAGACAGCTGTCCATCACGGCACCCCGAGTGAGCAGAGATGAAACCTTATCACAGTGGTTCTCGAAACTGTCCTGGAGTACCCCAACCCTGCACATTTTGTAAATCTCCCTCATCTATCACAACTGATTCAACTCATGAGCTCATTAGGAGAGACTGCAAGATCTGAAGTGGGTATGTCAGATATAGGGAGAATAAACAAAATGTGCAGGGCTGGGGGTAATCCAGGACAGGTTTAAGTCTCCCTTAAAGGGCTTTCATCATTTTTCATAATTTTGCTGTCTGATAAGGCAGTGGTTGCCTTAAGATATAACGTAAGCTTGTTGAGTTTATATTGCCTAATTGTAAGCTTGTTGAGAAATGTTGACAAAAACTTGATGAATAAGAATGAATGTTTGTTTTTCTCGTTAAATGTCATTTAAATAAATAAATATTCATTTTTATGAGCCCAAATATTCAAATACAATTTTTTTGAAAAATGCTAATCCTACAACTTACTAAAAAAAAAAAAAAAAAAGTATCATGTCTCATGAAATCGCTCAGTATACCATACACATAAAAACTTGAAAGACAAAAACAGCTTGTGAACACCATGTCACATTGTTACATTTACCTCAGAAAAGCCATTCAATGTCCACAGCTTGTTAGCTAGCAAGAACACAATACCTCTAGAAAAAAAGAATTTTGCTAAATATATGCACTATTACATTTTCATTATATTTTTACTTAACCTATTAATGACATCATTAAAAATATTTGAATAAATCTGTCATTAAAACAAGTTACTACAACCACCGTTTAAACAGAAGAAAAGATTAATTAAAAAGTTTATATAAAAATACCTTATGTGCAATTTAAATGTTTGCATACAACATTTATACAAATACGTACAACTAACTGACTATTAAATTAACGTTATTTTCAGTTTTTGGCTAAATCGGTTTCTTTAGTTTCTTAATCATACAGTGTCAGTCAATCACTTCATTTTTTTTTAGCTGCCAAAACTATACCTGGTAGGCCATTGGTGATGGGGTGGGGTGGTAACTGGCGGGCGAGTGCGTGTTTTGGTATCCTACTGGGCTTGGGGCCACTTGGTGGTAACTTTGAGGGCTGGGACTGGGCTGGTAGGACCCCTGTGGAGAGGGTGCTGCATATGGTGAGAACTGGTCGGTGTTGTACCTAAGGTGCAAAAACAAACTTTGTTTTAGATGTTCTAGAACCACATCACAAGCATCCAAGCATCTAAATGAGCTCTCACATGGCAGGAGTCCCAGGAGTCTGAGGGTTATACTGAGGGTTGACCTGTGGAGAGGGAACTTCTGGGTAGCCAGGAGTCTGAGGGTTGGGTGTACCACCATAGCCTTGAGGAGATGGAGAGGGCTCATCATCATAGGCAAACTCATATTCATCATCGGGCCTGAAAACGGAGGGAAAATGAGTTGACTGAGGTATGTGGGATTGTTAGATTGCATTGATTGTCTCGCTCGGCTTCTTACCGTGATGGTGTGTTTGGATTGTTGGGGTCCCACGCGCCGCTTTGACCTGGCGTCCTGCTCCCATCATGGAGAGGAGTCTGGGAGCCATAATGAGGAGTACGGCTTCCTGTGAGTAATGAAAGACTTTAAAAAAAAAAAAAACAAAAAAGAATGTGTTTCCGAACATCAAGATCTATAAGAATATATAGTTGCTTACCATCATGGAGGGGTGTCTGGCTACCATACATTGGGGTACGTGAGGCAGTTCCATAAATGGGCGTCTGGGAACCATACATTGGGGTTCGTAAATGGGTGGAACTCTTTCCTTGTCTTTCTTTGCCACCACTGATTCAAGAGAGAGCAAAAAGATTAAATTCTTCTTAAATTCAGGGAATAAATTACATTTTAAAATGTATTAAAATAAAAAATATATATTTTCTTTTTAAATTGTAATATTTCAAAATATTACTGTATTTTTGATCAAATTAATGCAGCCTTGGTGAACATAAGACATATCTCTCGAAACAAAAATATAAACTTTTGAATGGTAGAGTAGAAACACCGATATCAACACACCAAAAGCAACAATCTACTCAAGAATCTCTGAGGTGCGTAATATGCTAAATTTGTTCAAGCATTAAATATCCTTGTGTTGTCAGAGCATGTACAGTCGGTCAAAGTTGACTGCACTAGTACCTGACAAGAAATCCAAAATAACACTTCAGACAAACCCCTACAGTTCTGCCTCATTTCACTTTAGATTGATTTAACTACAGTTATGGAGATAGGATGCTTTTATTTATATTGTCTGTGTGGGAAAATATGGGGAGTAAATGTGTTAAGCATAGCTGAGAGTACTGCACTTTTAATGCTCGCCTGAAGTAGTGTCATGGAATTAGCCAAACATGGAATAAACAAATGTAGAAGCAGCAGAGTTTTTTTGTTAAAAATTGCAGACGGATAACTGAAAACATACACAGTTGTAAGACGCTGGCGGTCCACAGAAATGGTCTGGCAAGTTGAATGGAGCTCTACCCTAGCGGTTGATTCGGTGGCATCCTTCACTACTCCAATGTAGCCTGTGGAATTGAGTAAAGGTGTTAAAACACTCGTGGCCTACGTGAATAAAAGACAATGTGAATGTCTCAAAGTATGTGGACACTTAAATTTCATCGCATTTTATAGCAAAACACTAAACCAAAGTCAACTGTGTTGCATTAAAAGTTGGTGTCAAATAATTTAACCTTTGTACGGTCCCTGGGATATACGGACAGTCTGCCCAATCAGATCATTGTCTCGTCGTCCACGGCCCCGACCCATGCCACCACCTCCTCCTCCTCCTCCTCCTCCTCCTCCCCTGTGCTGCTGACCTGGAGGGAAGACCAGAACACAACAGGTCAAAACAACAATGTCCACCTGATATCAAGACTCAAATGCTCAAAAGGCAACCAGACAGACCAAAACTAAAAAGTTTAAGATGTTGGCATTTGCAAGTTTTTATTAAATGCATGATAAAATCCTCTTGCAGGAATTGAAACCGCAGCCTTTTGATTAAAACCCCCAATCTTCAACCACTATGTGGCAAAACCTTGTTAGTTACAAGAAAACGCTTACCACCTCCGCCAGGATGCATTGGACTGCTGATGCGTGGACTCATAGGAGCGAAACCCCCCACAGTAAAATTGGTCACATCTCTGGGCTTTGGGAACAAAAGAAGACCGTTTTATTATAGGGAAGTTGGGAAAAACATTAGATTTGTCCACAAGTGTAAAACAGACCTACCTTTGAGCCGCCCGCCAGAACGAGGTGCCGTGCCTTGCAGACAAACATTCCTCCGTTTTCAACCAGCTTCTTGCAGTGAAGAAAGGCAAAGCCTCTGAAGATGTGTCGAATTTCACCTTCACGGCCCTGAGAGATTACACAAATGAGAATATCAACTTTTTTTCTGTTATGCAGTAAATGTCAAACCTTTGACCTAGGTCTCGGTTAGGTACCGAATGTGGTCCATCGATGACTTTCACAATATCCTTCACATGGATGTTGTTTTGCTCAGAGTCGAGCGCGACAGCAAAGCGGTTGTCCTTCCGTCTGTTCACTGCCTGGTGACGTACGGTTAAAACTTTTCCATGCATGTTCAGAACCTAAAAACAAATCATTGTGAAAGAAAATTCAGACAGCAAAAAAAAAATAGCAATGCTCAATATGGCAACTGTAGGAACCAAAGTCCTACCTTTCATTTGAAAGGGTGTATTAAATGTATTTTAACTTTTTTCTTGCCTGGTAAAACTAACCTAAAACTCTGAGGTTTTTCTGAATATTTTTTTTCCGAATCCTGCTCATTCAGAAGTTTGAGGTCAGTAAAATGTTTTGATACTTTTTTCAGCAAGGATGCATTAAACAATCAAAAGTGACAAATGTATATTATTACAAAAGATATCTATTTCAAATAAATGCTGTTCTTTTTAACTTTCTATACATTAAAATAATCCTGAAAAAAAAAAATGTAATTGCTGCTGAAAATTCAGCTTCGCCATCATAGGAATAGATTTTGATCAATAAATGCAGATCATTTGGGTGAGCATCTTTTCCAAAAATATTTTTAAAATATTACCAAACATCCAGTTATTTAAAGGTTTTGTGGAGATGCAAAGAATGATTATCTTAAAAGCAGGGTTGAAAAACTGAAATTATAGGCAGTGCATATACAAACATGAACCACCAGCTCAATCCTTTTTTCCTGATACCTGGTAAATACTGATAATCACAGATATTATTGCTGATTTGACACGTTATTGAATTACAAGCATGGGGGCCATACTTGCATGATTACAATTCAATCGCTCTGGGAATTGAAAGTGTGTCCTACTGGATTTTGATCGTGTACCACTTGTCTGTTTCTCTTGGACTTTACCTGGAAGGTCTCTCTCTCCAGCCTGACAATGACACCTACAGTTTGGGGGTCTAACTGTACCAGCTCTCCCCACTCATGCTGGCCTCCTGCATCCACCCCTGAGGCAGTCTCAGAGCACAGCTGCAAGTCCCGGGGCAAGACCTTCAACTGGAACAAAAAAAGGCATCACATCAGACAAAGAACACACAACATTTGCTGCATCCCAATTTGCATACTGTCCGTTCCAAATAGTATTCGATAGTAATTAGTGACATGAAAGACCCATGACTGGCAGTTTAATGTACGACTACACTTCAACTAAGAAAAGCTAGGAGGAAATTAAATTGAATTGCATGTGGAGCATTTTAACTGTGGCAAGATGATTGAAAGGCCAGTTTAAACGGTTACAGGTTGCATAACCAAGTGAGAAAATGTTGGTTAAAGATGCAATTATGATGAAGTAGTAGGTCCCAAAGCTTGCATACTCTTCTGCTACACACTCAAAAGTATGTACTTTTTCTTCACAAAAGCAGTACAAACATGCATACATTTAGGACGTAGTATTTGTAGGCAAAATGGGACGCAGCAATTGACTGCTGCATATTGTGTATTTTTTCTGAACGGGGTATTCCATAGCTTATTAGTGAACCTACCTCATGCATGGTGAGGTCTGAAAAAAGAATGACAAAGTTCTCCTCCACACGGACTATGAGGCCCGTGTCACCCTCAAAACGCCCCGCAATAACTTTCACATGGTCACCCATTCGGAAGTACTTCCTCAACTCATGAGCTGGAAACTCAAGAGGGTCCTGAATAAAAACAAATAGTGACCGTGAATAGACAGTGAACCAATAATAATGGTCCAAAAAAGGACACATTATGCAGAACAGGATTTTCAGGACACGTGGACTCTCGCAATGCCAAGCTTAGCAACTGATGCTGATGCTACTAGCACTGAAATTACACACTTCAACTAATAAGAGCTGCCAAGACACAATCCCATGTGTTGATAAGCTCACCTTGAGGTCTTCATGCTTAGGCATGATGGTAATCTTGTTGCCATCCACACTCAGGATTTTGCCCTGAAGGTTGATCAACTCTCCCTCACAAACCTCCACATTATCTCCCGCCTGGAGATTGTGCTCTCGCTCCTTACCTGTAAAAAAAAAAATAAAAATAATAAGTTGTTATTAACTGTGCAAAAATGTATGCACAGAAGGATTGCTCAGTAAAAAAGTATCATGGTAATAATTTACAGAAGTTAAAATGTCAATGTTTCTTTATTAACAAATTTTCTGCAGATGATTTATGCACATTATATATATAAATAATATGGGTTACGTTGAATGGGTTAATAGCTAATAAGCGAGACACTCGCTTTCCCTCTAGACATTGTTAGTTGATTCAGTGGCTTGCTTACTCATGACACATAGCAACACAGCGAAAAGTATTTCTAATATGTTTGACCTTTTATTAAGAGTAGCCAACATTTACCTGTTGAGACGCACCTTCACAAGAAGCAACCATAAGAGCTTTTCTGATGTTTGAGTTGACGGAAGCGTGACATGCGAAAGGTGCGTTTGCAAAATATGCTTTATTTTTGTAAAAATCCTAGGTGGCGCTATTGTCACAGAAACGACATACTTCACTTTTAAACGTATCAGTTTAGGACACAGATCTAAATCAGACACAACAAATAAGAAACACCATGGCATCAATTTAAATGTATGCCAGAACTGCTTTTCAAATTAATAATTAAAAATAAGTATAATATAATTAGTTTTAGCAGCCAATTGTACATAAAAAGTAAAATATAATAAATAGAAGTAGCCTAGGCTGTAATGAATAAAACTATTCATATTCTTTAAAAAAATAAATGACGAAATATTGAAATTATGAAAAATGATGACGTTAACAAAAGCCCAGACAATGATAGTTGCACAGACTACTCTGATAGTTACAGTAGGATGTCTTAAACAATTTATAAGTTTCCCTAAAAAACAAGTTTCTCTATGGAGAAAATGAAATGCTATGAAAATAGTTTTAGTCTAGTTAGTTTTGTATCAAACACAATGTGATTTTTGGTGGTCGAGATCTGGCAGCAGCACTCTTGGGTGAGCGATCTGCTCACCGCTTATCCTGCCCATGAAATCCTCCATAGGCCAGCAAACCAACGAGAACGCGGGACAGTGATAATGATCCATAACAAAAGAGCTAAGGCTCCAAAGCTGCAGTAGACCAGCTTACCCGGAAGGATTTAATGAAAGTTACTATAATTTGGCAAATAAATTAAGGACAGTTACATACGTATTGCCAACATTTTATCATGTAGACTTTATAGCACAACTCAAACAAGGGATTTAATAGTAATTTAGAGAAGGAATCGCAGCTTATATGGACCACACGCCACTGAGATAGCCACTTTGGTGGGTTGAATTTTATATGTAATGTATTCATTTTCCTATTGTCGTCTTTTATAAAAGGCATCTGAAATAATAAACTAAGAGCAATGTAGTGTTGTCGAAAAGTTCGAATTTGACACATAATGGTACTGATATATCTGAAACACAAACCCACCTCCCCTCACTCACTTGTTTCATTTACTCCGAATGAATATTGTTGGCATTACAAGGCTTGAATTTCAGTGCGAGATTGCACACATTGTGCATAATTTTCCTCATTCCCACAGATTTTGTCCTCGAACTCAAAGTGTGCACACAATGTTGCCTCTGTGCCTCTGCTTATTGCGCTTAAACTGTCAAATACATACAAAATATTGATCTTGGCCGTGTAAAATACCGTGTTTTAAGTGAACAAACAGTTGAGAAAGAAAACGCAGGTGTAACAGTTTGAGACCAAATCAGACATTTATTTGTCAAATTTAACAGATAATCTTTAAAACTCCCTCTGAGGTCTTTGAAACCCTCCCCCCATGGACAGCATCTGATAAGGCTTATTTATTGCCCTGAACTATGTGGAAAAGCAGATGCCGTGGAAGACATCCATAGCCCTCAAGACAGACATTTCTACATTAATTTATAGATGAACTGATCTATAAATGAACTTGCATACCAGGACACTGTGTTTATGATTATGACTGTTGTGAGTGGTCTCTTTTGTATGGTATTTAGTAGGGGTGGTACGAGATCTCGCGAGACTAAAACGTGACGAGATTTCTCGTCAAGGTGAAAAGTTGTCTCATTGTGCTATAAGTGTGAGGGTGAAATTATTATTGAAGATGCCCCCGTCCCTTTCAAATCATTTGTGTGGAAACATTTTGGTTTTCCAGTAGAAATAATAAACGGCGAAAGAATAACACACAAGACACAAACAATATGTAAACATTGTAAGAAAACTATGCTATACACCTCGCGCTCATTTTTTCCTGGCGCGCCTGTGCCGCGGCAAGATGAAAACATCTACTTTTCAGAATGCCACAAGTGCACCGCAGGTCATGTGATGAACCAACCGAAAAATCTTGATTTAATGCAGAAGACAACGATTTCAACTTCAGCATCATCAGACCGAACTCAGGACTTTCTAATGCGACCGTACATTTGGACACTCTTCAATCTCTCAGGCAGACTGCAAGTATCGTACGATATACTAAATTGCTGCAAGTTAGATAAAGTTGTGAACCTCCTTTGTTAAAAAAGGAGCTTTGTAATGAATACTGATGATTCTTTCCGCGTTTTTGACTTTGCTCCATAACGTTTCCTGTTCCCACTTCAGGTTTCACTCTCAATTCATTTTTACCCATGTACGTGTGATGTGTGTATGTATGCGTTTGTTAGTTTAGTTATATGTTCGTGATTTAGTTAATAAAACTTTTGCACAATACATGTTTGGTTCTGACTCCCTGTCTGCGAATAAATTGTCGCTTAAATGAATTAGATTTTGTTACAAGCTCAAAGTTATTTTCTGTGGACATGAAAAATACCCTTCTCTTAGAATGAATTAATCAATACTGACTTCACAGGATGAACCAATTGATTGGTTTTAATGTAGGTCTTATATTCACAATTAATCATAATGAATAATCAATGAGTTATGAATAGGTATTAATATTTCCCCTTTGATCTAATTTCTCTACACAGTATAATGGATCCGTGTGATAAGTGTGAAGCAGTGAATTTCCCTGTTGTCAAATTATGAGATAATATTAAAAATATCTATATGGCAGTTTTTCCATGCAATATTTTTTTTCCTATTTTGATGCACTGTTGTAGAGATCTAGTGCTGCCTTAGTATCTTTACCTGTTGTCTCTGTGACTACTTCAAGGTCAATACCCTCTGGCTGGTCCTCAAACTTCTCTAGCTCTGACAAGGTGGGTTTGACCCCTTCTGTGATCTATGCAAAAAGAGACATGTATTGAACCAATGAACCAATAAGAAGCTGTCGGATAGACACCCAGAACTAGAATGAGCGTGAAGACTCTTACCACAGCTGACATGGCAAAGCTTTTGAAAAGGAAGCCTTTGCGGCTGTAGCGGTTGCCTTCAAATATCATGAAGTCACCATCATGGCTGACCTCACCGCCAAGAGACCTGTGGAGCAGTGCATGTGTTTCAGTGGGTTATGATTATGAGACTCGAAATCAAAGTGCACTTTTACCTGATCTTTTCAGCATCAAAAAGCCTCTGAGGTGGCCTCTTAAACTTCTTCCTCTTTGCAAACCAGTCTTTCTGTGAAATGAACGATAATGTCAGGTCACATAAGTGCATATACACTACCTGTCAGAAATGTGAGTTTTTGAATGTCTCTTATGCTCAACAAACCTGCATTTATTTGATCAAAAGTAAACATATACAGCAAAAACAGTATTATGAAATGTTATAATTCTGATGTAATATACTTTAAAATCTAATAAATTCCTCTGATGCAAAGTTGAATTTTCTTCATCATTACTCCAATCTTTAGTGTCATATGATCCTTCAAAAATCCTTCTAATATGCTGATTTGTTGCTTAAAACATTTCTTATCAGTGTTCAAAACATTAATATATATTTCTTGTAATATAAATACATTGTGATACATGATGATTGTGATGATATAACCCACCATGCTCATCCTCGCTTTGATGCGATCCAAATCAATACGAGGAATCATTTTCAGTGAAATCGTATTCTGGCTTGGTTCAACATAGTCCACCTGACAAAAGGCAAATTATTAGTTACATACATAAAACATTCTCCTGGCGCAGAGCCTTAGGAGTGAAATCCTAATAATGAAATTCTACTGAACCAAAAAAATCATTGTAGTTCTTTATGACCATATAGCCGGTGTTATGGTGTACCCACCTGGGCAATGTCATCTTTATAAAGGCCTCTCTTAAGACGAACCCAAGATTTGGGTTTAAGGTTTGTCACTTCCTTTACCACTTTCAGCACATCTGTCATCTCTTTAATGGGCACCATCTGCTGATTCCAAAAGCCCATGCGCAGGTTTCCAACACCCTCAATGGCGGCCTTGACGTGGGTCTGCTTGTACGCCTCAACATAGATATAACCTTTGACATGCTCAGGCGCCACCACTGATTTGATTTGAAGTGGCTGTGCAGAGAAACAAAGCACAGCATATTAGTCCGACACCTTCAAACAAACCTTTTTAAGCTAAATGTACTGTCTGCACTGCAGTTGTTTTCTTCTCTCTTGGCCTACAATTTGAAAAAAAAAAAAAAAAATGACAGGAATCTATTTTCAAAAAAACAAAGCTGCAAGGAAAGGTTTTACACAAAGCACCCAAGTTTATGTTCATAAAGTTCTGTGCCTTACATAATAATGACTGAAACAAATAGACCTTAAGTTAAAACAGAGGGACAATGGAAAACCTACTGTGTCGGTGCACTGATAAGCAATGAATTTTCGCATCAAAGCGATGGCAGTTGCTCTCTCTTCTCCAATCTACAGAGAAACAGAAGAATTAAACTCTGCACATACCGCAATCTCATCACAGCAACCGTAAGCCACATGTTAGATGTCCAGTACTAACCTTACACTTAACAGTCCACAAATTTGGATCCCTGCAAGAGAAAAATCTCTTAATACAAGCCCAGTGGTCTTTCATTAATATTCAATTCAGCACATTTAATAATCAATAAATTGATTTTTTTTTTTTCCATACTTGACCCCAGGAAGCAACTGTTGTTGGGTAATGTCATCAGAGAGATCTTCAGAGCCGCCATAGAAACTGAAGTAAACAACACAACAATAACGTTTAGCTAAAAGCAGAAAGGTTAATGCAGTCGACCAAGATTCCTTGGCATATGCTGAAGTCAGTCATGCATTTCACAATTGCTGACTTACTGTTCACCTCCTGAGGATTTGGCATATTTCCTCATGTAATACTCCCCCAGAGCTTCCTCGCGTGAATCCCTTTAGAAAAACACAGGCATTTAAAACAATCTTCACTCTTCAGATTCAGTCATGCAAAAGAGTGTTTAGTGCAGTTGTCAAACCTCCAGAGATTCTGCAACCTCCTTGAACCGGAGTGGTCCTCATCCAAGACTGTTTGATCAATGTTGGACACTAACAGATGAAAACAGAATAAGCAACTAAATGACAAAATGCAAAAATATATTGTGGCTACAAGCTAAAAAAACAACAACAAAAAAAAACAACACTTAAATTGCTAGTAGATGTGTTCATATGCAGTGTAATAACCCATTAATAATTTAACTAATAATTACTAGCGCCTCAAGCTGAATAACCTGATTAATCTCAATCCAATTGAAAAAGGTGGTGCAGATCTTAAAGGTATAGTTCACCTAAAAATGAAATTTTGAAGAATATTTGTAATAAAAAAGTTGACGGGCACCACTGACTTGAATAATATGGAAAAAATTCTATGGAGGTCAGTGGGGTCCATCAAATGTTTGGTTACTGATATTCTTCAAAATATCTTCTTTTGTGATCAGCAGAACAAAGAAATTCATAAAGGGTTGGAACAACTTGAGGATGAGAGAATGATGACAGAATTTTCATTAATCCTTTAATCGATTAAATAGACAAACTAGTTTAAACATTGAAATTTCATAAATCTAATATATGATGTGCAAGAAAATGATACAAAAAGTATCCATTCAAAAGTTTGGGGTCGGCAAGTTTTTTTTTAAATGTTTTTGAAAGAAGTCTCCAAGGCTGCTTTTATTTGATCAAAATACAGTAAAAAAACAGTAATATGTTGACATATCACAATTTAAAAATCACCTTTTTATTTGAATATATTTTAAAATTTAGTTTTTTCCTGTGATCATTCCTCTAGTCTTCAGAGTCACATGATGCTTCAGAAATCATTCTAATGTGCTGATTTGCTGCTCAAGAAACATTTCTTATTATCTTATTAAATATTTGTGCTGCTTATTATTTTCATGGAAACTGTGATGCCTTTTTTAGGATTCTTTCAAAAGACCAGCATTTATTTGAAATGGAAATATTTGTCATTTAAATGCTTTTAAGGTCCCTTTTAATCAAATTAATGCATCATTGCTAAAAAAAAATTATTTAAATTTAAGTGTAAAAATCTTCCTGACCACAGTTGTTTGAATGTTTGTGTACATTCAAAATCTGCAAAAAAAAACCTTAATCAGACTGAACAAAAGTAGTGGATATAAACACAGCTACTGAAAACATGGTTGATTCAAAATAAAAGTGAATATGCATGCACACCAGAAGGTTTATGCACATACCTTCAGCCTCTTCTGATCAAATCCAGTGTTGAGGAAGGAAGGGAGGAACATGAGCCATAATAAAATGTCATGTGAACACAGCAATTTCAGGCAAGGGCATAAAACAGGTAAACAGAAATAAAAAGGGAAATTACCACTGATGAGCAGGCTTACACGTGACATATTTTAAAGATGGAAACTACGTGATAATGATGTCATGTCATTGTTAGCTTATGCAATACAATAAGCACAATTGAATACTATCAAAATAAGGAATTGGGTTTTCTTTTTTTGTTCAAAGGAGCATTTTCAGGCAAATGACCATATACGGTTCGCTTTAAGAACACAGTCAGTCCCCGCTACACAGTCCCATGTTTAAAGAATGGTGTATTTTATAATGATATTAACTTTACCATTAGTGAATAAGTTGAGATGATGCAAATAAAGAAATAAATGTACAGCTAAAATGTATTTGCCATCCATGCTCCTCGTTTAGAATTGTAAACAAATTAAACATTTGCCAAACAGCTTTAAACATCACAAACAGATGTTAGAGGGGTGCAGATTATGGGAATGGATTTTACCGAATGTGAAATAATGATTTGAAAATTAATCAGCTCAATTAGACAGAGAAAACAGAGAAATCTGGAGTTGGTTTACCGTTAACTGAAGGAGGCATGCACAAGAAATAAAGAATCAATGAGAGCAAGAAATACATTCATATTTGTACAACATTTAATGTACAGCCTGTTGTTGGTATTTCACTAAAAATGCCTCCATTTCTTCATTTTGTAAACTATGGATATAAAGCATACAGCACACACTGGCAAAACTATATCAACAAGTTTTTAACTCCACCTGCAAATTTATTTTAGGCATATATAGGGGACATCATTACATTAGCTATAAAACAAACAGTAAATGAATATAAGTAATTCAGTAATTTCAGCAAAACATGCAGAAATAAATAAGAAACATTTCACACCTTTTTCTAAGATGTCCTCAGCACCATCCTCCCATGGATCTTCATCATCATACTCATCATCAACATCTAGTGAAACAGAGATACATCTTAATATAGTTTCAGGTACACAAAAACAGACAAATATGTTACATTAGTTTAATATAAGAAATATATGTCGGTAAAGGATTTTTCGAACCGGCTTCATCCAAGATGAAGCCACCATGGCGAGGTTTTTTCCTGGGGCGGTCATCATCCTCTTCTTCCTCTTCATCATATTCCTCCTCATCTTCCAAATCTTCTCCCTCCTCCTCAGCCTTGTCACTGCCAGCTACACTCCCCTGCTCTTCCTCATCCTAAAAGGAAGGAATTAATTATGCAATTGATGAGATGCATGTGTGTTTTTTTTTTAAATCGACTATTTAAAAAGATGAACTATTTCAGATGAACTTAGGTTACTCTAAATAACATGTAAAAACACAACAGAAGTGGCTTTTCTCACTGCGCTTAAGCCCGCGTTGTCGTTGTTCTAAACACCGCTTTTAAACCTGGGTAAAGGAATGTTTCATACTTGTAATTTAGAAGTGGGGTAACTGATACTGGATATTGATACGGGATACAGAATTCAGTAAGAACTGAACAGTCGGCAATACAAGGATGCGCAATGCTAGAGCTATGTAAACTAGTCGAGTGCCGCGTTTATCCAATCAATGACACTAACACTGCAAATAAGCAAATAAGAACGTTAACCCTGGGTTTAGGATACAACGTCAGTTTATGAATATGCAGGATTAATGGTTAACCTCGCTTAATTTATGAGCAGTGTGAAATGTGAAGCAAGATAACCCAGGATTCCATTTACCCGAGGTTTAGAAGGAAACATAAAAAAAAAAAAACATTATAAAAGATTACGAATATTACAAACAGACACACGTATACATATTCCAGCCAGGGCCGGCACGTGCCTGAAGGCGTACTAGGCAGCTGCCTTGGGCGGCAGTAGTCAGGGTGACAAGAAAGAGAGGGATTTAGTTTTTAATTTAACCCAAAAATAAATATTTATTTTTGGGTTAGAGTCAGGGTCATTTGGGACATTCGTTTGGAATTATTTTGCTTATATCAAAAATTGATATAAATGCTCTTTGTGCACTTTCTGCCATGTCAAATCCCTCATACAGTATGCTTATTTTTCTGTTAAAATTAACAGTGGTTTGTGAACGTAGACGCTTTAGTAACAAATGATTTATCAGGAGTGTTTATGCTGGGCTGTGCGACGACATGTAAATTCAAACTATTACAAGGAAATGTATGCATTTTTAAGGGGAAACACTTCTCCTCAGACTTCCCTTGGAGTTCACCCTACGCCTGTGTGTATGAGAGGTCACGGAGCTCACCATTTTGTGAGCATAATATTTATATGTACCATATGTTTATAAAGAGGAGCAGTGCAAGTTACAGGATTTTCAGTGTGAGGACCGCTTGCACATCGTCGCTTCGCCACTACTAGAACTACCAGCGATTTGCCGCTTTTGTGTCTCTCATTGAAAATTAACTAGAGACTTGTGCTTTGCAAGTCCCGTAAACTGTCTTTATGTCGAAATAGGCTACTGCCAGCCCAATTTATCAGCGGCCCACCAGGAATTGACCTTTCGCAAACAGGTTGATTGACAGGTGATCTGACCAATCACAACCCGAATCCACCATTTTGTCTGACAAAGCAGTCAGGGGAGTTAGTAGACTAACGCTGGTGAACTTGAACTTCAAAAATTGTGCGTACTCACGTCTTTCCACGCTTGAAACAACATTCCTTCTGATGTCCATTCATGTTTATTTGATAATATAAATGAACTAGTGTGAAGAGACTGAAGGAGCAACAGTGATCTGTCATGACACATGAAAAAAATTACGATATATTAAATATGAAACTGTTTCAGATGTCCTCTTTGCTCTGGGACTGCGTGAGACCATGATGTGTGCCGTGAGAGCGCATGGCTTGTTGGACAAACCAACAGTAACTAAAGGGGGCTTGACTTTGCGAAGGGTCAATTCTCCTGAATTTTCCAGGAGACATTCTAACTATATAATACAACACAGCATGCATTTGCAGGTAGTGGTTACTAGGGCTGTGCTCAGAATATCGATACAGCGATACATCGTCAAGAACTCATGACAGAGAGAATACTAGTATAATGTATATGTACAGCTGCTGTATCGAGTCTCGTGCATTTAAATGTAGCCAATCACGTGACGTCAATTGGCGCTAGCAACGCAAGCAGCAGAGCAAGACATTCAAAATGGATAAGAGGATTTTTCCACCGCCGACAAAAGTAAAATCAAAAATATGGGAGAATTTTGGGTTTAACGCTAAACCAGACAGTCAGACATTAGACATGCGATATACAAGAACTGCAAAGCAAAAGTTAAGTAAAACGCGATTATGCGATCGCCTGATTTAATGCATAATCAGCCAAAGTCTGCATATTTATGCGGGGGTCGCATTTTTTCAAATACGCTGCACTTGCCGATTTCAGCAAGCAAAATATGCGGGGCTAGCATGATTTCATAATGCTTGTATTTTCATTGCAAAAAAGTCACATATATCTTAGCAGAGAGTTGAAAAATGTTGCGTTTACTTCACACAAGTAAAGCGCCATTATTTTCCCCCTATTGCCATGGGAACCTTATGAAGTGACGTAATTACGTGACGTGAACATCATCTGCAAACCCCGCGGTGAAACCAGGGACGAAGCACGCAAATCATTCTCATTTACCAACAAAAATAAGTGCAAAAGAGCGCGCGAAGCAGTTTCCCGGTGTGTCACAATGCAGTGGGGGCAAATTATTTTGCGCTCCGTGCAACTGCGTGTTGGACCACAGACGGAAGTTGACGCTGGAAAACCACTTTGCCACCGCCAAACATTTTAGGATGGTTACTCAATGTTTTGTAAGTTTGAGCCATGTGTTAATGAAGGTCTGAAACAAAACAGAATGAGAACTGAAATATTCTGTGATTTGGTATGCTTGCTTATCATAGGAAGTAATAAGAAATGACTATAATTGTCATTTCAGTTACTGAAGCAGTGGCTTTAAAAGCAAAAGGAAGAGTCATTCTAAGCTTTTTTGTGAAAATTTTTTATATTTCATTTAAAACAAAATTGTTTTTCAGTTATCACAACTGTTATAACACTGGCTATTCAATAAACACATTATTGTTACTAAACTCTACTCAAAAGAAATTTAAATGCCAAACTGAACCATATCGTGATACGTATTGTATCGTGACATTGTTGGTGATACACAGCCCTAGTGGTTACGTGCTTTCAATGTACAATTGCACAATGAAAGAAGAAGAAATAAATCCGAAAACATGCTTGTACATACTCTAATTTTAGTTCAAGTTTATTAACAATAAACCAATAAATAAAACCTCAAGTCTTTCACAGGCAATCTCAAAGAAGGAGTTTATTTGTGAGTGTGATTCCAGCGGTTTATGATAAATGCTCATTGAGGGAGGAGCTGTTTATCTCACCTCATTCTCTTCCACCTCCTCAGCCTCGCTGCTCCTCTCACTCTGATTATCGGAGAAATCACTGTCTTCGCTGTCGGACATCTCTTTGTTTTCTTCTTTCCGTGTTATCCAGACGGGAATGCTACTGGATAAACCACATAAATTAGTAAATTGCAAAAAGACTGACAGATGGAAAATTCCTTCATGGACATCACATTGCACATGCTATTAGACTGAAACCAGACATTTAACCCGAAGAAAGAATATGCACAATGCTAATGAAGCGAGCCACGACGATTTGATTAAATACTGTATGGTAGCTTTTTACTAGCGCATGGATAACACGACTTACACGTTTAAAACGACAGATAAACATCAACAGTCCGTCTAGCTTGGTCCCGTTGTTTTATATTTTATGTGTTCACGGTGATGTGCTCTAGCTAATGCTGCTAAATCCATCCGATAAGGAATTAGCACATGAGCTGGCTATCATAGATCTTATTTTACAAATAAAACGTCGTCGTTTAATTGCCACAGTCATGTCATAATGTATCACAAAACCAATATACCGCTAAATAAACATTTAACAAAAGTAAAAAGTCTTCTTACCCGTCAACAGCTGTCTTGTTTCGCTTCTATCAGGCAGCGAAGGCCAATGTTGTTTTCTTAAACTTCCGTGAGCAGCGAGCAGAGCGTGAGATACATCGCGCCATCTCGTGCTTTGGAGGAGAACCGTGTTGTCGCACGCAAAGGTCTGGTGCAATAACTTCGTGTGTTTGGTTGCTGATTTACCATCTGTTTGCTTAAACTAACGAGTTTCCTCCTGATAATATCTTTTATAGCAAACAGCGAAGACCAAGCAAACAGATAAAAAACAACAACAGCAACAAACAGGTTAAGGATTAAAATTAGTTTAAAATTGCGGAAAAAATAAAATTACAATTGTGACGCACAAAAAATAACCTGGTTGCCTAATTATAAGGTTAATTTAATGTTTATTGCTATAAAACTCCAGTTATATAAAAAATGAATGAAAAAGCCCAAATAAATGTAATTATATAAATGGCAAGAGATATAAAAACTATTTTTTGGATGGCTGCCAAAGTCTGACATGAGTGTCCCTGAAATACTTAAAGGCTGTCAAACTTCCTTTTGTGTCGTGAATGGAATGTTGTGTTTCATCTGTCAGCAAGCAATCAAGGCTCCATTACATTTAGAAGCTGTGGAAGCTTTTATGTCTGTGGCTCTGGCTGCAGATATTCTGCATATTCCAGGCTGCATTTTGCAATTATGTGTTTCTTTTTCTATGTGAATATCATGGACGAACTGCTGATTTTCAAATAAGCCATGCAATGCATTTAAGGTTTTGCAAAATTCACCTCAGTTTTTGGACATTCGAGTAGCTTAAAAGATAGCTAAAACATGTTAAAAAAAAATAATAATAATAATAATAACATAAAACATATCGAGACATACAATTTAACACACAGATCATCATCAAAGTAAACAGAAAATGTAAGGGAAAAAACTGCAAAAGCATACTGAGACCAGAAGAGCACTGCTAGAATCTGGTTTTGGGAGATCTTTCATTTAAGTTCATCAAATTATTATTTGGGGGTGGGTATTCATGGCCAAATGTTGAGGGAGTCGGGCTTGTAACCTTGTAAAGGTTCCTCGTTCAATTCCCACGCCGGCAGGAATTGAAGGTGGGGATTGTGAATGAACAGCACTTTCTCCACCTTTGATACCATGACTAAAGTGCCCTTGAGCAAGACACCTAACCCCCAATTGCTCCCCTCGTAAGTCACTTTGGAGAAAAGCGTCTGCTAAATGACTAAATGTAAATGTAAAAGTAAATTATTTATAGCAGACTCTTTCTTGATCAAAATTACAAAGCAGGGAGAGAGTATAACATAGAAACTTTATTTGCCAATATTGGAAAAAGACATGAATTAGACAACAATACGCAATATATCATGACTCAGTAACGAAAGGTCGACATTTGTTATGTCAATAAACTCGTCTTATCACATTTTATGGCTTAGACATACATTTTTGACTCCTGTGACTACTTAAATCTAGATACATTAAACTATATTCTAGTTAAGATAACAGTCATTATTTTGGTCAGAAGAATATACTAATTCTTAAACCAACCAAGTGCATAATTAGCTATACCAGGCTATAATTTATAGTCGAGTAAATGTTCAACAAAAAAAGTGGTCATGGATTTAGAGGTAGTTTGTTCTCAAAGCTAACTATAGTGGCAAATTCCATAAAAAGTCATTTATTTAAGAAAATATATCTTTGCATGTTTATACACAGATGTGTGTAGCTTAGTGGTGTCCGTTTTCCCACTCAGAAGCGCTTCAGGGATAAACAGAGCTGCTCCTTCAGATCACATTCTTAGCGTTTCTGTGTTACGTTCCTTGGAGCGCAAAGTTTTTCAGCGTTCATCAGTTGTAAAATGCTTTGTAAGGTTTCCAAAAAAGTCTTTGCTTTTTCCTCTCGGTAGACCTCACAGTCTGGACATGACTTCATTTTATCCTGTAACTTAAAATAATATTATGTATAAGGTTTGTGTACTGTAGAGGAAGTGTCTTGCAGATAAAGCATTTACAATAATTAATTATAATTCACAAAATCAACCATTGGCAGACACCCAGAATACCCTCGCAACAACAGTCTATCTAGCTGAGTATGAGATTGCATGGCCTAAAACATCAAAGTTTGAGCATTTGAAACTACTTAAAACTGCTTCAAAATTCAAGCTTTTGAAACTACTCTGAAAAAACGGTGTAAGATTTACTTTGAAAAAAAATTACTCCGAAATTGCTAGCAAATTTCACATTACAATAATGAAAACATTTTGGATCAAAGGGCTGTTTACGCGACACCATTTTCAACTAAAAACGGAAAACGTTTTATGTCCGTTTTGTCTGTTCATTTACACGACAACGTGTAAACGTCTCTGTATAAAAACGGCAGTCTGTAAAAACGGCAGTCTGTGAAAACGGTGACGTCGTGCACGTGAGTATTACGTGTTTAATCTATCCACCTTATTTTTCAGTGCGTTTTCTGTGAAAGTGCGAGACTTCCGATTTATTAGCCGCTATAGGGAGATAACGAGAAGAATATCAAAGTGCAGAAAACTGTAAAAATAAGGTGGATAGTCAGGCGCGTTTGGCACGAGAGCTCTCTAAAAGAATGTGTATGCACAGGAGTACTCTTTCTGTTACAAAATAACATCGCTTTACTTGTCTGGCATGCCTGATACGGCGTTTTTAGACATTTTTGACGATCCGTTTGAATGGGGATGGTTTTGATAACGTTGTTATCTGTACAAAGAAAAAACTTTTCCGATTTTAGTACATCGTTGTGGTGTAAACGTACCCTAAATGTGAAATGTTGAAATAGAATGACTGAAATACACTCTGATACTCTTTGTGTATTTACTTTAATTAACTTCAAAAAACCTTTTTTTTTTTACAGTCTACTTTCTGGCTTGGCTTTCTACAGTCAACTACAAAGGTTGTTTAAATGTAGGCCAACTATTGTTGCTTGTACAGTTTGTGTTAGCTATATCTTAAATCTATGGGTGTGTTTGGGGCATACTTTAGATTATCACAGGAAATAATTTCACCTCATCCCTTGGTGTAAAAAAAAAAAAAAAATGTGAGCAGTAACACATTTACAATAGCTTCCTAGCACGTAAGCCGGCCAGAATGTTTGAAAGCATGTGAAACCTGAACTTCTGTATGAACTTGGATGAACTATTCAGTGGAAAAAATGTTTGCTATTTCAGCTATGTGACAAGTACAGTATGTAACGTGCCACACATTATAATCATGTCTGTCCAGACAATAGTTTTGCTTGATATTTCTTAGTATTTTTTTGTATGTGTAAATCTTATGAAAACATTTCATTTTTTTACATTATTTTTTAAAGACAATTAAGGACTAAAAGTATTAAGCATTATATCATACAAACATTTGTGTATGTATAAATGCATATAGTTTAAATAAATTTGTTTAAAGGTGCAGTTAACTATTTCTGAGAAATGCTGTTGAAAGTGGATCGTATCGATAACCACATCACTAGCCAATCAGCAGTAAGGGGGGTGTAGATGGTGGAGGAGAGAGAGTGAGCAAGAGCGAGATTTAAATAAAGACTGTAGAAAGAGAGATGGCTGAGAGACATTACAAAAGAGATAAGGTCAGAGGAATATCACTGGAAAAAGCGGGGTTAAATGAATAAAATGTCTTTGAAACTGAAAAAAAAAATTCCAAGCGAAATGTTTGACTTCATTTTTAATACACTGCATGTTTTGCTTCCTTCTCTTTCACTGATCTGTACTTACAAATGCGTTTCCAGAGTTCCATTTACGCCACTGAAGTTTTCGTTTCTGATCCCAGAGTTTTCGTTCGCCATTCTGGCACAAACCTCTCACGAGGGCGGGCAGTGGCTAGCAGTGGAGTGTTTTTATTGGCTACTGAGTTTTTGATTGACAGCTTGGTGACCTGGAAGTGAAGATGTCATGTCAGTGTTGTGTTGACATCTTTACATGTGTGGATGTCATCGACTGTTGTGGCTTCCTATTTCATTTTAGTGATATAAAGCTGGGAGTTTTGTTTTTGAATTTTATCTGCTGCTACTACTTTGTCGACATAAGTTTTTAGAAGCGTGAGAGATCAAACGCGAGAGAAAATGAAAGTCTTGAAGTTCAATTGTACAATAAAGTACTAACTGTTACACATAATACTGAAATATTACATAATGCCCAATGTTTTCGGATAATATTTGTTTATTCTTGATGATTCTTTATTGTTGGGTCTGATTAGGTTGTGCTGTTAAAATTTAAAGAGAACACTAGTATAATGTATATGTACATGTATATTCAGCTGTCGAGAAAGTCTCACTCCAACCAGGCAATTAAAGTTGGAAACTCTGGCCATCACGCTAATCATTGTTAGCAATACACATTTACACCATCACAATTAATTATCACTAAATCCGAAGAATTCAAACAATAACGAAATTACAATCGCGGCTTTCTGTCAGACGGTATTGACCTCAGAGGGCATTTCAGTAAATATCCCATAGAAAGAATGTTCTTGTAAGCATTTTTTATCATTCTGATCAGTTTAGTTATTTTATTTGGTTAACATTATCATCTAACATTTAAAATTGGAAATCCTTTTTTAATAATCATGAACATGTTCAATTGTGACTTTTATAAAAACCAGTCTAATTAATGTAAATTAAAATATAAATCAATTTATATGAATTTACATTCTTTACTGTCACTACAGCATATACACATGTATCAAAATAAAGTCTTGGATGCAATTATGTTGTGACAGGAAAGACCAGAATCCACAAAACAATAACTGCACAGCATTCTCATGATATACATTACCTTAAAAATGCACAAGTACATGTGTAAAATTAATTTATATTTTAAATGAAACAATGATCCAGTTCCTGTCACTGGATGGGTACATTACATGGTAATGGAATGCAAAATTAGTTTTTATAGGGATAGTCCACCCAAAAACATTTAAATTCTCTCATCATTTACTCACCTTTATGCTTTCCCAGATGTATATTACTTTGTATGCTAATCTAAGATTGTGTCTGAACAAAATAAGATTCTTGTGTGATGGGGACAGTGGATCTCTGGTGCTACCACTCCATCCTCGGGGTCAGCATCAGAATTTTGTTTATGGAAAAGTTGCTCCACTCCCTCGAAAATGAGAAAGGAGATGTATTATTACTATCTAACAATACAAACTCCCACACAAAACATTGCACAGTTAACATGTTTATTTCAAACAAATTTATATATGTATATATATATATATAAATAAAAGTTTCATTCATAATTACTTGCAAGTATAAGATTTTGCATTTGAACAAATATTTATTATTAAAAAAAACTTTTTTCCCTTTAAATATGATCTAATCGAAGACTGTAACTGTATGTATAACCAGGTCCTGTAATGATTGGGCTAAATCAAGACAACACTGCTGTATAATATTGTGAGCTCTAAAATACCTCTCCACATTGAAAAGCAAAAGTACTTATTGATTTATTTTATTTTATTATATAAAAATAATAACTTACCGCGAGTAGCTAGTATCCTGATAATGACGATTGATGGTAATGATGATTATATCATTTGTCTGTGCTATACCTAAGAAGTCATCTCAACATAGTGTAGCAGCAGATAAAATAATATATGAATATATAAACTCCAAGCTTTATATCACTAAAACTAAGACGATCACTTTCACTAGATCCACACCTCAACACAACACTGACATGACGTCTTCATTTCCAGGTCACAAAGCTGTCAATCAAAAACTCAGTAGCCAATAAGAACACATCACTGCTAGCCCCGCCCTCGTGAGAGGTTTTCGCCAGAATGGCGAACGAAAACTTCAGAAGCGTGAATTTGTAAGTACAGATCAGTGAAAGAAAAGGGAGAAAACAATCAGCAAAACATGCAGTGTATCAAACATTTTGCTTGCAATTGACTTTTTTTTCAGTTTCAAAGACATTTTATTCCATTTCAATTTATTTTTTCATTAGTTTCTAATAAAGTTATGTTCATTTTTATTGGCATAAAATAAATTCCATAGACATCCACTCTTGCATTGAGTGTTCGTGCATTCAGTGAAGGGAGGGGTGTGTTTGTTTGGGTTGATTTCAAATATCAAAGTGTTCAACAATGATTCTCCGAAATTGCTTACTGCACCTTTAAAGGATTAGTTCACTTTAAACTCAAAATTACCCCATGATTTATTCACCCTCAAGCCATTCTAGGTGTATATAACTTTCTTCTTTCAGACGAATACAGTCAAGAGTTATATTAATAATCACCCTGATGCTTCCAAGCTTTATAATGACAGTGTATGGAAACCACCTTATTGAAGCTCAAATAAGTGCATCCAAAATGTAACACATTATAAAGGAAAATAACTAGCTTCCAGTCGAACGGATTCTACTTGCATCTAAAGCACAACTTACGCGACACACTACTGGTATTACGCTACACATGACGTACTAAGTTACTTCATACGTTATACATCGCGTAAATTATGCTTTAGACGGTAGAAGAATTTGGCTTTTTGAACTTCAAACGAAGGTTTCCATGCACTGCCATTAAAAGCTTGGGAGCATCAGGGTGTTTATTAATATGACTTTGATTGTAGTCATCTGAAACATCTTTTATGATATTAAAGATTATCTGTCTTGATTACAAAGCCACCAACAATTACATGACCCTGAACACACACCTCAGAAATATACAGCCACTTCTCTAATAATAGATGATCAGATTATTCGATCATTATAAATGACAGATATTGAACTCACCTTGATTCTGAGCTTCAGCTTCTTGAGAATACTTAGTAGTTTCTTAGATGACGTAGCCACACCCTGGATTTCAACAGGCAAAACATTCAGTTCCAATTCATAACATCTAAGCGTGGACCTAGTGCAGTTCTGCTAAAGAAGATGACACATTGATTATTAGCCTGTGGCAGTGGTGATGCTTAAAGACATGCTACAAAAATGAAACAGATTCGAATTAGCAAGCAGCATGAGCACTATTTACTTTAGAGCAAGCATCTGGTTATTGAATGGAAGTTCCCGTACTGTAAATTAATATATCTGTGACAGCCTGAAATCCGGCTTTGCTGCTGATTGGATGAGCTCTCAAATGGATGGGACCTTTCCAACAAATGGGCAATAATTGAGTCAATGACATGCATCATTGCCAGCACTATTCAGAGATAGGCATGCAGTTAGCCTGTCTTGACTTATAAGGCATGAGAAACAACCATAGTAGCTACATTGCAGACACACACAGATAACTGATATAAATTTAACAGTACATATTTTGCCATAACACTAAGTAATAAGAGGGACATCTGTGATTCTTTCCTGTGAAATGCACTAGCCTGTATTTAATACATACAATTTACACAACATCTCCAAACGGCACTGCAGTGAAATACACCAACGAATGATTATGGGAATGTACACATCGGCAAATCTTGTGCAAGCTAAAGATCAACAAAAGAATAAACAAAGAACGAAAATATCTCAGCTGTTCTTCACAAAAATCTATGAGCCCAGAAATTCAACATTGTTCCCTACGCAATATTATTCAATATAGGCCTACATTTACATAATAATAAAATCTATCCAAAACACTATCTCTTGAAATTAAATTGCAGGATTAGTTATCTGATGCGTAAAAAACAAAAAACAAAGACATACATGCCCCTTCAGGAAACTGCACAATAAACTTAGACCTAGAAAAGGCAGCATACTGAAATGAAAGTGTGTAAAATCACACACCTCAAAATCTGCTAGAGTTGGTGTGTACAGCATGCAGTTTGGTTCGTTTTCCTGCAATGAGAAACCACATTTTAAACAGAAGCAGAGTAAGAACAAAACAGACAGAAATTTCGACCTGTAATTCCCACAGAAAAAAAGTGCTAAATAACAAGGTACCACTTTGCTCAGCTCCTCTAAAATCTTCGTCACCATCACCACACTCTCTCTGCTGCATATTGATTCACACTTGACCGGACTCGTCAACATGATCAGCAGATGCAGATATAATAATGAAGTGAAGCACATGGAACAGTGTAGTAAATCTGTCCTCATATCAAATATCCAGCTTCCCCTCAGCACCAGATTCGTCATCAGGCATAGGAAGAGATGAGGCGCTCTGAACGGCTACATTTCCAACTTCTTGGGGTTTGACTTATTATTAGGTACACAGTGGAGCAAATGGCTGAAGACACATGCTGCCTCTAAATCTAAAGGAACAAGAGAGGGGGAAAACAAATACAGACTAATAGAATCAATAGGATTATTTCTTTAAAACTAAATTGTGATAAATAACATGACACATTTTATATGCAGATGTAACTGTCACTCATCCATTCCTATCTGATTTATTCTTGTATATGATTTCATTTCAACCAACTATGCATTTGATAAATTAGACTTTGCAACTGACTTAAGACACTCAGAGACAAGATGCAGTTTGTCTTCAGATCTCCTTGCATTTGACAAACCGTAGCACAAACCTACCTCATCAAACATTTCTGGAGGGTAAATTTTAATACGTCCGTAGACAGAATTGCACATTCATGTGTAATCATTATGTAGAATAGTTCAGCGTGTTTTCATCTGCCACAACTCCAAGGAAAAGAAAGACATTAATCAAAAGTTGAGTCCCCGTCCATTTTAAAACGTTGCCCATTTAACTGTATCCGTCTTCATGAGCACCACAGCGTAGTATAATCTCGACGGAGTAGTGCAGCACAGTGAACTGTTTTTATAGCTCCGCGTGATTGGGCTGGACTCCGGTGAGTCACGCAAACATCTGCTCTGCGGCATTCGAAACTGAAAGCACGTTTAAACTGCATGTCTGCTGACTTGATAAGTATAATCATTCAGTCCCTCCATAAAAACGCGATTGTGCGATCGCTTGATTTCATGCATAATCAGCCAAAGTCCGCATATTTATGCGGGGGGTCGCATTTTTTCAAACACGCCGCACTTTCGCCGCATAAATTTCCGATTTCAGCAAGAAAAATATGCGGGGTTAGGTAATGTGCTGCACGTGCATACAGTGAGCCGGCTGGTAGCTTTTTCTTTTTGGTGAGTCAAAAAAAAATATGAATGAATAAAAAAAAATTACCTACAGCCAAGTTCACAAAGAAGTGGGTTTTTTCCATTTGTTCGTGTATCAGAATGTATATTTCACATGGATATACAGTACGGAAAGTATTCAGACCCCGTTAAATGTTTCAGTTATATTGCAGCTACAGGGTTGGAGAATAACGAAATACAAGTAACTTAGTCAGTGGCGGTTCTACACGGAGGCCTAGGGAGGCCCGTGCCTCTGTAGAAATTTCCATGGCCACCCCTGTGGCCCCCCCTGTGCTGACCAAAAAATAAAAATAAAAAATGAATTATGACTTTATTATGATTTTACACGCGAGCGCCAAAAGCGGAACTAACGTGACGGAACGTTCTACACGGGTAAATTAGAGCGGGCGCCGGCCGCGTAAGTGACTCGTATCTCGTAAGTAACTGGTTGTTCCTGCACAATGTTGTGATGTTAACCACGTGACTTCATCTGTCTTGGCTGTTGCATTGCGATAACATACATTTGAGGTAAAGTAATCAACAGGTTATTATTGCCCGTGTTAAGTGGGGAGGGATGGTTAGGCAACGAAATGTAATGCACGTTTTTTTCTTCCGATAGTTATCTTGAAACGAGGAAAGGACATAGCGTCCTTTTTTGTTAACAAAATCAATATTGTCAATATGGATCTAATGTTTCTTTTTTTAAAGTAAATTCTAGGCCTACATTTTTGAAATACATGCAGATATGCTCTACCAATCAAAAGTTTGGAAACGGTACTATTTTGGTTGTTTTTGAAAGAAGTCTCTTCTGCTCACCAAGGCTGCATTTATGTTATTATAAATACAAAAAAGCTCTAAAATTGTGAGATATTATTAAAATGTAAAATAACTGTTTTTTATGTGAATATTTAGTAAAGTGAAATTTATATCCTGTGATCAAAGCTGAATTTATCATCATTACTCCAGTCTCCAGTGTCACATGATCCCTTACAAATCATTGATAATAATCATCAACATTAATGAACCTTTTTTGCACCTGCACTCACTCTTGTACAAATGTTGTACAATGTTGTAATAAATGTTTATATGATTGTAAAGTAAAGAAGTTAATAATCTTTAAATATAATTTGTTACCATTTTTAATGTGCCCCTCTGGTTAAACACTGGCCCCCCCTTGGCCCCCCTAGTAAAAATTGTCTAGAACCGCCACTGAACTTAGTTACGTATTTAAAATACAGAATTTGAGTAACTGTACTTCATTACAGTTACATTTTAAATGGGTGGTAATCAGATTACAGTTACATCTGAAAAGTATTTTAGAATACCAAAGTAATTACTTTGAATTTTAATGTCATTTGAACAGCAATTGGTGATTCTCTGACTCTGACAGTCTGAAAAAGAGGAGTTAAGTTTCATCAACATTTTAATACTTTTAAGAGGGATTATAAAGACGTTGTTATTTTTATTTAGTACTGTCCTGAGCAAGACAAACTAACTGAATTTATTAAAAAAAAAATTCCCCAACTGTCAACTTAACTGTCCTGTCATGACCTGGATGATCCACGTGTTTTGTGATAGTTGTTTGAGTCATTTTATAATTGTAAAAAAGGTCACTGCAACTTTTTCTCACAATTTGTTTTTTTCCCCCTCACAATATATTGGGAGATATAAACTTGCAATACTGACTTTTTGTCTTGGAGTTGTGAATTTAGTAGGGAGTTTATATGATAATTCTGACTTTTCTAAATATTGCGAGTTTATATCTCATAATTCTGACTTTATAACTCGCAATTGCAACTTTATATCACACAATTCTGAGGGGAAAAAGTCAGAGTTCTGAGATAAAAACTTCCACACTTATTAGTATTCCAACAATTCTAAAGTATTTAGATTAAGTTACTAAACTTGAGTAATGTAACGAAATACGTTACAGATTACTTTTTAAAGCATGTATTTTGTAATGCAGCTATTTGCTAAAATCTTTTAGTTAATTTTTTCCCCTCATTAATGTACACACAGCACCCCAATATTTCAGTTTTTCTTTTTTAATAAATCTGCAAAAATGTCAAGAATTCTGTGTTTTTCTGTCAATATGTGGTGCTGTGTGTACATTAATGAGGAAAAAAAATGAACTTAAAAGATTTTTAGCAAATAGCTGCAATAAAACAAAGAGTGAAAAATTTAAGGGGTCTGAATATTTTCCGTACCTACTATATACAACATTAAAAAACTTGATTTTAATTCATTTTTTAATGCAAATTCTGTCATGGAACTCGAGATGCTGCAGGCTGATAAGTTCTTAACTCAACCTGCTTGCAATCACATCATTCTCCAGGACACAGCTGATTGGTTTCTGCTGTATCAGTATCACTTTTAGAAATTTCTGTAAATTTCACAGTATTTAACTAATATGAACTGTATTTTACTGTAAGACAGTTATACAGTATGTTACTGTATTTTAAAGTTACATTGTGGGAAATATCCCATTAGCATCATTAAAATACAGTTGTATTCATTTACTGTAAATTAAAATACAGTAAAAAAAAAAGCATGAAACTGACTAATGACTAATCACAGAAAGGCTTTTATTTCCGCTTGGAGAAAGAAGAAAAGGAAGACTCTTCATTCCCACATTATGACATAGCAGTTAAAAAAAGAGAGCAGTAGATCATTTATCGGTGTACACGGTAGAGCTTTAAGCAATTTTATTTTACAGTGGTTGGAATGAAAAAAGCAGAACCAAAATGTAGCCATATAGCTTCTGACAGCTTATACTCTATCTAGTATTCAATCTGGGAAAACATCATGCAGACAAGATATCATATACCAAATACACCACTTGCTTTTAATAATGTATGATAGAGGGCTGGATGTCTCCTTCCTTTGGGTTCCTACTGTGGAGAAGGAAGGAAATGAGATTGTAGATATTCTGGCAAAAGATGAGAGATTCTAAAGTGTGCATGCGATGGACACTTAACTATCCCATGAGGCCGCGGGAGAGGATTTGTGAATGGCAGTGAAGCGATGCAACTGACGCCGGTAGGTTACATGATAATGAGGTTATTTTTTTAGCAGTCGTGAGTACTCCAGAAAGTATGCGATTTCGGATGCAGCCATTGTCTGTCTGTAGGCCATTAGTGTCCTACCTTTGTGGAACAGGCAGCTTTCGCAACCAATTGTCAAAACCTTTCAGCATGCCGCCACCTTTCGGCTTCCTTCAACTTACACTGAAACCTGAAGCTTTTAAAACAAGTTACTAACAATTCACTTCAGCTCATACTTTTTTCCTTTTCTGGTCTCAGACACACCCATACAACATCTATCATTGCATCATTTATTTCTTTGCGAGATACCATTCGTTTTTTATTAAAAGTTTATTAAACACAATCATAATTACACTATGCAGATTTTATTTAGGTACAAATAACCAAGGGCACATTACAGTGACAATTTTTTTTTTTTTTTTTTACAGAGAACAGACTTTGAACATTTGTTTTCTATGCATAATGTAGCAGACATTATGTGGAGCATTAAGGCCATTGGCAAACAAATCTGAGATATATATTTAATTGGCTTAAGCATTAGTTGACTGTGACAATCTTATTTAGAAATCAACACCATATTACATTAAAAATACACAACAGTTTAAAACAGAAAGTCCAAGAGTCCGGATTATCAGGATTACCTTGTCTTAGTCCACACCAGAGTACAGTTCTTAATGGAATGATGGAATGCTTTTTTAATTGTACAACAAACATTTTCCAATGTAAAATATCAGATCAGATATTTTGATGTTCGTATTATCATCAATCAAAGCAGCGATTCACGTTCCCTTGTTTTCAAATGTCTTAAGCAAATATAGAACACAATATACATGAGAATGTTTTGTCTGAAACACACTATTTTCCAGACACGTCTGGACCACATTCGAGAATAATGTGCAAAATAAAGAAACAAGAGTTAAGTGCCAGAAAACAACTACTTCATAAATAAGTTCTTTATATATCACAGCCAGCAAAAAGCCTTTAATGACAGAGGCTTTAGTTCAATTACACATAATGAATTTGCATATTACAGTCTTAAAAGCAATATAATACACACTGCCAAATATAGCAAAGCTGTCATTTTATTGATGTTTTACTTGTATCTTGGCCAGGAAGTAGGGTTGAGGGTTAAAAAAAATCAGTGACCATAGTATCAACTGGCTGACACCCGTAATTTTATTCACTGTGAATTTTTTCCCGTCTGAGTGAAGTAGACTTGGATCTCTATGCTGACTCTTCTACTATATGCTAAAGTGCCAGATAAAGTGTCTTTGAAGAATGAGGCACCATAGTAGACCTCAGGAGCACACCACTCAAAGCCTTTTGCAGTTCTGCATAGAGAAATTGCAGCTATTGATGCTGACCCTTCTCCTGCTCTGGCTGTCTGCTACAGGGGACAGTGTTTGAGTCAGGCTGACTTGTGCATTGCTAAATGATGCTATCCTCCCACTCCCGGCAATCTGCAAGTTGACGGTGGTGGCATAACTGGTTTTTAAAGTTGTTTTGGACTCTTGATTAATAACACTGTCTTCTGTTTTACCCTCAACTGGACAATGAATGGGAGTCTCTCTCTCATTGGGGCTGGCTGGAGCAACATAGGGACAGATCAGGGTGCTCCGACATGTAGATTCTGCAACTTCTGTGTCATCTTGCTCTGTTTCGGTGTAGGACAAAGCATCAGTTTCAGTATTGGGCTCTGTGTTGTATTTAATCAATAGATCGTGTACATCTGGCCAGGCAATGCTTGTGAAATGTTTTCCGTTATGACTGGTCCTTTCAGCTGATAGTCTGACAGGTGAAAGAAGGCCAGGACTGATAGAAGATGGGCTACCACTGTATGAATCCCCACGAGGACTTATTAACCCCAATTCTGAACCCACTGACCATCGTCCACTTTCTGCCCATGACCTGCGTTCATGCCTTTTTGGACTGGGTGGTCTATCCCCTAGAGTAACAAAGGGAAAACTGGTTCCTCGTAGCCTCCTCTGGCTCTGAGAGTTGGTTGCTGAACATGGAGATGTTCCCATTGGGGTAGGAGAGATGATTCTGGTGCCTTTTGGTGAAGAGTTTGTTTCTGCTTTTGTTGGAGAACATGCATTTATTAATGAGGGATTCCTTGGCTGTGGATTAGCAAAGCCCCATACACTTGTAGGAATGCCAATAGGGGGTGGAGAGGTGATTCTGGGGCTCACACAGGGCGATATTGAACAAGCTGACGCTGACCTTGAGATATCCAAAGATAGAGGGGTAAAAAAACCACCTTGTCTGGGGGCTCTGGGATTCGGTGGCTTTGTTACCAGATTACTTGAATGGTTAGGGGCAGGTGGAGGGGAGCAGATTCGAGTAACAGGAGATGGGCATATAGAGGGGGACTGAACACGAGAGCTGGGCTCGGAGGAGGGGAAGGGCCGAGCCACCCTATTGTGCGAGGTTGTTCGTTGAGGGTCTTGGAAATGATGGAGTGCACCCACATTTGAGTACGGTGCTTTTTTGTGGTTAGTGCCCAACCCGTTATTACTCAAACTGTTGTTATTGTTGTTATTGCCATTTAAACTGCTGTAAGAAGACTGTTCAAGAGCCGCGGAGCTTGGGCTGTTAGCAGATGGAGTTGAATGGAGGCTAACTGGAGGTGCAGGGGATATTGACCTTTGACTACGAAAAGGAGGAGGGGACTGAACAGTTGCTGGACTAGATCGAAGACTGTTTGTTCTAAATGGGGATGGAGAAGACCTTGGGGGTTGACCTTGGGGGTTTCCTACCCCAGTGCTGGATGTACTTCTTAAACCTGACTCCACACTTAAGTCCAAGGTGATGGGTTTAGGGGATGGTGATCTAAGTCTTACAGAAGATGTGGGCAGAGGAGAGGAGCTTACAAGTTGGGAAGCTGTCTGAAGATGAGCACCTCTCTTGGCCATGCTTTGAGAAATTGTCTGACTGATACAGGAGGCAGCTAGAGACTTTGCAAGAGCTGAGGCTGTTGGAGAAGGTCTGGAGTTCTGTGCACCTCTAATTGGAGAGGGTGACCGTATTCGCAGGTTTGGGCTAAAGGCAGAGGGTGGTTTTGCATCTAATGGACGTCCACAACCAAAAGGAATGTGTAAAGGCTTATCATTAAGAGCATGGGATAAAGATGGCCTATTATGAGAAAGACCAAAAGCAGAAGTATCCTGAATCTGTTCCTCAGTCTGCAATGAAGTATGTGGCTCTCTGAAAAGCAAGATAAGACACATATTAAAATTAAATAAAATAAAATATCTGACTTCTGTTTTTTTAAACTACAACAGCGTAACCTAAATATCAACTGGGTACACCCAATATCTACAGCTTGGTTTGTGATATGCTCAGCAGACTACCTTTGAGCGAATGGAGATGATGGATTCCAACTGGCGAAGGGACTCCTCTTTCCAGCAGTGGAGCGTAGATTGGAAGGTCTTTGGCTAGTAAACCTTGGAAGCTCATCCAAAGAAGGTCCACCTAAAGGGGGTGTAGAAGGTGGGCTCAAAGGCTTTGAATTATTGCTCAGGTCTTCTTTGGATTTAATATCTAGTGGACTACACTTGCCGCATGTAGCAAACAGAGGCACGAGTTGTGTAGGGCTAGTTGTATCCTCCTGCAAATGGGCCAAAGGGTACGACTGCTCTGATCCCTCAGAGATGACCAAAGTGGTTGAAACACAGTTTTTCAAGGAGGCTGCTAACTGTAATGGTGGACATGCACCTACTTCATTAACAGAGGACACTACATTTGTTATTTCCTCCAAGTTAGCGGTTTCAGTATCATCTCGAACCTGCTTGGAATTCAAATGTCCTGCATGCATTTCATCTTGTTTATCATCTATGGTCAATATTCTTTTACAGTCCTGTGCAATTGAGGCACTTTTCTCTTCCACACTGTGAGTCTCTTCTTCTAAAGGTTTAACACTACTTGGACCAGAATTGCTCACAAAAGCAGGGTTTTCATCGTGCATCTGTCCTTCTTCAATTCTATTTATTGAAATGAATTTGTCCCCAACATTTGAATAGTTCTCCTGAATGGACTGTGGTATGTTGTAAGCATGCTCATCTAAAGGAAATCCAGAGCGGTTGGATGGCATTTCTGATACATGAGTTCCAGAAGTTGGAAGTGACAAGGATTGAGCTCTTTCATGTAGTTTAGACTCACATTTTTCTAAGGAGCTTTCTTTATGGTCTGATATCACAGAGACCTGTGATTCCATAACAGTTGTTAATATTTGAACTGAAGTAGCAGAGGACTCAGCAGAAGAAAAAGACAGTGAATCAGATCCAATTGCTGAGATCTCATCTGGAGGCCCAATGAGATTACAGTCATTTTCTTGGTGATACATTGTAGACAGCTTTTCCCTTAAAATTATGTGACCAAAAGGCTCAGTAGGTGTGGATAATGAAGATTCTTCTGCAACAAAAAGACAACATTTTATTAAACATGTTTAAGATAAAGTTTTCCATCACACAAGATAAAAACTAAACTTTATTAAAGCTCACCTGCGGGCTGACTTAGTATTCTCATGTCCCCCTGGTGCAGCTGTACTTTTTGCGGCTTAGGTGAAGTGCTCCCTTTTCTCTCCACTGACCATGCTCCTCTACTCACTCGTGTTTTCTTTTGATGTAGTGGTACCTTCATGCTGCTCGCCTTGGCAGTGTACATGCGTGCAAGCATTTGGACTTTATTAAGAATCTTTTCTGAGTTCTCTACCAAGCATTGGTTGACTGGTCCACCCTCCAGAAACCCTAAATCTGGTACTTCTGCCATTCCTTCGTAAAGGGTATGACTACATGTTACCACCTTGCCATGACGAGACCACCGGCCAACTTTAATCTGACTAGGGAGGCTATCCAGGCCTCCATTAGAAGACATTCGAGCTCTGGTTCTTCCATATTGAAGAGATGTATCTGTCTCTGTCTCTGTCTCTGTCGTCTGCAGATTAGATGGGTCTGAAGTGTCTGGATCGCATTGTGAACGGTCAGATTGCTTATGTTGTACTAGGGTTGTTGTGCAATTTATGGATGTCTGAATATTCTCAGCAGCATTTGTATGTTCAAAACAGCTGTTCTCTCTTGAGAGAGGGGCATTTGGATTGTTTTGAGACTCTTGGTCAATTCTTTCTTTCTCCTTCCACAGTTGCATACAGGGACTGAACTCACAAATTGCTACATCCTTTTTTTCTGCAGTCTTCCTTTCTAATTTTTCTTTTTGTTCTTGGTTAACACCTGAATGTGACAGAGGAATGACTATATTAGCAGATTCCTGATGGTTGAAGGTCTGGTCAGCTTGGTCTGATATTGGAAGTAATGAAGATCCTGAGTCAGTTTCAACTGAGTCTGAGTGGCCACTCTCAGATTCAACTAGACTGTCTTGATGAACACAAACATTGAATCGGGACACAGAATCCTTCACTAATCCTGCAGGAATATTAGAGAAGCTGTTCCTTCGTGCCATCTGACCCTCCTCAACACCTGCCTCTGCTGCCTCATAATAGCTGCGTATCTTCTCAATGATCTGCTTGTCACTTTTGGTCAGTTTTTGCTCAGGTTCTACTTTGGGGACAAGAGAGTTTTCAGTTTCTTTCAATGTAGTACCAATGTGAGCACAAGCTGAACTAGCCTCACATGCTGTGCCATCGGTTTTGTACAAATTGTCAGACAGATGAGGCTCTTCACTTTTACTAATGGAGTCCTTAGTATCTTTTTCATTTACAGTCTTCTCAATCTCTGGTTTAGATGATTCGCTATGACTGGGCTCTGGTAATGTCAACTCTTCTGATTGATTCACTTCTTTGGAGGTGTGCAATGGTGATGATGCTCTTTCAAGCTCCTTTGGTGAAGCAACATTTACTTCACAGGATGGATGGCTGCTCTCATCTTTGTCTGAACCATCTACCAGTTTATTGTCTTCCTCTGATATTTTGGTATCATTGGTCTGATGTTTATTTTCATCCACCTCAGATATTAGTGGTTTGGATTCATCTGACTCCTGTGCCTCCAGTGGCTGCACTTCCAGGGACTCTGGAGTCAACTGGCTCTATGGCAGACAAAAAAATGAAAAAAAAAAGAAGTAAAATACCATTTTCTCATATCTAGAAGACAACAAATTAACAGCATTACTGTTAAAAAATCACTGATGTCAATGTGTATACCAATAGCAGAGTTGATACAGCAATTACTATCTCTGCATAATGAGAGGTGTCAAAATATTTTAGTGCTATATGTACCGCTTCAGACGTTAACTCTGCCATGCCTTGTCGAGCACGGCTCTGGTTAATGAACTGCATGATTTCCTCAGTAATGGACAGTGTTGGTGGTGGAGGGAGTGGGGTCATGTCATCCTCATCCTGACATAAAGCCAGATCATCATGACCAGATTCAACTTCAATGACGGAGGAGGCCAGAGTACTGGTACTGCCTGAAGAGCCCATGCTATCAGCCTGTGGGCACAACTCCCCTTCACTGTCAGCCTGGGAACACATTAATGGACAGAAGCATAGATATATAGAAATATAAATAAGGTAATTTTGGACCTTTAAATAACATTTTATCATGGCTGAGTAAACAAATCCTATTGCTACAAGGTTGCATTATGTTGCAAAAATTGATATAATTAAGGCTGTGTGTACAATAAATGTAATATTAAATGGAAGAAAATTAATTATTTCTCTCACACCTTTAAAGAACCTGGATTCCACGAGCAGTGAAGCAGTGGCAGATCAAAAAAATAAAAATGGAAACAATAAATGATTATACTTTCTTTTTAAAAAGACACATTCACATTCATTTAGAAAAAAATATCATCAATGACCAAATAAAAACACGATAACACAACGAGATGAAATAAAGTGAAGGACAAACTCACCACTTTGCTGGAATGCAGCTTCTATGTCTTTGGCAGGTGCTTGAGACACATAAAGATTAGATTTAAGACTTTAAACTTAGAAATTGTTTTTGCAAAAGAACAAGGATTGCTAGCAGTATCAATATAAACTTAAAAACAAATACAATAAGATACAATAAAAAGAAACAAGATTAATTGTGTATATATAGTTCAATTTGGGATAGTTCAAACATAGTTGAAATGAGAACATAATAAATGAAATATAAATGAGAAATCATTTTAGGGCCGTTTCACAATATGAGATTAGATTCTATTCACCAGACTGTCTCCTGCCTCGCTTGTATGGCAGGTTTCCCTCGAGGAGGAGTGGAAGGCATTTTCTCGCTTTCTCAGGGGTGTAGATGAACTCTGGTGGTTCTGTCAGGAATTATGTAACTTTTATGAATATATGAATCAGTGCAGGTAGGCATTTTAAGGCGTTCTAAAAAACAATACATGCCAGACCTGACTGCCTTCTTCCTCTGTGGTAGTTATGAACATCATCCAGTCGTGGAGAAGGCATTGGCTTTCTTATTGGCTCCTGATCAAACTGTGGGGCTGAACATCATATAAAACATGAAAAATACAAAAACACCCGCAAGCGACAATTCAAAATTACAAGATAACAGACAGTACTTACACTGACAAAAGTTGTCACCAAGAACCTGCCTAGCCTGGAAAACATATTAAGATAGTTAGCACTTTAGTGTCCTTTTGTGAACTTTGTATAGTTGAACCAGCCAGTTTTGACTATCTATTATCCCTTACATAATGACAGATAATTTGACATAAATACATCTCTATTACTTTTTGGGGCAAGGATGCAGGATGGTTCTCCACTATCATCCTCTTGAGGTAATGTAGCCACAGCCGCTTCTCCTCCTGGTTTTTAGCCTACAGATAAGGTAAGTTTTTTTTAAGGTAAGGTTGTCAATCTACATTATAAATAGTGCATTATAAAAATTTATATATTTTACCTGAACAATATGTTGCTGTTTTGGGATTGTTTGGTCAGACACCTTAAAACAGAGGGGATCCTTCATGTTTTCCACTAAGAGCAGATTACAGCACTTGAAAGATGAGAGTGAGAAACAGAATAACATTAGGTTTGCATATCCCAAATCCTGTAAATATAATACTATGCTCCTGCTGTAGATTTACAGTAGATTTGGAAAGAAATCTGATGACAAATTAACATGACTTACAAAGATGTGAGTACTGTATATGAAATGATCCAGCCTCTTCTTGGCAATGAGAAGCATTTTGTCAAAAAGAAAGAATGCTCTTTCCTTTTTCACACGCTGAACCCGGAAGGAACCTTCAAGAACCAGTTCCCCAAAACCGCTGAGATCAGGACCAGTCCAGTTCAGCAACAAGCTCTCAATCTCCTATTTAAAAAAGAAAAGAAAAAAAGTTACATTTGCAGTTGGAATGGAATTCAATGCATTAAGTTACAGAATATTTGATACTGTATAAAGTCATAGGGTTCATTTGATGTGAGGGATTACCTGAAGTCTGACTGCATGTTCCTGTTTCCTCTTCATATCATTGATGTACCAGGCAACTGCTGTCATGGTTATAATGGCATCTTCTACCACCTCATACCCCGGATCACTTTTATCAAAGTGTTTGGAAAGTTCCTACCACAAGGGGGCGTCAACATATCAGCTGTCTGAGAGGAGTTCTACATTTCTTTTCAAAGGGTCAGGGCTTGTTTGGTTAGCATGGCCCCATTTGCCCTGCTGGTAGATGCCAGGATCAGAGCTAAACCAGCACTAATGGCACTGTATTGTACTCCACTGACCTGCAGTAGAAGGTGGTATTTAAGAATCCTTTGCACTGGTTTCAGCAGGTAGGTCTCCAGAGGCAACGAATGACACAGAGTGGCCTGCCTTTCCTGGAAGAAGCGCACCAGGCTCTCGTTCTTCATGCAGTCCCGCAGGACAGATACTGAGCTGGATGGAAACAGGGAGGAAGAATTTTAAGCAGGGCAGTCTACTGGGAGACTCATCAGTTTGGCAGCTTTGCCTGGCAGCACTTCATCTTATCATAAGGCCTGTGGAAATGCATTCAACTGATGGGCCCGTAAACCTACAAATACACTTATAAAACATCAGACTCTTCACACACAGTCTCTGAATGCTAAATGCAACTCAGAAATATTCATTCCTGCTACTTCCATTTTTTCTTGCCGTAATAAATATTATAATAAATATTCTCTCAAGAATCTGTAATAAGTCTAATCAGCGCTGCAGTGTTATGTGTATTAATACGCAACAACTAATTCTCTAAAGGTGGATCAGAATCAGCTATAGCAGAACATCTGTTGCACCAGAGGCCCATGGGAATACTAAGAGAGGAGCTGAAAAGTATTTTCAAGTAGTCATCACTCAAGTATGTCTGCCTCTGATATGTCTAATTTTTACACTAGACATATAGCTAACACTAATTAAAACCACATGAAATTCATCAAAAATATCTTACAAGACTATACATCATTGTTGTTGACATCTACATCACATGAATCTAATTATGTTTTCCACAAAAATGACACATACTTGTACAATTAAGCAACAGCATTGATGAATTTTCAGCATACTAAATGTTTTTAAAATTTTAATCAATTTAAAATAATGTATAATTGAATAAGTTATATATAAGTAATATAAATTGAAAATACATTTTTTAATACACTTGCAGTGTGCATTGGTCTGCACATACTGTTGAAACATTTAGGGTTGGTAAGATTTTGTAATGTTTTTGTGTAATATATATATATATATATATATATATGTGCATGTCTACACACAAAAACTGTTTAATATTTATTTATTTTTTGTTTGAAGCCACGATAGATTTTTTGAAGGATGCTTTAGTCAAAAGACCAGCATTTATTTGCAAAAGCAATCTTTTGTAACATTCTAAGTCTTTACTGACATTTTTTTTTAATCAAAATCTTGCCGACTCCAAACTTTTGAATGGTACAGTAGTGTACCTAATAGCAAAGAAATAGAAATATTCTTCACTTACTTGGGGTAATTCATGCAGTATATGGTGTAAATGTCAAAAGCTTCACTCTAAAAACAAAAGAATCATAATTAATTGATTTCAAAGACTTATTGTATGATAACACTTTCATTCTACCAACAAAAATACACTTTTAAATTTGGACTTCTCTTGCTGTTCAAAAATATGCACAGTGTGGTGTTATGAAACCAGACAAAAATATAAGAGAAGAAAAAAATGATCACAATCTAGACTGGCATTCACTTGGCATTATGTGGGATTTTTCCACTAAATGTTTGTGTACCAAAAACAGAAGCAGTACAAGACCAACCTAATCAAGTGAACCCAATTATCTGCTTTGGCAATGGCCACTATATCCAGATCTGACCAGATATGGGCAGCTCAGCTTCAGTTATAGTCACTGAACTACATCTGTACAAGCATGTAAACACATCTAATATTTGCTCTATTTGGGGCCTGGTATCTAGTCTAGAGAAATTGCTTTGATTTGGAATAAGTTCAGGGTTTTTTGATGCTGCTGAGATTATGAGAGGAAAAAAAACTTGAATCTGAGCCTCCGCGGCATTAGAGAAGGTTAAATTGAGCTGAAACCTCAAAATAACCCACCGGTAATGGCTTAATCAAATGTACTCTGTGCTTCCTAGGACAGTGCTAATTGATCCTAACAGTGGCCGTTTCAGCAGGAGGTAAACATTGGGTTCTTGGTGCTTGAGACACAGCCTGAAAGGTAAAGAACGATTTCCTTTTCTAAACCAAGAAACAAATCATTGCAGAAAAAAGAATGAGCACATTCAACCCCTCTACCACTCCAAACAATGATGTCCTTGTCTGGTTCCCATCCCAGTCTGGTCTGCTCATTGTTGTGTCATTGTGGTGTGGAGACAAGAGCACCAAAATTGTCTGCAAATGCACTTAGCTGACGTGTGCATGTGTTAAAAGTTCAACACAGTTTGCTGATATGTTTAGGTTTCGTTTCACAGAGTCCATCTGTTTTTCTGGCCCAAACATCTCTGTATGCTTCTGCCATACTGCCAAGCGAGGGCCCCAACATAACAGATTAACAAAGCTGGATTTCCCTTAGACAACACTCTTAGAATGACGGCCATTAAAACTAAAAACTCCTTGTCTTGAGATACGTTCATTGTATGCCTTCCAATAAGGTGTTAAACAGAAAAAATACGTATTTTAATTCGTCATGTGCTTACCCTCTCCACAAAACATTCTGCTATGGCTGCCGCATGTGGACTACGTTCCAGATCTTCCAAGAGCTCACTATGAAAAACAAAAGGGTCAATTCAGTTTTGGTGCAGGACATGTATTTCTGCTCACATATTCTCACAAAAGCATTTGCAAGCTGAAAAATTTGTTGAGTGGCAAATAAAAACCAGTTTTCTGACATGAGTCTATTTGTTCGTATACATTTTTATTCCCTTTCTAAGGAAATATCTGGGACTGGAGTTTCAAGAGGACACTCTTGACTGGAACAAGCTCAAACTCCGGGCTGCATTTCCAAACAGCATTCATTTCTTTTTTAATCATTTAGACCAAACTCTTGCCTAAACACACACAGATGGGATGCTTTTCATTTTGGCTCAATTTCCTCCTAACATGTCCAAATATCCCCACATTCAAACTTGAAAACCTGTCTAAACTCTTAAAAATAAAGGTTCCAAAAGGGGGTTCACACAGTAATGCCATTTTGGGTTCCCCAGAGAACCGTACGGTGAAAAGTTTTTAGAAGTTCTGTTTTTTCTTAGCGCAAAGAATATTTAAATAATCTGAAGAAACTTTTTCCCCTAATAAAGAACCTTTTGCTATGTAAGAGTATGCTTTACAATGGAAAGGTTCCATAAAGGTTCTTCATGAAACCATCGATGCCAATAAAGAACATTTATTGTTTAAAGTGTACACAAAATTTCCAGATTCTGCTGGTGGGGAAAAGCTTTCAGGAAGTAAATTAAAGAAAAAACATCAATTTTGGATTATATTGACGGGTAACAGCATCTGGAAAGCAATAAAGAAAACTTGGTTTAGTGTAATAATCTCTATTGTGACTCAAACACTATATGGATTTTCCCTCAATGTTATGGAGTTGATATGATCTCTTGTGGCCGGTGGGACTTTTTCGACCAAGAGTGAGTGGTTGCACATTCTCCGACTATGTTCTGAAGAGTTGAACGAAAAGTGTGTGAAGGCTCAACCAGGCATGCTGTATTTCATTCAGTCCATTAGCAAGACTCCAAAATTCATTCCCACGAGGCCCCAAACCGCCAGGCCGGTCAATCTCGAGGGAAGCCTCCTTACATGTCGTGAAAGAAAACAACGTGATGCTCTCTAAACACTATGGACTTTCCTTCATGTGGCTGAGGGGAAAAGTTCGGAAGGAAACCGCAGCACTCCAGCCTTCATCATCCTTTCTTCCCCTCTGAAGGCAAAACTCATTTAGTGGCTGACCTTTGTGGTGGGGGGCCTTCATTGTGGTTATAAAGGAAATTGAATGAGTTTATGCATGCTTTCTTAGATTGTCCAAAGAGGTTGATGTTCTAGGTGCCTGTAGGGATGGGATGTTCTTGAAAAGGTGTGGCATAATAACAGCACATAGTTCTGTAATTTGTAATTGTAAAACAATAAAGACGTTACTGTCGATTCAAAGCCACAAGTATCTGCTTTCTCGTCCGAACTGTAGTAGATAAGTTGGATTCAATTAAATCTTGGCGAATCTTGTGGGGTTTTGGCCCTTTCACTTAAATCCCAGGAAAGTGTTGGCGGACCAAAGGTTTGAGACTTGAAATATGTGTGCTACATTCATAATAAATACTTTCCCAGGTTCTTTTCTGCCAGATACAGTACATACAAAGATATTTGAGTGTTTAGGGTAATATTTGAGGTAAAATTTGAGATTTAATACATTAAGACACTAGATTGTTCTTTTTTTAACGTGTCAGAATTGGCTAGCAAACCATGTAGCAAAATCATACAACAGACTACAATGAAGAACAGCAAAAAATAAAACTGTCTCACTTATTCAGGGAGTTATGACCAGAGACAGGGAGTTACCTGAAAGAGGCCCTGAATGTAAAAAATGCAATTCCCTTTGTCCCATTCAGTCTTCACCTCACCCTTCCCCTTTTATTTTGGACTCAGCTCATAAGTTGTTGTATTTTCTCGATTCATTCTCTCCTTCTAGTCTCATCCCTTTCTTTTGTCTTACTCCCACCATTCATCCATTAACCATTATGGTGAGTATAACTCAAACAGAAGTTCACTGCATTTCGGTTCCTTTCATCTAGCTCGTATTTCCCACAGCAGTCAAGCCTGTATTATTGCTGGAGACACAGCATCCTATGGAGGGGGAAATTAACACAGTCATTCTTCTTTTTTATGCAATATACAAATCCTCAGGACAAATCTACACTGGTTATATCTCCCGAATGAGATCAAAGCAGACAGCGAGACAGTAAGGAGACAAGAGAGCAGTGAAATGAATGCTTTGGGGAAAACCATATTTATCTTTATTAAGAAAAGAACACTCCTTATTCTCAGTGTCGAGGTGTACTTGAATCCAAAATAAAGTCAAAGCAGGGTCCAGTGGCAAACCGTGACCTCATGCAAGCACACACAGGTAAAGGTTAAGCTTTTGTTGACATCTCACTTAAAGGAGGAATCTGTCTGGGCAGTTAAGTGTCTCTCAATGGCTCTGTCCCAAATTATATTGGTAAATGAAACGGTATGATATTCCATTTTTTTTCAGACCCAGTAAAAGTAAAAAAAAAAAAAAAGTATCGTTATATGAAGAGCACATAAAATATTCATACATATTTCAATTATAAATATTATTTATATTAGTAAAATATTATGAAACTTATTTGTAGAATTTTTCAAAAATTATGACTGTCCCACAGTGTGATGTCATTTTGTCCTAAATAAGTTAGTGTGTTTGGTAACCATGGGAGACCGATAATATCACTTTTGAGCATAATAATTTTTATTGTACGTCATTTTAAAGGAGAGGTTGATTATTTATGATTTCAATGTAAAGGGAGATATTTTCTTTTAAAGAATTCTCTGTGTAAGGACTACAAGAAACGGCTGGTAGGGACTACAACAAGCTTCTTTCTGGGTTGGTGACATCCCTAAACCAAAAATTTACCCCACCCCCGAGAACACAACAACAACAAAGGGGGGTGAGGTGTTGTAGTATAGTGTTGTTGCCATGCCGTCGTGAATTGCTTCACAATTCAGTTCAATGCTGGATTTGCACAAAAGATTAACATGATGATCAACTCCACAGCGACTACATCAATTTCTCCAGCTTCGTTGTTGTTGAGCAACTGAAGCGCAGATTGTTAAAGCTCCACCCTCTTCTGGAAAGGGAGCCGGGAGCAGCAGCTCATTTGTATTTAAAGGGAAACACAAAAACGGTGTGTTTTTGCTCCTTCCCAGATAAGGGCAAATTTGACAAGCTATAATAAATGATCTGTGGGAAATTTTGAACTGAAACTTCACAGACACATTCTGAGGACACCAGAGACTTATATTACATATTGTAAAAGGGACAAGCTGGATTTCTTGTTGAATTATGGAAATTATACAGATTTTACTGATGTTTTTAAAAGAAGTCTATATATACTATATATATTATACTCATGCAGATGGCATTTAGAGTTAGAGTTATCAAAAATACTGTAAACAAGTACTATTGTAAAAGTTTTCTGTTCTTTCTTTCTCAGAAACCATTCTAATTTGGTGCTCAGGAAACATTTCTTATTGTTAACAATGCTGAAAAAAGTTGTATTGCTTAATATTTTGAGTAAATTATGATACTTTTTTCAGCAGAAAGCTAAAAACAGCACTTATTTGAAATACAATTCTTTCATCACATAATAAATGCATCCTTGCTGAATAAAGATTTTGGAAAAAAGAACAAGAGGCAAAACATTTGAATGGTAGCATATATATCTGACCCTGAAGTTTTAACACCCATTTAAGGGCACCAGAATGAGTGCAGAATGACATAGAAAGTTGTGATTACCTAGAACAATATGAATTGATGCAAAGGTTTTAAAAGAACTATTGCAAAACACAGAAATGAGTCAGCAGTGGAATGTTTTCATCACTGCAAAATAAAGAGGAGATTCCCAAGCCAGCAAAAACAGCCTGTTCTGTTGCAGTCGCTGCACAAGACAAATGTAGCATTCCAGTGCAAAGGCACAATTTACAATGCTTCACTATAACTGGACAGATGTCTGTGGGAACAAAATAAGTCCTGTCTGCTGTCCCAGGATGCACTGCTCGCTTGGCTGCACCCTCACTTTTTGACAGGTCATGTGTGGCTCGTTCACCACAGGGGCTGGAGCTCTACCTCAGAGCCTGGCTGCTTTGGCTAAGAGAAAAATGACATCTGTATGTGTCCTAAAACTCTGTTCGGTGCCAAGAAAGTAGACTCAACAGAATCAAGTTCGAATACAGGGGCTACATTCCACAGCGATGAACAGAGGGCTTTTAAGAGTAAGAAAAGACAAAGAGAGAACCTTTGTGTGTTTAAACTGTAAGACAGGAGGGAAAAACAAGGTCAGTTATTCATTTTATATAATCTTAACAACTACAGAGGTACGCATGAGAGCTGATTTAAAGGGATTGTTCACTCAAAAATGACAATTCTGTCATTTATGCACCCTACTTGTTGTTCCAAACCCGCATGCTGTTATTCTTTCTCCGAACACAATCAGAGAAATATTGAATAATTTCCAACACTCTGTTTTCCATAAATGCTAAGCTTTGTGGAATGAACAGACCAAATTTCAGTCATTATTTACTCTAATAAACTTTGAGACCTACAAATGTTAATTGCGATTAAATTGACTTAAAATATATAATAACAATGAGGCAATGATAATTGGTTCAAATCAATTATCAATAGGAAGTAATCATATGGTTTTACTGAATCTTATGTTAAAGTATATAATGTAATATACATAATATACCTACCCTTTTAATACCCATAGTGCAATATATTGTATTTTTTTCTCTGAATAACAAGGAAATTAGTAGAAATTAATTGTTGCCATATGGCAACGCTGTACCAGAGATAAATAAATTAATAATTTTATTCAGCAAGGACATTAAAATGATCAATAATGACAGTAAAGATATTCATAATGTTATCAAAGATTTCTATTTAAAATAAATGCTTCCTTTGAACTTTCTACTTAACAAAGAATACTGAAAAATGAAATGTATCACGGTTTACACAAAAATATTGAGAAGCACAACTTTTTTCAACATTAATAATAATAATAATAATAATAATAATAGTTTCTTGAGGGCCAAATCTGCATATTACAATGATTTATGATGGATCATGTTACACAAATACATTACAATTTTAAATTGTAATAATTTCTCACAATATTATGGGTTTTACTGTATTTTTGATCAAATAAATGCAGCATGAAGATAAGACTTTAAAAACTAAAAAAAATAAAATAATAATCTTACTGGCCAAATATGATCGAAGTTTTATTTATAAGTGAAATTTCCCCTTAAGAATGGTTTTCTTAAAAAACTAATAACTCATTCTTGCTCATTACATGCCAATATAATCTCAAGCAGAGGCCAAAAGCAGCTGTGATGGGAACAAATGCTCTGCCATTTCATTAAAGTAAGTTTCATTGAATGAGGTCGTGAGGACACCCAAGAGTTTAAGATTTTCTGTTTTCAACAGCCAAGCTGATTTCCCACAAGAACAGGCAGTAAGGCGCCATGTTCAATTTCGACACTGCCTAATGTCATTAGAGGGATGATGTGGAGTGGAGTGGACCAAGAAAGAAAATTATGTAAAAACAGGGTGTTTGAGTGGCAAGTAGCAGCAACCCACCAACTGAAAACCTCTGGGCTCAACCATGCGTATGATTCTGAAATAAACACAGAGTGTCATTTGCAATAAACAGTGTGAGGCAGACGCATAACAAGACTGACTAAATTGTTCTGTGAACTATGCATGAACTCACAGTGTAATAAACCATATGCTGCCCGTCTTTTAAAAAGAGCTTAAGTTATGATGAAGGCTGAGAAAACGTCTCATGAAGAGCATTCCAGATCAACTACAACAGTCCAAGGACGGACTGCTGGAGTCAGAAATGGCGAACACTCGCCCTTGGCAGACATCTGTACTTTGTCATTCACGGTGGGACAGAGCAGGACACAGGCCATTCATTGTCGGAAACAAATTAAGCAGACACCGCCACCACCCAGGCAGACATCTTGACCACTAGAGCTTTAAAAGAAAGAAGACACCAACCTGTTAAACTCATAGATGTCCTCGATGTTGCAGAAGAGGGTGCTGACCTCCTCAGGTTTGAGAGGCAAGTCTCCACAGTCAATAATGCAGCCAAGATAGTCCTGAGAGAGAGAAACCGAGAAAGACTGAGTGTGATGACCTCACAGAAATCATTCTAGGCATTTTCACACTTGAATTTGCTTCTTTTTTTTTTAGCGATACACAAAACTCCTGTGAGACCTGTGAAACTGCTAAAATATTCAATCACATTTTCCATTGTAAACACTGAGTTGATTCATAATTCATGGACTACAAAGACTATAAATGGGTCCATCACAGCAGGACATGACTCTCACCCCTGAATGATCTCTCGACAACAAAAATCTCTGTAACATAATTACCGTTGACGCCACACTTGAGCCCCTCAATGATCTTCAGTGTAAACATACAAAGCGGTAGTGAAAACCAAAGCATGCAACTAATACGGTGGTTATAAGGAGCCCCTCTAAAAATATTCATATTTTCTCTCCCTGCTCTTTCAACTTTGACCTTGAAAATAAGCTAGTCTCATGAGAAAACCGTTTCATCATCAAGCCACGTAAAAGCCTGCAGCGGAACAGAGAAGAACTTTCTCGGTTTGGAGTGTTTGGTTAACGCTGCTTTATAGTCAAGCAGTTTCACTGGGTTGAAGTTTAAGGAAGATCTGGGTCACAGTGAAAGACTTATAACAGAAGTGAATGTGGCTTATCTATAAACATTGAGATGAGATGTACACACTATCATTCAGAAGTTTGGGGGCAGTAAGATTAAAGAAATTAATACTTTTATTCAGCAAGTATGCATTAAATTAATCAATAATGATAAAACAATTTTTAAAATCCCCAGACTTTTGAACAGTAGTGTCATTTTTTCATACTAGTGATTTTATCACACTAAAATTATGTTAAAACATTTTACATTTAAAAGTTTACATCTTGAGGATGTACTTTTGAAACTGTTATATTTCATCAAAAAATACAGTAAAAACCATGCGATAATGAAGACTGTAGTAATTGATGCTGAAAATTCAGCTTCGGCATCATAGGAATAAATGACATTTTAAAACATATTCAAAAGTGTAATAATATTTCACAATATCACACATTTTACTACATTGCCGGTTAAATGAATGTAAAGCATTTTACACGTTTGAGGTTAGTACGATTTTAATGGTGTTGTGTATCCAATTTTACAACTTAGAGTGACTCAAAAGTACAAGAACAATTTTTCAGCCCAAATAACATACATTTTAGAATGAATGCAAGTTCATAAGTTTCACATTTCTGGTTTTAAATCCTCTAAAAAGTGCCTTTTTAAAATAAGAAAACAAGAGGTTTGTACTTATATATAACAGGATGCTCCTTTAAAGAAATCTATAGCACAGCTTAATAATTAACCATCATCTATGCTAAATAACAACCTTGTGGTAGTGAGGTTTCTGGCTTGAAGTGGTTTTTCAACGCTATAATCATCATAATGCTGCTGTTATGAAGATACATTCTTGGCTTAATGAGGAAAATAAGTTTTGTATTAAATTAGAAAGTTAATCATATTTTACAACCTCTGTTGTGTCCAACACAGGCCAAAAACCAAAACAGATCTGATGAAAATGGTCTCAGGAGTGGTTGCTGGCTGTTGAGCTGGCAGAGTTAAACAGCGCTATATATCAACATTGTATCAGTCAGTTTATCAGTGCTTGGCCTCATTAACCCTTAATTAGCAAGCCTTGGGACCAAAACCAACAAACCAGTATAGACAAGACAAATTCCAGCAGACAGCAACGGACTATAGTGCGGGAAAGTGCCAAGAATGGCCCCTACAATCTCCCTAGAGAAACTACAGACTCTGGAGCCAACAAAAGAAGGCCACCAGGCAAAACAAACTAAAAAAAGATTTAACTGGAAGTTACAATAAATAGCTACAAATAAATGTACATTATGAGTATAGTGAGAGAGGAGACTGGCTTTATAAGGGGCTTTCTTTGTCACCCTCCCGCTTTCCCTGTGCCTCTGCATTCCTGGACTGTAAAACATGGGTCTTTTTTCTTCTTCTGTTTGTTTCCAGAGCCACAAGGCGTCTGGGAAAGCAAACATGCTGAGGTGGGGGCAAAATAAGCCAGAAAATAAGGGACTGGTGCATTCAGCACCTTTACAAGGCAGGGGGGACATGGACACTGTAATTACACTGATTTACACTCAGCCATAGGCTGGAGTGAATTCCCCTGAACGAATTGCGCTCATGAGTGTGACACATGGCAAAACTGGAGTGCTAGATGAAGAGATGAGTGATGACACAGCTACTCAGGGAAGAGTGAAAATCCAGGAGGTGAGGGGAAATCTGAGGATTACATTGTGAGTTATGAAAGGAGAGTGTGCGAGACAAGCGGGACCAGCCACAGACAAAGGAACCATAAGTTATGTGCACATTTTCTTGGCAGATGGCGTCTTACTGAAATGACTTACTAGAGCGTACGTGAAGTGTGTTATGACAGCCAGTCTGGCAAAAAGAAAAACATAAATGTTCGCATATGAGATATGGACCAGAATGAGAGAAAACACAAAGAGAAGAGATGTTGACCAGAATGAGAGAAAACGAAGACAAGTGATAGATAGATAGATAGATAGATAGATAGATAGATAGATAGATAGATAGATAGATAGATAGATAGATAGATAGATAGATAGATAGATAGATAGATAGATAGATAGATAGATAGATAGATAGATAGATAGATGAGGAAAAGGGAGGATAGACATAGATAAAAAGAAAAGAACAAAAAAGAAAAAGGAGAGACAAAAGAAAAAAGAAAAGTAAAAAGTAGTAAAGAAGGGGTAGATAGGCTAACAGAACTGCAAAGAGAAAGAAAGAAAGAAAGAAAAGAAAGAAAGAAAGAAAGAAAGAAAGAAAGAAAGAAAGAAAGAAAGAAAGAAAGAAGAAAGAAAGAAAGAAAGAGAAAGAAAGAAAGAAAGAAAGAAAAATATGTTATCTCTGAGAGGAAGTTTGGAAAGGTGGCAAACAACAGAAAGAGACTGTAACAGAAGTTAAACACACTCTCAGAGTCTTTGTCTGGGAAACTAGGTCAGTTTGGAGTTTGGAACAGGAGTCGGTCCCTCTCTCGTGAGCAGCCCCTCTCCATCTCCGCTTGTGCCCCAGAATGGGGGCTACAGCCAAACCCCCCTCGTCCCCCAATTTCCTGTCCTATTTGGCTGAAATACAGCTGAAACAAAAAGGGGGAATCTCTCAGTCTTGTTCCCCTAAACGCTCCCCACATCAGCACACACTGGAGCTGAACCCATTGCACCTGAATGTCACCAAACGACACTTCGCAAACTAATAATAACCCACACAAACAACAGGCAAAACACTAAGGCACAGCAAAGATGTGCACTCTGAGCTTGTTTCCAGCTAGCTTGACATCATTCTTTGTTACGCTTCTATCAAAACCAGACGGCTCTTACTAATAGAAGCTGAGCCCGGCTCAGTATGATTCCAATCAGACATCATACACACATATCCCATAGTCAGCACTATGTCCCCGAAACCATCCACCACTCAGCCTCCATTTTGAGACCACAGATTGATAAAACAGCAGCATTCCTCGGCATGATCCACGTCTTTCAGCAACCAATTTCTGGCTATTTGATCTGAAGGCATCTTTTCATAAAGCAGCGTAAGCTTGCATGCCTTCTCTTTTTATTGGCTTATGAAAAGCTCGACTTCAAATAAACCTTCAGCAAAAGTGAAAAGGAGTTACATTTCAGGCATTCCCCAACCTCTAGTCTATGTACCCATGATCCTCTGCAATCAATCAGTCACAGATACAAAGGATAACAGATACAGTATATACGCGCACACCTGTTGATGGCCGGCACTGGCAACATTCCCATGAGTTCAAAGGCTGTGTAGACCACAATCACAATGACCCGTCACTCATGACAGACCCATCTCAACCCTCTCTCTAGGCTCAAAGTAAAATAAGCACAAATTAAGCTAAACTCACTAAGTGTGTCAACCTATTCCAGTTTTTTTTTATGTGACGTGAAGGACCTCAAAATATGTATCAATATTTTTACTTACTATTAATGTAAGATGCATCTGTCAATAGGATCACATGATCCTTCAGAAATCATTCTAATATGCTGATTTGCTGCTCAAGAAATATTTCTTACTATTATCAATGTTGAAAACAGCTATTTTTTTGAGGAAACCATTATACATTTTTTCAGGATTCTTTGAACAGCAAAAAACAGCAAATATTTTACATAGACATCTTTTGTAACATTATAAATGTATTTACTGTCACTTCAATTTAATGTCCTCTGAATAAACGCATTTAAAAAAAATCTAACTGTGACTATTTTCAGGAACACTGCCAGTGTGAACGGGGCATAACATGTCTTGGTTGCTCGTCTACGACCCCCGCTGAAGGTCACAGAGAAGGTCTGATCTTTCAGCAACCTGTGCATGGAAATATGATGAACGTGTTGAGAAGCGTCCACAAAGAGTTTCTTATATTTACAGCACACTCTGATTTGTGCATGCATGCGTTTGAAATTCTGAGCAACAGCCTCCTTATTGTCCCAGATCAGCGCTGTACATACGAAAAGCAGCGCAGAGATGCGTTTGAACTGACAGTATGGATTTATTGTTGCGTTTCATCCAGTGCCATGACCTCCTTTGCTCCACCTGAATGCATGATGAATGGCACAACAGAATCTCACAATGATCACATTTTAAATCGCCGCTGGCGCCGCCGCTTTCTCTGCTGTCTGTTATGTGAGTCCTGGATTACATATGGGGTGGGTGGTGGGTGAAGAGATGTGACAGTTGAAATGCTGATCTGGATGAGCTTCCATGACTGAGCAATCCTAGAGCATAAAAGAATGTACCACCACCTGGGTTGGTTTGAACCAGCAAAAATAATAGTATTCATACTTCAGTGCGTCTTTTTCAAAGTCATCCTATATGAGTTTAACATTCATATTTTATAAAAAAAAAAAAAATAAAAAAAAAATAAATAAATAAATAAATATATATATATATATATATATATATATATATATATATATATATATATATATTGAAGACATTTAAAATAAGGGTCCATGTAAACCATCACCATGCTAGGGTGATGTGATTGGTTCTGGGTGGTTTCTAGGCCGATGATGGGTGCTTGCTTCGGGTGGTTTCTAGAACATTCCAAGCTGTTTGCGTGGGGTGTTTTGGATGGTCTCTAGACTGTTGCTAGATACTTGCTAGGTTGTTCTGGGTAGATTATAGGACATTGCTAGATGCTTACAAGAGTTCTCTGGGTAATTTTTAGACTGCTGATAGGTGCTTGATAGTTTATTCCGGGTGGTTTCTAAGGCGTTGCAAGGTGCTTGCTGAGGTTCTCTGAGTGGTTTCTAGGGATTGCTAGATACTCACTAGGCTGTTCGGAGCGGTTTCTATGCCATTGCTAGGTGCTCGCTAGGTTTTTCTGAGTGGTTTCTAGGGCGCTGACAGATGCTCTCAAGGGTGTTCTGGGTGGTTTATAGGCAGCTGATAGGTGCTTGATAGGCATTGCTATGTGCTCGCTAGGTTGTTCTGGGATGGTTTCTAAGGCATTGCAAGCTGTTCGCAAGGGGTGTTTTGGATGGTTTCTAGATGCTCATTAGGTTGTTCCAGTGTGGTTTCCAGGGATTGCTAGATACTCAACTAGGTTGTTCTGGGTGATTTCTATGCCATTGCTAGGTGCTCGCTAGGTTTATCTGGGTGGTTTCTAGGGTGTTCATAGATGCTCTCAAGGGTGTTTAGGGTGGTTTCTAGGGTGTTGACAGGTGCTCGCTAGGTTGTTCTGGGGTGGTTTCTAGGGTGTCATAAGCTGTTTGCAGGGAGTGTTTTGGATGGTTTCTAGACTGTTTCTAAATGCTTGTTAGGGTACTCTGGGTTGTTTCTAGGCCATTGATAGGTGCTCACTAGGTTGTTTCGGAGAGGTTTCTAGGGCGTAGCTAGGTGCTCACTGGGGGTGTTCCGGGTGGTTTCTAAGGCATTGCTAGGTGCTCGCTAGGGTGCTCTGGGTGGTTTCTAGGGACTGCTAGATACTCACTAGGTTGTTTAGGGTGGTTTCTAGGGTGTTGACAGGTGCTCACTAGGTTGTTCCAGGGTGGTTTCTAGGGACTGCTAGATACTCATTAGGTTGTTTAGGGTGGTTTCTAAGGTGTTGATAGGTGCTCACTAGGTTGTTCTGGGTGGTTTTAGGCTGTTGATAAGTGCTCGATATGTTGTTCCGGGTGGTTTCTAAGGCATTGCTAGGTGCTCACAAGGTTGTTATGAGTGGTTTCTAGGCTATTGTTACATGCTCTCTAGGGTGTTCTGGGTGGTTTCTAAGGGGTTGCTAGGTGGTCGCTAGGGTGTTCTGAGTAGTTTCTAGGCCGTTGATAAGTGCTTGCTAGGTTGTTCCAGGGTGGTTTCTAGAGATTGCTAATTTTCTTTTGTGTTCCAAACGCATACAGGTTTAGAATGACATGAGGATGAGTAAATAATGACAACATTTTATTCTTTGGGCAAATTAGACCTTTAAAAGGTTAAATAATGTATGAAACATTATTTCAACATTGTTTTAACATTAGCACATTAGCTGAAGTTTACTTGGTTGAAAATTCCGTTTTTTGCATATATGGTACATAGAGATCATGTGTCTGGTCCTTACCTCCACAATGCTTTTGAGGTCTCTCACATAGGCCTGCTCTGTCTCCAATATCTCCAGTGCTACCCTCTCCAGGCGAGTGAGTTTGGGCAGAGGTGTTGTGGAGGCAGGGAGAGGACTGGCTCCAGTCAGTAGGGAGAGAGGGGTGAGATCCAGGCTGATGTCTGAGCCATTACGTTGTGGCCCAGGGTAGGCGGGCATGGCTCCGTAGGGGAGCGATGAGGAGGAAGACGAGGAGTGTCCATCCTGCAGCGAGGCAGATGAGGCAGAGGAGCTGAGACTGGCACCGCGGTCACTGTCAGAGCACACCGTGTTAACAGAGGTGCAGCTCCCACGGGACGCACCGCCTGAGGAGGCCATGCGGCTCACAATCCCACTCAGCGAGGACACAGAGGAGGGGCGCTTGGCAGCTGCAGCAGAGAGAGGCAAAAACAAATTGGTGTGAGAATAGTAGTGATTACTGCATAACACAGCATTTTGGTCATTAAAAGTTTAAAAAAAAGACAGCAGTATAGAGCAAATGGAGCCTTTGGCTTAAATCTCCTGCTTCTTGAAGACCCCAGTAAACTCACATGTGTCTATTCTAGAGTTTCAGAAGAGATCTCAAAACTGTATTCAAAATTGCCATAGTCTGTGTTCATGAATCTGCTTGCCTCAAAAGTGTGACTGTGCAAAACTACATCACAATGGTTTGCAGCAAACCCGCAGAGGCTGTCAATCTAACGGTACTGTGCACGCCCTGTATAGACAGGAAACAAAAATCACAACTTCCTGACTGCAATTTGCTGGACGATTAACCCTGCGAACACAGAAGTCATTCAATCAGCCGTGCCCTAAAACGACCAGAACATCTAAATCAAAACAGTGACGTTCTGCCTGAAGAGCCGTATCAAAAACTGAACACAACAGTCTGGTCGTCAAGGCAGGAGAACACAGGCCGGTACAGATCGCTGTAAGGATTGGCATTGTTTAAAAGCTGAATGCTGGGCTGTACTCATCACAATGGTGGCCCAGTTACAGAGCACAAGCCGGCGGAGACGAACAATCCTCCATTTCCTCTGACCTAGCAGGCAGGGCGACGCAGTCAACGGTTACTCTCTGCACTCCCTTCCTCGCCAACTCTGCCTATCTTCTGACCATTAGCTGGAACTGCTTGCACCCTTTTCTCCCATTCCTTGCATTCATAAAAGGTTTGGAAGGACTTCGGTAATATTGATTGCCTGAATTTGATTTAAACGCACTCATAAAGTACATGAAGGCATGTGTTTATCTTTTGCTGGCCCCAATCCAAGATCAGCACTACTATGGCGGCAGTCGCACATAAAAAATGTGAAAATGAAGAAAAAACGTGGAGGGACGGATAGTAAAATCCTCTGCAGCCAGACATACATCACCGCAACAGCCATCTTTTGCTTTTCGTTTGATGCCTATCTCGAGATCAGCTGTACTGGATACAAAAGCATTCAGAAGCACGTTCAAAGCACGGCATAAATTCAGCCAGACAGATGCATGAAGTGTGACAATGTAAACCCAGTGCATCCTCTGGAACAAAAGCAAACAGACAGGGTACTCCATCACTACTTGGGCATGAAGTCAGAAACTTTCATGTGGCATGGAATAACCATAAGCAGGGGACTGTTTCACCCTAAACTTTATCCCTATGGATTTTGTTATCCCCAACATTAAGTTTAAAGAGCCTCTAAGTGCATAGCACGAATTAAGAGTGAATAAATCGGTGGGGATTTCCAACAAAACTTGACCATTTCTAGATAAGACTGATGAACATGTGCATAAGCCAAAACACATATACTGTTCTTCATAATTATATGATGTTCAATGGAAAATGGAATGACTCAATTAATTGTGCAGCTGTTTTAGAAATCTAAAATAATACATTAGAGCCAATTTCCTCGGAATATTTTCATAATGACATAGATCTACTTGGAAATAATGTAAAAAACACCTTAATTTGGTCTTTGTGTCCATAATTCCAATAAATTATTAGTTAGTGATATGTACTTATTATGAGTTCCAGTAACTGTGGTATTTTCATCATAAATTTAATGCGCACTGGTTTTCTTAAGTCACTCAAAGTCAAATAAAGAGCCTAACAAGGCTCACCTAACTCCTAACAGAGAGTCAGGCCTGTTATGTATATCACGGAAGTCTGTGAAGATCATTTGGCAATCTGAGTGAAAGCCAAGAGAAAGATATCACATACCTGATTTGCAAAGCACAGCAACATCAGCTGGAATGACCACCAGTGCAGTCAGCTGCAAATTATGTCTTCTCACTGTAGTTTAGTTAGTCCTCACAACTAATTCAAAGCAACTGGCTAGCACTGTCTTCCAAATGACATCAGGCATCCAAATGATTTCTGAAAGGGAATTTTATTCCAGCAGAGACTAAACGGTCCTCACTGTTCGTAACGCAGACAGGAACTATGCACCATATCTAACGTACATGAAATGTGAGTGAGTCTTGCTCACATGTGCACATTTCAGATTTCCTGTCTAGGTGTGTATTAGCTTGCAGCTCGCAAAACCACACAATTTCGAGAGCTGTCAAACTCTTCAGTCCTTTCCGGAAAATACTGAAGAGCACTTCAGTGTTCTGTGACATTTATATATATATATATATATATATATATATATATATATTGGGTAATTTTTTAAAAAGAAAGAAATATTTTTGTTCAGCAAGAATGCATTAAAGTCAATAAAGGCATTTATAATGATACAAAATATTTCTATTTCAAATAAATGGTTTTCTTTTGACATTCCATTAATCAAAGACTCATGAAAAAATATATCTCAGTTTTAATTAAGCAGCACTGTTTTCAACATATAATTTTTTTTTGTTGTTATTTGAGTTGCTATGTGAACTCTGTCTTATTATCTCTGTTTGTATTTAGTTTTACCTTATGACTGTAAAGCACCTTGGACAAGGACACAATGAAAAATAAGAAGAATAATAATCACTGTTAATAATCAAATTTTTTATAATAAATGTTTCTTGAGCAGCAAATCAGCATATTACAATGATTTCTGAAGGATCATGTGACACTGAAGACTGGAGTTATGATGCTGAAAATACAACTATCATTACAGGAATAAATTACATTTTAAAACATATTAGAATAGAAAATTGTTTTTTTTTAAACTTTTAATAATATTTCAAAATATTATTGTTTTTACTGTATTGTTGATCAATTAATTCCAGGCATGAATTCTTTAAATAATAATAAAAAAATCTTACCCCAAACTTTCAAATGGTAGTGCGTTTGTGTGTTTATATATATATGCTTTCATTTCTATCTAACACAAGTTCCTTAATAACATCATCCTCCTACAGATAATGACATCATTATTATCAGGAACAGAACAGAAAACAGTTTCAAAACTTGCCTGTACTTGACCACCGCATATTACTGAAAGTCTGCTATGCCTATTTGGAATACATCCTTAAATTACAAAAAAAAGATACTCAAAAGAATGACTCACACACACACACACACACACAAAGTGTTTATGTGTATCAGCATATCTGGGTGTTCATCTGTCTGTTGAGATACTTCCTGTGTGCCGTGCCAGTCTGCACCTGACGGCCTCATTGCAGGAAGTGGTGTAACCAAATATAAGCAGTTCCCTGCAAAGGTGCTCAGAGCTCAACACCACCAAGTCATCACATGCCAGCTGAGGTCAAGATGATATGATTTGGGTCAAATGTCAAAGATGTTTGTATTCATGACCTCTTTATTCTTTTGGGCTTTATTGGATGTGATTTAAAATGCATATATATTTGACTGTGCATGTATTAACAGGGATGTATTGCTCTTTTGGCATGTCATGTGTAGTATATTGACAGCAACTTGACATATTCCAGATTCTATTTGACATAAAAATTTCTTTCCAAACATAAATGTGCCCCTTGGTCTCCATTGCATGATCAGAACTATTTCAATCACGAATTGTTTAGAGAGCCCAATCCAAAGAGAGGTGACCAACCCTAAACAATTGCGATTGTCAGCACATTTCCAACAGACTTGTTCAGTTTGTTTGAATTGATAATGTAAGCAACCATTCTTTGTAAAGTAGGAGAGGCTGAGGTCCAAAAATACCAAGAGGGAGACCACCCTGTCTAATTTTGAACCTGATAACTCTTAGCATTTCATTCCTAATAGACACTCTTATCAAGGGCATGCTTGATGGCTTATCGCCATTGAAAATATCGGAAAATATATCTTTCGTCATTTTCCCAGGCTCTCATTTGTGGTTTTGAACTCAACCACAACACAGAAGCTAACTAAAGCAAAATCAAATTCAGACCGTGAAAGAGCAGTTCCTGTCAGTAGCTTTTGATTGGGATATTACATAATCATGTTCAGATTTTCAAACACTGATATTATTTGATTGGCATCTGACCTTGGTTGCTGTTTTTTTTTCTGGCTGTCGCGGCCCGCCCCCTCAGGCATGGTGTGATTCTATCACAGGAAGTAGAAACCTGCAAAACAAATGCAAACTGTTAAAAACAAAACAGTGTCAGTTGATCCATAAGTAATGTTAGGTGACAAAGGTAATGAAAAATATCTATAGTTAGTACAAAATGTACAGATCAGATATCCTTTTCTGGAATAACAGAATCAGCATATTTATAGCATGAACAGAACAAAAAACATTAAATGAAATTAAATTACATTAAATAGCTCAGTTGGTAGAATTGACACCTCACAGTAAGAAGGTCTGTTTGGAAAACAGATGGAAAAAATAAAATAAAATAAAAGTAACATCTCTACAACATAAGCACACTGTCCCTATACAGTCAGACATTAGTTAGAACATTATTACCATCCAACAAATGTACTGTATACTCCCATTAGTTTAGACTGGGAAAAACTACTGCAAACTGGTTCTTTCTTTATCAGTGCTAAAGTGCCTTCCGCTTCTTTCACGAGAAGAGGAAGACAACGAAGAAAAGCTTGAGAAAAAAAATACCAAAGGTCTAAGCCAAAGCAATTAAAGAGCTGAAACGCGATAGATGCTGTTTGAGTAAGTGGCGGGGGGTGGGCAGCTCGCAGCCTGCTCTCTCTCTCTTGAAAAAGAAGGGAAAATTAAACATATGTAATGGTTGGCACAGACACAAAAATCTGCAACTCTCTTTCCCAAATGTTGAGCATGTGTCCTGTCAGCGCAATTGGTGCTGGAACTTCAGGAAAAGGAAACAATAGGGATAGACAGGGCTCCTCTATGATGTGTTAATGTTTATCATATCCCGACAAGCCGTCTCCCGTGTCACCTGCCCCGGCCTTCACTCCGCAGGCTCCCTGCTGCCCGTCACTCAGAGGACAACACCAGCAGGAGAGCTCAACATCTGAGGGAAAAGCTCTAACTATTCAGCCACCCTTCATAACTTAAAAGAACACAGAAATAGTTCACAGCAAAAAGTAGAATTTCTCCTTTCTCGTTTTGATCTGATGTCTTACAATAAATTTGACAGCTCTTTTCCCTCCAATGTTTTATTAAACAGAATTCAAATTAAACCTTTTTCTTAAACAAGTTTAAAATAAACACTAAGATTTTAAATGTTAAAGGCATCACAAGATTAAAATGTAGCTACCATTTGCACAATTGTTATAATTATTATTAAAATAAAATGAGAAACACATTACAGCAAAGGCATTCTGAATGTAAAATATTAAAAATGAGAAAATGCTCAATATATTATCCAGTACTGACTGGGAAGAATGAACAAAAATCAGCAAAATCAACCAATATCTGATAAGGCACAGACTTAGGCTGTGCCCAAAAACTTAGGACCTCATAAAACCTCATGATTTCGGACAGACTTCTGAGGCAGCGTAACAGTTTATTGATCGACAGCAAAGTAGAGAGAACTTTGGTGAAATCTAATTGAATGTTTAATTACTACAATAGTAATTTCTCACAGGAAATGACATCAGAAGTGGAAAACGCTGGTCAAAAACGTGCATTTACACACAAACTGAACAGAAACCGCAACTTTCAAACACCATCTTTTTTTTCTAGCTCAACTGTCACAGAATGGAAAGCAGCAAAGAATACATCTATGCTACCTTCAAAAATCGATCAGATGAAGGTATCTCAGGAGACAGGAAGTGAGGCTAACAATGGATTCGGACGGGCCAAAGGGTTAATTCACCCAAAACTGAAAATTCTGTCATTAATTCCTCACCCTCATGTCGTTTGACACCCGTAAGACCTTCGTTCATCTTTAGAACACAAATTGAGATATTTTTTATGAAATCCAATGGCTCAGTGAGGCCACTATTGCCAGCAAGGTAATTAACACTTTCAGATGCCCAGAAAGCTACTAAAAACCTATTTAAAAAAGTTTATGCGAGTACAGTGGTTCAACCTTAATATTATAAAGTGACAGAATGCTTTTTGTGTGCTTTTCAGTGGTTCGGATCGCATATCAAACTGCCAAAGTCACATGAACTATTGAAATTTCGAATCACTTATGATGAAACAAAGCCTCATTTACTGAAATCATGTGACTTTGGTGCTCCAAACCACTAATTCGAAACAAAAGATTTGTAAAGTTTCGAAACAGTGTTTTGAAATCTGCCTTTACTAGATATTGCTGAAAAGTCGTTATTTAGTTTTTTTGGCACACAAAAAGTATTCTCATTGCTTTATAATATTGAGGTTGAACCACTGCACTCACATGAACTGTTTTAAATATGTTTTAGAACTTCTCTGGGCATTGAAAGTGTGAATTGTCTTGCTGTCAATAGAGGAATCACAGAGCCATCGGATTTCATCAAACAGATCTTAAATTGTGCTCCGAAGATATAAAGAAGGTCTTATGGGTGTAGAACGACATGAGGGTGAGTAATTAATGACTGAATTTTCATTTTTGGGTGAACTAACCCTTTAATGCCTTCCTGAATCGGAATGCATCCTCCTAAGGCAGCATTTATCAATTTTCGGATGCAGCCATAGTGTGCAGTGCACCCCCAACCATTATATGGCTAGTTGCATTTAATTATTTATATTCAGCATTGTCTTTTCTTCCAGGCTGAACAGACGTGCAAACACTGGTCTGAGGTTTTGGATCAAATACTTGAGAAGGACAGAGTCTGTCTGGGTGTAATATAGACTAGCTCCTGTTATTTAGGCAGTTTGTCTCCATACTTCAGTTGCAGTGAAACACTTAGAGCCAAGTATAATGATCTGTTTTGGATGTCTCGAAACCAGACTAAATTAAAAATTACCCTGGCACTTTTCCATGCACTGTCCTTCAGAGTGTTTCTCACCGCAGTCCCCTGGGTCCTTTAGGGCCCATTTCCAGCTCAGCCTCATTAAAGGCATCTCACTTCCTGTAACTGCGAGCATGAAGGTTGTAGAACACTACAAGCCTTTGCGGTAAAAACCCCATGTATTTTTTTGGCTCCAGAGCTTGTTTGCTGCGAAATTCCCAAATTCCAATTGTGGTAAAAATTAACTCGCTTTACAACAACAGTTTCTAATACCAAATAAATGTTACTATCGGGGGTGGAGGGGGATGCAAGTATTTTTGAGGCCGAGTGGATGCGAGCCAACATCTGGTTAGCCAGCGCAGAGGTTAGAATGAGGTTATGGAGACTCCACTCTCCCTAATGCAGAGCAGCCAGTCTCCATACGTCTTCCAAACACCCTGACGTGCTCCTCGAGCAAAATTGCAACTTTGTCATAATGAAAAATGTTGAGCAAGAGGCCTTTTTCCACCCTGTAATTTTCATTACAGTTGCATCTCTCATGGCATCATTCCAGGTGCATCTGTACGGTCCACACTTTGACAGTCATAGAGACAAAACTACCCGCTGACAGAGTCCTATTACACTGGACAGCTGTGTGCGTGTTCCTGCCTGCACATGTGTGTGAGTGTTTTGGGGAGGTTTTTTTTGTGTGTGTGTATGTGTGTGTGTGTGTGTGTGTGTGTGTCTCAAAAGGGTAGTAGAGCTGGATGACAATTATATGTTAGTGGGAACAAGTTCCCTGCGTTTTGTATTGTAATATAAAAGACTCAGTCACTGACACATAGCAGAGCCTTAAATCGACATGTTCGAAAAGGGGATTTTCACAGTAATGCCATAGAACAGGGTTTCCCCAAACGTTTGTGAGTTCATTAAAAGCTAATAATTAATAGAATGTTATAGAGCTGCACAATTCTTGATAAATTTAGAATCACAATTTTTTTTTGTTTCAAATAGAGATCATCTGGACCTCTAAATGTGCAGTGACATTGTTGCCTATGTGTCATTCAGAACCCCTCAGATTTAATCAAAGATATTGATGAACGAAGTCTTGGAGGCCGTTCACACAGAACACGTCTTTGTGTCTAAAAATGCTGCACTCAGGAATGGTTTTTAAAAAAGTGCAGCTCAGTACGCAAGGGCCTCGAGATGCGCTTTTGAGAAGCGACGCAATAACGGCACTAACGGAAACAATTGACATAAGCAAACAGCAGAAGAGATGGATATTAAAAAAAGGAAATAATCGCACTGGCTACAACCTCCTCCGTCAGATTGCCATCAAATAAGACAGCTGCCATGCCAACTTGCTACTGTAAAAAGAAGGTTGCAATGCTTGCCCCGCTTCAGAGTTATTCTGATTGGTCCACTGTTTATCAACTGACATTGATGAGCAATATAAAAGTTGAAATTCTTTTAACTTGACACGACGTCTTAAAAACGCGGCGCTCATGCGCGAGGCGCTGCAAAAGATGTGAGACGCGAGCGTAACGGTAATGTATGTCCGTCTAGTTCGTGTTTACATGGAAAAACAATGGAAAAGTAGCACATTGGAATAGAAAAATGAGCTCTGGGTGAACGGTTCCTTACGGGTTTGGAACGACATGAGGGTGAGTAATTGAAGACATTTTTGGGTAAATTAACCTTTTAAATAAATGATTCAATGACTAACACATTATTTTAACAGTCACTTATCGCCACCAAGTGGCGAAACAATGTAATGGTACAATTGTTATTTGAAGCGCCAAGTTACTTTCAAATAGTGATTTGCTCTATTTTGTTTGTTTCTGTAGACATCAGTGTTTACATCTCAACTATAAACTTTTTTCCCAGTACTTCTGTGATAAATTGAGTATTTGTAACAATACAAATAAGGCTGAAAGTTATAGGAACTAACCACCAGGGAGGTCCCCTAAGAACTAAATATTCCCCTAGGTCCATTTTCCTGGTTGCATTCGCACCATCAGTAGGAACACTGAAGTGCCCTACACCGGCCGACAGCAACATCATTTAACGTCAGACAAAGACAACAGGTAAATGCCATCAACATTAGCTTTCTGTATGTTTATGTCTTATTGCTGTTTTCCATGTTCATGGAGTTAGTTTGTGGAGTATGTAAACTGTTTGTTTACATGGATTTAAAATAATGCCAGATGCCGGTGTTTCGTATGGCACGTGTTCAACCAATCAACGTACACTTACGTCACTGGTAGTTCCTATTGCACTCTAAAGTAGGAGCTAACTTAGTCCACCCACAAGGCGTACCAATAACTAAAATCATTCCCAGTTCCTGCGGTGAGAACATGCCAAAAAAGCAGGTACATCCTCCAATAGTTACAGGAAGCAGGAACTATGAAAACATTCCTCCGCTGTGAAAGCCCCAAGTGTGTGCTAGGTTAAATTGATTTACATTCACATTTGCACTATTTGCAACAATTTTGTGTACAGCATCTCACCATTTCACAAAAATAAAAGCTTGAGGATTTGACATTAAAAGCAACTTCAAGTACATCTAAGATGTTTGGCTGACAAAAACCATTTGAGAACCCATTCCATAGAAGAGCTATTTCAGGCTCCCCAAAGAACCTTTCAATGAACAGACCTTCAACCATTTTTCTAAGTGTAAAGGAAATATTAATAATCTAAAGGTTGAGAGGTTCTTTGGGGAACCAAAAAAGGTTCTTCTATGGCACTGCTGTGAAACCCCCCAGTTGGAACCTTTATTTTTAAAGGTGCAGCGATGAAAAGAAAATTTATTCACGGAACAGTTTCCTAAACCTATCAAATACTTATTCATTTTCTTCATAGTTATTTTACAACAACAACAAAAAACAAAGTAGAAGCAAAGCTTCTGGTTTTAACTATAAAACGTTTAAAAACAATTGCTTTTGACTCTAAATTGTAAAGACTTATCAACAAGTGAATTCTTATTGCTAACAGAGCCCACTACTGTAAACACGATCACGCCCAATGCAACGTCCTTCTATCTAAAACCGTCCAACACACAAGAGATGCAATGTGTGATTGTGGACAGAGGTGAAGAAGTTTTTTAATGTTCAACAGCTGACCTGTTCACAAAGTGAGGTCAATGCTGATGCACCCAAACACATAAATAAACAGGCGCGTGACTATTGTAGTCCACGTGAGGGGGGTCAATACTGGCCCTGATACTCTATTGTCTTACACTAAGAGTTTTGAAGGTTATTGTTTCTTTTCCAGCTGACCTTCACATTTCCCCATGGAGCCGGACCAGTCCAGTGCCATCCTCTTCTACATTCCCCTTCCGACATGTCTGCCCAAAGCCAGCACCATATTTTTTTAGTCTTTTCCTTGTTCAGTTAGACAACAAAGACTCCCCAAACACAATGGATAATGCTCAGCTGGGGTAGTCACCCGTACTCACACAAATGTTGGTGAGGAAATGCAGTGGGCATGAAAGTAATGGGGCAGTGAGGAGGGAGGGACAGCAATGCAGGCCACACTGTATGTGGTCCTCAATCACGTGAGGTTGAGAGGAGTTTGAGGAGCCTTTTGTTTCAAGTCTTTGTTCAATATTGTATCCTCTTGTACAATAATAAGTGGGGGTTGTAAAATATGGTAATGACAAAACTGTTTCTGAGAACAAATCATAATTGGCTCAGGCTGAATTTACAATTAGAACTGAAGACATGGACACGTCACTTCTCCTTAATTTCAGGGGAAAAGAACATTATATTTAAAAAGTTTCATTTTGCTTGACAAATAATAATTAATATTCACCAGACATGCTGATCAGGTTCATGACGTGACTCTTTAGATTTTTCATATTGTTCCTACTGAGTTGAATGTTTAAAACACTTGCACACATTTTGTAGCTGTGGGATTTTGGCCTACATTTTGTGCAGAGTTTAACAGCTGTGAATCAGTAAAGCAGTCCATGTGAGGTTGTCCAAATTTGGCCATTATCAACTGGCCAGAAAGAGCAAAGCATTCCCTGATGTTCACACTATGAAACAAGGCCAGTGACCTCACAATGACCAAATGATATCAGTTTATACAGTTCAAAAGAACCATATTCATGGTTCTTCAGAAATGTGTCATGATTGCGCAGAAAGGCAATCATTCCCCAGAGAACATACAGTGAAGGGAAAGAGTTTTGACCGAGAGGGCTGAAACATCCAAGTTCCTAAAGCTCAATAAAAGTGTCATCGGGTGTAGTGAAGAGTGGGGCTATAAAAAAAAGGGCCTGTATCCCTGAGTTCCTGCCTGCTCCACCAGGAAAATTCCCTTTGTCTTAGTATATGCAACTAATTATAGAAGGAAAGCTGTGCTGCAAACGGTGTCTATAAAATAATAAGTGTCAGTCCATAAAATTCAGGGTAACCAACTAGCATGTAGCCTAATCAATTTATCAGCGGCGGGAAAAGGAGGGGGGCTAATGGATCTTTTAGTAGCCAGGAAAAGGAAATGCTATGTCATGCATAGTGTACCGAGCTTGGGAAGTTAAACAGTTATATATTACAAGCAGGAATGTCTCAAGTGATCAAAGATAAGAGATAAAAAAAAGACAAATGGATAAACGATCCAGTCAAGGCTAAGTGTAGACAGAAGAAATGATGCAAAAACGTGAACTTTGACATAGATGAAAGAACGTGGCAGGGGTGCAGATAGAAACCTGGGGTGATCAAGAGTCACAGAGAAGCGCAGTAGGGTGGGACGTATTACTCATGGAGGACACTGCCAAGTCAGGCAGAGAGACTTGAGTCACCAGACAGAGGACGGCATTCACAGCTGTGGGTTTTTACACACCTGCACTTGGAAACTCTTCACAAGCGCACCCAGCTCCATCACCACTGCAAACACAAGACTCATTGAGATGAACACGGTCGGCAAACTCCACCGTCAATAACTTCGTCTCCTCCCAAACCCATCAACTCTTTGAACCACTTCCAGCTCTTTTCTCCAACACCAGTGTCGGAAATGCTGCTGTTGGAGTGAGATGAGTGTAAATTCAGCATCTTGGCTGCTAAGGGACTGCTATTGCGTTCATGCTGGGTGCTTCAGAGGTTGTAGTAAAGGGTGGGGGGTGGGGGGGGGGTAGTCAGTCTGTTTGCATTACTACCACCATTAAAACTTCTACATGGACATCTGCTGGACAGATGCTCCTATCTGGCAATATTTTAGAACATTTGCATTTGAGATGAAAATGAAAACTCAAAATGAAATGCATTTTCTAATAGAACATCTACATAATGCAAATAAAACATTTCAGGCCAAAGTATGCTTTGTATTTTGCACACGCTTTTTACGACAAAACGCATAGCCTTTTTAAGTATGCTTCATTTGATAGCGTGTGAGAACACAAGCACTCATCACATGCACACTAGAAAGCTTCATCTTTGTCTACTGTCTGCACTATTTCTCTCCACAATTTATGAGCGATAATCTTTCTTTTCTGACTGTGAAACAATGCAGCAGGTATTTTAATTGCACTAATTACTGCAAAACTATTTAATCCAAATGTGCAAGCTGAGCGTAAAAAGTATGAAGTATATATATATATAAATAGAAATCAGACTATGTGCATACTATGCTGATGACAAAATTTAGACATTGGGCATTAAAGGATTAGATATAAACATGGAAGCTCTGCACTGCGTTCACTGCATCAACTGCGCAGGAGACTGACAGGGTAGAGAAGAAATTGTTGAATAAAGTCATTATTTTTGTTTTGTTTTTGCACACAATAAGTATTCTCGTCACTTCATAACATTACGGTTAAACCCCCATAGTCACATGACTATGACTCACTTCTCTGTACCTTGTATGTGGTAATTTCATTTTCTGTGGGAGATCTAAAAAAAAAAAAACCTCTTGGATTTCATCGAAAATATCTTAATTTGTATTCTGAAGATGAACGAAGGTCTTGCTGGTTTGGAGCGACATGAGGGTGAGAACTTAATGATAGAAATGTAATTTTTGGGTGAATCCTTTAAAGTTCAGCAATTGCAACAAACATAATGATTCTATGAAACATGATACACAGAATTCAAGCTGTGCTTTGCACCTCAGACACATATTGTACCGCATCACTCCGTGCGGGACATGGAGCATGAAGCTGGGAAGCTCATCAGCCCAAATTCTTGTAGCTGGGGTGCACTGGGAGGAAATGGGGATTTGGCATATTCCCTCCGAGCTCTGAGGAGGAGGTGGTTTGTCTCCTAAATTCATGGTAAACTAAGCAGCAGGCCGGCATTAGCAAGGACAGTTTTCCAAGTGAATAAGTGGATGGTGAAAAGGGGATGTTGGTTTTCAAAGCAAACAGAGCTTTGCATGCTAACCTTCAAATTCAAAGGTCCAAACATCCAGAGGGAGGGTTTGGCTGACTTCCTGCTTCTCAGTTCAGATTCCATGACCAATCCCGAAGCCTATTCTTCTCTTTGATATGATGAAAATGACCAAACAATACCCTCTTCCCCCTAAAGGCCCAAATGGGCGATATTTAAGATATTTCTTTGTCCCTAAATACGCTGCAATTTTCAAAATTACATAATAAGCAGGAAAAACACCGAAGTGTCATTTGCGGAGAGTTTTCAGAGCTCAAATCCATGTGTGTTGACATTTTCAAGAAAGTTAGACCTTGAAGTCGATCAATGTTCTGTTTTTACCAAGTATACATGTGTCTTGTGTGTTTGAAAGGAAAATAAACGTGACCCCCACAGCTCTACTGAAAGATGAAATGACAGAAAAAACTGTGGTGTGTGTGCGTTTAGCTCATAAAGCACAACATCATGAAGTTGCAAAACAGCAGCATATAATGTAATTCAGAATAGCTGGGACACATTAAATAGGCTTTTGTCCCATCAATAACATGATTTCACTGATCCAATTTGAAGTTGAGTTTCTTTTTTAATAGCAAATGACATATTTTGGGCTTCACTCAGGCAATATTTGCACAGACAGATTCCCACTTGTAAAGACTGACATCTTTTCAATGAGTTTGTATTCCCGGCTGAACTAACGTAAATTGAGACCAGACGGGATTCGTTGGGAAGTTTTATTTGTCCACCCCGAATAGTCAGCATTCCAGCTGCTAAAGAAAATAGTGTTTGTTGAGCAAGAGAGGGGGGGCTGTAAGAGAGGTTGAGAAAGTTTGGACTTTAAATGTCTGACAAAAGAGCTGATGCTGAAAGCAATCCCATGTTGAAGGGTTTTCCAGTGCTGCCTGTGAGCTAAGGCTGAGGTAATACACATTTTACAGAATGAGTCTATACCCTGCTGGAAAAAGGGTATACTGTAGGCTGTCTTTTATGAAATCATAATTAGGAACTGAACGGTAAAAATTACTCTGGAGCGAGTGAACATATATAAATATAAAGTATAAATATGTTAACGTTAACAAGAACTGTTTTAGAGGTCCAAGACATGATGATGATGATGATGATGATGATGATGATGATGAGACACACACACACACACACACACACTTCTAGAATTGTGTGATATAAATCAATCCATGCTTATAAAATCGTATCAGTTGTTAGACAAGGATAAGACGCTAAGTAAAAGGCTACTGTAAAGTTTTAATGCTATACAACTTATCAGTGAGGTTCACGAACTGGTACGTAAATATATAATTCATATTTTCCTAATCTTTCATCGTGAGAAAATCACAGTGACAAGTCTGAAACAGATGACAAGCTGTAACACATACCTTTACAGGTGTGCTGGTCGGAGACATCAAAAGCAACGCAGCCAATGTACGTACTCTGTTTCCAATCCTAATATCCCACTTTGATGAAAATGGTCAACAGTTTTCCCGGCTCGTGAGCATCAGTGGGCATTCCTGCTTGCTTGGACTAAACAATGAGACTCGAGGGTTGGCTTCCTGTAGTGGAATGTCCTAATCAAGCTTGGATGCTCCAGTGTTCAGATTCCAACTTTCTTTCCGCTGAGTATGAGGTGTCATCCTTACTGGATACTGCTCGCGCGCGCTCAGTCCCATTTATGAGTAACAGTCACGCGTCACTCACTGAATAGACGTTACGCGCGTGCGAACGCTGGACGAAACGCTAGCGAAAACTTAAAAATTAGCATGCACTATCTTCATTTGGGGTTTTTTGTCTCCGTTATGTGCGCTCACACTGCATTCATACTGCTAATAAATTGTCTGTGGAGAACTGAGAAACTCTGAAGTGACTTTGGAGGCTACATAAGCCTTGAAAGTAACTGAGCTCGAGAGTGAGAGGGGTATTGACTTGCCCCCCGTGAACTTCCTGTCAGCGTTAACTCCTTTACTGCTGCTGTCCTCATTCATCATTTCGCTTCAGGGAATATAATCAGTCACACCAAAAGAGTACAATTACGACGGATGAGTGCAGAGATCAACAAAGCTCCGTTATGTTACGAGGGCGCCTCTGTGAACAGCAGTAGTTTGTCAAATTTGTAGAGCTATTAAAAACGCGTTAAATTAGCCGGAGCGGCAATGATATGTTTTTAAGTCACAGTGCCAACATCCCGAGGTCAAATAACCTGTTCAAACTGAATTTACGTTAAGTTTATGTTTTCATAGAGTCCAATAGCCTACTGTAGGGGTGACCGGGGCTAGTTGTCACAGCGTTTACTCCAATATTTATTTATTTATGTAGACACATACCTAAAGTCTCGGAAAACAATATATATATATGTTGTATACAATATATATATATATATATATATATATATATATATTTATATACAAGTTGTTTACTACAACTTGTGTAAAACACATATGACAATTGTAAAAACATATATAGGCCTATATATATATACAACAACTCAGGAATCAGCAAAAGTGCACAAGGTAACAGAAATATATCAAACCACTGTATCAACAAATATTCTAATGAATCGATTTACAACTTGTGTAAAACACATATGACAACTTGCTCCAGGAAAAATTTAACTCTTGTCCTGAGAAAACAGTTCAAGTTTTCAGCTTCTTTAGTTGGCCCTGTATGTCATGAATGTATGTCAGTGTGGTTTTTCATAAAATTACAAAGAGTGTTTAAGAGTAAACCTAACACATTAAATGATTTTGAACTATAAAAATGGTTTTGGTTTCTCAGACCCCAAATAGAGCATGAAGATGAACTGGGCTTTTATAGCAAATTATCACTAAACTAACATCGTGCAAACTGAAATGACTCTATCACGTCATGCATTCAGATATGTGACATGTACAGTATAGCGTGAAGAATACTCAGACATGTCAGTGCAAGTAATGTCTTAAATCACCATCGTAACGGTTTGTCATGCACCTCTGAGATCACCTCACCCTTTAATCAAGCAAATATTTTGGAAGAAACTGTATGAGAAAATGTGTTGAGAACAAAATTTGGCTTCTAAAGTCTACTTAAAAGTATTTATCAAAAAAAAATGTTTTTAAACAATTAACTTGATGGAATGCTCATAAAGTTCATAAAGTTATCAGCTGTAAAACGAATGATTAGAAAATGAAAAAGTCCATGCATCTCATTAAGAATTCAGTTTCATTATAAGTTTAATTTGTTGAGATAACCACAAAGACACATACTGACTCACTGAATTCATAAGGTAGAATGAAAGGAGTGGATCCAAGAGATTCCAAGATCACATTTTACTTTTGGACAAACAAACAGGCTGTTGGATCTGAAGGTCTTCGAGGTACATGACCTTCCACATAGGTAATTAGTTTATTTTGCACAGATAAGGAGAACTGCATTGCTTCAACATGGCTTTTGCCTAAATGTTTGGAATTCTTGTCCTCAGTTGTAGTTTTGTCTTCGTGTAAACAGGTTGAGCAGTAACAGAAGAATGTCATTGTTGAGATGTAGAGAAATCACTGCCAGTCACATAGACAGACATGTATATATATATATATATATATATATATATGAACTGTGATTTCTTGTTGCATCATTGCACCAATACAATTTACAATAATATAAAAGAAGTGCCCAAGCAAAGGAAACACCATCCACCATAATGAAAATAAAAAAATTTAGGAAAATGAACGTCAATTTATGAAGTCAGCTTATGTGATGTTCTGTGAAATTTTTCAGTTGAATTGACTATTTAACATGACTTTGGCAAATCGGTGAATGCAAACAGAGAAAGATAACTCCAGACGTGAAGGAAATGAGGGAAAAGTCTATTAAGAATAGCCCCACCTCAAAAACTTTTTTCTTTTTTTTTTTGCTTAACAAAATGATCCTCAAACCAATCAATTAATCATAACTTGGGGTTTATGTGTAAAAAAAGAATAGTATGTGAATAGTATGTGAATCCCTGTTGGATTTTACACTGTATATAAACTGTGTCTTCCAGTGGAAAAGTTTTTTTAGATTATTAAAATATACATACAGGTTAAGAAACAACATGAGGGTGAGTAAAAGATGACAGAATTTTCATTATTTCTTAAAGGTTTGTGGTTTCATTAAGGTCCGATGACAAATGTCGCCTCAGGCCACCAACGAACTCTATTCTAAAACAGGAAACTGAAAAGCAAAGGTGTTTTTGAGAGAAACATGAAAATCCTTTGGCAAATAACCAGCAGACGTACAAAAGGAATTCTGCCTTTCAGCAGAAGTCGGTGGCTGAACGCCAAACAGTAGTCTGAAGATGGCCTAAACAGTGATGCTCTGCTAGGGGCTGTTAGATATATTTCACAGGCCTCCAACATGGAGATATTAAATGGCAGGAAGCTTACCAAAGATTCTCCCATCTGTGTCCTCTGCATTCTTGGATGGAAAAAAGCACAGACTTAAATTCAAGAAACAGTCACCATCGACAGAAGAAAACATCATGTTGGATGGTGAAAGCGCAGGGAGTTGCTATCTAATGATCCAGTGTGTTAGTGTGCAAGATCCAGGCGTAAAGGGGCGAAAAAGCTCACCACAGCTGAAACCATTTTACTAGAGAAAGCCCATAGATTAGGCTGCACTCCCATCCAAAGCCACACACATCTCAATGACCTAGATATAAAAAACAGATATTGGGCCTAGTTCCTCTACCCGCAGTGCCACTGGCATGAAGAGGAGCTGGAGTGGGGGAGCGTGAGGAGAAAACACAGGCTCATATTTCTCTAATTTCAGCAGCCTGGTCACTGGCTCTGACCTGGAGCTGTTGATCAGCCTGAGATGCCATTAAACCACAATGACTGGCAACAGTCGGTTAGCGCCTGCCTTCAGGAGGTTACCACCACACCACACCACACCTCAGCATGAGAATTTAATGATCAAATTTTGACTAATCACTGTCTTGCACGTGTACATGGGAAACAGCTTGAAAGTCAAAGAAGGCAAAGTTGGCAGGAATCACAGTCACCTTTAAGCATGAGTCAATTGGAGACCAGTGGGGTCGCCACAAATAAAGCCGCAGGCTTGCACAAATGATCCATGATTCATATATACACAGTGGGAGGGTGAATGGGAGTGCACATGCTTTCGGAGCAGCAGAGAGGCCTGTGGGTGAAGGCCAATTACAGGCCTCTCTTGGTTGAAACAGGAGGTTTTTTAGCATTAGAAAATGTATGTAATTTGCTGCACTCCTGTTTGTCATTTGTAGAACAGCGGAGCGACAACAGCTGTATCACAAAATGTTAATCAGGGGCATTATGGAAGGTATGTGGTACAGACCTGAAGACATCTTCATGAATCACTTTTTGATCATATGGAAGTCATTTGCCTCAGAGTGAAAAAAATTAACTTTTTTGTGAAATATAAAAGTCACAATTGTGAGAGATAAAGTTGCTAATATGGGATATAAAGTCTCAACTGGAAAAAAATAAATAGGCAGTTAGACCAACTGAATTAAATTGAGTTGGAATAGGCAGCAATAAAGTCATAGCTGTGAGATAAAAAGTAACAATTATGAGATATTAAGTTGCAAATAATGAAATATAAAGTAACAATTGTGATAAATAAAGTAAGAATTGACTAAATATTACATAAAGTTGTAATTGGGAGATATAAAGCTATTAAATAAAGTCACAATTGAGATATAGTCAGAACTGTGAAATATAGTCACAACTGTAAAAACTGTGAGATACTGTATAACGTCACAATAGTGAAAAGTTGCTATTGTAAGATTTAGTTGCAATTATGAAATATAAAGGTGTTGTGAGCTAAAAATCCACAATGTGCAATTGTAAGAAATAAAATTGCAATTATGAAATGTAAACTCACAATTGTGATATATAAAGTTTCTCATATGCAATGTGATCATTGCTGTTAACTCTTGATTAATTTCAACTTCTTAAATATCACATCACTTAGCCAAAGTTTATTTTTCTGAGACATTGACTCAACTTTCAAATATTTAAAATCAACTTTAATCTCATTATATTATTTCCATAAAGGACTGAAAATCAACTTAGTATGCGAGTTAAAGAAAAGCAGACCAGGATTATAGCTTTAAGACTACTGTAACCTGTCAAATTTGATGTGATAGTTCAAATCAAAGACAATTGACTGCTAAATGACTTTGTCTTCATTGAAGTACTTGAGCAAACTGATGGTCACTTGATTGTCTAAGCGGAGAAAGTGTGGAAATAAAAACCGAAGACTTATTTTTGTACCTGTATGATTGTCCAAATACCTCCAAAAGAAAGCCAATGTGAAGCATTAAACAGCACTCCTCCTCATTCATTACACTTGTATAACTATCACCTTCAAAACAAGATATAATTTGCTTTGTGGTGTCCGCCAAGAGAAGACACGTAATTTTATTGTTTCTGAGGGGACAGGTCAACAGAAATGGCGTGACGGTCAGCTGAACCGCAAACCATTGAACCCAAGACTATTGCTTTCAGTTACAAAATCACCCACAGGAAATGGCTGGAGCCCTTTGTGAAAGTAAACAGAGGGCCTGCATCCTGTCTCTGTCCATCTCTGAACTGGACGTGTCAGCTCAGCGTGAGAGCAATGTACTGTCTGTGGCTCCGGTTTTGATCACTATATACCACAAGTCTCTGTGAAATGCAGGCGATGGCTCCACACCTGTTACTGAGGCAAACGGGAGTGGCGAGGCTTGCGATCTGTTCCCGCAGCTGGTAGCAGTAACATTGTTTGAGTCCTTTCATTTTACTTCCTTGTAAATAAATGCCTCGAATGTTTAAACAGTTAAAGGCAAAACACATCATTTTTACTATGTCTGAACATTATTAAAATCATATAAATATTCTGTGCTCAGTAAAATTGAAAGGGATAATTCACTCAAAAATGAAAATTCTGTCATCATTTTCTCATCCTCAAGTTGTTCCAAACCTCTATGAATTTCTTTCTTCTGCTGAACAAAGATGAAGATATTTTCAAAAATGTTGGTAACTGAACAGTTGATGGGCCCCATTGACTTCCATAGTATTTTTTTTCAATAGTTACCCATTCAATTTAGATCAATAGTTACCCATATTCGTAAAAATATCTTCTTTTGTGTTCAGCAGAAGAAAGAAATTGGCAGCTTAATTTTGACTTGTTCAACTCTTTTTCTTTAAGTGAAGCACTGAAGCCCAAAGTATACTTTGTTTTTTATGCATACACAAATTTCGTCATTAGCATAATGCACATGTACTGCCCAATTTTTCTAACCGCACATTTTCTGTATGCTCAGCTCACATATTGCACCTTTTTTTTTTTTTTTTAGTTTTTTTAATTAGTTTGACCAAAAGGAAACAAAACTGACCTGCCCCATTGTTTCAGTTGAAAAAGCAAGGAGATGGAACAAAAACAAACTAGACCGCAATAACAACAGAAACCCACACTGACAAGTGGTTGTGTGAGGTCGTTAAAGTCAGCATGAAAAAGAAGTTGAGACAGCCTTTTTTTTTTCCTATTGCAACACATATATATATATATATATATATATATATATATATATATATATATATATATATATATATATATATATATATATATCCAAGTGAAACGGCTTCTCAAACAAGAAAAAATGTTGATTTTTGACCATCGATTGAATGGTTGGATCATTGTGGTTTGCTATTGCTGTGATCTCATCAAGACAGATTTTCCCATTTTGTTCATGTTGACTTTAAGAGATACATGCAACTCTAGTTTAGAGGAGTACGAAGACATACTGTTGCTTGTAACTTCTGGAGAGAAACAGCACAGCCACTGGAGGAAGGATGAAAGATTCTAGTGTGCATCAGACATCCCAACCTGCATCCCACTCAATCTTTCAAGAAATGTGAAGCTAATTTTTTAATAATTTTATACAATACATCAATTATTCTGAGCTGTAAAGCTGTTTTAATCATCATTTTTACAGTCATTTTATGGTTTTATGCAGTCATGGCAACAAAGTTTAATGTGGATATTATACATATAGTGGATATTATTTTACACAGAAAAGGTTAATAAGCTATGTTTTCACACACAAAAAATTGTTTACTTATCTTTGTTTACATATCATTTCCTTCTTTTGGCTATAATATTGAAACAGTGAGTATTTTAATGTTTACAGATTGGCCCCATTTACTTCCATTGTAAGTGCCTCAGTGTAAACCAGACTTTCGCTTTTTTTAAAAGAACAGGATGGACAAGGGGAAATTTATTTTGTGGCAGCCATACTGTCGATTGAGTTTAATTTGTACTGAACATTGCTTTAAAACACTAAAAATCTAGTGCTACTTTTAAAAGGACACAACAGGCATCTTTGGTGGGCTATAATGTTTCACATCTCTCATTTGTCCACCCATAATCCCGAAAGCCTTCTTTTGTTAGGGCAGCTGTGGGGAAGTTAGTGACCACCCAGGGCTCCACAAGACCTGCGCCAATTATCTTCTATGCTGTTCAATCCAGATATCCCCCCTCAAAAAGTTCATCCATAAGGAGACATTTATTCAGCCCATTTGTTACCAAACTTGACTCAAGTAGCTATTTTTGGTGTCTGATAGGCTGCCCACCAAAAATCCCGATCCTTCATAAATTAGGTGACTCCATATCCAAAATATTTGGAGAGACTGAATTCTCAGTGAATGATGTCATATCCTCTCTCAAGTAATGAAACAGTACATGAAGACTATGTGGGAGAATATCTGGCTGTTTGAGGTCTGTGTTTGGCTGGAAACCGCTTTGTTTATTAGGTCATACTACCATAATACCGGAATGCAATGTAAAACAGAGTTTCTTACACACATCATCTTTTGGCACTTCTTTTGGCACAAGATCTTGAATGCAAACACTTCAAACTAAATCAGATGCCACATATCACAAATTCACTCTCAGTTTCTCTCTCCCAACCTCACATTTCGAGCAGTTGAAATTGAAAGTTTATTTTGTTTCTTTCATGTTTGTTTCAGGCCATGTTAACCACCACCATCTTGGAAACAAGCGCTTCTCATTGAAATCTTACCAAGTATTAAAAAAAATAACGAGATGGATTGTAAAGCAAGGCCATAACTGTTAGGAAATCCCAGGCTTGGAGACAGAGATAATGTGAAACAACAACACAGGTTTATTTGCATCAGTGCAACATATAAACAAAAATTTCTTTGGGACACAAGGTATAGGGAACCAAGCTGGAAGAGACTCCAGACAGAGTCACCGGACTTGAAATCCCAGCTGGATGTTTGGGGAAAGATTGTTTCTTCCTCCTTAGCCTCCTTCCTAATACTGGGATTAATGTTATGCCCGGACAGGTGGACGTAGCAGGCTCTTGGCTGGGCTCCAGGGCTAGAGCAGACTATGTGGAGGGCTCATGGACTGGAGCAGACTCTGGAGCGGACTCTGTGGAGTTCTCAAGAACTGGAGAGAATTCTGGAGCGGACTCTGCAGAGAGCTCATGGTTTGGAGTGGACTCTGTAGAGGGCTCATGGGCTGTAGCAAACTCTGGAGCGGACTCTGGAGGGCTCATGGGCTGGAGTGAACTCTAGAGCAGACTCTGGAGGGCTCATGGGCTCGAGTGAACTCTAGAGCAGACTCTGGAGGGCTCATGGGCTGGAGCAAACTCTGGAGCACACTCTGGAGAGCTCATGGGCTGGAGCGAACTCTGGAACAGACTCTGGAGGGCTCATGGGCTGGAGTGAACTCTAGAGCAGACTCTGGAGAGCTCATGGGCTGGAGTGAACTCTAGAGCAGACTCTGGAGGGCTCATGGGCTGCAGTGAACACTGGAGCGGACTCTGGAGGGCTCATGGGCTGGAGTGAACTCTGGAGCAGACTCTGGAGGGCTCATGGGCTGGAGCGAACTCTGGAGCAGACTCTGGAGGGCTCATGGGCTGGAGTGAACTCTAGAGCAGACTCTGGAGGGCTCATGGGCTGGAGCGAACTCTGGAGCGGACTCTGGAGGGCTCATGGGCTGGAGTGAACACTGGAGCGGACTCTGGAGGGCTCATGGGCTGGAGTGAACTCTAGAGCAGACTCTGGAGGGCTCATGGGCTGGAGCGAACTCTGGAGCAGACTCTGGAGGGCTCATGGGCTGGAGTGAACTCTAGAGCGGACTCTGGAGGGCTCATGGGCTGGAGCGAAGTCTAGAGCAGACTCTGGAGGGCTCATGGGCTGGAGCGAACTCTGGAGCAGACTCTGGAGAGCTCATGGGCTGGAGTGAACTCTAGAGCAGACTCTGGAGGGCTCATGGGCTGCAGTGAACACTGGAGCGTACTCTAGAGCACTCATGGGCTGGAGTGAACACTGGAGCGGACTCTGGTGTGCTCATGGGCTGGAGTGAACACTGGAGCGGACTCTAGAGCGTTAATGGGCTGGAGTGAACACTGGAGCGGACTCTGGAGGGCTCATGGGCTGGAGTGAACTCTAGAGCAGACTCTGGAGGGCTCATGGGCTGGAGCGAACTCTGGAGCAGACTCTAGAGGGCTCATGGGCTGAAGTGAACTCTAGAGCAGACTCTGGAGGGCTCATGGGCTGCAGTGAACACTGGAGTGGACTCTGGAGGGCTCATGGGCTGGAGTGAACTCTGGAGCAGACTCTGGAGGGCTCATGGGCTGCAGTGAACACTGGAGCGGACTCTGGAGGGCTCATGGGCTGGAGTGAACTCTGGAGCAGACTCTGGAGGGCTCATGGGCTGGAGCGAACTCTGGAGCAGACTCTGGAGGGCTCATGGGCTGGAGTGAACTCTAGAGCAGACTCTGGAGGGCTCATGGGCTGGAGCGAACTCTGGAGCGGACTCTGGAGGGCTCATGGGCTGGAGTGAACACTGGAGCGGACTCTGGAGGGCTCATGGGCTGGAGTGAACTCTAGAGCAGACTCTGGAGGGCTCATGGGCTGGAGCGAACTCTGGAGCAGAGTCTGGAGGGCTCATGGGCTGGAGTGAACTCTAGAGCGGACTCTGGAGGGCTCATGGGCTGGAGCGAAGTCTAGAGCAGACTCTGGAGGGCTCATGGGCTGGAGCGAACTCTGGAGCAGACTCTGGAGAGCTCATGGGCTGGAGTGAACTCTAGAGCAGACTCTGGAGGGCTCATGGGCTGCAGTGAACACTGGAGCGTACTCTAGAGCACTCATGGGCTGGAGTGAACACTGGAGCGGACTCTGGTGTGCTCATGGGCTGGAGTGAACACTGGAGCGGACTCTAGAGCGTTAATGGGCTGGAGTGAACACTGGAGCGGACTCTGGAGGGCTCATGGGCTGGAGTGAACTCTAGAGCAGACTCTGGAGGGCTCATGGGCTGGAGCGAACTCTGGAGCAGACTCTAGAGGGCTCATGGGCTGAAGTGAACTCTAGAGCAGACTCTGGAGGGCTCATGGGCTGCAGTGAACACTGGAGTGGACTCTGGAGTGCTCATGGGCTGGACCGAACTCTAGAGAGACTCTGGAGAGGGCTCATGGGCTGGAGCGGATTGTGTGGAGAGCTCATGGGCTGGAGCGAACTCTAGAGCGGACTCTGAGGAGGACTCATGGACTGGAGAGAGCCCAACAAAAGGATATTTTGTTTCAAGGTGTAGTTGTCAGTGAATACAGAGGTTCATCCAAGCCCGTATGAAAGATTTCCATTAACAACTCATCTTCCAACATGGTGCAAGACAGCTCCAAGAATTTGCATTCTCCACAATAGGGTAGCCGTCTTGAGTGAGGGAGCATAACAGGTCGATAGGACAGAGTGGAATGCCCATACTGCAAACGGTGGGCATGGTCTTCTGTTAGGAAATACCAGGCTTTGAGACAGTGATGATGTGAAATAACAACACAGGTTTATTTGCAGCAGTGCAGATAATGGTTAAGTATTTAAGTAAATAATATTTACTTACTATAATAAGTAATATTTAATAAGCATAAGTGTTGTTACTGTTTAATAAAACTAAAACTATTCAAATGTTCGAATTGAAATAAAATAAATTAACATATTACATGAAATATGTAAAATAAATATATGTTGCCTTTGCAACTGAATGAAATAAACAAGTTGAAGCACTAAAATAACAAAAATTTAAAAAATTCAAGCTAAATAGAAACTTCATAAAAATCACAAAATATTACTAAAACCAACTAAAAATAGAAAAAAATAATAAAAGGTAATTTAAAATATGAATAAATACTGTTGGCTAAATGATAACTTACCACAATGCCACAAACACTGAACTAAACGGATATTTTCTGAATACTGATTGAGGGGCGGTTGTTACCGATCGCCTCAGTCACCAAACATGGGAACGATTGCTGACTGGATTTAACTCCAAAGACATTCCAATTGAGTATATCAACAGCTGTGCACTTTTCCTCAACAACAGAGTGAAAAGTTCAGATGATAAATGCATTCAAGAAACATTGACCTTCTGTGTGTCACTAATTCACACCAAAGCACTTCATCACGCTCCTTTGTGATGTTACAGACCCAGGCAGTGTCTCCGAGGGCTTGAATCCAAAAATCTGTGGACACAGCCTGACTAATAAAACAGAACAACCCACCCAGCACAAAGGTGAGCACGCACAGGACTGCGGGAAAATAAATCCCACCACAACTTGCAATTAGTGCCATTAAATAACAAAACATTAATTCACTCCCTTCAGTGCGTGAAGCTGTCAAGATAATTCACACATAAAGAGGTTTGTATGGCTTATCAGACTAAAGCATATTCTTATGCAACAAATCAATGTTCTAGACACAAAGCATGTCTCCGCTGTTTCTCCAAGTCAACTTATAACACATCTTTGTAAATTAAAATGCTATTTACATTTTTGAATCAGCACCAAACATTCCTTCCTCTTGATTTTATCATGCAAAAACACAATGGTGCTTATGTAGAGAGGAAAAGAGAAAGAAAGTGAGGTTTCAGACTCAAACTGATGACCTTAAACAACTTTCCTCATGTCTGACATGAAACCGAGGCCTCTCCCTTCTGCATAAGATCACTCATTTCTGTATGGCACAAGCCTGTAATTCTTACTGAAGCATAAATACGATTCATTGCTTATAAAGTCTGCCACACACATACTTGGCTGCTTTAAAGACTGCCACACACATTTTACCTAGCTGGTATTCTGGACTGAGATTGTAACAATAGATACAACCGAGGAAAAACATTACAGCTGCGGTCTGGAAGCATTTAGCCAGCAGTTAGTTTTATGTTGGCAATGTGTCATCCAAGACAATGCAGAGGCTCCCATCAGATCTGTGTGCGGTTGTGTTTACTTGGGCAACATAATATACATTCAGCAATCAGCTGTACTGCCAGAAGATTACAGAAATTATGTTTTGAATGCCATATTTTTAACTGCCACAACATCATCGTTTTCCAAAAGGAGAGTCTTCAGGCATCAGATGATGCCAGTGTTTTCCAAATAAATCTGGTTTCTTGCATGCTTTAGGTGTGCTTTACACCAGATTGTCTCAGTTAATGAAGAGCATAAATGGGTAAGAGCATAATTTGATTGGAAGATTTGGAAGATTTGAAGGCTTGCCAGCATTTTGCTGAAGTAACAATGTTCATGGCAAGTGGGTGGATGGATTGGGAAACTCAAATGACTTTAGACCTGCCTCTAATTTCTCTTATCAGACTTGGCTTGTGAAAGACAGACCTTCCTCCTAACTATGAACCTCAGCACTGAAATATCACGGAATCTGCATCTCTTTCAGATCACAGACGGGTCAATGACATAGAAGAGAGTCTGCAATAAACATAAGGAAAAATCTTCAATCCAGTTTAGAATAGTTTAAAACTCTTCAGAACACATTTTGTACCATTTTTAAGAGAAATTTAAAGACTAAAATGTGGTGTAACTATTAAAACTATTTAACCAGTAAAGGTTACAGAGATGCTTACACCTTGATTGTTCAAAACCATGTCAAAACTATTTTTTAAATATTTTCAAAGTGTTTTTTATTTTTTACCAATGAATGTGTCGCGTGTTCCAAGGAAGCACAGAGACAATGGCATAACATTAGCAAAGTCGGTTTACTGACGAAAGGAATACATAGACACGTCTTGATACAACGAATGATAACTGACCAGGAGTGAGGGAAACGCAGGGAATAAATACAGGGACTGATGACAGGGACACAGGTGAATGACGAATAATCATGAACAGCTGACAGGAATTAACTATTGAAGACCGAGGAGAAACTAGGACACACGGGGAACACATGACACGGCAAACAAGCAGACAGAAAACATACATAATCCTGTGTCACACTACATGATGTTTTCTTTCCTGAACAAACCTAGTCATAATTATCTAATATTTTAAGATATTTTGAGAGATATTTTCCTGCATGTGTTGGTTGTACCACATGACGATTTGTCAGGTTTTTTTTTTTTTTTTTAAAATATATACAGTTTATTTTTTAAATAATAAAATTCATTTAAAAAATAATAGCTATAATTATGCCTTCATAATATGCTTTTCTTTTTAATAATTTAATTCTTATAAGTAATAAAAAAAATTCAGGACAGAATTTTAATTCGGAAATTAAAAACCCCTTCCCACAGTTTCACATACAAGGCTTAAACCATTTTAACTGAAATCAGCTTGCACTGACATATCTTAAAATATGTCAGTGCCACTGTTTTGTCTCAAGATGCACACCAGTAATGTGTTTTTCAAAGGCACGTTTATAAAAGCCTTTGAATTGTCCTTACTGAATTAAGGCCAACTCCTGGCTTAAAGGATTAGCTCACCCAAAAATGAATTACTCTCATGTCGTTCAAAACCCGTAAGACCTTAGTTCATCTTCGAAACACATATTAAGATTTTTTTGATCAAATCTGAGAGTTTTTTTTTAATCTCTAATAGAAAGCAACATGATTGCCACATTCAAGGTCCAGAAAGGTACTAAAGACATAGTTAAAATAGTCCACATGACTCCAGTGGTTCAAACTTAATGTTATGAAGCGACAAGAATACTTTCTGTGTGCAAAAACGAAACAAAAATAACTACTTTATTCAACAATTTCGTCTCTCCCCTCTCTTCCTGTGCGGTTTACGCTGTATAGACAGTGCAAGCTTCTGTGTTTACGTCAGAATGCCGACCCTGTTTTGGCCGACGCTGTTCACATGAGCAGCACGACGCTTGTGTGTGATACTGACACAGGGGCTGGCCAATAATGAGTCGGCGAATACAAAAAGTATTTTCGTAGCTTCATAACATTAAGATTAAACCACTATAGTCACGTTGACTATTTTAAAGGGGTGGTTGATCATGATTTCACTTTTTTTTAACTGTAATTAGTGTGTAATGTTGCTGTTTGCGTATAAACAACATCTGCATAAACGACGCTCAAAGTTCAATGCACATGGAGATATTTTCTTTTAAAGAAAATGCTTTTTAAGGACTATAACAAATGGCAGGTAGAGACTACAACTCCGCCCTCTTCTTGAGAGCAGTTACTCATTTGCATTTAAAGGGACACACAGAAAAACTGAGTGTTTTTGCTCACTCTAAAAAAAGTGACAAATTTAACATGCTATAAAAAATGATCTGTGGGGTATGTTGAGCTAATACTACATACTCTGGGGACATCAGAGACTTATTTTATATCTTGTAAAAGTGGCATTACAGTATATGACCCCTTTAAAGATGTCTTTGCAACCCTTCTGGACCTTGAATGTGGTAATGATGTTGCTTTCTATGGGGGATAACAAAAACTCTCGGATTTCATCAAAAATATCTTCATTTGTGCTCTAACGGATGAGGAACGATGTGAGGGTGAGTAATTAATTTCATTTTTCGGGTGAACTAAACCTTTAATCTAAGCCCTGTCCCATATGTGTGAATTGCATTTCGAATGCATTTTTGAATTAATGATCAGAACTGGACAAAAAATAAAATGAACGTCTTGTCATTTACCCAGATGCAGGCTTTTGCCTTCCAAAGAAAGATAAAGACTACGAATGATAGAGAACGTACAGAGGAAAATGAGGTGGGTGCGGTCTAGCCACCCAACCGTCTCCTAAATTATCTGCCTCGACTATTTTCCATTTCAGAGGCATTTTATAATCTCCAGATTTCTTTTAATAAGCATGGATGCTGTGAGTCCTCCTTATTGCCTTTTTCAGTGCAAGCCTTTCCTCGAAACTGCCACCAGACTTCCCATTTATAGGCACGGAGACTAGTGATTTTAGGAAGGAACGAGAGAAAGAATGGACATCGGGATGGAGTGAGGAGGGAGGTCGGACTGTGTCGTGGGAACCATGAGCCGAGTCTGGATTGCTAAACTTTACTCTCAAGAGAATTCACAACTGCTTTCAATTTGAGATGGGGGTCACTCAAATTACAGTCCCCCTTCCGCCAAGACCCAATCCACGGCCCCCTACCCCCCCCAGTGCTGTGCTCAGGCCCGGCCCTCTCCACGCTCTAGAGAGCCAAAGCCATGACATCATCACCAGTGGCTTTCTATACTGCTGCCTCTCACCCCAGTGCACTCTTTCTTCATCTCCATGTCATTTATCATAACCTTGTCTTTTCACTCTGTCTATCATGTCATTGTCTCTCTATCTCATCTCTGTTTTGAGTCAGATGTGGTTTGAGTTGGTCTTCTGGTGTTTTTCTTTGTAGTCTGTTGTCAGGCCCTAAAGATGTGGTGACAGGCCTGAGAGGTGCAGAGGGCTGCAGTGGTGGATGAACTGACGCAGGGGTGAAAGGGCTTGTGGGTTTCATAAATGTAAACAACACCTCTGAGCAACAAACTAAGCATAGATGAGAAAACTCTAAAGTGTTTTTACAGCTCCAAAAAAATCTATTAATGATAAAAGTATAAAGAAGAACCCATGGGTATTCTTAAAAATTAAAATATATTTCGTAAAAAGTGGCCAAAAAAATAAATGTATGTTTTTATAAGATATTTTATAGTTATATACATATAGCGTAAAAGTATTTTAATCAAACTGAAGCTACACTTCAGAATTGTTGTGGCACAGAAAACAAACAAACAAAAAAAAAAAAACTGTTATTTTCAATTCACTACAGTAGGCCTACAATCTATCTATATCATGAGCGATTGGGTTGGATTTGGCTGAAAATATCCAACTCGATCTCATGGCAACTCTTAACTATTTTATGTTTTGCTGCATTGCTTGCTAATTTACAGGAATTTGTAAGATCTGCTTACAGTTTGGTTAGGGGTGGACCTTTATGCTTACTTGGCTTAAATTATTCTTTTAATTCATTTGTTGTATATATTTCAAACATTGTAGGAATTCACATGGAATTGCTACCTTGTAAAATAGTTACGTTTTCCTGTGAGAAATTTCAGGTGTATGTCATGTCTGTAAACAGAGAGAAGAAGGTCCGACTACTATGGTGGTAGATACGACATCTATTTCGGATATATCCCTTGCTGTGTCTTCTTTCTGCCAGTGGGCCGTGAATAATAGATCACTTTAGATGGTGATCACATGCGACCACCTCAAACAATCAGATTTATTCATGCGGATAAGAAGTGCCTAAGCACAAATGATGTAAAATAAACCTATAAAACTAAATAAATAAACTCTGCAGGTTGCATGCAATTTTATGTTTCAACCACCGATAGTGATAGAGAGGTCAAAGTTCCATTGTGCACCTAAAGGGTTAAATCACCCAAAAATGAAAATCCTTCATAAATTACTTGAGAAATCCACATCCGTAAAACCTTCGTTCATCTTTGGAACACAGATTAAGATATTTTTGATAAAATCCGTGAGAATTTACGACTCCTCCACAAACAGCAATATAATCACCACTTTCAAGGTCCAGAAAGGTACTAAAAACATCATTAAAACAGTCGACGTGACTGCAGTGGTTCAACCATAATGTTATGAAGCGATGAGAATACTTTTTGTGCGCAAAAACAAAACAAAAATAACGACTTCAATATTCAATAATCTCTTCTCTACCCTGTCACTATCCTCACGCAGGTGACGCAGTAAGCACAGTGAAGGCTTCCGTGTTTACATCCGAATGCCGGCTTAGTATTGGCCAAAGGGAGCAGCATGATGCATGTGTGTGATGCTGAGACAGGAGCCGGCCAATAATGAGTCGGCATTCTGACGTAGATCCTGGAAGTGCTGAACATAAACAACGTATGAGAATGTCACAGAAGAGAAGGTATTGTTGAACAACGTTGTTATTTCCGTTTTGTTTTTTGCGCAAAAAAAAGTATTCTCATTGCTTCATAAAATTAAGGTAGAACCACTGCAGTCACGCTGATGCTTTTCATTTGTGTTCCGAAGATAAACGAAGGTCTTACGCGTGTGGAACGACATGAGTAATTAATGACAGAATTTTCATTTTTGGGTGAACTTACCCTTTAAGAAAAGAAATAACATGCAATGCGGGAGACCGGAAATGCAAGCTAATGGGAATTTCACTGCATTGCAAGTTCAAATTTTGTGCGCTTTGACCTGCAAATTTGTATACCTTGTGACCAATAGAAGAACTACAGGAAATCCCAGAGCGTGACTTCATGTCACGATCATGTCTAAAGACATTTTCAAGTACGGTTTTGATTCATGTCTATTAGCTAGTTGACAAAATGAAGATATTGTAAGCATTTAAAAATCAGCTTTTATCTTCCAGAAAATTGGAGCAAAAATATTAGTGACTCATCCTGAACTTGAGGGTGTGTCCAATTTTTTGTCCAATCAGATGCTCTCTAGAATGAGAATGTACCTCCTTCTACTTTCTTCTTACTAGCAATAGCACATAAAAAAAAAAAGTTAAATAGCAGTGAATATATTTTTAACATTTTGCAGACAAAAGTAATGTGACTTTGCAATCTGTTTGGAAATGTCTGTCTTCAAAACTCTCAATAACTTGAGTCAAGAAGATTGTGCGTTTGGGTCCATTAGGAAGCTCGGCGCTCTCACATTCAAGGAATGCCGAGCATCTCTCCAGTTAGTCGGGCAGCTGGCGTGATGGGCGAGGAGGGAGTGGAAGAGAAAGGGGGGGGTGTCACACTAAATAAGCACAATTACACTTGCACGGGATGGAAACCAGATGACCACGGGCACTGACAACATGCAGGGGTTACACAGGCCAAGGCTCAGATACACACTTAAACACAAAAGGCCCTTACAACATCCTGGAGCCCTGCAGTAGACGAATGGGAAGGCTTGCGGGTTCTCTGTAAACACAGTGCGTTTCCCACACTGCACTTTCGTGATCTAAGTGTGAGCCATGACCCCCTCATTCCTCCCATTTTCTTCCCAGGTTTTCCAAAACACCTCCGTCAAGACTTTTTCACTTATTTTTTTCATTTATGATTTGAATTGTTCCCAGTCTAGTTAGTTTGTTCCTAGTAAACTTGTAGTGCTCGACACAAAGACTTTGTAGTAAGTTTGCCATGTTAGCCAGACTTTTTGTCATGTTCTCCTGCCTGCCTTTTTTGCCTGTTCTGTGAGAGCGGAGGGGGTGATTTTACATGACTGGGAAATGAGCTAATCGCTCTGTCTTTATGACCTAATTTCAGAGCTCTCAGCTTGCTGAGACAAAGACAGAAACTACATTCCAAATGCTGCTCAGTGTGTGAGAATACAGTAAAAGATGACAAATGAGGTTCACTGTACTCGTACTCCATACATTATAACTCTGTTTTTGCCATTTTGTGACATGAATGTGAATGGTAATAGTTTAAAGATGGACTTTAAAAACATATTTGTTTGAGACACTAAAGGGTTTTTTTTTTTGTCCCATTAGTGCTCATGTCTGCCTCTACCTACAATTTTCATTCAGAGTAAAGGATTAATTTAATAACCTAAAATACACTTTCATGATGGAGTGAGATACATGTGATATTAATTAAAACAAGACCAAAATAATACAGGACTTACTTTGCACTTCTTTGCATTCCTACAGGCTTGCCAACATTAAATACACCATCGCCCCCTAGTGGTTACTTAAATTTGAATGGCCACTAGGGGGCTAGGTGTTTATTGTTTGTGTGTGTGTTTTGTCTTTTGCCACAGCAATGTTTTTCAGGGTAAGTTTAATCATTTCTGATTCTGGTACAGATTTTAAAGTCTTAATTTTTTTGAACATTTACAGCTATTGAACAGGGAGAAAAAAGATACAGCTCAAACATAGCAGAGAATGTTGCATAAGACGAGCTTGCTGTTTATTTACCCTGATTTAAGAAGAATACCTTTTATTGATTTAAAAAAAAAAATGATTTTTTTTTTTAATTTTTTAATTCAGGAAATAGATAAATTTCAGGGCCAGCTCCGTTTTATGAAAAATATCTCTGTCATGACCTTCCAGGTATAATCTATCATCATTATCTAGTTAACTCGTGCCATAAAAGTTTAATTGTGTTTGTGCGTTTACCCAAAACATATTAAAAAAAATGACAATGGAGTTTAGCTTAGAGGGTGGGACAAGAAACTTGGAAGAAAAGGAATCAAACTCAGTAAATTTACCTTTATTGTTGAAGATTTGAAAATAACAATGCTTTTAAGGTGAGAGAAGTAGTTTTTCAAAAATACTGTTTGGAAGCCGACACCAACAACCAATCAGCATTAGGGGGCGTATGATAGTCGAGGAGACAGAACGAGCAAGAGAGAGATTTAAAAAAATAATAATAATAAAGATGAGAGACAATTCAAAAGAATTTCACTTGAATGGAGGTTTATGACTGAGTAAGCGCTAAGGGTTGCTCAGCTTATATTAGAAAAGGTTTCCAGCGCTGGAGAGAGCTACGCAGGAAGGCCCGAGAACAGATGCAGAGGCTGCTTTGATTCAGCTTTACATGTTCGCCAGCAGCGAGCGGGCCGGGGTTCAAGACCGATTCAGAGGAGGATGAGTTTTAGAGGTGGCGCAATGAAGAGAGGGGTGGGTTTGTTTGGGTTGATTTCAAAGATCAACAATTTCCAACAAGATTTTTGAAAAACTACTTATCCCACCTTTAAGAATTAAAAAGTATAGGCTGGTATGAATTAAACGGTTACAGGTAACCGTTAAAAAGCATTCAGGTGGTAAGCAAGCGTCATCAATAGAATTCCACAGAATCATTTTCACTAATGAAATCAAGAGACAAATGTGCCATGAATGTTATAGCCCAAAAATAATAATAATAATAATAAAAAAAATCTATTATTTTTTTTACGTATACATACATAAACATGCAAGTGAAGCCAGCACAGCTTAAAGGAAACCATTTCATTATCAATTATATTCTTTGTCATTATGGTTGTGATAAATATATCCCTGAAAGCATATTTACTTCTACTGTGTACGATAATAACCATAAAAAGTGACATATGACAGAAGTATTTCAACCAACTCCCCAAATGATAGTGCAACAACTCCCACTTTTACAATCAAAAATAAACATAAAATATCTCATTAAAACTTTATTCTTAAATGGTTCTTCATATGAAAAATTTATACTTGTTTCCATAATGCCTATGTATGACATGAATAATCTTCTGTTAGTTATTTGGAACGTCTTACAAAATATACTCAATGTAACTCAAATTCTTAGCAGTTTTAATTGATCCAAATGTTGGAGTGTCATGAGACAGATGAAGGCCTCTGGCTTTAGTTTGAAACATTAGGAAGCTTCTCATAAGACACCTGCTCCTCTTCAGGCAGCAACTCCTCCTTATCATCAAATACGATGAACCTAATGCGGGAGTTTCTGCGCACTGCGATCAGGATCAAGCCTACCAGAAGTAGGGCAGACATGATGGCCAGGGTGGTCATTAGGAAGAAGGCTAGGAGCAAGAGACATAAAACATGTTCAATTTTGGGAACTAACAGCAAACAGACGTTTAATATATACATCATTTTCTTTGCACTACGAGTATATAGTTGTTGGATAATGGCAGATACTATTTCCACCCAAGTGTATTGTAGTATATTATAAAATGGTATACAATAATAATAACATCATTCAGTGTATATGATTATATCCTTCTTTGTCCCTAAGCCTAAAGTCCCAACCCATTAAACACTTTATTCCCACTATTAAATACCTGTTTGGCACTTTATTTCCACTTTTCTAATTTTTACTTTATTTTTTATTTAAAATAAATGCTGATATGTGATAGGAAAGGGAGAAGAATTAGTTTGGTAAAAGGCTCTCTACTCTCCACATCACTGTTATCAGAGGGATTTCTTTTGCAATCTTGTCTGGCTCAGACAGTAGTGGGCGGAGTTAATGTAAATAGCCTTTGCCAACAATGCACCTTGTGTAAAAAGACACTCTAAATTTTGCAATATGGATTTAAAAAAAAAAGGGAAAACAAATATAAACATTTACAGTATTATAGTTATAAAATGCATGATGCATGTACAGGACAGATTCATATTATTAATTTATTATGTAAATGTGTGATTGGTTGGTATGATTTTTTTGGCACCAATGCTGTAACGTTTGAAAACGGTAAAAATAGTAATATTGTGAAAGTTACAATTTAAAATAACCGTTTTCCATTTGAATACGTTTTAAAATGCAATTTATTCCTGTGATACAAAGCTGAATTTTCAGCATAACTACTCCAGACTTCAGCATCACATGCTCCTACAGAAATCATTCTAATTTGAGAAACATTTCTTATCATCAATGTTAAAAACAGTTGTGCTGCTTCAGATTTTTGTGGAAACCATGATACATTTAATTTCAGGATTATTTGATGAATAAAGAGTTCAAATGGACAGAAATCTGTATATGTATGTATAAACACACACAAACATTTCTGTCCATTTGAACTCTTTATTCATCAAATAATCCTGAAATTAATTAATTTTTAACATGGTGTATGTATATGTATATTTATTTTATAAATTCATTTTATAATAAAATAATTTAAGGTGTTCCACAATTCCTTACCTGGAGTCCAGCGGCTACGTTTGTGTCCATCAAAATGTTCTATATAAAAGAAGTACAACAACATAAGCCACCAGCAAAGCAAAGGCACATTCGTACTACAGGAAGCAGAATTCCTGTACTCTTACCCTCTTTCCCGTAGCAAGCTGACATGCACTCTTCCTTAGTACTGTAGCGGTTTAGGTTCCCCTGGCAGCCTCCATAGGTGAAGGACTTACAAGACTGAGAGCTGGGGTCAAAGTAAAACATAGGGAAGAATCCACGGCATGAGCCAGTCTCGTATGGCACAGCACAGGTTTCTGTATGGAGTTACAAGAGGAAGAATGTTTTATATAAACTGATTATTGCATCAAAGGCAGTAAGTTTGACATGGAGAAATTCAGGACAGCTGATTTATAATCTGATACAACTTTTTGCCATTTTACCTTCAAAGCTGTGAATGCTGTTAGTGTTAGGAGTAGAGGGAACGACGGCTGCCTTCTGGTTGCTGGGAATGACCCTCACTGGGATGAAAAGTCAGTAATAATTTTATAGTGATTTATAGGGATGACGGATAATCAGGAAATTAATAGTTGCACAAAATAGTACCTGTGCAGGTCGTCATGCATGCTTCCTCAGTTTCATAATTGTTCTGGTTGGCACCACAGCCTCCATAGGTGAATGGTTGGCAGGTGCCATTGTTGTAGTAAAAGCGTCTAATGGAGGCTCTGCAGCGTCCGGTCAATGCATCAGCCAGACACTTCTCTGGTATAGCAAGAAAGATGGTAAGAAGACACTAGAACCAATGGTGTACAACTGTACAAAGTTGTAGACAACACAAAACCACTACAAATTCATTTACTTTAAAATAGTGGATAAAAATGATCAAATACCTTGGAATTCCTCTGATGTCATCTCAGGAAGATCCTTGGGTTCATAAACTGAGGAGAAGGACACAATACTTAACTACAACTACTTCTTTGTCACATGTATACTTGTTAAAATGGATAATACAGTAAAAATGAATGTCTATGGCTTCCATTTTGAAGTAAATACAGTCTCAGTTTTAATTTAAACTAAAATAAATTATTAGTATTCAAGACAAATTGGTCTGCTAATTAACAATGGTTTGTAGTAAATGCATGTGTAAATAGCTAAATGGGAACCAAAACAAAGAAACATTAATAGTAATAAAATGCATGATAGCAAAATTGTTGTTTTGTGAACAATTCCTGGGTCCTGGACATCTCATACCCTCTTTTAATTCATTACAACAGGACAAATTTATGGGTTTTTAATATTTATTATTAATTGAGCACAGTTGTTGAGAAATCTGATATAAATTCAGCTATTTACCATAATAAAATGATCAGTGTCTCAAATATTGTAAAAAAAAAAGCTGTGTCAATCACTCATATCTCTGAAAGCTGGTCTCATTAGTGCATCTGGATTATGATATTGATTTGATTACCATTGTCGTTCTCAGGTATGGACATTCTGCTGCGTTGAGAGACAGAATGGGAGTCTGTTAGCACAGCACCTGAAGAGAGCATAAAGACACTTTAAATTACTATACTGCATCTTTATACAACTTATTTTTGAGTAGTAAAGTACTAAACTAAACCTTTCCATGGTGAAAATTCATAGTAAAGAATGTTCTATAAAAAAAATTAGTTGCACAATTTGCAACACACCCTCACACACACAAAATAAAGTTGCGTAACAAAACAGCCCAGAGTGTTGTAAATAAAATTCTTTCTATGATTTCCTAATGACAATAATAGGATCTTTATTGGAAGCAGATGGCATCTTTTTCCATTTAAATGTCATCTCAACTCATAAATCTGAAAATTCCACGTATCACAAGTGTAACTCGGATACAGCAGGCACAAAGATCCCATGAAGAACATTAAAAAGCCTTTCCTTTCCTCTTTCCCCATCTTAATGAATACGTGACGATAGATCACTCATTCAAATTAGATACCTGTAAAAGAGGGAAGTGGTAAAAGAAAAAACATGGTGACAACTAACGCTCTTATCTTGTCCTTGTAGAGGACAGGTAATTCATCTGCATAGAGGTCACCAAACCGGTTATTCAACAACCCAGAGTAAAATGAAACCAGAATGTCCCATTTGTTAAGAGATTCAGCATAAACCCACTCACAGTTGTCCTGTGCCAAACTGTGAAAACATACCAACTTTAACTGAAGTGGTTTTTATTTCAGCCTATAAAATTAAGGCAAGTTAAACACTTTGCGTTGAGAATAACTAAGAATAATACAGGCCCCATGTCAAGTTACCTGGCTGAACTCTACTACAAACTCTAAGTGCAAATCAACTCCACACCATTCAAATATAGCAGGACATAAATCAACCAAGCACACAGCCAACCACAAACTACAATGTGGGTACTGGATTTGTGCCCACTCTCACTGGAGAAAGGCTGAAATAAAAGTTGTATGGTTATCCAAAGCTCATATTTTGGTCTCCTTGTTGAAACCTCTGTTTTCATCACCACAGACATGTCAAATCATACACTGATATGCTCTAAAAACTGTTCCAAGTGACTTTTACATTGACTGACTAAAAACTGGGCCTCGCATACCAGTGTGTCAAGATTTAAACTCCAAAAACTCAATGAAATTGAATGTTTTTCTTTCAAAGAACTAAATTTGATCTTCATTTCCTCTGGATGCTCATCATAAGCCAAATGCAAACATTATCTTGATGCAAATGGTAACTATCCTCAAATCCAGGATGCGTTTACTGATTTGCATTCATTTAGCCGCATTTCTTGCATACTACACCCTAACTAGACTGCTGATACTGTGGGTAGCGCGATTCAAAATCTTCCAGTCCATTTATAACAGCTCCAGTGGCTAAAGTAGAGATTAAACAACTACATGGATCCTTTGAATCATTGTACAGGCCTCAGCCGTGCGTTTCAATAAATTTAATGCAATTGCTAAACATAAAACCACATCGCTTTTGTCTGCCATAAAAGCCTCCGTTTTAATCACTGAACTTCAGTAGACTAATGACACATGTACAGTCATCTTAGAATTCATCATTGTTTGGCGCATTAAAGCTATGTCAAGGGCATGACGCAAAAAGCTTATCTCTGAAGCAAGAAGTCTAAACATGAGATAGCAAGTAAATCAATTCATGTTTTGGCACTTCAGAGATTTTTTGTAAAGAAATTAATACTTTTATTCAGGACGGATGCGTTAAATTGATCAAAAGCGACAAAGTTCTAAAAAAACATAAAAACCGGTTTCAACATGTATAATAAAAAGAAACGTTTCCGATTAATATCAGCATATTATAGAATCACATTATTTCTGAAGGATCATGCGACACTGAAGATTAGAGTAATTGCTAACTCTCCATCACAAGAAAAAAATTCAAATAGAAAATAGTTATTTAAATCGTTTTAAAAAAAAAAAAAAAAAAAAAAAAAAAAAATCACAATATTACCGTTTTTCCTTTATTTTTGATCAAACAAATGCAACCTTTAACAGTATACCTTTAACAAACAATTAAATAAACCGTAACAGGACTGTATGTGAAGCTATAAAAAGTTTATAAAATAGGGGAGAGAGCTGGAAAAGGTCAGCATCTCAAAGTATATCCATCACAATTGCATTTGGTATTATAAATCAAGTTACATTATAGGGACAATGAACCTTTTACGTAATAGAGGTCTGCATAAAACTGAAAAGTTAACACTTATAAAATGTTGGCTGATATTTACCTGTCACCCCACTACAGGATGCCTCACATTCCTCTGTGGTATTAAAGTTATTGCCATTGGCCCCACAGCCGCCATAGATAAACGGCTTGCAGGTCTGATTGGTGACATCATAATAGAATCGTGGAAAAGCAGCACGGCAATTTCCCACCACACTCGGGAGACGGCAGTGATCTAATATGACAGAAGAAAAGGAATAGTCTCAAAACAGTGCCCATGTATTGACTGTAGAAATTGTAGGAAATACACTTCTCAGATAATGATGTTGTAATAATGCATTTGGCCAAAATATTACAGCAGACGTCTGACCACACTTTGTCACTTGTCGTAACATACTGCGATAACAAACTGAATATATCATTCAGATATGGCAGTCAGTGACTTTAACTTCCCTTACGCAATTAAAGACTTTTGTTTACAGTAATGGGTTGTAAAACCTGAAGCACAGGTTGGTCAGGTGTGGTCAACAATGCAACACCACTACTTGGAATGGGGAAGGGTTTTAAAGTGCATTTTCATTGTTGTTGTTCTTGGGGTTAGGCTCATTTCAAACTTTAGCCTTATTATGAACACAATCACAGATAAATATGAACAATTTCTCCATAGACATTATTTATCCTCATGTATAGTCCATGAAATGCAAAAGCTTTCTTTGTTTGTACATTACATAAGGTCACATATAGCCATACAAGCTACGACATGAACTAATAACAATACACTAAGTTGGCATACAAAGTTGGGCATAATGTTTTATTGTTAAAGCAGTTTTAATGTTTTGGTATGGTGTAACAAAGTTGTGTTGTCACATGACAAATAACCATAAAACCAAATGCGTAAAGCGCAATATTTATTTTATTTTTTTTTAAACATGACATATTTTGACATGTTTAAAAAAGGGCACATGATGTTCAGGTCAAATTGAAAAAAAAAAAAAAAAAAAAAAAAAAACACCTTTAAAAAGTTTTGAAAGTAATTTTGCTAAATTGACGAGTACTTTGTACCAGTTCAACCAGTATTCTTAATTTCCCCAATTTACATATTAATTTGATATATATTCTACCAGTTACTAATCACATTAACTTATTAGAAGTAGGTATATAGTAATAATTACATTTTAACTTTGTTTAAGACACTTTTTTCTGGTAATTTTACCTGTGTTTACAGCGCGAGCCTCGTTTTGAACTTCTTGTTCATCGGTATCCCGGATCTTGCGGTACACCTTGAATTGGGTGCTCTGGGTCAAAACACACACGTCTTTGCCGTCTTTCAAACAGTTGACCAGGCGACATTCTGGCCTGCCGTCCGCAGGAGTCCCGATCAGAGCGATCTGGCAGTCGTCACTCTCACAACAAGCATTCTGGCACTGCTCGTCGTCCGAAATCTCCGGCAGGTAAGCCACGTAAGCCGCGCCGTCATTAAACGAGCTAATATCAAGACCCTGCTCTGCGTCCGTTTCTGGGTCCCATTTACACGCGTTGAGAACCGACAGACAACAGAGAAAACCGACGATGGAGGCTATGAAACGCACCTGAGCCATTCTTCACTTCCTGTCTACCTGTCCCAGCTGTCCTCGGTTATGACTGCGACTCGAGTAAAGTTATACGAGCTCGATAATTACCACACCTGTTCAACCGAACTCGATTCGTAATCTGTATCGCGCGTGTGTGTGTGTGTGTGTGTGGACGCAGCAGGTGTCCGTCTTCTCTCCAGGGAAATAAAGCAAACAACAACTTCCTCTCAAGTGACGTCACTGTTTGTCTTTCACAAGATCCTCACAGAACAGCTGAGCTATTTGAAACTCAAATCATTTCCTCAAATTCATGTATTCTTGATGCTTGATGTATCCAATCCACTTCTAGATACAATTACGTGCATATTCTTCATAACGCTGTCAATTAACTTTTAATATTTTAGTTTGTGTGTGTGTGTGTTTGTTTGTTTGTGTGTTTGTGGTTCGAGTTTTCCTTACAGTATGGAAACCAAATATCTCTTCAAGAGAAGCAAAAACTGGAAATCAACTGCATTGTGACTAACTGGTTAGACCATTTGTTTGTTAGACGTTTAAGATAGCTATGTTTGTATAGTTTGGACAATGATATGAATAACACCATGATTTTAGGCCTCTGCGATTCACACTGTATGTCTCATTTCAGCTGAACTTGCCAAAAGCTTGCACCTCTGCATAATAAGTTGCTAAATGTTTCTTTTTTTAAATAGATGGTGGCACACCACTATTAAAAAGAAGCCAAAAAAAGATAAGGAATTAATTAAACCGGATGAATGGGTTAACAAAGATAAGCCGGTTGAGCAAAGTTGTAAACAAGTGGTTAACTATAAAAATGAGAAGTTTAAAATGCCGGCATCTCTGCTTTGTTGTCTTCACCAATAAAGTTTAAGGTTTATTACGTGATGCCATGATCTGGAACTCCATAACTCAAGTGATTTTTGCAAAGAGGGGAAGACATTTTCCACGACCAGGGTTGGGGAGTAACGAAATACAAGTAACTTAGTTACATATTTAAAATACGAAATTTGAGTAACCGTATTTCATTATAGTTACATTTTAAAGGGTTGTAATCAAATTACAGTTACATCTGAAAAGTATTTTAAATTACCAAAGTGATTACTTTGAATTTTAATGTCATTCATTTCATTTAAACATTAATGTTATAACTGTAACAGGCAATAAATGTGAACAGAAATTGGTTATTCTCTGAAACTAACAGTCTGCAAAATCATCCTAATTCAAATTTCTGCTCATAAGTTTCATACCCTTGCAGAATATGCAGCATTTTAATAAAATAAGAGGGATCATAAAAATTAATTTTTTATTTAATTCTGAATAAGCTATTTTACATAACAAATAACTGAAGTTATAAAAATTTAGTACCTTGTAATTGGAAAAAAAAAAGGTAAAAGGTAATTGTGACTTTTTTATCTCACAATTCTGACTTTTTCTGGAAAATTGCGAGTTTATATCTCAATTCTGACTTTTCTAACAATTCTGACTTTTTTCTCAAAATTGAGAATTTATAATTAATTAATATAATTGCAACTTTATATCACGGAATTCTGAGGAAAAAAGTCAGAATTGTGAGATAAAAACTCGCAATTACCGTTTTTGTATGTGTTTCACACTTATTAGTATTCCAAAGTATTCTAAAGTATTTAGATTAAGTTACAAAACTTGGGTAATGTAATGAAATACGTTACAAATGACTTTTTAAAGCATGTATTTTGTAATCTCTAGTGAAATACATTTTAAAAGTAACCTACCCAGGCCTGTTCACGACACGACCAATGAAACGGCTTAATAAATATGCAAATAATGTCATAATGAGACTATAAAGATGCAGAAGTTTGTGTGAGTTAAGGTAGGCCATAGAACATTTCATTAGGTCAGCATAAAAACACTGGATGTCAGTGAAAAATACCCACCATGATAGAAAAACCAAACGTGTGTGTGTGTGTGTGTACCCACTTTTTCACTGACATGCAGTGTTTTTATGCTGACCTAATGAAATTTTCTATGGCCTACCTAAACTCACACAAACTTATAAAATAGCATCTTACTAAATGTCAGTTAGTTCCTGTTATCAAAGACAGATTAACTGGGTTACTTTCAGATATCAGATCAAATGTCAGATGAATTGACCACTTTTTAAAACCTTTTCCAATTTAATTCCATTTTAAAGTTGCTTCTTAAAATGAGTTGCCAAGACAATCAGTGCAAAAAAATTTGATTGTTATATAATACATGACATTAAAAGAATCTTAATATCTATTTTGATGTCGAAAATATCTTAAAATATACTCTAGATGAAAACAATCCAAATATGTTTTCTCTTTTATTCATGCAAATATGTTTCAGTAAAATTAAAATTTTTGAAGCCATTAAATCACCAATAGCATGCATTAATAGCCATAATATCATAATCAAGAGCCATTAATAAAATCATTAACAGAGATGTGGCAAGTTGAGTGTGAATTGTGCAATTTCACGACATTACACATACACACACGCACACACATAAAACATAAAATAAAATAAAAAAAATCTATATTTATGTATATAATTTTTTTGTGGAATGTGTTTTTGTGGAAAAATAGTATTTGTGCAAAAAATATAATAAAATAACATAATTATATTATAATAATATTATATTATATGATATATTTATATTATATATTATAGTTTTATATAATATAATTATATATATTTTTTTTTGTACACACCCTATTTTCCTTAACCGTTACACTGTAGCACCTCCTTGCGGGCCCCCGGTGGTCGCCAGACCCCGAGAGCGAAAGTAAGGCAGTAACCGGGCAGCGCTAGGACCCTGCGGACCAGCGCACTCTGGAGGTGTCGGAGGAGCGCACCTACTCCGCCAGACTCTTCTTGATCAATTATTTGTATGCAAGTGTCCATCCAGAGGGTCACTCTGGACATGGCTGCGAATCGGGTGGGGAGGCGTTATAACAATAAGATCCACTCACCGAGTCGAGGTACCAGCCGGGAAGCTGGACTGAGCGTGCAGAAGAGACAAGCACGAGTCACCGTAAAATACAACAGAAAGGAACTCCAGAGGCGGCTGGATGTGGAAAAGTGGATAGATTGTGGACTTGACGAGCTGTATTTGGGAGGGTGAGTCCTCTTGTAAAAAAAGATAAATAATATACGAGTGAAATAAAATATTTAATGAATGAAAGGCAAATTTATTATAAAGATTTTCAAATAATTTCTCTGAATATTTAATGAGAAAGGCGTTGCTGATAAATCTGATCTTGATTGCTGATTATTTCTCTACGCTGTCAGTAAGACTGGTGTAATGATTCAATGGTAAAATGCAAGCATATTTAATAATGAAAGTTTTCTATTAGTGGGAGGAGGTAGATTTAAAATCATCCCTATCCACGTGGAAATGTGCACCTATACGCTAGGCTACGTGTCTGAATTGTGAAGCAGGTGTCACACCATTTGAATCCAGAATGGAATGGAAATTATCTGGTGGTAAAATGTGATAAAGGATTTTCAATTTCCCAAGTAAGTTTCAAAATATCGTTTGATCGAGACTCTTTTGATGTTCCAATCAATGATTATGTCGCACGTTTATTCATGAAGGGCGTGAACCTTTCCTTGGGTCATTCTAAACGACAGCCTATTGTGTCCCTCATGAATATATATGTAAACAATGACAACTTTTACTATGTTATTGGAGTAATTATTCTCAACAAGTCCAATTACTTTTATATTATTTTTACTTTCCTTTTCAGCTTCTTTCCCTATGACGATACATGTCCCCACCCCTGTGTTTCCAAACTCTCCTTGAATTTGTACATTATAGATAGATAGATAGATTTTTTTTTAATCATTTTTGAGGGCATATAATCTCAGTCATGTTTCCATTTTAGCTCCCCTTCACTAAAATTTTGATAAAATTCCAACTTTTTTCAAATGGCATCCTTACAGGATGTGAATTCTATTTCCTTCTTATAACTTTATCTCATTTTGCTAGGTGTATTAGTCAGAAAATAAATATTACTAGAAATATCACCAATAAATAATTTTTCTAGGGGTACGTTAAATGGACAACAATGTACTAAAAACATTTAAAAAAAAAATCTTTGTTTTTTTGCGTACAGAGGACAACACAGTCCCCCCCCCCCCCCCCCCCCAGCTGTATTATTCTGCCAGGACAGTAGATGGCGATGTCACCATCGTTTACACAGAGACGATAACGGTATCATTTTCAAAAATGAGTACTTTAAGGTTGTTTACACAACACCATTTTCAACTAAAAATGAAAAACTTTGTACGCTCTTTGACCATTCATTTACCTGAAAATACAAACTTTTGAAAACGGGTTTTAAAGTGCAATTTTTTGAAAACGGTACTGTTATCATCTGCGTCTAAATAACAAAAACGCTGATCTGTGAAAACGGTAACGACACGTGCATGCATATTATATGTTTAGTCTATTGGCATGTTCATTTGGCGCGAGTACTCTGTAAAAGAATGTGTATGAGTGTTTCTTTACAAATGGACATCGCCAACTACTGGCCTGGCATGCATAATACAGCATTTTTAGTCATTTTCACAGATCCATGTGAACGGATCCATCTATACAAAAAAAGTTTTTTTTTTTTTTTTTACTTTACATTGTTGTGGTGTCAATGGTGTCAACGTACCCTTCGAAAATTGTTTTCAGGCCCCCCAAAATGCATAAAAAAGTAGTATCACGACCTTGAACACGAAGATAGTAGTCACTAAATAAAAAAATTGTTACAGGTAAACCTTTAAGACCCAAAAGTAAGTTGTGAAGATTTTTTACCTCGCACTTTGACATGATATTTGCATCTCTAAATGGTTTTAATAATTTGATTCAGCTGATTGCTAATGTAATATGCATAGTTACATCAGACTACTTGTCCTGTTTTCCTGGGAGGGTTAAAAAACAAGACATGGTCAAGACAAGTAAACATGCCTGATATGCAGAAATGCTAACAATTTATATCTAATTAGTTCACATTCCTGTGTCTTGGAGTATTTTAGGATGGAGGGGATTTTTTTTTTCTCGGAGTCTCCAGTTCCCATGATCAGCAAGATCTGGGGGCAGATCTTAAATGCTTAAAGATGCGGACAAGATTTGTTGGTGCCTTACATGGAAAGCTCTAGGATGCCAACAGGCGTCTGGAAAGCGGTAAACATTCACAGTCACTGGGCTTTGTGATGGTTAATGTGAAGAGAGAGAGATGCTTAGGCTCTGAAAGTGGAACGTACCTGGCGTCCTGCCACGATAAAAGTGGTTATGAAATGTTGAAGGGGAGACCAAGGGGTGTTGCAACACATTTGGTTTCAACATGCATAACTAGTGGTTTTCTGCAGTGTTTCACAAACTGTATAATATATTTTAAATTTGTCTGCTACTAATTAAAGTAGTATATTTCAATCTCCAAATATTTTTTGTCATATAAATTCTTTAGTTTTTACTGCTTTCGGTCTGTCAATTTTAAAATGGTGTAGGATTTACTTTGAAACAATATTTAACTCTGAAATTGCTAGTAAATTTCATAAAGAATTACAAAGAATTTGCAAGTAATACATTGAATGAAATTTTCAAGTAGAAAGCCTGAAATAGTATTTCTTATTGTTATTCTGCAAAAATCATTGGTAACACTTTACAATAAGGTTTCATTTGTTAACATTAGTTAACATGAATTAAGAACAAAAACACTTCTAAAGCATTTATTAATCTTAGTCAATGTTAATTTCAGTATTATTATCTAATTTTTTTATATTATTGATTGGCCCTCAGCTAAAATGAACTAACAATGAACAGTTGTATTTTCATTAACTAACGTTAACAGAGATTGATAAATATTTTGTTAATCCATGTTAGTTAATGGGTCGTTATTGTAGTGCCACTAATTATTTCTTTTACAGTGTAGATATAAAAATGAGCTTGTGATATTCACTTATTTTAAATAATATATTTTTAAACTAATTGTTTATCATAATAAAAAAGAAAAGAAAAAATTATATCTTTTTCAGCACCTTCTGAAGATAAAATAATATAAAACCAACAATTTCAATAAAAGCATACAAAACCACAGTATTAGATATCTCAGTGTCTCTAAACCTGCACATTCGTGAAGCAAATATTAGGATACTCTTGAATGATCAACAGTATAGTGTTTATTATCTTTGTATGTGTGGTTGAGTCATCCAGCCACTGGACACAGTTATATTTTGGCTGAATATCACATGATGACTGGATGAATCTCAGCGGTCATCTTTTTGTGATCTTTGAGATGTGATGTTGTTGCTTAAAAGAAACAGCCCCCACTGAGGCTGTAATCAGATCCCCCCCTTCATTTCCTGTCGGCAGTAGGCCCGACAACGTCCTGCTCTTATGGTCCTGGGATTGATTGATGGTATATTTGTCTCATGGGGTGTTTCTTATGAGTGAGGGGGATGGGGGCTGTGGAAATGAAGACCACATATGTCACTGTATCACACAAAGAAAGCCGTCCTGCAACTGTCCTCCACCCCCCATCCCGCAAAAGGACTGCCCACCTATTGGTCCATGCACAGGGAATCACAATCCCCATTAAGCATTAAGCGGGACCATTAACCCTCAGCTCTATCAAAGCTTAATAAAAAAGACCAGATTAGAGTCCCATAGTGGTCAGACGTGTGTCTATTTGTTGTCCAGATGCTGGTTTCATCTTTTATTCCATGTCATCAAACAAGAGATGCGACATATCAAATGTGTAATCTAAAACATTAGTCGAGTCGAGACCTAAAATAAGTGGCTAGTCTTTGAAAACACAATGCTAAATGCTAAGAATAAAATGAAGAAGTTTTCTTAAATATAATCTTGCATGGTAGTTAAATAAACAGGCTCATCAACTTTTAAAAGGAAGGAGAAAATGCTTCTTACATATCTTGTTGTTGATGTCAAAGGCTCTGTAACCACTCATAGGTATTTTGATGTATATTAATCTGTCATTTGGTAGAAGGTAGCTAAATTAGGCACATGCTAACATGACCATGTGCTTTGAGATGTAAGGTAAAAGATAAGACAACCCAGGCTACATTAAAGGGTTAATTCACCCAATAATGAAAATTCTGTCATTAATTACTCGCCCTCATGTTGCTTCAAACCTGTAAGTCCTTGGTTCATCTTCGGAACACAAATAAAGATATTTCTGATGAAATTCGTGAGCTATCTGGCCTCTGATGGACTGCAATACAACTACCACTTTCAAGGCTCAGAAAGGGAGTAAAGACATCGTTAAAATAGTCCATGTGATGACATTGGTTCAACTTTAATATTATGAAACAGCGCAAACACCAAAAAAACAAACTTTATTCAACAATTTCTTCTCTTCCAAGTCAGTCTCGTACGTAGTTGACGTAGTAAAAAGTGTAGTGCTTCTGTGTTTACGTCTGAATGCCTCATTATTGGCCGGCTCCCCCATCAGCATCACACGCATGCGTCGTGCTGCTCACGTGAACAACATCGGCCAATACAGAGCCGGCGTTCTGTAGTCACATGGACTATTTTAACAATGCCTTTACTACCTTTCTGGGCCTTTACATTGGTAATTGTGTTGAGTTAAAGTCTACCGGAGGCCAAATAGCTCAAGGATTTCATCAAAAATATCTTAATTTGTGTCCCGAAGATGAACAAAGGACTTACAGGTTTGGAACGACATGAGGGTGAGAAATTATTGACAGAAATTTCAGTTTTGGTTGAACTAACCCTGTAACTACTGAATATTAATGGAAATCCAGCTGAGAAGTTTAGCATTAGCTGGATGATATTGTGCAATACACAATAAAGGACACAAACGTTTCACTTAAATGCATACAAGGAATTTTTAATGTTTTTTTTTTTTGTTCAATTTGAGTAGTGGTAACGTATGGTTGTTATTTTTCATATAACAAGGAATGTCTGATTTATAATAGTTAAGTTCGTATGCTAACTCTATTCCCGTGGGAATGATGATCAGAAAATGGATGCACCTGGATTGTTTTTACCAGAGTGCTTATGCAGTATTAGCATCTCAAGGAGCAAAGAGCAAAACAGCAGATGTAGGAAATGAAACTGAGGTCCGCATTTGGAATGTTTATAAACAATATTGCATTTCAGAGTTGACCCGCAGCTGAGGACTTGTTCCTAATATGGTCAGCTAGTAAAGAGGTCACCAATAACCACAGGCTGTGACAAATCATTTATTCTGTTTGAACAAATATTAAAAAAAAACTGTTTCTTATGAAAAAGGATTTTCTTGTGGAAATAAATGTTAAGAGTTCCATCAAAGGCACGTATAATGTAATTAGTTCGACTATGCCATGTCAGTCCATGTTGTGCTCACATGCACTTTTGCCTTTAATGTGGAACAGCGTATTACATCACAGTTTATGGAGTCCTGAGGATATATGATGCACAAACGATCTGACATTTTTCTCTGGTTGGATGCAGAGGGATAAAGCTGGCGTGAGAGGCGCTGAACTGCTAGCTCTGAGATTGTCCATGCATAGTACTTAAGATTAGTGAATGCAGTATTATTTGTAGTTCATCATGCAGAGGTATGGAAAAAAAGTGAAATATGGAGCTACATTTCTTATACATTTCTTCTATAGAGCTACATTTCATTTTTTAAAATACTATAAATTTCGATTGCTACGTGTCTGCCACAATGCTGTAGTGTTGTGGGTGGTTGTCAGGGGGTTGCTATGCAGTTACAGTGGTTAAATGTTATATTTTAGAGCTTGGCTAGAAAATTTCATTATAAATTTTAATTCCAGGTTTTGAAATCATACTTTTAAAAGGCCCGATAGATTTAGTGGGAATCCTGAAAAAAATAAAAAATCTGAGGGGGTGAAGTAAATTCTTGATTTTTAGTTTTGTCTTATATTAAACCATTTTAAGTCATGTTTTAAAACCACTTTTCAAAGTGTTTTTTTGTGTGTCTGTGTTTGTTTGTTTGTTTTGCATGCTGCTATGCAGTTGCTAGGATGTTCTGCGTGGTTGCTAGGTGTTGGATTATTGGACTTTAAAAAAGTGGGAAGCTGGGAAAACTGGGAAAGAGCTCACTTGCAATTCACTACTATGGTCTCAAGACAAACCTTCATTTAATTTAACAGATAGTTCACCCAAAAATAGAAAATCTGTCATTAGTCACCCTCATGTTGCTACAAACCTGTATGAATTTCTTACATCTCTGAAACAAAAAAAAAGGTTTCTGAAGAATCGGCTTTTTCTCTCCACACAAAGGAAGTAGCACAAACAGGACAAGTTACATGGTAAAGTGTATTAAATTGGGTTATAGGTTTGTTAAAATCCTTAGTAAAAATAATAATCAGGCTTGCCTTAGCATCTTTAAAAGACTTGCCTGACTTGTCAGACTAGATTTTGGACTCTGCACATTCTTTTCTAAATGTTTGGAAATATTGAATTAGTCTTACATCCTAAATATAAATACTTGCGCAAAGACACAAGAGATCGACATTTGAATTAGGGTCGCAGCTGTTAATAAGGCATGGAAACTCAGAAGAAAAAAACAGCCCAACTCAAAGACAGCAGGAAGAAAAAAAAACACTCTTACCCATTAGCTACTGGCCTGGAATTAATAGAGACTGAATCACAGCCCAGGGGGATCGGGTGATGCTAAACCAGTTGGAGTGATTGACTCAGCACTCATGCTTGCAGTGAAAGGTGAAAGAACTCATGTTTTGTCAGAAGGAAATGTTTTGAGTTTTTGGGGGAATTACTACAGAGACAAGCCAAAATGTGTCGTGGCTAAGAACAGAATATTTACACATATGAATACTCAACATCATTTGTAGCTTTTTTCCCTTTTTGTGTGCAATGTCTAACTAATATTTGCATCACTAATTTCAAATTTTCAATTGATGCAAAACCTCTCCTGTTAGGAATGAATTGAAAGCAAAGGCACAAATTTTAAATAACTGGAGGATTGCTTTGTATGTTCAACGAGTGAGGGGTTATGTTTGTTTCACAGCATTTCAGTGGCATTTGGAGTTAAAAGAAAGGTCACTGATGCCTGGTAGGGCTTTCAGCTTGGATCTGACTCTGCTTGACCTTTCGACAGTGGTGTTAGTTTCAGGATTTTGAAAGTTCTCCCACGCCAACCCTGTTCCCTGTAGTTATCCATAACCTTATCAGGAAACACACTGGCTTGCATGACCAGTTCGTAACCTGTTGTCTGGGTGTACACTAAGTTTTGGCAATAGAGGTAATGTAGTTGCAATCTATGGTGTTGTTGACTTGGTAAGTTTAGACTGAATCCCACCATATACTGTTATACACTGATTTAGTTTTACTCACACCAGGTCTCTTTAGTTTTGAATTTATCTTAGGTTTTTAACATTCTTCCTTTATTCATCCTCATCTCGTTCCAAACCGACATGATTTTCTTTCTCCTGTGAAACACCAAATAAATGTACTGGTTGCTTTTTTCCAAAACATTACCCAAAAGCACTATAATCGTATCATAAAAGTGATCCATATGACTGAAATTTGGATGAGCGAATTGTTTGATTCAGTTCATATTGTTCAAATGCAAATCTGTAGCAAATCACCTCTTTTTTTGCTTAAGATCAATATGTTTTCATTTGGTGGGTGGCAGCAGTTTTCAAGCTGGTTTGGCTTTGGTAAATGATTTACTAGAAGTATTTGAAAATTACCCTTGGCCTATTTTTTAATGCATCAAGCCACAAAGATAGGGAAGTGAAGAATAAATCGTTCTCGAAACACAAATGTACACACTATAAAAAATGGATTGAATTTTTTTCAGCTCCCCCATTTCCTATTCGAGAAAACCATTTTCATACCGCTGTTAAGGTTTTAAAGTCAATGCAGAAATTCAGCCATTAGTTCGATATTATCTCTCAATGCAAGAACTTTGACACTGAGTATTGCGAACGACAGTTTATATTATCTGTAGGTGTTTTAGAGGAGGCTGGAATAGACCTGTTTATTCAATAGATTAGTGCTAAGTGACCGCTGCCTGGCCTAGATTGACAGCTGCTGAGTAGAAAGGGAGACAATGCTTTGATTTTTAGCTCCATAAGACCTCATGTCTGTGTGGACGTGCATGCCCTGCCACCCTCTGATTTCACCACGTTTAGGGATGACTTAGCAAGGGATTCATTGATTTATGTGGTGCGCAGTCAAGTGAGAATGCATCTGAATGTGCACATCTAATGCAATTGTTTCTTTTACAAGAGCAGGTCACAATTGTGAGTTCACTTGTATTAAGCCTTGGATTAAGTCCAGATGTAAATGTTCTGTTCACACTATTAATTTAAAAACATTATTGATGCATTCCGATTTAGCATACTTTTTCATAATTATTGTTAGTAGATAATAATTTTAACAAGCAGATGAAGAGAACTAAAAATTTAGAATTAAAAGAGTGACTTGTCTATGTAGATGACGCCTGTTTGATTCAGGATAGATGTAAACTACAGTACATGAAAAGTGATGTTTAAATGTAAAGGCAAATTTTTTGGTGTGAAAATTTGGTAAGATTAACATTTCAAAGGTGTAGTTACATTTACATTTTTACAGCGAAATTCCTAGAGCAAATTAAGTGGTCACCCTATCATCACATTCTTTTTAAAAACATAATTTCAACATATGACAAATAATAATAAATACAAAATATAAAAAATAGACTCTACAAATGCCACAAACTTGCAACTTTAAAGTTTGTCTGCATTCAAAATTGCATACTTCCATACTATGTAGTAGATAAAAAAAAAATATGTGATGAGCCGGATGTCCAAAATTGACAGTACTCATAAAAGAGTCTGCAAAAAGTACTCAGAAGACCTACTACTTCTGAAGTGCACATTCAATGGACACTTTATTGTCCCATGAGGCCACTGGAGAGGATTTGTGAAAGGCAGTGAAGCGATTCAACTGACGCTGTAGGTCACATGATAATGACAACATGGCGAATGTAGTGCATCCAGACACACATTCATACTATATAGAACATATTTTTTTAGTGCTCACAAAGTAAGCATACTTATTCAAAATAAAGGGAGTATGCAATTTCGGACACAGCCCATGTGTTCCTTTAATTCAGCTTAGAGGTCACGCCATGATGTATCGATCTTCTATTGGCTAAACATTTTCACATGATACAGATTCATAGGTCAGCATTCGTATGCGTATAAGTGGAAGTCAATGGAATGAAAAGTACACTGTAAACCCAAACAGTACTACTAACTTATAGAGATTGAGTACGCTGAAATTAAAGTTTGTTAAATTATTGAAACAACTAAAAATATTTTATTTTTGTGTAGCTCAATATTTTTTATTATACTTAAATGATTACTTTTAAGTTCACTGAGCAATATAAAGTAACATCACCCATGTCACTTTGTTGCCGATGTTACCGACGTAACCGACGTTATCAGAAGAGTCGATTCAACATTAAACTGAGTTGCAGCAGATTTCAAGTTACCAGCGTGCTTTGCGTTACCCTGTAAGGAAGAATAAATGTTGAAATTGAGTGTTATATCATGTGTTTTCGCACAAAATTAATACAGAGGAAGATGTTTTATTGTTTAATGTTCTGTTATTTTGGTATTTAAATGTATTTCTGTGCTGATGAAGTTTTGTTGGGTTACCATCATGGTGGAGAGTAGCACCTGTGATTAGGTCAAGAATGGGCTAAGAAACATTAGTGCGCCATTGTTATCTAACACTTAACTGTAGAGACTAGGTGTTAATTTATTCAATATTTCAATTAAATTATAATAGTCGGATTTATGTAGTATAATATAGTAAATTGTAGGTTCTACTAAAAAAAAAATCTTTGAGTTGTTTAATCAAATGTTTTGAGTAACCTGAATTTATTGGGTTTTACAACCACTGCATTACGTATGGTAAACAATAGTTTTAAGTTCAGTGGACTTAAATATTAAATGAAACTAAAATGAAAAAATTTCAGTTTGAATTAATTATTTGTTATTTAGAATTATTCTTTACTTAAAAGATTTGAGTTGCTTTACTTAAATTTTTTGAGGTAATCGATGTCTACAATAATTTTGAGTAATCTGAACTTATCGGGTTTTACAATGTATAGTTTAACTGCCCTTTAAACTTGTGTTTCTAGTCTCCACATTTGCATACGTATGAATGGAAGTCAAAGGAATGATAAGTAAAGGGCGACCTCCCCTTTAGGCAGCTCAGTAGGAATCTATGCGATTTATGTGAGGGACGTGTGAGCCGAAATATTTCCCCACACGTATTTCACATTGGATTCAAGTTCGTTCAATTTTTATCAGAGAAATTCAACACTGTTACCAATATGAAGCTACTTAGTTCAGAAGTGACCAACACAATTGACAGTGGACAATGGACAAGTAGAATTCTGCAGTTTCGCTAATGCTACCGTTTCTTAATTTGAATGAACGGCTGTTAATAAGTTAATATGTTCAGATTGACAGAGAGTGGAATTTAATTTTTATTCAGCATGTTTGATGTTTTTTAGCTCATTGGTTCGAATAGACACTTTGAATACGAAAAATCTGACTGACATTCATGTTGGTGCGAATAGGCCTTAAATGCGACTTTCTTTCTCTCCTCACAGGAAGAGGATATGCCAGAGGAAGTGAACATCGACGAGCTACTAGATCTGGAGAGTGACGAAGAAAGGACACAGAAGCTTAAGGTACCTGCTCTCTGAAAATACTAATGAAGAAATCCTACTGAAAAGATCAGAATTGCTTGTGACAAGTATGTAGTGTATTTTAACTAGCTCAAAAGGAACAGTTCACCCAAAAATGAACCATATGAACTACTGTTATATTCAAATTCTTCCATCTTTTGGAACAACATGAATATATTCCTTTAACCAGCAAGATCTTGATTTTGGATTTTGGTCATTCAGCTCATACCAGCAGCAAGAGCAGAATCAAACCAGCATAACCCATCCTGGACTAGTATGCAAATCCATTTTCAGAAGGGAAAAGATCTGTGTTATGCTCTTTATCAAATCTTTTGATCTCTATTTCTTACAGGGCATCCTTCATACTTGCAGTAACAACACAGAAGTAAGCTATTCATGTTTTCACACTATTTTCCATTGAACATGATCTCACATCTTTAAACAAAGCTGCGCTGTCCTTTTCTGCACATAGTTTTAATGATTTATCTTTAACAAAATAAGCCTCTGCAGTGTTTGACTTAAAGTGACTCACTGTCACACTGAAATAGTGACTGACAGTGTTGATGAATAAACAGAACTCTTTATCAAAACATGTTTTTGTTATAGGATAATCCGGATATTATCCCATAACACAGACGTGGATTAACGCACAAGATTCCCTGCAACCTAGGGGCCCCACGTGTGCAGGGGCCCTGGATTGGCCAGACCGTTTATTTATTATTTAAAATTTACTTCACCGTGAACAAAAAATTGGCCCATAAGAAACTTTAAAAAAAAAAAAATAAATAAGTAGGCAATTGGATAGATATGACATTTGGGTACATCTGTCCAATCGGCTGCTGGTCAAATCATGTCGATCATTTTCGTTTACGTCACTGCTATTTCTAGGCGGCATAGCGGCAAAATGTTAGAGAGAAAGTACGATAATGGAATACCAATACTAAAAATACAAAGGCTAAAAGAACAATGCGACCAAGATATACTGAAAAAAAATCCCTAAATTGACGGGATACATCAAGGCATAAAGTGGCACAGTCCGTGAGGGAGAGATCATTGATGGCCAAAAATCCAAACATTCGCCTATCATTTATCGATCAAGCGATCGCTTGAAACAACTTGAAATACTCCATCATTTTGGTCATAGAGATAAGAGTAATGCAAACGGTAAAGAGTCCACTTTTATTTCTGTAAACTCAAAATGACAAGAAAAAAGTTGTGCTTTTGGAAAATAAGGAAAACATTCTGGATGCGCTTCCAGACGTCTCGGTCTCAGTGACATAACAAACATGAATCGAAACTCAGTGTACACTTGCCTCACAGACACAAGACATATATCTATATAAAGCTCGAAATGTCTACTTTTAAACTAACCAATGGGAAATAAATATCAAATGGAAAATAAATCCTCAGATTATGTAATCCGTATGAAACTTTTATATAGGTGCTCATATGAACAACATCCATATAGGCATATAGGCACATCCACTACTGAGATGGCGAGTCAGCATTGTCGACTTGATCTCTGCAGCCGAAAACCGAAAAAATTATTGAAATGTTTAAAGAGCCGGTGTGTTGTGGCAAACTTTATGCGTGCGCGCTATGTATTATATACAGTGCAGGCAATTAAAGGCTCATTATTATGATTTATTATGGTTTTAAATTTCTCATTTTACCTATGTGGTGTGGTGGCAATTTCCTGTTCCACTATTTGAAGGAATGTAGAGGAAACACTGTAGTATTGGCACACATCTCAATGTGTGTGTGTATGACAGTTCACCTTACAATTTGCGTGTGAACTATGGCACTAAATACATTTTTCCAGTAAAGCATAATGATTAAGGGGAGCCTCACATAAAGAGCAGCCTTGAGGCTCCTGACCATCCTAATCCACCCCTGCCATAACACAACATGTTTTGATAAAAGGAAAAAATGGGAAGAAATTAAAATGATCTGTCATTAGTAAAAGATACTATAATGAAATATTTGATGCCGCCAAATGATTGGTGACTCATGCTGCCTTCACATGCTCTCGGAATCGTAAATACCAGTTTCCTTGGTAAAAAATTGCATGTGAGCGCCCTCCCATTTCAAAACTCGAACGCGATGAGCTCGTAATCACAACTTCAGAAGTGGAAATTATCAAATTTCCAATTGAAGGCAGCATAAGTGGGCCACACTAACCAGCCAAACCTTCACATCTGTACAACAACTAAGGCATCGTCCTCTGCAGCCCCCTATTGACAAAGCTGATATTGACAAGTTAATACTTTTAAAAGCATTTCAGGGGGGTCGTTCTTCGCACATGGATTTCTCAATCATCTGGATTTACTGTTGATGATTTGACATCATCCAGGAATTGTCATAGCAACAAATCTGTAAACCCAATCCTGTTCAGGAGCTGTAAAATTTGTCTGTCCCAGCCATTTCTACTTTCTACAAGAGCACCCTATTGAGACATAAAAATGTAAATATGTTTTATAGACATAATAATAATCATTTCAAATGAATTGGAAACTAGTTGTTGTATAGTCTGTATAGACAGAGCCATTTTTTTCATTGAGAGATGTATTCCCGAGGGAAAAATTCATTCTCACAATTTTATTGGAGCCTTAAACACATTGCAAACATTAGTTTGAATGCAGAAACGGATAACTAAAAAAAATAGTAATGAAAATTTAAAAAAAAAAAATGTCTTCTGTGCCATTACAGATATGTAATTGACCGTTAAGAAGCTTTATTATTAAAATTAAATGACTTGCTAACTACAACAGGCTACTGAAAAAAGTGTAAAGTCTTCACAAATACTAAAACTTGTGAAAATAATTTTGTATAGCAAAAATTTACACATTTCATTTTTCTATTAGAACTTTTATGTCATTTTGCCTGCTTGGCTGTTTCCTTTTTTATTTATATGATGTCATTTCATTACTGTGTTGACACCAACCAATCGCTGCATTGCCTTTCCAATGATCGCAAGCACACAAAGTAATATCAGACAACATAATCCAGATGTTTTAAGTGATCACTATTAGAAGATCTGGCATCTGTCAAATCATCATCATTGCATGTATTAAGCATTATACGAAGAATGGACCCCAGGTCATATGGTTGACATGTCGCATTCAGTTACGACACTGTTGACACATTCCATCATGTCTTTCGATATAAAGATTCTTCTATGATGATGTGCTTTTCCTCCTCATATTCATCAGGTCTTTATCACAGAATTGGTGAATAAACTTCATGGTTTGCAGAAACAAGAAGATCTCCACAACAATGGCATTGAACAACCCCAGCTTCACGTCTTCCCCGACCGCCAGGGCTCTTCTGACTCTGAGACACACTGAGCACCTGCACAAACTGTTCAGTCTCCTGTATCAAGGTGTAAAATATAGACATGTTACTGACTTCGGTTTGTAAAGTAACAAAACAAAAACCTATAAAAATATTTATGTAAAACATTAAGTGACTGACCACTGCATGGATACGTTACAAGTTGTCATGGTTATTTTGACTTTTTTAAATAATTAAAAATGAGTCTTGTTTGTTACAAAAGATGTACTTCCCCGTTAAAGTGTAGCCTATTTGTTAATTTAAAGAACTATTTCTACCCGATCCCTTAAAATTAGGTTAATTGGTATAAACCAGTATAGTAAGTGTCTTTCTGTAATATTCAACCATTTATTTGACTTTAATAAAAACAGTTAATTTAGTGAATTTTTGGTTACCTGAGAAAACAATTTTTACAGGATCTTTTTAATGAATTTTTCCTTGAAATATTGACCCATGTGAAGAAATATTTCTTGGTGTTTCGATTATACTGATTTAGTTGGTTTTCCACTAATGGACCAAAGATTTTTCTCAGGATGCTTTTTAGATTTCAAATCGGTTATAGTAATTCCCTGTTGTGTTGTTTATATCTGTGAATTAGATTTTTGTAGGATTAAATTATTTTTCAAAAAACTGACACCTTATGCTTATTCCCAGTAGATACGAAGGACTTAGATAAAGACAAAACCATGAGGTATTGTTAATATGTTTGCTGCTACTATAGTAACTACTCCAGCTGATCAAACTTACTTCACATTTTGAAGGAACTTTCAAGGTTTTCTCCTCAATATCTGTATTTAGTTTGTATAATGCACCACTATGTTGGTTTGTACAGTGACAGAGTGCCAGCAATTTCCCTTATCATTTTTCTAATTGACTGTTTTCAGTTTCACTTGCTTGCAGTTAAGGGTTTTTGAAATCCACATTCCAGTGCACATCTAATTTTAAACATTGGACAGAAATAATAAACACTTTAGAATGAATATTAAATAAGGAAATTAAGTAATGACTTTTAGAATCCCTTTGTTAAAACAAAAACACTCAAGCTGAGAAACAGGAATAAATCATGCTGTATATAGCACATTACATTTTTGTGAAATAAAATAATAAATTACTATATGTCTTCAGTTATTATTATTATTATTATGTATACTAAAGTACTTAATATACATACATAGCTTTTCAGGTTTTGCAACTTTGATTTAATCTCACACACATAATTCAGTTTAAATAATGACTAATGTATGAAACATTAGCTCCTTGAACATTTTGTTCAGGATAAATTACGATAAAACGATGGATAGATCTATCTGACTAACGATGTACTGCTATGTTTTGTGACAGCAGAGGGCAGCATTGAATCTGTTCATAACAGGAATCTATTTTGAGCTATTTTGGTTACACAAGCTATTGTATATGTTATTACATAACATGAATGTGCTTCACTTGACTTAAAAATAATTTAAGATTAAAAATCAGCTGAAGATTTATAATCGAATAACTTCTACAATTTCAGAAGAAGCTTTTATAAACAACTAGTAAACCATTCAATCAACAATATTACTTATTGAAAGATGGAAAAACATGAATGACGGGTTTAAACTCTGTTCAAAGTTAATATTTTGGATTGTTTGAATGTAAAACCCGTGGTATATCAGAAACATACCATCTCGACGGTGAGGCCTGTCAACAAAGGGGGGAAAAAACTAAAAGAAACATTGTTTTTCAGATGAAGCTGTGCGAATTCTTTCGAGCAGCAAAGTCATGCTTGTTCCCATGATGTAGACAACATAAATAGCATTCATTACCACAGTGGTGATCAAAGCCCTGTGTCTATAGATCCGTGGGTCTAATACAATGCCGAGTCTCGCTGTAAGAAAACAAACAAACCACCCCACGCAGAGACCATGCAGGTGCACTCGTTGACCCTGGCACGGCAACCCTGAAAGTCTGCCCTGCTTATTTCAACCCACAGTTGGGAAAACACCTTCAGATGTGCTAGGCCTGTGAGGACGATTAGCATCAACAAACACGCTTCAGACAAAAGCCGAGCGGGAGAGACTCGGACTCATTCCGATCCACTTCCCTCACACCATTCACCAGTGCTGACCAATCGCATTAGTCATGAGCACACACATTTCCATGCCAGTCAACAAAGAAATAAACAGAAAATTCTGATCTTGATTCACGATTGCAGGAGTGATTATTGGAGTCATAGTGCCCATGATCCCAGAGGCCCAAGAGGTGGTGGGGGAAGCTCAGAGCTGGTGGAAAGGAAAGGGGATGGCCGGCTTCCTGAGGAAAAAGCATCGTCTTTTGCGCTCCAAAACAACTCAGGAAGTGACCATAGCTAGCCTCGGGCTTCAGACTTACATTCAGTTGGACGACAGCACATGTATAGTTAGTTAGTCTCGAATTTGACACGTACAGTTAATCCTGACAAATTAACGCAAATACATACTCCGATAATAAACCTCTGGGGCACTGGGATGTCCCTGCTCTGAGACTTTTAGGGATTTACCATCACTTCACTGCCAAACAAGGTAAGAGGAAAGTTTTTCCGGTTTGACAGGGCTTTCAGACCTTTAATTCGTTAAAAATTCCTGTTATGACAAGTGCAGGAGTGTTTAGAACCTTAGTAATAGTAGTAGGTTAGATGACATTGATTTTAGCTTTTTTTTTATTGGGTAAAGAAGGTTATTCTGATGTCTTGGTTAGTTGAGTGGATGTGTAGGTCTCAGTGTCAATGATATATAACATTATTGACATTAAAGCCAAGTGTGCTTCAGTTGCCACACTTTTTGTAGGGTTCTCGCATTAATACACTCAAACAAACCTGGAAAGCTGTACTGAGCTTCATAGTTGTCAAATATGACTGAGTGCTTCTTAATATGGTCTTTGTTGTGATGCTGCGTAACCATGTGTTCGCATGTGTTAGTTACTGATTCCTATGGCAACACTTTCTCTGGGTATCTCATCTCAAAACAATGGGCAGAAATTGAGTCATTGTAAACAGTTGGTTTTCATTTACGATTTGACTTTGGTTATAAGGTGGTGACCCAACTGATAGTAAAAATGCTAAAAAAAATATATATATATATAATTAAAGTATAAATGTTAATTTGTGCAAACAAAATATTTGCGCAAAAAGATTTACATTTATATGCCAAGGGAAAAAAACAGAATGCTATTTGACTTGAATAACAGCCATTTAGTCTGGCTTATAATTTATTTGTTCTTTTGTAGTTTGCTGGTTTTCAAGGATTTGTTTGGCTTTTTTTCCCCCCGAGGGCATCTGACCAGTTTCTAGCAATTCACAATTGAATGTGCCATAGAGCGGTGGTTCTCAACCAGGGGGCCCGGGTCCCGCTATAGGGGGCGTAAGCAAACTTCCAGGGGGGGCTAAATAAGTCTTGAAATTATTTCATCTTAGCTATATTAACTTAATCAAATTAAAATGCTGTACAACATTAAACTGACTAAAATTTCATTTTATTTATTTTTATTGAATCAGAAGCACTAGAGGTTCATATCAGCTGAGATGGGAGGGGCATAGAGTGTTGTCTTGGACAAATTGGGTCCTTGGAGTCAAAAAGGAACCAAAATGAACCACAACCATATAGAGTTTTGTTGGACAAGAGCTGTTTTCTCCTCTCTTTTCGTAGCTGATAAGACTTTTGTTTTGATGTAACTTTTCTCAATTATATGGTTAATTGCATTTTATTATTTGCATTTTTCATGTTTTTACCTCCGGTCCATGACCCTATCAGAACAGAACCCATTTGAGGAATTAGTTTCAGTGAATATTCTGTGTATTTTTGTATATTCCCTCACAAACCTCTTAAATTAGCTTTAACCTGACCCGCTCAATGTAAAAGGTTACACTTGTGACGTCCATCCAGTCCATTCCCGCTTGCAGATGCTCACACTCTAGCGAAACGGAATCAGGATGCTACCAGCTAAAATGGGCCCTATAAAGGATAACCCCTTGTTCCTCTGCTGGCATTCACCACACTGGAGCGTGTCATTAAGAGTGCCGCTCATTGCTCGCTGTGATCAGGGCTGCTGTTTTAGTGGCATGACATAGAGCCCTTCTCTCAGCACAGATCCAGAGGGCTTTTCCTGTGGTCCATATGGAGCACCGTTGCAGGATGCAGGCAGGCTATGATTGGACCATCCCCTGCTGACCCTTCACTCAGGTGCCAGACAGAGGTTGCATAATAGTGGTGACAAACAGGGATGTGAGCACACCACTTCACGAGAAAAACCAAGAATGGTGTGTTTTACTGTAATCACGGTAGGACTGTAAAAGCAGCGATGAGAAGATGCATTACATCCTAATTTATACACACACAAGATTTATAGATTTTAAAATAGTGTAAATTGTGTAATTGACACTTTGAAAACAGTTTGATTGACAGGCGATCTGACCAATCATAACCTCGAATCAATTATAATCAGTTTTTATCACAACTTATATTAATTATAATTAAAATAAAAAAGGCCTATTGTTTTTTTTAAATCAATGAATCAGTCAATGAACAACTCTTAAAATACTTCCGCATCTTTTTATCAGTCAGATAGACAGAGGGTTTTTAACAACAGTAGGTTTATAATTGAAAAATTGTATTGCACTATGTCTACTCTTTAAACCACATTATGGTGAAAATGGAAATATCATTCAGCCGGGGCGGGGGAAACAAGTAAAACTGAGATGTATTAGAAATGTATTCGGAGTTATCCAGTTTGAAATGTTGACTACAAACAAGGAGGGTTCTTTTGCGGTGTTCTCTCCGTATTTACGTTTCTTTGCTGCCTTTAGCCTCTGCCTAAAATGTTCTGGATTCTTTATTGGAATCTGAAAGTGACTCACACCCACCAAATGTTTACTCTTTGAATTCTTGCACCCGAGAACAATACAAGTCGACACCATTATGACTAAAAGTTTGTTAAGAAGTATTCCCTACTAAAGCAAGGCTGTATTTGACCCCATAGTAGACCATGGTTGGCAACATGTGCAGTGCATTATGGGTGTTTAGAAGTTTTACTACCTATTTGTTTTCTCTGTTTTCTCTAGTCAGGTTTAAATTTTTTTCACCTTTCTACTGTATAGCAGCCAAATTGTTTTGAAAGCCCATTTTTGCCAGCGGTGAAGTTCAATGTAAAAAAAGATCAATGTGTATGAAAATTAGTAAAATAAAAATTAAAATATGTTTAAAGAAAGAAAGAAGGAAATAAATAAAATAAAATATGTATGTCTGACTGTACTATTATAGCTGGGTAAAAACATCCATGTTTTATAATAAACAATTAAATTAACATAAATTATACTATTTTATGTTAATCATTTAATCAAATACATTATTTCTGTATGTATGATTTATATCTAACTGGGTTGGATAAAATCAGTGTCATCGAATCGTAATATAGACAGAAATATAAAATATAAACAGAAAATCGTAACTACGAAAATGATAAACACTAGAATAAATAAATAAATAATAGACAGTAAATATTTTTTACCTATGATATTTTACACATATTTATAATTTTATTTTTACCAGTATGCATAAGTCTTCAAATAAATATCTTCAGTGAGGGGGGTCCCTCGTCCTCGCAAAGCAATTGTCATGTTTGATTCATATTTAATAGTGTGATTTCCATGAAAATGCATCAACTGACTCAATCGTCCACAAGTCACAGAACCATTTTACAAGAATCAATCTGAAAAACAAATAAAATGTTGCCAAGCAAAAGCATGTCAAATAAAAAGTGGGCCAGGTTGTCCTTTTGAAGTCCTTCGGCTGTTGGGAAATATTTGAGCAGGAGCAAAGGATGCACCAGTAAACACACACAACAATGACAAAGTTAATGTTATGCGGTACTATTTCCTGCTCCCCAGGCCAAGAATTCACCCCCAGTTTGGAGCTTCTCTTAATACAGTCCATCTTTATTCAGTGTTGGTCTTAGATGTGGCGCCAATTGTGGTTTCCTGATGCACTTTTTGGCTGTGACAGTCAACAGGAACAAGAATGTGTTGTCCATGTTCGGTTTCAGTGAAAGATAATGCATGAATCTTTAGCAGGGAGGTCAAGGTGGACATGGGAAAGTGTGTCCGGAAGAGGGGGGAAAAAAATGCTTGAACTCTGACCTTGAATGTACAATATGTACATCTTGTGCTTCCCCTCATGCAGCCCAAGTGGTCAGTGCTCCTGTTTGTATGGTCATTTACAAAGATTATTCATCTATGAAAAAGAAATGAGAGTTAAATTGTCATGCCAAGTTTTTGACCTCGACGAAAGCCCCTGAGGATCATGGGAGGCGTGAAACTCATGGCAATCCTTTGTTTATGCATCAGTGAAGAAGCTTTTCTGTACTGTTTATCATATTGTTGAAGAAAACAGATTTCATAATACTTAAGAAAATACGTGCTTGGAGAAGCTCAGACTCTTTCAACATGCTTGCATTCTTTTACTCAGGTCTTGTTCAGTTGCAATGTGCCCCCATGACACATTCCAGAGCAATTTCTATTGTTTAGACAAAATTTATATGCATTTGTCTGACTTCCCTTTGGCACGTGTGCTGCCAGATTGTTTTGTCAAATATAAAAAATGTTAAATTGGAGCAAAAATGTAAGAGCTGTGAGGTCACATGTCAATTTTAATGGCTTGTGGCCCAATAAATAAACCACGTTTTCGTTTTTGTTTTTAATTAAGGATGTCCTGAATACATGAATATTAATTATTTGCTTTTTACATAATATTTTTTATACTGTACAAACTGTATATTCTATCCCCCCACTAACCCTCTGCCTAAACCTACCCATTACAGAAAACTTTATGCATTTTTTGCATTTTTAATAAAACAGTTTAGTATATAATGAATTATTGTTCTTAATGTGTCTTTTAATATTTTTTTTTATTATTCAAATTAAATGTAAATGTAGGCAAATTTTATTCATGTGTTTTTATTCCAGAAATATTCAAATAAAATATATTTATCAATCTATTTTTCTATTTTATTTATTTATTATTATAATTTTTATTTAATTTATATTTTAATTTAATTTAAATTTATTTATTATTAGTAGTAGTAGTAGTGGTAGAAGTAGTAGTAGAAGTAGTACCAGTAATTATTATTTCTTTCTTTATTTATTTATTTATTTTTATTTTTTTGTGGTTTACATGCTCTTGTGCAGCTTTTGGACCTGCCCATAAAAGTAAAAGTCCTGACTGAGTAGCTTGTCATTTTCTCTGAGCGCTGGTGCTGACACACACGAGTGTGACGTTCCTCGACTTGAATTGGCGTCGCAATATTTCATTTAAATATTGTTCCTTTTCGTTCCTGACATGAAGACAGACCGACATGGACTCCGTAAGTTTGTTTCCCATTTGTTATAATAAAGTGACACATATCACCGGACCTTCAGCGTTTATTTAGCTCTTCTGTAATTTGTAACCCTGTTAACCGCTCTGAAGAATTAACAATGTTACAACAACGCTGCCGGTTTTATTGTTCAAATCTCTGGGTTTGCTGTTAAATGAATGAAAAGTTGGGATGATTTATTAATATGTTGAATATTTCTTAAAAATAAGAGAATTAAAAGGGAAACAAGGCTTAATGCTAATAAATATATTGCTTATTGATTTTTTTTAAGCACAGTTGTTAGTCTGTGTCATTTAAAAGTAAACTTTTCTACGTCTTATATTAACTAAAATGGAAGTGAATGCAATTTCAGTGCATTCAGTGCAATAGTTAGTCGTCCCAGTGTTGTCCTCTCTGTCCTTCAATCTAATCCTGATTTACACGTCTTTTTTGCAACCATGTCACCTGACCATGTAAAAAAAAAAAAAAATAGTTCGACTGAATTCTAAACTAGCTGACTTAATACTTTTCCCTTCCTGCTTATTAAGTAAAATATTTATCCTTCCTGTTTTTTAAAAAAAAAAAGAAAAATTCCATCCTCATTCACAGACAATCTTATAAGGTCATCTAACATTGTTCTCCTGGTGTACAGTTAAAGATTTACTCTCAAGTAAAAGATAATGTCCTGGAAAAGCACAAGCCTTTATAGCAGGGCATATTCCAATGTCAAGATGGTTGACCAAGATTTGATAGAGCTGGTTACGTCAAAACAAGTAATCTGATCTTGTGGTACCCATATAATGCTTTACTTGTTTTGTGTTCATCTGTAATATAGTGGTGATGAATGATGCCGTAAAGAACCCTTTTAACACTTCCATCCTCAATTCAATCTGTGGCTTCAGTGACAAGCAAACAATCTATCAATCTATCTATCTATCTATCTATCTATCTATCTATCTATCTATCTATCTATCTATCTATCTATCTATCTATCTATCTATCTATCTATCTATCTATCTATCTATCTATCTAGTTATCTAGTTATCTATCAGTAATATATTGCTCAATATATATCTTACATTAAACCAGTTAAAAAACGTATAAGCCTGCATTACTCCATGACTTTTCGAGCATTGAAACTTCACCTTGTGGAAAGTCATTTGGAGGTTGTCTTTGGCTCTCCCCAACATTCCAGTGCTTTTCCTTTAACCAGAGCCTGAAACGCAAAGCTATAACAGAAGCAGTTCCTCTATCTGTCACATATTAAGACCAGTCCTCCCTCTGTTTCAGTGTAACTCATTGCCCATCCCTTCTAACAGACAAGATGATAGACTTTGAACCTCACTGGCACTGCAGTCTGTGGTTCTGCATAATTTTGAAATAGTAGGTGCAGTTGAGGAGGATTATGGAGTGAGACTAAGTTGATGCATCTTGGATCCTCCAGAAGCTGTCTTTGACACAAACCAAAAAGTACAACAAATATTATAGTTTTTCCTGAAAAAACATTACTGGTGCTAATAAAAAAAAAAATCTGGAAAAAAAATGCAAAAATGCAACAGTAAAAAAACTGTTAATATGTTAATTGTGACCTAACCATATAGAGTGAAAAACTGTGACATCGCATTATATGTAATTTTACTGTAAAATACTAATGATTAAACAGTAAAAATTACTGTTAAAAGGACATTCCCAGAAGTATCTGTGTGACAATGTATTTTTTATTATTTGTAATACATTACAATGAACTCTGTGTCAAGAGTGGCTGCAGTAAAATAGCGCACGAAGACAAATGACTCAAAAGGAAACTTAAAGTCTTTAACATAAAAAGGTGCATGGTCCAAAGGGATTGTACCGAGTCTCTTAAAGGGTTAGTTCACCCAAAAATGAAATTTCTGTCATTGATTACTCACCTTCATGTCGTTCCAAACCCGCAAGACCTCCGTTCATCTTCGGAACACAAATCAAGATATTTTTGATCAAATCCGTCAGGTTTTTTGTCTCCCATAGAAAGCATTGAAATTAACACATTCAAGGTCCAGAGACGTACTAAAGACATCATTAAAATAGTCAATGTAACTAAAGTGGTTAAACCTTAATGTTATGAAGCGACGAGATACTTTTTTTGCGCAAAAACAAAACAAATTCACTTTATTCAACAGTTTTTACTTTTCCCTGTCAGTCTTCTACGCATTTGATTTGAACGCAGTGCCAAACTTTCTTGTTTACGCCTGTATGCCGGCTCAGTATTTGCTGGCGTTGTTTACGTGAGCACCACGGTGTGCGTCAGAAAAAATCATTATAAAATGAAGGACAAAAAAAATAATGATAAAAAGTCATTATTTTTGTTTTGCTTTTGCGCACAAAAAGTACTCTTGTCATATATTCTTGTCGCTTCATAACATTAAGGTTGAAGCACTGTAGTCACTTGACTATTTTAACGATGCCTTTACTACTTCTCCAGACCTTGAATGTGGTAATTTCATTGCTTTCTATGGGAGATATCTATGGGGAAACTCTCGGATTTCATCAAAAATATCTTGATTTGTGTTCCAAAGATGAATGAAGGTTTTACGGGTTTGGAACGACATGAGGGTGAGAAATTAATGACCGATGTTTCCTTTTTGGGTGAACTAACCCTTTAATGAGTCATGGGTGTGTTTTGAGCGTGATGTGCAATAAACCAATCAGAGGGTCATTTCCCATTCCCTTTAAAAGCCAGGTGTGTTTGAACCATGTTGGATTGCTATTTACATGGCGGAATATAGACACCCTCAACCTGACGAGTCAGTTTAAATACATGTGTGTATTGCCACGATTGGTCCAATAATTAGCCAGTTTCATTAGTCATTACTGCAAATAGGTAATTCTGATACACGCAATTGCAATGACTATCCATTGCAACATGTAGACATTTTTATCTTCATGTACACAATAATAATCTTTTACCTTGTAATCCTTTTATTTTTAATATTTGGCATGTTTGTGTAACAGCACAGTCATTTCATTTGCCTCAAAATAGCAACACGCCAACAATGCACCTAAACACACCTCAAAGGGCCCTCTGATTCCTCATGTGGTTTTCTGTTGTACTACCTGTATTATTATGGTTGTTATCAGTATATTTTAAGGTAAAAAAAATAGTAGTAGAATGGTATAGTGTCATTATATCACTTGATAAAATATGTTTGTAAGTTAATATGCCATCCCATAATGATTCTATCGTTCTGGCAATCACTGGTCATCTACTGTAGATTTAACAGGATATACACAGTCTGCCTGATTTGTCCTTGAATTTCTCCAGAAAATTTATTACGAATCGCCACTCTCATTGGCTGTAATGCGGGGGGCTTGTCCCTTTTGTCCCATACCTGTATGAGACAGGAAGAGGAGTTGGTCTGGGAAAGCGGTAGTATGGCTTTTATATCTCACCCATTGATCTAACCCGACGTTCCATATTGGCTCCACTGTAAGGTTTATAATTAGAGCTGGAATTTCAGTGAGATTGTTGAGAGAGGATGATCTGCGATAGAACTTCAATTGCTGAAGCCGTGAGACTTTTCAGTTACATTGTTTCTTATTAACTCATCAATTCAACTTGTTAATTCCCTTTATGGTTCAAGCGTAAATGAACACTGTTTTGAGCAGTTGTGTAGCTTAATTTTTCCTCCTCATTCACTCCATTAGCTATATATATATAGTTTCTTTCTTGTCTAATAATTACAGCCAAGTTAATAATGAAAATTGGTTTGGATCCCCACTGAATATTTTTATATGGACAAACACAGTTGAAATACCTTGTCAGCCACTTTCAGCACGTAATGTGAATGATCATGAAAGAATAAGCCCTGAAGGGTTGGTGACCCATATGGAAAAATCATGCAGACATAATTATTTAAAAGAGGTAGGAAGCCACAAACAATAGACCCTCTCTAGGAATTTAAAGCTTGTTGGCTGTTACACACTGAAATTGGTTTCAAAGCTACTGTATGGATTATGACTTTGATATCATGTTTCATCAATATAATTCTTCTTTTTTGTTTACAAAGCTGCTGTTAAAATGGCAGAATGTAGTTTTTATCAAAAGGAAGCCAGGTAGATGACCATTAACCCAAAGTTAATCATTCATAAAGTATCAGCCCCCTCGTATACGCACACACATACGCAACAAGCACACAAATTAGCAAACCGGAAGTGATTCAGCGCTGTTCCTATCCTCTTTTGTCACCAGCCATAAATATCCAAGAGGGCTATTCTAGCCAAGAAGCCTTTGAAAGTGGCAAACATATTTTTCTTGAAATAGACTGGGTTCATCAAGTTGAAGCCTCCTCATGTTTATTTACTAAAGATTTCATATATTCAGGTGTTAAAGTTTTGGGTGAATTGTCCTATCCAGAAGTGTGTCCTCACTCTCTGGGCTGTCTGTGCCATTATTGCATATTGCTTTTTTATACACTTGTAATATAGGCAGGCCCAACATCAAAAGTCCTCATAATAATTGTCTTCAAGATTAACGAAAGGGTGTGATTCAGATTCTGCCATCATAAAATAAGCAATGTTTCAAATAAAACTGTCACATCTCCCATATCTGTATTGTTTAATTCTGTTTGCATTGCCGATATTGCTTAGTTGATGTTAGAAACTGTGCAAAACATCAGTAAAATGTTGGTTGTACCGCATGGCTTAGATTGGCCAGAATTTTCTTTTTTCAAATATTAATAAGTCGTGAAAAGTTCCTTTTTGGAAGGAGATAATAACGGATAGCCAGTTAAGATAAAATGGTCTAAGATTTTCTGGTAACAGTTTATTTTACAGTGTCCTTTTTACACATATTACAAGTTGTTACCGTAGTAATAACTAGAAATTATGCATAATTAGATGTGACTAGCCCTAATCCAAATCCTAGCCCTATAGTAAGTACATGTAGTTAATTGTTATTACTCAGTACTTAAATATATAATTACACTGTAACACAGACACCTTAAAATAAAGTGTAGCTGATTTTCTTTTCAGGAATGATATCAGGACAGTTGTATCACCCTGACATTAAAAGTGTCAATATTGAATTAAAAAAATAATAACATCCTTATCATAGAAGAGGTATAATCAAGTCATTATCCCCCAGTTTCACAGACAAGGCTTAAGCCTGTCCCAGACTAAAATGTATGTTTGAGCTGTTTTAACTGAAAGCAACTTTCATTGACATATCTTAAAATATTTGTTCAAGATGCACATCGATAATGTTTTTACTGGCAGGTTTATAAAAGCTACTTAATTGTCCTAATTTAACTAAGGTCTAATCCTGGCTTAATCTAAGCCCTGTCTGTGAAACCAGGCTTATATGTATGAATTGCATTTGTACTGTATTTAAATTTGTAAGTCACCACAGTTACCATATTATCAGACAGTACATAGCTTCACGTGATCCGCTCTATCTAGTTCTATGTGGATTGTACTGTGTGATTTCAGCTGTATTGTACACTGGAAAGAACCAAGGGACATTTTCAAAGAAAGTGAAAGCATCATGGATGAATAACAGTGTATTAGCCTGTGTGGCAGTAATTTCCTGTTTGTAGAGGCAGAGTGCTTATGACATGGCTTATATAGTTCATACTGGCTGGGGCGATGCTGATCGATATGCTTTATCTCTCTTCCAGCATATATCCTCCAAGTGCAAACATGCCAGTCCTCAAGAACCTCCCGTCTCGGCTGAAGGGAGGCAGATTTAGTGTGGATTTGGAGACTACACGTAGCGCGTTCATTCTCAGAAAAATGAGTCTTAACCACAATCCATTCGAGGAGCCTGGCTCAGATGAGGACTGGCCCAGAAGCAATGGAGGCTCACTCCTGGATGGGCGTGTGCCACGGGACAGAAACCCGTTTGAGGATGAGGAAGATGAAAATGAGGCTAATGAGGTGCGTCGTGGAGGCTCAGGGAAGGGAGGCTCCATCAAAGGCACGCTGGAACGCATGAAGGGGGTCTCTCCCCTCAAGACCCTGGGAAAACTGGGCAAGAACTTGCGCATGTCTGCCAGGAGCAAGGGCAGGGAAACCCCCTCCCCCCAGGGCTCTATAGGTTCAGCCTCACCCATGCAGAGGAAGAAGAAGGGCAGACGGAGTTCAGAAGGGAGCTTGCTAAGGTACGATGTGTCCCCAGGAATTGCAAAGAATTAGTTATGTTCCAATTCCTCATACGGATTTCTTAATGATTGATTAATGGTCCTTTTTTAATTACTTATAAGGAAGAAATATAGAAAAGAAATGCAATCTTATTGCAAAATGACTATTTCAGTAATACAGTAAATCATTTTAAAGTCCCCCTGTGGTGAAAACCAAAGTTTTTAATGTTGTTCATATGTCTATCTGGTGTTTTTAACATGACAAACCATGTGCAAATTCATTAGTCAGCAGCATTGCTGAGTATTTTCTTCTTAAACCTGCAGTAAACCAAAGACAGTCTCAAACCCACGGTTTGAAATCGCTGGTGTTTTTGACTACCTTGTAATTAAGCACATCAACGTGCCAGCTGGCTTTAGCATATCATTATCTGACCGTGCAATGGAGTCTCAAAAGAAGGTTATTTTTATTTTATTTTTTATTTTTTCAAAATAAGGTATATTTTTCTGATGATATGAAAAATCTGGTAGATTTAGCAATGTGGCGGGTGTACGTATGAGGCATACTACAATGTTATGATGAACTATATGCCTTTCTTGGTTGTTCAAAGCACTTCTATTGATGGTCAACGTGGTTTGTGTAACATTAGCAACACATTTTTAGCTGTTTGATAACATAGTCAAGCAAAACGCTAATCACATTAATTACCGTTATGTGTCCGACGTTGTAAAAGGCCATACCATTGTGCAGCATGTACCTCAGTAAGTTGACCAAGTGGATCTCTGAGCTTGAGTGAGTGAGTGGAAGCGGGCCTAATTATCATATTCATAAAACTGTGTATATGAGGCAAGGGTGTAGCATTACATTCAAACTATTTTAAGGCATTAAGATTTTATTTTTCTACAGGAAAAACGTTTAAATATGTTAAATATGTAATTTTGGTGACCAAAGATGAGTTTTAAGGGATAAAATTATTGACTACAGGGGAAAAACAATGCATGCAAAAGGTGTGCTCACACAGACTTCTTAATGACTTTTTAGATGTGGTAGTAGAAGTTCTGTCATAATTTATTCACCCTCATGTCTATGCAAACCCGTAAGACTTTCATTCAGCTTTGAAACAAAAATGAAGATATTTTAATGAAATCTGAAAGATTTCTGTCCCTCCATTGACAGTCTATGCAGCTACCAATTGGGCGCTTTAAAAAAATCATAAAGGGATCATTAAAACTAATCTAGTCTATAGGAATTGAGCGGTTTAGTCCAAATTTTCTGAAGAGACGATTGCTTTATATGATGAACAGATTTGATATAGGCTTTTATTCACATATAAACTTCAACTCACACATCAGTTATGGTAAACGGAAGCTCAAGCATGCTTGCTTGACATGCGAGAACCAACAAGGTTCGCTCTCATGTGTTACGCAGCATGTTTGAGCTTCTGCAACAACCAATGAGGATTGTGCTCGCGCATCAAGCAAGTACGATTGAGCTTTTGTTTATGTTCACTGATCTATGTTTATATGTGAATAAAAGCCTACATTCAATCTGTTCATCATATAAAGCGATCCAGTCGCTTCAGAAAATTTGGAATAAACCGCTTGATTCATTAAGGATTAGTTCTACAATCAATTTATGAACTTTTTGAAGTGACAAAGTGGTTGTTGCGTAGTCAATGAAGGGACAGAAATCTCAGAGCAGCCATTTCTTTCTGAGGGCACCTCGGCTGTAGGTAATGAGAGTGGAAGAGAGCGCTGATCATTCACATAATTTGTTCAGAAATCAGACTACACTAGTTACGCTGTACTTTTTTTATTCACTTAAAAGAGCTGACTCGTAAGAGTAATTTATTCAGGAATCAAACTACACTGCTTGTGCTGTTTGCTTCCATCTGTAGATTTGGTTGCAGAGTTTAGCCTGCGCCATTGAACAAATAGTCCAGTGAACTCAGTATCTAAGTATGTTAGTATTTTTGTACAGTGTTCTATCTTCAGCAGAAGAATGCACATGCGATAACCATCAACCTAAAAGAACTTTTGGTTCCTGATGCTTTTTTAGAGTGCAACAGTCGGGTTCCGAGTATTGGTTTTTAATGATAACTTATAAACCATTCAAGACAGGCCTACTGTGAGCAATAAGTTTGTTAATCATTGGTGGTATATGCTTTTGTTGAAGCCATTAGCCTGCACTATTTTACTTATTTTTTAAATGATTGTTTAACAGTGGAATTCCTGGTGAGAAACTATTACTCATGATTCTGCAAAGAAACCACCAATTGGTGGCTCGAAGCATATATATATATATATATATATATATATATATATAGTAAAAACAAATATTAGATATGTAGCTATATCTATTTCTTTAAAGCAATAGTATATTATATTGTACTATTATAATTCTATTATATTTTAACTGGATTAGGCCATTCAGAATGCTTTATGGAATTGTAGTTCTTTCTTGTATATTTAACTTTTTGTCTGATTTTCAAATCCTTTTTTGCTTTAAATCAAAGATTGTAATATCATAACTCACTTTTTAGGTAGATGATTTGGTTCATAACTTAAAACTCTTAAACAAAGAATAAAAATCCCTTTAGGAAGAGTGAATGGAAAAATACCAGTAAAATATCAGTTCCCAGCACTAAGATGGAAAAGAAATGGAGTGTGATAAACAGTTTAGGACTAATAACTTGAATCTCAAAGATTTCTGTGATGATTTATTACAAAAGGGAGGTAGTAGTGTTTGGGAAGCCCATTTGTAAACAAATATAATTTTTGCAGTTCCATTTCTTGCCACTAGACACACTATTCACTATTCACACTATTTTCTAACTACGCTATTAGTTTAGGAAAGACCCTGTATTTTTGTGCTATTGCTAATTGCAACATTTCATAATTCATTAAATAATTCATTAATTATTTATTTCTCCTTAAACAGTTCTAGAACATGATTCTAGCAACACCGTGGGGTTGTTTCCCAGGAAATACATGAAAATGAAAAATTCTTTGTATAAAAGTGTCTGAAAAATCTAAATGCAACTAATAAACTTCATTAACTTTCTTCTTATAGAATGGCAGGAAAGTGTAAAGATCGCAAGGAGAGCTTGACCAATGGTGACCTCTGCTCAGAAGCTGATTCTGACTCCACCAGTCGTCGACTCTCCTTCCTGAAGATGGTGGGCAAGGGCAAAATGAAGAGGGAGTCCATGCAGGACCCTTCATCACAGGGTCCTGAGGAAGAGCCAGTGGAGGAGGTGCCTGAGGTCAAACCCAGGGAGCCACTTTCAGGTAAACAGTCAACTAGTGAATCTAGCCATTCAGCAACAAAGCCATATTCCTCGTAACAAACAAACAAACAAACAAAGATGAACTAATATAAATGACCAGCTTTTCCTGTTTACTACAAATTGTGGAATAATTTTACACTTTTCGCTAAACATTTTGGAAACAAGCACTAAATAATACCACAGATTTGCTAAATTATTTGTGGGTTTTGTGTGTGTGTGTGTGTGTATATATATGTGTGTGATTGTTCCATCATATCAAATATACATGATATAACTGTTTTTGTTCTATATGTGTTTCATGTTTTACATACATTGGCAATTTAGCTATTTATACCAGTTGTTTTGTAATTGTTTGTGTCAATGTAATACAGCGTTTCTGAATATTCTTTTGAAGCACAGTTCTACTGCCCTTCTGGAAAATCTACAGACAAACATCATAGTGTGATAGTGCTAAACATTGCATTATTTGCAAATCAACTCACCATTAAACTATGAATCTACAACTAATATCTAACTATCTTTAACGCTTGTTCTCAAACTTTTGACCACAATTGTACCAGAGCTCGATTGTTTAGCTTGACCCGCATGAGCATGGTACATGCTATGTAGGAATTTGCACATGATTGCATGCTCAGGTTTCAGGCTTTTTACTGCAAGACCATGAGAGATAAGCTTTAAAATTGGCAGGAGCTTGCAAGCTCTGAATTAAAGCACAAAGGATGGTAGTGAAGGATGAGAATGGATACCTTCAACCTAGCAATGCGTATTACTAACGTCACAGGTCTGGACTGTTTTGCAAACATATCTACAACTGTTAGTGGTTGCTGGAGCATTTGTTGAACAGTCAACAGAGTTCATTGTGTGCTCAACCTAGAATTTAATTTCAGCTCTGCTCTTACACAATTGTGTGTCATTTTTATGCAAGACTCTGATTAGCAGGTTCAGATGGTTTTGATTAGAGTTGGAACTAAATTTTGCAGAAAGAATGATAATCGGGGCACGTGACTGTCAGAGCAGCATGCAGTTTGGGCTTTTTTCGATCGTGCCTACTATAGTATGAGGGCCCAGTAAAAATCTGATGCTTTCACTATACGGGCTAGGGGGCTGTCAAATTTGAAATCATCTGTCTCTTCCCCTTGCGTAAATGCAGCATGGAACATGATAAAAGAGGAATCTGAGCAAAGGGGAACTGAATGTACCCCACAGTGTCATGTTTGGTCATGTCTTTGCTTTGTTTCAGCAGGGGGGGAAGGTTTCGTGATTCTTGCTGCTTTGCATGTCCCAGCTGACACAGCAAAAAATCACTTTTTATTTGTGTATTTAGCCACATTATGTTGACGGGAAACCTTCTGCTGACCTCCAGCAACAGTCAGGCGGGTTTCCAAGTTATTCGTTTAGCAACTCTCAGCTATCAGCTGAAAAGTCCACCAGATACTTTACAATCCATCTGTAATTTAGCATTTTTGCTCACACATTGATTGGATGTCATATTAATTCCCAGTTATAAACCATTTTTTTAGTTTAGTATCTGTTTTTGTGACCCTTTCTTAAGTATTCCAGAAAAGATCTTCTGTATGAGCTTAAATAATAATTCCTATTTATTTTGCAAACATAAGTGTTGTGACAAAAGAAAGCATTGCTCCATCTACGCAGCTGTTCTCAAGTGGGCAGAACATTCCTGAGTGAATGATAATCGAGACTTTTATTATTTAATTCACAGTGTCTTTTTTAAGAGTTATCAAACATCTTCACGGTGATAGATTCAAAGAATATGTGAGGCACATTATATGAAAATACATGATAAACATTAAATAAGGAAGTAACGCTTCAAATAAAATGTAATGCCATGCATGTCTCAGTTGCTGCACATGCAAGAAAATCCAGAAAATCAGAAAATGGAGCAAAGAACAGGACGTCAATCCTGTTGATGTTTCAACTGTCAATTGTCAACTTTTGCTAAGCCAGATCAGATTTCACTCGATTAGTAGGCAAAACATTCTGAATGCCTTTACTTCCTGTGTCATTGCAGTACCAGTCTTAAATTCTATAGCTCAATTTATATATACATATATATATATATATATATATATATATATATATATATATATATATATATATATATATATATATATGCCATTTTTATACTAACATTCAGAAGTTCTGAGGTCAGTATGATTTTTTTATGAAAGAATTTTTTATTTCTAAATGCTGATCTCTTGAACTTTCTATTCATCAAAGAATGCTTAAAAAATAAAATGCCATGGTTTCCACAAAAATATGAAGCAGAACAACTGCACTGAACACTGAAAACTGGAGTAATAGCTGGTGAAAATTCAGCTTTGCCATCACAGGAATAAATTATATTTTAAACTATTTTAAAATAGAAATTATTTTAAATTGTAATTATTTTTCACAATATTACTGTTTTACTGTATTTGTGATCAAATATATGCAGCCTTGGTGGGCATAAGATACTTCCTTTAAACACTTTCAAAAAATCTTACTGATTCCAAACTTTTGAACGGTAGTGTATTTATAAGATTTATAAGTATGGATATATAAGATTTTACATATTGTAATATCAGTTTTGTGTTTATCTATGGAATTTAAGATATTATATAAAATTAACTAAAGTTGTGTGTGTTGAAAACTGTGTTTTCATTCAAGATTTTTTTTTTCCTTTCAGGCAAAGTATATTTAATTTTTGTTGCATTCAGACTCAGTGGTATCTAAAAAAACTGAAACCACATTGAAAAACTGGAATTTTTACTCTAAATGTGGAGTCCAGTGTTTGTTGACATTAAATCAAAGCAAGAGCATACCAAATGCTAAATATTCTGAAATTCAAATTTTTAATTGAATGAAATTAAACATTTTCAATGCTAAATTTCACTTCAATTCAGTTTCCTTAACAAAAATGTCCTTTCTTTTAACAAAATACCTTGCTTTCCATTTTTTTTTCCATTTTGTTTTGTCATAACAATATGAAGAGATTTTTCTTGGAAACAAAGCATGTTGCAACTAAACCTCATTGTTGAGAGAGCAAGGTCTTGGTTGTGTTCGGGTGGCTGGTATTTATCAGAACTTTGGGATTGGCAGAATGTAAGTTGACATCTGACTGAATTGATAAAGCAGCCATATAGAAGGGCGTTTACCCCTTATCCTAGTGAATGATTTCCAGACCTCGCCAAATTACAACCCACAACCTCTAACCATAAGCCATAACTACAGCTGAGAGCCATTCTGTCATGGCCGCCATAGAAACAGTATCTGAGCGGAACATTTGCAATCAATGCACTCTCGTTTTTGATAGCAAATATTCCAGCATGCCAACTGGCAGAGTCTCTCGTAAAAGTGAATAGCCAACACTTCCACCTTATCCAGCTATTGTCCAACACTTGGCAGGAAGATTTGTTCATGCATTTCAAATAAACCAACAAGCATAAAGTGAGGGCAGGGCTCCACTTAGTGTAAGGTGGAGTACACAATTTCCAAATGGTCCAATTTAGGTTTGTTCTGTTGACGTTGGCTATGTCCAAATGAATTAAGAAGGGAGTGGAACCTTTATGTCCTGAGAAGGGCTCATGTCATCGTTTCGAATCCTGACCTAAGGTCTCCAGTGGCAGGCGAGGCCAGTCGTCATTTTGATTGCCACTTCATCTCATTGGGCCTGGACGTTGAAATAAGATTTTAGCATGTGGAATTCCTTCTGGACAGGCTCGGGCACAGGGGACCATACTGCCAAGTTTTACTCGACCCATCTGCGCTGCTAAGGCAGAGGCAGGAAATACAATCGTCCTCCACTTATTAAATATTTCACTTCTGGGGAAAATATGTCTACTCTGCACATGCTGAGCATTAAATGAGGGAAGTGAATGAATGAGAAAGGGAGTTTCTGTGGACTGCTATTCCTCAAGTTCTTCGTGCTCCGGCTTGACAGGAGGGTTTTGACTCTGAAACACAGAGGGTTAATGAAAAATGGATTTGAACCTGTGGCACGACAAAGAACAGATCATATTCCATTACATTCCTAGAACCCAGGCTAATCTTTTCCTTGTAACGGCTGATTGGTCTTGCTGAGAGGTGTTGGTTGTGCAGGTGTGTTGGTGCTATGTTAGCGGATATCTTGCTTAGTCAGATCTATTCAGTTGAGCTGGTTGTCAGCCCCCACCCTTTAAAATCTTTGGCCAAAAGCAAATACCATTACCTCCTCCTGGAAGTCATGGTGTGGGTATAAATATGTAGCATATGTGCCATATGTGCCCTTAAAAGGCAACACTTCAATCCCTGTGGTTTTCATTAAGGAAGGGTGGTGACATGTCCATGCTTAAGTGAAGTATGCTCCACACACCATGAATTTAGTGCATGAGACTGACTAGAAACAAAGAACTAGTGTTGTCCTCTGCACAGCTCAGCTCAGTTACTGGCATTGATCCGTTTTTTAATGACTGTGGGATAAAACCATTTAAACTACATGGCTTTCAACATCTGGATCATTGCTTGTCCAATTTTAAAGTCTATCATTCACAAAATACATTCGTATAAATATACATTTGTACATATACAGTTCTGTTCAGTACAGTAAGATTTCTTAAAATGTTTTCGAAAGGTCAAAAATACAGTGAAAACAATAATATTGTGAACTGTTTTCTATTTTAATTCGCTTTAAAAATGTATTTACTTCCGTTATGTTCTGTAATATTTAACACATAAACTTGTAATAGTTTTGAAGTTTGAAGGTTTTATGGGCCTTACGAACAGATTCATGTGCAAATGTGGAGGAACACTTCATTACCTGGAATGCCATTACTTGTTGACATTCTTTGAAGTGCAATTCAGTAAATTTCAATTCCTGTTATTTCATTTCCCATTGAACTTCCTGTTGGTGTGACAAATTTTATTCAGATTCTCTTTAGTTAATTAAAAGAGAGCCAGTTTCTAAATTCTGAACTTTACACCACCCTTCTTCTCAGACAGAAGCTTACAGGGTCAACTTTTACTTCCCCTAGGGTTGAACTTCAGTAGTCCAGTCTAAAAGTCACTTAGATGGTACAGTGACATGTTGTCCTTGGGTGGAGGACTTCTCACGTGGATGAGTTGCAGAGGAAGTGACATTAATTTTTAACAGGCAGACCATTAATTTTTCCACCTTATCCCCTGTCTGCGTTAGCGATAAGCCTTGTGGTATTGTATTTTATATTTAGATCTCCTTCCGATGGACTGGCACAGTCGGGCTGTTATTATGTGAGACGGTCGAGAAGGGTGTGGGGTTTATCATGGCATTACTGGACAGTCCATCCTCGATAGGGATAGGGACAGATCAGTCAGGCGCCAACCAAACGCCCCCGCATCCTTCCCTCTTAGAAGAGGTCAGGAAGTCACAGGAAATATATGGGCAACTGCAAAGAGCCCCTCACTGTCCATTCAGAGTTTTGAGGAGGAATTCAACAGCAAGGCCAATTATTTGCACAGTTGATTTGTGACATATCTTCACCTCAATAGATGCGTGTTGAGAACTGTCAGAAAGCAATCTAAATACAAGTGTGAGAATTGACATCTTCATCCTTTATTCAAATATTTTGAAAAACTTATTTTTATAAACAAATTGTATTGTTGTGTTTTGAATCAGGTTTTTTATTTGTGATAATTCAATGAAAGGTAAATATATGGTTAAGACAGTTTTTTGTCAATCTGGTTTTAGAACTGGCCATAGCACGCTTACTGCTGCTACGGTGGTGATAAACAATCTTATTGGTGCCCTGGTTTAAAAACATTGTGGACACTTATTTGCGGATCTATCCAAGGCATTTGATTCTGTGGTAAATGAATTGCTGCTGAACAAACTTAGCAGTGGTGGTTTCATACCAGGGATGGTGAAATGATTTAGAAATTATTTGGCAGATTGGACCATTGTGTTCATGTGGAGGATCACAAATCTAATATTAATATATCTAAAGGGGTCCCCCAGGGTTCAATTTTGGGACCTGTTTTGTTTTCTATTTATATAAATGATTTGGGTAAGAACATTCAAGCAAAAAAAAAAACTTTTATGCAGATTCTATTCTATTATTTATACACTTGCTCCATCTAAAACACAGGCGGTGTATATGAGGTTTATATGGTATATTGGTTTATAGACCTATATTCCAGGACGACAAAGCCAAGATTTGTCAGGCTCACATTGTGAAAGAATGGTTGGGAGGGAGCATGAAGAATCATTTTCAGACATGAATTAGCACCTCTTAGCCTAGACCTTATATTCACAGAAAGTCTTTGGGATGTGCTTGAGTAGACTTTACAGAGTGCTTGACTCTTGCTTTGCTAATGCAAGATCTTGACCAAAAACTGATACACCAAAAATTCATGACAACAATTATTTCCATCAAGAGGTGCATAAGGTTTTTGGTCAAGATCTAAAGTATACACCATTGAAGTTTGACTGGTTAAGCTAAGAACCCTCTTGGGAACATTACATGCACGTTACCTGCATCTGTAACACAACATATTCTGGTGACCAGCCTTGCTAGTCCTTTCAATATGTGAACTTGGTGACCTCTTGACTTTGCTTTGGAATGGTTAATGACATAATCTTCTTGAAGCCTGCCAAAACCTGTCTCCAGTAATCAGACCAATTTGTTAGCCCATGTAAATGTGTGCATCCCAAAGGAAAGGAATGGAAATGATGAAGGATGGGTGTGAGCACTGACCTCAATGAGAGCCCGTCTGCTTCATCAAAGATTCCTTTGGAATTTAAAAAAGTCCTGCAAAGTGCTGCTGCACATAAGAAACACAAGTGAGATCATTATAAACTATAGCCAGCAAAGTGTATTGGCAGTCTTTTTGACCATCTGGAAGATGTACTGCATTTATGTTTGAAATTTACTAATGGGGGAATTCTGAAGAATTGTATTGGATGGCCAAGATAATGTTCCCATATTCACTGTCTTCTCCACTTTTCCAGACAAATGTGAATACCGCTTCTCCAGATATGCTGTGAATCGGTGTATGACATTGACAGTTATAGCTCCATTTGCTGCTTTTCACTTGAAAGTAATTGGTGTAGAAACAGTTTTCACTCAGAAATTGCTAGATGATTTCACAAACAATGACAAGGAAACAGCAAGTCACACATTGAATTAAGCTTAAAATTTTGAAGTAGAAAAACTGAAAAAGTGTTTTCTTCGAAAACATACAATAAAGTTCTGTTTTATTTACTTTAACTTAACTTTGAAAAATGTTTTTTTCTTCTTTTTTTATTTGGAACAACGTGAGTGTGACTAAATAAAAGAATGTAGTATTCGATCTCTGCTGTGTGACTAATGGATAACCTCATTTTCTGTTTTGTCAGTATTGGAGATCCTGCAGTTGGTGACGAAAAGAGATTTGTTTTTGGCTGACACTCACATTCTGGAGCTGGAGCAGGAGTGTAGGGAGGCCGAATCTCCTACGGCAGGGGGCACTGAGGATTTCAGCAGCCCCAGCAGCAAAGACAGCAGTCGGCGCAAAGCCAAAGATGTGGAGCTGCTGTACGAGGCCCTGCAGAAAGAGTTGTGGGATGTGGTAATGGATTCTCTGCGTTGCTCCACTGCTGGGCCAAACCTGGGCCTGGTGGTGCAGGTGATTCAACAGGAGGAACAAGCCGATCGGGACTGGGCTCAGAGCGAACGAGCCACTCCAGGAGGCCCACGGCCGAGGGAGTTCAAGAAACGCTGGAGGGAGGCGGTAGTCGAGTTGGCTAATGCAAACTTACCCCAGCATGAGGAAGCACGGCCAGGCGAGCTCGCAGCCTATCTGGAAAAGCTAAGAGTCCGTATGGTTGAGGACCTCGGAGCAGCTCGGCGTAATGTGGTGTCTGTATATCCGGTGGAATATGACTCCTTCCAAGTGTACACACATAGCTACCACCAGGCTGTAACCCGTCGTCTCCAGGCTATCACCAATGGAGATCTGCAGATCATTGACATATACTCTATGCTAGACTGGCTCTACAACATTTACAATAGGTAAACACCAGCAGTTTGACTAGGTTTATATCCTAAAAAGGGATAGTTCCTCAAAGGGATTTTAATGAATATTCATAATACCTATTCTCATAAAAACCAAACAGTGACCGTGGGTCGTCAAGCTCCAAAAAGTACTATGAAAGTGGTCCTTCTGAAGCCGTATTCAAATGTGGTGTGTTAGGTTTGACGCCATTAGTTCTTGTTTATCGAACAAAATGCAGCGAGTTTGAATATGCATGTGTACAAATGAGATTTGAGGATTGAAGATTTTTTTGTGCTTGACAACTCAAACTTAAGGCTGTTCCTCATACAACCTTTCATATGACTTTAGATGGCTTTGAATTTAGCATATTTAGTTGGATTATTTTTATGGTGTTTATTTGTCATGTTTTGGAGGTTGACAGGCCTAGTCCTCATTTACTTGAATTTTATAAGAAACAGCCAACGGAAAATCTTCTGAGAAATAAAATGACTTCAGGATAAACAGATTTTGACAGACAAAATTCTTTTAGAGAAACATTTCAGAGGACGAACACTACCATTTGAAAAGTTTGGGGTCAGTAAGATTTTTTTTTTTTTTAAAGAAATTAATACATTTATTCAGCAAGGATGTATTATATTGCCGATTAGTGACACTAAAGACATTTATAATATTACAAAAGATTTATATTTCAAATAGATGCTTTTCTTTTGAACTTTTTATTCATCAAAGAATCTTGAAAAAATTGTCAAAATTATTAAGCAGCGCAACTGCTTTCAACACTGATAATAAGAAATGGGAGCAAAAATTTCTTAGGCAGCAAATCAGCATATTAGAATGATTTCTGAAGGATCATGTGACACTGAAGACTGGAGTAAAGATGCTAAAAATTCAGCTTTGCCATCACAGAATTTTTTTTAAAATATATTAAAATAGAAGACTACTGTTTTAAAATTGAAATAATATTTCACAATATTATTGTTGATCAAATAAATGCAGCCTTGGTAAGCATAAAGGTCCATTTACACCAAGAACGATAACAATGAAGAGAACGAACAATAACGATATTAGTGTCCACTCCAATGCACAATATCGTTCTGTTTCTTCAAAGCATGCACAGCTATGTTGTCTGCTCAGGATGGATTCTGATTGCCTGTCAATGTTTTTATCATTCATCATACTGAAAGTGATTCCAACGGTATTGTTTCTCTGTGCCTTTATAGTCGTGATGTGGACTCTGCTATTCTTTTATATTTAGAACAATTTTTAGAACTTTATCTTTATAGTTATTGTCATAGTTATCGTCCTTGGTGTAAACAGGCCTTAAGAGACTTCTTTCAAAAATAGTATTAAATCGTACTGACCCCAACTTTTTGAATTGAATGGTAACATACTAGTGTAATAATGAAAATTTCACATTTGCAATTTGTATTTTTGCACTGACCGTATCCAGTTGTCAAGCCACATAGAGCTACAGCAAACCTAAAACAGATTGTTATAAATAGCTTCTGGTTGATATGAGAGGTGAAACCCACTCTTGTACCTTCCCATTCCTGTTCCTTCATAATTCAATGTTTCCTTATGAGTGAAGTCCAGACTCAGTTTGTGATTTGCTCTTCCTGTTGTTGCTCCAGAGATGTCCTTGGAACAGTCACCATAACAACACCCATTAACCTCTCGCAGCTCGGCCCACTGCTGCCGACAGAGACGGTGGAAAAACTGGAGCTTGACTGCCTCAACTCAGTCAGGGTAAGAACTGAAATGAAACCTTGTCCCCAAGTATCTTCTAGCCTTTTCTGTGTACCTTGAACAACGGCACATCCTGTCCACTTAAAGAGATGGCTGGTCGTTGCAACCTGCGCGGTCAATTAGAGTGCGGCATTTCAGGGTCAACGCACGGCTTTCCTGTCTACAATGAGCACTACACAATAGGAGTCAGTTTGACAACACATTTTTCCCTTCACTCATTAAACAACATGAATGTGTGGTCTTTTAATAATCCTTTAGCCCATCCAGAAAAGAGTGACATTATTTGAATACTTATGTCATGAAAGTCTTAATAGTGTGACTGTTTCCTTATGGATGCAGTCGTTTCATACGTACCTAGTGCCCTACATGGCCGCCCCCTCACACAGCAAGGACGCTGTTAATGAGTGTGTTGAAATGTTGTGTTTTCCAGGGGAAAGTGACCAATGAGCTGTCTCAGGTTCTGGAGGAGGAGGAAAAGAAATGGCTGGACACCCTGAACATCGAAGAGTATCAGATACCTCTGGCTCGCACAGTTATTCAGGTCAGCGCAGGGCCGCAATGGACCATTTATGCTCATTTATATATAATATGATATTGTGCTTGACATATGAAGTCAGAGCATGTGATATCACATTGCCTTAGTCCATTTTCTCAGTATTGAGACTGCAATATGTGCAGTAGGTTTAGACACTGGGTCTTTTGTTAAAAAAAAATGTAAGACATGCTGAATGGCATCCGTGCACCTCTGTGTAACAAGAAAATCATCTCCTAACTTGAACCAACATAAACAAACGCTTCCCATTGTGAGCATGTTTCCATTACAGTATATTGTTTTTGCAGGCTCTGTATTGCATCCTAGTGGTCATTTAAGGTATTAAGGAAAATAGTCAATTCACTTTATTTGGTTGCTAAAGTAGAAATTAATGAATTAAACTAATTGTGTAACTGTTTTTAATTCACTGAATTCACTTATTAACATATTTTCTTACATTTTTGATTATAGAGGCTACAGGAGGACCTTGAGAGATCTGCAGCCGTAAACAGAAACTTGGGCTCACGGGTCGCTCAATGCAGTCTCAACGGACTGGCAGATTTCCTGTACAGGTGGGAAAAATAATACATGAAAAGTGACAGTACCATTTAAATGCTTGGAGTGAGTAAGTCTTTTTTTTTAAATAAATTAATACTTTTATTCAGCAAGGATACATTATTAAAACAAAACGGTTATTTTAAATTGTAATAATATTTCATAATATCACTGTTTTGCTGTATTTTTATCACAAGAGACTTCTTTCAAAAACATTAACTTTGAATGGTAGTGTATGTTGGGCTGTATATGGGATTCCCAGTTAGGGGCCTAAATTATAACCCATGTATGTCCTAAATCTTTCTTTTTGGAGTTAGTTAATTTCCATAGAAAATGTGTCATAACCACATCTCATCCTTAAATGCTTTGTTTTTGATGCAAAGTTTTCAGAGAAAGGTGGAGATGTTCCATGAGATGCTAGTGAGCAACTTTGGAGAAAATGAAGACGGTTATATTGCTAAAACCATCGCCCTTGTCAACTGCTGTCCACCGTTTAGGTTGGCTCCCTCGAAATCCTTCATTTATACATTATGTTTTATTTGTTTTAGTGTGTTTAAAATGTTAGATATATTACTTATAAATTGTAGTCGGTTACTGATTTGTTGAAGTTTATTAAATATTACATTATGTCAGGGTTTCCCAGACTGGGGTTTGTGAGTTTAATGAAAAGCTGTCAAGTATTTAAATCATAAACATTTAAAATAAATGATATATTTTTTTTAAAAATCAATCAAATAAAACACTCAAGATAAAACCATAAAGCAAAAAAGATTCACATTTTTTTCATTTGTTTACCTATGTCATGTGACCAATAATCAACATCAGAGAACCATAAACTTAAATTTTGTATTATTATTATTATTATTGACAAAACTTAGTAACTTAAAATTTCAGGAGTACTTCAAATAAATATATTAGGTCAAAAAGGTTCAGCTGACAAAAAAGTTATAATGTAAATATGAAATAACGGGAATTTGTACATTTTCATGTGAAAGAAAAAGCCTTCCAAATACTGTAATTCATGGTTAAATGAATCTCTAAGTGATTATTCAAATAATAATTTGTGTGTTCGCTAGGAGCTGATTAGATAAGCAATGTTGCAATGTTGAGAAAACTCTTGTTAAATGTGAAATGGTTTTTGTAAATCCCGTGATCAAATGCTGTGAGGGTCTCAGTTTTCAGTGATCAGCACTTGATGAGTGTCTGGTCTGTATGTGCAATTCCACAAAGCTGGAAGACCTTCTGGACACATATAAGCAGTAGGTTTTTTTAGAAAGGAAAATTATAAAAAGAAGTAGTAGGGAAAATCAATGAATCAAGAAAGTAGTCTGATTATTTTAAAACATAACATAATCTAATTATGTAACATAACATAATCAAGTACTTCGTTTTTTGAATCTAACAACGTAATCCAGATTGCATGTAATCAGCTACTACCCAGCACTGTGTATTTATAATATAAATTGGTGTGTTTAGGAGCTTTGTGGAGCGCTGCAGCCAGTGTGACCCCTCAACCAGCGAGGACTCGATTCGTAGAGCTAACACCGCTCTGGACAGGATAGTCAACTTGAGTGTGAGAGTGCTGAACGACAGGCTTTTTGAGCATATCAGGGTGAGGCTGCCACAGATCACCCCACACTTCCTCACATAGACATGTTTGTGGTGCAGGCACGCACGCACATAATCTTGAAATACCTTATATTCATCATGACATGTGCCTCTGTCCAAGAATATAAAGAATATCTTATCTGCATTTCCCCTATGGGTTGTTCTCAAGGATGTTTTGCACAGCTTCTCTGCCTCTGAGACACTAAAATAGCGGCACTACGTGAAAAACACTAGTGAATTAGATGTTTTTGGCCTGACGCCGAACAGTATTCAGTGTTTTCTGTACAGACTGGCAGTACCAGCTCTCATGGGCCACATAGTTTTGCTGCGTCCTTTTTTTATCAAGATGGTGCACTAACAGGAAGTTAGCTGTACTCTCTTGACTCTAAATATGAAAGCCCTCACATCCTGATGAAGGCAAATATAGTACATTCCAGTGTGTACTGAGTATGTCATTTCTAATCCCGTGCTTTCTGTCTCATCTCACATAGCCCTTCTTTGATAAGCTGATTAAACGGAAATGGTTGAGCAACACTGAGCCTTTTGAGCAAATTGAGGCGCTCATTAAAGAACACTTCAAGAAATTTTGCAGGATGGACAAGCCACCTTACGAGGTAAACTAAGATGACAATAATGTAAATTTCTTCCCTAAAACTTGCCAGATTATTATAAATGATGTTTAATAGAATGTATTGTACTGCTTTGTTAGATAGTTTTTTAATCTTTATTCCTCGTATCTACATGGCTTTTTGAAATTCTGATTTCTTAATTGCAATATTGTCGTCAAATATTTTGGAAAATGACTACAATCTATTTAGCTCAAAAAATAAATAAATTTTTATGTCCAAATTCCAATTACGTATTTATTTGTTTAGCCATATGATATGGTGGATAATGTACAGTCAGCCAGTTATGATCCCTAAATAAACCCCTTCTGTTTGAAACAACAAATGTCCATGTTGAGGTTTATTTTGAGATAAGAACTAGCTGACTGTACTTTATCTCTTATTTATGTTGTCTTTTAAGGTCCTGGTGGTGGAGGTGCATCGGCGCGTGATGACTGAATATGTGCGGGCCATCATGAGGGGCAGAATCATCTGCACATCACTTAAAATGAGGAAGAGAATGGCAGGCCGCCTTCGTGACGAAGGAAAGCACCTAAAAGCTCTTTTCAAAGAGTTGGTGAGTTACTTATCTGGAAGATCAAAGTAAAAAGTAAAAAGTAATAAGAATCAAATTTAAGGTAAAAATGTAATATATATATATATATATAGTTGTAACTTAAAATGTTTTATATATAATACTTAGTTTAATTAACTAATCAATCACACATTTTTCTGTAATTAACCTTGATTAATTGCAAGTATCAATTTCATATTTAATCTACCAATTAATGTAGACGCAACATAAAGACAGTATATTTTAAATATTTCAGATTGAATAAAGTTATCAAACACTTCATAAATCACTTCATATCTTCCCGCATAAATTATAAAATAAATATAGATACATTTTTATTAAAGCTGCAAAGGTTATTTAGTTAAGAGCAGTGAGGGATTTTCTCTTTTTCTTTTGTTCTTTAATTAACATTAATGACAAACAGCAGCAGGTTTATTAGGCTGCTGTCACTTTACCACCTGCGGCACATGACGCGGATCTGACACGCATCCCATTTTCTCACTTTACATTCATTTAAGACTTTATTTAACTCATTTAAGACTGTGCTTACGAGGATACTCAACAAAATGGGCATTTTGGCATAATTTTGTGTGGGTTTTTGTCCGTTCAAGTGTGAAAGAGAATTCAATGCACCTGACCCGCTGTCTGCCCCGGCTTTCTTTATACGTGATTCGTGCTTCTGTCATACCGACAACTCATATGTTACTGTAACATGAAAAATGTAGGCCTTACTGGACATTTAGGAAATTTGGAGCTTCATTTGTAGTACTTTAAAAAATAAAATAAAAAAAAAAAAAAATATTATGAAATCCTCATTTCCAGATTCATCACACTTGGCAAAATGTCATGTCCTGTTTTTAGCTAGCTGCTAAGCATCTTTTAATCACCTCAAAATTATCTACAGCAGTCAACTTTCAAACAAAAGAGACGTTTTGAAGAATGGGCATTTCGGGTGTGGACATGGAGGCAGATGGCCAAACAGGCCTTTGGCTCCAAAGGGCATTTCTATGACCCACCTAAACGCCCCTTTCCCCTGTGCATCGTCCGCCCCTTGCTCCAGTTAAAACATCCGTTTGTCACCTCGGTGGACAACAGGATGCCCTTGTTTATGGAAGAATGTCCAAGCCTGGGACTTTGAAGTCATGACTTGCCTTTAAGGTCAAACTGAGAGTCAGGAAGAACTGCCTTAGTGTAATGGGCAAACAGATATTTACTCTCAATCAGAACAACATGTGCTCCTATACTTAATCCTCTAGGTTTTTTTTGTTTTTCCAGACACAAGGGTAAAAATAGCCTTTTCTGATTGTACTTCGGTGTTTCTTTGGGCCCTGTGATCTTTGGCTGTCTTTCAGAAGTCATTGTACTTTTTATTTTTGGAAAATACAGGAAAATGTCTTATTTTACCAGGCAGTTGTGTTTAATCTAAGCATACATCTACATGTTCCAGTGGCTGATTAGTCTAGGTATATGAAGGATTTAGCTGTTTGATTTTGACGGATTTGATTGTTTGCCCCCATCCAGGAATCCTCCGCCTCCTGGCTCGACAGTGCTATTCCTCACCTATCGGAGATCATTCTCTTGGAAGACACTCCCTCCATCCAAATGGAAGTTGGCGTGCTGGTACGGGAATTCCCTGACATACGGTGAGTGTCTTGAGGGGCAGCGTGCCGCTACGCCAGGACACCTTGTAGCCCCTGATATGATCGAGGTCAAAAAGCAGAGAGCTCAGGTCATCTGACAAAACATGGTAATTCTGTTTGACAGCGAAAGAGGGGCTTGTAAAAGCAAACAAGACCTTTGCGGTTTCCTGATTTTTATGGGAGACTGTTTGGTTATCCTAGATTCACATGAAAGGTGTACAGTTGTCCAGCTCGGGATCCTCACAGAGACAAAGCAAAAACACAGGCATCCTGCCAGAGCCTGACCTAAAGCTCCATGGTTTAACTAGAGAGGGCAATTGCCTAATCAAGAGTTGTGCCGAATCCAGAGGAAGCTCTCTTTTGTGGAATGTATGCTAAATAAAGCTTGAAACTACAGATACATGACCTAGATGTGCTGTGGGCTCCATTGTTTAACATTAGCAACACCTTTGGGTTTTAAACTGATGAACACTTGGAATCTCTCCCATATACCTTCCGTATCCTTGCACATTTTATGATCTAGGAAAACTTTAAATGAACAGGAGCCAACTCTGGGAAGGTTAAATGAGGATTCTTTGCACCCTGTTTTTGTATAGTTTTTTTAGCAATGCCACAGACATTATAGCATATCGTAGGCATTTAGAGTTAAAGGGACAGTTCACCCAAAAATTTAAATTCTGTCATTATTCACTCACCCTCAAGTTGTTCTAAACGTGTATGAATTTCATTCTTCTGCTGAACATAAAAGAAGACATTCTGAAGAATATGAGTAACCAAACAGTTGATGATAATAATTAAGAAAATAATTTTGGCTTGTACTTTAAAGGGTTGGTTCACCCAAAAATGAAATTTATGTCATTAATTACTCACCCTCATGTCGTTCCACACCCGTAATACCTTCGTTCATCTTCAGAACACAAATAAAGGTCTTTTTGATGAAATCTGAGAGCTTTCAGTCCCTCCATAGACAGCCTAAGCAATTGACACTTTGATGCTTTAAAAAGTTCATGAAGAGATCGTAAAACTAATCAAAATGAATTGAGCGGTTTTGTCCAAATTCTCTGAAGAGGCTCAATGACTTTTTATGATGAACAGATTGAATTTGGGCTTATATTCACATATACGCACAATTCACGTACACTGGTTGTTACACAGCAGCACACAAAAATGCCAATTATTAAAAATAAAAGGATTACAATGTAAAAGATTATTATTGTGTACATGAAGATAAAAATGCCTACATGTCATAATGGATAATCATTGCATGTATCAAAATTACCTATTTGCAGTAATGACGAATAAACTTGGCTGATTATTTGACCAATCGTGAAAATACATGTATTTAAACTGACTCGTCAGGTTAAGGGCGTCTATATTCCGCCATGGCGCAAGTGCACCTGGCTTTTAAAGGGAATGGGAGATTGGTTTTTTGCACGTTAAAAAAGCCTCATTCTATATATGAATCAAGAGTGAATAAATCTTTCTTGGATTTTGCAGGAGGAAGCACGTCTCTGCCATACTCAATATCCGTGGGCTGACCCGACAAACAGAGAGGCAGGAGATCTTGAATATAGTGAAAGACATTGAGAACAGCGACAACATCATGCGGGTGTCCCGTGACAGGGCTCTCTTCGCTGAGGTGCCAGTGACGTCAGAAGTTCACTGTCTAAATGTAGGCCTGAGCCGCGTCGCCCTCACCGCCTCGTCCCTCTTCTCCAGCATGCGGTTCCGGCGCAGAAGGACTCCAGCTCGGGAAAACCAGGATGACATGCTGTAATCCGTCTGAAATGGATGCTCGAGACACCCAGCACTCACACAGCACTGGAATAATGCCAACAGCACAGCATTTGTTTCTAAAATGTTTGCATGTGCCATTGTCATATCATAAGGACCTAAATAGGGACATCATGACAGATGCTCATGATTGCAGGATCTATGAGAAAATGACACTACAGTTGGAATCACTACAACTGTTTTTGCACAACTAACATTGCAAAGGCTTGTGTGAAATGCAGTGGGACCAAAATATTTTGGCACTTTAGCCACATTTAAAAATGTATGAATATCTTTGCATTATATAACAAAATATCAAACCAAGTGGCATTTATTATTATTATTATTATTTTAAAAAAAGATTACGAAAGCACAACATTTCAAGCAAAACATTTTACAAATGAAGTTTTAAATGATCCATAATAGATATACTGTTCAAAATTAAGACAAAAAGTATTATAAAATTTGTAAATTGTAAATGTTAGTGGAACATTTTCACATAGTATTAAACAAATAACTCACCCACAGACCAGTTGGTTCAAAGTCATCGCATTAATGTGAAGAAAATAGTTCTTGGAAAAAGTCTAGCATAATTTCAATTCTAATACAATGAAATTCATACATTTTGTGTATCTGAAAATGTCCAAATACTTTTCGGGACCACTATATATATATATATATATATATTTTTGGAAATGATATATGTTATCGTTTGAATATATAATGCAACCATCTCTAAGAAATATCTTTTAGAATTGTAAATTACAGGGGGTTTATTGTAAAAATCATAACTACTGATGAAAACACTGCTTGGTTTGGGGATTTGTTATGTGTGCTTTATCATGCCATTTATCATTTTGCCTGTTGTGACTGTAATTCATAGGGATGAAATTGTATTTTTTATTTTTATTTTAGTTGCACATGACTGAAGACTGATTTTAAGGTACTATGCAATTGCAGTTATCTTTAATCTTTCAATTATTTTTTATCATATTTAAGTGGATAGTTTAGTGATCCAATCATCTGTTATCTTGTCATGAAAGATAACTGTATTTTGTAGAATTTTGAGATTATTCAAATTTACCTGTAAAAGAAATCAAGAGTGAATATTTATGTATTGCAACTTATTTATTGCACCAGTAATTTCATCCCGCTGTAACAAATACTGAAACAACAACAACAAGAAAAATAGTTCTCAAATGAATCATTGTATCACTTTAGAGAAAATGTGATCAAAATAATTCGTTTTGGATTTGTTTACCATAAATAAATAAGGACAGAACTATTCAAATAACATGTATGAAGTCTACATTTACCAGTTTTATTCTAAAAATATGATTTTTCATCCAACTTGTCTTTTTTAGCAAATGTTTGATGAGTCTGCGTATATGTTGCTGTGTGAGCACCATGGAAAAGAAAACCAAGATACAAAAGTTCAGTTAATTTTAGGGTACTCTGCATGTTGCTACATATGAAAGACTTGTAAACTGATATTTTGGTTATAGGAAGAAAAATTATTTTACATTGTACATATATTAAATCACATAATAAATGACGGAGATATTTCAGCCTTTGTTTTTTGTTGTTAATACAGTACAAGGAGTCAAAAAAGCTTGTGTGTTCCTGTGATTCGCTTGCTTTGACGTCACGTCGACCCTCACTCACATCATCACTAGATCCTGCGCGTGTCTTTGGTCGCCGCTGTCCTTGGTGCTGAGCGCCAGTCCAAGCCAACGCAAACACGCATGCGCAACAGATATAGACAAATAATTTATATAATTATGAGTGGAAACTACAGTGATACGTCATATTTTGAGAATGGTGTGCCTTTCTTCTTTATTTGAGTTATTTTTTTACATCAGCAGTCTGTCCACTTTTTTAAACAACATGAAGCACTATAACGAGATGACCAACACGTTTTAGTCCAATTAGGTTTATTTTCGAAAATCAATAGCCTACCTTAAAGTTTATCCAACGACAAAGCCATCAGTGGGAACCTGCCATTAAACCGCATATTACGCTTTTCAGATAAAATAAAAATGTAAACAAAGCAACTACTCATCAAAATAATTCATGAGGAAAAATGAAAGAAAAAATTTGAATTTTAGAGTACATAAACCATTGCTTGGCCAAAACAACAAGCGATTAACGATTGTTAATCCATTTAAACTGTTATAGGCCAACCCATAAGTAGCATGCAATAATCTGCTATAATACATGGACCAATAAGTGGAGGACTGTCATGGAATAAAATGTCATTAATATTAGTGATGGTAATAGTTCTCCCATATGGGCTTCTGTCGAGTATGCCTGGTTTGTCTTCCTTTAGTGTGGACTGACGATCTTTCTTAACCTTCTTATATGGGGAAAAAATAGGCCTATGCTACTGTCTTTATCAGCAAGGACGCATGCGCAGAATTACCACTCGATTTTCGCTTCAGTAAGTAAAATGGTTTGGAACTCAAATATAAAGTTATTTAAAGGCTAAAATTAAACTAATTTCAATAGATTAAACTAAAGGTTTAAATTTTGATGGTTTGGATTTTTTACAGCAAAATACGAATTAAATACGACCAATTTCTCTCTCTCTCTCTCTCTCTCTCTCTCTCTCTCTCTCTCTCATAAATTCATACGATAGTTAGAGGCGTTGGCCAGAAATAGGCAATAATAATATTTGTTTTAAAAAATCTATCTTGTCTACACTGCTATATTTGTTTATATGGATGTGTGCTTATATATCTATGTGGAGAGGCGTGAATATGTTTTAAAATGTGTATGAAAAATTACGTATATTTGCATCTGAGCGGATAGTCTTCTCATTGTACACTAGATGGCGCGCTTCTCAAACAAACAACAACAAAAAAACACTGATATGATGAAAGAAGGTTGTAAATGTCTTGCTGAACTTAATTAAACACAAAAGAGCTCCCTTAAATACACAGCAGGGGTAAAAGCGGGAATGGGTCGACTTAATGGACCCATAATGGGTGTGATAATACACTGTATAAAAGAAAACACTTCAATGATGTTTCACATTCAAGTACAAAAAAAAAAAGTAAGCGCTTATCGTTACGTGTAAAGCTCAATGTTTAGTCATAATGAATTATAATATTAATGTTAATAAAATCTTGTCAACTTTTCACTGCCAGTCAAAAATAACCAATTTGAAAGGTATTACAACATTTTTCATTATTCATTGGCTATTAACTCAAAGTAAACTGATTCTATTTCAAATTAGCCATCATTTCATGCATGAAGTCATTAAATAAAAACAATTCACTCTTTTACTGGCACCAGAGTTTCGTCAAACTGAATGATTTTCCAGGGATAGCATACATGTCTAATTGACATACGTTATGTATATGTAATAATGTATCTGCATGCATTTATTCATACACACTCATTCATCAGACTTTTTAAGGAGTCATAAGATTAAAATGGCTTGTTCACTGCTGGCCAGCACCCTGACATAGCAAGCCATATTCTATAGCAAAGCCATTTTCATCCACATGCCACAATAATTCATGCATGATCTCCTAATCCATGCATATATTCAGCCATAGTTGCAATTATTTTGATAGCGTCATCATATATCTCGGCCCAGCTTCTGTCATTTCTGATTCACATTATTAGTTTCCAAGCTAACAATGAACATGGCTCACCAATCAAAAATGTTGAGCTGGTTCCAGTGAAACTGGACTGACTATGAATCACATAGGGCTGAATCATAGTCTGATTCATGTGTATACAAACTGCTGTAAACACAATGAAATGGAACACAAAAAGAGACCATATTTATTTAAAAGAAACGTGTGATTTGAAGGATTTCATTCTGTCAAAAGCTCATTTTTTCCATTATGATCTCACTGTAAAATAGAATTGTTGGTTTAACTTAAAAAAAAAAAAAAGTAAGTTACCTTAAAATTGAGTTCATTGAAATTAAACATTTGAATTAATACAGTGAAGGCGATCGGTTTAATCGACAGAAACTCAAAATAGTATGTTATCTGAACCACATTAATCACCTAAGTTGATTTGACAAAAGAAAAAATGTTGTAATAACAAATCATGAAAATATTTTTTTACAGTGCTATTATAGAAGACAAACTTAATTTTAACATTTAAAAAGTAGCCTATCACTTTTGACATGCGGAGAAATTAAATTAGTGGCAAAAAATGAATTTCCACCGTTTTATAAGATCCACCATTAGTTATTATTATCATATAACATAATACACATTTTAAAAACATTTATCCCTTAATCACACATAGCTTTAATCGTGATATCGTATTAGCCATTTAATTTCCTCATTGTAGATTGTTGCCTACTATAACGAGTAGAATAGCCAAACAATAATGCGACACATAATTTTCTAAAATAAGAATCATATTTTTATAATAATATTTTTTTTTTTTACAGAATAAATTGATTCTTTATACCAGAAACTGTAAAGAAGCCTTTTAAATGATCATATTTGGGGGTCCATGGAATCTAAAAGATTTTGAAAGCCCTGAAAGGAGTTGACAGCTGTATTAGTGAGTCGATTCCTTTGGAGCTTTGTGGAATCCAGGATCGACTCTTTCCTCTATCGAGTCGCAGCGCTGCCAATCGGAGCCGAGTAGAGTAGACTGGAGAGTGTAGTAGAGTTGTGTCCCTGTGGCCGCCATTAAAGGATGCGACCAATGTATTCAAACAAACCAGTGAGACAGCTGAGCACAGCACAGTCTTGCCTCTTTTAACTGTACTTTTTAATCAGAACGTTTTACTTCAATCGTCAGCTTCTCCGTGAATAGCCGTTGACGGCAGTCCGGCGAAGACTTGGAAAGGAAAGAGTGATTTTTAGTGAAATTTAAAGCTGAACTCTTCTGGCTTGAACTGTTTGTTGGTGCCTCGCTTAGCCAGGCTAACCCCAGCTAGCCTGATGCTATGCTAAGCTAAAGGGGGAGGGCTGAATTCACCTTCCTACCCCCTCGGACTTCTGTAATTACATCTTATTTTGATGTAACAAATCTGGGGGGATAACAATATCTCACCGTGGATCATGGTAAATACGCGCAGGAAGTTTTTAGCGCAATTTTTCCTGGTAAGTGAGTAACCTCTAGCGGAGTGATAGCAGGGCTAAGCTAATTAGCTCGCTGGACGCGAACCCGTCCTGCTGATTGTGTCCGAGAGACTTGAGACCCGGTCCAAAAGCCATCGCATTATCTGTTCCTGGGATCTGAAAGAGAGGATGGCTCGCCGGGCAACACTTTGATGATGAGTTCTTGTTTTGTACCCAACGGGGCGAGCCTGGAGGACTGCCACTCCAATCTATTCTGTCTGGTAAGAGATCAACTGACTGAGGGCCAGAAGCCATTTTTAGCCGGCCAGTCAATCAAATTGAGGCCTGTTGATCTTAATACGAACTAAACCGCTACTGCTGCCGGTTTATAAATATATGTTAGGCATTCAGGTTTGTGTTGTGAACGGAGGTTGGCGCGGTAGTTACGGCTTTGTTGTGTTATTTAGGTCGTGTTTGGTAACGTTGGTAAACACTTGCTCACCTAACTGGCTGGAACAAGCTGCAAGTTGTTGTTATGAAGTTACTGTAAGTAAAAAACGGCTTTACGAAGAGTGTTGAACATCAACAATCTAAAAGTACTGGCCAGTTTTGAGATTTTGGGCTATTTTTCTACTTTCATGAGATTTCTTTTTTTTCTTTTCAGGCTAGTGTGAAGTAAACATCCAAAAATGCCCATTTCAGAGTTTATTTTATTAAGCGTTGTCTTAGCACGTGTAGATTTCAATTACGATGCATATATATATTTTTTTTTTCTCTCAAAATGAGTACGAAATGTTCTCTTTAGTACATAGTTACACACCAAACTTTCTATATTTTTTCCCCTATCTTTATTATGAATGTATTTACAGAGGGGGTTATGTATCATTTGATTCCTAAAAACATTAATTTCTTCTGGCTGTTGACAGTATTTTCTGATATATGGACTGATAGGAGACTTCCAAAACCCCCTCTGTAAAAACCTTTGCAACATAAAAAAAGAGGAAATCTTTATAGATTAAGGACTTTTATTATGTCAGATGTTATTAATAATGATTTCATCAATTTTTTTTAAAAAAAAAGTATTCATTTTGGCATGTGGAAAATGAAAGCACTGACAACAGTAACAGAATTTTTATGTCATTCATTTGGTTTATGTTGCTAATTTTGTCACTTTGTTTATTTTGTTAATTCTGTTGACAGTATTTTCAGTGATAAAAAGAGGTATCCAGTATGTTAGCAAAATGAAACAAAAATTTTGAACCTGGCTTTCTTCAACGTTTAGGTGTTTTGTTCTGGAAACATATGCAGATTAGATCATATTTGCATACATAAACAAAACAAACCATTTAGAAAACTTGTACTATAAAAATGTCTTAATATACTGTGATTCATACACTAAGCAAGTATGGTGATGTCTTTCAGTTACAAAAAGCTGTGGTAATGTTTCATGTCTTATTGTATCCTTCCTGATATTTAGACAGTATGCGTGAACTTTGTCAAGAGAGGGCAGGTTGTAATAGCCATTTTAGCTTTGTTGTTCTATCTGTTAATTATCTGCTTGGTTAAGTACTAGTAAAGCTTGTTGCACTTTGTATGTGTAATCTGTGGTAATATAACACAACTTTCTTATAAACACCTACTTAGTTTCTTCAATTTGTGGTTGTAGAGTGATCTGTAAACACTGAGACAAGTATTCATGACAAGTTTCCTGTCTGACAGGCCCTATTTCACTTCCTCCTCGTATCAAAAGCTCATATTTATATGGACATATTGGATAAACCGCTTACATTACACTAATCCAGGTCAGACTGTCAACTTGTGTGAATTGACCTTTAATGCAGAATATGTATATTTGAAATATCGTCTCATTTTGTTTGGGGCTTTTTCTATAAATTGTTCTACCTTTCACGTGAACAAGAAATTACAAAACCGTATGCTTACTCAACAAATTTACTATTGGTTTCCATTTAATGTATTTCATAAGTGTGACACATCTGCAAGTTGCCAAGCTTAAAGTCACCATGAAATCAAAATGGACAGTTCTTATGTTTTATGCAATGTTGCATTGTTTATTATAAATGATTTATCTCTGCACATCATTATTTTTTAAAATTCACTTGTCCTCGTTGAGGGCGGGACAATCCCTCCTCCCTTCCAGCAACCTGTCAGTTACACAATATCGCCGCAGTTAGCAGCAAACGACAATTATCCATAGGTCCAATCAGTTCAAAATCAAAGTCCCGTTCTTTATTTTTTCTTGTTCTAGAATCCGTTTCACAAGATGATTTCAATTTACGTTTCATGTCGACTTTAATATTTAAGCACCATTTTGATATTTTTATAACATTTTTTCATTTGTGTTTTTAAACTCGAGACCCACTTAAAAATTTACACTGCAAAACACTGTCATTTAAGGAACATAGAGGCAATTTCAAGAAAATTGAAAGAGGGTGCACAAAAAATATTTATGTGAGATTAAAATATGCTTCTCCTTAATGGATAAAATATTATTTTGTTCATTGTCCATCATCATTGAGCATGAAATATACCCTAAATTGTTCATTGACACTTGGATGAGGAAAGTTTTCAGATACTCAAATTGGCCTGTTAGTTTAGCAAAGTTTATTTTTTTAAGAGCTTAATGCTACAGTGAATTCGAATAGGCCTGTATGTTGATTCCTGATTCTTTATGGACATTGCTAGATGGTGTCATCTTGCATTAGTCACAGAGAAACTCTTCTTACATGTCTACATTTATCAAAGTTGCACAATCAGGCACTTAAATTGTCAGTTTGGCAGTGTTTTTGCATATGCATGCCTATTAACCCCAGTGGAGTTGTTGCTTTTATCACTGCTTGCTGCTAAGCCGTCCCACATGATGGATTTTTCTAACACATTCTCCCTCTCTCTTTGCCTTCAGGCTGACCTCACGGGGATTAAATGGAAGTGTTTTGTATGGCAGGGCCCCACCTCGTCCCCCATCCTCTTCCCGGTGACGGAGGAGGACCCCATCCTGTGCAGCTTCAGTCGCTGCCTGAAGGCAGACGTCCTGAGCGTGTGGAGGAGGCACCAGACTCCGGGCCGGCGGGATCTCTGGATCTTTTGGTGGGGAGACGACCCCAACTTTGCAGAGCTCGTCCACCATGACCTATCATGTATGTCTGCTTCCTTCTCAAACTGACACACGTCTTCTGAACCGTAACCTACGCGCATACAGAATAAGAAATCCATGTAGTCAGAGATGACATATCGCTTGTCAGGGGGTTGATACCGAATTTCGCTGATAAAATCAGTGGTTAGACTGAAGGTGTTTCCAGATATTAGTCATGGACCAGTTATTGAAGTTGTTGAGGTTTGCTAACTGCATTAAATGAATTTGCGTCAAAACGGAAGTATTGTAGGCTTTTAGTATGTCTGCAGCGAGACTTATCAAATAAGACCCTACTCAATATATTAGTAGCTCTTCTTCTTTGGAATAGGAAACTGCGGTTACTTAAGTTAATGATGCTTATTTAGATTGGCTGGCTTGGCTCAATTCTTTTTAAAGGTGCAACGTAAGTTTAAATAAAAAAACATCCTTCTAATCCACCTTTATTACCATAATAGCTTGATCAGTATTTTGTATTGTAAAATTGGTATTTTGATTGATTTGCTCCCTTTTTCTAAACCTCTTTTTCAACAACAAACACTATTGAGAGGTCCGAGCCAGAGCTGTAGGCAGGGCTCAACAATGAATTTAAGCTTCAGGCCAGTAGATGTTACCATTGTTTGACCTATCGCAGTTTTTGTAAAACAGAAAAAAAAGTTATTATGCTTTCGAAGACTGCATTTATTTGATCAAAAATAGAGTAAAACATTAATATTGTGAAATATTGCAAACCATTTTTTATTGTAATATATTTTTAAAATCTTCCTGTGATGGCACAGCTGAATTTCAGAAATCATTCTAATATGCTGATTTGCTGCTCGAAAAACATTTATTATTATCTCATTAAGTAGTTGTACTGCTTAATATTTTTTGGAAACTGATGCATTTTTTGGGATCCTTTGATGAACAGAAAGCTTAATAGAACAGCATTTATTTGAATTGGAAATCTTTTGTAACATCATAATTGTCTTTACTAGTACTTTTGATCAATTCAATGTATCCTTGATGAACAGAAGTGTTAATTTTTATCTAAAAGGAAAAACAAGGTCTTACTCACCAGCTGCAGTTGAGCATGTCCATGTGGATATAATACAGGGTTTTTCCTGAGTCAGAAATGGTCTTCGGTTGTGGTGGGCGAACACGGCCTTCCAAGCTACCCATGTGAGCTCAGAGCCCAGTACTGACAATAAATAAACTGAATGACATGCGGGCAAACATGCTGTAAATAGAAACCTTTGTCGCTCTCATGGGAGCGTTTAAAAGCAGCTGTCTATCAACATGTTCTGGTACTCCAGAATGGCAGGTATCGTCACATTAAATGATCAAATAAATCTGTGCCAGGACAAAGATTAAGTTTGATGGCCGCTAAAATATTTTCAGTGCAGGAAAAACCCTGTAATAGAGTACTGATCTGTCCCTCTGTGTTGCACAGGTAATGAGGACGGTTCATGGGAGAGCGGCCTGACCTACGAATGCCGAACGCTGCTCTTCAAAGCTATCCATAACCTGCTGGAACGCTGCCTCATGAACAGATCCTTTGTTCGTATCGGCAAGTGGTTTGTCAAACCCTATGAGAAGGATGAGAAGCCCATCAACAAAAGGTAAAAGACACGTTGTACAAACCGCTGATTGAAATGGTTGCTGTGCAACTTGTTTATGTTACGGCGATTAACCTGGTGTGTTTTCATGCCCGGCGATGCGGATGAAGGCCGTAAGCTGTGGCTTTTAACGGCATGATCCTCATTGTTTGTCGCAGCATACAAGTGACATCAGGCTATTGGCATCCTTGTGTTGGGAAGAGCCCCTGCTCTGGAAGCCAGCAATACTGTCCTGTTTCCTCCTGGGATACTCTGTTTGCTTGAGAGTTGCACCAAATCCTGTTGTCATCCCAATGAAGCTCCTATCTTAAGTGAAATATTTGGATAATATAGGGAAGGAAGGATAAAAAAAAAAATCGGCCCACCTAATTATTTGTCTCATTTGCATAGATGTCATTGGCTCCCTCAGGGCTGAGGTGTAGTGGTATGTCTGTGGGTCGGAGGATATGGCTTCCTGCTGTGGGTGTTTGTGCAGTGCACTCTGTCAGTTAAGGATGCAAGAGCTGGAAAGTGTAGCTGCTTCCTCTGTCTAAGTTTTAATGAAGAGCTTACTCTTTTCACAAAACACTGACATCGCGGTTTCACACTAGGTAGGTCAACAGGAACCACCATTTCACTTTCACTTGTTCAGCTCTGCTTGAACTTAAAAATATGCCAAACATCCAGAGTTCTTCCTAATAAGCGTTGATGCTCACGGCTAAGCATGTACTTTTTTTTTTTTTTTGGTTTTTCCATGAACGAGAGTGCTTGAATGCTGTCATATTGAGCACTAAATGCACACTACCGTTCAAATGTTTTTTTTTTAAAGTCCCAAAGCTGCAGACTTCAGTGTCACATGATCCTTTAGAAATCTTTCTTATAATGTATTTGTCACTTTTGATCAGTTTAATGCATCATTACTGAACAAAAGTATTAATCTCTTTACACAAAAAAACTCACACCTAGCTTGAGCGGTAATGTATAGAGCTGTGTACAGGCTTTAAAGTGCAACCTGACTGTGGGGTTTATAGTGGTTTGCTAGTGGCATGTCGTAATGACACTTCTAAGAGTGCTTAACAGACATATGCAGAATGCAGACATACCCATTTCTCTCTTTCCTTCTCTCTCATTCGTGCCTGGCACTGCACAAAGTGATGCTGGCGCTGTACTCCCTGGTGTTATCTGGGGCTGTCACTCGATCACTCCAGTGAGTGCATGCACTGTTGGATTAAAGGCAGGAAGTTCTGGTTCTCCCTGTTGGTGTTTCTGAATGAGAATGGGCTACACTGTTCAGGCATTTAAAGAGGGCTTCCACTGTAAAATTCTGGAAAGTCAAATTGTAAATGCCATCACAGATATTGTTAGTGTCTGTAGCATAATTATAGTGCAACAGAAATAAAATGCTTTTTATTTATATTGTATATTAATATATCATTAAAATTTAGACCTACCATGGATCATCAGTGTTTCAAAAATGCCCACATCCACCTTCAGACCTCAAACCTATTATAAACACTTAGCAAGCTGATTGGGATCAGTGTAATAGAAATAAACTTAACAAAATCAATCCTGTGGTTGGTGGAAAACGTGCCCATTTTGAAAATCGCTGGGACCATATTATCTACACTCCATATTAAAAGACCACTCCAGACTAACACATAAGTTTTTGTTAATGGGTAAAGATCCTCCTTTATGCTCCTCTTGCCAGAGTCCTTTTTCGCCAAAGCATGTGTTAACGGAGTGTGATGTCTTGAACTCCGTTAGGATTCTTTACTTTTCAGTTGACCCTTATAAAAACATTTTGAATGAAGTGAAACTTAGTTTTAGAATTTTGATCAAAGATAAACTGAAAAACCATATATATATATATATATATATATGCTTGTACATAATGCTTATATGTACTGTAACGTTATGTTTTACACACTCGCATCCTTTTATCTAGTTCAAGAAGCGTTTTTTTTTTTTTTTAATTTACATAACTGCTTTAAAATTTGTTTTTGTGTGTAATTTACGTTGTAGAATAAAACATCAAGTTACAGTTACGACAGGCTTTATTTTTCTCATAAATTGATAAACCCCATTATAAAAACCCATGGGAAAATCTTGAAGAAAATCTAGTTTCTGGGTTCTGACATCATACCTGCACCACTCCTATAAGATCAATAACTTGCATTTAGAAACTAGATACCAGAGTTGTCAAAAGTACCGACTTCGGTACCAAGTTAGTACTGAAATTTTAAAAATGTGATGCTTTGAGCGAATTCGTAAACACCTCTGATTGGCCATTGTGTTCACACACTCAACATATGTCTGTAATTGGCTTCAATGATCAACGTTTCAAAAACGTTGTAAATAGTCATCAATGGCTCTCTTCACCGACACTTACACAGATATACAGCTCTTGAAAGCTGTGTTTATCAAGGACCAGTCCACTGATAGACGCCTTCTTTCAAATTCAAACGCTCCTGTGTGTATCTGTGTAAGCGCTCAGCCCCGCAGTTTAGACTGAATTTTACAACAGTCAGTTGTTCAGCTGATTTGGATATTAAATTTGGATTAGAGTGAGATGAAAGCGCACCACTGAATGTGGCAGTGGCACAATAATCATTGTTTTCATAATTTTGAAAGCCAAAATTGAAAATTAATTGCATTTTTTTCTTTAAATCCATATAGAGAAAATAAATGGCAATAACTGTACTGAACTAAGGCTTCTGTGGAAAAAAAGTTTTTTTTCAGTTGATGTTTCCTGAATGCGTGAGTTTGATCACTCATCATCTGCATGTTTGGTTACACTGTAACAGCTGTTTACTCTACCCTGCAGGTCACACACTCACAGGTGTTAGGTTGTAAACTTTAAGAATGTGTGCTACAAAGCAAGTCAGAGTGTGAGACATTCATTTTGTGTTCAAGCATTTAATCAAACTCTTTATAAAACTTCAAAGTGGAAGTTAATAGATGACTCTGAACTTGTAATCGTATACTCGGGTATCAAATGTTCTAGTATTTCCTAACTCCTTTCATAGTACTCCTGGTCAAGGTTCAGTCACTAAACTGCAGCTCTCGGGACACTAAGCTTGTAAACAAACTGTGAAGACCTCAGCTGTCAAGCTGTCCCAGAGACCTCCAGGAAGTGTGTTCCTTTCTCCCAGGCTGTAACTCCAGAGCCCTTGAGTAATCCTCCATTTGTTCCTCTTTCTCTGCAGTGAACACCTGTCCTGCTCCTTCACGTTCTTTGTACATGGAGACAGTAACGTGTGCACCAGCGTGGAGATTAACCAGCACCAGCCTGTCTACCTGTTGAGTGAGGAGCACCTGACGTTGGCCCAGCAAAGCAGCAGCTCAGTTCAAGGTAGGAGCATTAATGATCTGTAGGCCCAGATGAAATCTGCAGTGCATCACATGCTGTTGTAGTCTCAACTTCAGGACATGCACAGGCTGTATAATGGATATCGCATACAAAAATAACGATGCATGATATATTGCTACCATGTTCATCGAACACTCTTTAAACTTCTTTAAAGGGTTAGTTCACCCAAAAGTGATTCTGTCCGTAGTTACTCACCCTCATGTCGTTCCAAACCCGCAAGACCTTGGTTCATCTTCTGAACACAAATTAAGTTATTTTTGAGGAAATCCGAGAGCTCTCTGTTACTCTCAGTGAATAGTACATTAAGTATTATCCACTATCAATCACTACTTACACTAAATAAAATCAAATCATAATCATTCTCGCAGTTTGGTGATTCCGTAGTAATTTTCTTTTTTTTATTGACTTTTAATCAGGCTACTTGTCCAGTCGGGCAAGTAAAACTCTTTTAGTTTTTTTTTTTATTATTATTATTATTATTATTGTCACAATATGTCAGTTTTAATATACAAAGAGTGGAAAGTTTTGTGCTCACCGTGAAACAGAATGACAGTAGACTTGAGAGGGAAATTTACACTTTAGTGTTGAAACTGAAAAGAAGGCAAACCCTCCCCTTTGTTCTGTTGTCTTTTTTGTGGTTTGTCGTTGCCTCAGCAGTCAGGCTGGTGGCACGTTTTCTCCTCTACTCAAGGGTGCAGTAACGGAGGCCTACATCATGTTAACACTTCTGAGACTCTGCTTCTCTTGTGGTAGTCATTATCTCAGTGTAGCCCTACTGTGGCCCTGATGAGGTGTTTTCCAGATTCAGTACTTCTCCTGCTTTCAGCTTTCTTACATCACCTCCGTTCCCTCCAGGGTGCTGAGTTCACAAGCTTGTGACTTACATTACGGCTTGGAACTATATGCTTAATCCTGAATAAGATGCATCTGTGTTTCTCCTCAACCTGTTCTCCTGATTTTTTTAAAAGAATATTCCAGGTTAAATATAAATTAAGGTCTGATCTGTTGATAGTATGCTGCCAGAAAAAACTGTTATAATACTGTTATAATGTATAATAGTTTTTGTAGGGCCATGGAATAAAAAAATAAAAAGATAATTGCAACATCACTCACAATTCTTTTTTCCCCTCATAATTCAAGTTTTATTCACAATTCCGAGTTTAAATTTAATCTTGGCAAAATTGCATAATTGTGAGATATAAACTATATTTTTAGAAATAAAGTCAGAATTGTGAGACAAACTCGCAATTGTAAGGAAAAAAAGTCTTGAATTATAAACTTAGTTTTGTAATTGCAAGTAATAAACTCAAAATTGTGAGAAATAACGTCACAATTGAGAGAAAACTCACAATTGTGGAAAAAAGTTAAGCTTGTTAAAGTTAAGAATTTAAAAAAGGCAATGGCATCTTTTCATCTCACAATTCTGATTTGTTTTTTTCTCAATTGCGAGTTCATAGCTTAACTTGCATTTAAAATGAACCATTTATTTACAATAAGAGTCCTTTCCTTGTTCCTCAAGATTGGTGATGACAAACATCTTTATCTAAAGCTTGTTTGTGCTGCATTATAAGTGACTAACATTCATGGATTGATTGATTTCATTTTGTTTTATTTCCAGTTGTTCTCACTGTAATGTCTGAAGATTGACTTTGGCAGAGCTTGTTCACAGCGCTTGTGCTCAGTTGTATGGCATGTGTTAGTTCATTAACCGTCTCCCAGAGGGCAATCTAATGTTTATGTTGGACTCTAGTAAGATGATTCTGCAAAAGTGATGATGTTGAATGCCAAGTGTACTCATTTTTATTATCTCTTCATATTTTATTGTCTCATTGTATACTGGGGCCAAACATCCTCTCAAGTAATGCCTATCTTCATGGAAATAAAGATGACTGATAATGTCGCTAGTGCATTTTTTATGACTGCAACGAGTATCTTTCTTGCTTTTCACAATTATGCCAAATTAGCCTATTTTGCCTTCACAAGAAGTCCTTCATATTTTATTATTACTCATACCCATGTTGGGACATGCCAAGCTTTCACTTGACCTGTTTGGTGTGTGTTAAAGTGTCATGAAACTCCCTAGCTCAGTGCAGATCAGATCTCACCACAATTTTGAATAGTGATTAATTGTAGGTGTGGAAAGCTGCAGAAGTTGTTGGAGGAGGAGTGGAGATAATGTAACAACTGTTTGTGCTCCTGTTACTTTCATTTTGCTTTAATGGAGTTCCCAAACATGCACACCGCAAATCACATTCACATATATATTCACTTTAGTATTTTGTAAATATGTTTCAAAAATAGTCAATTTACACTACTGTTCAAGCATTTGTGGTCAGTCAGACGTATTTTTTTTAATTCAAAGAAATTGATACTTTTATGGAGCAAGGATGCATTATATTGATCAAAAGTGACAGTAAATACATTTATAATGTTACAAAGATTTCTGTCAAATAAATGCTGTCAAATTTAACTTTTTTTCATCAAAAACTCCTAAAAAAAATATTTAATTTACACTAAAATAAGAATTTAAAAATGTTTCATGAGCAGGAAATCAGCATATTAGTATTATTTTTGAAGGATCATGTGACACTGAAGCCTGGAGGAATGATGCTGCTGCTTTGCGTCACAGGAAATCTATTTATATTTTTAAAATCTATTTTTATATATATATATATATATATATATATATATTTTAAAATGTGATGGCAAAGCAGAATTTTAAGCATCATTCCTTGATTAAGCCTTGATTAATAACCATAAGAGGCTTCTTTCAAAAATATAAAAACTTTTGCACTTTTGCATTCAATAACTTAAGCGTTTTTTTTTATTTTTATTTCTATATCTGTTAACATATTAACATAACCTGCTTCAAAAAGGAAATGCTTCTCTTCATTTTATGTATCATCCTGTTTCAGATCTTGTGTGAACTTGTCAGTCTGAAATTCTGACACAGCTTTTGACTTTCGTTTCATGACTTACTTTGTGGCCCTAAGCACTGTTCTCATGTTACCACAAAGTGAACGTAGACTTTACAAGGAAGTATCACTCTTACATTTACATTGACATAATATTCCATGCACTGCCTGTTTTTCCCTAGTGATCCTCTCTCCGTATGGTTTGAGTGGGACACTGACGGGCCAGTCCTTCAAACTCTCAGACCCACCGACCCAGAAGTTGATTGAGGAATGGAAGCAGTTCTATCCCATAGGCCCCAACACCAAGGAGGTCACAGACGACAAGATGGATGACCTCGACTGGGAGGATGATTCCTTGGCTGCTGTTGAAGTTGTTGTTGGTAAGAAAGAAACTTTCATCTCTACATATTGGGAGTTCATGGTCATATCAAATGATCTGTTGTGCGAGTAATAATTTATGTGGTGCAGCTGGGGTCAGGATGGTGTACCCAGCTAGCCTGGTGCTGGTGGCCCAGTCGGATATCCCTGTCGTGGCCACGGTGAGCTCTTCCACCTCCTTGGGTTCTTACTCAGGAGGTCAGCAGTGTCAGGTCGTCCATGGAGATACTGGCATCTCTTCGGTCACTCTGACTCCTCCTACTTCACCAGAGGAGGCTCAAGCAGGTACCACTACTACATTCTCAATAATTCTGAATAAATGAGAAAATATTCAAAATGCATGACGACACAGCATGCAAGAGTCATTTTATATTATTATGAATATATGAATAATACATATTTGAATAAATATTTTAAAATCTATTTTATTTTATAAATGTAATGTAATTTTATTTTAGAGGCAGGGAATATCTGTCCATCTGTCATCTATCCATCGATATTATGTATATTATATGTATATGTATATATGCATGCACCGATGCATCAGCCGCCATTATTTATAAATTCAAAGCCATTGGCATATCCACTATAGCAAGGCTGATATAACAAAGCATAGTTTATTAACTGTTTGGATGCACTTACATAAGTTGAGTTGTATAATGTCTGTTGCATTATCCTACGTTTTTCTCTGGGTAAAATGATTAAATACTTCTTAAACAAAATGAAATCTGTGCATATATTAGAACCATGTAGCTTTTAAAATGACAGCAGCGTAATATTCCTGCTGAGCTGCTGTCTGTGTTTTAATGTTAACCAAACATCAAAAGATAATAAATCTCTCACTGCTATTGATTAAATAACTGTTATAACTTTAATAAGGATTACTGTATATTAAATTTATACAACGAAGAATATATTTGTGTGAATATAATGTGTGTGTGTGTGTGTGTATTTACATATGATTATTTTATTTCTGTACCTGAAATCTACTGTTAGACCTACCTGAAAAAAACTTCTTTTGATTATTTTTATTTAAAATCAATGCTGAATTATGGATAAGGACCATCAAAAGCACTTACATTCTCAGTTTCTGTCAAAGCCATTGGTTATGTAATGTTTTAGTAAGGTTTCTCCCCCCATTGCAGTCTCTCAGCCTGCCCAGAAGTGGGTGAAACTCTCAGCTATGTCAGGCGCCTTTAGTGTGGACAGCAGCAGTCATCATGGAGGCAAGATCCCCCGTCGCCTAGCCAGCCAAATGGTGGAACGAGTCTGGCAGGAGTGCAATGTTAACCGAGCCCAGAACAAGTATGAATATAAAAAAACGACAGCTTGACTAATCAGCCAGAGCAAATACACTGGCAATGGGAAATTGTTATTATTGAGTATGAACAAAGTAACTTCAGGCATTTGGTATGGTTTATTTTTGCAGGAGAAAGTTCTCAACCATGTCTAATGGAACTTGCGAGGAAGAAATGGACAAAGCTTCTGTTTGGGACTTTGTAGTGTCATCTCAAAGGTCACAGTGCAGTTGCTCAAGGTATGCTTAAAAGCTGTACCTTCACAACAAATTACATGTGATTAAGTAAAATTTGTAAATGAATGAAAGCTCGCTGATTACATAAAGATATTTTGCTTTTCACTCCAGACATAAGAACCAGAAACAGCGGGCATGTAGCACCCCAGGGCTTCCTCCATCTGCTGGCCAACCTCCTCAGCCCTCTACCAAACACAAGATGGCGGAAAAGCTGGAGAAGGGGGACAAGCAGCAGAAGAGACCCCAGACACCCTTCCACCATCGCAGCTCTCTATGTGAAGAACAGCCCAACTTGGAGCAGGGAGAGGGTGTTCACAGGCTATGTCTGCAGGGCCACGAGGACAGCCGCTACCCCAGCCTCCACCACGCCGATGTCACCTCCAGCAAGACCCCAATGCTACATGGTTCAACTGACGAAATGGCCAGCTCCCCTCAGCCGCCACCACTCAGCCCCCACCCTTGTGAGCGCGGAGAGGATGCGAATGACGGCCTAAAGAGTTCCTCCTCACCTTTGCACCAACACTTCTATCCTTCTTCCTCTGAGCCCTGCCTGGTGCCCCAGAAACCCCCAGATGATTCTGCACTAGACCCATTGCCCCTACCTTGCCCACCTCCATACCCAGAGTCCCTAGAAGCCACTGTATATATGGGCTCCGCCATAAACCCCCATGAAGACGCATCGCATAACCCCTGGAGCTACTTCAGGGTGCCTGGAGGGAAGAATGCAGATTTCCACACGCCTCAGCTTCCTGTGGTTACACTCTTTGAGGATGGTAACAGGCCCGGTGGCCAGGACGGTGTTGTCTCAGTTACAGAGTGAGTTCTCTAGCCTTCTACTCTAAATAGTAATATGGTGGTAATTATGCTATAATTACACTAAATATCAAGAGCACATTTATTAAGTTTTTGTTTGTTAGGCAGAATGGATTCTCAAGAAAATCAGTTGAATAGCTTTTCAAAACATGGCCTTGCCTTTTTGAAAAAGTATGCTACTTTTAACTTGCCTGAGAATAGGTCAGCCTTTAAACATCTTAATTATGGAATGTAAAAGGAACGTTATGCTTCCACAAAGAACATTACTTTGGCTCTTTTGCAAGTTGTTTGCTTCAGTGGTTGTCAATAAAATCAGGCAGCTTTGCTGAAAAGTAATTGGTGAAAACATGTTTTCTACTTGCTGATGACAGGGGCAGAGAGACTGAACCGGTCCGTGTTGCTGCTCCAATGTTGTAGTGCCTAATGATGATGTTTTTCTTGAACAGATAAATAGTCAGTGGTCATTGCTTCAGTTACTGTTGACTATGTCAACTTCTCTAAAGAGTTTACCTTGCTTGATATCAGATGGTTTGATTTAGTGACAATGGCTGGCCATAGTGCAGGTTTATAACCTATAATATTATTTTATTGTTTTTATTTAAAATGAAATTGCATTTATTGAATATGACACTTTATTATTTAACATATAGAAGAAGAGATTGATGAATAAAAAGTAAAAAAAAAACCTTTGCAACATTTGAATGTCTTTACCGTCACTTTTGATCAATTTAACTTTAATATAATTTAAAGTATTCATTTCTTTAAAGTAGGACTATAACGATGCATTCATTGTCACTGTTTAGGATTGACAGCAAGGTGTAAGTCTTAAAATGTTTCTTAATTCGGCTGATTTTAACTACCTGCTTGAATACATATCTGTATGAACGAACGGCTGAAGTCGAAACCGCATAGCGTTAGTGTCGTAACACAGGGAAGTTTTATCACAATTTCACGAAAGCGCGTTGTTAATAAACTAGTAAACTAGTCCAGTTCATCCATCAGATACTTTAAACAGCCAACAAGGACTTTAAATGCTTTGCGACCGAGTGCACGGAGTACGTTTGAGCGCCGTTGAGAGTTTTGTTTTGTGTGAAACATGTCGACACATTCCATGCAAATTGACTTAATTGATTTTGTTGAAACACCAGCCCTATTAATGCCATCTTAAGTAATTAAGCTCTCTATCTATCATGGTAAATACAATTATAATGCTGATAGCAACCTGATGGAAAAAAGTACTCTTGCTGTAACTCATCAGTTATTCAGTAAGACTCAGTCTCTTCCAATAACTAGAGGTGTAATGTAGTGTGGGGTGTTTTTTGCAGGGTTATGTCCTCCTCAAAAAGGCCGCTGAAGGTGTCGGAAGAGCTGGTGAAGATGTATGAGCATAAGAGAAACCAGTACCTTTCTGCAGCTGTGTGCGATGGAGGGCAAGAGCGAGAATCTGATCCGTACGCATTTGTGGAAGGAGACGAGGAGTTTATGTTCTCTGATAAAGACAAAAAGCCTGGACCCGAGAGGGAGACTGGGAAGAGAAATAAGGTCAGACAGCGATTCTTTTACAAAAATTGTGTGTGCTTGTGTTTCTCAAAATGAAGAGTCTTATTTACTTAATTATTTTACTTTTAGAGGGATGATGGCAGTGTATCATCTTCTGATGGTGAGTATTATTTCCTCAGCTGGTTCAGTGTTGCTGGAAATGTCTGGAAATGTTTCTGATCTTGACCTCACCTTATTTGCACACAGATGCCCAGGGGTCTGGTGGCAGTAAACCACTTCCTACTACCAGTTTGATCCATGAGACCGATCTGGTTGTGTCCATTAATGACCTGGACAACCTCTTTAACTCTGACGAGGATGACCTGACGGTTAGTGCTGTTATGAACTCACCGGTTAACTACTGCCTAAATTTACACCGCTGTGATGTACAAAGTAAAAAGGCCTTGTTTCTTAAACGGTGTAATTGAACTCTTTTCTATTGCTATTTGGTATGAATCACAGTTTGTGAAGCCCCAACAGCAATTAATCTGTTGAATATGGTGCCAAATTAGAGAGAGGTCAGTTCTAAGTTTCCCATTTTGTTCCTGGATCTCCTGCCTCATTAGAAAAACTTAGTTGGTCATAAAGTTCTTTGTTTTGCTGAACTAGGGAAACAGTAGAGCAATTAAAGTGAGCCTGTCTTTGTCTTACTCCAAACAGCCTGGATCCAGGAGAGCTGCTGGTGGAGGGGAGGAAAAATTTGGTGGGAAAGAACCAAAACCTGCAGCGCCAGACCCCCTGCCTTGTATGTACTCCACATCATAACCCCTGCTGAATCTACTTTTGATCTAATAACTGTTGTTACTTGAAGTGTTTGAGCAGTTTGGTTTAGAATGTGGTAATATAAGTTAATATTATCTGTATAGAGAATGGAAATTCTGATATTAATGCTGTTTAATCTGTAGGAATGGCTCATATATTTGTACCATATTGGTTATTGGCTGATATTAGAACCAAAATGTATGTGTGTGTATGCATGTGTGTATATTTCCATTACTTGACAAGGCAACTGTTCTAATTTATTTTCCAAGTATTAAAATGAGTAAAACTGAAATAAAAAAATGAAGTGCAATAGAGTAAATACTATAATAATACAAATGCAAATAATACTAATGCATTTAAATCAAACTATTTCAGTTTTTAGTGTTTTATTTATTTTTTTATTAGAAAATAGGATAGATTATCCAGAATTTTAATAAATTCTGAAATGTCATTACATGGGCTCCTACTTATTTCATGGATACTATAGAGCTACAGAATGCAATAGCTTCATGTTTTCTCAAACAAAACAGTTATAGGGCTGCATAAGTCATCACAGACTGAACCTGGTAATGGCAAGCATCTGTTAACTATTTTCTATTTATAGTGCCAAAATTCTGTTCCTTCATTGTGTGTTTATTGATCTAGGCTCTGCAGACCTGCACCAGATGTTCCCAACCCCTCCGTCACTGGAGCAGGGCTACTCTCCTATAAACATGGGCAATACGGAGTCAGTGGCTGGCCTGTCTCTTCTGGATGGGGCCATCACCGGGAACTTCAAGATGGAGGTGGAGGAGGGTTTCTGTAGCCCCAGACCCTCAGAGATTAAGGTAGAACTTAAGGCTGAGAGTTCATAGGAATGTTCTCATAAAGAGGCATTTTGTGACGCAAGACTGTTTGTTTATCTTATTTTCAGGATTTCTCATACGTGTTTAAGTCAGAGTCCTGCCAAGCGCTCATCGGTTGCTCCCTTTACGCCCCTCTGAAGACACTGCCCAGCCAGTGTCTGCTTCCCATCAAGCTTCCAGAAGAGTGTGTGTACCGGCCCAGCTGGACAGTCGGCAAAATGGAGATGCTGCAGCCGATGGCAGCCATGACCTTCCTCAACAAGGACAGGTACACCAGCTAAGAAATGCGGGATTTTCTTCCTCTCAATCAGATCTCTTTGCATGTTTGTTCTTTGTTTTGTAACAAACAAAACTTTGAGACATTGATTAATTCAGGCTATCATCAGCTTGTTGTCATGTATCGAAGCCTAAAATGCTTTTAAACAGATTGATTTACTTTATTTAGGAGGGTGATTCTTGTATATGTAGCAGGTGGTGGTTGAAGTGGGTCAGGTTTTTAACAAGCACAGAACACACTCTTCTCTGCTGTTTGTAGTCCAAGCAGCTGCCAGCCCAAAATAGCCATTCAATATTAATGAAGGTGCAGTCTTAATTGAGGAATGTGTCCACAGCATTGATGCCAAGCACACTCAACTTGTAGAACGTGTACCTGCATCTGTTTAAATGCTACGTTTTTGTACCATATCTGAGTGCTTTTCTCAAAACTAACTTCACTTTGGGATATATTTTGGAATAACTTACCAAGTGTTTCCACTGTGATTGTAGTGGATTTATGAAGACAGTTCCCAACAGAGTAGCCACCGGTGTAGTTTTACTTAAATTGGAGGAGGGTGACATTGAGTCACTGATTGTGATTCTTTCTTAAACGTCTCTGTAATGTTTGCCAATTTGGTGGATTGATGCAGCTTGGTTTACGACGTAGGCGTACCCTCATATGTGATGAGGCTTTCAAAACAGATGCAGGGAAAATGGAGATGCACCATTTCACTCTCCAAATAGGCGTCCTGTGGAGTAGTGGTGCAGGAGACTGGTATATATTGTGATATTCTGTGCTGTAGTCATGGCCAAAATATTTGGGAACATATTGTTTGAATACCGTATGAATACTTCCAGCATTTCTGGCAGCAGTTTTGATGTTTTTGTTGGGTGTTGCATTAGCAGTGACGCAAAAGACAATTTGAGATCCGATTTTAGCAGCCAGAGCATCCATACTGAGACTCCTCTGTAAAAAAATCTGAATGGAATCACATTTTCAAACCACCTCCAGATGTGATCGAATTTAGAATTTAGTTCATGATGTCTGTATTTATTGGCCTAATCTGTTTCTATTGGTGATTTAGAGTGATTTAAAATAAAATTAAAATATTGGTGATTTAGAGTGATTTAAAATAAAATTAAGAAATTGATACTTTTACTTAGCAAGGATGCATTAAATTGATCAAAAGAGACAGTACAAACATTTAGGATGTTACAAAAGATTTCTATTTCAGATAAGTGCTGTTCTTTTGAACTTTTAATTGATCAAAGAATCCTAAAATCATCACTGTTTCCACAATAATATTAAGTAGAACAGCATTTTCAACATTGATAATTGAAAGAAATGTTTCTTAAGCACCTTATCGGCTTCAAATGTATGCTTATGCCACTTTTCTTCCAAATAAATACCACTTGCTTTGATATTTTGACCACTACAAGTAACACTTTGTCGTCCTCTTCTTTGACAGTAACATCCCTAGTGTAGGAAGTGCAGTTGAACAGGACCAGAGCTGCACCCCTCAGACACACAACACCTTTATGTCCAACAGCGCCCCACCCAGCAACAGCGGCGCTGGCATCTTGCCCTCCCCCGCCACCCCTCGAATCTCCGCCCCAACACCACGGACACCCCGGACTCCACGCACCCCCAGAGGTCCTGCCAGCGTCCAGGGCTCACTGAAATATGAGAACTCCGACCTCTATTCTCCTGCCTCTACACCCTCCACCTGCAGACCTTTAAATTCGGTGGAGCCCGCCACCGTGCCCTCCATCCCAGAAGCTCACAGCTTATACGTCACCCTCATCCTCTCCGAGTCGGTCATGAACCTCTTCAAAGACTGCAACTTTGACAGCTGTTGCATCTGTGTCTGCAACATGAACATCACAGGGGCGGATGTGGGCGTCTACATCAGTGATCCCAACATGGACTCGCAGTACTCAAGCATGGACCCCTGCTCCTGCGGTTTTAGCGCTGTCATGAACCGTCGCTATGGCAATGGGGCCGGCCTCTTCCTGGAGGACGAGCTAGACATCATGGGACGGGGTTCGGATGCTGGACGGGAGACAGAGAAGCACTTTGATGCTGTTCGCGCAGCCTCACTTCAAGGAGGGGCGGTCCTTAAAGAGCAGGTCCCGGATGATCTCGTCCTCCTGTTGCAGGACCTGTGCACTAACCCTTTCTCCCCCATCATCAGGCCCGAGCTTCTCAGCACCAGTCTCAAACCACCCATGCGCCTGGAGGAGAGGGACTATTACAGTGACTGCTACTTGGCTCTGGAGCACGGCAGACAGTTCATGGACAACATGTCTGGAGGAAAGGTTGATGAGACGCTGGTCAAGAGCTCCTCTTTACACCACTGGGCCAAACGCAATGGTGAAACTTCCTTTCATAGCGGTTGATTCTGCTTTTATTTTTACACCATTTTAATTCTGTTGGGGGGGTCAAAAAGTTTGCGAATTTTAGGCTGTGTCCACCAAAGCACTTTTTCCAGAGACTTGTGTAAAGTAGTGTCTTTGTGATGGGTGGTTGAAAGGGAAGGATAGAATTAAAAGATTTACAATAAGTCTAGGAGCACTTTTCATATATATATAAGTATATAGAAACACTTTTGATTTGTTTGTTGCAATGAAACGAAAGTAGTGACAGATTATTTTCTTCCGTATTTTGATATACATCCAAGTGAAAAAGATTATCAAAAAAGAAACAAATGTTGGGCGGTACTTGGTTCTGTTCATCAGTTGTTGATTGTATGGAGACCGAGCTTGAGGTTGATTGTAGGGAAGGGGTGAGATTTAAGTGTAAATAGTAATTTCATGGTGACTTTAATCCTCATGCAGACCTAGCAATTTCTACCAGTAACAATAAAATGGTTTTCTCAAAATAAACTAAAACACTTTCTGTGTCCTTGCAGCTTTCGATATGAGCATGCTGTTCTCCCAGGATGTGCTGAGGATGCTGCTGTCCCTTCAGCCTGTCCTGCAGGACACCATTCAGAAGAAGAGGTCTGTGCGCTCTTGGGGGGTCCAGGGCCCTCTCACCTGGCAGCAATTCCACAAGATGGCTGGCAGGGGATCGTACGGTAGGCATAAGGCAACAGACACCATCCTCCGCATAGTTTGTATATTATATAGGTATATGAACACAACTCTTTTCTCTCAGGCACTGATGAATCTCCAGAGCCCCTCCCCATCCCCACCTTACTGGTTGGTTACGAGTATGACTTTGTGGTGCTATCTCCTTTCGCTCTGCCATACTGGGAGAAGCTTCTGCTGGACCCGTACAGCTCCCAGAGGGACATCGGATACATGGTGGTGTGTCCAGACAATGAAAATCTGCTTAATGGAGCCAAGACTTTCTTCAGAGACTTGACGGCAGTATATGAGGTTAGAACCTGCCAATGACTTCAGAATATCACTGCATCAAATTAAGTTGAATAAAACATCACAGGTTTCGTAATTCTCAATATCACCACATAATAAATAATACAACTACTATAAGTTTATACAACCTTTACCCATATACATACAGCATACACACATTAAGTGGTTTGTACTGTATAGTATGTCCAACTTTATTTGCATGCATACAGTATACTCGTGTAAAGTTATATCTCAACTGCTTGATTGCTTGTATTGTAACAAAATGTAACTATATTCTCAACCATATGAACATTAACATCATGATTTTCTGTAAAGCAGCTTTGAAACAATGTGTATTGTGAAAAGCACTATAGAAATAAATTTCACTTGTTTGATTTATTATTGTTCGGCAGTCCTGTCGGCTTGGTCAGCACAGGCCCATCGCCAAGTCTCACCCTGATGGCATTGTGACTGTGAGTGATGCTGGATCCCAGCCTTTCACAGATCAGACTCTCACCGACTGGCTCCCAAAAACCATCAACAGCAGCAGCGAGGCTTTCAACAAGCTCAGACTTTATGCGCAAGTGTGCCGACACGACTTGGGTATGTGCTGAAGCAAATTGAAAACTTCTCGATATTGAGGAATTGTATATCATGTAATATCCTGTAATATTTCTTATCTCTTCAGTGTCCTGTCTGGCATCCCAGTCTTTGGACAGCTCACTGCTTTCCCAACGAAACCCTACCAGCTCTTCGCAATCCTCCAGCTCTAGCAGCCCCATCACAGCCACTCTGAACACCACCCCTTCCACCAACAGCACCTCCAACACTAACACCACAACCGCCACCACCACCACGTCCACCACCTCTTCCTCCTCCTCTCAGGGGATAGGTACCTTGCCGTCTTCCAAGCCCAATTCCCTGCCTTCCCTTGGGGCTCAGGGCTTGCAGTCCAGTCAGCAGAGCGGTGGTCAGAGTGCAGGAACTCTAGGGGACGGCTCATCGGCCACTGGCCAACCTCAGGTCCAGTGTGAACCCGCAGAGAGGTACTGTTTTCATATCCAAACAATCTAAGTGCTGATTCTCTCTGATGTGTGCTCTGATCTGTGATTTATCTTTGTCACAGTACGATGGAGAGAGAGAAGGTGGGGGTGCCGACTGACGGAGACTCCCATGCCGTCACTTATCCTCCCTCTATAGTGATCTACATCGTAAACCCCTTCAGCTACGAGGAGACAGGCCAAGGTGGCAATTCCAGCGTGTGGACGATGGGTCTTCTCCGTTGTTATCTGGAGATGCTTCAGTTTCTTCCTCCTCACATCAGGAATGCTGTATATGTCCAAGTAAGAATCCATCTGATTTGAGCTTTCTGGTCCTAATGTTTCACTTTGCTTGGATCTAATAATCCTGAGTTTTCTTCTACCAGATTATACCCAGCCAGTACTTGCTACAGCCGGTCTGGAGTGAGGAGCGCCATATATACGCACAGCACCTGAAGTCTCTGGCTTTCTCAGTTTACACGCAGTGCAGACGGCGTCTGCCAACCTCCACTAATGTCAAAACGCTAACAGGCTTTGGCCCCGGCCTGGCCATTGACACTGCACTACAAAGCAAAGAGGTACACCTAATAATTGCCAATATATTAGGCAAGGTGTTTTCAAATTGGGGTCTGCAAGGGAGTGCTAGAAGCTCTGTGGGAAAAGTAACAACATAATTATGTATTTATACCATATTTATTAAGAAGTTCTTTTCATTCTTTCTAAAAATGAAATTGGGGTTCATAAGGGAGTCCTAGAAGGCCTGTGGAATAGTTTAGACAATAAAACGTTTACTATTAATGACAACAAATTTATAAATTTCTTGTTGGTGGTGGTGGTTTGTTTTTGTTTAAATAAATTTAAATACAAATTTACCAAGTCTGATATTTATTTTAGATCTTTATAAAAAATGAAGCTGTCAGCTTAATAGAAACTATTAAATGGTAATCTTCTGCATATTTTATATATATTTTAAAATGGAATGTTCCATTTTGGGTTCTGTGGACCACTTGTGATATACTGTTTTCAAAATTATTCAAAGATTTTGAGAAACAGAGCTTTGTAATAAATAATAATATTGACCTCTTGGTCCTTGCCGCCCTCAGAGACCAGAGTGTTTACATCTCTACGCACCGCCGTTCATCCTGGCACCAGTGAAGGACAAACAGACAGAGCTTGGTGAGACTTTTGGAGAGGCTTCGCAGAAATACAACGTGCTGTTTGTGGCCTACTGCCTGTCACATGACCAGAGATGGCTCCTGGCCTCATGCACTGACCAGTACGGAGAGCTGCTGGAAACCTGCATCATCAGCATCGACGTACCCAACCGGTGAGCACTTGAGTTTTTGATTGCCGTAGTTTCTTCAAGCCCAGAACTGTGTGTGTGACTGGCATGTTTTTGTGTTTTTACTCAGAGCTCGGAGGAAAAAGGGCTCTGCACGACGACAGGGCATTCAGAAGCTTTGGGAATGGTGCCTGGGTCTTGTACAGATGACTTCACTTCCTTGGCGCATTGTGATCGGTCGGCTTGGAAGGATAGGTCACGGGGAGTTACGTGGTAGGTGTTATTATTCAATAATAAGTGTTTATATCTTCATTGTGTTTGGCATCATGTGCCTTTTGCTGTTGATCTAACTGCTGTTTTTGTTCCTATCAGATTGGAGTATTTTGTTGAGTAGGCGAAACTTGCAGTCTCTCGGCAGACGACTGAAGGAAATGTGCAGGATGTGCGGCATCTCTGTCGCGGACAGTCCCAGCATCCTCAGTACCTGTCTAGTTGCCATGGAACCACAGGCTTCCTTTGTCATCATGCCAGGTAATTAATGCGAAGCTTTCACACAGAGCGATTGTTCTGCATTGGGGTGTACTTCAATTTCAGACCTTCAGAACCTTTTGAATGTTTGATGAAAATTCCTTCTCCATCACTCCATAGACTCTGTGTCCACGGGCTCCGTGTTTGGCCGCAGCACGACCCTGAACATGCAGACATCCCAGTTAAACACTCCTCAGGACACCTCCTGCACTCACATCCTTGTGTTCCCCACTTCTGCCGGCCTCCAGGCTTTCAATCCCATCAATGGTCAGACACTTTCACCTCCACTCCATCAAGCTCTTCTACTTTATTTGTGTGTTTATAGACTAATATAAGTTGTCATTGTGTCACAGATGTCACAGATGGAATGGGTGGCATGGATTCGATCTTGGACTTGCTGTCAGAGAATGATCTGGTTGACCCTGATCTCATTAATATAATACCCAACTCTCCCACCACCTCCCCAGTACAGTCGCCAGGCTCACATTACCACCACGGAGGAGACGGCAGCAAGGTAAACTTGTTTGTATTGTCCCTTTGAAGAATTTCAACATGTACTATTGTTTAGAGTCGGTGAGATTTTTTTTAATGTTTTCATATGATGGGAAAAAACAGTAAAATTATTAGTTTTAAAAAACTCTTTTTGAATATAATTTATTCCTGTGATGGCAAAGCTGAATTTTCAGCATCATTACTCCAGTCTTCAGTATCACATGATCCTTCAGAAATCATTCTAATACATTTATTTGGTGCTCAAGATACATTTTCTATTATTATTATCTTGGCTGAAAACAGTATTTTTTTGTGGAAAATGTGTAATTTTTTCATGTTTTTTTTTTTGAAAAGAAAATTCTAAAGAGCATTTAATGGAAATGGAAATCTTTTGTAACAATAAAAATGTAATTTTGATCAATTTAATGCATCCTTGTTTAATTAAAGTTTTTTTTTGTTTTTTTTTTTATTAAAAAAAAATCTTACTGACCCCTACATTTTGAACAGTTGTGTTTCTGTAACTATCAGAAACTAAGTTTCGGAATAATGAGAGATTGTTCCACGCACTTGTCCACATGGTGTAAGTTTCATCATCACACCTCCACGCACACTGTCTGTGTGCAGCCCAATTTTTGTCCGTGTAGATTCTGTGCATGTGTGAGTGACTTGAGCCCTTTAAAACAAAGTCCACTACTTTGAAAGCTTGTCCACTCAACTGTGCGCAAGATGGAGAAGAACGCGGAAAGTGAAATATACCCAGGCCTTAAAAGACTGAAAAGGTTAATTCACCAAAAATGAAATTTCTGTCATTTATTACTCACCCTCATGTCGTTCTAAACCAGTAAGACTTTCGTTCATCTTCAAAACACAAAGGAAGGTCTTTTTGATGAAATCTGAGAGCTTTCTGTCCCTCCATAAACAGCTACATAACTTCCACTTTGATGCTTCAAAAAGATCGTAAAACTATTCCATTTGAATCGTGCGGTTTAGTCCAAATTTTCTCAAGATAAACAAGTTCAACCGTACCTGATTATTGTGTGAGAAAAAACCTCTTGCGGAAGCTTAAACATGCTGTGTAATACAAGAATGAACCTCATTGGTTCTCGCACGTCAAGCAAACGTGCTTAAGCTTCCGTTTACTATAACTGATTCGTTGATGAATGTTTATATGTGAATAAAAGCCTAAATTCAAATCTGTTCATCATATAAAGTGATCGAGTCTCTTCAGAAAATTTGGACAAAACCGCTCAATTCATATGTAATAGTTTTATGATCTCTTTATGAACTTTTTAAAGTGTCAATTGTGTAGGCTGTCTATGGAGGGACAGAAAGATCTCAGATTTAATCAAACAGATCTTAATTTGCCTTCTGAAGATGAACGAAGGTCTTACGGGTTTGGAACAACATGAGGGTGAGTAATTAATGACAATTTTCATTTTTGGGTGAACTAACCCTTGAAATAAGCTCTGTGCTTTATAGACCTCTGAATTCACCCTCTCACTGTCTCTTTCTCATCCTCAGGGCCAGAGCACAGACAGGATGGAGTCTCACGACGAATCTCCCAACATCCTCCAGCAGCCCATGGCTCTGGGCTACTTTGTGTCCACGGCTAAAGCGGGTCCACTGCCTGACTGGTTCTGGTCCTCCTGCCCACAGGCAAAGAACCAATGTCCTCTCTTCCTGAAGGTGAGCCCTTCAGTAAACGTAATAATTATTTCACTCCAGAGATTACAGCGTTATTGTCCAAAACACATTTCATAATCTAATGTATTTAACGGAGCTGCAGAGGTGTCAAATAATGAATGTTTCTGTCTTGCTGTCAGGCTTCTCTGCACCTTAATGTTTCGTCAGTGCAGTCAGACGAATTGCTGCACAGTAAACACTCCCACCCTCTGGACTCCAGCCATACCTCAGATGTGCTCAGGTATCAGCTGGACACTCTTCTCTATATCCCTATGCCTCTTATATATTTCTTTACATTTATAATATGAACCCAAGGTGGGTTTTTTGATTGTTTCCATTTCATGCTTGTTGGAGCTTCTAGAATTCCACCATACTAGGACAGCAGCAGATTTATGAAACATCCCAGACTGGATTTGATTTATAAATAAATCGGCTTTCCTCTTGCATTCAAGTATTCAGACCGAGAAAAGCCTTTTTTGTTAACTGTATTAAATATATTTAATGGTATTTATTTAAAGCAATAGTTGTCATTTTCTCACCCTCATGCCATTCCAAACTCAAGACCTTCCTTTCATCTTTGAAACTCAAATGGATATTTTTAATGAAACCTGAAAAAATTCTGTCCATCCTTTTAAAGTCCATTTCACCAAAACATCACTTCAGAAAGTTCATATAGACATTTTAAAAGAAATCCATATGAATCAAGCAGCTAATCTTCTTCAACCCTCTTTGGTCCAAAACAATATTCGAAGGCCCTTTTATCTAAGCTGAAATGTACTTCTACTTAAAAATATGTCTTATGTTTCATTTAGATTGAACTTTTATTCACATATAGATATCGATCCACGCTTGTACGTAGAACACATCAAATATGTTAAATGTAGGTCCAACTGTTCTTGCGCATTTGAACTTTTGTTTACCACATTTTGATGTGCTCCATGTATGTTCGCTGATCAATGTTTATATATGGCGAACTCTTACATAAAAAGTGATTTGCGTCTGTTTAGAACACGGATCAAATTTCTTGATTTCATATGAATTTCTTTATGATCTCTTTTTATAAATGTTTTGAATTGTCAAAAAGGTTTTGGTGTAATGTCTTGTAAATGGAGGGACAGAAATATATTCCAGGTTTTATTAAAATATCTTCATTACTGAAATCTATAAACTAAAATCTTAAACCTCAAAAGTTTGCTTTATCGTAAGCACATATCAGCATCACTGCCACAGCACTGCAGTCAATATCCTTTTTTTTTTTTTTTTTTTGCCAAAAATGAGTATTGCTCTCATATTTGTTGTGTTTGCAGATTTGTGCTGGAGCAGTACAATGCCCTCTCGTGGCTGACCTGTGACCCAGCGACTCAGGACCGGCGCTCTTGTTTGCCCGTGCACTTTGTTGTGCTCAACCAAATGTACAACTTCATTATGAACATGCTCTAACGAACGAGGAGTTCTGCACAACTGTTGCCATGATTTCTCACAACAGACCCTGCAGAGACACCGCATCACTGCACTGCCATCGCAGGCCTTCACGCTGCGGACACGGCTGGACAAACCAACTGCAATCAGACAGCGCACTTACGGCAATGCCATGCTGCCCGGTTTATGCCAAGTGTCCAACTCAACAACTGGAGGGAAAGAAACCATCTCAATGAACTGATAAAGGCCTGAAAGTGCAGTTTGGGTCAGGTTTTATCCAGTTGAAATGCCTGCATATATCTTATTTATTGTATGTTTTTAAATGTGTAATTTCTTAATCTTTTATATTATATAAACGCAGGAAGATGAATATTGCCTTCCTAAATGAAATGAAAATGGTTTGTCATATATGTAATTGTCTTAATTACAGAACCGACACGTGAATTTGCTGTAGGTTGCTTTTAGAGGAATATTTAGAGAAATATTTTCTCCACAATTTTTACTGTCACAGTGTACAGATGAAGTATACAGGAGCTCATGTTCTTACCTTTGTGTGGTGGGGACTTTAAGATAGGCTGTAGCTACAGAATTCCTGTACAGCAATTTAATGTGTTCAAATAAGAGGACAAGAGGTACATTGTCGGATTATATATTTTATATCACAGATTTAGAGAATTGTGTGTGTGTATATATAAATGTGTACATACAATCATGTGCCGCTATGGATGGTGCAGCCAATGTTTTAGGAATAAAGTGTGTAAAACCTGAAACCTGTGGTCGTCATTGCACATCCTGCTTGATTTTGAACAAATATCTTCGGTTTCTAGGGAAAAAATGAGATGCCATATTGCAGGAGGTTTCATCATACTCTCCAGGTATGATAAGCCCTCGAGGGAGAAATTGCTGTGTATTTATTCAGCTCAAATCCCTGTGAAATGACATGGTGCTATTCTCATCAGGCCTGTTCGCGTGTCCAAGCGACTGGCTGTGCATATGCGCTTGTTTCCTGACGGAGCTGAACCAGAGGCTGAGGTTTGAGTGTTGTGTTAATAGCACTGTAACTCTTCGTTGACATCCTGAGCACTGCGACGTCTCTGCTCTCTATATTATCATCACTATTCTTGGCATGATGATTATGACTCCTGGGGCATTATTATATTTTTTTCTCCTGTGTCTCTCGGTGTCATGTACCAGCCATCTTTGCTGCCACTGCAGATAAAATATCTCCCTCTGTAGTAATAAATATTGTCATTTTGTTCTGCATTCTTCCCTGGAAAACTGCTCATTTGAAAGATGCAAAGTTCCTAGAGGCACTGAGATGTGCATAAAATTACAGGCATTAAATGTATTATATGTGTTTATTCAACTTCAGGGCTTGGTTTTTAATCTAACTAACAGATTTCAGCTGTTTGACTTTTCAATGCATTAAGATGACATTAAAACTGGAAACTTTTTTTTCTTACGCCTCCTGATTTATTTGTTTCTTTGTGTATAGATTTCACTGCTTTGCTCTTTGTACAGTGTATGGCTTTACCGTTGTGCAAAATCTTCCAGATCTTAAAACATAGGAAATATATGATCAAATATTTTAAAGATGAGAAGTAAACAAATTGACTGCTCCTGAGAGGAGGTCATTTTCACCTCCACCAACCTCTGCCCTTATTATTATTTCAAAGTAAGTAGTTATTTTTGCAAAAAATGTTTTCATCACCATTAAAAAAACAAAACAAAAAAAAAAAAACATCATTCTGCCATTAAACAGAATACGTCATTAGAGATGAGGTGGAAATGACTCTGAAACCTTCAAAGTTTGTGTTCAAAGAGTTTAGTCCACGGGGCCAAAAGTGCCCCATAATTGAAGAAATGCTCAAATAATGGCATAATTCTCAAGTATGTTGAAATGTAGCGTTAAACTTACGGTAACGGAATAAAAATGAAATAAATTAGAGAACGAGAGATTACTACATTGTGCATGTATTGCATTATAGAACAATCGATGTTTGTGCTGTTCTTTAAATTCTCATGTTGGATAAAGCTATCTGAAATGGAAAAAACAAAACATTTACTCACCAACCCCGTCCGTTTAAAAACTTCTTTTTTTTTTAAATTTAATTTTATTAAAAAGTTTGACAGTACTAACAATGTAAAATGGATAACTACTAAAACTGTAAAACTCTGTAATCATGAAGTAACATTATGTATCCAGCAGGTGGAGCTGTTTCCCTTTCCTGAAGCCGCTAAAGAACTTACACCTTTTGGGAGCATCGCAAAGCAATGCAAGTGCACCTACCACAACATGCATTTATCTCCTTGAAGTGCTTCGGCTAATGCAGGAAACATATTATAAAATGTTTGCATGAATGAAAAAATTATTTGATGGCTTTTATAGCTGATTTCCACGTCATTTTCTAACTTCAGGCCGAGAGGACGGAGGATATCGACTGCGTGTCACTCAAGCATCCGCCATATTGCTTGGGCAAAACCTGTTAGGCCTTTAATAGCCAAGTTCATGCCCTTGTTTCAGCCCCGGGGGAAAATTACCTTTGCTCTTCACCACGCCAGGGGTCTCTGAGATTGGAGAGCGATAGCGGAGGAGAGAGTAATCGGACTCCTGTAATTGCCTGTCGGGGCTGACATTTGTAGTTAGGCGAGCTGGGAAATGGACCTCACAGACCACACGATAACAAAGTCATCATTATCTGCGCGTAATGCACTGTTACCGAGCTCGCGGAGGAATACATTCACCGCGTAATGCGAGGCGATTTGGAAACGAAGTACTAAATGTGATGGTAATGACTTCTATTACACAGAGGAAACATCTGGCAGTCAAAGTTAATTTCCATATTTAGTCTCCTCCGTGAGGCAGTTGAATGAATGCGTTTGAATATCTACTCGAACGAGGTCTCGCTTTCACCTCGTTCCTTTGGGCAAATTGAAAGCGCACTCGAGGCGCAATTTCACCGTCCTTGAAAATCGAAGCACTGAGAAAGTGTTTTCCTCGCCCATTGACATAACATCTGGGTTGGCATCATCTCGAGTAGCAGCCTGTGAATGGCTGTATCTGTCTATCGTATTTCAACCCCATGTGACCTGGTGTTAAGTGTCTCAGGAAATTGCTCTGTCTCTCCACATCAGTCAAGCATAATGCTGGCATCGTATTGCTGATGGAAAATGAATGGCAATAAAAAGAGGAGAGGAGATCTGTAAAGGGCAAACGGGAAGCAGAGCTTCGCCGTCTCTCGTGATGTGACCTGGCACGGCGACCGCCGCTTCGGTGCTCCCTTGAAAGCCGATATTAGACTAATGACTGCCAGGCACGGACATGGGAATTTAATTAATTGCCTACAAATTTCCAGGGAGAATAGACAGAAAGGCTTGATATAACGAACAGGCTATTTCTGAGGGCCCTTGATTGTGGCCCCCTGCTGAAAGGAAGGCTCTTTTAAGACTCTTGTATAACCTGCTTTGCATGTAAGCAGGCCTGGAAAACAGGGGTCACAGAAGACCTTCACTCATCTGTGGCGCAGAAGCGAAATGTCATTGAATTCCGTATGGAAGGAGCTCGTTGGTGCAGATGAAAGAGACAGGAAAGCATGATTAGCTCTGTTTCATATGATCATAATGTAGCTGTCTGTCAAATCAATGCACAATTACAGGGTTGGGACTCTGAGAGGAGGCAGGTGGTTCATTTGGATTGCCAATATGCTCGACAGTGGCCATTGTGTGGCACATTTTTATCTCTGAGATAAAAGTAAGGAAATTTGCTGGAAAACTATTCCAATGCTAGCACTTCCCCATCTCTTTAATAAGAAAATAAAAATAAAATCTGTAATACACAGTGACAGTTTAAAAAAAGCGGTTCGTAAACAATCCCGATCTTGCTGTCTATAGATTCCTCATGTTATGCCAAATCCATGGATAACTGATTTTGCCAAGATCGGATGAACCATCACTCTGCCATTTTGAAATTTGTCATGAACTGCAATATCTTTTAAACGATTTGATTTATCTACACATATCCTGGAGGTACCTGAGAAGTTTGAACACAGTGCCATCTAGAGCTTCAGAGATATAAGGATTTTTGCAAAAACACATAACTTTTGTCCCCAAATTGTGTCCTTGTCCATTCTGTGTCCATGGCTCATGCCGATTCTGACATTACCTCATTTTTCGTGAATGAAAACGGTTTTTTTTTCACTACTCCTACAATTTTTGTCCAAAATCTGATCAAATGATCTTTGGACCGAGCTGCACAGAAATGACTGAAAGGATTTTTGATATTCGCTATAGCGTTTTCGAGAAATACTTCTCAGATGTTGACTTTGCCTGTGTTTGTTGTCTTATGCTAGGTAGCTATAAATAAATTTGGATTCAAATTAAACCAATCTACCTTTTTATGTAACTGATTTTAAAAAAAAAAGTTATGATCAGTCTTAAAGAAAAAACATTATATGACTAACCTGTTAAAACTAGTCAAAGCAGTTTATGCAACCAGCCACAGTAGTTTGAGCTAATTGACTGTCTTTATGAGTGAGTCACTGAATAATTCACTCAAGCGATCAATCACACTTAATATATATATATATATATATATAGGAGTGTATTGCCCAGTCTACAGTCTAAGAGAATATGAAGAAAACATTATAGCATCCCAGGCAGCAGCAAATGTGGTTGCTGTCTTTTAAAATATAATATTTTGTTAGCTACCTCCCAACGGAGGGGGGGGGGGGGAAACACATATTCCAGTAAATGGGAACTATTACAGTCAGATTAACGATTTTTGTCAGAAGGGATGCAATATGATATCCATTTACGCATGACCTCTGCTCTGCTAATCATGAAAATGTATCTTCTATTCACTTGCGGTCTAGTACTCATGCATAAATTACTTTATCATGGATCGTGTTGTGCAGCTTATACTGTCACATCCTTCGAAGCTCTAGCTTGCCCATACCATTTCGCATAAAACAGTCTGGATATCCTACTCACCCCTGAGCAGTTGGTGGGGGAAAACCAGCCCATTAACCCCAGCTTGGTCTTAGAAGATTAGGCAGGTCAGAAAGAGTGGAATTAGTTCCCCAAGAGAACATCTGATCACAAGCCTCATCCAATTACTGCCTTATGTCTCATCAAATGAGATCCATGGGTAAACAGATACACTTTGAGGGTGTAGACTGAGCCAAGTGTCCTAATGAGAACAGAGACCAGCAAATGTGTGGATTTTCGTACAACTGCTTGGTTTACCTTTTGTGGTCTACAAGATACAAGCTACACATAATTATTAGGTTTCCAGAAGCAACAAAAATGTTGTATTTGATGGATTTTAGATTCATCAATAGTACAGATTTGAGAAACAAGACCATTACTGTTGCTATTGATTTGTGAGGAACCCATCATAGATCATTGCACCACTAAGAGGAAGATTCAGTCTTTGTGATAGATGTCAATTTGCGGTCTAATGTGGTCTCATCTGGACTGAATTGTCAGTCAATACATGAATGATGTTGCATATAGGAAGGACCATCTGCTCACTGTGAGAGTATTTCATGGTTGTTCAGGATGATTTTGAATTAGAGACATGCCCTTTAAAGCATGTTTTTTTTCAGTGACTTTTCTTTAGGTTGCATAGTTACACCAGTAGGTGGCGACAAGTCTTTATGAGTCTGTCACTGAATCATTCATCAATCGATTCATTCAAAAAACAGATTCATACAGATTCAAGTGACTTAAGTTTGAGACATTTTTTCAAAAGCATGAATGAATTAAATCATTAAAATCAAATCAGGAACTAGCACCACTACTAGACTCAGGTCGGTCAATTCAGCTTTGCTTTGTTTGGAATATTTTCGTTGACGCGGCAAAAAAAAAAAAAAAAACACACACACACACACAAATGGCCATTCAGCATTCACACCAAGGATGATAACTACAAACTCTTATTAATCGTTCTAGTCCTGTGAAAAACGACTCACACCACAGCTATAACTATAACAATGCAGATGAATAATAGGCCTAGATGGAAGGATTTTCATTACTGATGAACGATAAAAAAAAACAGCCAACCAGAATCCACCGACTTTAAAGAGCTCGATTAAAGCGACAGACCAGAGAACTGCAACAGCGCACGCGCGCAAAAAACAACGTTATCATAGTTATCTTGATAGTCATTGTTTGCGTTTCAGAACTTTTTTCGGCTTATGAACGATGAAAACATATGACAGTCAAAAACAATCAACCTACTTTAAGAACTTGAACATTTTAAAGCTCAGACGGAGAATTTGCCGCTTATAAAAACCGACGTTATCGTGCGGTGGATGCTAACAATGGTCATAGTTATATTTTTAGTTCTTGTTCTTCGTGTGAACAGACTATTGTGTCAAAAATGTAAGTTATTCAATATTATCTTGTTTATTGAACTGTTGGGTGTCTTGAGTATGTAATATCAAAGCTTGGCTTAGCAATATATTGCTCAATCCATTCCCATTAGCAACATTTGCTAGCTTTTACGATAATAGCATTTAGCTTCTGGTAAAAAAAAATAAATAAAAAAAAATAAAGGAAGAAAGGAAAGATGGGTGACCTTTCCTGAAAAAAAAAAAAAAAGAAAAAATCTCCAGAGCTGCAATGACCCACAGATGAATAGCGGTTTGCTGTAATCTGGCCAAATGTATTAGAAAAACTGCATGTGGGGGATGTGTATGTCCTGTTCTGTCTCTCATTGGCTGAGATAATGTTTTATCAGGTAACTGTCAGCCGTGAAGCTTGAGCATTAATGTTATCTGAGACAGCAGTTTATTTCCTCATCCCTGTTATCCTCCCCCATTCGGCTTCACCTTGAGCTGACAGGCTCGCCCAGGAAACCTCTGTGATCTCTTTTGATGGTGGCTCCTTGGAGAGAGGTGAAATGAAAAAGTTGCTCGCTCGAAACGGCCCTGATAAGACCTAATCAGCCGTTGTGGCGACTTCCATTTAGCGCACGGTGTAACAAATCATCTGTCACTAAGCCGGTGTGCAGCTCATGTCAGTCTCCATATTCCTCCACTGAACACATCATTTCTCCGCCAGCGCTGGATTCATATCCCTTGTGAACCCTCCTGACAGGTTTGTTATCAGTCGGCCTGGCTGGCAATCCCTAGGGAGACGGAGCGTAGCTATTAAAGGACGGGAATCGGAGTGTGTAAATGTCAAGTAAGCTGTCATCAGTGGATTTCATTGCGACCACGGAAGTCAAAAGACATCGGCTCATATTCAGGGTGTTAGACACGGTGACAGTTCTCACCTGTCATGAATAATCTTCCGACGCCATTTTGTGGAACTGATAAAATCGAGCAGACAAGGATTGTTTTGTGAAGGACACCATCCTCGTCTGCACTGTGGCTGCAGTCCTTTGGCGCAACAACAGATTTCAAGAACATACGGAGTTATATTGACGCATCAACCATGACCATCAGCCTTGGAAATTCTATACTCTGTCACTGTTGTTTCTGTCTTCATCTCTCTCAGTGAGAAGCCAGAGGTAATAAAGCCTTGCTTTCCACTACATTGAGCATAAGGAGCCCCTGCCACCTGCCATAAAGCTGATGGATGAACCTGGCTGGTTCCTGCCCCAACCTCTGCAGCAGCGCCTTGCGAAAATGGGCACAAATAAGGGTCAATTGTTTAATGAGAGTCAATCTCACCTCTGAGTAATTCCCTTTCTGACCAATTTCACCATGGTATAGTCAACAACTAATTCCCTAGGCTCTCTAAGAAAACACTGAAAGCAGTAGGTTTTTCAACATTTATAGCAGTTTGTGGAAAAAAAAGAGAGGTCTTTTTGATATAAGATAATTGTTTTAAATAGGCTATTTCAATATTTATATTTTCAGAGGTCCCCGAAAGTATTTGGACACTACACAGGTAGACCTCAAATCATGTCTGTGCATTGAATACAAAATATGAAACCAAGTTTTATTTATTTAAAGGGGGAACACGTTAACACCAGTTGTTTAAAAGTCATCGCCAAGTATCCAAATCAGAGTTAATTTAATATTAATAGTATCTATTAATATTTTGAATAAGCTTTATTTTCAATTTTTTCTGTTTTCATTTTAATTATGAGTAATTTTGTAGCACTTTTTTCTTTTTTTTATATTTCTAATTAACTCTATTTTTGTTCAAGTTTTTTTTTTTTTTTTTCATTTTTCATCATTTAGCAGACGCTTTTATCCAAAGCGACTTACAAGGGGAGCAATCAGTTGTTAGGTTCACTTTAGTCATGGTATCGAAGGTGGAGAGAGTGCTGTTCATTCACAATCCCCACTTTCAATTCCTGCCGGCGTGGGAAACGAACCGGCAACCTACAGATTACAAGCCCGACTCCCTCACCACTAGGCCACGACTAACCCTTAAATACTAAGTTTTAGTATTTTTAGTAGGCCTTTATCAACCTGTGTGATTTCAATTTCAGCTTTTAAAGTTGAGGTTCTTCATCTAATATTTTGTTTCAAAATTAACACATTTTTTTAAATTACTGAAGCTTTAGTTAACAATAACCACAATGGCCCAAATACATTTTGGGGCCAGTTTTTGTAGCTGTCAGCCATAAATAAACAAAACCAACATTTCAATGAATGTTTATTGAATTATTAACTTTACTACAGAACATTTCTACATTGGAGTAAAGTACCTGATAACAGTCTTGTTTGCATTCTGTGCTGTCTCACTTTTTAATGCAGTGTATCTGAACGCAGTGATGGGACTGCCAGATGGTAAGCATCCCAAGGACGTTAGTGAAGCCAAGGCTCATGCGGAGCCATTGCAGAATACAATTTGTTTCATTGTAACAGCATGCCAAGGCAGGCTCAGCGGTGGGCTGGTGTGCTCTATGCTCTCATAAGTATGCAAGAACAGAATGAAGTGAAGCTCCATTATACATAAAGCCTGTGTATGCTTAGGTAGATGGCCCTCCGTAGGCTTCATACATCATGCTAAATAACCGATTATGAATCTGATCCTCTACAGATTAACAAAAAAGAGAGGTCATCATGGAGGGGTCGATTCACAGTATAATCTGGAAAGATGATGTCGCTTTCTGAGCTGGTAAGTGGAAGCAAAGCTTTAAGTGGTATTTCATGCGGTGCAGAAAATTTGAACCGCTACACATGGAACTTAAGTAAACGAGAGTCAGAAATAATACCTTGTTTACGCTCTCTCTCTCCATCATCTACACTTTTTCCTGTGCATGTAATGGAGAGCGGTGTCATAGCAGGGGAGCAGTTACCCACAACAACCCAATTGATTCTTTCCGTTCAGAAAAGCCGAGCACGTTGGCAGTGTTTTCCTGATCTGTCTCTGCTCTCTCCATAATGTATGAGGTGCTGGAGGAGCCCTTCATTAGTCTCTGTTGGGCCGGCTGGGCAGGCTGGAGATGGCTCCCGGGGCAGTGCTGGACAGAGCTGTAAATTGGATGGCCTGCCCCTGCTGAGCCAGCAGCCAAGACTGCGTGTGTGAATTAGGGAGTGTGTGCCAGAGAGCAGGCGGCGGTGTTTGAGCTCTGTAGGGAAGCTCATGGCTGTCAATTACTCTGCGCCAATGGAGCCCCAGCGCTGGCACGGTGATGGACCAGTCCACCGCTGCCATCATTACCAGCTCCAGTGGACTCCCAGCCCTCTGCCATATGCGCCCACTCAGGGGTCTCCGTCTGTTCAGCGTGGCAGGGATCAGGGATGAGGAAGTAAATGGACCTTGAAATTGATATTGGGTGGTAGAACTCACAAGCTCCTTTATTCTCTTCCCAACATCCACAGGCGAAATTCGAAACTAATTTATGGAGGATTTTTGTCATTTCTTGTATGGAAATTGCAGCCTGTTATTACAGTAAATGATGCATGATAATGGATACTATTCATCAGCTGCTTGTTTCTCGTCAGTTATAAATTATCAGGGGATTCATTTTCCAAAGGCAAAGAGAATGCAGAGAATGACCATGCCACTGTGTCCTTAATTGTCCATTCTGTTGCATTACATAGGATCTGCACTGAAACAAAAGGTCCACTCCAGCAGTCACTCAGGTTATCAAACCATATTATTCAATGCTCACATATATAATATAATATGATATAATATAAATTCTGTTTTAAAATTTACATCAAAATTTAGGTCCAGAAAATAAAGATTTTTGCGTGTTCAATCTTACCCTTATTCTGCTCCACGGAAATCTTAAATATGCATCAGACCATAATCATAGCTGGATATTGCCATTCAAGAGCATTTTGTCCGAAATATTAACTCATAGGCTTTCCACACTTGCTCATATTTTACACTGCTTATATTTTACCCATGGTTAACAATTAATCCTGGGTATTCATATGCTGATGCTTCAAACTGTATTTTTAAAAACCCTGGATTAACATCATTATTTGCCTATTTGCAACGTTGGTGTCATTGATTGGACATGACCTGTTTACATAAAGGCTTTAGCATTGTGCTTCCTCATATTTTAGACTAACTTATACTATCATGTTTTTGCTGAATTGACTTTTCAGATTATAAAGGTAAAGGCCCTGATATACTTGCTGCAAAGTTCTTCTTCGTTCTTAGCATGGGTAAAAAAGAGAAGTGGCATTTAGTTGAATAGGTCTATATGTGGGCACTCTTTCCTCTCAACAAAATAAACACACAACAAAAATGAGAGTGGTGAGAAAACAGAAGTTCAGCAAGCATCTATAGCAAGGTGGATATGTTTCTATGTGCTCTGCAATTCAGCACTCCAGTCAAGTCAGATCACGTTTTTGTATATAGCACTACTTTATGCTATAGATTGCTTAAAGCAAGCAGCATTACAGTATTGAAAAGGAAACATTGTCATTGTCGCTTTCAATTAGAAATACAACTTCAGTTTCTTCTCTAAAGCTGCTAGTGTGTTCATGTTTTTGTCCAGTGGTGTTCATGGTGTTCATGGTCAATGTGTTCATGTTTTTACTCACATCTGACCTTGAAATTTTGAAGCTGTTTCGAACTCTCAAAACAACCTCCAAACAAACTTTTGTTCAAATTGACAATACATCGGTTCGTTCTTTGATTTTTCTTGAGGTATATTGGGACCTTGAACAAAAGTATATAGGGATCTTGTTTTCTGTCAACATTTGACATTTTCCCCACAAACTCTGAAACAACTGTTTACAACATAAAGTGTTTCCATGACTGCACAAAACAGTGAACATGTAGCACATGATTGGTTGTCTGTTGCTAAGTATTAAGTCATAACATTGTAACACCACATCGTTTCACATTGTACAAGTTTGGCATGCACTGGAACGTGGGGTTAACACTGCAAAAGCGGCAGTAATCCTGCTCCAGAGCAGCTAACCCCACTTCTTAATCACAAGTGTGAAACGTTCCTTTACCCGAGGTTGAAAGCAGGGTTTAGAATAATAATAAATGGGTTTAAGCACAGTGTGAAAAGCCCAAAAGATTCTTCTTTGAATTGGATGAATAAGAAAGTTGTAAGAAAATTTAAGAAAAATGTGAGAGTAAGCTATTCAAAAAAGCATATCACCAATGAGTAAAGCAATTCAAAATAAATATAACTGTCAAAGTTTTGGAAAAGAAAGTATAATCTATATCATGTGTATGTGAAGTATTTTTATATTCAAGATTTACAGTAGTTTTCCTATTGCTTAACTGGCAGAGCAGTTGTTAGCAATGCCAAGGTCATGGGCTCCAGGAAATGTTCAGGAAATGCAAGCACTGATAAAAATGTATCCCCTGAGTGTAGGTTGCTTTGGATAAAAGAGTCTGCCAAATCCATACATTCTAATAAATGTACTTATATACAGGTGCTGGTCATTTAATTAGAATGTCATCAAAAAGTTGATTTATGTCACGAATTCCATTCAAAAAGTGAAACTTGTATATTATATTCCTTCATTACACACAGACTGATATATTTCAAGCCTTTATTTCTTTTAATTTTGATGATTATAACTGACAACTAAGAAAAATCCCAAATTCAGTATCTCAGAAGATTAGAATATTGTGAAAAGGTTCGATATTGAAGATACCTGGTGCCACACTCTAATCAGCTGATTAACTCAAAAAAACCTGCAAAGGCCTTTAAATGGTCTCTCTCAGTAGTTCTCTAGGCTACAACAATCATGGTCAAAGACTCTGACTTGACCACCTGCACAAGGAGGCAAGACACAAAAAGTCATTGCAAAAGAAAAAGGCTGGCTGTTCCTCACAGTCTGTCCAAGTGCACATTAATAGAGAGGTGAAGAAAAAGAAAGAAAAAAAAAAAAAAAAACAATAAATAGGAGCACCGCACACTGGAGAGGATTGGTGAAACAAAAACCCAAAAAAAATGTGGGGGGATTCACAACAAAGGGTGACTGACTGTGGAGTGTGCTTCAAGAAGAAGCACACTAGCACAGACATGGGTTTCAGTTGGTTGGTTGGTTTGGGGTGCCATGTCATCTGCTGGTGTTGGTCCACTGTGTTTTCTGAGGTCCAAGGTCAACGCAGCCGTATACCAGGAAGTTTTAGAGCACTTCATGCTTCCTGCTGCTGACCAACTTTATGGAGATGCAGATTTCATTTTCCAACAGGACTTGGCACCTGCACACAGTGCCAAAGCAACCAGGATCTGGTTTAAGGAACATGGTATCCCTGTTCTTAATTGGCCAGCAAACTCGCCTGACCTGTGAAGAGGAAGATGCGATATGCCAGACCCAACAATGCAGAAGAGCTGAAGGCCACTATCGGATCAACCTGGGCTCTCATAACACCTGAGCAGTACCACAGACTGATCGACTCCTTGCCACTCCGCATTAATTCAGTAATTCAGGCAAAAGTATTGAGTGCTGTACATGCTCATACTTTTCATGTTCATACTTTTCAGATTCCAGATTTCAGATTTCTTTTAAGATTTCTAAAAATCCTTTTTTTGTATTGGTCTTAAGTAATATTCTAACTTTCTGAGATACTGAATTAGGGATTTTCCTTAGTTGTCCGTTACAATCATCAAAATTAAAAGAAATTTAAACATTTGAAATATATCAGTCTGTGTGTAATGAATGAATATAATATACAAATTTCACTTTTTGAATGGAATTAGTGAAATAAATCAACTCGTTGATGGTATTCTAATTATATGACCGGCACCTGTATAAACCTGAAAGGGATTTGAAATAGTCAAATTAAAGCACAGTTTGCAAAGGTCTTCGAAGGTAAGGATTTTTAAGCATGAAGCAATTAAGGACATATCAATGAACATAACTACCATTTATTTACAGATACAAACCTCAAGCATATTGAAAAAGTGATAAACAGCTAAATCTGAAGATGCCATTTCATGACTGTCTTTGTTGTGTAAAAATGCTAATTGCTCAAATGGAGGGAATTAAAGTGCATAACCTTTCCTGTATATTTGCATCTACATGACAGCAAACGCAAGTGAACTTTAGCATCCTGTAGGATGATGATTTCTCAGGTGGGTTTTTATCTGCGTTACACTGGGGGGCATTGTCACCGATGACATATCACCATCTCTGCACTGGCTTTTTTTTTTTTTTTTGCTAGTAATTTAAATGTGTGGAGGGGACCGTAATTTGTTCTTCATGGATAATATGACCCTTAGCGGAGCAAGATCATGGGTCGGCTGAAGTGATATTTTCTGGTAATGATGGTCATACATCATTCCTGACGGCGTGGGTTTAGAGGCTAGCACATCACTGCCACGTCCTCTGGGACTCGCTGCCATAAACAAGTAAGACATGAGCGCCCTGTGGAGGGCCGTGCAATTTTTACGAGCTTATCCTGAGCTCTTGGCGGCCGGAGGCTGAGCCTCTCACTGTCATGGTGATTAATACCACTGAAGTCATATCATCTTTCTTCATGGTCGTCCACTACTGGGGCACTACATTAGGGCTAGATGTCCTCAAGGTGATCTGCTGCAATCACTCTCACCATGTAACGGTTGAGGAGACGGTTCTCTGAAATATAGTGCAAGCGGAGCAATAGGTTTTTAACTTCGTAGTGAGGGGTCGTATTGCTACAGAATGGTTGTAACTCTTGTAAATAGTGTTGCAGGCTCACAAACTGTAGACTTTAAGGTTGACAAACATCAGTTATCCAGGAACTGTTGACTTTTAACGGGATAGTTGACCCAAAAATGAACATTTTGTCAAAATGTACTCGCCCTAATGTCATTCCAAACTAACACAAAATAGTAAATAGAAATTTTTTTGTGGAATGCAACAGAAGATATTTTCATGGATGTTTCAGCTGTTTTTTATGGAGGCTTGTTTCTGCCACTGAATAAAAAATTAAAAAAAACTATATAATTTCTCAGACTTGAATGATATAAACTCGCACTTGCGAGGTATAAAGTCAGAATTGTGAGATATAAATTCAGAGAAAAGTGTCTTTTTTCCTCTCAGAATTGAACTTTATAACTCTCCGTTGCCATTGCAAGAAAAGTATTGTGATATCTCGCAATTCTGACTTTATTTCTTGCAATTGTGAGTGTACATCTCGCAATTCTGACATTATAACTCGCAATTCTGAGAAAAGAAGTCAGAATTGGGATATGAAAATTCGCAATCACCTTTTTTAGTTTTTATTAAATGGCGGAAATAAGCTTTCGTAGTTTTTGCGATGAAAGTCAGTGGGGTATAAAATAAAATTTTTAAGTCATGATTTGCTGTTGTTCCTTGAACTTGTAAAAATGCTCAGGCAGCTGGATAACGCACTTGCCAATATTTGTTTATGTAATGACATATATGCGAGGGTCATGAGTACTCTTAAATGCTGAGACTTTTCATGAGCTGTGATTTACCTTCACTTGTGAATAGACCTTTATAGAGTTGTCCTGTTATATGACTTGAAAGAACTAGGTCAGGCTTCACAAATGAGCTTGATAAATGCATGTTTATGGGATTGATTGTCTGGCCTAAATGATTTGTTATTTCCCTTCAGACATTAACAGACTTTGTAAATTAGGTGTCAGAGTTACAACCAGCATGTAATAAAAGCTGTTCACATTATTCTTCCAAGATTGCTAATAGAGAAGGTACGTAAATCACCCCCTGCCATTCAATTTTGGAACCAAAAAGGAAAATTATTTGACACCACAAGAAACATCCCATCTGTTTCAGTGTTCCCCACATTTCTACAGTTGTCCTGATTTTGACGGAACAAATAATGTTGATAAAAAAGATAAAGAATGCTTATGACTAATGAGGATAATCTTTCAATTGACATTGAAACTGTAAGTTCGAACTGAATCATTGTAATAATTGTTATTCAAGATAATATTGTAGAGTTTGTACTGCATAAGCACTATATTTGGGATGTACATATATTTGCCAATATCAGAGATTTTTAGACTTGTGTAATTGGTCAATATTGGATTTATTTGTACATGCTCATTTTGGATATGCTTACATTTCAATTACCTTTGTCATAGTGTCACTTAAAGATTATCTTTAAAAACACGAATAATTTATTAACATCGTTAAATGTAATCTTTATCAAATCTCAAAATAAGTATCACTTCTTCATTCTGTACATTATATTGCTGTGATGCCCAAACTATTCACTTGTAGCATCTAAAATGATTGATTTGAGTTGGTTATTTTTCATTTATTTAGACAAAATAGTGTCATTTTAATGTTATTTATTGGTTATCAATTATAATATGAAGATATGAGTTTATCGGTATCAAGGCTGCAGTTTTTGCACATGCAGCTCCCTAAATCACACAAGAATTTTGTAATAATCTTTAAAGGCTCTTTTCTCCGAAAGAAAGCACTGGCTTTTGAGTTGGCCTGCACGTAAACAAAGCTGAAAGAATGCACTCTGGCCCGTTTGATAGCTCTTTACCCACTCTCCTCCTCCATCTGCACTCATGACTGCAGTGGGAGCCCGACGATTATGATGGAAATCTCACAAGCCATTACCATGAAGAGGCTGGGCCCAATGCAGACAGCTTAATGGACTCATTTGTAATTGGTAGGGGGCAATGGCTAAGCTACCGTGGCCTTTGTGTGATTGAGTATGGAGGCATGCATGCAAATGTGACAAATGAATAGGAATTGAGAGGTTTTGTGCGGCTTTCTCCAGCTCTCCGTTCAGCCAGAGTGACCTTGAGAGGCAGTGCAGTAGGTGTTAAGAATCGTATAAAGAGGTGTTAACACTGGGGGCAGTGAACGGAAAGGAACAATTCATGAAGTCTAAAGTGGCATATTCATTAGCTGCCATATGAATTGGTTTGGAAGGAAGCTGTTGTGCAAAGCCGTGAGGTACACATCGGTTATGAGCACTTCATAAGTGGCATCTGAATGCTCCATGGGCCTATTTACCGCCCTGCTAAGCGAGGATAAAAGCGCACTTTCTGTGCTCCTTGTATGTGCCAGCCCTGCTGAAGATCTTCAATCAAATCTCAAGACTTCTCATGCGATGGCAAATGAGTCCTTGTGTATTGCTTACAGGTGATCGCTGCAGTTTCGTAAGACTGAAGATGATTTTACATGCACGCTCATATAAACTGCCGATGTTAGCTGTTCCCCTTAGCCGTCAGTGTGAGCTTCATTGTCTGAGGTGTTTTTTGTGCGGTATTGGGAAGAGAGCCTGTTCGTCACAGATGTCCAGGGAAAATTACACAAGTGCCTCATTAATGAATGGCTCAACAGTCTCTGGAGGTGGCCTCAGAGGCAGCTCTTTAATGAGCTGGGAACTCAAACACTGCCAAAGTTTACCTCGACCCTGCCTCTTGCGCTCGGGTCAGTCGGAAGAGCAATTCAATTCAGGGCCACTGAAGCAGAGGGGAATGGCCTCATGCTGATTTCTCTTTTGCGGCCCCAAAGGCAGGAATAATACACTTTTGTCACACGCATCCTGGGGAATTACAGCTCCTAATTTGATTAGGGGAGATTTGATTAACTGGAAAATGGGGATTTCACTAAAACTTTCACATGCTTAATTTATCCCTTGCCGAGCAGATGCAACATTGTGTCATCCCAATGAAAGGGCGTATGGGAACCCTATTCAGTGGTTAGACGCTCTTTGAAATCCAAGAATATTGGTATTTCGCCATGGCTCTCACAAGTCAAATGCCTTTGATTATCTCGCCATGGAAATAGCAGCGGCTGTCATGCGAGTTTGCGTACGCCCGCTCACGAAGGCTACCTTGATCTGACAGCGCAGAATCGTCGGCTTCTTGCAGCATATCTTTTTTTTTTGGGACTAAAAACTCCTGCGGTGTTGAGTCATTCCATTCCACAAGCGAACGAATCGCACATCTTCCAGTACATTAAGATTATGTATTTCATTTCAAGGCCAATTGGGCCTTAGTAATAGTCTCAGAAGGAGCTTGCCATTACAGACCAGTGGTTATGGAGGACAGAAGCTATTCTAAAGGGCAAGTACGGAGGAATCCATCCCCATTAAAAATGATCTAGTTAAATCAGCTTTCTCTCAAAGGGCCATCGGGCCAAACCTGCTCTTTGAAATTAATAGCCAGACTGAAGCTGAAGGGCCAAGGCATCAATTTACTACTCCTTCAGACAGAAAATCAGTGAAAACAATCAGGCCAAGTCTGCACTAATGACTTTGCCTTTGAGGAGAGTCTGCAAGAATCTTTTGGGGTTTACAAAAAAGACAGCAGGAAAAACTTGCATGTGGTCGTTCTTCATTCGATATCTTTGTTTTTTAGGGCCTTAGGGTGTGGCTAAAGTTGGGACAGATGTATATGCGTCATCTTAAACTAATTCTTTGTTATAATTACACAAAATGATTTCAAATGGACTTTTTAGAATGAGCAGTGAGATTAAAAAAGCCCTCGTTCTACAGCTCATTTTCCGTAATCACATCTGACTCATATTTTCTGCCTTTGATGATGATGATGATACAATTTAGCAGTGATTTACTATTTTGTGTTAGTCGTACATGCTGTGTGCACTGGTAATATATGATTATGGTTTTCGGTACTGTGGTGTCACTGTTAAAATTTTGTCAATCAGATCATTTCACTTTTTGTATTAAGGTGATTGTGACAGAAATATAATACAGTAATGAAATTAATGTTTGCTGTTATTATTTGGTCACGAAAATCAAAAAGCTGTTATGGATCAACTTTCCAATCCTAACTGTTAGTATTGAGAATATTAATATTGTGCAGTAGTTAAAAGTAGTGGCTGTATATGTGGCTGTAGAAACTCCAAGAGTCTTTTTTGCACATCTGCATTTAACTTGCATGTGGTACAAAAAAAATCGAATATTTTGCTTATAAACGTATCTATTTATGTGTTAAAATAAATAATGTTTATAAAATAGGGTTAGGTTAGACTAACAGCAGAGGTTATGGTTGCAGTTTTTGACTTGTTTGACAATTTGTCTTCAGGCGCATGAATAAGAATTAGCATCAGTGGTAGACAAATACTATTTGATTTAGTGCTAGTCAGAGCAGTGAATGTATGTGACTTCTCAAGATCAGTTCTGGCAGGTCACGTCAATCAAGCTTGCATCAGCTGATCGACATCTACCTATAGGAATGTAACGCCTATCACAGCATCCATATATATGTAAGGTCCATCAGCATTATCAGCAGCTTACCGCGTTACTCAGGAGCTAATTACTCTCCTCCATCCCCAGCTCCTCCTCTCGTCGAGTCAGGACTTGGCCTTCTTCCCCTTCAAATCTCATTTTCTCAAATTATGTTGTACATTAAACTATGTAACATTAATGATTTCTGTTTACCCTATAGGGGGTTTGTCGCTGTGCTCCCTGCTCTTATCCGTTCTAGGCAAACTGCATGCTTGTTGTCGATCATCTTTGGAGATAGTGATCCTGACAGAAATATCAGATACAAAGATGCCATATAGCCTTGCTTTCATGAAAACACTGAAATGTATTGTCCTGGTTCTTAATGTCAAATGGAGCGTTGAATTTAGAGGCACATGCATGTTGCATGTTGCATGTCTGATTCAAACAAAATGCATAAGGACTATGCTGATATTAGACACCATAGTCAGGATAATAAAATACAGTAATAACATCGGGCTCAGCTAGAGCCAGTTGAAAGCACATTGGCTGTTATTTGGAGCTTATAAATTATGAAGAGAAAAACCCCTAATCTTCTTCTGTTTGATATTTGACGGCTTGCATACGATTTGGAGTCTCTCTCGTAGGTCTGAATTAATTTTTCAGCTTGAGCCCACACATCTGCCTCCAGTCCCACAGATCGAACGCCCTCCGAGGGGAGATGGAAGGTGTCGCGGCCACTCGCATATTCATCTGCCAATCGGCTTCCCAGTGCGTGCAGTCAGAAGAAGGAAGCTGAAACTGTTTTTCTCAGCGGCACTGGCACGCCGAAGATCCACATCCCGCTGAGGAGTCGCAAATCACAGCTACGTCCCAGCAGGAGGACCAACTTCAGCTTGAACAAGGCCTTGTTTTGTTCAGGGCCTGTGAAATGCAATTAGAAACTCCCTCAGGGCCGACAGGGGCAGCAACTGAATGAGACCTCCCTGCGGTCTTGGCAGGCCACGGACTTTGAAGTCTTGTGCTATCGCCCCCAGAGAGCCCATCCCTGGTTCAGAGAGGACACCGCATTAGCAACGGAAGAGTACAGGGAGCTTTCATCTGCCTCCTCCCATGGGGGTGTTGACGGTTCTAATAAATTATGTGATATATCTGTTGTGATAATATCCCGTCTTGTGATTTATCATCTCGCCGTGCCCTTTTCCCGCTGACATTCACAGCCCTCCGCCTGACGAGGAGCTCTGCGATTGGTTGATCTCTCCTAGAATTCCACAACACGGTGTGCATGACATTCACATTTATATGATGCGTTTATAATAAGCTGTGACCGGTACAAATGCAACTACTGCATTAAATCATATTATCCATCTCTCACCCATGGTGGCATACCAGCACAGCAGCTTTAATTGGAGCCGATGCTGTCACCCAATGAGAGTGAAGTCTCATTTCGGTGCGAGGTGGAACTGTCTCATCAGCATTCTTGACCCATCGCCTGTCCCCTCTGGTTATTCCAGGCCTGTAATTAAGAGGATGGCCATAATCACTAAACTGTCTATAGGTGCGTGTTGAGCAGAGAGGAGGAGAGTGTTGTAATTGTTCTGCCGCTGGGGTGCCGCTGTCAGGGCTGAGGAGGGAGGCGGTGGGAGTGTCCGTTGAGGGAGGGATCACAGGAATGCACGGTTCGCTACTGAGGGAGCATTCTTGAGTCGGACACGCTCTGGAAAGGATCTTCTGTATGATCACAAACCTGCTTCGGGTGGATTTGCACTTAATCTGTTGGTGGTGAAGGAGCTCAAAACCTCATGTTTACTCTGTTTGGAGGATTTTACTGGGCACAGATTCAGTCTCTGGAAAGGATTGGTTCAGGATGGACATGTTCAACAGCATCATACGTGCTCTGATATTTAAAGGGCAGAAACAAACACTTTGTCAGAGCTCCTAGATTTTGGAGGAACCTATCTTTTTCATTCATGCATGCAACAAAGCAACTTTTTTAACACTCTTACAGTACTGAAATTGTTGGAAAAAACAAACATTTGTGGCAGTATTTTGGATTACACTGAGAAGGACCAGAGAGTTTATCATCCTCCTTGTCTCAGCTTTTCATTGTCATTTTGGGTAAGTGCTTCTGAAAAATCTAATAAAATGTGAAGGTCTTAATATTTGGTGGATTTGGGTTGGTTGTGCTTCTTGCTGTGCGGTTAGGTATTACAGCGAAGAGGAGAAATCCCTAGAGAAAAATGGATAGTTCACTACAGCAGTTCTTAAATAAGAATCAAACTTGATTGAAAATCGTTGCTTAGTTTTTGATTGTTTTTATTGTATCCATGTCTTTTGTTCCTGTTATGAAGCATGGAAAAAAAGATTTTTAGTATATTTCCTTTGAAAGCATTGCCTTTTGAAGAGTGAAGGAGCTTGTCAAATTTTGCAGTGGCAAAACAGTGTCCTCTTGTGGTTAAAATGTGAGTGTTGGCAAATGGATCATTTTTACTGAAACTTATTAATATTGCAGGTTGCTCTGACAAACAGAGACAATTCCTCCTCCAAATGAAGGTATGTAAACCTCTCCAAATTCCATTATTGTTGGTCACATTTTAACACACACACATATGCCTTAGTGTTGTGTTTATTTGCCTCCCTGGATGAGAATTCATTAGCAAGCATTATATCTAACACTTCTTGATAGCTTTGATAGATAGACTCAATTATCTAATGATAGTGTCATCACATCAGTTCCTTTTCCATGGAGACAGAATCCTCTGGGAACCTCTAGTGGGCATTTGTATAATTGCGTTGACTACATAATTACATTAGAATTGTGTTTAGCTCTTATTTATTGGCAATAAATCAGGTGACTTATGTAGCTGAACTCCTGTTGCATTCAGTTAGATCACATGCTGTGATGCATGGTGCACACATGCTGTTAGAAATATAAATCTCAGCACTAAAAATATAAACAATCTAGATATTTAACGTATGTATTCTCATTTTATTGCTTTGGACAATTGACGGGTGCAGTCCATAGCTTTTTCCCCGGGCTAGGAAAGTTTCCAGATTTGAAGGTTCACAATATCATGTCCTTTCCATTTGGTAATATGATGAATTGCGAAACAAAAGATATAAAAGACATGTTATACTTACATTGGGCAGATGGCATGATGAGAAATCCCCTGGATTGAGTACAAGGATGTAAAACACAATACCCTTAGAGCCAATTAGCCTCTCGATAACTTAGGAGGTGGGTACGTTCAGGCCAAGTACGTGCTGGTAATCTTCCACTTAATTGGATAGAGAATCAGACACTCCACAGCCAAACCACGCAAAAACTCTTTAGCCTTGCTGATTTATTTAACAAGACACTCACAGTCCTTGCATTTATTTTTATTGGCACACTGACATATTTAAGTCATGAAGCATTCATGAAAACCACAAACGCTTCTCTCTATATCACTCATCACCATTTACCTCATGCAGTTTTTGCGTCTTAAGCGTGCTGAAATCAAATCAGAGGCACTTAAGAACTTAACCAGATTACTTTCATAGGGTCACCAGCAATAGTTAATAGAATTTACGTCTTTAAGTTAGAGCGGGTGCTTTGGAGGCTCCTGTCTAGCACATTTGTCAGCATGGGGCAAGGTCTGGCCCCCAGCACTGGACTGATGGGTCACGGCCTTGGGTCAGGTTGCTGGTATGTACAGGAGGCAGAGCTCCACATGTGGAAACAGATTTTTATGTTTTAGCACTGCTTTTAAAGGAAGATATTGTTAGACTTTTATTTTTTATTGCAGTTTGCACTGTGATTGGCTTGCTAAGGTAACAGAAAGGATGTGAGCACAGTGCAGCAATGTTTTGGGAAGCCTATTAAACCTTAAGCCATCTTAATGCAATTGAGTTAAAGGACGCTTGTCTCAATCATAGGAGGATTAGGCAGCTTTCAGGGTTTTCAGTTTTATTTCTGCCAGATGCTTCTCGGAATTCGGTTTTTAATTATACATCACTTCCATGAATGACACACATTATATTTCTAATCAGCTTTCTTTATATGTGTGTATTTTTAGACTCAACAGTACAGTTCTGATGCCATTCACAGACAGACTTACAAAAAATCTGGATATAGGTGATTCCTGTAGTGCATTTATTTTTGAATCTAGAAGAATTTGAAACATTTATCTCTTGCAGTTTGGTATATTTCAAATAAATGCTGTTCTATTCTTTAAAGAATCTTTGTGGTTTCCACAAATTAAGCAGCATAACTGTTGATTTTAAGAAGAAATGTATCTTGCACAGCAAATCAGCATATTAGAATGATTTCTAAAGGATCATCTGAAGCCTGGAGTAATTTGCCATCACAGGGAAAATTACATTTTAAAATGTATTACAATTGCGGTAACACTTTACAATAAGGTTCATTAGTTAACTACATTAGTTAACATGAACTAATAGTGAACTGCACTTATACAGCATTTATTAATCATTGTTAATGTTAATTTCAACATTTACTAATGCATTATTAAAATCTCGTTAACATTAGTTAATGCACTGTGAATGAACATGAACAAACAACTGTAAACTGTATTTTCATTAACTGACGTTAACGAAGATTATTAAATACAGTCATAAATGTATTGCTCATGGTTAGTTCATGTTAGTTAATACATTAACTTGTTTAACCAATGATCCTTCTTGTAAAGTGTCACCAAAATTGCAATAATATTTTGCAATACTACAGTTTTACTGTGTTTTTGATCCAATAAATGCATCCTTGGTGAGCATAAGAGACCGCTTTCAAAATCTTTACAAAATCTTACCATGCCAAATTATATATTCATATATATATTTACATTTTTCATCATTTAGCAGATGCTTTTATCCAAAGCGACTTACAAGGGGAGCAATTAGGGGTTAGGTGTCTTGCTCAAGGGCACTTTTTAGTCATAGTATTGAAGGTGGAGAGAGTGCTGTTCATTCACAATCCCCACTTTCAATTCATGCCGGCGTGGGAATCGAACCGGCAACCTTCGGATTACAAGCCCGACTCCCTCACCGCTACCCTCGTGTTATATATTTAGTATATAATATATAGTATATATATACTATATATAGTCATAAAGTAGTATACTATTTATATAGTAGTATATAAATAATAAAAATATAAAATATTTAGTGTATATATATATATATATATATATATATATATATACTAAATATTTAATATTTTTAAAAGCGTTTTCCTCATTGAAGATTCTCCCATATAAGCACTGGACTATGTTTGACTCCTCTGTTGTTATGGTTGTGTGCTGTTAATGCTAATATGAGAAGGCTCGCTGAGGAGCTGTGTAATCTGTTCGCCCGACACTCGGCTGTCAAAAGTTGACAGCTTCCCTCAACACTCACAGCCGTAACATGTTTCTGCCAGGAATAACTGAACCGCTATTCACAGAACTGTCTTTGCTTCAGTTTTGGCTGAGGAGCGGTGACTGGCCTGAATAGAGGGGTTTTTACGTTCCTGCAATGCTTGTTAAGGCTGTGTTAAGATTACATGCTATACAGGGCCCAGAACGCATTTCACAGGCATGATCACTGTAGCCACCTTCAAAGTAGGAGCGAAACTATTCAAGGCCGTAGTATAATCTGTTCATCCCCTGTCCGTTGCAGACATGGGTATACATGTTAGTACAACGAAGTCTGTGAGATAGGCAGTCAGAACAGAGTTGGCATTGTTCACAGTGTAACCCGAGCCGGGCCGGGCCGGGCCTGAGCGTCGGGGATAGTGTATAGCCGAAATCGGCACTGCTGAGAGATCAGCCAGACAGCTGACTGTTTGGAGCTTTCAACACAACTCAAATAAACACTTTGACTATCCAACTTTAGCGCTCACTTTGCCCCCAGCTCTCACACACGTTACTGTCGTGACTGACCACTGCGATAAGACTCACAACGAGCCTTTTATCATCAGTGAAGCCACTTTAAAAGTCCGTTATATAGCTGAGGATCTGAGTCTCTAGCGTCCTCCGCACCGCTGATTGTTTTACTGGCGCTCCAGGGGCTCGGTTTCTCGGAAGCGGGAGGTACAACACATCCCACAGGCTTCAGGAGACATTGTGTGCACGGCCGACCTACATCCCCATCACTAATCCCCGACTGAACGAAACCTGAGCGCTGAATAATGAAACGGCTCTATACCGAGCATTGCCGCCTATTGTACTGACTGTGGGAGAATGCAGTCGCTTTGCTCACTGCAATTTATACGTCCTTAGCTTGTGTCCTGAACTGGCCTTTCACATCATCCTTTGTGAAGGGATTACTTTATGATAACAAGAGATGACTTGCTCAAATACAGCTTGATTTTTTGTCATATGCTGTATGACGGAAGAAATTAAGTTTTGGAGGCAGAATTGTATTTTAATAAAAGCTATTGGGGTTAAAGCTTTGAAACTGAGAGAAATCCACAGAGGGCGTTGAATATGTATAAGTATAAACTTTGTTTCTGAACCAAACTAATAATAATTATAATTTTGACAAGTAAAAGTCTCTCTCTCTCTCACTCTCCCTATATATATATATATATATATATATATATATGTCTTTTTAACGTAGCTAGCACAAATGTGAAGATTTTTATGAAAAAAAAGGTTTTAACACAAAATAGTCTTTTGACTGTAATCTAGCAACCTGCCAAATTGGAGAGCAGTTTGAGATTGAGATCTCTTCTGAAACTCACGAGGAACGTCTGAGGTCCTTAAATGTTTTAAAGATTAAAAAGGACCGAAAACACATAGAATTGTGTTTAAGAAACTATACATTGACATTATGGTGAACTGCAGTCAAGTAGTGTTAATTTCTTGCCTTCTTTGGTAAACAAAAATATTGTTACCAGTGTTGGTGGTGACGCTTTACAAGTAACTTGTTACGTAATCAGATTACTTTTATCGAGTAACTAGTAAAGCAATGCATTACTTTTCAATTTACAACTAAATAGTTAATTTTTCAAATAAGTAATGGAAGTTACTTTGTTTTTTTACCTTTTATTGACTGACAGCTCTTCTTTCCCCATGTTGAGAGAGATCGGGAGTAAGTGCCTCTTGTTGTGTGCGCTGTGTGTACATGATTCAGTATTCAAAATCAATAAAAAATCAAATGCAATGTCAGAATAGTACACATGCCTGCAATAAATAAATTCATAACATTACACAAATATACTTTATGTATTTAATCTCACTTTATTAACCAATGTCTTTTCTGCTGACCTTCGATGATCCACTTCATCCGCACTAATGAGCAAAAATTACTATAGATAAGCATCACATTTGTGTTTCATTTTTTTAACAATTTTATTGCCGAAGTAAGCATTGAACAACGAATTTTTTTTACTATTATTATTTACCGCACACTACTGAACAGGCATTTTTTTTCAGCCTGAGACTTATTCCTTTCCAAAAATATAACTTTTTTGTTGTTATTAAAAAACAAACAAAAAGCCCAACCCAGGTGAGAAAAAGTAACACAAATAAATTTAACGCATTACTGAAGATGAAAAGTAACTGAGTAACGAAATTAGTTACTTTTTAGGGAGTAACACAATATTGTAATAGATTACTTTAAAAAGTAACTTTCCCCAAGAATCCCATTTTCATAGCCGTGATCTTCACAAATGACTGTTTTGATCCATATAAATCACAGTAAGCGTAAAAATCCTGTGCATACCACCCAGTTGGCTTACTGCTTTGATGTATTAACTGGAAAAGAGAGAGAGTGAGAGAGAGCAGCGCCATAAAGGAAGTGTTCGCTTAGTCTGTGTGATACCCAACACCACAGACTGTGATCCTGCAGACAGACTGGCAAGTTGAGAATACAGAGAGATACTGTTCCCCTGTGTCTTATTCAAGAGCTGTTGAACGCCTGCTGAACGCTGCACCAGAGAGAACTCTCTAAACCTGCCAGACTGCAGCCTGGACTGCCCGGAAAGCCAATTTTCTAGTGGACTCATGCACGACTCAGACTTATTAGAGTGCAGAAACATACAGGTAGGAGCATTTTTTTTTTTAGCTGTTTTCAGTTGATGACTAATCCTGAACCTATCAGAAGTGAATATTTGTTTTAGCTCGTTTCCACACAGGTGAAATCCGACCGTGTAATGTTCTCTGAGACTATCGGTGATCTCATAAATGTGGCTAAGTGTCAGAGAGAGGTGCAGTGGAACAGATGCACCTTAGCTGAGTGGGCTTCATTCACAGTCAGCTAAAAACCATGTGGGAACCTGTCAGCACCCAAGAACAACTGTTTCTCAGTTTGAGTCATTTGCCAACTGTGCCCTAGCAATAACGCACGTGGCCCTCGATGCCACCAGATGATTTATGAGACGCGGTCTGCCAGCGCAAACCGCAGAGGAACGGCTACAGTAAACACGTTTCTGATTGAAGATTATGTGTGGTTTTTAGGTGGGCTTACCTGCGCTCCGCCTGAGCTGCACTCGTCTACTTTTGTATGCACACAAAGCTCTCCCTCCAACTGCTCCTTCACGAGATTAAGAGCTTTCCCCTGGCACCCTGTCAAGGACAAAATTTAAAGAACACGAGTGTTTAACCTCCAGCTAATCTTGTCTTTGTGAGAATGAAGGGATTAGACCATTCGTTTCTGCATGCCTGGAAGGGTTAGACCAGTAATGGGCTTGATGAATGACAAAAATGGCTTGGGGAAGGGAGCTGCCAACTGACACAGGAAGACAAATTCGCTGGTGGCCTGACAGCTCCAAAAAGAGGCTTAGCTTAATTCCTGACCTGCATCAAAATAGAGCATTACCGTGCCATGACACTAATTGAAAACAAGCAGTTTAAGCGAAACGAGTCTTGTATGCACGAGCCAAATATTTTCATTTATTTTTACAGCTCATTATTGCTCCTTTTAATGGAAGGGTACATCAGCACACGGTGTTCTTTGATTAAACTGAATGCAAATTAGATTTAAACACCAGCGCCATTATGATCCAAGGGTCTATTAAGGACTTTCTGTGCTTATTATTTAGCTTTACTTGATTAGTCTGTAGCCAGTCCAGCTATTGAGCTGTGCCATGTGGTTTGTACCACTCATTACGGACTAGATGGAGACTGTCTGTTCTCCTCTCTAGAGACTTATGGTCTCGGCAAGCAATTCTCCTGTTCATCTCATTAAGGATTGACATGCTGGTCTGGCACTTTACACTCTTAAAATAAAGGTTCCTTATTGGCATTGATGGTTCCATGGAGAACTTTTAACTGCAAGGTTCTTTGGAAAAGCCAAAATGGTTCTTTTATTGCATCACTGCAAAAACTCCCTATTTTATTTTAACCCTCTGGTGTTTTTCGGTCATTTTTGACCAAAAAATTATTATTTTTTTTGTTTTGTTTTTAGAATGTTTTACTTCATTGGAATGGCACAAAATTTATTAAACAAAATCCTGGATACGATTCGAAAAGGTTAAATCGTCCTGAAAAAAATAGTCACACTTCTGACTGCATTGTTCAGTGGGAGACGAACTTGTGGTACTGCAGCCAAACAAAATCTTACTGAAAGCTAATTTTTTGAGATATCAGCCTCAAATGTGGAACACAACTTGTTTAGATTTATGGCTTTGATTTTCTTGCAGTTTTAGATTAAAATGTGTTTTTGAAAATGTAAAAATTGAAAATAGTATTTTTGTGCATTTTTCATAACAATAAACGTAAAATTCTGTCATTTTTTTAAGTTACCTGTTTCAAACTTTTTTCACTTCAGCGAAAATTTACAGCTCTAAAGCATTCAAAATTTATGAGGGGTTAAATTGGATATTTCATTTTCTGGTCTGCTCAAAAAGTGAATAAATGGATTATAACTACAGCGTAAATATAATTTTGTACCATAAAATCACAGAAAAATTTAAAATATTACCCCCCCCCCCCCCCCCCCAAAAAAATAGTACATTCATTTTGTTAAAATAAAAACCGATGCGCAAAGAGCACCATATGAGGTATTGCATTCTGGAAGCACCTTTAAACACCGTATGTTTTCAGTTGTCAAACGTTCACGTTTAGTTTGTTTCTCCACACACATTTACCATTCCCAACGTTTAAATGACCCCTGCGGCTGTGTCACCCAATTCAATGCAAACAGCTCATCACAAGGGATTTGGAGCTCAGCTCAGGCGAATAAGTTGCTCCTTGTGTTTCCCTCCTCTGTGTACCCCTGGTGTTCGCAAAAGGAGGTCCACCCCTTGGAGAAGCTAACAATCCATTATGGGACTCTCAAAAGACCTTTCACTATAGATACAGCAGCACTGGAGAAAAGGCCCAAATTGACAGCTCGACACAAAAGAGATTTACTGCTTTGCTTTATGTGCATGAGTGCTGTTCAAAAGGAGGTAATTGCAGGTTGTATAGATGGGCGAATCGCTAAGGGATTTCACCCCTTCATCACATTTGCATTCACTAGTAGCGACCCCCACCCCCGGGAGGGACAAGTAAATGTCACTGTGAAACCAGCGTCATCAGCGCCATAGAAACACGTGAAAAAACAAATGCTGTAAAAATAGAGGGATCCTTCTCTCCTTATTTTATTGTATTTTTGCGTTGAACAGTCACGCAGTGCACTATGTAGCAGTAGTTAAGGCGGTTTATGTACTCCTGTTCGGGGACAGCAAGTCTCATGCAAGGTTGCATTGATTTGATCAAAAATATTACAATTTTTAAACTATAATTTATTCCTGTGATGGTAAAGCTGAACTTTCAGCATCATTACTCCAGACTTCAGTGTCGCATGATCCTTCAGAAATCATTCTAATATGTTGATCTGCTGCTCAAGCAAAACTTAACATTTTCACGGACACGAGATACTTTTTTCGTGATATTTTTTTATTATTATAAAGTTTAAAAGATCAGCATTTATTTCAAATAGAAAATCTTTTGTAACATTATAAATGTCTTTACTGTCACTTTTAATCAATTTAATTCATTCAAAATAATTTCTTTGAAAAAAATCTTACTGGCTCTAAACATTTGAATGGTATATTGTATTTTATTTTTATTTACTTATTTTCTGATTTTTTTTGTTATTATTATTTCAAATGTTTATGCGTTTTAATCATTGCTCATAAATGTGAGGTAAATGTACTCCTGAGGATGTTTATTAATGTAAATATGAATTGTAACAATTTTTCTTCACGTATTTACTGAAACAGCATTTTCAGCAAGTAATAGGGCACAAAAGTCCGGTTCTAGAAGTTAAAATCACATCATTTATGCATAATTAAAACAGTACAAAACAGTAACTTCAAAGGCAGACCTAGCATGATCTCTGATGTTGTATAGTATATGCTTTAGCTTAACCCATCGGTTATTTATTTATTCTTTTATTTTAAATAAATAAATAACAAAAGATATTCAAACTAACAATATTTGAATTTTTAATTTTCAAATGTGAATGATAAAATAGGTAAAAACTTATAACATACTGAACAAGTTACACAAGTCATATTTAAGGACCAGAATATCACAGTTCACAAGGCTCAGAAAACCAGAATAGCGTTGTGGTGCCGATTGTTTTCTGGGGACAGCAAATCTAGTTTTACTTGTATTTGTACTGTACTGGTGTGATGGACTTTCCTATTATTATTTGCTCTTCTTGACTGGCCTAGTATCAAGTGTTTACTCAATATTTTATGACCTGCAGGTCTTGCTGATGTTGCTAATACCACAAATGCATGACCAGAAAACAGAGGGCAGGATGCCACAAGGAGATATTTAAGAACCCTTAGAAAGACTGAAGGAAAACATCTTTCACCTTCCAAAGCAGGTTATACAAACTCTTGTGCACTTTGAGTGCATCAGCACAAGTTGAAGAAGAGAGCTGGAATTACACCGTTCTCCAAACACCTCAACATGTTTGCCCCAACGACAGCCCTGCCTCCTCCTCCACCCCTCTTAACAGAAAGCACTCTCCCGGTGCCCAGATCACCATCCACAGGTCCATACACAGGTACAGCAGCACCAGACAGACCACAATATCAAAATGTCACTTAAATCTTTCTTGCATAGTCACTACCTGTGCTCTGTTTTTATTGTGCACCTTCTAGATCACGACCTTCTGCGACAGGAGTTAAACTCTCGGTTCCTGGCCTCCCAGACTGTTGATCGAGGAGGAGCAATAGCTCCCCAGGCCTACCTGCGCACAGAGTTCCACCAGCACCAGCACACACACCAACACACACATCAGCACACCTTCACTCCGTTCGCCCATTCCATCATGCCCAGCCCAGCAGCACCATTGGTGCGTACCCCTGCCAGACAAGTGAGGAAAAATACTCATATTGATGTTTATCACTGGTTTGAGTGAAATTGCAATGCATAATATCACTAAGTGAAGGTAAATACCCCCCCCCCCCCCTCTCTCTTTTCTTGCAGTTTGACAAATACCCTGCTAAAGTGGACAGCTTTCATAGACACAATGTAAGTTAGACCACATATTCTTTCCCTGCCACTGACAGAATTTAACATGTTTTCACTGTTATATTCTAGTGGGTGCCATTACGCATCTTCTGAAAGAGTACATAATCTCTGGATCAAAACATGGGGAAACAAGGGATAAAAGCATTGCTCATGCATGTTGTAGTCTTTGAAAAAAAAAAATGCGATTTTCTCAGCCTTTTGTTTAAAATGTTGCTTTTTTTTATGAAACTTACCCATATTCAAGTGTTGATAAAAACGAATGCATGATGCTAGAATAAAACAGTTAAAAAAAAAAGACTTTCTTTTGATATATTGCATGTTCAGATAGACTCTGGTCACATGTCAGAAGGCCATGAGCTCCAACGTTATTACATTTTGATTAAAGTTTACAACTTTTATTTTTTACATAGCAGTGAATAGTCTACAGTACTTTCAGGAATGTGCATTACTTAAATACAGAAATGCTTTTATCACCTGAATCAGCACAAACACACTTTTGTTTCCTGACATTAATGACATTTTTCCGCTGTTTCCCTTCAGTTGGTCCCGTCCTATCCGTCAGTAATGACTGGAATACCTCCCATGGTTCCACCTGCTGGACCATTCAGCTCTCTCCAGGGAGCTTTTCAACCCAAGGTTTGCCTGCCACTCTGTCTCTTAGCTTTCGGTTTTGTTTGAAACCCAACATTCTTAAAAGGCCTCGACGACACTGAAAGAAGCATGAATAACATGACATTTCTTAAGTTGAGATGACGTCCTACAAAGGCAGAAAGAAAAAAATTGAGACGAAAAGTCTCATGGTTTTCTATGGCTTTCAGTTGAGATTCTGCAAACTGTTCATTTTCGGCCCCACATTTGCAAAGCCTGTTTTTAAAGGCCAGAATTAAAAATAAATGTAAAAAATTAGTCTAATCACTCCGATATACTTACTTGTATAAGAGATAAAGTGTGCTGAGGAAGAATGAGGAATCTTATGGATTCATCATCATGTTTAAAATGTAATTAAAAATGGACACAAAATTCACAAAGCTTTTCATTTGCAGGCTTCCAACCCACTAGACGTGGTGTCTAGACCAGGATCAGTGCCACACCAACTTTTACAGAAGGACTCCAGAGTAAGTTTCCATTCATCATCCTTTGCAAGGGTCCTGTAATGGACCAAAATCTGACCTACACATGTTCAGGTGTCTCATTAAATATTTACTACTGTTCTTTCTATCATTGAAGAAATATAATAATAATAATGTATTGTATTATTGTATTATTTTAGCTCCTCGACCCCATGTGTCCTAAACCAAAGGTAAGGTTTGTATGTGCTTATTGAACTTTTTTTTTTTGTTAACCAAGCAAAGCAGGAACAAAAATTCTTTACCCATTATTCACTTTGTTTTTTATTTTCCTCAGAAACGTGGGAAGTGGTGTGGAATGCATGTTCACATTGCATGGCAGGTTTACAATCACCAGCAAAAAATTAAGGTAAGTTCAAATCAAACAATGGTTCATTTTCAAGATGCAGAATATATCTAGTTTTAAACTCATATTTAATCTATAACCGTTTCCATCCCTGTATTACAGAAGCAGATGCAGATTGAACCACATAAATTAGACTTTGGATTTAAGCCTGAGTTTCTGAATCGATCGTCTGGTTCGAGCTTCATGGGATTGCAGCCTCGTGATTTACCCCGACCCTCCACCATCCTCTCTAATGCAGGTTGGCATTACAGCTTGGAACATATCCACACAAGTGACTGTAATTTTGCCAAGTAGGATGTTCTTGGATCACCGTCTTGTTGATCCTGGAACAACATCCCTATCAACCAATTAGATTATAGGGTTTTGTTTTTTTGCGTTTTGCTTAGCACTAGGTACATTCTTATCTCTCAGTTATTGCCGACTGATTTTAGATGTTAAGGTTTGGGCAGGGGTGTCCAATCCTGCTCCTGGGAGGCCACTGTCTAGTTCAACTCCAACTCTAATTAAACACACCTGAACTAGTAAATCAAAGTCTTGATGATTACTTACGATTACTTCCAGGTATTTTGGAAGTTTCAAGATAATCCGAAAACATCTCATAGGTCTTTCTATGTAACCGTATTAGATCAAATGGCAGAACAAAGCTACAACATTAATGAATGCATGATCTCAGTGAGCAGTGTCCTGTAATTATAGAGAACATTAATGTTATAAGAGTCATAAGAGAATGTCTTAACAGAAAGAGGACTGTTTTCATCCAGTATCATCTACATGTCTTGTTAGGTCCCACACACCCTTCAGTTTCTTCGTATGGATCTTTACCGCATACCCCGAACAATATCCAAAGTCTAGTCCCCCATCATGGTAAGATTAAAATTCACTGACTTGAGAATTGATGTCATGCTAGGTCAACATTTCTGCTCAAAATCTAAACCCACGCATCTCTTGTTGTTGTGTAGAGTCTCTTAATAAACCACTCACCTTTGGAGGCCTAAGTACACTGAGTTCATCTGCCTTTGGAGGTCTTGGAAATCCATCAATAAGTAAGGGCACATGTTTATCCTTGCATTAAAGAATCTGCAACTGCTGCAGGTGATTCAGTCTTCCCCTGATTGACAATAATTACTCTCTGGGATTCATAGCACCAAATGCAACACATGGTACTAAAGATGGTAAAACGTTGCCAACTTCAAGTGGACCACTGGAGCCCTGGAACAGACTGCACCAGACACCCTCATCCTTCCCTACACCTCCTCTGTGTCCGAGACCTTCTGAACCAGACAGAGCGTTGATTAAAAAAGACTCGATAATCAACAAAGATGATCAGGAAAGGTAGGTACCAGCTATTTTACTAGTCTGCTGAGAGAAAGAATGTAGCTGCAGAATGCCAACCATTAGCATTCCCATTGTCCTCAATGACAGATGTTCAGTTAGCGCATCCATTTTTGATAGTTGGTAAACAGTTTGCTTCCATATTTGCATCATGGCCACTCGGATCTGGAAAGATTTCATATTTCAGAAATCAGGTACTTCAGAGGAGTACTGCACAGGCTGAGCTGTCATTAAACAGTTGGGAATGCTAATGAATACTTTGATCTCCTTGATGCGTTTCTCCCATATAACAGCGTAGCATGGACTAACTGCCAATCTTGCTCCTGAAGGGCCAGCGTCTAGTTTCAAGACCATTAAAACAGACTTGAGCCGTCTTAAAGTCTTTATTGTTACAGGAATTTCCAGGCAGGTGTATTTGGGACACTGGCCTTCCTGGAGCAGGATTGGACTCCCCTGGTTTAAGAATTCTGAGAGTTGAACACTGATCAAGAGTTCTTGCCCAAAACTCAAATCTTTTCTTTCAATCATTGCAGGGAGCCAAAAGATAACTCAAATGGAAGGCGTTTGTCCCCCATCACAAACTGTGCACTTGACAAAAAACCATCAACTGAGTCCTTTAAAGTTTCCTCTCCAGAAGAGTCCAAGGAAGAGGAGCGGGCAAGAGAAAAAACACAAGCCCAAGAGCTCCCGCAACAGACCCGAGAAACTGAGGAGCAGAAACACAAAGAGATCCGGAGTGACAAAATAGAAGAGGATGTCAAGAGCGAGCAGCAGCCGACTGAAGACAAGCAAGCAGGAAAGGAGAGTTCATCACCCAAGCAACAGAGAGAAGATCTCAAGCGGTCAAACAGTGATACCCAACCCTGGGAGCCAGCTGAGAAGAAAATTAGAGTTGAGTATGAACCCCATGCCAAGAGCAGCAAGGTGAGGGTCAAGGAGGAGAAGAGAGACGACCAGGACCACGAGGTTACAACTCACCAGAAGGTCTTGGAAAAACCATGGCAGGGTCCCAGAGCCCCTGCGATAAACCTTTCACCTCTTTCTACTCATCCTTTGCCAATAGGAATCCCAGCTGGCCACCCTGGTCTCGACAGGGCTAGGCTGATCTCACCTTTTCTTGGAATGAGTCCATTACCTGGAGCCGAAAGGCTGCCTTACTCGCCTCAGCATTGGGAGTCTATGAGGAATGTTTACCGGGGGTTAGAGTTTCCTCGTAGAGACTCTTTGGGCAAGGACCTCTTAATGAGAAACGACCCCCTGCAACGCACCATGATGGGGCACCCTGCATACCCACGAGAGCCGTTTCTGCAGTCCATGGCCCTGGAGCATAGGAGTCAGATGGAGGAGCGTCAGCGCCTGGCCCTCCTTAGGGAAGAGAGCGAGCGGGGTCGCCTACTGGCCATGCACCATGCCGCACTGGATCCTCACTTACCGCCTCCAGGACTCCTCACAGCAGCTTACCCCAGCACAGGGTTCCCACATTACAGCTCGCTCAATAGGACTCTACCTGCTGCATATGTACACACCCAACCACATCCACTTTTCCCAATGCTGCTGACAAGACCAGGGTCTCCGAGACGAATGACCCCTCTTATGGACAGACCTGTTTCGCATCCACACAGAGACACTGAGACTCGGTGAGCTGGATTGTATCAGAAACTGGCAGACTCATGTATATCAAGCACTTCATGTGAAAGAAAATGTAGTCATGGAATGTACAGTGGTGGAAAGTTGTGAAATGAATTTTTTGTCAAAGAAAATATTAAATTGACTTTTCAGAGAAAAAATGGTTTTACTTTTTGAATGTTGACAACATATTTGAAACAAAAGGGCTTTAAAAATACACAACTATTTACAACAACAGCAAGGCAACAATGGAACAAAAATACAGCACAATATGCAAAATATTCAACAAATAAATTAGATGTTAGCCATTTATGCTCAAAAACACGCTATCGTTTCTGGTAATTTACTTTTAAAAAAAGAAAAGCTTTTAAAAGATCCAAGATCAAATTTATATAAAACTTTTAAAAAAGAAAAAACCAAGCAAAGTGCTACATGGAGTTTCCAGACCAAAAAAAAAATTACAACCATGTATTAGACACCTGAGATCATTTAAAAAAACAAAAGATAATGCTATTCATCATCAGTACTATGCATATTAGTTTATAAAAACATTGCTCTAATGGAGGTCAAAAAGGTTGTTTATTCTTACATCGGGTTCTGATGAAACTGAATTTGCATTAGATGGGTATGACACTACACCACATCCATTCCTAGACCTCTGGCCACCGCAGCCAGAGCTCTAACAGCCCCTGATGGCTCACCAGGGAGGGCCATTTCCTCTGGCTCCCCAATCACCTCAGTCACAGTGTTCAGCACACAATACACAGATGTTTCATCACCTTTTAATGCACTGCTGTCAGCCCCCTCCAAGAGCTCTGAGGTGGAAGAAGTTGAGGAAGGAGAAGAGGGAGATGAACAGTTTTGGGGAGTGCTGTTGCCGCTGTCGACATGCATCATGGGCTCCTTTGAGTGGCCTGTTGAACCAGAGATCTTGCGAGGAGTGCGCTTTTCAGCCATGTTCTTGATCAACTCTTCTGTAACCTCTACAGTCTCAAAGCGCACCATGTTAAGCCGCAGATACCCATCCTCATCCTTCTTGTACCTGTTCAACAGGCAATTGTTACCATATGAAGAAAAATAGAAGCACTGAATTATACTTAAAAATTAGGGCTGGTAAAAAAAAATATAGATATTTCAATATTTTTTCATATTAAATCACAATAAGCTTTGTACTTTGTTACAATACATAAGTTCATTTTGGCCCCGTTTTAATGTGGTTTGACCGATCGATGAATCGCCTCAGTTCAAGTGCAGCAGCGCGAAGCGCACATGAACAGATCGTCTCCTCCGTTTTAATACCAGTTACAGCGCGAAACAAACATGAATGAACATCTGAAGGTATGTCAAAATACACAGTACAACTTACCAAAATCATGTCTCACGTAATCACTCAATTGGTTTTTCAACCGCGAAAAGGCGTCAATAAAACAGCTTGTAAACAATGTCAGATAACGTCACATTTACCTCAGAAAACCCATTCACAGACCATAAACTCATTAGTCAGCTAGGAAAATCAACTCTAGAGTAGAGCATTTTGCTAAATATATGCACCATATTGCATAATCATCATAATTTTTTAATGTTCTTCAATATTTAATGCATGTTAGAATGAATCAGAATAAATAAGTTTTTTAAGCGAGCAACTATTTAAATATTTCAAAAAAACGAATTGGAGCAGAAATATAATTATAAATGTATAATAATAATTAACTTGATCATTATAAAATCTTCCTTGACTGTAATTTAAGTGTTTGTTAATGTACAATTAATGTACATTATTAACTTATTATCAATAATCTCAATATTATCAAAGTAGTATATATTAAGCAACTGACTCCCATGTATATTTACAGCATTAGTTGAGAGATTTTTGCCATGTACTGTGCCAGATATAAATCTTAAATAATCAATAATGAATTGAAATCGAATCATGAAATTTGTGTCAATACCAAGCCTCATTCAAAATATTATACAATGCTTTTAACATACCTAAAACGGGAGTGTCCAGATGGCCATTTGAGCTGATGCTTCTTTCGAAGGTGGAGAGTGAGAGTGTAACACCAAGAGAAGGTCTTGTCGCAAAGGTGACACTTGTACCTCGGAACCACGTTGTCCTGCTGCAGACAGTTATCATACATGTTACTTGATGACATCACTAAATAACCTTTGATTTTTTAGTTACACTTTGATTAAAAAAACGTTCTGGGGAAAATATAAGCTGATCTCTATTAACAACATCTGTGTATGTGTAAGTAGTAACTTACACTAACACATTAACAATAATAAGAAATGCAAAAAATATAATTAATAAAAAAATGCAAAGACAAAACAGCAGAAATGCAAAAATTAATTGTTAAAGCACTTCAGTAAAAAAAAAACACTTAAGCTGTAAAAGTGCAAAAACATGAAAATTTTAAACTTTGCTTTATATCCTACCGACACAATTCAGCCTTTACAAAGACAAGGTCAGTAATAATTTCTCATAGTTTCTAAGTCAGGTGGAAGAAATTTCAAACATTATAAAACTTGTCAGAAATAGTTTCTGTAGTAACCAACATTTTGACTAAATTGCTATGAACTTTAAATATGAAGCATGGCTGAGGTTACAGCACCCTCTGGTGGCTGACCTCATGCACTCGTTTATAGTGTTGGCTCATGGTGTGGGCCATGCGTGAAGAGTATCCACAGCCCTCCACTGTGCAGTGGTACGCTGCTCCCTCGTTGTGTGTCTCCATGTGTCTCCTCAAATCATGCTGGTTCTTGAAGCTAAAATGAACAATATATTCTTCAGTACTATTTCAGTGTATGTGGATAGAATGCAAACTCTCGGCAGCTACCTGCTCTCACAGAAGTCACATGGAAAGGGCCTTTCATCGCAGTGACGAAACTTGATATGGATCTTCAAGGTGGAGAGGGACGTGCATGTCATATCACAGAGAGGACATTTTATGTGATTCACTGAAAAAAAAAAGACATACACTCTTAGACGAGAACAAAACGTCCCGGCTGGATGGCGACACTTGTCTTCTGTAAAGCTGCTTTATAGCCGAAATGAATTAGTTTCGTAATTTGACACCATTACTTAACTTTAATAAACTCTGAATCAACACTGAAGTAAATGGAGCTATATAATGGCGCAGTTTCTATATAGCTAAAATTGTATTTGTTTCAAAATTTTTAATATTAACATTAATACTGTTATTTTCTTATTACTGTGAAGTTGCTTTAAAACTGTGTATTGTATAAAGTGGCATACAAATAAAGACCAACACTCTATATTGTTTTCAAGAAGTTGTCATTCATTTATAAAACTTTATACAACTTTTGATGGATGGATAATATTAAAGGGCTATATCACCCAAAAATGAATATTCTGTCATTAATTACTCATCAAGTCCTTCCACACCCGTAAGACCTTCGTTCATTTTCGGAACACAGATTAAGATATTTTTGATGAAATCCAAGAGTTTAGCAATTTAACCACCACTTTCAAGGTCAAGAAAGGTACTAAAGACATCATTAAAATAGTCCACATGACTGCAGTGGTTCAAACTTAATGTAATGAAGTGATGAGAAGATTTTTTGTACACAAAATCAAAACAAAAATAACGACTTTATTCAACACTTTTTATTCCAGGTATTCCACGTCATATGTCGGCTCAGCATTGGCCAACGATGTTCACGTGAGCAGCACGACGCATACGTGCGATGCCTACACAGGAACCGGCCAATAATGAGTCCGTGTTCTGATGTAGAACCTGGAAGTACTGCGTTGTTTACAACGTGAAAAGTGTTGGAGACTGACACAGAAGAGAAGAAATTGTTAAATAAAGTTGTTGTTTTTTTTTGGCACACAAAAAAGTATTCTAGTCACTTCATAAAATTAAGGTTGAACCACTGTAGTCACATGGACTATTTTAACAATGTCTTTACTACCTATCTGGGCCTTGAAAGTGGTAATTGCATTGCTTTCTATGGGGGATCAGAAAGCTCTTGGATTTTGGAATTCGTGTTCCAAAGATGAACAAAGGTCCTTCAGGTTTGGAATGACATGAAGTTGAGTAATTAATGACAGATTTTTCATTTTTGGGTGAACTAACCCTTCAAATGATGTTTCAAACTCTTAAGTGAACTCACCGTGCTGACGAACGTGGTCTCTCAGCAGCCTCTCATTGGCAAATGCTTTGTCACAATGTCCACATGTGAGAGAATCTGCAATAAAATATATTTATGGAACCACTACAACCAACAGATCAGTATTATAGTAACTAAAGACTTTTAAATGACAATATTAAATAGCAGAGTCAACAACTGAAGAGAAATGATGCAAAATAAACGGACCTTCTGGTTCTGCTTGCCTCTGAATATGGTCAAAGAACTTGGTATTGCTGGAGAACATACAGCCGCAGGTGGGGCAAGCGACCAGCCGCTCCTGTGTATGACTGCGCAGATGTTCCCGCAGACGATACTTGATTTTAAAGAAAGCATCACAGCCTACAAAAAGAGCCAAAATGTTTCACACAGACAAATGTATTCTAAACACCGTAGAAAATGTTCCTGGTTTGTAGAAAGCGCCTACCTGACCAGCTGCAGAAGAGGGCCTGTTGTCGATCAGGAAGTGGCTGGAGCTCAGTGCAGTGCGCATGCATGTCTACGTGACGGTAGAACCATTCCGGATTATTAAATGAACTCTGGCGAGACACAAAGAATTACATAAACTCATTATATAATGACTAATATGTTAGAGTAGAACAGAAGTTACACTCAATACTAACATCACAGTGCTGCCACTGACAGACAAATCCCTCAGAGACATCCGGGAGTAGGCTGCTGCTGTGGAGATCTTGAGTGCAACTAGCCAGCTCGGGGTGGGATTCAAGAAGCTGTGTCCCGATGCATTTCAGCTTGCTGTGGAAGATGTGGAAATGGGCATGAGCGACGAGCTCGCTTTGGCTTCCCATCGCCAGAAACTGACAGCCCCTCCATAGGCATGGATAATCCTCTATAAAAGAATTGACATCAAACACTATTATCTTAACATGCTCATTGCAATTTACATACATTTCAAATATTGGTTCATTGTAGACCCTACCCAGTTCCTCCATGGCATCTCCTTCCCCAAGATGCTCCTTCAAATGTAGAGACATGTGATCACTCAACTCCTCCATGCTTTGACTCTTGAAAGTGCATGATGCCCACTCGCAGGTCACCACTATTTTAGAGACATTTCTTCTTTTCGCCATGTTAACCTTGAAGATAGCATAAACCTACGTTTAAGAATTATTTCTGAATACTAAGTGCATAGCATTTGATAATGACAACAACCTTAACGTGCCTTTGAGACTTTTTTATAGGGCTAAGCTCATGAGAAGTAAACAAACAAACAAACAAACAACCAGTACGTTTGTTTACTTCTCATGAGCTTAGCCCTAAATGTAAACAAGGTTGTATTTTTCTGCACCATTCACAAACAAATAAATCTCCTTACAACAACGTGATAAAGTCAAAGAGGTTATGAATGATTAAATTCGCTTACTCTGATGTTAATGAGTCACGGGCTGGTTTGAGGATCAGTTCCTAGTTCAGTATCATTAACTGGTCGACGCTCAGAAGCGCGCGCACAAATCCAGGCATTAACGTACAGGGAAATTCACATAGTCTTAAAATATTTTGAGCACATGGACTCTGTTCTGTAAAAAATTTTCATTGTTTACGAAATCAATTTATATAAAACTTCGTGTCCGAAGAGCGGATGAGATGACAGGCAGGAACGCGGGTAAAGTGTTTGTTTGAGAGGATGGAGAAGGTCATGACGCGTGTTTCCGTGTAACAGGCAAAATAAAAGTCCTGATGGATCCTTCTGCGGAAAGATGGAAGTGAAGTAATTATATATTTAATGTCCCTGGGATATAAAAAAGAGGGAATATATATAATATTACACAATTCTTGATATTATTGGAAAGGTTCATTAACATAAAATTAAATGATCTGGCTTTTTGTATTGGTTTGCAATTTGTAAAGTTTGTTATTTGTGTCATGTTAACATGTATGTAACTAATATTAATATATGTATGTAATGCATTAGTAATGGTTTTATTTATGATGTAAAATAGAAATATTTAGTATTATTTATAAACTATTTATTTTTACGCAGTCCCCTGATTTAACCTTTTGCTTTAATTACAGCCATTAATCTTTTTGGATATGTCTGTACTAGCTTTGCACACCTAGATTGGGGAATATTTGCCTATTCTTCCTTGCAGAAGAAATAGAAATAGAAATAGTGTGTGTGTGTGTGTGGGGGGGGGGGGGGGGGGGGTGCAGTACTTAAAATAACCGCTGGAGGGCACGTGATGACTGCATTCAAATATGTTTAAAAGTAGCTGGGTTTAAGAATGAGAAATTTTCGTATTGTTTTTTAACTGTAAAGATGGGTTATTAATTTGAATAAGTTATAGTCTTACACAATGACCCATTTCATTTATGCTTTTCACATTTTTCACCACACCCAAACAGTGTGCGTGCAGTGACTTGAATTTGCCAGCACTATGCAGAGCCTCAGACTTGAATTATTTATCAAATTTTGTGAGGACGACTGAGTCGCAGCTGGGAGTCCTTTTCTGACCCTGAAGGCCAACAGCTCCACCATCTTCAGACTCAAGTGGCCAGATGTTTCAAGTCTGAGCAATAGCATCACATTAATAAGGTTTTTGTCGCTTTAAAAAGTCTTGTGGGTCAGTTTTTCACTCTAGTTTGCTTGGGTCTTATCTAGAAAAAGCTTTTCAATCAATACATTGATCAACCTTGAAGGTTTAAAGAAACATAACACGTCACAAATGAATTTATTTAATGATTTTAATCAATTTCATTCAATGCAAGCTCACAACATAAGCACATCACACTTAAAATTACCACTTGGACATCTGATGGTCCTATGTTGCTCAATATACAGGCACTACTGTTATGGAAAGCATAGCTTGAGGATAGCACCTAGAATGGTGTGCACAGCACGTGTAGGACAACCCAGGAGAAGCTCAGGACCAAGAGGCTGTAGATTTACACAGAGAGGGCTCTCACCCCTCCGGACCCATGCTCACAGAACAGATCGGGTCAGAATGATGATTAACACACAGATGACTATGATGGGCATGCTTTTGTCTGTCAATCGCATGTACCTCAGCTGTATGGTTAGCAGCATCCTTCCCAATTCAATCGCCAATATGCAAGGAAAGCAGGCAGGTGTAGGTTTACATCAGCAAATTCTCTTATTACATCGCATGGAGCATATGAAATCACATCTGAATGTAGCTATTTATTGAGAGCAGAGCAAGCGAAGCATAAGCATGTTTCCATCGCATAATGCTTTACACTACAAGGTAACAATCACACTTTAAGAGAGACCGTGCCTGCTGACTGGCACTGTAGCACTGAAATACTCATTTTGATTCTGGATAGTGTTCATTTGCTAAAAATGGTGCGCTTGTTGACTCGTGAAGCTCCTAACTGCTAATTTCCAGTGAAACACTGTCACGCAATCTTTAAACATGCGGTTTGAGATGTTTAGACATTCTTGTGTTCATTGTAGACTGTAAGTGAGGAATATAATATTGCTATAATCTGAATGTTTTGTGAAAAATATTATGTCTTAGTGTTTGAGCAATGCTATCGGTGCATCTAGTTAGAGTGGTCCATATACTTCGTCAAATGAAGTTCATATCACATTAAATGAGATTGCCTGAAAGAAACAACCAGTAAATATCTTTCAATGCAAGATGAAGCAAAAACCTTATCGTATAGAATAAGGCTTCTGGCCATTTGCTCAGAGGCAGCATGCAACAAGGATCCGTGAATCATCTTTGCTACAGAGAAAGCTATTGATGTATATGGAAAGGGGACAGATGCGGGGCAAAAGCAAAGATAGATTCATAATAGACAGGACAGTGGCCGCACAGTCAAGACAAATCAAGCAGACAAGCCTTGATCCACTACAATACGTAGGTAAAGACACCACCAGAGTCGGGCCATTAGAGTAAGGTCATGAACATGGGGATGAGAGTCCTCTATTCCATATTATAGCCTCCTCAACCCCCCAAACACAAAAGTGCACTTAATCTTTTGCCTCGGCTAGTCTGTTGATCATTTCTTTGCTTTTCTTGGTGACCCCTCCCTCTGGTTTTGGCTCCTGGTTGCTCACTGAGGTTTTCTTCTTGGCAGCTTGACTCCCAATGATTGGCTTCTCCTTTGCTTTTTTCACTGTTTTGCTATGGCTTGTTGTCTTTTTTGGCTTGGAAAGTGATAAATGATGCCTCTCCACCTAGAGGAACAAATAAATGAGACATTTTGGTGCATTACTAAAAACTGCAGAACAGCACACATGCCTCTTATAGATTTAATTGTCAATGTTTGTTTTGAATGTAAAAAATATTTCGTTTACCATATACACTACCGTTCAAAAGTTTGGGGTCAGGACTATTTAAAAAAAAAAAACTTTTATTAAGCAAGGACACATGAAATTGATCAAAAGTGACATTACAAACATTTACAAAATATGTAAATGCTGTTCTTTTGAACTTTCTATTCATCAAAGAATCCTAAAAAATAAACTAAATTTTTCCACAAAACAATTTTACAGCATCGATAATAATAAGAAACGGTTAATTTATAATAATATATAAATAATATTTAATATATATTAAATAAAATAGATTTATTCTATTGCTGTATTTCTGATCAAGCATGAGACTTCTTTCAAACTCCAAACTTTTAATGGTAGAATAGTTTTTACCTATAAACCTTTATGGTAAACACATGGATCCCGTAAGTGACACATGGTTAAAACAAAAATAAATAAACAGGAAAAGTATGTAATTTACAGTAGAAACATAATTGGCTCTCCAGTGCACACTGTATATTTAAAATGTCAATAAAATAATTCTGAAAACGTGAATCATGTTTCAATTAGTACAGTGCCATCCAAGTTAGTATCTCATGACAGAAATATGTGTTAGGATGTGATTTTCAGGCCCTATTAAATGAAGATGATGTGTTCAAAACAGGATGTGATTTGTTCTGCATACTCAAAATAAGAGATGCAGTTAGTTTTTGATGAAAGCCTATATCTAAGCCAAGTCCTTTAAAGCAAGCTATCAAAATCTGTCACAAAACTTTATATATAACATATATAATGTGTGACTAATCCCAGTTTACCTATACTTTTTCAATAATGGAGGATTTCTGCTATTTTGCAAGGTTGCGCTTCATTCAAATGCCTTGCACAATAGCATGATCGCAGTGATCAGTGTGAGTTTAGTTTCGATACTAATGGAGTGGAAATCTATTAGTATCATTTGCACTCAACCACTTCTGCTCCATGTTTCTGAAGCCAGTAACCTTGCATAAATCATTTGCATTCAGTTACAATGGAAGCCAAAGAGAGCCTCTCTTGATAGTGAAGATAATATAGTTTCATGCAAAAAAAAATGCATAGTGTTGAGCAAATCCTCGTTGTGAAGAGGATTTAATCAGAATCGGTCCCACTGAGGATCTCCGTGATGGTGCAGCTGTATGGTGAAATACTCTAGATCCATGCTGGCCAAAAGAAACACTGAACACACCTGACTACAGAACAGAGCTGCTGTCACTGTCAGAACAGTCCTATGAGAGTGAGAGAGGGAGGGGCTACATCAACACATTACATGCACATAAACACTAGAAAATTGTCCTCTTTCAACAATCATTATTTATTCACCCTCAAGTCGTTCCAAACCTGTATGACTTTTTTTCTGTGGAGGACGTTCTATTTCATAAGTGAAATTACCATGGTTACTAAACAGAGAGGCTAGGATTCTGAGTTCGAATGTTTCTCTACTATAGCTCCTGATCTGTGAATGAATCGTTTGATCCACTTGAATGAGTCATCACCCAGATCGATCTGGTTCTCGAGTTTAACTCACAGACTCGATGATCTAGCCACAACCAGCACCAACAGCTCATTGGATAGGAATATTATCAAGTGTCGGTCTGTTTTGCTACACAAAACTATCATATGACATCAAAAGACTTAGAGACAGTTTTATGGAGTTTTTGCTTCCTTTTAAAGCTGGGATGTCCCATGGGGGCTAATTGAATGGCAAATAGAAACAGTACAATTCTTCCAAATGTCTACTAAGGAAATAAATTGCGGAATCAGTGTTGTTATTGTTAATTTAAACTAAAACATATTAAAAATCATTTTCATTATTTGAAATAAAGCTGAAATAAAACATACATTTTAGATGAAAAACACGAACGTAAAAAACAAATTAAAATTCAAAGTTTATGTTGAAGTACTGAGATTTGTGGAAGCTTGTTTCCGCCCCGGAATAAAAAAAAAACTAAAAGATAATTGCAACTTTTAACTCACAATTCACAATTGAGTTAAAAGTCGCAATTATCTTTTAATTCTTTTTTTATTTTTATTTCACAATATTTTACAAAAACTCACAAAAAAGGATAAGAAGGTAGAAATTAAATCTGATAGAAAATCAGTGGATGGATTGAAGAGAGCAGTTCGTTGCCGCTCACAACAGAATTTGACTGAACTTGAGCAATTCTGCAAGGAAGAATAGGCAAATATTCCCGAATCTAGGTGTGCAAAGCTAGTACAGACATATCCAAAAAGATTAATGGCCGTAATTAAAGCAAAAGGTTAAATCAGGGGACTGCGTGAAAATAAATAGTTTATAAATAATACTAAAATTGCACTGCATGAACTGTTATGAGGGTGAGTAAATGATGGGTCATCTATCCCTTTAAGACTGAACTTTTCTGTCTCAGAATTGACAGCATTAGACTGAGAAATGTTGGAGCCCCATATTAAAAAAGTATTACAGTGTCATCCCTCACAGTGTAATTAACTTTTTGTTGAATACGCTCATATGTGGAGTTGTTAATTTCATTGCTCTGGTAATAAAACAAGGCAATATAGCTCAATAAATTGTGCGATCAGTCATAAACTGATAACCTGAGAAAACATCATACCTTGCTGGACTCTTTGCTTGGTTCACTGTACAGGCTTCGTATCCGACGGCGATCCATCAGCTTGTTGTCTGTGGCCTGAGGTTTGACCTGCTCTCCTTTAAAGGTGGCGCTGTAACTGGTCTCCAGGTTGGTTTTTTCTTCCACAAGGAGTTTGTACTGAGATTTCGCTTTGATGATTTTCACTGGTTTGACATCTGCGTAAGCTTTGAACTCCGTCCTGGAAAAAGAAATAAAATCATTTTGCTAATTAATATTTTGTAATTATACATTTACATTATCAGAAGACCAATAACCTGACAAAACATAACACATCAGAAACTATGTGGAAATATGCATATGCTTTATTTAGTTGACATCAATAGTTGAGGCTTTGGACTATTTAAAGAGAGTAAAGAAATCAGGACCAACAAATTGGAACATTGAGGTGCATCTGTTTTATGACAGCTTTATGCAGAGTGACTGTGCAAAAAATGATCTGAAAACCCAAGAATGACTCAACATATTTCAGGGTGAAAAGCCTCTCGGACACCCACAGGGAGGAAATTACTCTGGTGGCTGCTGATATTTTTCAAAGACTGGATCTAAATCTTACCGTAAATCTTGTTCTTAAATGAGGTTGATTGATAAAATCTTCGGTTTCAGACTGGCTCTACTTTTGGTTCTCCCAAATCTTGCAAACTAGTACCCAAATAACAAACTAGTACAAAAATGAATTTATATAGAATTAAGTCTCTTGAATGTAATATTGGCGAGACTAGAAGCTGCATTGTATTCAAGAGAATTGCAGCCTATATTTACAGACCCAACAAGGGAGTTGATTTTGGGTACATTATCAATATCATGTATCATGTAGGCCTACAAAATCAATTTCGCATGAACCAATCATTGCCAATCATAGCCAATCACATTCAATCATAGTGTGATGGAAGCATTTCCTCCTCTCACGTGACTTTCCCCCATTCATTCTCAATTACCCCCATTAAACCCCCAGCACGCTTTAGGGAGTCTGTTAAAAGTCAATGGACTCAGGGGAGGCACAAGAGACGCTGGCGTTCTTTTACCTGCTGGTGTCGCTGTTGGATATTGTTACTTTAGAAAAACGTGTGTTTTATACACTTTTAATGTCACATTTTGTAATATTAGTGTGTAATATGGATTAATTTCTCATCCTATTTTTCCTTTGATGATTCTCGTTTGTTCGTTTTTTAGGAACCAAACAATAACGTTCTAGGAATATTCTCTGTAGGTTCTTTTTGGTAACCAAAAATGAGCTAGTCTTCCCAGAATGTTCTGTGAACCAAAATTTGTTAGCTGGAAATCGGCCTATAACAATAATCTCAAAACAGCTAGATATTATACGATTAATATATCATTCTAATATCAGTTTATTAATATAGTCTCTTAAAAGGTTAGTTTTCCCAAAAATGACATTTCTGTCATTAATTTCTCACCCTCATGTCATTCCAAACCCGTAAGACCTTCGTTCATCTTCAGAACACAAATTAAGATAGTTTTGGATGAAATTAAGAGGGGTTTTTTTTACCCTTAATAGAAAGCGATGCAAATATCACATTCAAGGTCAAGAAAAGTAGTAAAAACATTGTTAAAATAGTCCACCTTAAGTTTATGAAGGAACAAGAATTCTTTTTGTATTCTTGTTGATGCATGTGTGTGATGCTGACCCAGGACCCAGCCTATAATGAGCCGGCGTTCGGACTTAAACAACGGAAGCTCTGAACCGCATTCACCGTGCACGAGTCTGACAGGGTAGAGCAGAAATTGTTGAATAAAGTTGTTATTTTTGTTTTGTTTTGCGCACAAAAAGTATGCTCGCTTCATAACATTAAGGTTGAACTACTGCTGTCACGTTGACTATTTTAACGATGTCTTTAGTACCTTTCTGGACCTGGAATGACAGTAATTACATTGCTTTCTATAAGGGACAAACCTTGGATTTCATCAAAAATATCTTAATTTGTGTTCTGAAGATGAACGAAGATCTTACGGGTGTGGAACAACATGAGGGTGAGGAATTAATGACAGAAATTTCATTTTTGGGAGAACTTACCGACATGAATTTTCTGTCACAGGCAACTTGATCAGGATTATTTGACACCCATCAGAAAGTTATTAACTGCATAAAAATGAAACACAAAATGAAATATTTACCTGTATGAGCTTCCAGATGTGACTTCCTGTTTAATCTGCCTATTGAGAGCATCTGCAGCTGACCTCCTCTTTCCCTCCACTGTAACATTTTGCTCCATTTTGATCCCCTCTGACCCGTGCTCTTTTTTGTCTAACTTCTTTCTTCTATCTTTACTCTCTTTTTCATGCTGCTTTTCCTCAATCTCGCATTTTTCCACACCGGTTTCAACCTCAGAAGCGGCCTGCTCCTGTTTGGAGAACTTGCCGTCGGCCTTACAGGGTGCAGCAGAAGTGGGTTTGGGAATCCATGGATGATCTCCTTTTTTCGGAATGGGCCACGGTTTATAATCTTTCTGGTACTGAGTCACGTTGTTGAAAGGGGTCTTTGATGGCTGATACTCGTTTCTGGGTTTGCAGCTTCGCTCCGGACGCACACTCCAGGCTTTGAAATCCTCGCGCATCACAGAAGCGCCGGACCCATCTTGGGTTGATGATGCTGCGGCATCAGCAGCGGCGTGAGGCGCTCTGGCCAACGCCTCCTGCTGAGCGCCATGGCCAGGTTGAGCTTCTGTGGTGACCGGCTTCTGTGATATTATTGGTTTGGGTTGAGGGTGCAGATGTTGCACCTCGGCCACATCTGAATACTTCGTGAAAACCAAAGGCACTGCAATGTCACCTTTGTCCAACTCACTCCAGAAGCGGTTGATGCAGCAAGCCCTGGTTATACAGGGCCATGCCATGATCGATAGCGTCGAGGCGAAGGCTTGAATCTGAGGAGAAACACTTCAGAAACGAGGAACGTAACAGCAGAAAATCAAAATTTTAGAAGGACACTGATGCTTCTCCCTATTAATGCTCCTTGTGATGCGAGAAATCCTTCCAGACTCTTGAAATGCCGAGTATCGTAGCGCACGCGCTTGCGCACTTCTCTCAGCAGTGGCTAAGCAATTTTGTTTTCTATCAGTCACAAATGAAATGTCTTTAGAGTAGAGCAAAGACCGTGCAGGCGACAGCTGTATGACAAAGACACCGCCCCGGTTCTCGTGTTTCCTCGGAAAACGCTCCCGAGCTGCGGACTGAACTGTCACCTGCAGCCGTCAGCGTCTGGACAGCGTCGGGCGGAGACGCCGCTCGTTTAACCCTTTCAAGACTGACACACATCGCGCATCCACCCACTGCTTCGCCATTTCTGCCTAAAAAGGGTACATGATTCTGGAACTTGTTGATCTGAAGACCCGTATGTATGTATTGCGTTGGGGACTAGGGGTCTAAAAAGAGTTTTATTTTATAAAAACACATCGTAATACACACAACTGTCGTGTTCGATTCATGCAATATTAAAATAGTTATTAAGATTGACCGTCATGAGCACAATACGCGTAAGCGTGGGATAGTGAACGAATTGTATAAATATAAAATTGTTATTGTATTGTTTGCAACATTCTATTGGCTACAACTGAGCAATTAAGCAAATTTGGTCAATTACGACTCTGAATAAAACACATGCTTACACTAACATTTTCAAACTTTTTAAAGGCTCCAGTTTTATTGGTCCGTCTAAAGAACACAATTTGCTCTCTTAGTAGTAAATGGGGGGGTGGTCAGTACTTTTTTCCTCCAATTTGATTTAAATGCAGTTTGGAAGATGTGAAATCTGTGATATCTTTTGCCAGCACTTACGAATCTGCGAGTGCATGTGTTTTTGACGGTGTTAATATTGGACCCACCCTGCATTAATGAAGCTAGATCCAGTTTCTTTTGTTTCATTCATGTGTATAACATACCATCTAGTGGTACATGCAATGATAGCAGTGTGTGTTGGGCATGTGTGTATTGTGTAACCCATGGGGTGGGGCACTCCAACATGGTTAGCCCCTTGTGATGGTGCGCTCTGCATCTAAAGTAACATCTTACATCAATTAAAATATCATTGAAATTCCAGAAGTTGTCTAAAAGTGGCCAAAGTGGAGGAAAAACCTGATATCAGAAACCTCAGAAGCCATTCAAATGGAGTGTTTGGATGAGAGGATATTGGATGCACTGTTTGGCCTGCTGTTCAGTATCCAAATTTCAGCCATTTTGCTTTTTCCTAATCAGTGGATAAGACGTACAATACAACAGAGTGAGCATTGATGTTTTTCCCCCCATATTTTAAATTCACATGTATTAAATCTGCAGCAGCTACTTGGTGATTTTATGAGACTGTTTGTAAGCCCTCATGCAGGTCTTTTTTTATTCTAATTGTATCGCCCATCTATAGAAACGCAAGTAGTTCCAACTGGCATGATTTTACACAAATGCTGCTCGCGAGGACCAAAGGGGAATAGAACTTTATACAAAGAGTATACAAAGAGCAACAGATGTTTTTCATGCAATATGCTTAAACATTACTTTACAATTTATTTCATGCATTTAGAATTTGCATTGGAAAGAGGTTGTATAACAATCACTAAATATTTGCTACATATTATAAAGACAAACATATTTTAAGTAAGCATAATGTACACATGCTACGCTAATGTATAGCACATAAATGACAGATGGCAGAAATGTATTTATGCATTACCAGAGTAAATGGTAACACTTTCCTTTTGCTTATTGGACAACTGCATTAGTTCACGTAAACTATCAATAAAAACACTTCTAAAGCATTTATTAAACTTAGTTCAGTAAAATTTCGACATTTACTAATACGTAATTAAAATCAAAAGTACCTGTTAATTTTATTTAATGGGCTTGAGCTAACTCGAACTAACAACAAATTCATTAAATAACATAAACAATGATTAATAAGCAATGTAACAAATGTTTTGCTCATTCATAGTGAATACATTAACTAATGGGACCTTATCCGAAAGTGTTACCAAGTAAATATATGCAATAGCGTTTGACTGTAGCAGTACTAAGAAGATGTCATCAAAAGTGCTTTTATTTGATTTGATTTTATTTTATTTACCCTTTGGACCAGTTTATACAAATACAAACTTGTCTTTAATAGTTGATTTTATCAGTCCAGCTTCACACTAGACAACAAAATGCAAGACCACTGTGTAAAATCGTACATGTTGAATCCTCACAAATGTAAAAATAGTACTTCATATCTCCAGGGGGGAAAAGACACACAAATAAACAATTTGCATTATGATGAAAAGCAAAGGGAACTTACAAACCAGTACAGAACACTACTACAAATATTTTTGCAATCGATACTTGGACAGTCTATGTGTTTTACAGGTTAATCATTCTCACTTTCTTCTGGGTAACTTTTTATATAACACTGAACCATTTCTTCCAGGTCTGTCTTTATATGGTAATTGATGTTCAGCACAGCAAGATTCTTACACCTTTGGTTAACCGCAGTGTCTGTGAGATAAGCTTGTAACCGTCTTTGTGCAGTTTCACCGTGATTCCCATCAAGCTTCAGCACCGGCAACGTGGCTAATATTTTCAAAAACGCATTAACATTTGGGAAGAACTTCACATCGGAGTGCTGAAGGGTTTCGTGAATGGTGCACGGCAAGCTTACTTCCTTGCCTCTGTGTTTCCATTTTATTCTCCAACAATGCAGTTCAGCTGGCAATGTGTCTGGATGGGGCAGATCACTCCTGTAAATGTCTGCATGGGACTCCTCCGAGGTGTTGAACCTCATTTGGCCCATTACGGCAGGGACAAGAGACAGGCACTTGAGCGCCTTGAGATGATTCTCCGAGAAGATGTCCTTGACCTCCTGCGTGATGTACTCCATAACCGGCAGCGTGAGATACTCTTTAAAGAACGACTCCGCCTGTATTTCCATGGTCTCCACTGCCTGTTGCTTACGAAGAAACAACCTTGGGACTTTGACCGGAATCTCCATTGCAGTCGCCAAACTGACAGCCTCTTCGAACCAGAATTCGTGGTATACTTCCAGATTGTCCGATACCTCGTGCAACGAATGCAGTACTGCTGTTAGGCTGTTGGCAGCGAAAAACACATCAATGGTTTCTCCTTGCAAGTTCTTACCAAAAGCCCTCGTGAAAGACAGGGCGTTCTTCAAAATAACCAATGTCACGATGAACTCAAAGTCCGCCAAGGCCTCCGAAATGGCGTAAGCATCATTGGTGACTTGGTCGTTCCACTTCAGATCCTCATTGTCATGTATGCTGTCCATGCACAGCAGAAGCGGCTCCATCAAATCGACGGCCATCTCGAACACATTATGAAGATCGGTCCAGGTTGAACGTGAACCCTCTTTGAGAATGTTTTCTTTTTCCATGTTTCCTTGACACAGAATGGAGATGGCATTATCGAGTTCGGTCTGCAGCAGCGGAGATGTTTGAAAAAACGCATTCGTCTTTCTCAGAACTGATATCACGACTTGCACTCCGGTCAGCGGCATGCCATTAGCGAGATGAACATTAAGTGCACAGGTGGAAGTGGGCGTGATCACCGCCATGGGATATTTCTCCTTGAGGTGGGCAGCGATGACCTTCATCTTAGTCCCAAGTATACCAGATCCCGCATGCGCTTGTCCTCTGCAGTGTTCCATACTCAGGCCCCATCCCTTCGTCAACTGAGACTCCAATCTCTCAGCGACAGCGACCTCCTCTCCTTCAAACGAGAGGAACTCTATGAACTCTTCTCTAAGAGTGTTGGCTTGGTCCACAAAGCGCAGGAATACAGGCAAGTGTTCTCCCTCTGGGAAGTCCACCAACTCCCCTGTAACGATCGAAAAGAAGCGACATTCTCGGACTTGTTGAAGGATCTCTTCACGGACGCACCTCTCGCAGACCTCCAGCATCTGCCTCTGCTGAACGGCCGGGCAACAGTCCTCATTAACAGCCACTGCCTCGAACCTCCTTTGAAGAAATTCATCGCCCGCATTGATGCGGTTCTCGATCAGCGCTTGAAAGGTACCAGTACTAAAGAGCCGTTCCTCCTCCTTAGAGGGGACCTCATCTTCTCTTGCATTGCAACTGAATGAAAAGTTTTGCCTTCCTATTAAAACCATGACTTCAAACGAAGATCTTAAGAACTCTCTCAGGTCTTTTTGTTCAGGCGTCAGCTGAGGGACGTCGTCTGTGGTCTCGCTGTCATCCTGAGCCTCACAGTCTTTTTTCGAGAGCAGTTGTTCAATTGAAGACTCCACTAAAGAGATAAAGACACAAACATTCAAAGCAATGATCATTTATTGCTGCATTTTTTAATCAGTATCAGGGTTAGTTCACCCATAAATGGAAATTCTATCATTAATCACTCACGCTCATGTTGTTACAAACCCATAAGACTTTCCTTCATCTTCGGAACACAAATGAAGATCTTTTTGATGAATTACAAGAGCTTTCTGTCCCTCTATAGACAGATACGCGTCTACCACTTTGGCGCTTCTTAAAGTGCATAAAGAGATCATAAAACTAATCCTTATGAATTGAGTGGTTTTGTCCAAATTGTCTGAAGAGACTCGATTACTCTATATACGATGAACCAAACTTTTATTCACATATAAACATTCATCAACTTACACGGTAAACGGAAGATCAAGCATGTTCGCTTGACCTGCGAGAACCAATGAAGCTCATTAGTTGCATAGCTCGTAGTTGCATAGCTGTTAATGGAGGGACAGAAATCTCTCAGATTTCATCAAAAAGATCTTCATTTGTGTTCTAAAGATGAACTAAAGTCTTACAGGTTTGGAATGACATGAGGGTGAGTACTTAATGACAGAAATTTTATTTTTAGGTGAACTAAGCCATTGAATTATAAGAAAATAATGGCATTTATATGAAATGAGCAAGCAAGTCGACGATGTGATATGAGAGACGTGAAAGTAGCGCAGGTTTCAGCAACTGATGACAGTAAATTTTTAAAAATATCTGACTGCTGAATGTTGCAACTGAGCAATCGGAGTCAAATATTCCAAAGAGCCAAGTAAAAATCAATTATTGAATGAATTATTACTTACATCGTCTTTCTTTGATTTTCCGAACCTCTTCATCTGTCTGAGGAAAACAGGAATGGAAAGTGTCATTTTATATGAGATGCTAACTGTACAATTACTTTAATAATTACACTTATATAAGAAACATAGTTAACACTTGACACATGAACTAACAATGAGCAATACATTATTTTTAAATTTTTGTTAATGTTAGCCAATAAAAATACAATTGTTCATTGTCTGTTTATAGTCCATTAACTGATATTAACATAAACAACATGTGATTTTAATAATGTATTAACATTAATGAAGATTAATAAATACTATAGATTTTTAATTTATGTTAACAAAAGTAGTTAACTAATAAACCTTTTTGTCAAATGTTACTGAAACATAGAACAACTATTGTGCGGATTTATAATGTTACATTTACTGACTTATCACTAACAATGTGAAATATACTTTGCTGTTAAAAAAAAAACAGTTAATATTATGTAGTTTAAACTCAAAAGAAGGAATGTTGGAGATTCAAAAGAATACACAATGGAAGAATATAAATATTTTTGAGAACACTTGAAAAAAAAAGAAGAAAAAGTATTCTACCAGAACTTTGATGCGTTTGCGATGTCTGCTGTGAGGATTTGCGAGGTGGCTGGTTAAATCAAAAATGGTGGGAATAGCAGTGTCTCTTAGTACTGTCCTGTAAGGGCTCTGAAAAACACATTAAACAAAGAAAAAAAAAAAGAATATGGTAAGACATTCAGATTACTCATTACTGTGATATTTCTGAAAAATATCAACTGTGAAGTACAAATTTTGCATTACAGTTTTGCATATCATGGCTGGTTCAAAGTGCTTTGCACACAGCCGGTAGTGCTTGTTCAGCTGATCAGGGGTTTTCTCCTCCAGATCTGCACGCCGACAGTTCTCCACCCACAACCTGCATCTGTGTTAAGATTTATGAAATACACAATAAACTGATTTCTTGTAAAAAATTGAACATTGACGAGTTTGACATTTATGCAAAAATGTTTTGTTGATTAAAATCTGGATATTACATTATGTTTTGGCATTAGAAATTGTGACAGATAACGATTTAAGTCATTTTTAAAGTAATCTTGTAAGTAATCTTTAAGTTAGAGGAGGCAAACACCTGAAAGAAAACACCACATTATATTGCATATTTCATTATATTCTACAGTAAATATTAGTTACACTACAAGTATATAGGAGGATCTCATCCATACATATATACATTCAATATAAAAATAAATTTAGTGAAAGGGTAAGAGCAGAAGAACAGAAGCACATGTACTTTCTTCACTACCTTCACTGGGTACTAAACTAAATTGACGAGTTATTCACAAAACATTTCAGGAAAATTACATCAAATCGACGCAGACAGACGTGAAAACTGAAGAAGCCTCGTTAGTCGCAATGATAAATGTCATTTTATGTCAACATGCACCAACTATCTCCACTGAGACTTGCAGGTGCAACTTTGGCTTATCTTTCTTTCCCAGGAGGAATTAGTTTCATATCAGTCGTCATTAAAACACAAAACGGCAGTGATAATGTTATGAAGCTTTCAACAACAAAAAAAAGAAAAAGAAAAAGAAAAAGGTAAGTCATACCTCTCCGGATCCCTTGGAAACCTAAAGAAAGCTAAATCGGACTGAGTGCTTTTCCTGGTACAGTTCGGAGCGGCACAAAAATTTGGCATTGTGCACTGAATGTCTGACGAAAACCTTTCTACACTCTATTATTTATAATGTCATCAATATAATATAATCATTGCAACATTACAGAAATGAACAAGGCGCGCAAGTATGAAGTACTAGTATTGTTGGCGTGCCAACCCACAATGCAATGCGTTTCGATCCCACAATGCACCAGCCATACTGAAAGCAGAGGCCGATTTAGGAATCGAGATCGTTTAATGAATCTTTTGAACCGGTTCACAAAACCGGCTTGAATCGTTCCGAACGGTTCTCGAGTCTCTTATCTCGTTGATTGAAATAGCAATACTTGCTAACTATGCAATTCGTGCATTTTTATATTTTTAATCCATAATTTGTCCGTGACGAGAGTCCGCCGGGATGGAGATGAATTGTGGATTAAAAATGTACGCGGATGTTAGATTTGGTAGGGTATGAGCTTTTACATTTTCTTTTTTTTTTTTTTTTTTTTTTTTTTTTTACTCATTTACATTTTACCTCCAAATAAATAAAATAAAATACTAATAACAATTAAAATAAAAACTGAATATTTTCTTGTACCTGTCAAGTCTTTTTTTTAAACACATCTTTCTACATTTTAACAGGTTATAAACTCATTTTACAGATAATAGTCATTATTCAGCTCAGTTAATTTGTTTATGGTCACAGTTTAAAGAAATCAAGCAGCAGCTTAATACGCAGCGTCATATGCAAATAAAAAAAATAAATACTTGGATTTGACATAATAGTTTTTCAGTCTGCAGAGCTCCAGTCTCAATACTTGAGTTCAGACGCTCATTAAAGCCGTGAATCCTGTAGATGGCAGCAAAGACCGGGTATTTTTAATTAAAAGCTCCCTCACTGCAGAGCCAAGTGAAGTTCAGCTTCACAGGATGCAGTAGGCGGAGCTTTAACTCTAGCTCCACCCCTGTGAACCTAAAGGGTGGAGCTTGACTACATTAGGTTTAGAGATTGGGTAAGGGCGTGGCTCGACCGTAAAGCTCCACCTCTGACGTCCAGAAAGAGGGAGCTAGACATCAAGCTCCACCCATTAGCTCTGCAGTGAACAGCCTCTCACGTTCAGTGACGATCGAGGACAATGTTGATATATCTAGTTCTTACACTTCATCTATTATTCATTTATTCAATCTTTAGAGGTAGCTAGGCTACTACCACAACCCTAAATGTAAATCAGTGGTCTCTAAAAGCATAATGCTGTAGGATCTATATATTTAACATCGCTAGAATACCTCAATTCTGAAGACTCAAGTTTTATTTGAAATGAGATGTCAAATGATATGAAAATATTCCGGAATGGACCGTGAGATTTCGAAACTACGTCCCTGAATCTGAACCGATTCTTTGAAACGAACTGTTCAAAAGAACCGATTCCGGATTCTCAACACTAATAATCTCTGTGATAAATAGGCTATTCAAACAGCTAATTGTCACACGTGGAGACGCTAAAATATATTATCATTAAATCACAATTTACCGCGTTATTCAGACTACAAAGTAGGATCTGTGCTATGTTGAGTTACTACAGAATAAACACTGCTCATTGTTTGCATATTAAATATATATTTTGATGTAACTAAACTCTGCGAATTGCATCCAGAATTCAGCACGGAACTTACATTGAATGATGTTAGCTCCAAGTGAGTTTGTGCTTCACAGAAAATTTTTGGGCTCGTCCGGGATTTGAACCCGGGACCTCTCGCACCCGAAGCGAGAATCATACCCCTAGACCAACGAGCCGCGCATCAAATAGAGTAAATACTGCGTCATAAACAGTAAAATAAAAGAGATTGCCGTTCTATTATTCGGTAAACTCATTTATACGTCGTTTATTAATTTGTTATTCGTTCTACAGCAACTTTTTATCACGTATTTAAATAGCTCTGTTCAGATCTACTCGTATAGGCAGTCCTCTAGACAAGTAGTGTTAAAGCATCAAACAAGATAAAGAGAATAAAGAAAAAAGCCAAGAGCGCGTCAATTAAGTTATTTTTTATATATCATACATAAGACTGTTTGAATATAATACAAAGGGCATTTTCATATACACAGCAAAGTCTTGACTAGATCTTACAATCTGTGGACACTTATCCTTTTTCCCCATGCTGTTCAATTATATAGTGCATGTTGCATGAAAAGGGTCAAAATCTGAAAAGAATAAAAAAAAAAAAAATCAAAAGGCAGAAGAATGTTGAATTAAAATCCATGATCTTGTGAATCAGTGACATTTAATGCATTTAAGAGAAAGGGAAGAAACAGACCTAGCAAACCATGAGCATTATAAAAGTGTGGACATACATGCGTCATACCCTGTGAAAAGATTCTTTCGGTACAAGTACAAGCCCTACCTTTAATGTTGTCTTGTTGAAGTCAAATGCCTCTGACTAAAAGCAATTTTGGTCCAATGACCAAGTAAGACAAGGGTTTATATTAAAAAAAAAAAATCTAAATAGGTAAGCAAAAACATGGCAATGTAATTGACATACCAGCAGGAGCAATGTAGTGAGTTCTATACTTCCTTTATTTAAAAAAATATAAATATATACATAAATTCTATTTCAACTATTAAAAAGGGGCTGCATTTCATGAAAACTGCGCTAAATCAGATCTCATTTAGTAACAGCTGAAACAGGTGCACTCTTTAAAACTTTCTGTAATTTTTAGATTTTGATTTTTGGAATGTTTATGTCAACATCAGCAAACTGCATTCGAATGTTTATATATATATATATATATTCATATATATAATATTATGTGTATATATATATATATATATATATATATATATAAACTTCAATCCAGCCAACATTCAGGTAAACCTTTCCGATTACCACTAGCCGTTGTGAGATTTGTAAATATACCAAAACATAACTCTGGCTGAAAGTGATGTCTTTGCAAAAGGAAAATCTGCACACACTTTCTGACAGGATATTGTCCCACTGTCTGTAAAGAACTGCTAGATTGAGAGAAGTAGCAAACAGGGTTTCTTTGAAGAATTGAGACATAAAAGTGAGAAGCTAGGTGGTGGTGGGGGGGCTCACAACTTCTAATATAAGAATCAGAGTGAGCATAGCTATCCTTAACATGACAGAATAGTGACTATAAACATTTATCCTCTTCAGAACAACATGCATGTGCCCAGTGTCTGTGTGGCAGCACGTCACCTCTAGTTTCCATTTGAATAGTACATCTGAGGCAAGCATCAAACCAATCACTTGATAACAAATTCAACTCAGACTCAGAGGTCACAGTAGCTACAGTAGACTGCCTGAATAAATAAATTTAAGTAGCCACTCAGATTTAAAAAGGTAGAAATTAGCATGTTCATCAAATTAGGTATAAAAGGCAGCATCACTGACTGATAGACCAGGTAAATACAAAACAAAACACTTTTCTCTCCTCAGAATAATTTGTGATCTCTCAGCTACTCTGTAGCCTGCAGAGTAACCGTCAGAGTCCCTTCCCTCCCCTAGACAGGAAATAAACAATGAAAGAAAAAAAAAAAAAAGAAGTAAAATCAGGGAGGTTTATCCATATAATTTCAGTATTTAGTTAACATTAAAACAAAGTAGTTCAGCAAAAGTTCCAGTTTGAGAGAGTATACAGACTAAAATGGACTTTGATGAACCTTGGGATGAAGTGGTGAACTGCTACATTATTTCTTACAGACACCTAGTGCTATAAAAAACAACTGCTTTGGTATATCAAAACAAAGAAAGAGAAAAAAAAAACACTAATAAAGAAGAAAACCTAATTTGTGTAAAATTCACAGCATAATTCAAGAGGAGAAAAAAGGCAGTCACATAAACCTCATTACGTATCTTCTGTGTTCAACACAAAGAGGCAAATTTATGCAGATGCTTGACGGGAAATAAAAAAATAAAATAAAAATGAAAAAGTACTAAAAGACAATTAATGGGAATGAATACCTTATGTGAAATCCCACTTCGGCAATTTTAGGAAGTCATGTTAGGGACGTTTGAACAAGACCCTGCAATTTGGAGTCCCTTAAATGAGAAATCTTTGCTAAATAAAGGCCTCTGAATAACCATTCTCATTCACTTTCCCTAACCAATTAAGGACTCTTTAAATGTTAAAAATAGAGGACAGCCATCATCTCTACTTAATGATAAAGTCCAGCTCCTTTTCAGTCAAGGTCCAAAAGTCATAAGGCCAAAGGGTTCTCAACAGCAGCCCCAGATCCGTCTGGATCCGGATCTGTCCCCCTCGTCACCTCCTCCTCCTCCTCAGTTGCTGTACGTAGTCGAAGCGGCCCGGTCTGAAGTGTACTGCACCTGCCTGTCTCGTGCCCTAACAACAGCTCCTCCCCGCAGCTAGGCCAGCGCTCACCACCGGAGCTCCGCAGCTTTGTGCCCCCTCTCGAAGAGTTACACGATACCGACAACACGAAATATCACTGCAAGTACTGCTTCCTTGACACGCTACAGGTTTAAACACACAGCTCTTTAGAGAAGTTTCACTTAAAGGGTAAATAAAAGAACGACCAGCCAAATTATAATGTTCAATGTCTCACTTGTTTGAACTAAACAAATGTTTTGCATTGCTTTACATATAAAAAAGCTGTACGACAGCTCACAGCTCTGAAATGCTCACTGTATTGAACAAATTCAATTAAACAAATCTCCAAGTTTCCAATGTAACAGATGGTAAATAAGTACTGTATGTAGGTGAGTGAATTGGCAGATGGATGTCTCAGTTTCACTATGGTTATTTGCAGTATTACTAACTTATCTAGAAATCGACAACGTAAAATGATGGAAATACATATATACTTTTTAAATACTCTTCAATTTGTAGCGGTTCAGTGATATCTCCCCTCAGAAGTGAGCAGCTTTTATTCTCTATGCACCTTTTGAAAAACAGGAGAAAAAGAAAACACCACCATAAAAAAGGAAGAAAACAAAAAACAAAAACAAAATAAAAAAAACAAAATTCACACAGAAAAAACAAACCCATTTCAGCTAAAGTCACGAGCTGGCCATCGAGCTCTGCTGAACACAGACTCCAGTCATTGGAGAATCTTCCCTATCAATGCCTTGTCTCATGCCCAGGTGTCCCTCTGCTATAAAGTGACCAGTTCCTGTGTTTGTGGCAACAGGGTATGTGGGATGTCCAGCCATACCAGTCTCTTGGCGAGGATTTGAGAAGGCACCCAAACCCATACTCATACTCATACTTCCATTTTGGCTAAAGTCCAGGGTGTTGGCAGGAAGGTGGCGTAGCTGGTAAGCCTGGTTGCCTTGATTTCCTGTGGAAGAGGAAGATGTGGAGGAAGAGGATGCAGAGGAAGACAGGGATGTCATGGACAGATGACCGTGCACCACCTCCATGGAATCCTGGGTGGAGGCGCTGTTGGTGGGAGAGTTGTAGAGTCGCGGCCGTGGTCGCGTTGCTATGACCTGTCCGTGATGGTGATGGTGGTGATGAGGGTGCAATGCCTTGGGATGCTGGGGAGGCACATGAAAAGTGGTTTCCTGGACTGGATGAGTCTCTACAGTGACAGGTTCTGGTCCTACGATTCCAGGCCATACTACTGGGGGATGATAAGGCTGTCTCGCCTGCACAAACAAGGTAAATCAGAAAGAAAGAAAGAAAGAAAAAAACAAAAAAAAAAACAAAAACAAAAAAACATTATTAATCTTGAAGACCAAACTTTGAATTAGTAACGATTATTTTGATAATTGATCATTTTCTTTTTTTCATTATTATATTGACAACACGCACTATTCCACATCCTGCTCATCGTTGTAATAAAGAAAAACTCAGTGTTAACAGTTAAGAGGAATGTTCTGCAGGAACATACACATTGACTCTGGACATTTCTTTATCCTGAAAATGTAAGAAACATCATATAGTTATATTCAATTACATGCAGTTATCCCTTTACAGTTACCACTCTCATAAAATACATCAATTACATGTTGACCTTTAAACCTAAATTTAATGGCCAACAACAGACATTTCAGCAAAATTCTGAAATTCAAATATCTCAATTGACCCTTCGCAAACACCCGTCTCTTTAGTTACTGTTACTTTGTCCGACAAGCCATGCGCTCTCACGCAATGAAAAATACATCCCGGAGCAAAGAAAACACTGAAATCGCAACGACAGACATGTGCAACATCAACAGTATTTAATACATCGTAATTTTTTTATGAAGTTTAAGCAATAAATACCGGATAGTGTCTCTTTAATGTGTCGTGACAGATCGCTGTAGCTCCTTCAATCGGCTCGTGAACCAACAGCTCTTCATACTAGCTCATTTATAGCATCAAATAAATATCAATGGATATCCGAAGGAATGTTGTTTCAAGTGTGGAAAGACGTGAATACACACAATTTTTCAAGCTCAAGTTTACCAACGTGAAGCAACTAACTCCCCTGACTGCTTTGTCAGACAAAATGGCAGATTCTGGGCTATGATTAGTCAGATCGCCTGTCAATCAAACTGTTTGCGAAGGGTCAATAATCTCCAACACTAATGTGTCCTGTCTGTTTGACACGCATGCGTGCTGGTGCTCATTCGGTGACGTTTGAGGTTTAACAGATACTGTCAGCTCATTCTGTTTCCTCCACTATTTTTAGATGCATCTAGTCTATAGAAATGCATTTTTCAGTGCTGTAATTTGACAAGACTGGCAGAAGTTTTCCGTGCACGGTGGGCATATGCGACTAATAGATAAATGACATTTGTAGTCAAAGATCTTCATTATCCATTATTAATGACTTTATCAATTAGTTGTTGCAGGCCTACTTTGAATTCCTTTAACTACTTGAAAAGATAAGCCGAGTGGCACACCTGAGGGCAAAGGTTATCACAGTCTATGGCTGGCATGGCTGTGCCGAAATGCCCGCCGCTGTGCCGATGGTGGTGAGTTGGATCAGATCTTGCTCTGCCACTGGTGCTTGTTCCAGATGATCCTCCTGAAGCAAAGCAAAGAAACAGTGTTAAGATTTACCCAGAAACACTACTATCAAGTCAGTTACAGTAAAGAGTTTAGTGACAGATCCCAGAACAGATTAAAACATTTGTAGAACCTGAGCTTGAGGATGTACTAGAAGTAGTCCCTGATGACTGCGACTGCTCAAGTGCAGGACTTGTTGAAACACTACTGCTTGTATTGGTTCCTTCATCCGTCGTCTTCTTGAAGAAACTGTGCTGGAGGGCATAGTAGGGCTGAATTCGCGTCTTGGGGTCATAGTCTAGCATTCTGAGAATGAGGTCCTTGAACTTCAAGTAGTCAGCTACTGCGTGGCCAGATTCTCCCGCCCGACGACCGCCTGGTCCACCACATTCCACTCCCAAGATGGCATGGAGCTTTCGAGATGCCGGAGGTTTGTACTGCTCACAGAAAAGCAGAGACACATTATAGCACTTACAATAATAACAAGCAGTCACACAAAAGCTGGATAAAAAGTTCACATGATCATGATTGTAATTCAAAATATCAGTAACACAAACCCTTTTCCCATCTTTGGTCTTCTTAATACTCCATGTGCCATCTGACAACTTCTCAAAAAACTTCCTGGCTTTTGGTGCTAGGTCCATAATGTGAGTGGGTGGGATCCCAAGTACTTCAACAATTTTGTTCATTTGGTCCACCTATTGGGGTTTTCATTTAAAAAATAAAATAAATAAATTGTCAGACTATTTTTTTCAATTTTCATTAGGTAGAATCAAACGCAATGACCTATGGCATGAATTCCGTAATCTAGAACACATTCGACAAGAAGTTAGGGCAGTGGATAACAACTAAGATTTAAAACGAAGCCAAATACAAGCTTGAAAATAAGCCCAAACAACTAAAAATCAAAATATTATTCTTATTTTAATTAACCTAATTTTTCTTTGAACATTTACATTTAATCATTTAGCAGAGATTTTTATCCCAATCGACTTACAAATGGGGAAAATATTTGAAGAATTATAAGTGTGTGATTTTAAGAACTTGTAAAGTTATACAAATTAATCAAATTTTCTATATTATTAAGATACATTTTTCTAGTTACGCCAAGCTTTAAAATATTTTATCAGGTAGCAATTGAGCGAGTTAAAAAAAACCCATATACACACACACACACATATATATATATATATATATATATATATATATATATATATATATATATATATATATAAATAAAACATTTAAGATCCTTGTCCAGTAAAATCACAAACAAATAGAAAAGTCATGGTGTTTAAAGATACAGGGATTGGTATGGAAGTATATTAGTAATAATAATAATAATAATAATAAATAATATTTCATTTAGCTCATCACCTCATTTGCTCCACTAAAGAGAGGTTCCCCTGTGTGCATTTCCACCAGAATACATCCTAGAGACCACATGTCTATGGCCAGGTCATATGGCATTCCCAATAACACTTCAGGGGAGCGGTAGAATCGACTCTGGATGTACTGATATATCTGATGTATGAGGAGGAATACATAATCAGTTACAATGTGACAATTACTACACAGTCCTTTTTTTAACACAAACAATAAATAAAGCAGTTCACAATACCCTTTGTCCCAGTTGGCAGGAGCTCCCAAAGTCCACTATTTTGATGGCACTTCTCTTGGGGTTACATAGCAGGATGTTCTCTGGCTTTAGGTCACAGTGGATGATGCTGAGCTCAGGTGTAGCAAGAAACAGAAGTGCTGTACACAACTGCTGGGCAAACTTCCGTGTCAGATTCAAAGAGACACCTCTGAAGTTCGTATTTCGTAACAAGTCATATAGGTTGTATGACAACATTTCAAATACTAAGCAAAGATGATTCCGGAACATGAAGTGCCGTTTCAAGTGTACTGAAAAAACGACAACAAAAAAAACATGATTAGATTTTGAATGGAAGGAATGCACCGTGTGTAATGATTTTAAAACTAACTCAAATAACTGAACAGGTTACTTACCTATATAGTATTTCATCTCTGTGTCATGTTTGTTCATGAGCTCAAGAAGCCGTACTTCAATTTGAGCTTGATTCAGAAAGGCCTTCTTGTTCTTGATGATCTTAATGGCTACCCATTCTTGCTCAGCTCGGTCGTAAGCTTTTACAACCTAAAATAATGTGTCAGTTACTTTCATAAGACAATAATTTTAAGTTGTTCCCTAATATGATATCTACTACTCTGAAAAGTTGATTACACATGGATTTTGCTTTCAAAACAATCATTAAGCCTCTGTTCTCATCATACCAAAAGTTTTTAATACTTCTATCTCTTACTACTTATAATCTTGAAAAGTTTTTTTTTTCCCTGAGGAGACTCAAGACATACCTGTCCAAATGACCCTTTTCCAATTAAAGAGTCAATTTCATAGCGGTCCATCCATTTTTCCCCATTCTTGACAATGTAGTCGTAGTTCTCATCATCATAGCCATCATTAAAGACTTTTCTTTCTTTCTTGTGGCTGGAGTCCTCACCTTGACCCTGTTGATGCCGTCGTTTCTTTTTTGCATAATACACCTTTACAAAGGAGATAAAAGAAAGTTTCACAGCATCAGTCTCAAATACTTGAGAAAGTTATGAGCACAACAATGGTCATATATTAGACTGAGAACTTCCTAAAAGACTTTTTATAGGTACCTTCACATCTAGGATTCTAATATTGTTCTTTATTACCTTTTCATCTTTATTTAGTGCTTTAATACAAGGACAGTAATCTGGCAAAATGCAGAACTAAGAATAAAATGAAAAAACATTACCTCATTGATGTGTTTGTAGGTTTTGATCAGGTCTATGGAGAGCTTCCTCAAAGGAGCTAAAGTGGGGTCACGAAAGCACTGGGGCATGTGCCTCTGTAATAAAATAAGTGGCAACATAAATAGATTTAATAGGTGACATTTATTATTTCTTAACAAATCCAAGTACTTTTGTCTAAGAGCGAAAAATAATCCATAGGTAAGGTAAAAGTAACAGGAAGAACTAATTTTACAAAGTGCAATAATTGAGCATATTCCATCCTTGTTTATTCAGAAAATGTGTATGCAAAAAAAAAAAAACTAAGTGCATAAATGGGAGCGGAGCATTCAGTACCTGGCTGGCAGTGAGTGCTTGTGTCTGATCACTGTATGGCAGTACAGTGACAGACTGGTCTGTACTCTGCTGGTGACAGTCACTGTACTGCTGGTGCGAATGAGGCATGGGAGCAGCCATCTGAAGACCAGCAGCATGGAAAGAAAGAGAGGGTGCAAGCCGGACAGACGAGGGTTTGCATGCTGAGGTCTCTCCCCCTGGAGGAAATTTAAGCTAAATTAGTGTGTGTTAGAGCAAAATTCTCCTCTCTCCCTGTGATCCTCTGAATTGCAAACCTCTTTCAGGTTAATAAGACTATCCTTTTCTCTCCGTTTTAGGAGAGCAACCCCATCCCTGAGATTTTTATGTAACCAAAGTGAAGCATAGGCTTATATCATTAGAACTAACACAAAGCAGGGTAGAAAGCGAATATATTTTTTCATCCATTAAGAGTAAATGCAAAAAAAAGACAATTAATTAATATAACTGTAAAGAAAAGAAAAATACAACAGATCTCTTATCAATTTCTAAATAAAAAGAGTGAAGACTACAGTGCAAATTTCAAGTCAAGTGAAAAAAAATTTTGGTCAGAAATTGGTCCTCTTTTAGCTGTAAATTGTGATAATTATAAGGAGCTTGCTCATATATCAGCATCTCTTGCCAGGCAACACAATGCACCACAGCCACACAGAATCCCACCACTATTCAGAATCCCAGCAACAGCACCTAATTAGCATAGCCTATCACCAAGAAGATACAGTGTGATTTGGCAAGCCCATCAATGTTCAAGCCAATCACAGAAGAGTATGCAAATAGCCTACTTTTGTTGCCAGGGCAGAGCTGCTCCTATTTTCCAATAAGAAAACAAGAAATAAACAAGAAATAAAATTGAACTTTGGCACACTTAGATGAAGCATCCACCACATTGGAGCCTGACAGCAAAATAGCAGCTCAGACCCCACTCATTGTGTAGGAGCAGAGAATGATTCAGCTGACCTAACTAAGGCAGGGCAAAGAATTCATGTGATCCACTAAATATTAGAGGATGGAAACACTTCTACTGCCTCAAACATAACCATTTCAAAAGATTTAAGACAAACATCTATGAAATAATAATACATATTCCACAGCACATTTTACATTTGCCAATATAAACATTTAAAATTGACACCGTACTTAAAAAAATACAGTAAAATACAATGCAGATGCTTCCATTTTTTTTGCTGTTCTGCTACCTACATTTCTCAATATAGGCTTGATGATTAATGTAATCAAGGACTGCATGTAATTCAACAAGACAAAACTGATGTACGTCAGAACAAACAAACAATATTACATTCTGCACCAAGTCCCTCTAAATGTACATCTAATGCTATTTCTGTGTGATTTAAGCTGCCTTTATGAATTCAGAGAATAAAAGCAACATACAAGAATGTATGGGCCTGTATTAAAATTGTAAAGTTGGTAGCATTCAAATTGTCAACAAGCCTTTGCAAATATAAACGTTCAAGATGACCCACAGCAGTGCATTTCACTATTCTGTATGTCACTCAAATTTTACATATGCACATGGACATTTATATTTCTGAATCTGATTAAACTAAAAGAAATTTAAAAATATATATATGATATATTATGTTTACTCATCTGTGATTATACTGTTTTAAAGGATGGAATGTCAATGGAAGTAAAAAAAAAAAAAGTGGGACTAAAGTTTAATTTGTTTTTTAACAACTGAAGAAAACTACTGATACCCTTTGCAATTAATTACTTAATAAAATCATTCTCACAAGCTTTTGACATCTAATGCCAAACTTATTTAATTAATTGTTTTTAAGTCATTTTAGTCAATGGCATGCCTGGTTAAGGTTAGGCCAGGTAAACATCATCCAACACAAATTCCTTTGACTATTGTACAGTAGGGGGATGTGATCATTAAATTACCTTCTCTCAATAATGCCAAACATGTTGAATGCAAATGCAAAAAGAAACTAGAACAGTTATTGCTATAATAAAGTAAATACTACGTAACAACACAACTGGCCATTACTTATAGTGCAATAGCAGGCCAGATCCCTGTACTTTAATGGCTTTCATGATTGCCATTGACACCTTGTCAAATTGCAAACCTAAAATGTACTACAGGTTCAAGAAATTATTCCTCTTAATATTTGGCACGGAGCACATGAACAAAAAAGTATGTCAAACAAAGACAAACTTGTTCAAACCCAAGTTTTGACTAAGCCACAAAGAGAAAAAACAGCCAACTACTTGTTGGTTTTTGCTTACTACTAGATATTCCACATCAAATGTAGCCATGCAATAGTCAACTTTAACCACCATTTTACACAGTGACATATGAATACTGAAATTGACAATTTATACCACAGGGATGAATTGAGTAAGAGGTGCATAATTGCATTAAGCAATTAAGTTGCTTTAAGTTTCTGCTTCAAAACCAGATTAAACAGCTAAACTAGAGGCATTATTTCTAGCATTATTTAATTTAATATTTAAGAGTTGTAAAGAGTTTGATTCACTTGCAATAAGAGTTAACCAACTTATCCAACATATTTAATAGATTCTTTGGAGTACTGCAAGAACATACGGGCTGCAAATGAACTTTGATATAGAACAAACATCTCAATAAATGGGAAACAATTAAAATAAATTATTACAACTCAAATCAATACTGGGCAAGGAGTCTGCACATGTTCTTTGTTTTATAAAATTGGTTAACAATATATTCCAACTTCTACCAGTACAAGTTTTCAAAACTTTAAACTTTGACTAATTTAACCAAGCACACTTTAAGATGCTCAAAAAGTTCATTAAATTTTCATTAAATGTTAAAGTAACATAATTAATCTAAATGCACTTACTAAATTTCCAAACAGCTAATCAATCAAACAGAAGACCTCAAATGACACTCCAGCAGATTAGCTGGATTTCAGCACCACTAGAACTAAAAATGATTAAAACAAATAGGGAAAAAAGGGATATGGGAATGTCCAGGGATTGCTTTTGTGCGTGTAGGCCTATTTCTGCATATCTAGCAAAATACAAGCAACTTAATCTTATAGTATAATTGAAATAAGTAGAGATTCAAAGAAGTATCATCTGCCAATATTTATCAGTGGATTTTTGAAAAATTTAACAATCGGTATATCGGCTATAGCATGAAAAAGTCCTATATAACAAACCCATGTTTTATTAATAACTGGCATGTATGCACGGAGTTGTATAATGTCTGTTGCATAATCCAAAGTTTTTGTCTGGGTAAAATAACTAAATATTTGTCAAAACAAAATTAAATCTGTACAAAATACAGCAGGGCTTGACAATAAGGACTGACCAGCGTGAACGACACCCAGGACAGTTGACAACCATCACTGTCCCAATCAGTCCAGTGCTGCATCTTCATGAAAGTCTATCCTTTGTTTTTAAGCCTTGCGAATTTAAATATTCCAGCGCAAGAGGCAGCAAAAGAAAACTCAATTCTGCTCACTGTATGAGAAGTTTTGTGTGCGCACACATCCAGCGCACGCGGCCTGAATGCTGCGTCTCAGACAGCGTGAAAATACTGAATTGATTTCTCTTTCGCTTTTTCTAATTCACACAAAATGTCAAAATGCCCGTCTTGGCGAGTATCCTCGTAAACAAATTTGATAACTGTTGAATTCCAAACATCAAGCACTGAAGGGCACGCCATTTGTAAAAGCCTCCCAAACAAAAGTGAAAAAACTGAATCGCTTCACGAAGGGCCCTTCCACAGGCCTGTTAGTGAAGGGAATATGCAATGGTCACTTCTAGGAAGTAATTTAATCATGATCATTAAGATCATGATCTGCCCTTCGGAGTGAGAAGTGCATAGGCATGCTCACTTCTGAATTCGCCTCATGTCTTAAATTAACATAAACAGTATATTGGATCCATACAGCTCTAAAAGCTACAGCAGCCTAATATTCCTGCTACTCTGCTTTCTGTGTTTTAATGTTAAACAACAAAAGAAAAAACAAACAAACAAAAAAACACTCCCTACTCTTGACTAAATAACTTTAAGGATTATATTATATACAGTGAAAAATATGCAGGGTTATTTTACATTTGATTACTTATTTATGTACCTGAAATCTACTATTAGAACTACCTGAAAAGCACTGTTTATTTCATATCTTTGTTCTGTTGTATTTAAGTTGGCCTGTTGAATGTTAAATGGATTCAATTGATGATCAATTTAAATTATTTGATGATGCAGAAATAAAACTAGTTTGAATACCTTAATGCATGCGTTTTTTTAACTTTAAAACATGATCAAAACACTATTATTTGACCTTTTGTCACTAAAATAGATAGAGCAAATAACAAATATCAGCAACAGAATCGGCCAATAGTTTGTTCAAATCGCCCCCCCCCCCCAAAAAAAAAAAAAAAAAAATCAGTGCATCCCTAGAAATAAAGTTTGTGCAAAACATAGAACAGCACAAAACGCTTCAGTTAAACTGAGGCCACTGTCAATCACATTTGTGGGAGGAAGTGATGGACAAAAGAAGATGGCATCAGACACAGATCTACCTATGAACTTTGAGAATAAAGTTTACCTCAGGGAAACAGAAGCAACAAACCATGACCTCATTTAAGAGACATCTCTCTGTGTGTGTATTGCATTCATATCTATACCAACTGTACTTTTATTAAGGCCACAAGTATAACAGTACCAAAGCTGAACCTTCAGGTGTAAGAGAGGGGAAATCTTACAGCCTGCATAGTATTTACCTGCTCAGATATCATTATTTATCTGGCAAAGCATAAAAAAAGCATCTTTCTGAAAGCTTTACCCAGATTAACAAATGTACATCTGAGTAGCGTGCCATCAATTCCTTCACATTAACTATAAATAACTTGATATAAACCATTGAATACTGAGCTCGCCGAGCAAATTAACCAGAGTTAAACTGATAGTGACAGGTAAAGCGGACCTTACCTGTCTAGCTGGCTTAGCCATTCATCGTTCTCGATCGGACTCGTTTAACATCTCCATCGTCACGCAAAAGTCTAAACCCGTACTACATGACTGAGCAATGTTTGCTGGATAACTATGGTTAGGCATCACATCGCTGGCTAATGTCAGCCCCCCTCCCCCGACAGGAAACCAGCCTGATGGCTAACTGACAACACGCTAGTCATGGGGCTTCATCATCATCATCATCACCACTACCACCAGCCAAACACTCCCATCAGACTGATGTGATGATAGACTTCTGTAATCACCAGATAGTCGACTTTGTGGTGGTATACAAAATCGTTAGGCTGAGCAAATCACATTTGCTCCTGCAGTCTGACCTAGCGGAGCTACACGGGGGTTACCTGTTAAACGACTAACAGCCCGTCCTAAAACCAGTACATATGCTCACGACTGAGGTTTGGGGAGAGTAAAATCAGGGGGAGATGATCGGATAAGCCATTTGACGCATCAATAAAGATCGCTAACCAACGTATGAGAAGTTATTAATCGGCTAGCCATTTAGGCCAAATCAAACTAGCCGGTAGCTTCTACCAAACAAGCGGTTTGTAAACAAACATATAAAGCCCATGCGTTTCATTTAAACCTCTACAAATGTCAAAGACTCACCTTTGATGGTGTGATCTTCATTTAAAGTCCCAGATCCAGTAAAGTGAGGCGACTGATCCAGTTTCTCTACGCTGCTTCCAATGAGACACCCCTTGTGTACTGAGCCAGACGGGGCTAAATGCCTTTTATTTAAATTGGCAGATAAAACAGCGTCTTTCAAGTTCGGGTTTGCCTGTGTCAGTCTTCATTTGTGAAATAATCATGGTTTATAGTTGGTGAAGTGAAGGCTAGCGGCTAGTTAGCGCTCTTTCTCAGTGACTTTAACGAACGCAGCTAACCAGCTAACGTCGGAAACGCACATTCAAGATTCTTCGCTCGTGGAGAGGTGGAGACGCAAATGAATTGTTTTCAAAAGCAAAATTAATCACTAAAAACACCGAGGTGCAAATATTATACAAACAGCTGCATAAAAATGTGAACAAAAAAAGCGTTAAGCTTTTCTGTCAGTTTTCACAAAATGGCGCGCGTTCCAAACCTGCGCAGCGGACCGGCCCGGCGGACCCGAGACACGGACGACTAGCCCACTAAATATATTCCTGACATTCCGATTCTTTGTCCCAGTGTCGTTTTCAGTCCGACGCGGTTGGCGAAGCCTTTCCAAATTTGCCACTGTTACAAGCGCGTGACGGCATTATTCCGGCGGGAAGCGAAAACATTTGAAAGATTAAAAAAGCAACTGACAAAATGGCGACAGCCTTGGCTGTTGCTATGGCAACTGTCAATCAAGCAAGCGAGTACCCGGATGTTCAAATGACGATTTGTAGAGGGAAGCAGTAAAGGTGTGTCAGTGTGCAAAGTGTGCACGCAATGTGTCAATCAAGTAAAAATGTCATAAAAACTTTACATCGAAAATTGTTTGATTATTTTACAAAACGCTGAACATTTATAAGCCACACTGAGCTTCTTTTTTATTGACAGTTTACATAGAGTTGATTGAGAATCAACTTGCCTACATTAAGCTAATGTTATCTGTACACAACATGTATAAACACCAGTTTATTTTAGGTAAAACATGCTGTATCTGATAAGTAAAAAATATAACAATTGATAAAAAGTTTAGGATCAGTGACTTTCTAAAACAAGATGACACTGCATGTTTATCCTGATTCTCATATGTTGTGTTTTGTCAAGCTTGTCTGTGATGTTGAAAATTTATTAAAACTTTATGCACAATTTTACTTTGTAGTGTTCTCCAGGTCTATATGGTTGATTTTGTGCTTACCACTTGCAAGACTCATCATTTTTACAGCAATTTGATTGTCCTGACCAAAAAAAAAAAGTTAAATGTCATGAATTGTGATGTAAAATTTAACGGTGATTTTGTTTTTATCAACTTGCACATCACAGTTGCAATATATGAATCTTTTGCCTATTACAGCACCATGGACAGCAACAGCTGCACTTAGGAATAAAAACTGTTGAGGGAGACCTCACAGGTGGAAACCATTTGAATACATTTCTACCATCGTCCATTTTATATTATGAGATACAGTATTTACAGTGAACAAATCTTTTGCATCCAAATGTCCTTGGCCAACCTGTTTACTTTGTCTGTGAGCCATGTCACAGTAACAACTTTTCAGATAAATTTGGATTTGAATTGCTTTATAGGATCATCAGTGTCTGTTCGAGTCCACAGAACAGTTCCCAACAATTTCTATCATCTCTTCAACCACAAAATAGTTAAACTTCTTTTTCTTTTTTAATGTCTTTTGTTATTTTATTATATATTTTATATTTTATATCACAATTTTAAAAGTAATCACATCATCGTCAATATTAGTTTTGATCAGTCATTTCACTAAAGAAATATGGGATTTCTTGGATATGGTTTGGCCTCATTGATCTGAGCTTATGCACAGGCAGTTTTTGAGTGAAAAAAAAAGTATTATTTGTGGATAATTGTCAATATTCAACAAAATAATTTGAAAAAATGTGATGTGCGCTGTTTATTACACTAGTGTGCTCTAATGTTTAACCAAGAAGTTTGTTTTTAAATGCTTTAATCTTGTACAAAAGTGTGTGTACGGTAGAGCAAGACTGCATGTATCCATGCACACACAGGTCAGAGGCCTTCATCTTTGCCAGCACACATACATATCTGAACATGATAAACATATTCCTGAACACACCTTCTCTTATTTTGAATGTTCCCCATTAATTGGTCATTTTTGACCGATATAAGCTCACAATCAGTCGGTTTAAAAAAAAAAATGAATACAAAACCGATCCTAATTTAAAGAAAAAGAGTTGACAAAAGACTTGATCCAATATTTGGTGATAATATGGTATAACAAGAGATTTATAAACTATTTTTTGTAGGGAGAACACCAGAAGTATAACAAGGTGGTTGTATGGGAGACTCAAAGTACAAAAACTATCCAAAAAAATTTGAGAAGTACTTAAACCCAGTGTGAGCGAAAATCCTCTTGGGGTGAAAATGACCAAAACACAACATAAGTGTGTATAATTACCGTGTAACTGTGAGCGTATACATTGTGGAAGGATGGTCAGCAAAACAGCAAAGAATGAAAAAAACACTTGCCTAAAAATGTACACTTTATTTGAACTAGGAGTACAAAACAATGTTCAGTATGTACAATACTTGCATGAGCACATTTAACCTCTTTGGTTTTATGGCGGCTTAAATGCACAGAATAAGCACTGAAGTGTGGAAACGCAGCAACATCACTATGCAAACTGAAAGCTTTTCACAATTTTAAAGCCTGCAAGTAAATACCATCAATTGTACTGTACCATTCAACAACAATGGAGGTTTTCAGGAAAATTTACTAAAACTAGCAACTGTAATGTCAAAACACTGGCATTTAGCTAAACCTTATTATAAATAGAACATAAAAACAAACAAAAAATGTTTACCATATTTACAAGTAATGCTTAAAACAGATCAACTCTGCCACAAAGCAATGAAAAAGACACAAAACAGGTGATAATCTGAGAAAAGAGGGAGTGTTAATATACATAATTGAGATATGATTTTTAATTTTCCTGAAAAAAGGCAACACAAGAATAAGACCCTATTTAAACATCGTCTTTAGGCATTGAAAATGATATGCTAAACAATCTAAGCAAAAGGCATGGTTTTCATTAAACAAGCATTGGTCCCTGTATCTTTTTAACTTTGAAAGCACAATTTGTAACTTGTCCTGTGAAGACATATTAACTTCAAATCGAAGGTCAGTCTTATTAAAATGATTATGTCGAAATATTGGTAAATAATGGTCTTCTAGATCCCAATAAGTATAATATAGGGATGCAATTTTGCTTGACTTGTTAAGACCTGAAAACTAGCCAAGTGCGCAGTATAAATCTGAAAATCATGCTTCACATCATGCCACAGATTAGGTACTAGGTGTAATTCTACAGGAAAAGTCGATTGCAGATACTAAAGGCCACAGTGTTTCTACCATGTCAAATAGCAAATACAAATTTGCATTAACTAAATACCTGGTGAACAAAAACAAAAAAACCTCCCCTCTTGCTCCCAGCCCACCCCCCCCCCCTCCCCCCCACCCCCCCCAACATTATGAATGAACACTTTACAGACACAGGTTTCTGAACAGGCTTGATCTTCAACGCAAAAGATTCACATACTTTACAGCACACATTATTTTTAAAACCGTCGACACAGGGGAGGCACAGACACGTTACAGATGACGGTGGAGATGTAACTGACACAGCTACTCAGGTCCTCCATTACAACTTCGGAATTGTTTTTTTTTCACAGGTTCCACCTATTTTTCACTCCTCTTCTGGAAAAAGGGATTATATTCAAATGAATCCTGAGGAAAGACAAGATACATGACAAAAGACTTTAGTTGGTTGTTAAGGATCCACATATACACTTTATTCAGTACGGATGCATTCAATTGATCAAAAGTGGCAGTAAAGATCTTAGAAGATTTAAAAAAGATAAAAATAAAAAGAGTTCAAGAATCTAGAAAAAAAACGTATCAGTTTCCCCAAAAATATCAACATTTAGAACAAATGAATAAAAATATTTCTTGAGCACCATATCAGCTTATTAGAATGATTTCTGAAGGATCATGTGACACTGAAGACTGGAATAATGATGGTGAAAATTCTAAATTTAAATATTTAAATTGTATTAAAATAGCCTCTGTATAGGATCTGTAAAATATTGCTGTTTTTAACTGTATTTTATAAATACAATATAAATGCATTAATCAAATAAATGAGGCCTTGATAAGAGTATATAATAAGAGTCATCTTTAAAAAAAAAAAAAAAAAATCATACATTTTAAAAACGATAACAACAATGACCTCCATTTTGAACTGTAGTGTGTAAAATAAATAAATAAACATATTACTAACAAAACAAACAAACAAAAAAAAAACATTAATATTGTTCTCATATATTCAGTTGGTTTCAGAAACCTGTTCCAATCTCACCCTGAACGGCTCCTTTGACATTACACATCAGCTTTTTGGCTTTGATTCTCCTCCAGCTTCTTGCTCTCCTCCGCTGATCCGTCTTCCTTTTCTCCGGTTTTCCAGGACCCTTGCCTACATTTAGATTAAAAGTTACACAATGTACCACTTTAAACAAATCTGAATGGCATAAGCATAGATACTCTAAATATGCAAATTGTGATGAATGATCACATCTTTACTGTTTGAGATGTGCATGTTATGCCAGTACCTGAATTTCTTCGTATACAGCCAGTAGGCCAGTCCTATCGCCATAATGGCCAGAATGAGGCCAAAAACAATGCCAACAGCCAGTACTGTCTGGTCACTTTTGTCACCTTTCTGATCTGCTTAACAGATAAAACAGTGGAAATAAGATGTGGACAACAAATGAGAAGGGGGAAGACAGATAACTTATATAAACCAATCATTAACTAAAAAGTAAATAAGACACTGATACAATATTTGTCAGGATGCTGGGCATCTCTGCACCTTTGTTTTGGCTTTCTTAAGAAATAGACATGTATTCTTCTAAAATGTACAAATAGAAAGCATTTATTAAACGGAGTACAGGCACTGTGTTTTGGCACACGTGCTCTTCCTCTGTAATGCAAAGCCGAACACAGTGCCACACCTGATTGTAGATAACAGCTCAATGTCTTACCTTGTTTGGCAATTGTCAGGTCCTCAAAAACTGTAATCAGATATAAACACATATTAACTTCCATTCGTATTGAATTCTCATGGATTGAAAAGCCCACTGCATTCAAAACTGGATGAATATTTGCAATATTTCCATGGTTATTTTTGGGTTTTCCCTAAAAAACCCCTAAATGAAACAGCAATGCATGTAAATACAGATATCCAGATGCTTATAGCTGTGGTTAGTTTTATAATTAAAATAATTTGTCCAAGATTAACCAAAAGATTTCAGTCAAGTGAAAGGATGTGTTATTCAGAGCACAGACCAGCATCCCGACAAACAGAACAGAAGAGGACAATGAGGAAAGGAGAGCTCTAATAAAAGATATTTTATTGTCTACACTTAGTGTTAACCAAACCATTTTGTCAAAACTTTTTTAAAAAACAAGTTGAGAAAAAAAAAAAAAAACTGTTTGTAAATGTAAATGATATTCTAAGGCCAACAAATAAAAGCTTCACAAAAATACACGTTACTCTATTATAGTCATTATGGTAACACTTTACAAAAAAAAAAAAAAAAAAAAATTCTAAAACATTTATTAATCTTAAAAATCTACATTTTAATATTTACTCAGTACACAGTAAGTTGATCTTAGTGGGACCATGATTTGAAATAAATAAGTGTCATTTCATATGTCAAACACTACCCTTTACAAATATTTCTCTTTTAAAAAGTTGTCTTAAATGGTTTTGTTAACTATTAAAAAAATGTCAATAAACTTTACAGGAGAAACTCTGTGAAGCATGAGGGTTCGGAAGTCAGATAAGAGTGAAAAGGGGTACACTTACGTGGTGACACATTAATGCTCTTATTTGCAGAGCCCAAGGCATTAGAGACCGTGCAGGACACGGTGAGATTGACCTTTGGAGTGATAGTGATGCTGTACGTAACTTTGCCATCCACATAAGCGGTCTCTTCAACCTGCAATTACAGCACATAACATCCATTAAATGACATCAGACTTAAACTTTATCACTGCTATAATAAAGTGACATATTTAAAACGATGACACATGAAGATCAAGCTCTTTCGTAAGGGATTATGGTCAACACTAGAGCGCGCTATTGCGCTGTGCACTGGCAGTTTCGTTTTTTAAGGAGGCCTGTACTCAGACAAAGAGAAAGCAGACAGTACACAGCCGATGAGGTAATGCACATCAGACATCGGATGAGTTGCACTGACAGCTCAATTTGTACCAATACAAAACCACATAATACAGGAAGTATGTAAAAGCCTCATCATTTTTAATTGCTTCCTCTGTAAACACCCACTCAGGCACACCAGTTGTCTGGTGTGTTTGAACAGTGACCTTATCCTAGTGCTTACTGATATGGGTACTATGACTGCTTTGTTCAACAAAATACATTCTGTCCCAATGTAACTGCTGTCACTATGAACATCTTTATCGGTTCAAAAATGTGCTGCTAGTTTGTTCAAAATAAGATGCAGTTTTACTCTTTTCACTATTGAAAGCAGCAATAAAAGCTGGAAGATGAGTTCTAAAAGACCTCAGAAATGTCATAACAAAAGCTTTAAGGAAGGCTCAGTTTCAGATTTTAATAATAAACAACAACAACAACAACAACAACAATAATAATAATAATAAAGACACTTATAAAGCCCTTTGGTAACTAAGGAGGCAACGCAGTAAATTTGACATATAGAAATATTTAAAAATATTACAGTTCTATCACAGCATCACAATTCACAACGAAGAAATATAATTGCACTCTATGCTTTGAAAGAATAAAGCCATTTTGCCTTGTCCCCCAGTGATATGCACTGAAAAACATGAACACCTGGCAAATGGCCTGTTGTATTCTCATAAAGATGAAAACAGGGAATTTATTAAGAAATAATCCAAGTGTTTGTTTTTTTCCAAATAAAACATGCTTTTTTGAGAATACCGTTTTTAGTGGGAAGAATTACCTAGGTTTTTCCTGTGTCCTCACTTTAAATTCCTTTAACAAAAGTCAGCTACCTAATGACATCATCACCATCCTCCTCCAGAAAGTCTTAGACATTATCAGCATTGGAAAGGATTCGATGAATTCTGTGATGTTTAGTTGGTTTGTCTAAATTCTAAAACATTTCATTCTGTTCAGTTAAATTACAGAAATCAATGTCAAAAATTTAAATTTCAATGAATCATTTGAAAACAATTAACTAGCTTGACCAGAGCATCGTTCTGAAGAAACCTAGAAATTTAGAAAAGTCTATGAATCCTTTCTTAAATGATAGCACAAACATTAAAGTGCCCCTATTATGCTTTTAAGAATATTTTATTTCACAGTGTATAATGGAGCTGTCTGTGAATGCAAACTATCTGCAGTTGTGAAGCCAAAAGTGCAAGATGAATAAAGTCATTGTCTCTCAAAAGAAAGAGTCGAGTCTTAACAGCTTAAAACTTCCGTGGTGGCCACACGTCACATTGTAACACATTTACCTAATGCCTGCCTATGTTCAACTTGACCCACCCTCAAATACTGAAGCTGCCTGGTTCATATTGTGCACATGTCGAAAAGACACCGTTTTCTGCTCTTCGTCTTTTTGTTAAAGATGGGACAGAATGCACTGCATTTGGACCAATTTGCTCCTCAAAATCACAACCTGTAAGTAAAATTAATTATTGATGTACATATTTTCTACCGAGTGTTCAAAATGCGTTTTATATTGTGTAGCCTTTGTCTCTAGCTAACTGGCTAACTCATGTTATTATTGTCTTACTGAAATACTTCTTTAAATCAGCTGTGGAGATTCCAAATCTTAGGAGCATAACAAGAAAATAATCTATGCTCCATCTATTCTACGTGAAAAGAGGATGTCTTAATAGTATTCTGTACAAAAGGCTTAAATAACATCTAGATTACGCCAAGATTTTTGGTTTGCTTTGACACTCAAAGGCAACACCATCAACAAACAAAGTAAGAGAATCGGCATTTCACAGTTGTTGTGGAGAGCGGAGGAGCATAACTTTAGAGCCATTTAAATACCGAAAATTATTAAGACACCCAAATCTTGATCACAGTGATACAGTTAGAAAGATGCACAGCATCCACATGTTGACCTGGTCATGAATGGATATAAATCCGCATGTGATCGGCATAAAAGTGATAGTTAAGGTTATGAGATTTTAGTAGATGACCAAGTGGGTAACTATACAAATATATAAAAAAAAATATATATAAAACGTTACGGACCCAATACTGATCCCTGTGGGACAGTATGAACAGAATCAACCTTACTATAGCCACCCATAAAAATAAAGTCAGACAGATAAGACCTAAACCAGCCAAGAATAGTCTCTGACAAAGCAAATACAGCTTCAAGACTATTCAGTAACATGGCATGGTCAATAGTATCGAAAGCTGAACTAATATTCAAGTGAATAAGAAGGGACAGGGAGCCACAGTTGGAAGCTATTAGCAAGTCATTAGTGACTTTACCCAACACAGTCTCAGTGCTGTGCAATTTCTGAAACCCAGATTAATGGGGCTAAAATAAATAATTTTCAATCAAGTGTTTGCTCAGTTGGGCCACAACCACACCCTCTTAGATTTTAGCCACGAATGGAAGATTCATGACTAAAATTATATTCGGGCGATAATTTGAAAGAATGTTCACATGTTCACAGCAGTTTTAAGTGCTGCTGGCACCACACCAGTTGACAAAGAGTCATTTATTACAGCAAGAACTGAGGGACATAAAGGACCAAAGCAAGATTTAAATAGGCTACAATGTATAGGATAAAGTATGCAAGTGGAAGCTTACATACGAGAAACCTGCTCGCAGATTTGCTCAGATTGTAATGTAATAAATTTGGAAAAAGGAGTGCCAGAGGAACTACGAATATTTGTGCAAACATTGTCCATTTTTGCACTGAAAATTGAGAAACTCATGGCACAACCAATCAGATGAAGTCAAAGCACTGACACCATCTACATTAAGTAGACTTAAGTGTGTGAAAAAGCTGTCTATGATTGTTTTGGTTATTTTCAATAACATACGAAAAATATGTAGATCTTAAAGTTTCAATAGCTACTCTATAGTGTGCCAAGCAGTTTTTCCAAGGTTTGTGAAACATTTAAAGCAGAGTAACACCACTTTCGCTCCAATTTCCGACATGCAGCCTTCTGTGAACGCAAATCATCATTATACCAAGGGACCGACTGTACAAAAGAGACATTACGTGTTTTTATGGGAGCAAAGATGCTCAAGTTGGCTGTAAGGGCATTGTTAAATGTTAAAATTTTATCCTCAAGACGAGCAGAGGACATAACATCTAAGGATGAGACAATCGAATTTGCAAAAATAGCATGATCAATTGATTGCAATTTGCGGAATGATATAGTTTGTGAAGTCTCTCCTAGAATGTGAGCTCAATATTAACGAAAATGGCTAAATGATAAGACCAACATGCACAAAAGAAAAATTAGAGAGAAAAGAATCATTTGCAATGACTATTTCCAATTGATGACCTTTACAGTGAGTGGGATCATTTACATAATACAGTTGATAATTCAGTTCCCACGTGCACCACAATAAATTAGAAATATAAACATTAGTTTGTTGATGGGCATACACTTGTTAATGCTGATGTAGAGGAATTACTGTTGCAACATCTCGTATTGTACGTCAAACTGAGTAGTGTATCACTGAGTAATGTCCTGAGAAGATGTCCTTGTGATAGAGGTTTGGATTGAATAATTAGGTCTTCCAATGTTTCATGATCGGAATTGCGGTCAGATTGATATGGTAAAAGTCGACACCATCGTCACTGTCTTTACAGTGTGTACAATCGCTGAACTCCGGAAGCATCCGGACCGGTACTGAAGTTATTTTTTTTTATAGTTAAGAGCTCAAAAGTTTGTTGTCAAATTCATTATTGACGAAAATTCATTCAGCAAGAATGCATTAAATTGATCAAAAGTGACAGTAATGACATTTATAATGTTACAAAACATTTCCATTTCAAATAAATTATGTTCTTTTGAACTTTCTATCTTAAAGGATCATGATAAAAACTTATCACTTTTCCACAAAAATATTAAGCAGCGCAACATTGATATTAATAAATGCTTCTAGAGCAGCAAATCATCATTAGAATCAGTAGAATGATTTCTGAAGGATCATGTGACACTGAAGACTGGAGTAATGATGCTGAAAATTCAGCTTTGCATCACAGAAAAACTACATTTTAAAATAGATCGAAATTGAAAACAGTTATTTCAAATGGTTATACTACTGTATTTTTTTATCAAATGCAGCCTTGGTGAGCATAAGACCGCTTATGAATCTTCATAACAAGAATGTGTCAGAAGTTCAGACTTACATTCGTGCCATTGACACTCCACTGTACTGTGGGTTTTGGAAAGCCTTCAGCCTCACAAGACAGGACCTTGTTCACCTTTCCAACACCACGTTTCTTGAACAGGTTCTTGATCACCGGAGAACCTGCAACAGTACCCATGTCGTCAGCTACCAAAACCTTTTTCTAAAGCATTTCTATGATTTTGGAATGTGGTCAACTGTTAAAGCAAATGCATACTTTATCAATTTAAACATGGATCTTACCTTGAACTATTAATTCAAATGTTTTTGTCTTCTTGAGGCCACCCATAGAAACAACACACTCATACACACCAGAGTTTGAGTACTGCAACTTGTTGAACTTGGGTGGGCCATCCAGCTTGATATTACCCTAAAAGAGAGTTTCAGTATTTATGCATGACTAGAAATCAACATAAGGTTTTTAATAGGGGCAAGTAGTCAAGCATGCCCTTATTTTTAATGACAATATTTTATAAAGTGATATTTTCTACCTTTCTCCAAGATTTTTGTGTTGGTCCTGAACCTTTAATGTCTTCAGTCACCTCAAAGCTTTCCCCAAGTCTCTTGGAAATTTTACCAGTGGTGCCAAGAACCACATCAAGAACTTTATGGCAAAAGACAAAGAGCTTAGTCACATTTTTGACTTAGACAATTATGAAAAAAAAAAAAGAAAGACTCCTGAAGTACTTCCTTACATTCTACTGTGATGGGTACAGAATCTCCCATAGCCTCATTGTCCACAAGTGAACATTTGTAGTCTCCACTGTTTTCCCGGCTGACATTGGTCAAGGTGTATGTGTTGGAGTTCTCCACTATCTTTTTCTCTCCCTACAGATAAAGAAATCCAATTTAGCACCAGTTTGAGTCAAAACGCAGCCTTCATTTCCTGAATGACGTCTAAGGAACAAACAAAGTAAACACACCAAGTAAATCTGAGAAGATTTACCTTCATGTAGAAGATGTAGCTAGAAGGGGGAGGGTTTCCGTCTGCCGTGCATTTGAGGGTCACGTTATCCCCTTCCTTAAATGGACCCTGGGACACCACTTGGAGACTGACCTTCTCTGTAGGGTCTGTGGAGAGAGGGTTTGTGTAAAGCATGGAGGGCAGCACAGCGAAGCCCTGCCAGAGCCCATGCAGATAAGGGCACTTCATAGAAGCTCCTTATGAGCCAGAAGAGGCTCTTCAGCTCAAGAGTTGAGGCTTCGAGAGTGCTCTCATGGTGCGAAATGCTTTTGAGAGTTAGCAGTGGACTAGTACCTTCACAATAATAGCCAGAGGCAAGACAAAACCCCATTCAACATCAAAACGCCCTGCTCCCAAAAGGCCAAATTACATATCTTATTGGACGAAATTCAACAAGCCATTTGATTCTGATAAGGCCTCTTTTTCGTGGCTACTTCAAATGGAAAGAGTTATTTTGAATAATCCTGTGAATTATGCTCAACATTAGACCATTAACCACTTCAGTTTTGAATACATTAGCTTTCAGTGAGATTGTTTGCAACTGAATTACAGAGGAAAGTAAAAGCATTAGGATTAAAACCTGCCGAAAATGGCACAAATAGGAATATATATTATCCAAATACTATAAGAATGAATAAGAAAGCAGTATACTTACAGTTCACAGGGAAGATAAGAGGGGAGGAATCCATGTTAGCAGACCAGATGTGTTGAACCTGGCAACTGAAACTGGCATCAATGTCTCCCTTCACTGCTGTATACTCAAGGTCAGACGTGGTCGCAAACAGTCCAGTCAGTTTATCAACAACCACAGCTGCACTGATTTTAATGGCTGGAATCAACAGGAGAAAAAAAAGTTAATAAAGGGTACAGAATAATATCTTTAATAATTTGGAACTAACCCTCATGCTTTTCCAAACCTTTTGACTTTCTTTCCTCCATGAAAAACACATGGAGGACAACTTTCATGATACCTTTATGGTGCTTTTTCATCTTGTTGGAAGTTTGAAAGCTTCATTACCCGTTATTAAAAAAAGCATTGAAACAGTTTGATTTAATTTCTGTCATACAGATTTGGAATGAAATGAGGGTGAGTAAACGGCCGCGTTTCCACTGCAGGAACTTTCCCCAGGAACTAGGGTCTAAATGAAGTTCGGGGTAAAAATGTCTCCCTCAGAAAGTCGCTGCTCATGAGGTAGTACTTTTTCAAAGTCCAGGAAAAGTCGGGGGTGGGACTTGGTGCACGGAACATCCTGATTGGTTGAGTTCACGCAGCATTGTATTTCAACCACCATTTTTAAAAGTCTGTTGCGGTGCGTGCAGTAAGAGCCGTTTGCTATTCGAATCAATAATGGGGTTTAAAAATTATGGCCGGTGAACCAACAACAAGGTTCAGGCTTTATTAAACAGGTCTAGGGGAAAAAAGTTCCTAGGACAAATTGTTCCAGGTAACTTCAATAGAAACGCAGCTAATGATGGGAAATGTTTGGGTGAAGTATAACTTCCACCATATTAAACTCTACCTGCGCCATCAGACATAAGTGGAGTTTTGTTCTTGAACCAAGTGATGTTGGCAGCTGGACTGGCACCTTCAGTACGACACTGCGCTAACTGATGAGACAAAAACAGAAACACCAGACAATATTAATTCATATATTGAGAGAGGCATCTCATTTATATGTGGAACTTTCAGTGCACTCGCTGCATATTTGGTGCAGACTCTGTCAATAACATTCATGCTATATTCACTGCAAATAATATGTTGTGTGCCTAATATACATATGCACACCTTAGTTAGTTTGCCAACTGCCATCGTAGTTGTTTGGTTTGTAATCTGAGGTTGCGACGGAACCTCTGAAAAGAGAGGAAACTGTTAGTATAGTTCAGAAATACATTCAATAATATTAACACTTAGCTATCATAACTTCTATCATTATAAATATGAAATCATTCTATTGTGTACGATTCTTACTGAAAATGACCAGTTGAACGGGGTACTCAAAAATGTCTTCTTTCTCCACCACCATACATGTGAAGGTCTTCTGATCTGCCATGGTCACTTGTCTGATGAAGAGGCCAAAATCTTTCTTGATACCAACTCTGTTCTTGTAGTTCTCGTCATTTGAAATAGAGGCATTCTGACCCATTTGTTTCACCAGAATGTTGCCACCGTTCTAGTGGATGTAAAAAGTATGTTTAACAGAGACAACAACAATTATACCATTTACACATTGACATTCTTGTTTAAAGGGATAGTTCACCCAAAAATTCTATCATTAATCCCTCAACCGCATTTTGTTTCAAACCCATAATGAAGATCTTTTTGATGAAATCTGAGAGGTTTCTGTCCCTCCATAGACAGCTATGCAACTACCACTTTGACGCTTCAAAAAGTTTATAAAGAGATCGTAAAACTAATTCATATGAATTGAACCATTTAGTCCACATTTTCTGAAGAGACACAAAATTTCATCAAATTGCACATCATGAGCAAAAGTGTTATGGGTGTGGAACAAAATGAGGGCGAGTAATTTTTGCATCAACTATCCCTTTAAGTGTAAATTAACTGGCTTTGTAGTGCTTTAAAAAGTGTGGGAGTGGGATTTCTTGTAATAGGCTATTAAGCTAGGAATTGGAGTAGTTTGTCTTAGCAACAGTAGAAAGGGAAGTGGTAGTAGGAATATTTGGGTTAATATTTGGAATAGCTGTTTGGAAATAGTTTTTTTTAAAAGTTACAACTTTAAAATGACCAAAAAAATTAATAGATCTCAAACTTACATATTTCCATTTAACAAGAGTGACAGCCTCTTCCATGACGCCTCGATTGTTGCATGGGATTTCAACAGTCGCTCCATACTCTCCAGTGACCGTTTCCAAACAACTCACTGAAATGCACAATTTAAAAAAAAAAAAAAGTGACAGTGAATGTGTGTTGTGAAAACATCCTATGACGTTAACATGAGAGTCAGAGTCACACAGAGTCTAAGATAAACATTCACATATGTACAATAATATTCTCATATTGTTATAGGTTTGTATTTTGCTACTAAAATGCTTGATTGCAGCTCAAGGGGGTGTTTGCAGTAGGTTTTTATTCTGACCCTCAATATTTTAATATTTAAATACTATACAATTTTGCCTGGCTGATTTGCAGGCTGATTTGAATATTCAAAGAGTTTTTTTGCAAAGAGAATGTATTTGCTGAAAGAAAGAAAGAAAGAAGTCTTTTCTCTTGTAAACAGTCACTAAATAAAAACTTTAATTAATTTTCTTGATACAACGTAATGACGCTAATATGGGCAGGTAAAAACAAAAACTTGGTTTCAAACAATCATCTCTAGATTTTTTATAGATTCTCACAGTGGGGGAAAAAAAATTTAGGATACAAATTTTTATGCAAACGCTGTGAAACGATGTGATTTTCAATGTTTCTTTTGACCATTTCAATCAGACTCATTGGGTTCTTTGACATGAGATTAACCAGAAACTAAATATTCAAATTGGAAAAAGGCTCTGAATCCAATTTCAAGGCAAACACCAAAGCCAGTAAAACTGGTTGTTGTGTCACAACTGCACTTCTGAGAATGGGTTAACGTCAGCAGATGGGATGGATAAACTGTCAAAAGAAGGCCTGATAAAGTAGTCTGAGATAAGATTGAGACAAAACCGCATCCTTTCAACAAACTTCCACAGAAATGCATCATGAAATGTAAAACTTGACTGAACCTGCCACACAACTAATTTCAGAATTCAGAAATCTACGGCTGTTGTGACGTGAAATGTACTGTAAAAGTTACAAAAGCATTAGCTACCAACATTAAAAGTGCAGTATGTCATTACGACAGCTACCAGCTGAAATTGGGTACTGCAGTCCAAATTAAAAATATTAAAGAGAATTGTTCCTCCTCATACTCAACACTCGCATTAGTGGCTGTAGCATTGTTTAGCAGAGAAACAAATATTTGAACCTGACATGTTTCCTAAATCTCTGCAAACATTTTTCTTCTTTAGTACAGTCAAAAAAAGAATATGATAACTATTGATAGTCTAAGCAATTTTAACAGTTTTCAATAACAGCAATTAATCTGTAGCCATTTCGGTTTCTATATATATATATATCATCCATCCAGAAAAAAACCAAAAGCCTACTAGAAAACACTTGTCAGTGCACAAGTACTTTAAGTGTCAGATGAGCCCATTGGGAGAGAACCAAATGTGCTCAAAGCCTGTATTAGCTTCATTCGTCGTTACGGCAAGATAAATTTCTCTCAGTGGAGTGTGGTCTTGTAGAAATTCCCTACACACCGGACTCATGATAAACGGGCGCCTGCACTTCGACACCTGCTTCAAGCAGGAACACTAGCACTCGGGATTAAGATCTTTAATGTTCCACCAACCTGCTGTCAGTAATCAGAGAGACTTCAGACAATGCCTTCAATATGCTTTAATGATGGCTGGGAGAATCTCAGACCAATTTCAGAGAAAATCCCGACAAAGAGTACAAAAGTTTTTATATGTTACAGGTAACACTACAGTATAGGGAACATTTACTTTTAGTACTCATTATTAACTACAACTTTTGCCTCAATTAACTCCTAATTTAGTTAGTAAGGTCATTTTTGTAGCAATTAAGTTTAGGTATTGGGTAGGATTAAGGGATGTATAATGAGGTCATGCAGAATAAGGCATTAATATGTGCTTTATAAGTACTAATAATAAATATAAAATTAATATGCAAGCTAAAAAGCAACTAGTCTCACGTAGCTAGACGCGAGACTGACGGTAAAATATCTGGACTGTCACAGCTATCATTGGCCAAAGACCACCCAAGAGTATGTTTGACTGACATGTAATTCAACCAATCACAAAAAGTCGATGTCCCTACAATAATAGGCCGGCGTGTATCTAATAAATTATTCGTTTAAGAATGTTGTGCAAGTTTACTGCAACAATGGCGCCGCGAACTTCACATACTTTTGAAAAGCCAGCATTTAGTTGACCCTGGTAAGCGCTCAATGTCACAGTTTGAAAACATGACGCATTCATTCTCTTCACAAGTGGTGTTTGGGAGTCACGCATTTCGTTTCCAGCGCACCACTAAAGAGAACGCACACACCGCGTCTCCTGCATCCTGTAGAATTCAAGAAGCGACCTGACGACTACTTCGAAAAGCCTGATGCGTTTTGATGTGTGACCCTGAAGTGTGCCATATGCATCAGACATTCAGCCAACGATCCATGGTTGAGACTAATACGCAACTAATGAATGGAGAAGTCCTGCGTATGTCACTAGAAAGAAGTCCAAAAGATCCATTAATTTCATTTTGATTAAATGTTGCGAGGTCAAAAATTTTGAAAATTAAACATGCACTGATGAATTGATCACAATAAGATCAATAACATGCATTTAAATGATAGATAGGGTGACTTTTCAGTTCCACTTTAAATATTTGCCACTATCGTATAGTGGTTGCTAAAATTTCCCCATTGCCCTAGGCAACTCTTGCATCATTTCTTCCCCTCACAAAATAAATTACTTTCAACTCAAATCAATATTTCATGTCCATTTACTTATCTGGCAAGCAAGTAGAAGTTTATTTAAGTGAGAACGTACAGGAAGCTCCAAAAACAAACCCCATCGGGATCATAAAAGACCCTGATGACAAGTCTGTCGGGTTTATTTTGTGATTAAGATCTACTGGCTGTACATTTTCCCTAAACTGTAACAGAATATATTTGTAAGACCTGGACTGGATGATCTGGATTTACCCCGGATCTATCCCATTAGATCTAACAGCTGTCTTTTTTTAGAAGGACTTGTACGTCGTTTTGGGTGACACTGGATGATTAAGTGACATTATTATAAAGCAAATGGACGCTGGCTGACACACTAAAAGAGCAAAGGACTGAGTGTCAGATTGCCCTCAGAGCTTCAAAACCAGCACCAGGTGAAGTAAACAAATGACGCTGCCCTCCCAACCCCCCTTTGTTTCATGAACAGGTGCTGCTGCAGGAGCTTCTTCATGCACCTGTTGTTAACACTCTATGCTGCTGAAAATCTCTTGACGGAAAACATCATGTCCTAGAGCCTGCAGCGTTAAACCAACCAGATCATTCGTTAAAAGCATACAGAGAGACCATAAGACTTATCGGTTTTTACACTCTAAATGTAATGCTCTAAAAAAAAAACTAATCCTATTAATGTTGTTTTGTTGGACTTCCGAAAAGACAGCAGGCTCTGTTAAATTAATTATTAACATAATTTTGGAAAAAATATAAATAAGAATAATTTTCAATTGCCGTTTCAGACTTGTGGACCTTATTTAATACTTTGAAGAAATGATACAATGTTGACAGCATTTAAGAAATGACAAATGTTCAAATTTTGACAATGAAAATTGTGAGCATCTCTCAATAAAATTAACAATGAATAAATTTTTAGCAGTCAAATTGAATGCCATAGTAGGCTCAAAGGAATATAATGGGTTAGGGTTAATAGGTTCAGAACGGCTCTCACAGCCTGATGTTCGCAAACCATTAACCAGAGGAGGAGTCCGTTAAGTGATCATGTGTCCGTTGTATCCCAGAACAGCCCCTCCACCTTGGTGAAGATTCAGGAGACACAGACAACCCAGGAATTGATTTGGAGTCTGTCTTATTACACCAAATGTCCTCCTTTACTCACTCCAACATGCAAGAGCCATTAGGCTTCCTTGAAAATGCCATATATTAAGTCTATGACGGGCCTGAAATTGCTCTCAAAACAAAACTCATCAAGCAGGTTGGACTCATAAGTGATAAGTGCACTCAGAAATCACATCCATTAAGTTCTAAATTATGTATTTGATTGCAGGGCCCCCAAGGGAACTTAAAGAATGTCTGCGTCAGACAGCAGATCATGGCAGATTCAACAGTGACCCAGAGGATTCACCGACAGCCCCCTATTCGTGAGCGGCTATTAAACTAAATAGAGAACTATTAACAAAATACAGTCAAGCAGCTTCCGTGGAGGTCCATTAACCTCAAAAGCAATTTAATAGCTCAAGGTTATGACAGACATTCTGCTGCCGCTGCAGAATCTTAAAATCCATCACTCTAGAGTGATAAAGAAAAGGAAAAATCTTTACAAATTTAGTTAAAACGTGCAAAGTTATTAAAAACAAAGTCTTTGTATTCAAGTTGGTTTCAAAAAACGTGCACGTCATTTAAGAAACTTTTGAAAACTGTTACAATATGGTAGATTAAATTGGTACTGTATTTTTCATATTTTTCAAAAATTAAGTTGCACCACATGACAATCAGAACTAACTTTGCCTTATCATAAAAAGGTCAAATGACCTGATATTTCAAGAGACTTCAAGAACACAACTTCACTGTATATTTAACTCAATATTTGAAAAAAAAAAAAAAAAAAAAAAATGGTTTTGTTAAATTAATTTCAAGAAAAAAAAAGCTCTCTTTTAATGTGGTTTCTTTTCATGTGGTTCATTATGATATTAATATAGTTTGACTTTATGGCCCTAAAAAAATATAAATATAAATATATATAATGATTTTTCAATTTAAAAAGATATGTGAATCCAATTTTAATGTACTTTTTAAATTTAAAAAAATAATTTAAAATAATAGAGTGTCATGTCATAGACCCGATTATATGAGAACCTGGTAATATTTAGTGAAATGAAGGTCAAAACTGTTGCAGCAAGTTGCTAAGTTCCTCCAGGTTATCAGTTAACCAAAGCATGAACGTACTTGGACATGCATGATACGCAGTATAAAATTAACAGACACTTTAAAATGTAAAACTAATGAGCACGCCGAGGCGGACTTCAAAATCTTGACTTCAAGTCTTCACAAATTTATGTTCAAGCAATTAAGACTCAGAAGTTGTCATGTGGTCTTTGATTAACAACATTCCTAACATCAAAGGTGTTCTGTTGAACATATCTCAAAGCATTTCACAAGACAGCGAGGTGTCTCGTATTTTTGCATAGACAGAGGGAGCACCTTTATCTCTTCCAAAACCAGTCTCCCTGCTCCCAGATGCCTTGAGGCTCCATTCATTTACATTCCACCAGATCCTGTAGGGCCCCTTGTGTTCATAACATCAGAGTTTGCTTGCAGCCACTGAGATACCAATCAAATTTGGTGCCAAAACACAGAGGTCAGCGAGCTTGTATTGAGAGTTAAATAAGCTCTTTCTCTGGGCTCTAAAAGGGCCACCTCCAAAGATGTGAGTGGGCCCATAACAATTCAGCCCCATATATAGACCACCTTTATATCTGTGTAAACAAAAGCAGTGCAAATATTGATCTCAGAAAGCATGGCTGGTGGGTGTGCGCTGCACAACTGAACTTCCCTCTGCAGGGAGTGAAACAACAAAAACATAGACAGCGGAACTTAGGGAGTGCTAGCTCAAGGCCTTTTCTGTCGGAGTGATTAACGCATGATTTATGTTAGGTTTAAAACTCTCTGACGTGACAGTATGTCACAACTAATGAGCCTTTTTTCTCCAGTATGATGCTGCGATACAACAAAGCAGATCTTTTTCACTTTCCTGTGTAGTTCAGGGACTGGCCAGGTTTGTAAAAAAAAGGTCACGAAGGTCCTTAACTGTCTCCTCCTTCATTATCCCTGTAGCCCAAGGGTCCACATCTGCAGATAGCTACCTAGAAAATGCATTTAACAGTTTGTACACTGGGGTGTTTGAAGGAACCTCATAAAAGTTCTTTAAATCGTAACTTGGACAGAATTTTGGCATTTGTTGATGAACTACCAGAGCAGAGACCTTTTCTATCTACATATAAAGACCTGATGCCAATAGCTGCTGAAAAAGAAGACGTTTTTTTAGAGGATTTGTAGAATGAAAACCATCATAATATTCATCGTAAATGTATAGCTTCAACTGACCCGCATATCCAAGAGGAGGAAAACACAAGTGGCTAACAAGCGGGAGTGGTTGGTGGCGATAGCCTTGTGGGCAGCGCACCGACATATAGTGCCATTGCGCTTCGGGCGACCCAAGAGTCCTGGCTTGCGGACCTATCTTGATCCCGTCCCCCCTCTCTCTTTTCCACTTCACATCATAAAGTCAAAAATGCCAAAAATTAAATCTTAAAAAAAAAAAAAAAAAAGGAAAAAAGTGGGAGTGGCTAAAACCAACCAACACCATATAATTACTCCAAAAATACCCTAAAGTGTATAAATCCTAAGTGTCTCACATAATAGAAGACATTGCAATCTATTCCCACCTCTTAAATTACATGGAACAGATTTAATTCCAATCACTTTACAGGAGCGGTCACAACCATTAAAATGCCTTGCTATTGTATACAGCAAATTAATATTTAGAGTGAATATAAACTCCAGTGCTCTTGGATCCCACTAAAACCTTATATATAAAATGTGCTTGGAGAAATATGTGCCATTCTGGAAGGCCACCGGGCATACAGTAGCTCTCATGTTGACCGAGCACAGACATCTGGGACAGGTGCGGCTGTTGTTCACTACTTGTGCGGGCATGCCAGCTCAAAAGCAGACAACATCAAAGTTCCCACAAAAGAAAACAAACTAAAGAAAAGTTTATTCTTTTCTGAAGAAAAAAAAACTTCAAAGTTATAATGTCAAAGGGATTATTGGAAAGAGGCCAGAAGTGCTGAGAAAAGGAAACATTTCCAAAGTAACACAATCGAACCGTCTGCCTTTTCACTATCAGTACGCGGTAACCAGCACCACATTATGGTGGGTCATTAAACAGCCGACTTTTGAACTGAAAGATGTTTGTTTTCAAATTCAAAGTGAATTGCATTTCGCAACCAGCTTTACTTCTGTAATATGACTCGATTTAGATTCAGGATTAATCAGATTCTGCTCAGATTCAGGAATCAGAATCTGCTGCATATAATCTGATGAATATTTCCAACAAACCACAAAATCTGTGACGTTAGCAGAAATGTGAAGTCGTTTCAGCGGAAGAGCGAGTTAGTTACATTTTGTTTAAAGATAACAAAAGACAAACAAGTCTTATTCTTTGGAATAACCAGTGAATCATCAAGATCACAAATGTGCAGAGAAGAACGTAAATGTTGACTTCTCATGATGACTTTAGCAGGTTGGGCGGAAATCTAAAACACCATTTTAAACCTTAAAGGGTTAGTTCACCCAAAAATGAAACTACTCACCCTTATGTTTGTGTATGAATAAAAAACTAAATTCAATCTGTTCATCATATAGAACAATTGTGTCTCTTCAGAAAATTTGGACTAAACCATATGGATTAGTTTTACAATCTCTTTATGTACTTTTTGAAGCATCAAAGTGGTAGAAATCTTCCAAGTTTAAAGAAAATCTTTTGTGCTTTGAAGATGATCTTCCGGGTTTGGAACGACCTGACATGTGGGTGAATAATTGAAGACAAGTTTTTCATTTTTGGGTGAACGAACCCTTTAATGGTTGCCTGTGTCAAAACATATTCAAATTGCCACCATGATAAGGAACAGACCAATCGCACACACGAGAAGGGCCATAAATGTTTAGGGCAGGTGATCATTGCACTTGGAAAAAGAAACATAATCTGCACTTCATTTTCTACAGGAACTCAATATCACATTTGTGAACATGAACATAAACCTTGCAAGATGTATTATGTCATTTTCATACAGGATGTCAAATTCTGGTGTTAGAATCTTCATCAGGTGACAGTTTTAACCTAAAGTAAATCAAATGCATATGATGTTTGTATGCGAGGTATAGGGGCTGAAATAAAGCTTGTTTTTGAAGACCAACCATCAAAACATTCAGGAAGCTAAAATGAGACCCGCATTTTGGCTAACCACTATACGCATCTATGACATCACTAGCCAATCATGGTGCTCTGGTGCTCAAAATAGCATCCATGTCTTGTTTGTAGCAGCTCTGAAAAAAAAAAAAAAAAAAAGTGTTCCACACCCTCCCCCCTCTTAAATGTATTAAGGTGTAGTCACATTAGGAAAATTTCAGTGAATTTTCATAAGAAAACAAGTTGTCAATAGCGTAGCAATGTATGACGCACGGCTCACACAGAAATCACTCTCAAACCAAGCAGCTTTCTGTTGGTCAACATGGCAAATCCATGAAGCACATTTAAACCAGTTGCAAAATATGAGGGGAAACCTTTCACCCTCACGCAAAATTTCCGATTGCATAGAAGTGACTGGATATTGTCCGCGAAAATTCAACAAACAATGGTAATTGTGTCCTTTACAGATTAACCAGCACAGCTAGTAGCTTTCTGCATTGGTTTTCAATCAAAATATAATTTACCACTAAAAAAAAAAAACCTTGCACATCTGATCACTTGCTTCAGAAGTATAGTTTCACTTATACATTGATTAGCAGTATTTGTGATTGTCTCGATTTACCTCTATCTTTCTTGTACATTATTTATACATTTCATATAACAATAAAATAACAAGCATGTCAGTAATGATGAAGCATAGATATTTTTAATAAATACAAGGCATTCTCATTGTTAAACCAATGTTAGGTTCAGCACTATTTTACATTAAGGGAAAAGTTCATTCATAGTTTTGTTTTTAAAAACTATTGACCGATTAACGGATTATTGGCCAGATTTTCCTATTTTAGCCATTATTAGTGTCAGTCGAACTCAAACGTCGCATTTAACGTTAACAGCATTGGTGAGGAACGCAACAAAAAGCAAGGTGGAACACGTGACAGATGGTGACAGCGATTCTACAATATGCAAAACAAAGTAAACATTTCAAAACAACAATCTCTCAGGTTATGCCTAAAGGGGTTCTAGAAGGAAATGTGACACATGAAGAAACAAGCAGAGCTGAAGGGACGAGAGTACAAATTTTGAATTCTGCCTCTGGCTTCACCTTACCGGAGATAAAGAAAGAGAGAGGGGAGGGGAGAGAGAGAAGGCGGGAAAGGAGGGGTAGGCGGCTTTATTGTAATGGCTGGTTTCATTTCCTGAATCCCAGCGCTAACAGTACAGGATTAAGAGCTTTCAATTGAACATATACAGTACAGATGCTTCCTCTCAGCTGCTTCTATGAAAACACTGCAGAAAAAGCAAGAGCAAGAAGTCCTTTTTACCTGAAAATAACTTGAACTAAAAAAAAAAAAAAACTAGGCAGACAGAAGAGAAACAGACACGAGTATTTGCAAACCAAATGCACTGGAGTCAACCTCAATGGGGTTAATACACACCTGTTGCAATACATACAATTTAACACCTTAGTCTCAGTGGTGCTTTTGAAATGCATGAAGAGAACAGAAGTATGCGCTGCAGTAATTCATATGGTAACCAATGTCTTTTTCAGCAGAAGTGCATGTAAAGGAGCTGGGTGAGATAACGGCTTCTCAGTGGGGAGTATACAGTTGAATTTAATTACAAATGGAGAAGAGTCTGTGGGAGATGTCACAATCGTACACGTATTAGTTAAAAAAAACCTGCCAAACAATACAGTCAGCGGGGGTTCGAAGGAGGTCTCTGAGAAGCCGAATAACAAGAGTGAAACAACCTGACTTTTTGTCCCGAAATGCAGGGTGGATCCAAGAAAGTGCACTGGAGGTTACAGAGAACCATGGGGGACTTCATGCATCTCAATGAACGCATTTCTGCAAGTCAAGAGTGCCACTGTTAAGCACACACATGCCTATCCTGTTGTAAAACAATGTCTCTCCACTCTTTTGACTGGACAATTGCCCTCTTGTCTTGCCTGATGACAGATAAACTGGTTCCTATGAAGGCCACAGTGAAAAAGAGGCACTTCTGCGGCAAAGAACACAGGAGTACAAGCTAGAGGATGACAATAGTATTTCCACAGTAGTACTTTCACTGAGGGAGGCATATTAATAAACGTATGAATGGGCGAGCCATATGAATTGCACTGAGGAACTCTAATCTAAGCAAACAGCCTTTTGTTGCACTATATTTGCTTTCTTTTATAATGGGACTATAAAATGGATTTCGCAGTAGGGCAGACAGGTAACTCCAAGTGGATGATTCACCACTCTAAAAAAGACTCTAAAAAATTCTTTATATAGTCTAAATGTTCTCAGCGAGTAACACCATTAACCAATTAGGATTACAACCAAGGTTTCTGACAAAGAGAAAATGCAAATTAGTTCTGCAAAGCAAAAGCCAAAAAAGCAAAGTTGCCTGGAGATGATTTCTCACCACAAATAAAGGAACTCAGTTCAGAATTTACAGAAATTATTGGTCTCAAAAGCAGAGTTCATCACTACTGAAGAGCAGACAAAGGTTTAAGTCTTTTCTGCAAGCTGACAGAAACCCACCAGCTAAACTAGAAATACAGGGTGTGACATTGCAGATGGTGTGTTTTGAGGGGGGTTGTGGGGGAGGGGTGGGGAAAGAACAAAAAACAGATGCTGCACTAAACTACTAGCTGTAAATTCAGTTTGGCCAATCTAGTAGACAAACAGTCACGGCTGTAAATGAAACAACAGTTTGCCTACTAAGAATGACCAAATCTGCTCTCATTTGCCTTTGGGCAGAAACCTAGCTTCATTGAACACCAACAACAAATTCTATTCCACTATTTTTGTACTTTTAATTAGTAAAATATCCAGTAGTGGATTAAAGAATGACACTTTTCCCTCTCACAACTCAGAACAAGTTAGTCTTCCAACCCAACCATCTCTCAGCACACAAACACGCTCTCGTGATGCTTTTGCTTTTTCAGCCCAAAAGGTGAACGAGCGAAGTTGCGTTGACAGACGCGCTCGTGCTTTACAATAACAGTTGTTTCTATTGTGTCCTTTATTTCATTACCTGAATATGCAACTGATGCACTCGAGACAACAAAACCAGCGCCCCCGCATTTCATTCACCTCTCAAACACGCGCAGAAACACACGGAAACCACAGAAACAAACACAGGGGCACTAATATAGATTTACGCTGAAATTAATTATTAATTGATTTTAACTAGATTTAACTTGTACAGCCAAACTGTTTTTTTTTTTTTTTTTTTTTCACAAGAGAAACAGGTGCAAGTAAAAGGTGGGGGCGGGGACAAAGAGCGTGTATCGAAATAAATGTTACTTTTATACGGAGAAGACCACGGATAGCCTAAAAGTTATTATCATAACTCCACCAGAGCAAAGGCTTTGGGACAGAATTCCAAATGAAACTGTGGCGCGCGCGTATTTTCTTTAGAAAAACCTGACATTCGGTCAGTCCAAGAAGTTGACAAGAAATCCTAAAAGTAACACTGCTCCGCTCTTTCATTGGTCCGTGAAACTGTTAATGTCAAACATTTAAATAAGGAAATTCACAAACTAATTTGTATTACCTTGATTCATCAGGGATACGGCGAGCAGCAAACACGTTAAAACGCCTGTCCATGGCATATTTCGGCAGCTGAGTTATAATATCCTTGCGCTAGAGAGTCCTTGCTGGATAATGATCTGGAAACTACAATATAGGCAGCGTGCGTCAGTAAAATTCAAACTTTGAGGTTGTTCCCCACGTGTCTCCTCTGCTGAAGCTGTGACGGTCGGTTATAGGTCTGCCCTAAAGCTCCTCCCCTGATCTGTGTTCTTAAACTAATTTAACCTACTAGAAGAAAACACTTTATGACACATCTCTTATCTTGTCCTGGGATCTTCTGCTGTTCTACTTTACTATAGCGTTATTGTCTTAATGTTTGATTTGGCAAAAAAAAAAACACATTGTGATGGAAGACATTGGTTCATGCACTGTTTATTTTTGTATACTTGCTCATGGGAATGATTAAGACTTCCTATAGAAAGTTAAGGAATGATTCTCTATAAACTCCCAAGGGCGTCGCAAGATTACAATTATTGACTAAAATCACAATAAATCAGACCTAAATGTAGGCCTGAAACGCCATCCGACCACTATTTTCTTCCCACACAGAGCAAGTCTTAAAAATGACAAAAAATATTTGAATATTGTTTTGAGATGATGAGAGCCTTAGAGTCAGAAATGGAGGGATATTTATTATGGTTTATATGTCAAAACAATCTGTAGGTATTATTTATTGCTTTGTATCGATGTCACGCCAACAAACACAAGATTATTTCCAATGGCTATTTAAACATGCTCAAGGCATGCATTTTACACGTGTGACTTTGGCTGCAGTAATATAGATTAATAACATTAGCTATGCATACTCATGATATTTCATTCGAATCAGTCGAACAGGTTAAACCGGGAATGAAAGATCCTTTTGACAAGAGAATCTCATTCAAAGCCTGATCGAATAGTGAACCTGGTACATCAAGATTCATGTATCATTTGCATATTTTTTTTTCCCCTCTCTCTCCATTATATATCCCTCCTCTCTGTTAGCCACTTTTTTTCTCCTCCTTTGCATTTTATTGCCCCAATATTAGTTGAAATCTCCCCCTTCTCTCTCTCTCTCTCTCTCACACACACACACACACACACATCTCAGCAGCATGTGGGAACAGGGGTGGGGTGTTCTCTCATCTCATTCAGTTTGTATTGTACTACCTCACACCTCCTAATGGCCCGCCTGATAGATACGAGACTGAATGCATGAGAAACAAAGGCAAACCATGATGATTTGTGCTCTCAAAGGAAAGCCCGTGACTGCTCAGAGTTCATAAACAGGGCACAGTATTTCTCTTAATGCATATTTTTACCTGTTTTAGTGGTTCGTTTCGTTGTTAATATAATGGTTTAGATGAATGATTATGTATTTGTTTATTGCATGCATTCAGCTGAAGTCCCATGAATAGTTCTCAAAAGAATTTTTTTAATGGTGACACCTCAGACATAATGCTGATGAGGAGCTTTCGTCTCAAATTAGTACAAAGCAACAACAATCAGGCGCCCAAAAACGTGTGAGCTTCACATAGGATTGTCTGCAATTATAAGTGTGAGAGAAGAAAGCTCTCCTCTAATATGCTCAAAGGGACATTCACCCGCTCCAGAGTGTGAATGAGAGTCTCTAAGCAGCAGAGCCTCATTATATGTATGTATCATTGAATGTGATGGAGGGGGGGGGGGGGGCGAGAGTGGAGGATGACACTTTGACCCTGACGTAATCTACAGGTCTGTGGGAGGTGTGGATGCCCTTAATGACCTTCTCAGTGTTAGTCAATAGCCAAACACAAATGCATGAATGCTTCATTAGTTCATCTGACTGGGCTTGCTAGTGAGATCATAGAAGATTGGCTTGGTCTTTACTTTGCTTTTGCTTTTAATAGCAGACTGTTGGCCATTATTTAATTTTATTATTTTTAGATGAATTTATTTTATTGGTATTTTTAATAATTTTATTATTAAATATATTTTTTTATTAATAAAGGAACAAACTTATACATTAGTTACAGACCATATTACATTTATTATACGTATATATTTCAATTTTTTATTTCGAACTTTCCCAGCCCTGTTTATGAGCTTGTTCATAATGACATGGGCATTTAAATTGAGGTTTTTGTGACACTATTCAGGTGTAACCAGTACTTTATCATTACATCATCCTGCAGAAAAAGAAAATGACCTCACAGGCCCTGAAAAAGTGAAACAGATCATTTTCACAGACCCTTTATAATCAGATGATCCTTCAGCCCTTTGAGGCACAGACCAGTTAAAACAAACAACAAAAAAGAGTATAAAGGCATAAATAAGAGAATCCAGGTAACTTACCCATCATTTTGATACTTTCTATGGGACAGGGGGTTTTGGTTCTTTCTTTCCCCTTGTTGTGATGTGGTTTGAAGATTGAAGGGCTTAAAATAATCACAATTATTTCAAAGAGATGAAAAATTACAGGTTCATGAGGCAGTTTTATGAAATGACTTAAACGCTATTAAATTGTGCTGTTTTTCTTTCTTGCCGTTGTGCTGTGGGCTTTGAGGGACAGATCCAACACAAGACCTGGTCTAGGTGATACACACATCTCAGAAATTCACAGCCTTGGGCCATCTTCAGAAGATATTCCAGTCCCAGCGAGAACGACTCTCAGCCTCAGGTTTTGAAGGTGTCTTCCACATACACGTACTCCCTTTAGCAGAGCAATTTTTAACAGATTGTATACAAAACATTTTAGCATGTTAATGAGGAAACCGGAACAGTCAGGTCAGAGTGAAGTAATCTAAAACAATGTATATGAACCACCATTAAGGAAAGTGAATCCATTTTCAGTGTATGAATTATACAGCATTGACTTTAGAACTCACAAGGAAGGTGAGGGAGGGACAGAAATTATTGCATGTGTGCTCTTTTCACTAATTTAAGTAATTTAAGCTTCGTAATGCTTACAGGAAGCAATCAATGTGTGGTCCATAATGGTTGGAGACCATCTCACAATTTGTGAGAGCTTCACCATGACCCGGCAAATGCAAAGCGTCCATTAACACAGAGTGTCGGCTGAGAGCCCCCTGCCTTCTCATGCTCTATATATGAGTTTATAGCCCCACTTTTCCCCAGGGTTCTGTTTTTCTCCTTTCTTCTCTGTTATATAGTTTGTGGCATATCAAACTGTGCCATTATATCATTTCCAAAAGAGAAGGGCTTTTTATTGTACCTGCACTTGCACTACAATTATGAGGCGTTTTCCTTTTCAGTCATTTATTTTGCATTTTAAAAAAAGGTTTGTTTTTTTTGAGTGTGTGGTGTGGTAATATATGAGAACCTTTTATGAGAGGATTATGATGGTATGGGCATGTAAATATTTGATAACTTCTAAAAGGACCTAAAAGGCAGACCACATGTAGAGAACCTTTGAATTCTTTGATGTTCTGATACTATAAAGACATCATCCACTGCAGTATCATCTTGCCAAGTCATAACATTAACCTTAAAATGTAGAAGATATTTCACACTGTACCTCTCACACACACACTGTAATAAATAAAATAAATTCAAAATCTTCTTTATCATAAACTCAACAACAGATTTGTTGTTCAGTGAATCAACTCACATTTCTCTTTAACATTGTCTATAGAAAATAATTGTTTGCCCATAATAAAAGGCATGAAGATGTTTCATGTGTATCCTAAACATTCTGAGTACAAACCTACAATAAAGCAAAAATATGAGAAATGAACATCAACACACAACAAATAGCCTAACTAGCCTAAACGTGATGACAAAAACAACAATAAAAGCATAAAATAGTAAAACATTATCCTTCAACGGTAACTATATAATTTATTCATGCCATAACGCATGCTGGGAACTCACAAACCCTTAACAAAACATCAATGTTTGTGGAGATGACTCTTTGTTGTTTTAGTCATGCCAAGTTTTAGCTGAACATTGTTGCTGTAACGTGCTAAAAACACTCATCTCTGCCTCACTGACCATGTGTGGCGGTTAATTGCTCTCGAATATAGTCTCAACATTTTACGCAGACTTGTTTTGTGAACATTGTGATGTTTGTTAGTCTAAACAGTCTATTTCATTTGAACTCATGTTCAACATGCTTTAGATGACAACCAAAGTGATGAAGTGCAATGTTAAACTGGCTGTATTTGGCTGAAACCCTGTTTATGAACGCTTATGGCTAACTTCTGCTCCCTTTCCACATCCAAACATGTTTTTTTTTTTTTTTAAAAAAAAAAAGCCTTTTTCAAAAGGATTGCGTGAGGGGAATTCTGCATGTCTGGGTTTGGTCCTTCATGTTTAGGTTTCTTTTTTTCTTTTTTTTAACTCTTCAGATTTACCCCATTTTCATTTCATAATATTCTCCAGAGCCACTAAAACCCATTTTTTGAATCATTCAAATGAAACACTCAGATGACATATCAGGCTCCTTTATCCCACACACTTACCCAGATAACGTTTATCACTTTCATTATGCATCAAAGCATACAAGAGATTTCAGATGCTCTGGTTTCCTGATAACTGGAATCCTGGAGTCTGTCAAACCAAGACCAGACATCCAGACAAAGACCCAATATCTGAAACCAAGATCTGACAAAAAACAGGCCAAGGCCCCAATAAACAATAATGTAAAGCAGTATCAGTGAGAGGGTGTTGTTGTTGTTGTTTCTCTTTGATTAGCATCGCCTTTTTTAGTGACAGAAACCAAGATCTACACGACAGAGACGGCAAGCCCACTGATCGTGAATGTCTAGACAGGAGAACCTCGAGTGAGCAGTAGTTACAAATACTTTGTAATGGTGTGTTTACACATTTAGAGTATCAGACGAGAATGTTTAGATAACATGGTGTGGCTAAGCTAATAAAAACTTGCAAAAAATCCTAAAATACTATTGGGATTAATTGACAGGCTGGGTGATCCATTATCCTGCTGCCTTTTTCTGCCCAAATAAATGCATTATAGAATATGGAAAGCACTGAAATACAAGATAAAAAGGCCTGAAATGCATTATTAACTAGCTTCAGTCATAACACAAATTAAATGAGCGTCTATCAAGCAAGCAATGGGCAACTTGTCAAACAGCTTGTTGTTGTTCCTGTTTAATGCCACAAATTTATTCATGGTGGGAGGTTGAACAATATTTTCAAAATATGAACGCAATAAATTTCCTCCCATTCAATTAGTGAGATCCAGAACTAAGTCAAATGATAAGAGATGAATGGGTACATTTTTGCTTTTTTGATAACGCTGGAATCTGCTCTCAAATGCACTGACAGAAACTGAGATAGCAGAGCAGAGACTGTGGAGAACATGAGGAAATACAATATACACTGCTGTTTTTGTTAACTAAAACAAAAACTTTTAAAAATGTTTTTGATAACTGAAATAAAGCTGAGATGAAATAAAATAAAATAGGAATATTAGATGGAAAACTTCTTTAATTTTGCCTTGGCAACTGAAATAAATAAGTTTAATCTAAAGTACTAATATTACCAAAACTGTATAATATTAGCAGTATTTATTAAAATGAATAAATAATATAATACTATATGAATAATATTAAAATATCTGCTTACAACAAGAAAAATGCTGCAAATATTATAGAAATGTGAAGTTGTTGGTTCTGCTCAGGCGTGTTTCATCCTGTTGGGTTTCTAATTCTTTGCAGGTCTCTGTTATGGAACTATGGAGGTCTGTTTGAGATCCTGTTATGCCATTGACTGAATTTCACAAGCCCTCTGGCAATTTTTCAGACAAAAAACCAGCGCTTTGCGCTTTTCAGACGTGGTCGCATTCCAAGTGGGGTCAAACCGCTCCAAATTCCCAAACTACAAACACATCCGCAGCCAAAGATCTGCCCAGACATCATTCACAGTTGTCACTTGTCACTCACTAAGGGTATGTTTACACAACAACAATGTACTAAAAACTCAAAAGTTTTTCACGCACAGACAACAACGTTGTCAAAAGAATCCCTGTTCACATGAATCCACAAAAACGACTAAAAACACTGTACTATTCATGCCAGGACAGTAGTTGGCAATGTCACTTTAAGAAACACTATGTGCCTAAAGCGCGAACGCGTATAGATATGCATGACGTCACCAATTTCACAAATTCGGATTTTTGTAGTTTACAATCTGGCACTTTTAGGCCCTCAAAACGCAGATGTCATGTAAATGAACAGCCACAACGAATAAAAACTCTTCGACGGTGTTGTGTACGACCCCTAAACACCCTCCCTGTCTTCCATGCTCCCTCTCTGTAGTTTTTCACAGTGTCCATAACAAACATGATCATAATAGTTAGTTATCTATGTCCACGTAGGCACGTCCTGATTTTGCCTGGGAACAACATTCCTGTCCGAAAAAGTAATCCTAACTATATCCATAAACCTAACCCCATAATTATCAAAGAAATCAGAGGGAAATGTTTGGTGAATAACTCTGATGTAGAAGAACCTAACTCTGGTTGTGAGCCTAAACTTGACATAAACTGTAAGCTTGTCCCTCAAATCTGATTGGTTGATTGGAATGTTGTTCCAGGAAAAACAAAGATGTTCATATAGGAACATGTTGCACTTGGTGAAATTGGGTTCTGCGTCCACGCAGACAGACAATTTCCTTTTCTATAATGTACATGGATCTAAAACTTTGTAACAACAAAAAAAAATAAAAGCATCTGAAAATCTGAAACTGTAATATGGAGCACATATTATTTCAGAGTATGCTGGACAATACTGGTGATTGTACTCTAAACTGAAATGTCTTTGCATCTCTCGAGGCTATAAATCTTTAATGAAAAGGTTGTCTCTGACTCAGAGTGCTCAGATCCCTTCACTCCTTAAAATAAAAGAGTGTCTAAGCTGCTTTGTGAACTGGTAAGACTTGTATTGAGTGACTCATAATGACTGCGTGAGTTACTGCTCAGAACTACATTGGCAGCAATTTAATGTAAAGAATGTTACAGGAAAAAGAAGTCAGCTGGATGACACACTACTTTTCCATAAAGACAGTCTGTCATCATTTTCTCAGCCTCATGACGTTCCAAACCCGTGACCTTATGTTTTCTTTGGAACACAAGAGAAGATATTTCAAAGTATGTTTCTTCTGTTTTTGTCCATATAATTAAAAGGGGTCCAAAACTGGATCACATTGACTTCCACTGAACGGACAAAAAACAAAAACAGATATGATTCAGAACATCTACTTTTATGTTCCGCAAAAAAACAAAAAAACAAAAAAAAGATGAATTCAAATAATATTTTAGTTATCTTTTTCTCAATCACAACTAAGGCAAGATGAAAAATGTACCAAGCACAATGTTCTCCCACCATCCCTGATTTCTCACTCACACTCACTTCCTTCTGTGTGGTCTTGCGGCTGTCAGAGCAGAAACGAAAGCAGATGCTCTCCGTGTTTTTCAGTCATCTTGCATTTTCGTTTTACATTTTACATTTCTATGCACATGTCTAGTGTGCATGAATGGTCATGTGACATGCATTTTCAGTCGCGTAGTGTAGACGGAGATCGTCTCGGAAACTCTGTGGAAACGCCAGAGTAGAGGATCGTTTTTATTTTAAAACAACATTTTAAAAAAGCATAAAAACATATGCACAAATTTGCAATGTGTGTTTTAAATGTTCAGAGATTTGTTTTCAAATCTTAATCGGAACATTAGCGAAAAGTTCTTCAAACATATTTTTGTTAGTCGTGATGTCCATCCTTGCGTAGAATTCAGCGTAGTGACAGTTTCATGCTGACCTGGTGTGTTATTTGTGAGGAGCATTTTCACAAATCATTCGGGTCACTACAATACACACTGACATTTGCCCTCTTTCCTAATCACTCAGTGATTCAGAGGGCAGACCTTCACTCAGTCTAGAGCAGGGAACATAACATATCCAATGCATAATGCAGCACTTTTTACATCATCATAGCACAGCCTGCAGGCAGCCTGCTTTGTGTCTCGGCCCCCGTTATGAATTATGAAAGATGAGCAGCACCTCTACAGCTGGAGCAGGTCGGGAGACGTGTGGCTGGGGCTGGTCTATGCTCAGCAGGGGGTCTGCTCTGGGACGCACTCAACCGTCCCATCCCCTACTGCTGGCACGGTCTGGCGCTTCAGCCCTAAACTCTCCTTTACATCTGGGTCAGAGGGTGTAAAAATGCCCCTGCATTCCACTGGTAAAACACACTGCTGTTGTCCGAAATCAAAGCAATGTATGATCAAAAAGAAAATGGTCTGATATGTGAAAAATCTGTGTGGCATTTCCTGTGTACTCATAACTGTAAATACCAATTGCATGGCGATGAACACCATGTTTCGACTTCCAAGCTGCCTGTGTTACACAACTCCTTGAAAGAAACCAGTTTTTTCCAAGACTGCATTGCACTTTTCTTCTCCACACGATGTGATTGCAATTTTTTTAAAAAAAAAAGTAGTTTCATTAATAATCTAGCTATCATCATAATTATGAGTCGTATCATATAAAATTATTGCAGAGACTGTGGTGCAATTACGCTTTAAAGGGTCATAAAATATAATACATAAAATATATTAAAATAGTTATTTTAATTTGTTATAATATTTCACTGTATTACGGTATTTTCATCAAATAAATGTGAAAGCAAACTTCTTAGAAAAATATTAAAAAGACTTTTGAAGAGTAGTGAACTGGAATGTCATAAAATTAATGTTTTAAATAAGAAATGATGAATATATGAAAGTAGAAACTTGAAATGATGAATTTTAAAATATGAAATTATAAAAAATATATATACTATTATTACAGGTATGTACAGCATTTGGTTTCTCAAACACACTGGTCTTAAATTGCAGGCTGTTTTCATTCAGATTGTTATTTAGGGCTCTTCATTTGACCTTAATTTTTTCTTTGGTTAAAACATATGAGTTCATTTTCCAGCAGCTGATTTTCCCTTTATCCTCATACTCAGAAAACAGCGTCATAGTAATATTGAAAAGTATCTGAGAGTTGCATTCATGGCTAATGTTTTACCCACAGTCTCCAGAGACAGACAGAGGCAGATAGGCCCATCTGTCTGGATATGGTACAGTGCATAAATGTTTCATGATTCCTTTCCTGTCTGGTAATTTCTTGCAAACTCCATCTCCCAAAATGACACTACTTGTCTATTTTAAATATATCTACTCCATTAATTAGTTCAACCCTGCCATGCAATTTAACATTACATGAAATTGCATCATAGAGAATTCCATTATGGCACAATAAATCACCGCTCACATATTACTTTTAGCCATTGCAATTAGCACATTGCGTTGCAATTGGAATTAAGTAATCCTTCTAACTAATAAGGTCACACCCATATCCTCTGAAGAGCTCCCGCCCAGTTTTGTCTTAGTAGACATTCCCATTTCTCAGGTATTGTTCAGATGAAAACCTCACACTCACGTTAATTAGAGTTTTCCCCAATGGAGAACTGGTGTATTTACTTCTCATTCCCCACTGTCCCTCCTCATAAATTATTCTCATGTATTAACTATCCTCATCATAATATAATGAAAGTCATTTTTCTGTGCATTCATCATGACCTACTTAGCACCATGTAAATTTTTAATATGCAGTGGCTTTTACATTAGAGCAAGGCATGCTTAATATCATTACTGTACTAAATGCTTTTTACAAAATTAATTTGGGGGATATGATATCTATGCACAAATAATAATTTAGGCTACGCTTTTCAATAAAGAGTAATTTGGTATGTTTGTACTGGACAAAAGCACCTACAGTTCTGAGGCTGCTGTGCTTTCATCTGAAATATGAGCTATGCTTACACAGACTTCAATCCTCTAACAATTGTTCTCAATAACACAATAATCCGAAAAGGAAATCACCAAACATAATTTTCCAATTATGTGAATATGGCAATAAGTAATAAGATGCAGAGAATTCCCAAGAGCTCCAGCGCTCTTCTGTCCTAACGTTACTTTCTGTTTACAAGCGTTTTACAAGAGATTCACATGGTGAAAGACGAATAACTTTTGTACTAACTGAAATAATAGGGAAACTAAAATATATTTATAAATATATGTGTATATGTACATAAAAAATCATGTAGGAGGCCTATCTACTTGTTTGGAGACAGCACAGACCACAGATTTTCTTTGGTTTAAGCCTCAGTTGTGGGGGTTTAAACCAAGAACAGTGTTTTGTCAAATTTGCTTTCAGATAACAACAAAGAAACAGCACTTTTGCAACACGACTATCATTATTCTGTCTATGGAAGGTTGTGCCATTTTTTTCAAATAATGGCGAGGCTCCCTCTAGTGGTATTGCTTGTTAACAGGAGAGGAAATCCAAATTGTTTTCACAAGTCTACAAGCCTTTATTAATGACATTGCATGCAATAAGAGTAAAAACTCAACAAATACATATGCTGAAGTATCCAAAATAAAATAAGCATGCCCGTAATTCGTTTTACAAAATGAAAATGTCCTTCCTCATTAATACGATACAAGTGTGCTAAATCAAAGCAAGGCTCTTCATGCAGCAGTTAGAATAACTTGATGAAGTGTGATTTCTTTCAGCTCTTCTTTTAAAGCTGTCAATCCTAAAGCCTTGAATCTTGCTGTAATGTGGCACAACAACAGAGATCCATTTTGATAAATAAGTTTTATCCTCACAAAAATCTCCATAAACAAGCTTTGCTCCCTGTGTGATCCTCTCTCTTACACCAAATGCTTCAGCCTATTCTGTACATTTTCATTTCATTTTTCATTTTTCATCATTTAGCAGATGCTTTTATCCAAAGCGACTTACAAGGGGAGCAATTAGGGGTTAGGTGCCTTGCTCAAGGGCACTTTAGTCATGGTATTGAAGGTGGAGCGAGTGCTGTTCATTCACAATCCCCACTTTCAATTCCTGTACATATTTTGCTTTAAAATGTAATGTAGAAACTGAAGCATATAAGTGCAAATAAATGAATGAATAAATTCAGCAATTTTTATTTAAATAATAATATTTTTTTTGTTGCAGTATTTGCATTTCAAATGACAATCGTATTGTCTGCTATGCTGACAGTTTTTATTTTAAAAAGTCAAATATTGATAATATTATGGATCCCCAGTTCTGTTGTTCTGACCTCCACCAGTGCTGTTTTTAGTTGTCCTACGTGAGAAGAGCGCTGGGATCGTGGACAGTTAACGTAGCATCCTGAGTTTGCGGTAAAATGTCACGGCCATGAGTGCGGCAACGGAGCCCACAATGACGAGGACAGCCAGAGCAACGCCCAGTCCTACAGACGCCCCATTACCACCGTCCTTCTGTGCACTGCTCAGGGCTGTACAGGAATACACGAGACAGCGTGTTACCACCAAAACGGCATTCTTCTGTAAATGAATCACATTGATGAGGGAGACTTACCTTCTTCCTTAGTAGTAAGAGCTGAAAGAAAGAACAATTATGAGTTAATATCCGACTACATTAATGATTCTTGAAATAGTTGTTTCCATCATTATCATAAATTATGACAAGAATCAGGTAGAAGAGAGCCATACAGGTGTCCGCTCGAGTCCTAATAGGTCCTGAGGTGATGAGAGTGGCGTCTGAGAGGCCATCTGTAATTGTCGTTGTCTGTACGTCTCTTCTCACCCTCACGCTGCATTGCTGATCAGTGAAGAGGTAATGAGGGTTAAACAAAACAGCAGGACACATTTAGCCCTTTTTGAACATTCTGTGCATTCTGAGAGCTTGTTGTACCTTGAACTGGGCGCAGGTGCTGGTTTCACAAAGCCTGGTGATGCAATGGAGGTAGTAGGTGGAAATGGTCTGGTTCTGCTGCTCGATAAAGCGGAAGGCTGGGAAGCTAAAGCGAGCCTTCTGACTGTTTCCGTTCTCCAACATGGTGGTGAACAGATCCTTCGAGCACCTTTTGAGAAAAGGTACATTTCAAGTATGTTATTCACACTATGTAAAGCTTGTAAAAACAGGGCCTAATGTACTGTGTTAAAGGCACAATATGTAATTTTTCGCCACTAGAGGTCACTTATTCAAAACAAAGGCGATGATAACTTGATTTTTACGGAATCGTGGGAGGTTTCGTCTTCATGTCTACACCCGGTGGAGAAGAATCTGACAGGACTCGGGTAGAAATCATATTCATGGATGAGCTAATGTATTAAAGATTTATTAACATTACTGTAGCACGAAGCAGGGTGTGACTGAAAAGCAGTTGAAGTGGAAGGAGACCGCTGGAGCGACTGCCAATGAGAGACAAGCACGACACTATGAGACAATTGTTGTGCTCTGCTGAAAACTAGACCGATGTTAGTAAACATGGTACTTGCGGTAAATCAAGAAAACGAGATTTAAACAATAAGACTTACTGTGTTGAGCTATATAACAATGATTAGTTTTCTGTCAATGCATGTATCCAAATAGTTGCTCACCTTGCATTATAAAACACATAATATATTAAAGCATTATCTGTGTTTCCATGGTTTCTACAAAATAAAACTGGAAATCGAGGGTAACGCAGGTATAATGTCATTTATAGGTGATCTGTGTCTTGGTTCAAATGGCTTATTTCTCTGGATTTAAACATTATTGTAAACATTTGGGATAATGTAAGTACACAAGTCAGTAAAATATATTACATTGTTCTAGTGTTGTTTGGATATTTTAATCCAAAAATCTTACATATTGTGCCTTTAATACAAGGGGATTTTCGGAATTGATTTTTACCCATATTTTGAATCGCACATTTTGTTGTTTCAGAGTTGAAGGAAATGTCTGTAAAATCATCGTATTATATAATGTCCTGGTAGAAAATTACTAGTTAGCTTTTCTGTTTTTTCTAAGGATTTATTTCTGACCAATGAATTTCTGTGGCTTTATCCAGCTGCTGCTGTTGTTTTTTTTTTTTTTTTTTAAATAATTTTGGAAAAAAAATATTCTAATTAATGAAGTATTCTGAAATTGAATATATTTTATTAGTTTGTCAAATATTGAATATCTATAATGTAAAATAATTGACATTTTTAACATGACGTTTTGACCTTTTTTTGGACTTACGGGACAAACAGATTGAAAAATGTTGAATTGGAGGGTAGGGCTGAGATAGAGGCATAGCATCGATCCAGCAGAACATGATACCTGTGGAGGAGGAGGACAGAAACAATCAATATCTACATAAACTAATAATGGTATTCTTTGAAGCTCCATTATCAAATGTTACTCACTGTGAAGTCAAGTTTGCTGCTATGAGTTGCACAAAGATTTTGGTTCTGAGCTCAATGCCCACAGAAGGGATAATTAGTGGAGTAGTGTAGTTTTCATCCTAGGGGCACAAATAAAATTTAGGTTCAGGAAAAGAAAACTATAGAAAAAGCCACAGATTTTCTCGTTGTGTTTGTACTTTGAAGAGCTGCATGCTTAAAGTGCTGATGAAGCTTCCATTGTTGTCCTTCACTGCAATGGAGGAGGATGACCTGCAGAGGGAGGAAACATTCCATTTTACAAGTGCCACAAAGTTCAAGTTTTCTTGTGTTACAATGTTACCATGAAATCTAACATCTCGTTAAAATAATTATTCACTTAAGACTGACAAAAAGCTGCATTTTCAGATGTTTAATACTGTATACCCTCTACCGTTAAAACAATGTGGAGATTGTAAGATTTTTTAATGTTTTAAAAATAAGTCTCTCATATTTAAAACTGTGAAATGTTATTCTGATTTAAAATATCTGTTTTCTATTTTAGTATATATTAAAATGAAATTAATTCCTGTGATGGTAAATCAGGATCATTCAGAAATCATTCTAATATGCCGATTTGCTGCTCAAGAAACATTTACTATTATTATCAAGGCTGAGAACAGTTGTGCTGCTTAAGATATTTGTTGAAACTGTGATACATTTAATTTAGGATTCTCTGATTAATAGAATGTTCAAAAGAACAACATTAATTTGAATAGAAATACTTTGTAACATTATAAATAAGTATATGAATATTCTGACACTTTTTTAAATCAATTTAATGAATCCTTTCAAAAACAGTTAGTGTATGTCAGAACGTATGTGGGTCAGTCCAAAAGTTAGTCTATAAACCTTTGCTTCTGTTTACAACTGGCCTACGCCTTTGAGCTGATTTAAGTGATTTTGAGCTGATTTTAGTCAAAATTCTCAATTCTTTGACTAAAATGACTAGACTGGGAGACCAAATGGCTGGTTTAAGATTTTTTATTATTATTTCAGCAGGATCAATCTATTAAGAGAGTTAAATGATCTTACACATCAACTTGTGTATTGTTGACCAGGTACTCGAGTGGATATGCACAGGAGTAAAAATACTTCAGCTCGGCGTTGTAGGTCACTGTTCCTGTTGTGGGGTCGAAAGATCTGACCACCCCACTGATGTTGACCGTCTGGATGTTAGAGAAGTCCGAGAAGACCCCGGTCCCAGGAGCGCTGGTGGTCTATAAAGTGAGACAATAAAATGAAAAAGACTTAAACAGAGAGAGAGAGAGAGAGAGAACTAATTACAGAGAGTGTTTTGAATACTAGACGAAAAGATAATCCAGAGTAGGAGTAACACTGTCCCCTGTTGGTAGCAATGGTTTGCTGGCTTGGGCACTTCTCAACTCTTTAGAATGCAAGATTTTTGGGGGGTGTAAAATTCTTCTTCCTCTTTTTAAAATTTCTATTAAAGAAGACTTAACAATTAATGCAAATAGAGTCTAAGATGAAGCAATACTCACACGGAAGATGCTGCCGCAGGCGTCTAATTGTCTAAGGGGGAAGCTGAAGCGCACTACTGGAGGATTCGCAGTCGGATCCAGTGTTCCTCGACACAACGGATCATTTGCAATTTGATTCAAAATCAACAAGGACTCGTTGTAGCCAGTGTAAATGACCGGGCAAACCTGGATTGCCAAATTTATAGATTCAGTCCCACAATACACTGCGATGTCGGTGTACTCTGTAAAACAAAGACAAGCTCCCTGACTTCTTTCATATAAAATTGATTCATTATTTTAGTTTGCTTAAAAGCAATAATCTTTGGAGACCAAACATGCAGGGTAATACCTGGACGCCTGAAGGAAGCTCCACAGTCAGTACCAGAAAGAGCCAGTTGGCCTTGAACCATCGCACCCAAAATTAAGAGGCTGAGTAGAATCATGTCAGCTATTTGCTCTTCATCAGTGTCCAAAAACAACCAATAAATGACTCTTAACACCCCAGAGAAGGTATCCTGAAGGTATCCTTACTGTTAAAGATCCGCTTAGTCAGTGTTGGATTAACTCAGGCTTCAGTCTGTTCTTTATATATATATATATGTGCGTGTGTAGGAAAAGTTAGTTTGAGCAATTCTGCAGGATTGGACCAAAACAAGGTCATTTGGCATTTGGTATGCTTGTTTGAGCTCTCAAGAACAATTCACTTTTGTGGATAAGGTACCATTACCTTGAGGCAAAACTTGAAACCTTACACATCACCTTTAAAGTTAGACCATAAACAATGACCACTGTCTTTGTCATCTTGTACATCCTGAAACATATTAACAGGTAATTTAATAAACTGAGTACAAACTTCATTGAAGAAACACAATATGTGGAACGTCTCGTCTTCTCTTTGGACCAAAATGTACAAGTCTGTCAGTGTAACCTCTGACCTTGGATGCCTTTTCGGAGGTTTGTTACCAAAAAGTGTTGATGGACGCGGCATGAAATCGCATGTGTTGTGATGGTTCATGCACACATTTTTGATGGTTGTCACATTGATTGTCAAAGGGATAAGGGTAAATGATGACAAATTGTATATTTTTGTGTGAACTTTCCTTTTGATAGTGAAATAGAGTTTCAAAACTGCAAGTTGTGCTTCATATCTACAGCATGTCAATATAGCGAATGAGGGGAAATTTTTGACTGGTACACTGGTGGTATACTCTAAACTGGGTTATGTTTAATGCGAAAATAAGGTACAAAAATCACAGAAAATACCAAAGGAATTGTAATATGAACCTGTCAGCTGAGCTACCTGGGAAGGACAACACTTTTTCTGATTAGAGTTAAATCAGGGTGTTGGGTGTTGGCATTCTTCTATTGTCAATGACACAAAACCATGGAAAATGTTACAGACCTCATTAAAATATGATGCTGGCCATGACGTACTCACTTAAATTTGTTAGGTGAGGTCTTTGCTTTTATGCGTATGTAAGGTTCACAGCATTGTTTTGCTAAGATATGAAATGAGAGGGAGAAGCAATCCATCAGATATTTTCTGGTTTTTGGCTCACTGCAGTAATCTGGGATTATGTTGAGAAAGGATGCAGATTGTGGAGATCTACAGTAGCACTGTGAGAATTAAATGGGTGGTTTGTGTCGGTTAAATGTCATTTCTTGTGGCTGAATAAAAAAGACTCTGAGAATTTAGGTAGACATAAGGAATATATTGCAGATTATCTGTAAAACTGATACAAATGTAGACAAATGAATTTTCATATTATCACATGAAAAATGTCTATTACATGTAGTTGACAAAATCTGTCTTGGAAAAACATCAGGTTGTACATATATACAATTTGAATAAAAAAGCTAAAACTAATGTGTAAAATGCACATCTAAAATATTTTAAACTGTACTATATCACACAAATAAAAAAGACATTAACAAAATTGTCCAAGTTAATTTTGCAAAATTAAGTTGTTTAACAGCATGCGTTTATTACAACAGAAACAAATTGTGATTCTTCTATCTGTTGGTAAAAATAGAAAATGCACTTAAAATGGACGTTCATCGAACACTATTTTCTGTGGTTTTCAATCTAATCTGTTGCAGTCAACTAGTATTTAAACAGGAATATTTATTAAGACCTCTCTGTCTCATTTTTTATTTCGTTTCGTCATCACCTATTCTCATTCAATTTATTGCACACACAAAAACACACACACAAATACACATGCGCGCACTCACACACAAAACATCATAATCCTAATATAATCATAATAAGAGCAACAAAAATGAATAAAATCAAATAATATGAGAACCATCTATATTTGTTTTGTGCTCTGCACTTCAAGACATAAAGGATCACAGACCCTGAAACAGATTGAGGTATTTTAAAATGTACATTTGTATATATACACTAAAATTTTGGAGTCAGTAAGATATTTTTATAGAGGAAAGAATATACTTTTCTTCAGGAATAACTCATTAAATTGATCGAAAGTGACAGTAAATACATGTATAATTTTCAAAATAAATGCTGTTATTTTTCATTTTTATGATTTCCAGAAAAATATTAAGCAGAACAACTGTTTTCAACTCTGATAATATTATTATCTATAGGGACTATAAGATTCATTTATTATCAAATGGGGACATGTGTTTGATAAAGCAGCCCAATGCCAGTTTTGTGACACAAGTAAACAGCACTGAGGATCTGATTAAAATGCAGTGACCAAATATTGTTGACAAATTTCAGTGCACTCATGGTCCAAGAATGAAGGTCATCTGAAGCTGGGGTTCCAGACCCCTGTCAGACTAGAAGGGCTAGGCTTCCTGAGCAGCCTGAGGGAGAGGATGGAGAGTCCCAGGCTCATCACACCCAGCACAACCACACCCGATATCAAGGCACTGGTTACAGCATTCACATGCTGGGAGGAACTGCTCACTGCAGAGGCACAGACAGGGGGTTGTGTGGGGGTGAATGGGGTAATCGGAGGATTGTGGGGGTGAAAGGGGTTGGGTGGAATGGGGGTCAAAAAACAGACAAGATGGCTCTGTAAATGGGTACCACGGTTGTTATGTATCTTATTTGCAGAACTTGACACTGGTGTCCATTGTTTCACTGTGAAAACGAAGCTGATGTCTCACAAAAAGGACATGGGGGGGAAGGGGGGACGTCTACTAATGAAAAACATTTAGCAGGGTAGTTACACTTTTTTGACCTCTTAAGAAAAATGCACTTCATTTTAAGGTGCCCGTGTTACAGTGTAATTATACATTTAAGTACTGAGTAATAAGAATTAACTGCATGGTTAGGGTTTGGAGGAGGGCTTGGATTAGGGTTAATTGCATGTAATTATGCATGTTATTACTATAGTAACTACATGTAACATGTGCAACATTGACACTGTAAAATAAAGTGTTACCGAAAAATCTTACCAAGTTGCGAGTTGTTGGTTGGAGATTCATCTGCAAAAAACAAAACAAAAACAAAACACTCACAAGATGTATTTGTACATATAGCCTAAAGCATAAAATATTTCATGATTTAAAGGGGCTATATATCAGAATTTTCATGTATTAATCACTTTTTATATTTTTCAAAGTGTGACCATCTTGTAATAAAACGAGACCTTCCCTCACTTCCTCGATTATCTATGAAATCCTGTAGACTAATTTTTATACGAAGGATTTGGGTCGGTTTTGCCGGGAAAATCCAAAGGAAGTGACTTTTACACGCGCTTCCGAGAGCCTCTCTTCCGTTCTACATGAAATGATTGGTTATGTTCAGGATAATGTATAAAAAACAACAACTTTTGTGCGTTTGTACGAGTGCGAGCAAAGTAATAGTGCTAAGTTGCTGGCTGCAGTTCACTTAACGGCCACCGGTGTCGCTAATAACAAGGGTTTATGAATTCTACATACAACGCCTTTATAATTCTTCTCCATTTAGTAGAATTAGTTCAAAAATGAAATTGAAATTAAGAAAATTCTATATTTGTACTCAGTTCAAACATCTAGAAATCAAATTCAGAAAAGTAATAAATGTATTTATTTACATATTCAAAGGTGTAGAAAGATGTACTTCCAGCATGCTTTGTCAAATTAATAATTAATAAAGTTTCATGGATTTACGGTTTGCTTCTACACCCTTATTGATTTTGTTGTCATGCTTAGAAAAGTTATCTATTTATTGTTACTGTTATCATGGTTTGTGTACCAAATGTTGAGGTCCGTGAGATCGAGATCTCTTGTGTCTCAGACATATATTGTAACCTGATTTTGTCGCACAGAAATTAAAATATGCTTTAATGGCTGTTTGAAATATTAATATTTAATGTTTATACATATACATTACCTTTAAAAATTTAAGTCAGTAAGATTTTTTTTTTTTAAAGAAATGAATACTTTACTTCAGCCAGGACTCATTAAATCAATCAAAACTGACAGTAAAGACATTTTTTATGTTACAAAAGATTTCTATTTTAAATAAATACTGCTCTTTTAAACTTTCTATTGATCAAAGAATCCTGAAAAAAAGGTATCACGGTTACAGAAAAATATTCAGTAGCACAAGATTTTTCTTGCTTAGTTAAATTTACTTATAACAACAACAAAAATTTAGAAAGTAAGTAAATCTGTCATTTTTTCAGTACATTAAACAGACTATAGAGCTGAGGATGGGGGCTCTCACCACTCCTAGTGATTATGGGACCTGCGGTTATGACGGCATTCCCTGAAGATGAACCTGATACATGTTCATGTTCATCCACAGTGTCTCTCCGCCTGCGATTTCCACAGATCTGCCATGAGAGATATTACAGTTAGTGCTCTCATTCAATTTGGACACTTAAAATACACTATTAACCATTAAATATTTCAGCATTAAGACTGCTTACCGGCATTAGTATTGCACAGTCATCTGCTCGACACAGCTTTGTGACACAATGCAGAAAGACAGTCGACATCTTCTGGTTCTTATGTTTCACAAAACGAAACACTTCAAATGCAAAGCGGCCCATTTGACTTTTTCCATTCTCAAAAACAGTTGTCTGTGGATCCTTGTAGCACCTATATAAGCACCCATGACCAAAAATAAAGCCTCTTTAATCATGAAATCTGACGATAAAGTGACTATCTTCAGTCATACCCAAACAAACGGGCACACACACTCACACGTACAAATCATTTCCTCTAAATGGCCTTTGTGCATTGTATAGTCAGTTGAGCAGGTAATGAGGACTCACCGAGTTAATGCGCACATAATTTCAGAAAATACTAAATTACCCAAAGAAAAGGTCATAGCGTATCTCATCATTAGGGTTCCCAGAGGGGGTGGCGTAACAGTGATCCATCAGGACATTCCACCTGTGGGGAAAACACAGTCAGTTCTGCTATTAATGGGAATTGAATCTCTAATCACAAGAAGAAAAAAAGAATTAGTTAATAGGGGCTCAAGATCTGAATACTCAAGAAGAGAATATTTCTCAGAAATTATATTTTATCACAATTCTTTTTTTTTTTCACAAAATCTCACAATTACTTAATTTATACTAGTCTACTCTCGCGTAATACTCTTTGCGCGAGATAACAAACATTTTGATGTGAAAAATAGTGTTTCAATAATATATAAAGCATATTTCTCTGTATGATATACCTCCTGTCCAGATTTGTAGCTTTAACTGCAGCAAACACACGAGTCTTCAAGGACAGGCCAGACATTGGTATAGAGATCAACTGACTGAATGTTGAATCCTGTAAAATATGAGAAAGAACATTAGCCATACCGTAATTGCGGTCTAAGGCATTTTTCATTACACAAACATGCCAATTTTACGATTTAATTTAACTCTGAGACCCACGTACACATTTCTTTACAGATCTACATCTATTTTCATTCATCTTAAGTATACGATCATAAACATTGAAAAATTGAAAATAATAATAAAATTAAATTAAAATAAGTTGTGACAGCTAATTAATTGTGATCTCATGATATTCATTTATTGCTTTACACAGCCGTACTTTAAAATTAATTTTATTTTAAGAACCGGAGATCACTCACATTGTAAAGCACCAAACTGAGTGTGCTCAGGAAAGTGCCATTGTTGTCTTTCACTGATATTGCAGCAGATGAGCTGGTAAAGGAGATCAGAACAAGACACTGTGTATTCACTGAAGAAAATATCATCAAATCATTGATTACTCAGGACTAAACTTAAATAGTTGGGGAGGGAAGTATGTTGTTATGTCAGGAAAATAGACTCACGATGCTAGCTGGCTGTTGTTGAGCAGGTACTCTAGAGGATAACTACAGCTGAATTTATACACCAGACCTGGCAGGTAACTGATGACAGTTGGAGGGTCTGGGGTGTCAATGTAGCCTGATATATTCCCCATCTGCACCATAGAGATGTTCCCATAAGCATTCAAACCTTGAGAAGTAGAAACCTGAACACAGATAGATTTAAATATGTTACAATAATGTAAATCTCATTTTCACTAGGAAAATCACATTTTTGTTCTTAAGTTAAAAATCTTTCACATCCCAGATCAGTTGTGTTATGTTCAAATACCGGACGAGCCCCCATTTTGTGTCCCTTTTGAGCCATGGGCCATGTAAACAATATTAACACAAACAGAATAGCTTGGGAAAGATGATGCCGGTGGAAGTTCAGATACAAAGTTCAATGATATTGTATGATAACCATACACTCAAAAAAATATTTCAGTCTAAACATAAGTTTTATGTAATTTAATTACTTAGCAATTTTCCATCCATTTGGATTACATAGTTTTAACATAAACAAACTATAAACTTAATGTGATTCATATTTGTCAGTCATATGTAAATGAAATGGGTAAGATTTATGTAATAGTTCACAGGTTAATTAACACTGTTTAGTGGTCATGTGTGTGCGCACTACTGAGTTAAAGTACCATTGAAGCAGTGTCAGAGTTAATGAGATCATTAAGTGATGATCGAACATTAATGATGAACACCTGCTGTTAACAAGCAGAATCACTGAAGAACAGAGAAACACAAGAACTACAACTGATGAAATCAACTGAAGATAAAAGACATTTAATCTCTCACTATTCATATACTCAACTATTACATACATCTTATTTCATTTACGTATAACTGACAAATATGAATCACATTCATTTTATTAGTTCGTTCATGTTAAAACTATGCAATCCAAATGGATGGAAAATTGCTATGTAATTAAATTACATAAAAGTTACGTTTAGACTGAAATATTTTTTTGAGTGTATTCATACACCTTGATATTCACATAGTACCAAAAAAAAAAAAAACACAATAATACCATATCAATGAATGTATCCCTCACCACAAGCGTGTTCCCACAGGCCTCCAGTGTGCTCAGGCTGATACTGAAGAGCACAGCTGTGGGGAAGGTGTTGTTGTTTATGAATCCTCGGCAATGAGCATCTCCGTGACGGCCGTTCAGCGCCAGGTCAGCATCAGTGTATCCAGAGTACAGCACAGGACAGAGGTTAATCTTTAGTGTGACTGTCTGAACACCACAGTATACACTGATATCTCTCTCACCTCGAGGGAAAGACAACAAGTAAATGAAACTAAATGCATCTTCACAGTGGGGTTCATTGAAAGGGTTATTATAACTATGTCTTTTATTTGCTTGACAAGCTCCATGAACTCCACAAGCAAGAACATAAGACCTTTTTGAGCTAGAAATACTATTTATTCATTTTACACCATAACATGTTTTTCAAAAGCCTAAAATTTCCATGTTTAAATGAAATTGTAAATCTCAGACTCCATATTTTGGACCCCACTATGTATTATAATATTTTATCTAATATAAGGGATTAATAAACTAATTATTCAAACAGAACAAAAAATATTTATAATTGTTGTCTAAAAATAATTATTGCATTTTATTTATTGATTTATTTACACAGCTGTTTGGGGTCAGTAAGATTTTTTGCTTTTGAAAGAAGTCTCTGAAGCTCATCATTGATGAATCAAAAAAGACAGTAAACACAATAATTTTGTGAACTATTATTTCAATTTAAAATGTAATTTATTCCTGTGAAGCCATCATTACTCCAGTCTTCAGTGTCACATGATCCTTCGGAAATAACTGTAATATGTTGATGATTATTTTCAATGTTGAAAACGATTGTCCTGTTTAATATTTTTGTGGAAACTGTGATAAATGTTTTAGCAAATGACTTTTTCAAAAGAACATTTATTTATAACATTATAAATGCCTTTATTGTCAACTTTTGAATAATTCAATGTGTCCTTGCTAAATAAAGCATTAATTTCTTTACTGACCTTAAACTTTTGAATTGTAGTGTTTTTAATTATTGTTTACATTCTGCAACATAAATTCTAGCTCTCAGTTTCTTACCAGGGAATCTGCTGTGGTAGTTTGGATCACAGTTGAATCCATTGAATTGTGTAAAAGCAAAATGAATCCCACAGAAAAGCAGAAGAGGAATACATATCCACTCCATTTCAACACCTGGAAAAGAAGGAAAACAGAGATTTTTCAAAACTGCAGTCATAACTAAAATAATGGCATAACAGTAATGTTTGTAGTCTTAACAATATAATAGCATAAAGTGTTGAGATCCCTCTATTACCTCAGTCCCCTGATGCAGGAGAGCTGTGCTCCATGCGTTTCGGCCTGCTGTCGGTGAGTGAATGGGCAGCCTGGCATCTGCACAGGGCCGCCTGCACCACTGGCCTCTACTGCGGCCAAAACAATGAGCCATTATCAGAAGCCTTCAACAAAAAGAGCTGTCCTGGACAACATGGGAAAATCCATCACAATCTCAATGCACTGAACAAATCTTTTTTATGGAGACAGAAACATGAGCCGCTTTTACGATTTCCCACTCGTCTCCTCATGGCTTGATCTGCCTCTGTCATCGCTCAATAATGTCTGAACTCAGTGTGGGACTGAAGGCAGGAATTATGTTTTCATCGGCGGCTGAAGTGACTAAAGGCCCTATTCTCTCTGCCAGTCCATCAGGGTTTAGCGAGTGTGCTGTTATTGTCACTCCGGCCTCCCGGTTCCTTGCACTTAAAGGGTTAGTTCACCCAAAAATGAAAATTATGTCATTTATTGCCTCTATTGCCAGCAAGACAATTAACATTTTCAATGCCCAGAAGCAACCAAAACATATTTTAAAAAGTCCATGTGAGTACAGTGATTCAACCTTAATGTTATAAAGCAACGAAAATACGTTTTGTGCGCCAAAATAACTAAATTACGACTTTTCAACAATATCTAGTGATGGCCTATTTCAAAACACTGCTTCGAAGCTTTACAAATCTTTTGTTTCGAATCAGTGGTTCGAAGCGCAAAAAGTCGTGTGATTTCAGTGAACGAGGTACATTTACTTTGTAGTTCACGTGACTTTGGCAGTTTGATACGTGATCTGAACCACTGATTCGGAGAAAAAGATTCCTGAAGCTTCGAAGCTTCACGAACCAGCGTTTTGCAGTAATAATCGCTTTATAATGTTAACTTTGAACCACTGTACTCACATGAACTGTTTTTAGTAGCTTTCTGGACATTGAAAGTGTTAATTGTCTTGCTAGCAAAAGAGGCCTCTCTGAGCCAACGGATTTCATCAAAAACATCTTAATTTGTTTTCCGAAGATGAACGAAGGTCTTACGGGTGTAATGACATAATTAAAATTTTTGGGAGAACTAACCCTTTAACTCAGCCATAAACACTCACTGATGGGCTAGATGATGGGATACAATCACAAACTGCCCATTTTTTTTACATTAAATAGTCAAGCTAATAGAAAATAGCTGCCATGTTTAATATTCTGATTTAATCAGTTCGTATTTTATTAATAGTGAGATGCGTTAAAATGTACTAAAAATGCAGTAAGTTTTTTTTTTTAAAGCGGACAAGAGTCCTTGCCGAATAAAAGGCATGAATTTCTTTCAAAAAACAAATATCTTATTCACCACAAACCTATAGTGTATCACTGATTACATTCTGCAGGTTGTTAAAATGTCATAAAATAGGCCTAGGCCCTATTAAATGTGTTGGGATGCTAACTGTCACAAAAAGGATCCATTTAATTCAAAGAGGACTGTAGCTGCATGAAGAATCTTGCACTTATTAGGCTGTGCTGAAATCAAATATGTTGAACTTCTGACAGGGCTACTATTCAGGCCAAATGGGATCAAATGGCCCTTTTAACCTGAAATGAATACAGAATAAATCCTGAAACCACAACCATCTACTGTATTTTACAACACCCTCCCATGAAACGACCCAGATGTACTGTAGTGAGGTGGCCATGTGCTCTAATTTATCCTGAAGGATTACATGACATTCTATTGTTTTTAGTGACTGATGTTCTGAGCAGCTGGTAAGGTCAGAGCTGTGGGGACACAGTGTATTCTCATACAAACATTTGATCTTTTGGTTTATATTAAAGAACAGTTTATCATACAATCATAGTTCTAAGAGTTAAAATCACAAATTTGCATATTTACACAGGTGTAAATTATAGAACACAAGGCACTCAGTATAATAACTCATACAGTGAACATCCTCATCAGATGCGTTTATCAGATCAACCAATCATCTCATTTGATTTAATGCATAGAATGGCATTGCAATTAATTTCGTATGAGCAGAACCAGCATAAAAATCAATGCTTATTATTATCCTCATTCATTTTCCACACATAGAGATGTTTACATCCTCTACAGCACTATCAAATCAAGAAATAGATTGTTACTAATTCACTTATTTAGTTTTAACATAACCTCTGGTATGACAGCTCTCAGAGCGTTTGGCATGGTAATGGATAACAATGTTTTGGTCTTGGTTGGATAGCTCTGCTCTTCTGCTGCTGCTAGAGAGCAAGTACAGGATTTGCTACTGCCAAAACATACACGAAACGCAAGTAAGACATGCTGCTGCTGTACAATATAGCATACATGAATTACCCTTAGCAGATCGATACAGGTGGAGCTGGGGAAGGTGAAGCATGCTGCAAATACTGACCAAGTTTTTGAAGGTTGAGCAGCGAATGATGTGATTGCAAGCAGATTGAGTCAAGGTCGTCACAGAACCTTTAACATACATGGAACCTTTTCAGTGTACAAAGGTTCTTTAAAAAAAAGGTTCAGTCGGGTTCCATATTGAACCCCAGGGTTCTTGAGTCAATTTTTAAGAACTCTACCAAAAAACAAACAAACAAAAAAAAACCCAAAAAGAAATATCTTAAATTCTTGAATAATACTTTTGGGAGATTTTGGGTTAACAGGTCTTCGAGCATTACATTGAAAAACCCCATTTTAGAACCATTATTTTTAAGGCTATAGCTATAGTTTTTAAAAGTTAGGTACTCTTACTCGGCCCACCCAGCCAGAGTGAAAACTACCAACTGATAGTAAGGGACTTTTGCCATTCAGGTTTTGCTTGTATAAAATAATAAAACCTTTGAAATGTGACTACAGGGTCAAAGGAAGACAAGCTAACAGTTCAGGGTTTGTGATCCTCTCTGATGTTAGACCCTCCTACCTGTATTTTTAAAATATTATTATGTTTAATTTAATGAAGCAAAAGTATTTTTTTATTAAAGATATAGAACAGTTTATTTTGTTAAGATGCTTGTATAATTAAATCACAATATTTCTCAACAATTAAGAGGGGAAAAGCATGTGAGTGTAGGCTGTTAAACATTTTCATGAATGAAATTTTTGAGAAAACCTAATGTAATTTTATTTAAATTAAATGTAAATTTATGTAATCAAATTGATTCATTTTTGGCGAGAGGCTTCAGCTGTTCATTTCTCAGATGGAAAGAAAATAAGAACTGTTTTGTTGTAGCTTACCTTGGGCTATATGACAAAAATGTTTAATAGATCGCAATGTTTTAAACTAATTATTCATTGAACTTAAGAATGTTTCATCACATAAAAGGGAGAGAAAATGATCTTCAAATGGAGCATTCCAGGCACATCTCCGGTGCCATCGGCATAATGCTTCAACCACGCTCTCTAGTGTTCAGAACAAGTGGTGCATAGCTTTGAGTAGTTGAAGGGATAGTTCACCCAAAAATGAAAAATCTGACATTATTTTCCGACCCTCAAGTTGTTCCAAACCTGTATGAATTTCTTTCTTCTGCTGAACACAAAAGAATATTTTTTGAAAAATATGGGTAACCAAACAGTTGATACTAGCCATTGACCTCCATAGTATGGAAAAAAATACTGTGGAAGCCAATGGGGCCCATCAACTGTTTGGTTACCAACATTCTTTCAAATATCTTCTTTTGTGTTCAACAGAAGAAAGAAATTCTTACAGGTTTGGAACAACTTGAGGGTGAGTAAATGATGACAGATTTTTAATTTTTCCTGAAAAAATCCCTTTAACGGATTACTTTTACAAGCATAAAAAAACCTATATCATTGTTTAGAAGATAAAATATTGCAATAATATTCAGGTTGTTAACTCAATTTTCCATAGATAGGCTACTTCAGTATGAACTTTGATTAACAAATCAATGATCACTAACTTCTACATTTTTTGTCATTTCATTCGATTTTTCCTTCCTTTCTTTTTTAAATAACATTACGGCATCCCTCACCACCACTAAAACCACAGACTATAATGCATTATTAATATTAAAATATACAAATCATAGAAAAACAAGGCCTAAGAATATATATCCAATGCACCACTGGATTGAGATCTGGTGACTCTGGAGGCAATTTGAGTACAGTGAACTCATTGTCATGTTCAAGAAACCAGTTTGAGATGATTTGAGCTTTGTCACTGCACGTTATCCTGGAAGTAGCCATCAGAACATGGGCTCACTGTGCTCATAAAGGGATGGACATGGTCCGCAACAATACTCTGTGGTGTTTAAACAATGCTCAATTGGTACTAAGGGGCCAGAGTGTGCCAAGAATTCCCCACACCATTGCACCATCACAGCAGACTGAAACCGTTGACACAACTCAGGATGGATCCATGCTTTCATGTTGTTTACGCCAAATTCTGACCGTACCATCTGAATGTTGCAGCAGAAATTAACACTCATCACACCAGGTAATGGTTCTGCAATCTTCTATTGTTCAATTTTGGGGAGTCAGTGAAAATGGAAGCCTCCGTTTCCTATTCTTAGCCGTCAGGAGAGGTCTTCTGCTGCTGTAGTCCATCTGCTTCATGTTTCGACGTGTTGTGCGTTCAGAAACGCTGCATAGCTCTTTTGTAACAAGTGGGTATTTGAGTTCTTCTCTTTCTATCAGCTGGAACTCTGGCCATCTCCTCCTCCCCAACAAACCGTCCCATGATGAAAAAGATCTTAAACTAGATGGAACTGGATTAAATATTTTGACTGTTGCGATTCCAAATCGGACTTACGACCTGTAACTCTGCCTGAGTATCAGGCAAGTGTTCACTGTTGGCCAGAGGTGAAGCCTGGTTTCTCCCTTGGAGTTTTGGTTCTTTGCCACTGTTGTCTTTGGCTTGTTTAAGTTGGGACACTTTCGTGATATTCAGCAGTGTTTTTGATATGTCTGCATTGGCGCTGTTATATGCGAACTGAGCTGAGCCGGACGATTACATCACTGTTTTCTCCAGTGCTGATATGCATAAATTATCTAAACTAATAACTATTGATCTTTGCCACGGAATGAATCAATAATATATAGAATAAGATGGACAATTACACCATTTTCTTTGGGAGCTGCAGTGCAGCCAAAAATTATTTGCCAATTAATACCGTAAAGCTGCTTTGCCACACTTTGCATTGTAAAAAGCGCTATATAAGTAAAGGTGACTTGACTTGATATCAGCAAGGCATTTTCACCCACAGAACTTCCGCTTTTCGGACCATTCTCTGAAATACTGGCACCAACACCCATTTAAACACATCCTACATTAGAACCACACCTGAAAGGACTGCCTTCAACAAAATTGCATGTTGCTGCCAGAAAAAAAAAAAAAGAAAGAAAAAGAAAAACGCCTTGAATAAAATAATGTTTGACAAAATCAGTAACATTTGAACTGTTGTATTTAATTGATATTAACCAAGAAGATTTATAAATTAAAAAAACAACTAACACATTTTAAATGTTAAGATAATAAAATATAAATGTAACTAGTATCAAACAGTATATATTGTCCCTTTATTTCAAGTGCATTTGTAATGAAGGCGTCTGCCTGATCCTGGATCAGCAGCATCAGCGGTCAGTGTCCTATATTCCTCCAGCTCTCATGGAACAGCACAGGCCCGCCATTTGCCTTCGCTGCTCTTCAATCCTGCGGGCTTACACGAATAAGACAGGCGGCGGTTGAACGGCGGGATTAGAGTCGAAACATGAGAGATGAGTCACGAGCCTTTACAACGCGCGATTGAAACCCGTAACAATGTAAGAATTCCGCGCGAGATATTCGCCAACATCATTTGTGGATTCATCATCGTCTCGCGCAGCGGATAACTGTGTGGAAGGCTTCCCATCTGCCTCCTCTCGTCCGACCAATCTTTGTCCCCCTATATACTAGTATCGTACGGCAGGAGGTCGACCGGGAACTGTGAACGCTATTTGAATTTCAGTATTCATCATACATATTATTGGATTCGCTGGAAAGCTTTGAAGATGTCTGGGCAGAGCATTACAGACAGGATAACTGCTGCTCAGCACAGCGTTACTGGATCAGCCGTTTCCAAAACTGTGTGCAAGGCAACGACGCACGAAATAATGGGCCCTAAAAAGAAACATTTGGATTGTAAGTATTAGCAGCCGTGTTTAATCTGAAATTGCGACGATGAATGAGTGCACAGCTGTTGATTTGATTGTTATGGCTACGATTTTAGGCTATTGTACAATGGGCAGGCCCAGGTTGTGCTAAGCTAATGTGCTTTAGACAGGCTCCTGATAATAATATTGGAAATACAGGCCATTTATGACCAACTGACATGCAGCACTTTCAGTTGTATTGAAGCAGGGCAACACAGCTTTTGTATGTAAGCAAGAATAAGTGGACTGCTATTAAGTTTGAGCCCATAATGATGCATAAATGCTTTTTAAATTCTCTTAATATAGTTTATGACCTCATGTAGACCTCCTCAGCATTGCCATACTGGTGAATGCTGGTTAAATGTTAATTCCCTGTAAAGCTCATTGGGCAGAAATAAATCAGTGCGGTTGTTTTTTGTTTTTTTTAGGGTGCGATAAGGTGTTTTGTGTTTAGAAGTTCATTTGGATTTGATTCTCATGTCCATTTGGTTACAAGCCCACAGGTGATGTCAGTGAATGCTGTGCACCTTCTTTAAGAAGTGCTGGTCTAGTGCCAGTCTAGTAAGTCTGTGCTTCAGAATAGATCTCTATTTACGTCTGTCTCAGCCAGTCCTGACTATTCTTTCATTATGTTCTTACAGCGTAATAAGACAAGCTATGACATGTTCGACGGACCGGAGTTATTATTTTTTTTCAAAAGGAGAATAAAGTTGTTTTCTGCCCCTCTAGTTTAGTGAGGGGATTTAGTTGAATCATTTTGTAGAAACTTCTTTTGTCTGACTTCATCTGAGACTATTAGAGCGAAAGATGCAAATGTAATTTTAATCAACCGCTTATTTGAACTTAACATTTTCAAGGCTTGAAGGGATATTTTAGCCTAAAATGAAAATTCTGTCATGATTTACTCACCCTCAAACCTGTATGATTTGTCTCTTCCGTGGAACAAAAAAGAAGAAATTATAGTTAACTAAAAGCATAAAAAAAAACATTTGTTATTTGAAATAAAACATTAAAAAAAAAACCTTAAAACTAAGGTAACATTTCTAATTTTTATTTGGTTTAATTTAATGAAGTAAATAACTGGAATAAAAATTAATATATATATATATATATATAAATCTGAAAACAAAATTGTCATTAAAATGAAAACAGTAAATATGCAAATAAAAAATAATTCTTAAAATAAATATAATATCTATCTAATAAAATCATTGTATCTCAGCGATACTAAAATAACGTTGTTTTGAAGATTGTTCATAACAGAGTTGGTGCCCACTGACTTCCATTGTATGGACAAAACATCCATTGTATGACATTTTCTCAAAAGGTCTTCGTTTATGTTCCACAGAAGAAAGTCATGCAGTTTTTACATTATTTTGGATGGGGGTTGAACTATCCCTTAAAGTTACAGTTTATATCACATAGATAGAGTGGTGGAACTATGACGTCACTTTGTAGTCCAGTCGGCTGTTAGCATCACGCTGGTTCCCTCAATAAAAAACAATAAGATAATTTTTCTGAATTTTGAACCCTAAATGCAGTCACCAGAAGCAAAAAGCTAAAGGTAGGCTATAAGCGAACTACACCATCGTCGCACAACTCCAACACTAAGCTTGAGAGAAATTTTTCCCTGAAAGTTTGAATTAGAATAGTTTGTAAGAGCGCAGTTATAAGGAGAAGTAGACTGTAAAAGCGGACTGAGCTTACCTGTTCGGCGTGATGACATTTCATGTTGTCGGCGGCTTCTGCAGTCCAATTTAGTCCAATTTTTTAGCAACGGTCGATTTTCAAGACATGTAACAGCTTAAAAAAAATCATGGGTATCTTCTTTCAGACGAACACAATCAAAGATATATTTAAAAAAATCTTGGCTCTTCCAAGTGAATGGGGGCGAGATTTTGAAGCTCAAAAAAATGCAACCATCGATCATAAAAGTAATCCATATGGCTCTATGGGATTAATCAAGGCCCTCTGAAGCAAAGCGATGGGTTTTTGTAAGAAAAATATGCATATTTAAAACTTTACAAATTTAAAATAACTAGCTTCCACCAGACTACCGTACGCATACTGCACAAGTCAGCTTGCGCCACAAGAGTAACTCCTGACACAATGAATGACGCAGGATGTTGGAATACCATAAGCTTAGACTCTGGGCAACAAACTCAAGCTCCTGTTCTTTTATATCAAAATCCTTCGACTTTTCTCTTTAAAATGTCTCGTTTTAGACTTCTAATTTGTGACCGGTATTTTGTTTTACTCTATCCTCTGTATCCTCTTCATCGTTCATCATTGCCTCATGCATCGGGTCAGGGGTAACTCTTCCATCACAAACCGATGCGTACAGTTGTCTGCCGGAAGATAGCTATAGTTAATAAAGGTTTAATAAAGTTTTCTTACAAAAAAACATCACTTCGCTTTAGAAGGCCTTTATTAACCCCCTGGAGCCATAAAAGAAATAAAAAATTATGATGGATGGACGCATTTTTTGGGCTTCTCGTACCCCAATTAACTACCATTATAACACATAAGAGACAGGACATTTTTAAATATGTCTCCGATTGTTTTCGTCTGAAAGAAGATAAATATAAAAGAAGTCATATACACCTAGGAGGGCTTGAGGGTGAGTAAATTATGAGAAAATATTTTGGGTGAACCATCCCTTCAATGCTGATGTATTTTTATGTCGTAGAGTAAAATGTGAAAGTATCTTGAGCTTGTGTTATCCACTGACCTTATTTCAGCCATTTAACAAAAATCCTATTCAAGAAAACCCATTGACTTTGGGACGATGCAAAAAATGCTAACTCGCTTCCGGGTTTTGGCCTACAAAAATGCATCATAGTTCCACCACTCTATTATGGTTACTTATCGTCCTTTCCACCAACAAAAGATTAACTGCTTTCGCCAGTTAGGACTGTGGCTGTAGAACAGATTAGATGATCTGATTCTGAACATTTTAGTTGACATCTTTTGTGGTGAGGGCTTTGTTTCTCAGGAGTAGGAGTGAATCAAAGTTGGCAGTGCTGTGGAGGCAGCTGTCTTACACCAAACCAACCAACCACACGATTGAAGTCAACCTCATTCATTCAGAAAGGAGAAGCCCATCAGAAACTGCACTACATCACCGTCTATGTGAATACTACACCACAAAAATTTCATTCCCCTAAAGTATATATGCAGAAGTACATTAAACATTTCATCAAGAAAGTCCACCAGCACAGTTAATAGTGGGCTGTGGAATTCCTGCGTAATTCCTGCGTAATGCTTGTTTATGTGGAATCTCTCCACATTGTTTTATGTTATACATGCATGATAATCCTTTTATTCATTACGTTTTAAGCTCTATACCAGTGCCGTCTGTTTCGTTGACTCGATTCTTGCCTGTTATTAATGTCAAAAGTTAATGGAAACCTCTGTTTCTGTTGTAGACCTGATACACTGTACCAACGAGATGAATGTGAACATTCCTCAGCTGGCAGACTCTTTGTTCGAGAGAACCACCAACACCAGTTGGGTGGTGGTCTTTAAGTCCCTAATCACAACACACCACCTCATGGTATATGGGAACGAGGTGCGTGACTGTGGGAGATCTTTCTGCTTTTTAATCAAGCTAAGCTACTAGTAAAGATCTGCAAATAATTGAATGCATTAATCATCTTTTAATTTATTTCTTTGGTTTCAGCGATTTATTCAGTACTTGGCCTCCAGGAACACATTATTCAACCTCAGTAATTTCCTGGACAAAAGTGGCCTACAAGGTACAGTAGTGAGCTACGTTTTATTTATTTATTAATTATTTTTTTCCCACATTTTTAACTGTCATCATTATTGGTGTCTCCCTAGGTTACGATATGTCAACGTTCATTCGGAGGTATAGTCGATATCTGAATGAAAAAGCCGTTTCATATCGACAGGTGGCATTTGACTTCACGAAAGTAAAGCGTGGGTAGGACATTTTTTATACATTTTATAATACAGGTTTGATGGTAGTTTCTAGTTCCTGCTTTCTTTAGTGTGCTGAATTTTGCATTAAGTGCATTATGTAACACAAACAGTGATTCATTTGACCAGCAGATTCACTCGATACAATGATTTTTTTAGCCTCAGCTGTAGTTTTTGTTCTAAATCATTTGAGGGGGATTTGTGCTGCAGTATTAGTTTTGAAGTGCTTGCATTATGTGCTTGAAGTCATTGCACTGGATCATCCACTAAACCTCCATGCACTGATCCCCCTAATGTCATTTGACCTATATTTTAAAATCTTTTCCTTAAGGGTGGACGGAGTGATGAGAACCATGAACACAGAGAAGCTCCTTAAAACCATCCCCATTATACAGAACCAGATGGATGCCCTTCTTGACTTCAATGTAAGTTAGAATGCAGAGAGCTGACAGCTAATCTACATACATGCATTTTGCTTCTAGCCCCTTTAACACAGCAGTCTCGGTAAATCACCGTACAATTACGAGATTGACTTATCCGTTAAATACACAAATGTGTTGTTCACACAAACAACAGCATTCCGTAACAGCATATGATAAAAACTTTGTTTGCTACATCGACGTGATTAATTTCAGATATAAATAAATTATACATATAAGATAGATTGTATTCATTATCTGTCTAGCGATTTATGCTAAAATCTATATGTATATATTTTTAAATAATGGTTTGTATTTTCAAAAACGTCTATCGCGTATCATTATGTGTTCTGGGTGGGCTCAAGTGATTTATGTTTCATGCTTAAGAACATAGTGAGCATCGTTTGTGCATCGTGGGACTTTTTGACTGAAAGGATTTTGCAACTGAGAAAGCCCTTAAAATGGCTGACTCCCTGTACAGTGCCCTGACTGCTGAACTAGGAAGCAGATAGAGACACACCCATAGAAAAACTGTTAAAAGCAGCGTAACTTATCATAAACAGCTTTATGATTGGCTCAAAGCAAATTTCTTATGTCTGTGCGCTCTGAGCCGGATTCTAACCAGGGTCTCTGGCATGGGAGGCTGTGCGCTAACAAGGAGGCTAAAGACAGCTGTAGCTCTTGAGGCAAGGGGAGTGAGGTTTACACGCACAGCTCTTGCTAGCTTGCTTCTGTTAAACTCACCCCTTAAACCTCACTCCCATCTCGGTCACGGCACCAAATGTAGCTGGTCCTACTCAACCTGCTTTAAGCGGGATTTGAACCGGAATGGGAGGCAGGAACACTAACAAGCATGCAAGAGACCAGGGGAGTGATGTTTACACGCACAGCACTTACTAGCCTGCTCCCGTTACACTCGTATTAGTAATCTTCACACAGGATCATACCGGTATTTTTACTGGCTATGTTACAACTTATACTGGTAATTTGCAAGAACCAATTTACCGGTATTTTTGAAAAGGTTCTCTTCACATATGAACTCTTCGTGGTAATTTACTGGTAATTTACCAATGAAGACTGCATGTCTGAAAGGGGCTTATGTCTCATTAATTTATGCAAAGAATATTTAAAGCATTTGTGTGGCATATGTTTATAAAAATACATTTTTCTGTTTGCCCAGGTCAATGCCAATGAACTAACCAATGGGGTTATTAATGCAGCCTTCATGCTTCTTTTCAAAGACTCCATTCGACTTTTTGCAGCTTACAATGAAGGGATAATAAACTTACTAGGTAGGTCCTTCATGATGCTTTCTTCTCAATACTAAATAAATAAACCATCTATTGAATAAATACAGACTGACGACTGAAAATGTCAAATTCAGTAGCTATTTTTTAATCCCAGTTGCAGAATTTAAATTTATATTAAAAAAATGTGATCTATTTGAATTTCTACACGGCCCAGTGCTGATTGGTAATGGGTACTTCATCTTCCTCTCATAGAAAAGTACTTTGATATGAAAAAAGTTCAGTGCAAAGAGGGCTTGGACATCTACAAGAAATTCCTTACCAGAATGACCCGGATCTCGGAGTTCCTCAAAGTCGCAGAGGTGAGATTCTCATGTGTTGTTCTGGAGGCAAGATACTTCATTAAAAGAGCATTATGTAACAAATTTGTTCTTCTCGCCTCACAGCAGGTTGGAATAGACCGCGGGGACATACCTGACCTGTCTCAGGTAAGACCACACTTTTATTCTGACTTGAACACCTGCACTCTTTCTGCATTATTAACGATCCTGAATATTTCCTCAAGCTGTTCTGCTTTCTCTTTTACTTTACCTTGCACAAATGCATTTCTGACTTAAAATGCATGCAGGTCATTAGGATTCGCATGTCACTAAAGATTTCGTACCTTTTCTGTCTTAACTTTTCCCTGTTTACAGCAAATAAAGGTGTTATGGGCTCAGTGGAGATTTACGAATAGTAACAATAGAATCACGATTCCCACAGTTACAAGTATATTGACGGGTTCTCACTCAATTATACACAGTACAATTTACAGCATGGACACATTTTATCCAGCAAAATTATGATAAATATATTCTTGAGAGTATAGGACATTAAGGACTAAGTAATGAATGAGTTATACAAACACATGAAAAGGAGAGATTATATATCTAGTGCAAATGCCATCATAGTCATATATAAGGGCAGATAACTGCTTTGAAATTCCTGCACTATATGTTTGACCAAGACCACCTTTATATTCTGTATTTCCCTTTATCTTTCCACCTTCTGTCCATCTTCAGTTTACAGTCTGTGTAAGTACTTTTCTCACTCTTCTCTGCACTCCTCTGCACTGTTTAATTCTTATTGCTAATAAATGTTAAGCTATTCAGTCTTTTCATTGGTGGCTATTCCTGAGTAAATGTTTGTGCATTCCCTCAGGCCCCCAGCAGTCTTTTGGATGCCCTGGAGCAACACTTGGCTTCATTAGAAGGGAAGAAAGTGAAGGACTCCACCGCCGCGAGCAGGTGGGCCATTCAAATGTCAAGTTCAGAGCCGAGTACAAATAAATGAGCGCTAACACATGCATTATGTTGACAAGTCTTGATAGATTTATACTTAAACGAGTGGCGTGCTTTACAAATGCAGTAGTTCAGTAGACTGCAGGTGTAATTTTCTCTCATACTCACAGAAGCTCAATTTATATCCCCCCCGACTTTTGTAGGGCGAGCACACTCTCCAATGCTGTGTCATCTCTGGCCAGCACTGGCATGTCTTTCACCAAAGTGGATGAAAGGGAAAAGCAGGCAGCTCTGGAGGAGGAGCAGGCGCGATTGAAAGCATTAAAGGTACATAACAGGACACATATAAAAAACAATTTCACCCACCAGGGGAAAGGATTTGCAGTATTTTCTGTTCATTTTTCTGTGTTCTGTTAATTATAGATTGTTGTTTTCAAGCTAATGAATGAAAAGTGGTTGGTTGGTCATTCTCCATGCCAATCAGATGGTTCCTTCCTGTCTAAAAGGTTTCTTGGCTTGTGCTTTTTGTAAAAAGGAACAGAGGCTGAAGGAGCTCTCCAAGAGGCCTTCGTTTGCTACAACTGACACTTCTCCAGTCTCCACCACAGCAGCATGCATCAGCACAGCTCCTGCCATAGACCTGTTCTCCACTCCCAGCTGCTCCAATGGGTTAGCCAAACAAATCACTCCACAGTATGACATCTCTAGAAGTGTGTCTGTATGGATTGAGATATAAAAACAAGCAGGGTTTGTGCTTGACTAGGGGCAAATTTACTAAATTGTGTGCCAAATTTAAGCATAAAAACCCACATCTTAGGGCAGTTTTTTCCAACTTGGGGGGAAAACCCCCTCTAGGTTTCGTTTTGTTTGAAAAAATGGCGCAGAGGAGCGACAGGTTTTGCAACCTTTACAACCTTTTAAAGTGCTGAGGGAAATTATATGTAAATGAATTCTATGAATATATCTCTGAAGGGAACTGACTTGAGAAAAGTTTTGATGCATTTTTTCTTTTCATCTTCCCTCTGTGTGTAACGGGCAGGGGTAGTAGGATTTTTGAATGTAAAAAAGGGGGGTCTGGAAAAAAACGTTGGGAACTTCTGTTAGGGGGGGGTTCATTTTGGGCGATTGGATTTGATAACGAATAAAAAAAAAAAAGTTCAAGTTTTAAAAAAAAAAAAAAACGTTATCGTCTCAATGTGAACTAAAAAAACGTGAATTTGTGAAAACAGTGACGTCATGCGCATACTTATTATGTGATCAGTCTATAGGCGTGTAGTGTAGTTTCTTTACAGTGTGACATTGCCAACTACTGGCCTGGCAGCATAAAACATTTTTTGTGTCATTTTTGCAGATCCACATAAATGGTTATCGTTTTGACACTGTTATCATATGTAAATTTTTCAAAAAAGTAAAGAAAAAACATTCTCGTTTTTAGTACATCATTGTCATGTAGACGTACCCTTATATTACATATATATAAAAACCTCTCTTGGTTAAATTGCTCTTTTTGTTTTCTCAGTGCCCTGAAGATGGAGAGCGACCTCTTCGACTTGCAGACTAATTTTCAGTCGGGCATGCAGCCTGGACCCTCTGTGGCCACGGCATGGGGAGGTGAGATCCTTTGCATGTGACTGCGTGTCAGAGATTCAGCATGCTGTAGCCTTCTCTGTTAACTTGAGTCTCATCCTAATGTCCTTCTGTTCGACTCTTTCTCTCTCCTTTTGCCTGCTCAGATCCTTTCTCTTCTTCTGAAGCTGTAGATGACTCCATTCCAAACCTAAACCCTTTCCTAACCAAACTTGTTGTTGATGGTGCTCATCTACCCGTTATGTCATCAGACGGTGTTAGTTTCTCCTCTAGGACGTCAGGTCATGAGATTTTTGGTGGTAAACATGCCTTAGTTTCTTTCTTCCAACCCACCCATCCAAAGTGTTTCATTAGTTTGAGTTGTTTGGTTGCTGAAAGTCCCTCGTTGTTTCGCATGCACAGTATCTTGTTGTGTCAAATCAGGAATCCTCGGATTAAGTTCGGTCCAGTTAAACGCGACGTCCGAGTAAGAATGTAGTCTGTAATTGGACACTAAATGGAGGTTAGGTGGTAGAACTGTAGATAACACTCAAATAATGTTTGTAGACACAGAGCTTTGTTTTGGCTCTGTTGAAATGGGGCTGTTTCATTAATTAAAGGTTTTATCTCGATAGCTGGAATTAAAGTGGGTGTATGTAGTGTGAGACGACCCCCCCCCCCCCCTCGCCCCAAATAAGCAAGCTAATTGCGTGCATATAAAGACAAATAAAAGCGAGATGTAGACTACATACTGAATAGATCACTTCGCCAAACTTCCAACATAGTATCAGCTGATGTCATGTGATCTAACTTTAAAGAAACAATAGGTTACATACACTACAGTTCAAAAGTTTGGGCTCAGTTAGATTTTTTTTAATGTATTTGAAAGAACATGAAGGTCACATAATTCTTCAGAAATCATTCTAATATGCTGATTTGGTGCACAAGAGACATTATTAGTATTATCAATGTCGAAAACAGCTGTGCTGCTTAATATGTTTGCAGAAACTGATTTTTTTTTTTTGATGGAATTAGTTTTTTTTTTTTTGATGGAATTATAAAAATATATAAATATCTTTACTGTAACTTTTGATCAATTTAACATATCCTTGCTAAATAAAATAAAATCAGACTCAGACTTTTGAATGGTAGTATATATATAAAATTTTGTCTATCAAAGGTAATGCGATTGTGATTTACTTAAATATTAAAAATGAAATATGTTTAATGCTCTTTTTTCAGTCTTTGTATGGTGCAATTTAATATTTGTCGAAGGGCAAATGTGAAATATCACCCATGAGTGGAACCCTGTCATAGACTATAATTAGACTATAATTGCAATTAAATATTTTAATCATCTGACAGCCCTAATCATAGGATATATTATTAATGAAAATAGACATGTTACTTGATTCTAAGACAAGAAAAACTTTAGAAAATCACTACATTTCATTCCAGTTTTCACCTCAGTCTACATTTGGTTTAGTAATAAAACTATAAAGCTATAAGTGAATGATTGTTTTTCCTTTTTTACCATAGATCAGTACAATCCCTTTATTGATTCAAGTTCATCTGTATCAACCAATTACAAACGCACTGTGCGGATAGAGCACTTAATCTCAGGTACCATGATGGCAAACCATCCCACCTATGTTTCCCTTCTGTCAGGAAACATAGGGGCACTGTAGCAGTGTACAGGGACTAACCTGTGTTCATCCCTGCTGGATGCTGTTTGCCTTCTGCACATGGCTGTGTCTTAATATTGCAATTTAAATACGCTCTTTACTAATCCAATCTGAATCTGAAATGTCGTTATGTCTGTAACGCTTGCTGTGTTGTTTCTCCTCCTCCCCGCCTGCCTGTCAGACTCGTTTGGTCAACCGTCTATGGTCCAGCATCTCCCAAACCCCTCTCCCTTCCAGTCTGAGCCCTCCACTGTAGCAGGCCTATTCAGAGGTAGGGAGCCTGTGGCTGGAGGTTGCCTTGTGTGACGCTGCCCCCCTTTGTGATATATGTTTTCCTTTGTCTCTGAACCCCCTCTGTAATGCTGTCTGATCTAACAACCCCAGAGGCCTAGTTCACTTAAAAATGACAAATCGATCATCATTTACTCAGTCGATGCTTTAATGGTGCTTTTCGGAGTTTGACCACCCCAATTCTATTTCATTCTCATTATATAAGAACAGCAAGAATATTCTTAAAATGTCACCGTTTATGTTCCACGGATGACAACAGATATTAGCATGAGGGTGAGTAAATGATGACACAGCTTTCATTTTTGGTGAACTATGCTTTTAATACTATTCTTGTGGGCATGTAGTGGTTCTTGTAGTTTTTTCAGGATGTCTTTTGCATGTCTGTAGTTTACCCTCCACTAACTGTGACTTTGGATACTTGTCCACTTATTGGCAGCACTTGAACTTAGTACTTTTGAATTGGTGATGGCCATTGTTTTAACTTGTGTAATCTTCAAAGGGTGTCCTAATCTTTATTGTGTGTATTGTAAGAGGGGTTAAATAGATTTTTGTGCCTTTTGAAGGATACGGAGCTCCACAAATCCCTCCTCCACAGAGCTCAGGCGAGCTGCGTGTTGATTTTGAGTCTGTTTTTGGTACTAAAGCTGCCTCCTCCAATAGCCTGGATACAGATGGTAAGGCATTTGGCATTTTACTAACAAAACAAACAAAACAACTTAGATCAACTTGTACAATTCTTTAAATTTATTCAGAAGTTTCTAAACCGAAAGTGTTAAATGATTTTAATTTGGACTTTTATTCTATTTTTTCTTATTTCCTTTCTTATGCCTATGTTAAGCACTTTGAATCACCATCATGTGTCAAATATGCTATATAAATATACTCACCTGTCTCACTTGTGAACGTCCACAGCAGGGATTTTGAAACCCACCGTGGCCGGTTCAAATCAGTCCTCCATTCAACTCCCAGAGAAACTGGTGTCAGACGACCTGGATTCTTCCTTGGCCAACCTTGTTGGAAGTAAGTGTTAATTATTCAGAGGTTTGTATATCTGGTGTTGTTAGAAAATTATCCTAACATCGACATATACTACATTGTTTGGGGCCATTCACACAGAATGCGTTTTACATTCAAAAATGTGATATGAAAAAAAAAAAAAAACTCGCAGCTATGTCGTCTGCCTCTTTAAATGCCGGAGCTCGGTAAAGCATTGCGAATTCTGATTGGCTGTCAATGTTTTTATCAGCTAGAAAAAAAATTCTGAAAGATTTCCAATGATACTGTTTCTCTGTGCCGTTCTCGTTATATTTTTGGTGTATACTTTGCCATTATTTATATTTACAATGATTTTTAGAGCTATATCGTTAAAGTTATTGTCCTTGGTGGCCTTAACTTCTTGTTATGTGTGAGATGCTACTAGGTCTGTCAAGTGTAGGTTTACATAGAAAAACAATGGAAAGGAATTCAGATTGAATACAAAATGTGTTCAGTTTGAATGGCCCATTATTTTCACACTTGATTCTGTTAAAATTTTAAGAGTACCTCTTTAAAACCTTGAAATAACAATTTCACTTACAGATCTGGGCATTGGAAACGGTACCACTAAAAAGTAAGAATGATGCTCATTATATCCTTTCTGACAGTTTGAATAAAGTTTTCATTTTCTGGTTTGGTGTTAATATTGGCCAACTGCTTTGACAGTGATATCCACTGGAACCAACCAGGAGAGAAAAAATTAACTGGTGGAATGAACTGGCAACCCAAGAATGCTCCATCTACTACATGGAACCCTGTCTCTATGGTACAGTTGTACTTTATATTAATAAAATAGCTCTGTTCCAAAACCTAGTGAGCTGCCGACTGCCTGCATTGGTAGTAGGGGTTCAACGGTTCAAATTACTCATGGTTCGGTTTTTGTCATGGTTTTAGGGTTTGGTATATGCTGTTCAGGGGAATAAAGCCCTACTGTCAAATAAAAAGAAAGAAAATAAGATCAAATAATCAAACTACAAACAACAGCACAAATAAATACAATAAATAAACAGTGCTTTTCAGGTAACGTACGGAAATTGAATAAAGTAGCTAATCAAATGGATAACATTGCATATAATCTTCTGTGTATACATTAAATAAAGATTAATCATTATTAATTAAGTTACAAAAGCTATTCAGTAAAGAGCAATAAGTGATTTTCTTGTCTTCTGTTGTTTGATCAACATTAAAAACATACAGACAGCAGGAATGCAAGGGCTGCTGTCACTTTAAGACATAATGCACATGCGTTCTTTCTCGAGAGTTTTAAGTTCACCGAAGTCTCGCCAGGTTGGGCATGTTGACATCATTTTTGTTGTGAATTTGTCCGTTTTTGCAAGACTCAAAAGAGAACTCTGTTTGTGCGCTGTACACGCTTCCACGTGCACTAATCTTCTCACAGCCCGAGTTCTCTCTCCCGTCTTGTGCTCGAATGTTAAAACTGGCAAGGCTTAAATTAGTTTAAACACAGATAGCAACATGTGCTGTTCAGGTTTCACGGCATAAATGACAGCTCATATAGAGCATACAGCTCTCGCATTTAACAAAGTTTAGGGGAAGCCAGAATGCGTATCCATTAACAGAAACATACAACCATATTATAGATGCGGATGCACGTCAGATATGAGATGAACCGTGTGTGCAGAACGGCACGGTTCGATTTTTTTTTTTTTTTTTTACCGAGAACCTTAATAGGTATCTGCCTAAACTCTTGACCTGAAAACATTACACGGCTTAAAATATGAATGAGACATCATGCACGTGCCAACTTTGTAAATGGTTACAGAGAAAAAACTTGGCATCATGCACTAAAGAACTGAGGATCACACCAGACTTTCACTTTGTTCCGAACAACAAATTTGTGCCTCATTGCTAGGAGATACACGACAAATGAAAGCGATATGTGCCCTAAAATTGGCTCAAAATATCAGTCATGTGTGATATCTGCTGACTGGATGAAATCAGAGTTTGTTCCCATTATACACTATGCAACTTTTTGCTAAATCTGCCAATTCTGACTGAACAAATTTTTCTCGCTTTTGGCAACTATTGGCAACTTGTCCAGACCACAAAATGGAAAATATCTGTGCAAAAGTTCTGTAGTGTATTCCAGCCTTTAAGCGATCAATATAGAGAACAATCTCACTCCGCACAGACGACTCAACTCCCAAATGATTTCAGTTGAGGCTAGAATTAACATGAGCTAAAAGCTTGATACTTTTAAAAAGCAAAAACATACGGTTATGGTGAAGTGTCCAAGGAAGGAAGCACGGCATCAGGAATATATATCTTAAAGTATCTAATTTGCGACGCCGGTGATAATACAAGGAACAGGAAGCACAGACACGTCATATACACAAACGAGATCGGACAAGGACTAAGGGAAAACACAAGGGGTATATATACAGGTGAAGACAATCGGGGAAACAGGGTAATTAATGAGAAACAGCTGATGATGATTAGACAGACGAGTGGCGGGAACAAAACCAAAACACGAAGCACATGTGAAAACAGGAAACAAACAGTCCGGAACAGATTTACATGTAACATATACAGCACACACATTTTAGTTAAAATTACACATTTTTAATTTAAATTGAACTGTTTTTTATCATTGCTTCTCTGTATTGAAAGAATTGTTAAATCATATCCAACATTATTCTCATCTTTTCCCTGAATTCACTGAAGTGCATTCTGGGATTTGACTAAAACGCGGTATCTTAAAATCAAAATTTAAGTTTTTTTGGCTTTTAGTATAAATATGGTTTTGATAAGCTAATGTGCTCCAAAACAATGACAAATTTTGCATTTAGAAGATATAAGCGTTCAAAACTTAGTCTCTCACTTCCGCCAATATGGAGCAACAATTTTGATGATATCACTCTGCACTTCATTTTCTCATCAGATTTTCTGTCCAATCAAATGCTGTCTAGAATCTGGAAAATAGACTGAAGCTGCGGCTGAAATCGGTCACTTGTTCACATAATTACTATTTCCTATATGGTGAATGGCACATATTGCACTATATAGGGGTTTGGGAGCGACTAAGATATTGTAAATATGGAGGGGAATCTATTTGACTGTGGTTGTCATAAGCTGTCAAATGCGGCTGTCAATGGCTCTGGCCAAGCTATGATATAAACAAAATGCTATCGGCCATTTTATAAATTACGTCAACACATTGGATAACGCTCCGCGTTTCAAGGCACTTTAAAGTTTTGGAACAGAATGAATGTAATGAAATTAATCTCATGAACTTGTTCTCATTAGTTCTCCTCTTTTTTTATAGCCACCGTCTATCATGGCTTTCCCTGCTACAACACCTACAGGAATGATGGGATATGGCATGGTTAGTACTTCTGTGAAACCAGCTGCCAGAATTGAGGTTGTCGAAATTGTATTCCTCATGGTTATGATCTTTGTAGCCTCCACAGTTGCCCTCCATGACCATGATGACCCAGCCCACAATGATGTACACACAGCCTGTCATGAGGCCATCCAATCCGTTCGGATCAGTGTCCAGTGCACAGGTACAGTCCCTTTGATCTCTCCAGCTGTTCATGTACTTTACATTGTTCTTGTGATGAATGTAGCTTTCTATTAACACTCTTCATAATCATGGTCCATTGTGTTCTGATGGGCCATGAGACAGAGAACTCCCTCCCAAACAGCAGATCATTCACTCTTCCTCTTCCACGTGTGTTTCTCCCCGTCACTCCAAGCTCTTTCCTTTATCTCTCTGTGTTGTTCTCTCTGCATTAGCCCTCCGCTGCCTCTAGCCCTTCCAGTCAGAGTCCTCTCAGAGCCCCAGGACAAGACCCCTTTGCACAGCTCTCTCTCAAGGATTTCTTGTAGAGCTTCGTCTTTTGTCTAGGTACCGCATGTGTTTGTGCTCACCGATGGTCTTGCATGCAGTCGTGTTCAGTTTCATCTTGTGCTAGATTTAGAACGGACATGTAGATTGCATGTTCAGTACCTGTGTTGGGGGTTACACATTACAAGTAACGCATTACTTTTGTATTAATTTTGCAAATAAGTAACACAATTTACTTTGCTTTCCCATTTATTGACTGACACCTTTCTTGTCCCCATGTTGACAGAAATCGGGAGTAAGTGCAGAGGTGTTGTGTGCGCTGCGTAAACACGATGCTTTATTGTAGTTCTAGATTAATGTGAGCAGGCATTTACTCATCTCACTTGCACAAAAACAGATTCAGCATTCGTCTAAATGAATAAAAACTGTCAAACTCAGAATATTGCGCAAACCTGAAATAATTAAATGTTAAATAATACAAATATACTTTATGTATTTAATCTCACTTTATTAACAAATGCCTTTGCTGCTGACTTTTGACGATCCAAAAATGACGAAAACATCACATTTGTGTTTAATTTTTTTCTGCTGTACAGGTGTGAATTTGCATTTCTTTAACCCTGTGGCTTATCCATTTCACTTTTGATGTAAAATGGCTTTTTCATTTGCAAAAAAAATAGAGCTTTTGCTTTTTTTGTTGTTTCTTTTTTTTGCCCAGCTGTGAAAAAGTAACATTACTTTCTATGTAAAGTAACTAGGTAACACAATTAGTCATTTTAGGGAATATTTTAGGGAATAACTCAATATTGTGACATTACTTTTAAAAGTAAAATTTTCTCAACTACTTTCAGTACTTGTCAGTACGTGTCATATTTTACCTGAAAACATTTAAATGGCAAAAAAGCTAAGGAATGCAAAAACCATAAACAAGTAAAAAGGGGAGAAAAAACTATCATTCAAGTAAAACATTCTCATTTTTTTTTTCAAAGTTAAAAGAAATCATATATATATATATATATATATATATATATATATATATATATATATATTAGAGCTGCCCGATTCTGGATAAATCAGGATTTTTTTGTTTGTTTCAAATAGAGAGAAGACAACTAAACAAACTAATATGTAATTTCCTAGAGGTCCTGACAATATTTTAATGCCTGCAGTCTATTTAAAAATAATTTCATTCATTTGAATTATTATATTTTAAATCGGTTTGAATGAATGATTCAGTGACTCCCTTAAGTGTTTCATTACTGGATGAATCAGCGTTTTTGAATAATTCAACGACAAATACGTTTTTTAACAGCCATTTGTCACCACCTACTGGTGTAACGGTGTAATTGATCTTCATTCGAAGCGTCAAGATCGCTACAGTACACATAAGTGTATATATCCAAACTATAAACTTTTATTCCAATACTTATAATGATAATTACTGATAATAATAATAAGTTTGAAAAGCTGTTTCAGGCCTGATAATGTATTTTAAAAAAATCTATTTCTATTTGGAATATAATTTTTTTTTCTATTTATGCACAGATATTTGAAAATATGTTTTCGCTTTTTCTCTTTCTGTGAGTTCAATTTGTATAAAATGATTTTTAAAATGTTTTTCTAGCAACCACAAATTGGAAAAGCCTGCAACAACTCTAAAACTATTCCGACCACCTTTGATTCAGAGACACTTTTTTTTTTTGTCATTTATAATGTCACATTACAGAACTGACACGGGTTACGAACGCCGTTTCTTGTTGACTTGACTATTGTTAAAGCACCTTTCTAATTACACGTTTGTTTCTTTTTCCAGATGCAGTTTATGTAACACAAAATGAAGTTGCTCCCTGATGTCAAACCATTAAGCTCTGTCCTCTGTGCCGGGATGCTCTTCAGAGGACCAATCCCACAACATACTCGACGTCAAAGATGTAAACAAAGTGTGTTGATGAAAGACTGGGAGCATACTGCAATCATTTCGTAATTTGTTTAAGATGTCAAGTGATGCTGCTGTTCAGCCCATAAAGGGATTCCTCATACATTTTATAATCTGTTAAGGTAGGTAAGGGCATTGAGAGACTTTGATATTTTGTGTTCTGAGAAGCTATAGTTTGATTTTCCTGCTAGATGGTTTTTTTCCTTCGACCGGGAGCTTCTGATGAGAGGTCTTGTGGCGAATGTCGACCTAAATCGGAGTATAACTCAGCATCTGATATAGTACGTGTTATGAAATAGTAACAGTAACTTTGTTTTACATTTTATCTTTTAGTTTTACTTTAATTGTATTCACCAGTAGACCTTTCTTGCGTGTCGTTTGTATTTATTTATGATTAATGCCTAAAAAATAAAAAAGGAGAGTTTACGAAGTACATTTGGGAAAAAATATAAATAATAATTCAACATTATTCATGGGTGTTGGATTGTATGATGAAGGCTTAGACTTTTAAAATAGATATTATGTGAAAAATACACCTGTAAGCTAAATGATAGAGCACTAACTATTCTCTAAGTTTTATGTCTAGAACAACTTCCCGTAGATGAAACGTTTGCAGCCCAAGGCTATTGGGAGGGTAATCATTAGTGAATGGTTTGTTATACTGTTTAGTCGATACTGTGCTTAGGGGTTTTGCAATGAGATATTTGTTGGAGTAGAAAAGCACTTCCTCCGTTACTATGAAGTGTTGCACTTGGGAAGGGAGATGTTCTGCATTATGCATGGCATGCCATCATTTTCACACGAACCGTTAGATATGGCTGCCCCTGATCTGAATGTTAAGAGTTGCCCTCATGTTTCAGACTTCTTGTCAAGTTAAGCACCCTGCTCTCTAAAAGTCCAGGAATACTGAACGGGAGCTGGACGCTCCTTTAGCTATCGGTCGCGGACAGGGTTATTGATATCGCTGTAAATTTGAAGTGTAAAATATGAGAATCGCTGACTGGGGGACAGTTCGAGCACTGTTGATCGGTGCTTTTTATGTATATATACATATATCACGTAGGCAGTTTGTCCAGGGGTTGGCTGAGGATGGTTTGAAATATGAAAGCAATTCAATCAAATCGCAATTGACCTAAGTTTTACTGAATAATTTCTGTGTTGTCCTCACGGATCTTTTTTTTTTTTCGTTTTGTTTTATGTATTTAAAAGATGTAAGAACAATTAGTGAACTCTTTCTTTTTCAAATAAAGTGCAGCTTCCACAAATCTTGTGAATGTTTGTTTCATACCATACATTAGTTCTTGCGCAGTCTAGTGGTTAATCATGTACTAATGTTTATGATTTACAAACACAGCCAAACAAAGCTTATTTACCCATTTTTATTCAATTAATCTAAATAGTAGTTCATGCAGAAGTCATACATTTGAAAATACCAAGCTTAATGGAGGTGTTGATATTCAGTAGATTTGAGAGTTTGTGCTCATTTGCCCTCTTTACACTACTTGAAATCGACTCATTTCAAGACCTCACTCCTACTTGTTAAACATAAACCAGGTTAAACTTGTTCTACTAGTGGATTCAAAAAGGCTGCATTTGTATAATTATTTTCCTGAAAAGTACAAGGTTGCAAAATGCTACCACAATGTATACCAATAGACAATGTTTTTAGATAAAGTGACAGAACAGTAACTTTGGCTACACTTCATTTTACAGTGCCGTAGTTACATTGTAATTACTAAAATAATACTGAGTACTATTAATTAACTACATGTACTTAGTATAGGGTTAGGGTTTGGTTTAGGGTTAGTTACTTGTAATTTTGCATTCATTTATTTACTATTAATTAACTACATGTACTTAGTATAGGGTTAGGGTTTGGTTTAGGGTTAGTTACTTGTAATTTTGCATTCATTTATTGTTATTACTATAGTAAGTACATGTAGTAACGTGTAACTACGGCACAGTAAAATAAAGTGTTACGGTAACCTTTAATTATTATTACTATTAAAATGATAAAAGGAATAGTTACGAAGTTGAATTTCATTCTATTTTTCATGGACGAGTTGCTAGGTCCTAGTGAAATTGACAGTAAAAACAAGAGGTAAGCAACAAGGGATTCACTACAGCGTGACAAACGTCAAACCACTTGAGCTTCAAATACACAGCGTAGCAAAACATAAGCATCATCTCAAACTTGTGGGGAAAAAACTGTCGGTGATCAATTTTCATGATTTCAAGTGATAGGGTTGTCACGCAGTATTTATGTTGTGCAAACGATAGCTCTATAAATGAGAAGTTATTGTTGCCTAACAAACCAAAATACAAGTAACCTGTGCACATCTCCAAGCCTCACAGTAGTGGTATTTTGTTCCTGAATCTGATTTGAACTAAATGGTTTTGTAATGATTCAATAATTCACTTATAAAGGCAGTAACTTGTTGCCACCTACTGGTGTAACGATCTAACTTACAAAAAGAGACTAATTCACATAGTCTGTCAGGAATAAAGACAGACAAGCCGAGTGTAACAACAAAAAACAATAACCTGAACACTAATAATGTTACGCGCACAGACACTATCTGGTTATGAATTACTAATCACACACAAATTAACAGATTATTGGACCCAGTTAAGCAACTCAATTGTGTAAAAAACCCCACAAAGCTATAGACAAAATATAGTAATCAATAGTCTAAATAAAACAAGACAACGTGAAATATAAACTCCAAAAATTGAACTGGCATGTACATTCTTTAGGCAACAACTTATTTCAATGCGTTAGCGTCCCTCGAGGCGTTCGCGTATAATTCTCCTGATTGGAACGTTCAACCTTGGCGCGTCACGTCGAACGCTAAAACGCAGTCTTTGATTGGTCGACTGGGAGTCGACGTCAAGAGCCCGTCCAGCCCTGAGAGACGCGTCGCTCCTACACTAAAGTTGTGCTGTGTAGCGCCCGTCAGTGAGGCGCTCCATAAATTCTGTCACGGGAACAAGGTGAGCTGATACATTTGTTTCCTTGTACTGTTTCGTGAATATATTCATGAAGGCTGTCTGTGTTTTCGGTCTCGAGTAGCTTAACTATGAAAAAATTGTAATTGTCATAAGTTGTATACAACAGAATTTACACTATTTATAATACAAGATGGCTAATCTCCAGTTGCTTTCGAGTATTTACGAAATGATTTTGAAGTGAAGGTAAGTAACTTGTGAATATTTTAACCTGTTCTTGTCTTATCTGCTCTGGAGTTCACTATTGCACAAGTAATGCATTTATGCTGTTCAAATATAAATGCAATCCGAATTCAGCAGAAAAGAAAGAGTGATTTTATCTGAAATTCAACTAGGCTACATGTCTATAAAGTCAACAGATGAAAAAAAAATTGGGCTTCTTGTGGTGAAATTATTTTACATATCCAGAAAAAAACAACCTGTTACATATCCTGTTTACTAAAAGTGATACGTAAATATATTGCATTACATAAAATCCTTGCTAAGAACTTATTTAATTTAATCCAACCTAATCCAATTTGCAATGAGCCTCATTTGATGAGTCAAAAGCCCTTTGGACAGTAACAGGATGCAGGATATGGCTTTATAGCATCAGATACTGCGGATCAATCATCACCTTAAATCCTTTTCATCATTTCTGTCTCAGTTCCATCTCTCATTAGAGAATATGTATTTCTATTCACCCTTTTTAAGCTCCTCGGCAATGTAAAGTATTAAGATCTCATTGCTGTGTTATTGTGCGATGGTTGTTTGTATAATGTTATGTATTAATCTGTCTTTGTAATTGATTTGAAACTTGTTTTGATCAAGGTGTAACCCAGTGTAAATAGTGTCTCAGTGAGCTGTTTTCAAATATTTGCACTGCTAACTTGACACGCCGGTGTCATGCAAGGAAACAATTTTTTAAGCAAATATTTCCAGGCATGTTCTTGTTTTTCTGTGCATAGAAAAAGTCCTAAATCAATAATACATATTAGAGTCATTATCTGGTATTGCTCTTAAGTGGGATCAGCATTATGCAATTTATGTTCAACGCAAAACTTAATCATTTTCTGTAAATGCGCTCGATCTGAAAGTCTGCCCCTTCTCATGGTCAACTGACAGTGCCGTCACATGTTTTGTCTAATCTCAGCATTCTCTAAACAGGCCCACACTCGGCTTCATTGTGCACTTATTTAGAAATCACATTTCATTTCAAATTACAGAAGATTCAGCATACAAATTGAATTACATTTGTCCTTTCGATTAAATAATGCCTTAATAATATCATAATTATTTTCTTTTCATATAGAAAAGCCACTTGATCTGAAAGAGACTAATGGAGAATCTCAGAGGTTTTGGTGTGCTCCTTACAGGTGCCGTAATTTCGCATGATGAAATGAAGGTGAGTCGGGAGCAACAACAGACAGCAGTGTGTACTCTCTGAGCCTTCGAACAGTGAGAAGAACAGCGGCCATCATGATAGACCTGAGCCACCTGAGCGAGGAGGAGCAGGAGATGATCATGACCGTTTTAAAGAGGGATGCTGAGTTGAAGAAAGCCGAGGAGGAACGAATCAAGTAAGATTCAGACACAAACTTGTATGGTAGGCTAAGTGACCGTCCTCTCTTGTGAATGTGTAGTTGATATGAAAATATCAAGCAGTGACAGCAGTGTGATATACTATGACATAACACCATTTTAAATAAGTTACCATCTTGTAAAAATATTATAAATGGCATTTTATAATATTACATAAATAGATTAGATTGAATATTTTTACTAAAACATTTTTTATTTTAAAAAATAATTTTGAAATCAACTGCAAAAAGCTACAAGGTAAATTGAATGGTAAAAAAGATTAAATACACTTTCCGTTGTACATTCATATACATTTTGACTGAAATATATATTGAGGTCAGTAATTAAAAAACGTTTTCATCTAGGATGCGTTAAATTGATCACAAGTGACAGTCTATGTCAAATAAGTGCTGCTTGTGTGTTTATCAAAGAATCCTGAAAAAATGTATCAGTTTCCATAAAAAATATTAATCAGCTGTTTTCAACGTTGATAATAAAAAGTTAATAAAAGTTTCCTAAGAAACGTTAAGGCAAATTTCTTTCTTAAAGTTTTGTCCAATTTGTCTAAAAGTATTTTAAAACATTTGTATTACTATATCCAAATGCACATGATTGTCATTTTACACATATTCAATAAAATAAATCAAAATATAATATGAAAAACAAGACAAACCATAAACAAAGTGCACTAGCAAATTATTGTTGTTTAACGCTTTGAATGAAGACGGGAAGTCTACATGAAAGGAAGAATGCAGAATCTGGCCATGTCTGGGTGATTTCCCTGTGTTCAGCCTCAACCTTACTCAACCTTGCATAAAAGGATTAAGTCTACCCTTGTGGAATAATTGTCTTGGCCTTTTCACATGACCAACATAGTTTCCACTCCTTCAAAAGCGAAGATGTGTTCCAATGGTTGTTTCCAAACACATGATTTTAATCAAACTATTTTGAATCACTCCAAATGCTCACAATGTCTCTATTAAGGTTATGTATTTTTAGGTATTTGTTTTGCATTTAACTGTAAGCAGCTCTCAATAAAATAGAATTATTAGTCGTAACCTCTTCATCAATAAAACTCTTCATCATTAGTGTTTGATTAATCTCACAAGGTACAACAACGGGGAACTTTGACAGTACCTAAGAAGCAACCATTATGAGAGATTTGGTATTTGCACAGCAAACAGAGTGAGTACTGAAGACTGCACTGTATAAGCCAATGAAGAAAGAGTTTGTCCACACTCTTTGGTCATATGGAATGTTATTGATTTAGAAGGTTCTAATACAGGAAAGCTGTGTAATGTAATAAAGTAATAAAGTGCAATGAGTTACCGACATTTGGAAAGCTTAGTTTATGATCCTACTTCTCAAAGGACTGTCTGTCACATTTGTACATAAAAAGAATTGAACATTTTGAGAACAAACAACGGAAAATGTGATTATTGCAGTGCTTTCTTCCCTTGATTGCTGATGGAGTAAACTAATTTGTGCTCTGTGGAATGTACGGTATTTGTCCAAAGGACCATGTTGAGGTGAGACGATGTTAGATGCAAGTTGCTGGGAACTGCACTTAGTTGATGATAATGATTTTCATTTTTCTCACCTGAAGTTGAAGTCATTTGATTCCAGACAGCTGCAGAAAGCCGTCCCAGAGGAAGACAGACGCAAGTATTTGTCAGGAGAATGGTTCTACGAGGTGAAGTCTCAGAGACACCAGGACAGGATTCATGGCTCAGATATCATAATGGCATCAATGAAGCAAAGGAAACCATCAGTTGTTGGTGAGACCAAAACACCTACAGTTCACACATGCAGCTCTTACAGAAACCTTGACTTAATGCTTTGTTAGCGAGCCTATAAACAGCACTAAATATCCGTAAACATCTCACTATTCTTTTATATAGAGTACTTAACCAAGTCATGGGGCGGCAGATCCAGAAGCATGAGCAGAAAGGATAGTGATGGCATCATGACGACACCTAAAAAAACACAAACAATTGAGTCTTCAGAGCAGCTAAAGGAGAGGTAATTCTAAATGTTCATGGACAAAAGAAAGTTGTACCTGATCAACTGTTTAGTGCTGTTGGCATACACCTACACTGCATATGTGGACACATATGGTCCATTTCATCTAGTAGCTTGATGTTAATCAAGAACAACGGGGTAATAACTGTTCACGCTTGCCATAACCCTTTGGTTTGCTCTGTGTGTGCAACCTCCACCCCTTCCACGTGCTTGTGTGCTTTACAGGTGTGGATACCTCATGATTTCAATATCTTTATGACTCGACAAGGGTCAACAGAGGAGTTTGCTAGCTGTACTTTTAATACTCTGCCCATGAAGGTTTAATTGATCCTGGTCATTATAGGATGTCTGGAAGAACTTTAGTGCAAATCAGCTGGGTATCTTATACATGCAAGCACTCATAACAGTTTACTATTTGTTTTAAAATTAGGGAAAATGGTGACACATTAGAGGTCCAGCAAGAAAACCTGAACATAGGCATGAGATCGCCATCAAAGGTATGTAAGTGCTCACAGAAACATATCAGAGTCAGCTGCCTTTACTATTAATGTATATCCTTGGGAAAAACAAATAAAGGGATCATATCATAATGAATTAAGTTTCAAAACATCCTCTCCAGTCAAAATGGCATTAAAATTATGTGGGGAAAATGGCTCCTACACTCTTAAAAATAAAGGTTCCAGAAGGGAAGAATCGGAAAAACCATTTACAATGAACAATTCTTAGCATTTTTCTTTATTGTGATGAATAGTTTAATATTCTAAAGAACATTTTTCGAATATGAAAACCGTTTTGCACAGTGGTACAAAATGTCCATGGATATTGAAGGTTATTCATGGATCCATCAATCCCAATAAAGAGCCTTTATTTTGTATCAGTGTACAATGACATTGACTTCAATGACTTACTGTAAAATAACTGTCAAATAAATGCATTAAGATTTGGCCACACGCATTAAGATTTGGCCACACACATTTAGATGAAAACACCTATTTGGCCTGTGTCAATATGAGGTTCTATGGAGGAAATTGTGATATATTTATGATCATCACAATACAATAACACTGGCTTTGTAAAGAGGCTGTTATTGAAGGATCGAACAGAGCAAACTACAGTATATTGGACCTGCAGCTTGTGGGCAAACACAGCTGTTTCTCATGTCATATGTAAGGGAAAGAGGCACAGAGCATAGGCATAGAGGTACATAAACAACACGTTAATTCTATGTATCAGAGAGAGGGTGGAAAATGATCATAAATGTTATCTGGAAACTAGTTTTGGTACTTTCACGAACAGGATAAAGAAATAAAATTATTTCACAAAAAATGTATGTTATGACCCCTTTTAAGTCCAGGTCAATCTGGTGTGTGAATTTTGGGTGAAAGTTAATGTTAAATTACAAAAAAATCAATATGGCATCAATAATCAATGCATTTCTTCATAGTTAACTTTGTCTCTTTACCTGGTTCCAGCCGAGACACAACCCATTCAACAGTGTCCCAATAGAGCTTGATTTTGAGGAGACTGGTATCCACCTTACATCAGGACCTGGACTCAGGAAATCATTAGACAGGGGCTCTGATTCACAAGGTTGATGTGACAACTTGTTATATAATGTTCAATTGTAATTCAGTTGAAGTTTTAAGAAACGTGTAATGTTTGGTACTCTTCCTTGCTTACAAGTCTCATATTTACAGTAAAACATCAGGAAGCAAGGAACAGTGAAGGTAATAGTGAGGTCTCTAACACCACACAAAATGGACCTCCTGGACAAAAGCCTGTGCCAAAGAAGAGGACCAAAATCAACAAACCCCAGAGCTCTATCTCAGACAGCAACAGCTCTGTGTCCACCACAGCAGGCTCGGGTATCAGGTCTCCACCACCAAGAAGTATCCGCAAACACAGCTCAAATGAGCCCACTCTCAAGAGCCAACTGCGCCAACCAGTTGTATCCCTAAGCTCTGTTAGCAAAAACAGAAGTCAAGAGAGGGATCCTGAAGAATCTAGACTTTCTCTGGGAAGTACAGAGAATTCAAGAAGTAAAATTGAAAACAAAGAGCCATTTAGCTCCCCTTCACCTCTGAAGTTGCCAAAGTCACGTTTACCAGTGAGAGCCTCATCGCAACTTATAAACCCTCCACAGGGCTTACAAGAGAAGCCAAAGATACAACCACGTCTAAGTCTGAACTCTATTACAAGAGCAGATGATGGCAAAAAAGTAGAAGAACATCTAAAACAAAGAAGAGAATCAAATAGTTGTCTTCCTCAGTCACCAAGTATGGAATTTGAGAACCAAAACATTTCTGGTCCTCATGAGAATGAAATGTTTGCATTGACTGACAATGATAAAAAGCCACTGGATGAGATCCCTGCCCTTCAATCTACACAGCACAAATCTGAGAATGTGGAAAATCATATGGCTCAGTTTCCAAAATTGGAAGCGACAAGAACTGAAGAAAATATGAAGAAAACTGCTGTTGGTATGATATCTTTTTTGATATTTTTTTTCTAAAATGTTCAAGATTTGTTAGAATAGTTCCCCAGCCAGCAATGACATGTGGGGCCCCCAGAGTTAAGTACGGGGGTTTGGTTGGGTACCCATGTGGGGGCTTTGGCTGGGTGAAATCAGTGGGTGTGGGGTAGGTTTTTTTTTTTTTTAGTACATATGAAGCCCATATGAGCTGATTGCAGCTGATGCATGGCCCCCCATAAGGGGCCATTGGGGGGCAATTGGCATGGGGGAACACTGGGAGGTCCTGCAATATATATTATGGGCCAAGTGGGCATGGTTTGAAACTGGGAATGCATATATGGGAATGCAATATAGGTTTTATATATTTATGTTTTATGGGCATGGGTTGGAACTGGGTGGGAACGAAACGCATGGTTGGGTTATGTTTGGTTTATGCCAAATGGGCATGTGTGTTTGTGTGGGAACCATATATGGTATATGGTCATGGTTTATTTATATGGGCAATGGGCCAAGGTTGTGTAAACAATGAACAACACATATGGTGATCATATAATGATATATTTGCGGGGCCAAGGCATGGGTGGAACTGGGAACACATATATGTATATGGTGTTATTGGTATTTATGGGCCAAGCGGCATGGGGAACTGATATGGGAACACTGGATATGCATATGCATGACATATTTATGTGCCCGAGTGGGATGGGGGTTTGAACATATACACATATATGACATATTGCAATGGGCCAAGTGCCAAGGCCAAGTGGGCATGGGTTTTTGTACAGTTATATATGTTATGTCTGGTTTGGTTTATGGGCGGGGGGGGCATGGCATGGGTTTGGAACTAAACACATACACATATGCCTGACATGGACATTATGTTGTGGGTGGGGGGGGGGGGGGGTGGGAAACACATATTATGGTATGGGGGGATGCATGGGCCAAGTGGGCATGGCCATTTGAACTGTGAACAATATAACACATATATAGGTGGTTTATTGGTTTATTTATGGGGCCAAGTGGCCATGGGTGGGAATTGGGAAACATATTGAATGGTATGGGTGTGCAGTGGGATGCAGTGGGGCAGAGTGGGGCATGGGGTGGGTCTTGCATGTCATATGGTGCTTGCATATATATTTTGGGGTGGGGCTGGGTGGACACTGGGGGACACATATATGGTATGTTGGTGCATATTTTGGGGCACAAGTGGGGGGTTTGGAATGGATGGGATGGGGCTGGGGTGGGTCTTGAATGGCACATTTTGGGGGAACAGGGGCATGGTTTGAACTGGGGAACACATATGCATAGAATTTGTAGAATTTTTTGGGGGTGGGTGGGGATGGGGAACATATGGGAACATATAAATGGGTTAGCTGGGGGTTTTTATTTATGGGGGCCCATGGGGAATGGTGGGATGGGGGAATGGGTGGGGCATATGGGGGGCATGGGGGCAATGGGGGGGCACATGGAACTGGGAACACATGGCATGCATCCTGCATGGCAGATGTCACAATGTCAATGCATCAAAGATTATTCAAATGTTAAAGGTGCTGATTACGTGCACCAACTTGAACTAGGCCTACCCATAACTTCAAATAATAGCATGCCCAACACCTAGGGCAGAAAAAATAACAAAATTAGAGGGGGATACAAACATAGATTGCTTTATTTTATCAATATATTTTAGATCGGTAAATATTTTTTAATATTTTGAAATTAAAAAAATTGATCGGTGGTGTTTTTTTAATGTTTTTTATAATGTTTTAAAAATATTTTAATATGCTAAAAAATTTGCTCTGGAAAGCGAATGTGGAAAAAAACACAGGGTTGTTTGAAAGAACCAGAATAATTTGGAAAGTCGTAAAATAAAATTTCTTGAGGAGTAAAGGTTTTCTAGAGTAATTCTTGTTTGATTGTTTTTTTGTTGTTTTGTTGAATTTTGTTTTTTTTGTTTTTTTTTTTCTCAGTTTTATTGTTGTTCAGTTGGCATCTCAGCACCAAAGCACAGTTGAGTAAGCACCTAGTACCAGTTAGCATTCTCAAATAGTTAGCCTACCAAGGAAAGTCAAATTCAGGATGCATATATCAGTAAAAGCTGTATGTTTAATATCAATATCGATAAAATCGGTATCGTATTCATATCAAAATATCAGTCAAATATCACAACAAATAAATCCCATATCATACAAATAACCCAATATGGTCCAATCACTATCCTATAGATGCCTGTCATAATACTGGTGCAACACTGGTAAATAAAAAAAAATCCATAAAAAACCTTTTGTAAAGGAAAACACACATCCAGCCCTTATTCTATATTTTTTTATTTATTTTTTTATTTTTTATATTTATTATATTTTTATTTTTTTTAATTATATTATAATTAAATATTATAAAAATAATAATTAAAATAATAGTAGTATAATAAATATTAATATATTATATATTATATATATATATTTTTATATAATATTATATTGTTTATAATGTCTATCTTTTTTTGTGTTATCTGTTCCTGTTGTTTTTTTGTTCCTGTTCGTTCTTTTTTTTCTCTCCTTTCATGGTGTTCATGTCCTTGTCATGTTGTCTGTCATTTTGTGCTTTCAGTTTTGTCATGTCATCTGTTTTTCTGTCATCTGTCCTTCATTCATCGTCCCTTTGTTTTTGTGGTCACTTCTGTTTTGTTCATCGTCCATTTTTTCACATCAATATCCTCGTGTTTTATCTTGTCCGTCTTTTCCCATCAATTCCTCTCGTGTTCTCTGTCTTCTTGTTTCTTCGTTTGTGTCGTTCCTTGTTTTTTTCTCTGTTTTTGTCTGTCATCCGGTTGTTTTGTCCTGTGTTTGTCTCTGTCTTTCTGCCTACCTATTGTTTGAGCTGTGGTGTTATTACATTTATATCACCAAGCATATCCAGTACATGGACATATGCATGTATATGTGTTTTATATAACACACACACACATCCCCCATTAAATACTCAAAACCCATCACATGCAGCCCTTCCCCATATGTGTGGCCATGCCAGTTATGTCCCATGTGGCCCATGCATGTCCCCATACTTGGCATCACATGCTATGGGTGCATATGGGTGTCCCACAAATGGATCATGGCCCAAAAATCCCCATGGAAAGCCCATGGCCACCAGCCATACTAAACCATGGTTCCCCCCCAATGCCACCAATGACCCATATGACCCCCAATTATCCCCCACCATGGCACCCCCCCCTAATCCACTGTAACCCACTCCAAATCCCCTCATGGCTGGGGGCCTGGGGGGCCAAAAGGCACTGGCAATCCCTTGCACATGTGGGGCCCCAATGGTCCAACAAACCCCAAAATGGCATCCTGCAGGGTGCACCTGTGGATCTTGGGGCATGATCCCCAATTACCCCCCGTGAGCACCCACGGGGGCCTCATATTTTAAACCCCCTAAAAAGCACCGGGGGCTAAAATGGGTTCTGTTATGATTTAAAGGTTATATATCCCAAAGTCTGGGTTCCACCCACCCCTTGGGAAAATCAACAATATAATCGGCAAAATCCCCTGTTAAAATAACCATTAAAAACATTCCTGGCAGCAATTGGGGCCCAAAGGAATCCCTTTAGAACCAATTTGCTTGCAAATGGGTACCCATTACAGCCAACCACTGGGCCCACATGTGGCAAATGGTCGGCTTTGCCCAATGTGGATAAGGGGGTGCAAGCCTGGGGGCAGGTCCCAATGCCCCCCCCCATCATCCGGGGGCCCAGCCCTTGCCCTGGATGGGTCACCAAAAATGAGAATTATGTAATTTATCCATCCTCATTTCAAACCCGTATGACTTACTTTCTTCTGCAGAACACAAAGGAGACAAATGAATGCAAATACAGTATAATGGTAGTACACTGGGATTTCACTTTTATGCTTAATAAAGCACCAAAGTATGTCAGCAAAATATACGTCTCAGCCAATTATTTTCCAAGTGTGCCAATCATTTTTGGTGAAAAACAACCTGATTTCAAGCATTTGTACATTTATCCAGCTTTTCACACTCCAGTTCAGTAGGTGGTGGAAATGTTCACCTGCTTCTGCTCCTTCAACACACCCCAGCATACAAGATACTACTACCTATATGGACAATCCACCCAAATGTTCATTAAATCCTGTTTGTATTCACTGTTGTGTTCTTCAGAAGCCTTAAATTTAGATTAAATTAAATTATAATATTATTGAATTAAGTTATAGCTTACAATAGTCATAATAGATTTAGAATGCCTTGATTCCGATTTGGTTGTTCAATGATATACTGTTTGTCTTACAGATCAACAATTTCCCAGATCCCTCTACATATCAGATACATTCAATAAGATAGAGGCTTCTTCTGACTATGAGACTAACAGCAGCTCCCTTGTCTTCAACATAAAACAAAACACTAATCACTTAAAACAGGAAAATGCCAAACTGGAAGTCATGACAGATGAACACATTCCCACACCTACCGATGAACAAGGAGATTCCATTGCCAAAGTTCTTGAGTGGTTTAGCAGGAGCTCAGACAGCAGTGATAGGCTTGATTTAGAGAGCAATGTCCAGGAGGACATGGAGGAGGACACCAAGATTGATGACATAGACTTTGAAGATGAGGTTGATCAAAGATCCAAATCAAGGGATAATGTGTACTTGATCATACCACGCCAGAGCGAAGAGGTTCCATTAGAAGTGAATACAATATTTCTACAACAGAGTGATTGGGGAAAGGAACAGAGTGTTGATGAGCCTACCCAGAACATTCCAAAAGAACGAAGAAGATCTGAATCTGCCTCTCATAAAGATCCTCTGATTAGGAAGCCTTCAATTGACTCTGCTCTTACAGCAAACAATATCCCTTCAGATATCCCAGAGGTGAATATTTCTGTAGGTGGGAAAATAAGTCAAAATGAGAACAAAACAGAAGCTTTTATCAAGAGAGAGGAAGTAACCAAAATAAAACTGGAAAACACTGACTTCAATCAGACTCAGTATCAGCCAAAAGAAACACCAGGTGCTGAAGACAACCAACGACCAAAAATTGCCAATTTGAGATCATTCTGGGAGAAAGAAAATATTGGTCCAAAGATTTTGATCAGCAAATCTATTGCACCTGTTAAAACCGAAAAATTCATCCCCAGTGATGTTAGCAGAAAGCCGACTGAATGTGTAGAGGTCCAACGGAGAAGTGAACAGAGCTTGAAAGTAACATCTCCACAACATCAGAAAAAAGAGACAGTTGTGGAAGATTTAGACCTTGAGCATGAAGGGAGTGCTAACACCATCTATGACCCCAAAGTACCCATTGTAACAGATGAATCAAAACCACCATTGATATATGCTAATCAGAAAAATGACCAAATACTTGCAAGCACTCTCTTAGACAAAGAAGTTACCCTTCCACGTTTAAAATCATCTTCACCATCACATGAGAGTGGATCCTTGCAAGCGGGTCAAAATGATGATAGCGTGGGAGGCACCATTAGTACACACAGTAGTGATGCAGATCACACCTCTCCAAAAGAATTAGAGGCAAAATCAAGAACTGCACCAAGAACAAATCAAGTGCCTTTTGTTAAGCTGAATTCCCAGCAAGAGAACATGGCGGCTAGGATCAAGCAACTCAAGTCCTTTTGGGAGAAAGAATCTAAAACATCAGCAAAAGCGCAAATCAGATCGACTACAACTGCTCGACTAAACCAAAGATTTACAAAGTCTGAGTTTGATCTCAGAACAATAGGTACAGAGTATGATGATGAGGATGACGATGTTGAGGAGAGTACTTCTGCCAGAGGTAGACTGTCTCCTAACTTCTCTGTGCAACCTCTACGGAAGGATAAGTCAGTTGTGATGGATGGTATGAGCACTTTACAGTTTAAGAACCTTCGTGACTTCTGGGGAGGATCACCTACAAAATCTGGACGAAGGTCATCGGCTCTTGAAAGTGGAATTCAGAGATCCTTAAGTCCAAATGAGAGAGCCAATCTAAAAGACTTTGTCAATGAGAGCCAGAATTGTAAAACATCCTCACCATCCAAAGTTAGAGCATTCCAGTCTCCCTCAAAGAAGAGGATTATGTCAAGACAAGAATCTGAATCAAAAACCGATCATAGGGTCTCAGGCGAAGCAATATCCCATGAAGTGTCTCTTCAGGCACAGAAAGGCTCTCAGACTGCTTCAAAATCCACAATGGTACCTAAACCTCAGGTTGGTCAAGAGTCACAACCTCAACAGGGTAGAAGAAGCAGCAAAGGCAGTCTAAATGGAAAATCAAATGCCATGCGACGTGCCACCAGCATGTTTTCAGTGAACACTGCATTTGAGGAGCAGAGCCAGGACTTGCATCTTCAGTCCAAGAAGACCCAGGGCCCCAATATACAACAGGTCAAGAAGACACCAGAAGCTAGCATTACACAGTCCAGGAAAACACAAGAAGCTAGTTATACCATACCAAAAACATCCCCAGAAATCTCTTGGAGAGACAGAGACAAAAATGCTCAGAGAAGACCATCACGTACCTCAGAGGATTCCGACTCTCAACCTCTTGCAAGATCTTTCATTCCCCGGGACTACCAACATTACCTTGGGATTACAGAAGACAGAAGTATGTATACTCCACCTCCAGTTACAGAGCAGGTTGATAATTTTATCTGCACCTCATTTACGTCATCTCCAGAGACAAACCACAGCTGTAAGTGTTCCCCAGTGAAAACCAGTACTCCAGTAAAGGGTTCCCCCGACCTCCAAACCAGGAGAGGTAGCCTGGGACGCCACTTAACTACACAAACTGATGGAAATGCCACTAAGGGGAATTTAAATCGTGAGTTTGAAGCTTTTTCTCTTATCATACTGTACAGATTTATCAAATTATTTTAACCCTCTTCATGTATACTTGGAATACAATGTAAGATGAAAGTGTCTGTCAAATGCATAAATGTAAATCTGTGGAATTTTTTTTTTTATTCAAACGTTTTAAATTTGCATTCATGCATTTGGTAGAGACCTTTATCTAAAGTTAATTGCATTGCTTTCAAGCTGTACATCTAGTCAACTCGTGCATTCCTTGTGAACCAATCGCGACCTTGGTGTTGTTATTGCCATGCTCTATTGTTTGAGCTACAAGAACAAGTTTTATCAACTTCCAGGTGTAAATCTTAAAACTGATTGCTTAGAAAATTAATAATCGTTTAATACTTAGGATTAATGATTTTGAAAAAGTTCCCAACCATAAGCAAGAAACATTTCTGTGTATTCATAAGAGATTAACTAACATGTATTAATGTAATTAAATGTATTTACATCAGTGATGAATAAGATTTTTCCACAGCTTTCCTTTCAAGTATTAAATCAAACAGATATAAGTGCTCACATTACACAACAGAACACGAACTGGGAAGACAAGAACAGCAAGCATTCTTCTTGCTTGTATTAATTCTTTATACCTTTATTGGATCCAATTACCACTGTTATATTTTGCAGGTGAAAACGAGAATCCCATTCAGAAAGCTTTGAGACGAGCTTCATCTAGACCTGTACCATACCATAAGAGCATGGAAGACATCAGCATTCTTCCTAGTGAGCATCAATCCTCTATTATGTCAAACACTTTAAACTGTAACAGAATTTAATTTATATATTGTATATCATTAGTTTTTCTTTTAAAAGTACCATATCCATATTTAGCTCCTCCATTCATGGTATGCTTATCACACAGTAGCACAATGCCTCTTGAGTGTAAAACACCTCATTGTTTGCCTCTAAATAGAGAGTTCATGTGACAACAAAATCTGTACTGCTTCTCTTTCTTAAGGACAAGACCAAAAACTCAAACAAACAAACGACTACATGCAGGGCAACTATGATGGCAAGTCCCTAACTTAACTTTCTATATTCAGTTTTAATTATATTTTAAGACACTAATCTTGTTGGCGTCATATCCCACATTTATTTGCTTTCTCCCGCCATCTTGTTTTGCCCTCAGTTGCCCAGACTTCCTTCGCAACCTCAGACCCAGAGCACCTGAAGCAACTCAGCAAATCAGTGCCCTCATTCCTACAAAAAGAAGTTGGTTCATTTGTCATTCTTATCTAAGATAAAAGGCCAGGTCACAAGAAAATGTGTGGTGCTCAAAATATCTATCTGTCCTGTCTTTTTTAGAGTGACGAAGGAGAGAGTGACTCAGAGAGTAGTTCCCGCAGCAGTGTACCACAGTGGAGTAACAGACAATTTACTAACCTCAGCAACTACTCTGGCTCCACCTCTCTGTCATCTGTATGTTCATATACTGTATATTATACACTGAACTATTTACCAAGTTCTTGCATATACTATCAGAAACTGTAGTACATACTCCATATCCATAAGTAAATGTACCCAGTCAGTTATCCCATTTGCCTCAGATATAAATCATGAAGCACCATTCACAGCCCTTCCGAAATCTGACAGAATCCAACGTAATCCAAATGAAACAGGATATTCAATGAGAAAAAGTAACAGGGGACTTTATTTTATCCTGATTATGAATGAAAACATAATTTTTCTTACTTATAATGTTGAATAGTTCACAATAAAACCAGAACATTTACTTCCAATTTAATTTGATGTTAATGACATTGATGTGCTGGGAATGATTCAATATTGTATTTCCATTACCCTCAGGTTAGCGGCAGTGTTGCAAGCGTGTACAATAGTGACTACAGCAGTGTTGATGTTCAAGGGAGCATCCAGTTTTCACTAAACTATGTGCAGAAGTTGCGGGAGTTCCATATCTTTGTTGTTCAGTGCCAGAATCTGGCAGCAGTGGACACAAAGAGGAATCGATCTGACCCGTAAGATTGCCATCTCAGTGCCACCCACCCCTTTCTCCTCTAAATAGATCTTTTCTCTATAGAGAATTTGTGTTTTGTTTTCTAGGTACGTTAAGAGTTACCTCATACCTGATCCTGCCAATTTAGGAAAAAGAAAAACCGCAGTGAAGAAGAAAACACTGAATCCTACATACAATGAGATTCTTAGGGTAAGGAAATCACTGACAGAATCAGGGTCAGGGCCAGTGGTCGCAATTTTATTAGTAAGCAGTCACATGTTTTACATGCTATACATTTAATAATCACAATATTTGCTGATCAAATAAATGGTTTGATGTATGTGTACATTACATTTCACACTGTTGCTGTTTCATGAATTGTGTAATGTTTCATACTTGTTTTACTGTTCATTTTGAGCTCATTGAGTTTAATGGCAGGTTTAATTGTGACAACTTACCCCATATATTGTGACAACATGCCTCGATATTGGGTGTGTTCAATGTATTTGACCCCCCCACCCCCACCCACCCACGTATAACAGTGTAATTTTAGCTTTAAGACTTTAATATATGTGTCTACACAAAAATGTACATGAAAAATAATCCTAACCTGAGAGATATTCACTGGAGTAAAAGTGACAAATAGCCCCAGTTTCCCCTAAATGCATCATTCCAAATGCCTAATAATCTTTGTTCATTTTATTATTTGATGCATACAGTACAGAGTCCGAATGGAGTACCTGATGTCCCAGGTTCTCAACCTTTCAGCATGGCACAATGACACATTTGGTCGTAACAGCTTCCTGGGTGAAATAGAGCTTGACCTTTCCTCATGGGATTTTAATGACACAGAGATGAAGCTTTTGCCTCTTAAACCAAGGGTACAGTATGAATGTGTCCATAATTTCTCTTTCTTACTAGTGATACATATCATTTTTAAAGTTAAAATACTTAATATATGAAAATACAAATAAATGCTCTCACTTGATTCCAGAATCTCCTCTCACAGACCACAAACACCCTCCAGCCATCTGACTTAAGAGGACAGATGAGACTAGCCATACGTTTCCTGCCTCAGATCTCCCACTGTAAGGCTCCATCCTTTACAAACATTTACTAATTACAATACAATTTGCATATGTACAGCTTATATACCGAAAGGCTGCACAATATGTCACAAATGAAGTCAAATGTCACAGATTTGATTTGTGTGAGTGTTTTTTTTTTTTATCCAGCAAAGACCATCCCTGGCTCTGGTGAAGTGCATATCTGGGTCAAAGACTGCAAGAATCTCCCTCTTATCAGAAGTCCAACTATTGACCCATATGTAAAATGGTATTATATTATGATTACATTGTATTATTGTTATTTTTTTTATTTAAAAAAAACATCTTGAAAGGAATAGTTCACCCAAAAATGAAAATTATCCCATGATTTACTCACCCTGAAGCCATCCTAGGTGTACATGACTATATGACTTCTTTCAGATAAACACAATCGGAGATATATTTAAAAATATCCTGGCTCTTCCAAGATTTATAATGGTAGTGAAGATTTTGAAGCCCAAAAAAATTAATCCTTCCATTATAAAAAATAATCCCTATAGCTCCAGAGAGTTAATAAAGGGCCTCTGAAGCAAAGCGATGGGTTTTTGTAAGAAAAACATCCATATTTAAAACTTTATAAATTCACCTAACTACCTTCATACTGCACAAGTCGACTTCTGCCAAAAAAGTTAACCCATGACGACATATATGACATAGATATAGGAATAATGTAAGCTAAGACGCCTCTTGCGATTTAAACATATTGGGGTGCACTGCGTTCACTACACCAACAAGTAGGAGACTGCGTAAGAAACCCATCGCTTCTCTACGGAAGGCCTTTATAACCCGCTGGAGCTGTATGGACTACTTTTATTATGGATGGATGCATTTTTTTGGCTTCACAACCATTATAAAGCATGGGTGAGCTAGGATATTTTAAAATATATCTCCAATTGTGTTTGTCTGAAAAAAGATAGTCATATACACCTAGGATGGCTTGAGGGTGAGTAAATCATGGGATAACTTTCATTTTTGAGTCAACCAACCCTTTAAGGTCCCATTAAATAATCATTGTTTAATTGTTTGCACAGCTTTGTACTCCCCGACACCAGTAAAAAGAGCCGTCAGAAGACTCGGGTGCTGAAGAGAACAACCAACCCCATATTTAATCACACTATGGTGTATGATGGCTTCAGGGCAGAGGACCTGAAAGAAGCTTGTGTGGAGCTTACTGTTTGGGACCGGGACCGTCTAGCCAATCACTCGCTTGGAGGCCTGAGACTCGGCATGGGCACAGGTGCAGTCCAGTGTTGGGATCTTTGTGTGTTCTGAGATCTACAAACATAAACATATAAAATGAATATTATCACAATCTTGTTGTACAGGTAAGAGCTACGGAGTACAAGTGGACTGGATGGACTCTACAGCAGAGGAGGTCGCTTTATGGAGGAGAATGATGGAATCTCCCAGTGAATGGGTGGAAGGCTTGTTACCACTGAGGATTGTAACAGCAGCCAAAAACACATGGAAATGAGATTACAGTGACTATGATCAAAGAGCATCTTTAAAATTATATTGGTCCACATACAATATCTTGCATTTGTTATAATTTATAGTGAAATAGATTAGGTTTCTGTCACATAAGAAAGCCCCCATTAGACCCGACATATACATAATTTTCTTATCCAGAAAGTATTGGGTTATTTTTCCGCTGGATTTCATTTACTGTACACCTTAATTTCAACGTGTGTCCGGTATGACTGAACAGAGATCCGATTAAACTTACCCACTCAAAATGGAAAACGGCTCTTACATATTACACGAGAGATCATTTGGTGGATGTTGGGGTAATTTCTGTAATATTATCTATTTTTGAAGAGGTTGCTGACTTATGTAGCTAATGAGAATACCTAAAGAGATTACATATATTTTGAGACTTTGAAAAAGCCAAAATTCAAATCCATGGTAAAACACCAACAAAAAAAAGGTTTTAACCAGGAAAGGAGGAAGACGCAAGTTGTTGCAAGGTTGTGTCCCATAATTGGGACGAAATAAATTTGTTGCCAAGGATGAGAAAAATGAGCTGACGATGACTGCTTTATTTGTGAAATACGCCTGTACTAACATTGTAGATTGTACTAACATTGTACTATGCTACAAGCAAAATAATGCTGGATACATCTGATAAAATAAAATATCAGAATTTTCATGAAAAGTGATTAAATCAACGGAAAACTGTTTACAATGCAGAAGTTATTTTTACTTGCTATATCAAAAAATTGTGTATTATATATGACCTCTACATCTGACTACCTAAGAATCCGAGACTGCCTAGATGCATTCAATATGAAAATCTGCTACCGTTGTTCTTGGCTACTCAAATCCGGACACAATTGCTTATCAACTGAACCATAAACTACTGATTAATCACTCAGAATCCACATTCATAACAGTGTTTACTAGCTAATGGCACTACAAGAAAATTCATTTAATTAGAATAAATGACTATTTTAAATGGCTACCTTGAGAACTTTAGTCAGAAATATGAAACTTCTGATCACTAGCACCACCTAGTGAAGAGAGTGCTGTTTATCACATGCATGCTCTTATAATGGCATATTATTAGTATATGCTCACATTATAAGTACATATTTACACTAACCATAACATTATATCCTCATCCATTTAAATGAACGACTAGTTTAAAATATTTTAAATCAATTCAGCATCATTGAGGCAGTACTGAATTGGACTTGTATTACATGACAATGGAACAATGCATACAAATACAATGCATCACTATTGAAATCTGGAGGAAAGAGCCTAAGAAAGGAGGAGGTGAGACAGGGTCATGCTCACAGAACAAGGGATCCGGTGAGACTGAAGAGAGCATAGCTGTCTGATCATGTGTACATTGTGCAGCTGGCAGACACTCTTTCCTGTCTCAAAGGACTAGATAAACAGCATCAAGTTCCCCACAGTCTTTCAGAATGTGTAAAGAACATGTGTACCCTTGGGAGAGATTTTTGTGTGTGTGTGTGCTGGGATTCACAGATTACAGCTAAAGATACACAAAAGTGTGACATCTGAATGTTTGCCCTCTTGACCCAAATTCGATATCATCAAGACACAAAGTCAAAAGGTGTCAATTATTTTCAAAAATAATTTGGAAGCAGATATTTAAAATATATTAATGCTAACTCAAAAATGGGAACCAGCCAATTTAATATTTGGATACCTGTGATAATAAGATGATAAGACAGATGTTGCCTGTCTGACATCTTTTAAGAAAGGGGTGAGAGTGGGGGGGTTTGGTTCAGTGTATTACAAATATACATACATATATATATATATATATATATATATATATATGTATATTTGTACATACATATCTAATTTGCAATATATATATATATATATTGCAAATTAGATATATAGTAATCAAAATTATAGTAATATATTATACTTAGGCTACATAAACATTATTCATATGAATTATTTGACAAATGTGCTATTTGTTAAAAAACCTTGCCAACATAAAAAATGAATTTAGCCATTAATTAACAAAAGTAAAAGGAATGTGCTAGTTTATTTTTCCCAATGTCTGTTTTTGTCAGAAGCTCAGTTTAGATTGAGTGAAGTGACTAGTGAAGTGAAATTATTTCTTTATTAACAAGTTAATGGAAATAGAACATTAGTTTTTAGAACATGATTCTAACTTTCCCCTAGTGTTATTTTAACTTTCCTTTAACGTTACTCTAATGTTCAGCTAACGTTCCCAGAACGTTCCCCTAACCTCTTAACTCCGATATCATTATCCCGCCGTAGGCCAAAGTATGAAGCCTATATTTCAAGGGGGACTCAGATTTGACTTTTTTTCAGCACCAAATAACAATAAATTCAACATGTTTTTAAAATATGAAATTTATTCACAGACATTAACAAATGAATAAACAATAATATGACTTATCAGTGCATTTATTCTTACCACTGAATTGTACAGCTTAGCGGGACATGCTTTTTTTGGTCCGTGAGCAAAAACTTCTCGATTAACATCACGTTCTCTTTAATAAGGTTGTCAAATGTATCCGAAATCATATTTATTCTCATATCTATATTGATTATAAGTAATTATTCAATGAAGAAATCGATAAAAGAATGTTAGTCAGTCAGTCAGTAAAACGAAATTTTTGATTGTTTTAAATTGCGCGTGCTGGAGAAGCGCGTGCAGATCAGAGGCGCGCAGTAAATGAAGACAGAAACAAACCCACGAATTTAGGATTTCTGTGCTTTCCTCACTATGTTTAACAGTGGCTTAATATTTTAGCTATAAAGTTGGATTCATCAGATCATTATAACCCGTTCTGACTGATCTCATTTCAACATGTTGTATTAAACTAATTTCAGAGCTCCTTCATTACACAAAAACATCTGCAACGCTTTAAATTGAATGTTTTTACGTTATTAGTAAATAATAACCTAAAAATAGCGATTAGGAAACGTTCTGTATAGGTTATTTTTAGTTTATTTAAAAATAACCACCCTGCAACGTTCTGAGAACGTTATTTTATGGTTGCAAAAATAAAACCTAAAAAGTACATTCCCGGAACGGGAACCAAATACTAACGTTAGGGAAATGTTCTTTGTTTGCTGGCAACATAGACATACCTGAATCACCTGTACAGAAACCCCAAAGGGACATGGTGAACGAAAAAAAAAAATGAGATGGAGGAAAAAATATTTGTCAGTGCTTTTGCGTTCTCTCGCAAATATTTTGCGTTTCCTCGCAAAAACTTTTATGATTCCGACAAGAAACTTTGTCAAGGTTGAGGTTGAACCAAGGTTGAACCAAACTTTTTCCAAGGGAACGTAAAGGTTTTGCGAGCGAACGTAATGTTTCTCAGGGGAATGCAAAACATTTGCGAGAGAACGCAAAAGCATTGACCAATAATTTTTCCTCGTGATATTAAAAAAAAAACTCAGAGGAAGGGAAACTGATATGCCCAATGAGTCATAGGCATGTTTATATTGAGGTAGTACACGCTTTGATGTTTTTTTACGGCAGTGGTATCAATCGTGTACAGATGCATTACTATTTTGCACCTGTATTTTATGTTATGTGCGCAAATATTTAAATTGAAATGAAACATTAAGCTGCTATAATGAAATTCTTACATTATATGATGACAGTTTCTAGCACTTTTATTCAAGTTTAAATGTTAAATTATCACATACATAGTGCACATATTTTCCCCCAAATCAGTATTATAAGCATTATAGACTTTTCTACTTAAAAAAGGCATTGTGTATACTACAGAGCCTACCGAATATGTTTCTTTTCTCTTTTTACTCGTTCTCATAGAAGATCATAACATAGGACAAAAAAGATCAAAATCACAAAACAAGCTTCCATCTACCAATTTGAAAAATAGAGGTGTTGATAACTGACATTTATTTTCTCACATTTTTGCATCATGTGAGAGATCTTCTAAGACTGTTGTGTTCAGTCAAGAGGTAAGAAATTCCCAAATCCTGATGTAGATCATGCAAGTCCTGATGTGGACAACCAGTCAAGTAAAAAGAAGCTCAGCAAGCCAGTGGCTAAGCCAGCATACGTCAGCTGAGGGATGGATGCTGATGAAGTAACTAGATATACACAAGAAAAACATTCAACATCAAATCACGATGAAACATTAAGTAATGTAACTATTTCGATAAAAGTATTTATAATGTTTATTAAAATGAGGTGTTGGTGAAGAGAATTCTTACATTTACTGATCACAAGGCCACCTGCGGAAAAATGGCAGAGAATTATTTTTTAAATGACTAACTTTATATATCACACACACACAACTTTTTTGTTCATGAAGTTTATAAGTAAATATAGAACGATTCTTTGTACCGTTGTCAACTCTGGTTCTGATTGGTTCTGAGGAGACAGTCGCAACATCACTAGAGTTGTACTGTGGAGATTGGACTTCTCTCTTCCTTCTACATATCTAGAAAACACACACAAAAGGTCTGATAATATCTTCACACAACCATGAACACATGAGTCGAGCCAAAGAAAACTAATAAAAAAAAAAGGTAATTAATAAATGACATTCTGGCATCATATATGCGTGATTAGTTACCGGAAGCGCGGCGGCACAAGTGGAGTTCTCACAGAGTCGGGTGGCACAATGCAGGTAGAAAGTGGAGATGGTCAGGTTCTTATGTTCCACAAAGCGGAAAGCCTCAAAGGAGAAGTGAGCTTCCTGAGATATCCCATTTAAGTCAATCCTTGTCTGGGCATCACGAGTACACCTATAAACAACAATAGATGTGGTGCTCACAAGAGAATTAAAGTGTCTTCTTAACCGCTCTATTTTTTTAATAAATGACTCACCCAACAAAAAGATCATAGGAGGTGCTGCTGACTGGATATGGGCTGGTTGTGGCATAGCAACGGTCCAGCAACACATTGAACCTTACAATGCACAATAAGACAAAAATTAGATTTGTTCATTTCAATTTTCATACATGTAAGAGTTACTGTGCTATCATTGGTAACTAAAACTAAAGGCCCATTCACACTAAGAATGATAACTATAACTATATTTGCATCCTCACCAACAAATTGCTATTTCAAAGTGTTAATAACATGTTTTTGCTGTTCTTGTCGCATTTACACGGCTTTAATCAGCATGTTATGTTTCGAGAGAATAGCAAGTGTAATCAATCTAACCTAACAGTGAATTTAGCTAACAAAGTCAATATTTTTCACTGCAACTTCCAAGGAAGTTGTCTACATGTTGCAGAAACTAGTGCTGAGGTCATTTTTTGCTAGCCTGGCGTAATGATCTTATCGTTAATACTTAATCGTTAATAAGAAAAAAAAGCTGTATAGGTTTGGAACTAAATTTCATTATTAACTTTTTATGAAGCAGAAGGTTGTGGAGTGCTTTCCTCGGCTCTGTTTGCAGTAGCATCCTTTAACACAGTGACAGCTGATCTGCTCTGTGGTTCATGCAGGCCACAGGATCTTATGTCTAGTGTGCCAAAAAAGCTTTTGAGTAAACAGTTAAGTAGAATTGTGCTATGAATAAGATATTAACAAACACATATCCCTTATTTGGAAGGCTTGGATTAAATGCTTAAAATATGATTCATAATTAATATTAACCATTGCCGTAATGTCTGTTTGCTGCCAGCAGAAACAACCATGTCAAAAGGACCAGCAGTTGGCATTGACCTTGGGACCACCTACTCCTGCGTGGGGGTCTTTCAGCATGGCAAGGTTGAAATCATTGCCAATGACCAGGGTAACAGGACCACACCAAGTTATGTAGCATTCACAGACACGGAGAGGCTGATTGGAGATGCTGCCAAAAATCAAGTAGCAATGAACCCCACCAATACAGTCTTTGGTAAGTGATTTTATGCGTGAGATCTTTATTGACTTATTTTGGAGATTTAATAATTGTGCATGCTTATTTCACATATTTTTCCAGTTAGATTTAACATTTAAAAAAAACATAATTTAGTAACACTGTTAAATGCAATCATTAAGCAAATCTCAAAATGAATATCAATGTGTCAAATTGTACGTTATAATGACGTGATCCCTAAATTTTGCATTAGATTTGGATTTCTAATTTAATTTAGGCAAAATAGTATCAATTTTGACCATTTATCATTTGGTGGTCATAACATATTTGTTTTATTTATTGGAAAATGAGTATCAGCTTATTGGTATCACCAAGAATTATAATAGCTGTGCTTCCGTGTGCTGACATTTTTCATGTTTTTTAAGTTGCATCATGATTATTTAACGGTATAATATAGTTGCTGAGTTTGTTGCCATATTTTGTTCTGTAGATGCAAAAAGGCTTATTGGACGGAGGTTTGATGATGCTGTTGTGCAGTCAGACATGAAGCATTGGCCATTCACTGTTGTAAATGACAGCACACGCCCCAAAGTTCAAGTTGAATACAAAGGGGAGACCAAGGCCTTCTACCCAGAGGAGATTTCTTCCATGGTGCTCACAAAGATGAAGGAAATTGCAGAGGCATACCTTGGAAAAGTAGGTTTCTGTCATATGAAATGCTCTCATACTCGGCACACTGAAAACAAAAATACTATAATTCTAAACAAACATCTGTACTTGTAATAATGGTGCTGAGAGTCTTCTATGCTGTTTTAGATCTAAAGATGCTGACATATTCAAACTGGCACATGGCAGTTTATTAGATAATAAAAAAGGCCTGTTTGAACAACACATTTTAAACATTTGTGGAGAAAAAGTGCTTTCTGATTCAGAGGATGACGTCAGTAAAAATAATCAAAACTTGGCACAATGTTATTTCACAAAAGGCATTAATCCATTTTCACAGACCATTACGAATGCTGTTGTTACGGTACCTGCTTACTTCAATGACTCTCAGCGCCAGGCCACAAAGGATGCTGGGACTATCTCTGGCCTCAATGTTCTGCGAATTATCAATGAGCCGACTGCTGCTGCCATTGCCTATGGCCTGGACAAGAAAGTAAGATTGTTACTTTTGAAATATAGCAATACTAAAGGGCCCATATTATGCTCCTTTACTAGTTCTTAATTCTATTTTTGGGGATCTTCAAGAATACATTAACATGATTAAATGAAAAAATTCTCATACTGGACTTTGTTGCAGCTCTATTCACCCTCCTTCTGAAATCGTCCGTTTTAGTTCCTGTCTCTTTAAAGTCCTCCTTCTGAAACACCCAGTCTTATTCTGATTGGTCAGCTGACCCAGTCTGCTGTGATTGCTTAGAGCATGTCAGAAATGTAATGCCTCATACTATAATCTGGTTTGACCTCCAGACGTTTTGAGCAGTTATAAACAATATTTTACACACACACACACACACACACACATGAATGTGAAAATAGATTTTAATGATGAGATAGAATAGACTGTTAGAATAATCACTATTGCCAAGAGCATAGGCTTTCTAGTATTAATATTAAGCTACTATAGCAACAATTTAATTAAGGACACACACTAAAGGAAAGGTAAAATCAAAAAAGCATATTGTGTGTGCTTTAATGCAGTAATTGTTGAACAAAACTGATTTTTTTTTTTCCCCTATGCCAGGTTGGTTCTGAGAGAAACGTCTTGATCTTCGATCTTGGTGGTGGCACTTTTGATGTGTCCATTCTTACTATTGAGGATGGCATCTTTGAGGTCAAGTCTACAGCTGGGGACACTCACCTCGGGGGAGAAGACTTCGACAGTCGCATGGTCAACCATTTCATCTCAGAGTTCAAGCGCAAGTACAAAAAAGACATCAGCGACAACAAAAGGGCTGTACGTCGGCTGCGCACAGCATGCGAGAGGGCAAAACGCACTTTGTCCTCCAGCACTCAGGCCAGTATTGAGATCGACTCTCTTTATGAGGGAATCGACTTCTACACTTCCATCACCAGGGCTCGTTTTGAAGAGCTCAATGCCGATCTCTTCCGTGGCACGTTGGATCCGGTGGAGAAATCCCTTCGTGATGCTAAACTGGACAAGTCACAGGTTCATGACATTGTCCTTGTCGGAGGGTCCACCCGTATCCCAAAGATCCAAAAGCTCCTGCAGGATTTCTTCAATGGGAAGGAACTGAATAAGAGCATCAATCCGGATGAGGCTGTTGCGTATGGAGCAGGTAATCAAAATGGACTTCATTGTGAATGTCCTATTCTTTTGTGAATGTCTTTTGAATTATAGACGTATTTCCTCTTTTATAGCTGTCCAGGCAGCCATTTTGTCTGGAGACAAGTCTGAGAATGTCCAAGACCTGTTGCTCCTGGATGTTACCCCTCTGTCCTTGGGAATTGAGACCGCTGGTGGCGTCATGACCATCTTGATCAAACGTAACACTACCATCCCAACCAAACAAACGCAGACCTTCACCACCTACTCTGACAATCAGCCTGGTGTACTCATTCAGGTAAGCAACACCTGATGTCCAATTTTTTTGTCCGTAGTTTCTCGCAATGTTTCATGTTTAATTGCATTCTTTCTAGGTGTATGAGGGTGAGAGAGCCATGACTAAGGACAATAACTTGCTTGGAAAGTTCGAGCTGACGGGCATCCCTCCTGCTCCTCGTGGTGTCCCCCAGATTGAAGTAACCTTTGATATTGATGCCAATGGCATCATGAATGTCTCCGCTGTAGACAAGAGCACCGGCAAGGAGAACAAGATCACCATCACAAATGACAAAGGTAGCATAACTCTCGACTTCCTGAGTGTCTTTTAATGTGCAGTCACAGTAGCGGAATTGCACCAAAAGCAAAAGGTCTATTGTCAATAGTGTAGAGATGTATGAAGTAGTGTTGTCACGATACTGGAATTTTTAGCTTCCATACCTTGAAAAGTATGATATTCAATAGCATTTTTGATACCATGGGGTAAAAACGCTGCGTATACAGTCATATAGATATTTCAATAATTTCTATTTTACTGATATCAGTATCGATACATATCAAAATATGGATATTTTCCAAAACGCTAGAATAAAGCACTGCTCACACAATGAATTCACCTTCACACCAACCATATTTATGTTGGGTAAGGTGGCAAATTCTCAAGACCAACTTGAAAATTAGCTAAATCTGTGAGGGGAACTTTTTTGTTCCCCTCACAACAGTACATGTGACTCTACCCTGTACTATTATTTATTATCTGAAACCCTAATCGGTTGTCCCAACTCTTCTAGGACGACTTAGCAAGGAGGACATAGAGCGCATGGTGCAGGAAGCTGAGAGGTACAAGTCCGAGGATGATATCCAACGAGAAAAGGTTTCTGCTAAGAATGGCCTTGAGTCCTATGCCTTCAACATGAAGTCCACCGTTGAAGATGAGAAACTCAAAGGCAAGATTAGTGACGAGGACAAGCAGAAGATCCTCGACAAGTGCAATGAGGTCATAAGCTGGCTGGACAAAAACCAGGTACGGTCCTCAACTTTCATGTCTGAGATCTTTATGCATCCGTAGTATTTACTCTAACATGTCATTTCTGTACAGACTGCTGAGAAGGATGAGTATGAGCATCAGCAGAAGGAGCTAGAGAAGGTGTGCAACCCTATCATCACCAAGCTGTACCAGAGCGCTGGCGGGATGCCTGGTGGGATGCCAGAGGGCATGCCTGGAGGCTTTCCAGGAGCTGGAGGTGCCCCTGGTGGAGGTGGATCCTCTGGTCCAACCATTGAGGAAGTTGATTAAATTGTTCTGAGAAATTATTTCACTGTTTGGAGCACCTTACTGTGTTTTAGAGCACTTTAATGAGTCATTTTTTTCTCTTTTGCATGTTTCTGAGATGTAAAACATCTTAAAGCTTTAATTTGGACCAGTTGTGAGTTGACGTGAAACTCATGAGCGTTTATTACGTTTTTTTTGTTGCTGTTTGGAGCAGCATGTTTTTGTGTGTTAAACTCGTGTTAAAAATTATGCATATGAATCACATCCCTGTTGTGTCCAACACTTCTGACATTAAAGGATTTGCTGTTCACAAAGCGAATGCAGTGTGCTCTTAGTTCCTCCTTCAAATAAAAAGTATGAAAAAGTCAACCGTAAAATAATTAAATATACTACTGTTCAAAGGTTTGGGGTCAGTAAGTTTTTTTTTGTTTTTTTTTTTTGTTTTATGTAATACTTTTATTCAGCAAGGATGCATTGATCAAAAATGACAGTAAAGACGTATAATGTTACAAAAGATTTCTATTTCAAATAAATGTTCTTTTAATCTTTCTATTCTATTTAAAGAATCCTGAAAAAAACTAAAATCACGGTTTCCACCCACATATTAAACAGCACAACTCGTTTCAACTTTCATAATGTTTCTTGAACACCAAATCATCAAATTAGAGTTATTTCTGAAGAATCACACTGCCATAAGTAATTAAAAAAAAAATATTTTTTTCACAATATTACTGTTTTCACTGTAATTATGATCAAATAAATGCAGCCTTGATGAGACTTTTTTTAAAACAATCTCACCAATGTTTGAACAGTATATAACTTAAAATGTTTAAATAGATGTAGATTATAAAAGATATCCTACTTCAATCTACGTTTCACCATAAAAAGCAAGCACTTCTAAAATTCTTTTTTATTTTCTAGGTGTATAAAGTATATTTTAATACCAACCTAAACTGCCCCTTACACGTTATACATATTATACGTTATTTGTATATTACATTATATATTGGTTTGTATAGGAAATTAGATTATGTATAAACATAAAATGAACTGAACGTTTGTATTAGTCATTTATTAGTTTGTGTTCTGTGATTTTAAAAGAAACAATAAATGACAAGTCTAAAATGAAGGGATCAGGGATGACATCATGATTCACATTCAGACTGAAGGGATCGAATAGCAGAGATAGGATGAGAAGCATCAGCGTGACATTGGGCCTCTTGGTTCTTGCATCCGGTAAGCACACATATAGAAGATCCCTGCAGAGAAAGACCAGGAATGGTCAGACATCCTCAATAAGTACTGAGAGACACTAACCATGTTGTCATGATGCAGCAATTCCTATAAAGGGATAGTTCCGCATGAACATTTTGTCATCACTTACTCAACCCTCAAGTGTTTCCAAAAGAAAAGAAGATATTTTAAAGAATATTTGGTAATCAAACAGTTGATGGTAGCCACTGACTTCCATTGTAGGAAAAAAATACTATGGAAGTCAATGGGTACCATCAACGGTTTTTGATTACCAACATTTTTTAAAATAACTTCTTTTGTGTTCAAAAGAAGAAGAAAAAAAATTGCAGTGAATGACTTTAATGCTTGATCTTTAGAAAAATATCCCGCAGAAAATAGTGTTGACTCGTACCTCAGGTTGTAAAAATAGACAGTGTACGTCAATGGGAAGCCTATAAAGTACTTCTATTTTAAATTCTGTTGTAATATGCTGTCAATAAAACTGTAACTATGTTAATCACAACCTTTGTCTAGTGTACCTGAAAAGAATGTGAGCACCACAGAAACCCAACCCATTATGTACGACCAAGAGAACCGCCAGTTCCCATAACGTTTTCCATAGTAGTTGACTGTCATGCCAGTGTAGACAGCCATGGCCAGCAGCACAAAGAAGCCTGCAGGGAAACAGCCACAAAATCCAACTCAGTGACTTCAGAAACATTTTGGATGCATGGGAATAAATAAAAATCTTTATATTTCAAGCATGAACATTCTCACATGAAATGAAATAGAGAATTCCTGCAGCAAAGGTTTTGTCGAATCCGCTAAAGGAGGAGTAATTGATGAAAGCCATGACACCGATGATGATGCCAAAGAAGCAAGCTATGATGGCCAGGATCATGAAGGCCCGGGTGGCATCCCAGTACGCTGTTTCAAATTAACCAGAGACTAGTAAGTACACAAGTACCTTGTACAACATCCTAATGGATTTTTTTTTTTTTTCACATCATCCATGATGCGAAGGTCTCACCGATGCTGTCTGTGTGCGTCATGCATTTTCCAGGTACACAGTAGCGCCACAGGCCCATATGCATGTAACTGCTGGACTGGCGGTACTGCATCCAGTAATCGGTGGCAGTCGAGATCACCAGGAGTATGTTCCCAACTCCTGCACAAAACAATCCACCTCCCATAAAGCTGTACATCTTGCACCTACAAACACACTGACAAAATATGAGTCAATAATAAAATGAATTCATCAAGATGATATTTTATAAAAAACATTTTTAAACATTCACTTATATTATTTATGTACCAAGTATTGATAAAGTTTAGAATTTCTATTAGTTTTTAAATATTTCTATTTAGATCTCATTTGTTTTTATTTGAGTATGAAGAATTTTAGTTTTCATTTCCAATTTTTCATAATATTAATACTTTTTTCAGCTTTTCAATTAACTAAAAAAAAATCTTAGTGAATAATAACATTTTATTAATTTTACCATCAAAAGAGCAGAGCTTAAGTTAAATTACAATTAATTTAAAAAATAAATAATTAGTTGTTTAAATAAATTCGGAATACACTAAATTCAAAAGCTATTTTAATTTGTGCATGAATGAATGATGCCAAAAAATGATACACTTGTGGTTTTCTTGTATACTGTAAATAAAGATAAATTAGTTTGAGAACAGTATTTACAAACAGCATTTAAACTCCATCAAATCATCTGCAACCTTAAAAATGTGATTGACGGCCTAAAATCAACATTTGTAACCACAAACCTAACCTTAACAACACACAAACATATAATATGAGAAAGAATAACCTACCTTTATTTTTTTCCCCAAAAATATTTTCAGACCGAATAGTGTGAAGCTCAATTATGCCAAGGCAGGCAGATTTACATGAGCTATTGGCAGTTATTTTTTGTGAGGGCACAGGAGCTGGGTGGAGAGCGGAGAGGAACAATAGAGCTGTCAGACCAGTAGCCAATCAGAGAGGCCCAATGAGTGCTTAAGAGAATCTGCTGAAAATACAAAACTATTTTGCAGTAGTTTTCACTAATACTGATGACAAAGTACTTTCAATTGACAATACAGAAACATCATAGAAAAGTTGACAGGAAAATGACAAGCAGTTTTTCAGGAAAAACATGATTAATTCTTGTTTTTCATTATAAGAATAACTGTTTATTGAGGGAGGTCCATAAGACAGATTATAAACAACTATTATTATTTTACAGAAAGACTATAAGAACAATTTAAGCATACAAAGCATGGCCAAAAATGTAGGCCTACTTTTTTTCTCTCCCAGTGAGCACTAAACAGTTAATATTTATGAATACACCACCACTTCTGGGTCTTTATTTTTAAGAGCTTATCATTATTATTAAGAATCTATTCAGTGAAGATTTTCAAGTCTCCCTTGAAAGCTCAATGTCTACTCAGACATTAGATGCCACCTAGAGCCTTCAAATGACAGAAATGCGGTAGACTGAACATAATAAAAATAGAGCTCATCTGCCCACAGGAACTAATAAAATATCAATTGGTACATTACATTATAGCAGCTGAAAATGTACCATTTACACTTTAATGATATTTTGATTTCCAGGAAAGAAGATTAAAACGACATTTTAATATTTGCATTTGTCAAAAGGATTAAAGAGCAGTAACACCTTTATTCATATGATATATAAGCTCTTTTACTGCCAAAAACAGCTTAGATTAAAAAACATTTTTTGGTTAAATGGTTTCTAGTCGATGAGGATGCGGTGCACATTTTATAAACAGCAGAGGGAGACTTTTCACCAATAAATACAGGGAATCCCTGCCTGTCTTTTTAAAACGCATCTGTACTTAGTTTTAACTGATAGCAGCAGTGCTTGTAGTTTTCTGAATACCAACCCAACATATTGACACTGTTCTTCATAGTGTCTCTGTAAGGGATACTTTTCACCATACTCATAGACATACTGTTTACATGCTAAATATGTCTACATTATTTCTGAGACCAGACTGGCGAAGGTCTGAGATTTGAGTGCTGCAGAGATGTTGTATTTTTGTTGGCCAAATCCCAGAAGCTACAGTAGTTAGCATAATACATTTCCATTATCCTGAAGTCAATTGTTTTGTTTTTTTGTTGGTTGCCTAAAATATGGTCTGTGGTTACTACAAGGTAAGCCATTTTAATGTTTTATTGTTAAAAACAGAATACATCACTAATACCCCTTGTGAGATACTATATATATATATATATATATATATATATATATATATATATATATATATAAGCTTTTACTGAAAGAGGCAGTTGCTAACAAGTGGCTAAATGGCTACAGAGGTTGTCGTGACAGAGAACAAAACGATCTACTCACGAATCCGCTTTCAAAGACTTGTGCTTATAATGGCGAAGTCATGCATCCTTGGTGTAGCTGTCTGTTTATAGCTTATGTTTAGCTTTTTACTTCTGGCATTTGTATTTAAGCTTCAAAATACAAAGTTTCATGTCATTGTAAGCTACACTCAAAATGGTCATGTTGGATTTAAAATCACATTATAGTCACATAGAAGCATGAAGCATGCATTTGAGCGCCCCAAAGTCATCAAGTCACTTTTATTTCGAGTTAATACAAGTTGTTTCAAAGCAGTTTTACAGTGATAACAGTAAAAAGATGCAACCAGAGTTCATTTCAGCTGAAGAGCAGCTCTAAAAGAAAATAGTGTCATGTTCAGCTGTAAAGTCACTTCAGTGTTGATTCAGTTCAGTTGTAAAGATCATCAATTATTAAATTAGTTAATTTCATCTATAACACAGTTCTGCAGAAAACAGCAAGGTCATTGTCCAGCACAGTCCTGTTCTCATCCAATAGTATGAGACTACAATAATATTGTTGAATATTAAGTATCTCCAACTAAGCAAGCCAGAGGCGACAGTGGCAAGAAAACCAAACTCCATCAGATAACAGAATGGAGAAAAAAATCTTGGGAGAAACCAGGCTTTGTTGGCAGGCCAGGTCTCCTCTGGCCAAATGAACAAACTGATGAAAACTGTGTGATTATGATTCAGGCTGCATCACAAATCAGAAATCAGATTGTGGATTCAGATATTCCATCCAGTTCCTTTTGCTTGAAGATCAGATTCATCAAGTCAGTATGAAGACAATGCTGGTCATAGGGGTCTGTGCAGAGGACCTGTCTTGTCTGGTTCTTGTGGTCTTTGCTGAGAATCTGTGCCGATGGCTGTTGTGTCAACAAGACCTTCTCAGAGGTCCAACTTCCAACATCCAGGGCTCGGTTGTGGTCATGTCTAGGTGCAGGTCCACCATCTGATCTGGATACGGACCGGCTACGGTTGACTACGGTAACCTCGGGATAAACGAGAGACTAAAACCAGAGAGACCAATATTAGCATAGATGCCATTCTTCTTGCGATGTAACATGTACATCGGGTGTTAGGGGAAGTGTTTCTGGTTGACCTAATTTATGTAGCCAAACAATCCTTTAACAGACGTGAATTATAGAAATGTGATAATGCGTTATGTGTATGCCAGGTTAAAGAGATGTGTTTAAATTTAATCTGACAGAGTGTGTCTGCTTCCCGATCAAGGCTAGGAAGACTTTTCCAGAATTTGGGTGCTAAATAGGAAAAGGTTCTACCAACTGCAGTTGATTTTGATATTCTAGTTCTAGGTATTATCAACTGGTCAGAATATTGAGATCGCAATATACACGAAGGACTGTAATGCGTCAAGAGCTTGCTCAAGTATTCAGGAGCTAAACCACTTAGTGCTTTGTAAGTAATTAGCAAGATTTTAAAATGTATGTGATGTTTAATAGGGAGCCAATGCAGTGTTGACATAAGTCATGTAAAAATTGTAATATAATAATCAATTAATGCTTTATAAGAAAGAGAGATGACAAATTATAATAAATACACATATACACAAACTAAACAATTACAGCTTAAAGGAACAGACAGAAAGAATGGGGATTTTTAAATGAATAATTTGACACTGAAACTAGATCCATGGAGTGCAAGAGAGAAAACTGAGCTTGTATAATTGAGGAGTTGCTGATGCAGTATTAATTCATTACTATTGTACAAGCTTCATTTTATTTTTTCCCAGGGGTGAAATTGTACAAGGCTGGATGTCCTCAGCATGGCAAGTAATGCATCATGACATCGCCCATTGCGTCATAGGCATTGATCATAGAATGACGCAACAATGGCTAAATGATCACAGGCACCGTAATCCTCCTATGTTTTGTCTGAATGGCTTCTGAGGTGCTGAAAGCTCATTTTGGGACACGCGATTCATTTCAGAGTGCTGAGGGAACCGTGGCAAACAACGCAGTTTGGCGGATTCATTAGGCTAAACGTCACTGTGGATCAGTGCTGCTGGCTAACTAATTGGCTAATTAGATTTGTGCTCATCTAAATCCATTTTCGAACTGAAACAATGGCTTCAAGCAATTGAGTTTCTAATCTTCTCCCAGAGCTTTTTCAAGAGTGTAAAAATGAGCTCAAACACTGAATAAACAAGTAGTGGTAATCAGTAAGAAAGGTGGTCCCAATTTTAGAAGACTTCTGAAACCTGATTTTAAAAAGGGCTTAAATGATTTTATAGTCTTCCAGCCAGTTCAGACGCTATGTTTGTTGAATTTAGAGAGATCTGGAGCATGCTAAACCAAGCAAACAACATCTTTGCCAGCCTAAACCAGGTAAAACAGGCTTGGGCTGGTTTGCTGTTCATGTTTTCTTTTATTTCTCTCTATTTTGCAATCACGACTGTGATTCATAATAACACATCGAGTTCTGGAGTGTGAGACTTACTGTACTTGTTGTTGCTGTGTCTTCTTGACCATCTGGTTTGAACTCATTCAACTCTGATCTTGACCAGTCATGTCGATGCCCCTATAGACCGCAAAACCATTGATCTATCGATAGGTGAGGACCGATCCTCTTGGTTTCATGTTTTTAAACACTCATTTTCAGACGTTTTCTGAAATGGGGTCCAGGGACCTCACAGGTGGGGGGACTCCACGGGAAAATATTTACACATAAAACACTTTACATATAGAACACATTACAAATACTTATTTAAACCCAAAGTATATACGTAACACCTTTCAAAGTATACTCCATCGCTGCATCTGAAATTGAATACTTCCCTACTATATAGTATGCGCAAAACAGTATGCCAACAGAGTATATTCGAAAAACAGATGGAAAGTCCCTAAATGACCTTATACTTCCGGCGAGATTCTGAAGGGAGCATTCGATGGACACCATGTTCACACTTGTCATGTTTAGTTTGATTAAAACGAACCCTGGTGCGATTGCTCAGTTAGTGCGGTTCGTTTGAACATATGTGAACGCTTCCAAACGAACTCTGGTGCGGTTCGATTGATATATGAACGCAACACGGACCAAAGACATGTAAACGAACCAAAAAGAGGACGTGATGTCACAAGATGCGACGCTACAATTCGGCTGATTTGACGACACGGAAAGATCGGTGTATCCAAAATGAGTCGAGGGCAAACGTGGAGCAACGAGGAGGTAAAGCGCCTCATCAATATTTGTTTCTGCATACAACGGAGGAAATCCTGCTGCTGTTTTGAATGTTTTTAACATTTTATGAGCTCTTCGTGAGCTCTTAGCTGGTAAAAATAAAGCAGTTGTACACGCATAAAATGATGGCGTTTAATCCTGCACACAGCATTGTTATACAAAACAATACTGTGTGCTGGATTAAACGCCATCATTCGGTAAGCAAGAGTTCGGTAAGCAAGCTCCATCGCGAAATATACGTCATAAAACCCGACCAATCAGGTTGTGACTGTATCCCTATGCATTTGGTTCAGTAACTTAAGGTTCGCTGTTAAAAATGCCAGTGTGAACGCTAAGCGGACCAGGACTATATGTTTTGTTTTGTTTTTTGGTCCGGTCCAAACGAACCAAACCAAGCGAACTACAAGTGTGAACGCACCCTTAGTGTTTCGTTTGAACATATGTGAACGCTGCCATCCGAACCCTGGTGCGCACCAAACGAACTCTGGTGCAGTTGGATTGATATATGAACGTATATATGAACCTCATCAATATTTGGTCCGATGTTTTGAATATTTTATGAGCTCTTCGTGAGCTCTCAGCTGGTAAAAATACAACCGTATGTACACGCATAAAATGATGCCGTTTAATCCAGCATTGTTTTGAATGTTCGGTAAGCAAGCTCCGTCGTGAAATATAAGTGGATAAATATAGGGATACGGTCACAACCTGATTGGTCTGCTTTTATAGCAGACCAATCAGGTTGTGACCGTATCCCTATGCCTTTGGTTCGCTGTTAAAAATGCCAATGTGAACACTAAGCGGACCAGGACTTTGTGTTTTGTTTTTTGGTCCGGACCAAACGAACCGAACTACAAGTGTGAACGCACCCTTACCTATTCAATGAAGCGACGCAACTGACGCCGGTCACGTGACAGTAATAACGCGGTGTACTTTTTAACGGTCGTAAAGTAAGTTCAAATTCAAATGTAGTTCCTACTCAGACAATATGCGATTTCGGACGCAGCGCATTTGAAAACGCAGGCCGGCGGGCGACATATGCACACTAGAACGTTTCACCTTTGTCTAGTTTCTGCGCTACTAGTTTCCTTCAGAAGTTATGACCAATACAAATGTCTTTATTTTCTTTTAAACTAAAATTGCAGGTATTTCTTAACCTACTCACACAAGCCCTTGTCAATGCGGGCATCTGTGTTTGTTGCAGTCTCCGGTATTTTGTTGTTGTTCTGTCTCTTTAGTTTAGTTTTCTTCTGTGAAACAACGGCCAGGGGGAGTTTTTCTTGAACTGAAAAACAAATGAAATGCGCATGCGCGACCCGCACATACAAATACGTGCGGTGAGAAATTTACTGATGCAATTTTGTTTGACTCATTTCATTTGGCTTTAGTTGAATGATAATATAAATTATAAATAAATAAATACATTTTAAATTATTGTAACTATAAAAATAAGAAATGATTTACTTTTGTTAACATGCAATGTGGCTTTATCTATAAATTTCTCTCAAAAAATGTCTGTATGCATGAAATAAACAGATGCATTTATATTTTAGGAAGGGATCTCTCACAATCCTATTTGGCATCAAAAATATTAAAATGGTAATGTCAGGTGCTGAATTGATCTCATCATAATTATGCAGCTGAGCCTTTCAGCATGTACAAATTTTACTTGCCTATCAATAATAACTAGCAAATTCAGAGCCAGAATTGGAAAATTGTGATATTTTCAGTCTGACTGTTTTTCCCGTCTCTCACTGGAACTATATTTTCAGTTTCTCACTTAATAATGAATCAAAAGTAACAGTCTTTTACATCTCAGATGGTGATGCAAGTTCATTATACACTCTAGAGCACATTTTCTCATATTCATAAATGAGTGAATTAAGGCATTCTGTCCGTCATTTCTCCTCATTAGACTATGATCCAACACTGGCCTTGCTTTAGCTCAGTTAATCCACATTAATTGAGATGCGAAATTACTCAAAGTTAGAGCCAACCAGCCTCTCTTTGGTTACATTTGTCTTGTGGATTGAAAATCACAGTATAAAACCTTGATCCACTGCACTCTTAAGTACTACTTAATGTACTTAAGAATTAAAAGTAAAAGTGTGGATTGTTGGATCCAAAGTTGGTATTAAATAAAAATTCACCTTTTCTTTTTTTATTATTTTAATTCTTGTAATCTTTAATCTAAATAACTTTCCCTCCCTCTTGCAGCGAGATCTCTTCTCTGATGATGTGTTTACTGGCGAGAGGGCCGGACAACCTGTCACTCACATGACATCACAGCAATAGCAAACCATAGCCATCCAATCAATTCCCAAGGACAAAATCAAGCCCCGTCCTAAATTTTTTCCTGTTTGAGAATCTGTGTCACTCATATTATAGTGCGTCACAAGAGGAAAGAAAAGACTATCCGAACTTCTGTTTCATGCTGATTTTAACAACAAAGGCCTCTATTCACTGGATTATATCCCAGCAATGAGGGAATCTATTGCTATACTATCCAATAAAAAGCTCCCCACCAATCATTGTAGAAGTTTTAAACATCTGGCATCTCAAAGAACCAACTGGGATGGAAATAGTCACTTAACACATATGATGCCGTATGAAATTATGAAAGGGACAGGAGGATTCACTCACTGACCCATATTTAACTGCATTAATGATGCCGTTCCCATGTTTCCCAGCAACACACTAGCATATATTTTCAAATGTTCCTTTATTTAAACCCAGAGGGCTCCACAGAGATTTAAATACATCACATATGAGTTAATTAAGCCTGTTTGCTACTGACTTTGTGTGATTTCGAGTGTGCCTCGGCAGCTCGAGGTGAGTGGGGTCAGATTCAGAGGCACAGAGAGACATGCAGGAGTCAAGTGTTTGTTAAAATTTCAAAATGATCTATAGAGAAAGTCTCAAGTGAGACACGGTTGCATTCTTCTCTGGTTCACGTCATTGTGGCCGACTAAACCCACACTACTTTAAATAAGCCATTGATAGTCATTGTGCTCAAAACAGGCTGACGTATCCATTAAACGTCGTCTATTTCCACACGTTTCTAAGTGACTAAAAATTCAAATTTCTGATTTGGACAGTTGTGTTGATGCTCTTGTGCTGATGGCGTTTTGACAGAAATGAGTTTTGACCTTAAAAAGCTACTTTTTGGCAACTCCATCACCACAATAACAGTCTTTCAGGGTTCAAATCATTTCTGTGGCAGTTAAGCCATTTCAGGGAGTAAATTCAATTCATGTAGAGAGGAATTCAATCACTAGCTTGTAGCATTTGCATCTAAATAGAAGAACATGACTGTTTGTAAACAGTTATTTGGATGACCAGTTGAGGCTCTCTGCATTGGGCCAAAAGTATTAGCCCATTTAGGCACAATAATTCCATTTACATTTTTTCTCCACCAACAAAACTAGTTCCAAAAAAAAAAAAAAATCAACCGTTGTTTGTCTCTGAGGTTTAATTCCTGAATGAATCAGTGTGCTTGAATGATTTGGTTGAGTTAATGTTTCAATAGCTCATTCATAAAGACAGATGCTGAATTCAGAACAGAATTTTAGCATACTACCTTTACTATTTTTTACCATCTTTGGCATAAAATAATGATTCAATGACTTGTTTCGTTCATGAATGAATCAGTGTTTTTGAATGAACTTGGTGAAAGAAAGATTCAAGATTTATTTAAAAATACAGCCACCTATTGGCATATTTATGTAACTTGCAGTGGTAAATAGTCAAGCGATGAATGACAAAAAACGCTTAATCAGAGGCCACTTCCAAACCAAGCAGCTTCATATTGGTAAATGCGACGAATTCGCATTTAAAAATAAAATCAACAAACTTGAATCAGAGAAATGTGTCGCTCAAACATGTCCCTCAAAAAAAAAACGACCACACATGATTACTACTTGACGAATGCTTCACCCATGAAATCTCGGCATACAAAGGTAAATGTGATCGCACCTTATCAGTGGAATCGTTGCTCTTGTAATGCCGCTCAGCCAATCAAATTCGAAAACCCAGAATAATTAGATTTTCATGATGCATTTTTCAAACTCCATACACAATTGTACAGTTATTGACAAAATAATACAATAAGAAATCCATATCAGTTACAATACTGTAAAACATGTCTTAGAACATGAGTTTTATTGTTTTGTATATGCAATCTGCATATAATTGATGCATTTGTGGAAAACAGTCTGACAGGTGCGAATCATTCTCCAGGAGAAAAGAAAAACCCTTCAGTGAGCACAGGATAGTAAGGTGACAGTCGTAGTGAGGATTTACAACAAGAAACATCTGGTATTCTATAGGCTTACTAATGTATAATTGGATTGTTTGTTCACATAGCCTGATAATATCTGCTATATTTTTCACAAAAATGTTGAAACACCTTTTTATCACATGTAGACATTGAGGCATACATGTATGAAGCAGATACATTCAAACATCATGTTCATCTAAAATTTTTGACATCGTTTTTTTTTTGACATAGTTTCTTTTTAAACTAAAATACAATAAATAAGAATAATAAATAAAATAGCACACCATCCGGAATGCTTTTTCCTGACACAAAAACACTAAAAATATATACATACAGAGGTAGGACAACAATGGATCATTTAAAAATGTTTTCTAAAAAAAACACCAAGACAAAAAACAGGGAGGTAAAGGACCAGAGCGTGGAGGCAAATTCACTGCATGGCGTATGCTGCATGTAGAGTGGTGAACAACAGGATGCAAGGACAACTTTCTCTCCTCATATCATGTTCTGAAAATAAACAAGGCCAAAATGACATAAAATCATCATTTTGTTGCCAAGCAATGTAATCCAAGCACATTAAAGCCGGAACATGGAGTAATATTCTAACAGACAAACATGGGTCGTATTTATAATATTCATTGGAATATCAATACCATGGACACCACATGAGACATTGCAGTTCTTCAAAAAAAGAGTGGAAATGTAATCATTTGCCTGATTCATTTAGTTTGCTTCCAGCTCGGCACGCTCAGTGTCCTGGAGCTTATCGATTGCTAATTTACTACACCGCTCCAAGGCCCCCACGCGTGGCGAGCGCTAATGAACTTATTCAGACCATGTGCGACCAGACAAGACACAAACTCATCTAACCTCATTTCTCCTCCTTCCTGCCCCCAAGGAACGCAAGGTCGCGGAGGATTGAGGGGCAGAGCTTCTCGAGAGGGAACAGTGGCTGGACATCTGACCGCTGGATAGCAGGTTTGCTTTGAAATACTGGATTAAATCTTCATCTGTGCAGTGAAATATTCAACAGTCAAATTCAAGAAAGAAAGAAACAAAGAAAAAAATGCAACACACAGAACCATATTTTTGACAGTGATGTTTGCCTGAGCAAAACGGATCCATGATACTAGTGTATTACTATGGGTGATGCTGTGGATGGTTGCCAAGGAGTTGCTAAGGTATTCCATTGGTCCCAGGTACATGATTATTGTGCATGCTCTAAATGTTTCAAAATTTATATTTATATAAAGGTTAAGATTTATATTTACCATTTTTTTTATAACATTAATGTTTAGTTTTTATAGAACATTTCTATTTTGTATTTTGCCATTTACACTACCGTTCAAGTTTTAGATCAGCAAGATTTTATGGTTTAAAAAGAAGTCTCTTCTGCTCACCAAGGCTGCATTTATTTGATCCAAATTCAGTAAAAACAGTAAAATTATGAAATATTTGTACAATTTAAAATAACTGTTTCTATTTGAATATATTTTAAAGTGTAATAATGTATTCCTGTGATGCAAAGCTGAATTCTCAGCATCATTCCTCCTTCAGAAACCATTCTAATATGCTGATTTGCTGCTAATACACATTTCTTATTATTATAAATGCTGAATTGGATTTGTGTACAATTTCTTTTCAGGATTCTTTGATTAGTAGAAATGTCAAAAGAACAGCATTCATCTAAAATAGAAATCTTTTGTTATCAATGTCTTTACCGTCACTTTTGATCAATTTAATACATCCTTGCTGAATAAAAGTATTAATTTCTTTAATTTCCTTCCAAAAAAAAAAGAAAAAAATCTTACTGACCCCAAACTTTTGAACATTAGTATATCATTTATTTTCTAAGTAGTGTTTCTATATATATATATATATATATATATAAAACATTTTTAAATGCTTATTTGCACACAACTAGTTTGTTTTATTTTAAAAACTGCACTCTATATTTGATTGCATTGCTATGTGATTACTAGGCTGTTTTAGGGTTGTATTTTGTATTAGCGACGCTTGCAATCACTACAACTAAAGTCTTTTGTTTTTCCTAAAGTCTGACCTTCTGTGCTCCACTGTGCTGCTGTTCTACGGTCAGATCTTCTCTCCCTGTGCTGCGGGGGCGTCCTGCTCCCGCCATTGTCCAGAACGCCTGTCAGGTGCTTCAGAGGGTCCTCTGTTAGAGGAGGAGGCTCAGGTGGAGGCGGCAGGTCTGCGGACATGTAGAAATCGAAAGTGTGAATCATCATTTATACACTCCATTATTACAGAGAGTGGTGGACGAAGTACTTTCAGTGTTTTCAATTTATTTTTATTTTAATTTATTAAAATAGTAAAAGAACTGAAATTATATATATTTTGCAAAATAAAAATGAGGAAAAAGAAAATCAATGATTTTTTTTTAAGAAGAACAGTATGCAAACAAACTTGTTTCACGTCATACGAAAGTGCGATGGCAGCGGAGAAGATTAATGTGCGTTAATTTGCGTTATTTTAACATTGTTTAGTTTTTACCTAAATATACCCCGTTCGGACAGTAATACACAAATGCAGACATGTCCACATTCAAGCATTTCATACAATGGGCTAAAACAGTTCGCCTTTTACAGCAGATTTATTTCCCAAACAACTGACAGTCGTGACGTAAATATGATTTTCATTTACGTTAATAAATCCTAAAATTTAGCAATAGTAACTTACTTTCGCAACATCAGACGCATGCGCACTCAAGCTCCGAGGATCTCCCGTTCTTTGTTCATTTTGAGTCTGCGACTCGCTCTGACCGGATCATTTGAATCAGCGAGTTGCCGACTCGAGAAAAGATGCAGTCAGATCAGTCCAATTCACTAATGAATCATTCACCTTTTTATATGTTGATTGAAACGAATCAGCTCGTTCATGAATCGGACAGCGCTATTGCGTCTTGGAGCAGGTGACAATTTCTTCAGTTTAAAACAATTATGGAATGACAGTGGTATGATATTATATGATATGACAGTATGATATAGTATGGTAGTATAGGTATGATAGTATGATATTATGCTTCGGAATGTAGTGTAGTAAAAGTTTCCAAATATAAAAAAATACTCTAAGGGTGCGTTCACACTTGTCATGTTTGGTTTGATTGCTCAGTTAGTGCGGTTCGTTTGAACATATGTGAACGCTGCAATCCGAATCCTGGTGCGGACCAAACAAGCGGACCGAGACCGCTAAAAAGATGGGTCTCGGTCCGCTTCCAAATGAACTCTGGTGAATGTTCGGGAATGAAGCTCCGTCGCGAAATATACGTCATAAATCCGACCAATCAGGTTGTGACCGTATCCCTGTGCCTTTGGTTCAGTAACTTTAGGTTCGCTGTTAAAAATGCCAGTGTGAACGTTAAGCGGACCGAACCAAATGAACCGAACTACAAGTGTGAACGCACCCTTAAAATATAGATACTTGAAAAATGTACTTAAGTACAGTTACAAAGTAAAATACTTTGTTACTGTCCACCACTGATTAGAGAAACAACTGCTTTAGTTGTCTTTAGTTGTTGATGAACTATGTGGGTTCTTACTGCCTTGTTTCAACACTTCTCGTCTCACAAGGCCATCCTTCTGAGATTTCTTCTTAGGCCTGGGCTTCTGAATTGATGACGTATATTCTCCTAATAATAGTGATAAAACAAAGACTATGTTCTCCATCCATAATCATTAGCAATAAAAGTAATAAAGACAGTCCTCTCTGCAGTGTTGAAGGGCCTACTTGTGCCTGTGTTGGTGGAGAACAGTTCGTCCTCCATTTCTGCAATGTCTCTCCAGGGGCTGCTGTGGTGAGGAACGCTGCCATTAAGAGACTCTGTCTTGGTTAATGGCTTCGGGTTGGAGATAACACACTGTGCACTGTGTGTACACTGTGTTTTCCTGTTGAACAAAATATATTAACATTGTTGTTTTATGCCATTTCAGATTCTCAGGCTGTCATCATGGCAAGAACAGGGTAAAATCAGTAAAAAAAAAAAAAAAAAAAGTATTTAAATAAATAAGGAATATTTTACACCACATAACAGGGTAATTTTATATATATACCACTATTTAAAAGGTTGGTGTCAGTAAGATGTTTTAATATTTTTGGGGAAAAAAAGGTACTTATGCACCCCAAAGCTGCATTTATTGATCAAAAATACAATAAGAATAAATTATGATATATCATTGCAATATTAAACAACTATTTTCTATTTGAGTGTATTTTAAAATATAACTTATTCCTGTGAATGTAAAGCTGAATTTATGTATTGATAATGTTGAGGTGTCAAAAAATATGGTTGGTTAACTTAATGAATAACTTAAATTTAAGTTGGTTCTGCAAACAAAAACTATCATATCACTTTCGAGGACTTTTATGATACTGAAAGTATCATAAAAGTCCGCAAAAGTGATGATGTGATAGTTGTGATTTAGGATTTAGGATGCAGCCAGGATATTCTTCAAAAATGTACATGTATGTAACGATCATCAGCTGAAGTGCCCGTGAGAACCACTGCACCTTGGACTTTGGACACACATGCACATTCACTCCCGGAATTCACTTCCCACAATGCACTACATACCCACTCACTCATTTCAGGCAGACTACATTTCCCAGAAGCCCAGCACCCAATTACTGATCACCTCACCAGCTGCAGCTCATTATATGCACCATATAAGCACACTACACCAACACATCCAGGCGAGGTCTTGTTATTTCCCTGTGCGTAGCATTTCTTAGCGTTTATCCCATTCTTGTCTTCCGGTTGTTACCCTGCCTGTTTTCCTGTCTTTCATGATCGTTTATATGCCTGCCTTTTGACCATTGCTGGGTTTTACTGGACTGTGATTGTATGCCGACTGTCTCGACTTCTAGCCCGTCTTATGACCACGATTCTGCCTATCCTCTGCCTATCCTCCTATTCCTGTTTGCTATTGTTTTGACCATTGCCTGTTTGACTACCTCTGTCAATAAAGCCTGCATTTGGAAATAACTTCCCCTCCCTCTTCCAGTGACATCTCTTCTCTGATGATGTGTTCACTGGCATGAGGGCGGGACAACTTGTCACTCAAATGACATAAACAGCAGTAGCAAACCACAACCATCCAATCAATTCCCAACAGATAAAATCAAGCCCCGCCCTATTTTTTTCTGGATTGAGAAGCCGTTTCTCTTGGATATACATCACAATATGGAAGAAAAGACTAATGGAATTTCTTTTTCATGCTGACTTTAAGGGTGAACTATTCCTTTAATGTCAAGCCCTGATGTGTGTTTCTGTTTTACCGTGGCAACAGGTCTAGATGCTGTAGGCGTGGGTTAGCCGGGTATTGCTCCTCACTGGGGGATGGTGTGAGAGTTACAGTGGACTGCAGGCTGTAGGTTGTGGCCCTATTGGTTTTCTCTCCTCTCAAAGGAAGAGTGGCTACATCCTCCAGACCCTCGATCAGATAATTTCGCTCAGGCAGAGGAGGACACCACTCTTCATCCTTCTCAGGGCTATAGGGACATGAAGAGATTAGGATGCCAGTTAAACCAGAAAACTCAAAACACTACTAAAACACGAACTAAGTTTAAAACATAGCAAGGAAAAAGCACATAAAAAGAACACATATCAAAAGACTCAGGACCCCTGATGTATCTAGCACAGATTTCATTATACGATAAAAGACTGCGGTAAATAAAACCAGACTGTGGTCCTTTGAAAAATAAATAAAAATAAATAATATCATATAGAATCCAATGTGGGTACAAGAGACAGCATTGTAAAAAAGCTTATCAAAGCAAAATTTGTCAAAGCAGTTTCATCCATGGAAGGTAATGATAAAAATATGATGTGAAAGGAATAAAGCATTGAGGAAAAAGGTTGGCATGTGTGGTTTCGCTTCATTCCAAACCGTGGCTATTCTTTAAGGTTCATTCTTAGAAGCCATGTCTGGTGACCTGCCTCTCGGCCCTGCCTCAAACAGCCAGAAAGGCTCGGCTCTAAGCGCTAACATCATTAGCCCCTGTCACTTTGAGCTGAAACATCAAATAAGATTAGATAAGACCTCAATTTATCGCCCAGACTACATTTTACCATGTTGCACAGGTTCCATATTGGGTCACTTTTCCGAGAAGGAGAATTATACCAGAAGTGTCTGAACTTAAAAAAAATGGATGACAGCTACTGAAAAGCACATTTATAAGCTTATGAAATTGGCTGAGACTATAGCAAAAAAGTATTAAAAAGTAATATGGTATTAACACATTTTTTTGGACATGTACCATGGTCGAATAATTTGTTTTTGGACATGTAACATGATATTACCATGGCATTTTGACAAAGTACCATGGTTATCAGACATTTGCAATGGTAATATCATGGCTTTGTGACATGGCACCATGGTAATACCATGTTTTTTTTTTTTTTAGATACGTACCATGGTATTATGGTGTTTTTTGGAATGGTACCAATTGGACATGCACCATAGCACCATAACACTGGTTTTATAACACGGTACTATAGTTTGGGGCATGCACCATGGTAATACCATGTTTTCTTCTTTAGATATGTACCATACCATAAATTTGGAAATGTACCATTGTTTTAATATTGCTTTTTGAACAAGTATCATAGTTTTCTGACATGGTACCATGGTATTACCACAGAATTTTGGCATGGTACTATGTTTTGGACATTTACCATAGTATTACAATGGTTTTAAGGCATGGTGTTATGGTTTCGGACATGCACCATGGTAATGTAATACCATGTAATTTTTCATATCTGCTATGCCAATGTATTATAATGTATTTTTGACATTTTTGAAAAAATGTAACATGGTATTAGCATATTTTTTAATTGTACCAGTTTTTGGACATGCGCCATGGTTTTGCAATGGTTTTATGACATCGTTTTGGACGTACCATTGTAATGCCATGTTATATTTAGTATTTGGTATTTGTTTTTTGATATGCTTTTTGAACATGTACATGATAACACCATTTTTTCTGTACATTTACCATAAACTAACATGTTTATTTGGACATCTACCAATATCCTGCCACAGTAAGGTGGTTATTACCTTTGTCTCTTGTCTGTGTTTTTAGCCTCCTTGTTTTGTGCTGAATGTAGTGTCAGCACATCAGACCACTGGGGTGGGGAGTTATGCCCCAGAGACTTCTGCTTCTTCAGTTTGGCTGTAAAACAGCACGAAACCATCACAAGGCTGAACCCAAGTCCATTTGCATAAAAATGATATCAGCATTAATTTTGTTGCGCACTTGATCCAATCTTTCTGCGTAATTCCAGCCAAATACCTTAAGGATTAATCCCTTAACCCTCATGAAATCAATGTCGCTCCTACCATTTTCACCTCTTGGGTACTGAAGTTTTGCATATTCTGCTCCACTGTGGCTGGACTGAAGGCTCCACTGGTCCAGGTCCTGCTCCATGCTGTAGAGGTCAGTTTTGGAGAGGACAGGTGTGCTGGTGTACGGGTCTGGCCCCTGAGAGTACAGGCTGCACAGGTCATGCCCATCTGCATCGGTTGGGTTGATGGTACAGTATATGGCGCCCTCATTAGAGGCTGGGCTGTACTTCCCATTCTGGTTCAGATAATTTGATAATCCTGAAGCTGGAAAACAGATTAATGAGTTATAGGAGATATGATTTGGAAGTATGACAGTACCATAATGTAGGGAAACGCCCATGACAGAGATCTTACTGTTGTAGTATTGATCTGTGGAGTCAAGCCTGCCTGCACAGCAGTTGACTGAGTCTTTTCCATTTCGAGAGAAGTTGCTGTTGGGCCATGAGTCAGCCAGCCAAGGGTAATTACCCAAGTGTGACTCCAGTAAACATGGCCTGTCAGGAAATAATATAATATTAATTATTTTACATCAAATATAAAATATTTTAATAATAGTTTTCTTAAATTACTTTTTAGAAAATTATTATTATTGTCATCTTTAAAGGGATAATATGATTTTGAATGTTAGTCAAGTTTTTTAAATATACTTTTTCCTGACCACTCTTGCGTACGGCCATTGCCAGAATCCAGATATTATATTTTATAAAGCTTTAAATATGGATATTTTTCTTTAAACAAAACGTTGCTTCATTTCAGAACGCCTTTATTAACCCACTGGAGCTGTATCATTTACTTTTATGATGGATAGATGTGCTTTTTTGGGCTTAAAAATCTAAGGTACCATTCACTCCCGTTATAATGCTTGGAAGAGCCAGGATATTTTTTAATATAACTCAGAATGTGTTTGGCTGAAAGAAGAAAGTCATATACACCAAGCACGGCCTGAGGGTGAGTAAATTATGCGATACCTTTCATTTTTGGGCGGACTATTCCTTTAAGAAACATTTCTTATTAAAACCCTTGTTTGCTGATACACCCTTCAGGATTCTTTGCTGAATAGAGAATTCATGATACAGACCTTCCATTTATAAGATCCGACCCATCACCGTGAGAGAGTGCAACTAAGGTAAAAATATGAGAAAGAAATGATCACAAAGCTCATTTTAAAACATAATGTTTTGTGCTAGTTTGGCACAATAGTTTACCTGCAGGCGTGTATGCAAAGGAAGTAGTATAGTGTCCAAGTTCTTTCCTCCTCCTGTGTCTGCAGTAGATCCAGGCACTAAAGCCCATTAGAACCATCCAGGATGATACACCAATTCCTGCGATGAAGGCTGGCTGACGGACCACCTCTGTGATCTGCTCGGATAGGCTGACGCTATCATCCTTCACCACTGACAAGGACTGATCTATTGCTACTTCTGATAGAAGATATAAGAAGGAAATGGAAAAAAGTGAATAAGAGTGATTATGTGAAAACGGAAAAGAGACAGAAGAGTAAAAGCTTCTTGTCTCATGTAGGAAACATTTTATCAAAATATATTTCAGTCAATCTATCTTCCACTGACACACAACATGGAAATCCCTTAACATTTTCGATTCCTTAACATAAAATACGAGTAAATGCTGAGATAAGAATCTGTCAGGTGGGATAAATGTCACAATCAGAGCTGCGTGGTACATTTTTCCACAAACCTGCTGGAAAAATCCAGCTTAAACTGGTAGCTGTGTTTGGAACATGGTAGCAGGAATTAGAGCTAGTTAATAGCTGAATCAAGCCAGTCATTAGCTGGGCAAGAAGGGCATTCAATGATCCATTAAGGTTATCAGCTGGTTTAATTTGGCCATTAGTTGGCCAAACAGGATATTAGTCAAGTCAAGTCACCTTTATATTATATAGTGCTTTTTAAAATGCAGATTGTGTCAAAGAAGCTTTACAGTGATAGAGGGAACATCATTTTGGCTGTACAGCAGTTCTGGAAGAAAATAGTGTCAATGTCCGGCTTAAGTAAATTTAGTATTGATTCATTCCATTGTAAAAATCATTGGTTATTAATTTAGTTCATTTATCTATACAGCAACTCTGGAGAAAACAGTGATGTCATCGTCCAGCTCAGTTCAGAAAAACATTATCAAAAACATATCATGCATCAAGCCTAATAATAGCTTGCAAAAATGGTTATTAGCTGATCCAATCTGGCCATTACCTGGCTATTAGCTGGTCAAGCTGGTTAGTAGTTGGCGAAGCAGGCTATGGTTATAGCTATGGTTATTGCGAAGCAGGCCAAAAAACGAGTGGGTCTAAACTTGTTATTTGCTAGGTCAAGTCTGATAATAACTGACAAAGATGGTGATTAGCTAGCCAAAATGGTTATTAGTGGGTCTAAACTTGTTATTAGCTAGATAAATTCGGTCATTAGATGGTCAGGATGTTCTTTCAATAGTCCAAGAAGGTTATTAGCTGGCCAAGGTGGTTATTAGTGGGTCTAAACTTGTTATTATTTGAATCAAGCTGGTCATTAGTTGGTTTAAGTGGGTTTTTAGGTGAACCAAGAAGGTCATTAGCGGGTTGGCCATCTTAAGCTACTTTGTCCACATGGTAACTAGTTTGTTGACCAGCTTAAACCAGCTAGAAACCAGCTGTCATGTTTCAAAACACAGCTACTAGGCTAAGTTAGATTTTCCTGAGTAGAAATGATGGCAATACTCACTCAGGAAGATAAACACAGGTTGGCTATGAATGCCTACTCCTGCATTCGTCACCGCTGCAATCTGTATGCGATACATTGACTCAGGCAACAGCCCATCCAACAGCACCCACAGCATATCGCCATCCACGCTCCTGTTGACAACCTGCTGAGACTCGTTTCCTACACACCACACCTGTGTGACAGAACCAGACTTCAGTGTTACCATTTTACCTGGTGGCCACAGAGATGGTATCTGCATAAAGGCTTCACCGTTCTCACCCTGTACTCTAGTATGAGCTCTTCCGGCACATCAGGGTGAGGAGGCTGCCAGGAAACTCGCACAGTCGAACTGTTGCTTAACTGCACCACACTGACTCCCTGTGGAGGGCCGATCAGCACTAAAAGCAGAAATATGATGGGCAAATGACAAAACATTAACAATACAGCTAAAGTTGGAGGGTAAAATGAAAGTCATGCAAAGTAAACCCTAAAGACTAGAGTTGAACATCAAAACAAGTCTTACCTTCATCAGGAGTGCGAACCACTGTGATTTCACTATCAATCCCCTGGAACTCGTTGTAATACGGTCTCATTTTCAGCTCATATTCTTTTCCTCTATGTAGCTCTGTTAGGACAGCAATGTGTGGGGGACCTGCTTTTATGTCCTGGATCATCCATGTGTTCCCTACAGGCCTGTAATACAGCCTATAGCCTTGAATATAGCGAGGGTGCCGGTCAAGCTGAAATAATATCATACATAAACATATGAAATCAGGAGTTTCAGTTTCATTGGCAATTTCAGCAGACACTGACAACAAATCATAAATAATAATGTGTATGTTATTGTAGATAAGTAATAAAATGGCTGATATCATAAATGTATACTATTAATGATTCATAATAATTCAAAATAATATAATTTTTTTATAATTCAGACACAATATTAATTTCCAATATATATATGTGTGTGCGTGTGTGTGTTTTTCTAATATATTAATATATAATGTTTACTTGTTAATTTTAATAAATAAAATATTTGTACATAAATTTATCTTTATATATATATATATATATATATATATAATACATAATATTTCATTTTTTGTAAAACATTTATTAAAATTAACAAGTAAAATTATTGATAATACATATATAAATAACAGGTTTAATCATTTAGTAAAACTTTTAAATAATATTCATATTAAAAACATTTTACACATTATAATAAACAATACTGTATCATTATAATGACTATATTTATAATACATAATTATTTTTACTTATTTTGCATCATCATTTTACAGCCCACCCCATTCAAAATGCCTAACATACTCACAGTCCATGTGATCTGAACACTGGTAGGGCTCAAGACTTCTGGTGTCTGTAGACGAACCTTCACCCCTCCTAAATCCATCTGCACATGTGCCTGGTCTTTTCCCTGACCTTCTGGGCCATCTGAAAATGTATACAAAACATCATGCAGATATGCACAAAACATAAAATCAGCCATCACACACACCACACCAGAAACTATACCCACCTTGTGTTCGGACAGGCTCTGAGATGGGGCTTGGGGTCGCTCAGGCCATAGGAGTTGACCGCTCGGATGATGAACAGGTACACGGTATTGGGGTAAAGCCCAGACACTGTGTGCTTCTCCTGCCTCACAAGGTCAGCTACAGTCTGCCATGTGCTGCCCACTGACTGACTGGAATAAGACACTCAAAATTACTACACTAATTCACAAAACACATCTCCAGCTTTAGAAATAGAATGGATGGACCATGTTCAAAGCTGTTTTTCATCAATTGAATTCTATATTAATGTGCCAAGTTGCAGCTTACTGTTAGGCTAAAGAGTATTAACAAATGTAATTATTTAAAATTAGTTTCTTTAATCTTTGCTAGTGATGCCTTTTTATAAAAGGACTAATTCATTCAAGGCTGTGCATTGCTGTGCTTTTCATCATGCCTAACAACATCCCTTTAACCACAGTAAAATCACTGTGATGTTCATCCGTACACATAAAAAGAAGTTATTAGAATTATGAATGGGCTCAATTATACAACAGAGGATATGCATATTCAAAGCAGTGCAATATTAGTAATTCTATTCTGTGTTGGGGAAGCTACTTTGAAACTTTGCTTGCCAAGTCAAACTATTCATAATTTAAACTATATTAAAGCTGCTCTTTAGTAGTAAAAAGGAGTTAGCTACATTACAAAAGACAATGAAGCAATACTAGTCATCTTTATGATATATATATATATATAGAGAGGGGGGGGGGGGGGGGGGGTTGAGGTCAGCAAGCATTGATCAAAAGTGACAGTAAAGACATTTGTAATGTTTGAAAATATTTATTATTAATCAAACAAACTCCGCCTTGCAGAGCATAAGAGACTATTTTAGCAATCTTCCAGACACCCAAACTTTATATATAATACAAATATATGATTACATTCTGTTAATACAGTTAAAAAGAGCAGTATTTATCAATAAAGATATCAATGTTTTAACTTTAAACTTAGTTAGATTTATACTAATCACTAAACTAATAAACTAAACAACAGCAAACAGACAACATTTAACTGAATAACAGCATCCAACGGCATTAAATTGATCTGAAAGGAATCTGACTTCGCAACACACTGTGAGATAGAGACGTTCTAGTAGAGTCTGTTTATTTATTCCCTCAGCTTGCACGGTTTCAAGGCTGTGTGCAGAATATAAACACACAATGTTTTGTCATGCTACACCTCTACTTGTCAGAAAAATAGCATGTTACAAGAAAACCTTCATTTTAAAAACAGCTGAGGTATTGTCATGCAAATGAAAAATGTAGTATTTCTTCATTTTTTTTACCAACACCTATTCTAAAAGCTTCACTAGCATACTGAATTGGACACCCTGGCCTTTGTTAATGAGAAAAAATGAGCATGGAGCACTGTGTGAAGGACAATGCAGAGGATCTGGCCTCGTCTTCATGCACCATGAGCACATAACGGCTGCCCAGTTGACTTCTCGGACTGTGCACACGACCCTGACCTCTCAACATAGCGAGCTGCACTATAAATCCAAACATCTCTTTAACAAGGTGTCAGAGCAGAGCTAAATTATGACCAGGCCTCTACTCTCTGCCTCCCAGCATCACCCTCCCTGCTGCTCTCCTGGCGGGACAATAATAGAGCCTTCTGTTCATCTGACCTCCATAGAGCCCAGAGGGACAAGTTCTGCTGAATTCTAACTGCAGCCCCAGGGAACATCCAGCCCGGAAGAGAGCATTGCTTCACTCTCGCTTTACCATAAACTTCCATCCACCCTGACACTCTGAATGACGTCTGCAACTAACTTGGAAACTATAATGAGAACGTCTGCCACTCACTCAACCCATCAACCCACTGGAGAGGGTGTAGAACTCCATTTCCCTTTTATATCTTTTTAATATGTAGTAGTGCAGGAGACTTTAAATCCACGCACAAACTGATCGAATGCATTTCTGAATACGAGTTAAAAAGTGCAAAATTCACAGTAGAGTAACGTTCCAGGCTAAGCAAAAGCATCTTCGACATGCTTTTGATTACCATTCATTTCAGTTTGTAAACACAAGCAAAAATCCTATTCAATGCATGAATTTTAAAAAAGCAAGGGCTAGAAATGTTCCATAATGAGTTCCTCCGCTTTTCTCATTTGTAACATCTGATATAGCTCTTCAAATTGTATTCTAGGCCTAGTTATCCCTAATGTGACAGAAAATACGAGTTGATATTGATTTAGTTTTATTGGTGACAGCCTAACATCCAATTATAAAAGATATAAAAAGATGACAAAGTGATTTTATAGGGTTAGAAATAAACACAACCTCATAAAGTAAAAAAGAAAAAAATTCCCCCTGAAAATCAAATCCAGGCATCGTCCAATATCGTCCGTTAATGGAAAATTGGATTTCTGACACTGAAAGTGTGTATAGTAATGCATTACAGTGGAAGTCTATAGGGCAATGCCCTGCACTGGCATAATCCGTGCAGCTTTCTCAAGATGCGCATAAAGATACCAGAGAAGGGTTGTTTACACCGAGAAAACCCCCCATAGGAATTACTTATCCAGAAGTTCACCCACCTAGAAAAGTATTACCAACTCAAAAGGATGATTTATGTGTCATAGCTCAATAACACACATTTTTCTATGAAACAAAAACTAAAGCCGCACATTTCTACCTTTAAACCCTCCAAAATAAAATAATTATTGAAGAATATATATACAGTACTGGTGCAAAAGTTTTAGGCAGTGTGAAAAAAATGCTGTAAAGTAGAAGAATTTCAAAAAATAGACAATTATATATATATATATATATATATATATATATAATATATATATATATATACTACCGGTCAAAAGTTCAAAACACCCCAATTTTTCCAGTTTTTCTTGAAATTTAAGCAGTTCAAGTCCAGTGAATAACCTGAAATGGTACAAAGGTAAGCGGTAAACTGCCAAAGATAAAAAAAAAACGTTTAGGTTACCAAAAACTGAAAAATAATGTACATTTCAGAGTTATACAAAAAGGCGTTTTTCAGGGAACAAGTAATGGGTTAACAACTTATAGCTGTTCTGCAGCAAGTAAATTAAGCCTTGATAGTTGATGCTATCAATTCCTACAGGTGTCCCAACTTTTGTTGATTACTTACAAACCCTCTGTCTGTATAAAAGCAGTGTATGAACAGACTGTGTTACTACACCCTCTTAAGCATTATTTGGACAGTATTGTATCGCAAGAAGTAGTATATTGCTCTCATAATGGCGAGAAAAAGGCAATTAACAAAGGAAGACAGACAGACCATTATAACCCTTAAAAGTGTAGGTCTTTCCTTTAGAGAAATTGCAAAGAAAGCCAAGGTGTCAGTGAGTACAGTTTCCTATTCCATCAAAAGGCATTTGGAAACTGGAGGAAACTCTGACAGGAAGAGGTCTGGCAGACCCAAAGCCACAACAGAATCAGAAGACAAGTTTCTGAGAGTCAACAGCTTGCATGATAGGCGGCTCACAGGACAACAGCTTCAAGCACAGCTTAACACTGGTCGAAGTAAGCAAGTCTCAGTTTCAACTGTGAAGAGAAGACTTAGAGCTGCAGGTTTGACAGGTCGAGTGGCAGTTAGAAAGCCATTGCTAAGATGGCAAAATAAGAAAAAAAGGCTTGCCTGGGCCATGAAGCACCGCCAGTGGACTACTGAAGACTGGAAGAAGGTGTTATGGACTGATGAATCGAAATTTGAAATCTTTTGTCTTTTTGTACGCCGTCGAGTAGGAGAAAGGATGGTTCCTCGGTGTGTGACACCAACTGTCAAACATGGAGGAGGAAGCGTGATGGTCTGGGGCTCTTTTGCTGGATCCAGAGTCGGCGACTTGCACAGAGTGAGTGGCACCCTGAACCAAAACTGCTACCACAGCATTTTGCAGCGCCATGCAATACCCTCTGGTATACGCCTAGTTGGTCCAGGGTTCATCCTTCAGAAAGATAATGTCCCAAAACATACCTCCAGGTTATGTCAGAACTACCTTAGAAGAAAAGAACAAGACGGTAGGCTTCAAATCATGGAATGGCCAGCACAGTCTCCAGACTTAAACCCCATCGAGCTGGTTTGGGATGAACTGGACAGGAGGGTGAAAGCAAAGCAACCTACAAGTGCAACACATTTGTGGGAACGTCTGCAACAGTGTTGGGAAGAACTTTCCGGACAAAATTTGATTTCAATTGTAGAAAGAATGCCACGAGTGTGTTCGGCTGTTATATCTGCAAAAGGTGGCTACTTTGATGAGTCAATTAAATTTTGTTAAACAAAATGGTTCCATGATTTCTTTTTTTATCTCCAATTGTTTATTTATTCTATGCTTTATTTCAGAGTACATTGGGACATTAAACTGCGTAGATTTCAATAAAAACCGGAAAAATGGAGGTGTTCTAAAACTTTTGACCGGTAGTATATATATGTATGTATATATGTAAAATAAATGAAGTGGAAAAAATGAAAAGCATTTAAACAGTAGTAAGTTTGTACTCATGGTGTGATATAAACCTGAAAGCCTCGATGATGTAGGAAGTGACAGCAGCTCCGCCCTCATGTGGGTTGGGCTGCCAAGTGAGAGTGACGCTATTTGAGGTCACATCTGTCACCACAGGCTTCTGTGGAGGACCAGGCAGCTGCAGGGACTGTGAGACCCGCGGGACAGAGGACGTTCCAGTCGCTACACACAAGAAACAGAGTCAAATGTGACTGCCTGACTATTCCGTCAAGGGTGCATTCTGGTCCAAGGACGTTTGACTGCACATTGAAATTATCAGTACAGCGTGTTTCTTGAAGTGTCAGCCTTTTCAAAGTCTTATAAAGAGCTGTGTTACAGAGAAGAATCCTTGTATGCTACCTTTCACTGTCAGGGTTCCACTCCAACTCATCTCACCAGTGGAACTGGATGCGACACAGGTGTACGTTCCCGAGTCTGTCTCCTAGCAACAGAGAAGACAAAATCATCTCTGAAAGACGACAAAGATAATTGAGAGCATGCCATGTTTCTGAAGTAGTTCTACACCGTTTCTCCTCCTCTCCAAATGATGCGGATATTGTTTCAGCCGATCAGTTTGTTTTCAGTTAGTTAGAGGTCGTGACTGTTAGAACTCCTCTAAGAACGTTTTTGACATTCTCAAAGCCTGTTTTATATTCCGCATAATGCGGTGTAATCTGTCAAATGTCTCAATTAAGATATACAGACCTTGTACCACAGATGGCATTCAGTTTATCGGAATGTTCATTTTAAGCAAATAAAAGCTATACATTACACAGCTGCTTCTCTTTTGAATGTTATTTAATATCAGGGTTGAACAGAACTACGAATTTAAGAACCGGCTCCCTTTCGGTATGAATTTGAATGGAACTGGTGAAATGCTACAGGAAAAGGAGTTAACTGAATTGCAATTAACACAAAAAGTAACATCAATAGTTTAACACAAGAATGTTTATGAAGTAATTATGCCTATTTACTATATACCCTGATAGATAGAATACATTTTTCTCTAATTAGGCATTTCAATACACTTTATTCAATTTCATTAGTTTAATACATAAACTAATGAAGTGTAACAAAATAAATAGGCATAAAATTTGTAATTAGTGCATACTGGGAAATGTTGCTGCACTGGTCCATAAAAATTAGGTTTAAAAAAAATAATTAAAAAGTTAATTAAATAACATATAAAATTAAAAACAACAATGTTTAAATATTGAAAATTAATATAAATGTTTATATAAATGATCAAATATTTCTGTAACTACTTCATGTGCTGTGTATGAAATAAAAAAATTAAAGCCAATTATTGCTGTCATTCGATTAAAAATTTGATATATTTTAAAGAATATTTTATATTGTAATAATATCACATTTAAACTCTAAATTAACGTAGAAACAACATACAGACAGTGTTTTGTGAAATATCCAGAAATTGAATAAAAATTTCAAACACTTCTAGGCCTTCACTGCATAATTTATAAATTAAATATAGATACATTTTTATTAAAGCTACAAAAGTTATTCAGAACATGAATGGTTTTCTTTTTCTTTTGTTCTTTGTTCAATAATAGCAGACTGTAGCAGGTTTATTAGGCTGCTGTCACTTTAAGACCTGCCACACATGACGCATATCAGACACGCATCCAATTTTCTCACATTACGATCATTTAAGACTTTACTTGACTCATTTAAGACTGTGCTAATGAGAATAATCGACACAGTGGGCATTTAGGCACTTTTGTGTGTTTCTGTCAGCCGGCGCTCTTTTGTGTTTTGTCGTGCTTGAATGGTTTAAAAGCATGACGAGCATGATCATATAGGCCTAATGTAATGCTGCAATTTCTATTTAACTGCGTTAATTGCATTAAATATTTTTAATGTGTTGAACTGAAAAAAAATTAATCACGTGTGTTAACGCGTTAATTTTGACAACCCTAAATTAATATGATATAATAATTATTATTACTACCAGTTCTGAATGACACACAACCATGATTCTCATATGTTATATTATGATATACGATGTATGATAGGCTGCTTTAACATTCAAAAGAGCTCCACAAACTTGCAAATTAAATATTCCAGTCCTGTATCTTTATTTGATAGGTTAATATATCTATTATGTCAAACACTATATCATGACATGGCAGATTGTTGGCATGGCTGCCAACATGGCTGGTTGTTCAGATGTATTGAACCCAGAGCTTTAAGTCTTCAGCTATTTTTCCACAGAACCAACTTGATGAATGAACGCCAGAATCAATTAAAACAAAACTTACTCTTTACTCTGATCTTGGAAGGAAACTGCAGATTAGTGTCACTTCCACTTTATCAGTGTAATTTTGTGTGCGTAATTACATTTGAGTTAAATGTATGCAGAGCGATCAAATCTGTTGGTTAATGATTTATGAACATTACGCGGCTAAATGTGTTTTGCATGCGTTGATGGAAACACTGCCTCGAGTATAAGAAATGCTTAAGTGGACACCATTATTTCAGGTGTGCTTGTGAACGTCTCACTCAGTTTGAAATGCTTTCTCAAAACCTCTCTGTCCAGGGAGCTTTTGCTTTTCACAGCCCTAATCAAAGCAAACAATTCACATCTTTGTCTGAAGCGTCTGTCAAATACCTTCACTCCGCTGATGTGTAAAGTGCCGTTTTCCATTAGGCTTATGTGAATGTCATCGCTCAGAACGCTTTGCCCGTCCTTTTCCCACCTGACGCTGGGGATTGGGCTGCCCATCACATGGCACTGGAGTAGGGTGCTGGAGCCTAAAGCGAGCGTCTGGTTGGCTGGACCCTGTCGGATAATTGGAGGGACGAGATCTGATGGGCCTGGAGGATAAACAGCAGAGTGTGTTTGTGAGGAGTGTGTTTGCATCTGTTCAGTTGTCTAATAGTGCCTCTGGCATCCAAAGATCAGCCTTACTTACTTGTACGGCAACGGAAGCGCAACTGGCAGTCAGAGTTAATCACACTTTGAGAACACAATGACACAAAAGATGGAGATATTCTGGAATTGGGGTGATGGGTCAGGATGGTTGACTAGAAGACTACACTGCTGTGAAAAATTATTTTCTTGTTTTCCAGTAAAAAAAAATATCTAAACATTCTTAAAACAAGACACATTTACTTGAGAGGCAAAATTACTAAAGACATTAAAGGGATAGTTCACCCAAAATGAAATTACTTTCTAAACCCACAAGACTTTCGTTCATCTTCTGAACACAAATGAATATCTTTTTGATGAAATCTGAGTGATTTCTGTCCCTCCGTAGCCTCCGTGCCTTAGCTGATGTGTGCGTTGATGAATGTTTATATGTGAATTAAGCCTAAATTCAATGTGTTCATCATATAAAGTGATCGAGTCTTTTAAGAAAATTTGGACTAAACCTGAATTCATGTGGAAGATCTCTTTATGAACTTTTTAAAGGATCAAAGTGTCAGTTGTGTAGGCTGTCTATAGAGATTTCATCATAACTCTCAGATTTCATCAAAAAGATCTTGATTTGTGTTCCAAAGATGAACGAAAGTCTTACGGTTTTGGAATGACATGAGGGTGAGCAATTAATGACAGAATTTTAATTTTTAGGTGAACTATCCCGTTAAGGGCCAGAGGTATTGCGGGATTTACTAAACAAATTAGCGCAACTCCCATAAAAGCGCCGATGGGAGTGGAAAGTTCTGCGGGTGATCTACTGACAATGCGCAAATTAAAGAACACAGACACAGCAAAATCATTTCCATGATGACCAACGCAATCTACCAAGAACAGCGCCAATTCGGGTAGGATTACAACAAGCAAAGCCACAGATAATAAGGTGCGTGTTATCTACTTACAACACAGGCGTAATTAGCACATGCTTTTTTTGTTAGTTAAATAATGTCACAAATACTGGCAATTCACTAGAGCGAGACTTAGTAAATCATGCTGCATGACTCATTTAAATGCTCTACTCTTATAATTTTTTAGTCTGAAAGACTAAAAAAAAGATTATTTTACCTTATGGCAGATATTTTATCTTTTAAGTCTTGTTAACGCAAAAACTCACTTAATTTTCGTAATTTCCCCCCCATAAAATAAGACTTAATATCGTATGTAATTTTGTTTCTCAATAAATGTAGATTGTTTTAGGATTGTTTAGATATTTGAACTTGAAAACAAGAGAAAATATGCAGTAAGAAAATATGTTTTTGCAGTGTTGTTAATTATTGAAGTCTGCTTATTTTAGGCAGATGAATTAGGCGATACTGCAAAGTTTTTTAAAAACTTCACTTCACTTTTAGTGATCCCTCAGCAAGCACCATTAATTAAAAACAGGTTTCATGATTTAAGGAATACACATCAAAATTAAGAGCTGTGTACACTGTGTGTGTTCACGCTCAGGCAGTTTAATACTAGGGGTTTTCTTCACAATTATCTCCAGAGACGCCATTTGCTGGATCGGATGAACAGTAATCCCAGATACTCACGAGTTTCCACTTCCAGCAGAGCCTTGGCGAGGACACTTCCTGCCACACTGATGGCCTGGCAGATATAGTAGCCCGAGTCCTCGGAGTGAACATCAGAGATGGACAGCTCTCCACTCATGGACACAGAGTAACGGCCGGACTGGGAAGGAGGTTGGCCGGGGAAAAGCAGCATCTACAACAGGGGACAGACTCTTGAGTTCACACCACATTGTGGGCAAAATACCCAGTGTTCAGAGGCATTGAAAGTCTGTTTTACAAGTTACAAATGGCCATGAAAACAGGACTCTTTTTGTTCTATTGAAGTGACATTTGATGAACTATGTTAACATACTCTAACATTCACAATGCAATGCTTATGAATTCTTAAAGGTACAGTATCAAAAACAGAACCGTATTTTATTGAAAGCTCAGACAGGCTGAAAAATCTATAATGCTAATGTTTTACAATGCACAACATATCGGTACCATAACAATTATCTGTCAATATTAGAGTTTTATTTATCAGTATTGGGCATCATAGTAGATTTAATTGTTTATGCTCATTTCCTCTGTTTTTACATTTAGATTATATTGCTGTCATCTAACACTCAGTCAGTTAATCTTTGAAAGCACTAATAATTTCATAACTGTTAATGTACTGTTAAATGTAATCTTTATAAATGTCAAAATCAATTATTTTAAATGCTGTAAGTGAATTTAGGCATCACAACATTATGTACAGTATGAAAAATTATATTTTTGGTTTTGAGTGTTTTATTTCTCATTTATTCAGACAAAAAAAAAAAAAAAAAAAAAAAAAAAAAAAAAAAAATATATATATATATATATATATATATATGTGTGTGTGTGTGTGTGTGTGTATATATATATATATATATATATATATATATATATATATATATATAGTATTGTCCATAGTATGAAAATAACTGTAATTTGAATTATTTTAATATTCACTATCAATCATCAGCAATAACATTAATATAAGCAATAAGCAATAATATAAGACTCATTGATATTAATGAACATCAGTTATATGCATCAGGTATGATCAAATCAAAAACATGAACTTTTTTTTTAAAGCATTAATCTAAATAGAATAAATTATAAATATTAAATTTATTTTATTTTTTTTTTTATTTGTCATCATTCATACATAATACATAATACAAATACATACAATACCGTTCAAAAGTCAAAAAATTTGGGTTTGATTTAAATTTAAAAAAAAAAAATTTTAAATTTTTATATTTTTTTATTTTTTTTATATTTTTGATGGATTTAGTTTTTTTTTTCAGTGTCACATGATCCTTCAGAAATCATTCTAATATGCTGATTTGATGCTCAAGAAACTATTATTATCAATTTTGAAAACATTTGTGCTGCTTAATATTTTTGTGAAAACAGTGATAAATTTTTTTTAAGGATTTGATGAATAGAAAGTTCAAAGAGTAGGATTTATATAAAATAGAAATCTTTTGTAACATATTATATGTCTTTACTGTCACTTTTGTCCCAATGTATCCTTGCTGAATAAAAATAGTAATTTCTTAATTTCTTAAAATTCACATTAGTCTACATTAATAAATGCTGTAAAAGTATTTTCATTCTTAGTTCATATTAGTCATGAATCTCCAGCCATGAACCATGAATCTTTTCCTCCAAAGGGGACTCACAGCAACAACCCACCACCCACACCCATGGGCCTGCATGTTATTGCATAATGACGTTTTGATACAAGAAACCTTGACTAACATGGACAAAACTAAAAAAAAATGAAAGGCTTGAATATGGTGGCGATTAAAGATCTCATCTCCATCAAAAACTGCACATCAACTGATTTGAGTGCTTGGTAATGTGTCTTTCTGGCAGTTTAATGCGCTGACCGAAGCTGCTTGCTCCTTTGTGGGACTTCTGTTAGGTTGACTGTGGGTATATACATGATGGGGAATCCATCTACTTCTTTTAAGAGGCTTAAACCGGGCAAGTAATGGACCAAGGTGAAAAGGCCACAGTGTAATCTGGAACACAGCTGCAAATGGTTTACAAATGTGAACACGGGGGACGTGCTATAAAATCCGTTGCACAGGCAACACCCCAAATGACTCCAAAATGATGTGAGCCATCAAGGCTGAGTGGTCTTTACCTCTCCGCTGAACTGACGGAGGTCTATTTTTAGAGTGAAAACACGCTCCTGACTGCCATTACACTGAACGCTGCGCTTTTGCTGGCCTATGGGAGCTGCTCCGACACCTGATGTTCCTCTGTGTCAAATTTTCTCCTCCTACTCCTTCATGAGTCTCTTCTTTTTCCTCTTAGGAGGCCCAACTCTCACCGGTGGTTTCCCATAATGGCTCTGAAAACATGACGCTTTGTCAAAGAGCCCAGCTCCAGCAATCCAACGCTCTGAATCATCTCTTCAATGCAATCAGCAATACACGACTAATCAGCATCAACAAGGGTAAATATAATCATCGAGAGGCTCTAGGCTTGTTTTCAAGCTTTGGCTAAGTTAATGAGTCACTGATAAACATGCTCTGAGATGCAAATACAACATCTTTATGTGAAGAGATCTGCCTTTGATCTCCAATCAGGCTCTTTAAACCCACGCATGACATTCAGAGAAGTATTGGATTATTGAATGACAATGCAGAGCCATCTCATAAGCTGCGTCCAAAATCATGTATAAAAGAGTGTGTACTTGAACTATACAGTATGTACTTGACAACATGCTGCATGAATTTCAAAGGTTAGTATAGTCTATACTGTACAAACACTACCAATAGTTCAATAGTTTGGAGAAAGATTTCTTGTCTTAAGCTCACCAAGGCAGCATTTACAGAATCAAAAAATACAGTAAATGCTATTAAAAAATGAAAATAACTGAATTTTCAGCAGCCATTATTCAATTCTTCAGTGTCACATGATCCTTCAGAAATAATATGCTGATTTGGTGCTCAAAAAATCTATCATTAATATTATTTTCATTCTTATGTGCTGCTTAATATTTGACATACATTTTGAAAAAACATTTTGCTGTTGCCACTAGATTTAGCATGTTATCTAGCCTGAGTTTAAGTTCAGTACAAGTGCTGTATCAATATATGGTTTGGTTGGTTAGATAATGTAGGCATTTAAGTTAAGCTTAAGTTGCACACTCACCTGGCTCCCTTCTTTCTGCCAGAAAACTGCTGGAAGGGGGTTTCCCTGGGTGCCACACTGAAAAGTGATGTTCCGTCCTTGAACAGCGACTTGATCCAGGGGACGTACCTCAATCTGCGGTGGCACTGAGACCAGAGAACCGAATAGGGCTGGTTAGAGAATTTACAAATGCTTCATGATTTCCAGAAAAAATTGTATTGCCTGGTAAACTAGTGCTATCAGAATTATCGTATATACGAGTTTCCTAGTTCGAAATTGGGCACGAACACCCTCTCAAGTCGTATTTACCATTGGGAAGCTTGGGGATCATTCTGATACGCTCCCGAGTTGGGTGGGCCATACATTTTAAACATGAGGGGAGAACGATTGGTGTTGTGACTGGTATTGTTTACTAGTTTTTTTTTTCTACAACAGCTACATCACCTTGTCTTGTCATTAAAGTAGTGCATATTTACATATATGAATAATCATTTGAAGCATGTAGTATATTTTATACACGGCGAAAATAGCATGTACCCGAACCGAAAATTTAAGTAGATGATCATTTTGGCTTGAATACAATTTTCCCAATAAATAGGCAAGAATAAGAACAAGGTGTCCTCCATGATTCCTGTTCTTTCAGAAAATAAAGCACTTGAATTTAACAAGCTCATAATCACAACTTCAGAAGTAGGAAATTTTCCATAGCACTTGAAGCCAGCATCTACTAAATTAGAGACATTTTAATGATATATTAAGTAAAAAACAAAACAAAAAAAAAAACACTACTGTTCAAAAGTTTGGGGTGAGTACGATTTAAAAAGAAATATTTATTCCACAAGAATGCATTAAACTGATCAAAAGTGACAGTAAAGACATAGTTTTACAAAAGATTGCCATTCCAAATAAATACTGTTCTTTATATTGCAGAAATACATTACATTATAAAATATATTGAAATAGAAATTAAAGATTATTTGTCACTGTAACAAATAACAATGTCACTGTTTTTACTGTAAGAATCTAAAAAAAAATCTGAATGTTTTTTTATGAAATATTGTAAAAATCTTTACTGCAACTTTTGGTCAATTTAATGCAACTTTTGGTCAATTTAAGTATTCATTCTCTTAAAAAGAAAAAAAAACACAAACATTTGAACGGTGGTGTATATCAGAATTGTATCCTAAAATTAAAATAAAATTAAAATATAAACAAATATAAACTGTTGATATTCAATAAAGGTACAAAGCTATAATATGAACATGGGTAGCATTGTCCAGATAATTTGGTAGAGAAAAAATGAAATCATTGAAGACTTTGGCATCTCAGCAAATGCCAAGTATGAGCAGTTTGAGTCAATGTTGAAAAAACATTCTGAAATTTCTAGAAAAGGTAAGACATTTTTCTCAAGAGAAACATCTGTGAAGTAGAAGACTCAAGCAAACGTCTCAGAGGGAGTCATTTATGTGCATACGCTCTGTTGTTTCAGCCCCGGATTCACTAAAGGAACAATGCTAACAGTAACAAGAGGTAACAACACCCTATCAGTTTTCAATCCAAAAGAATACTGCAGACTACCGAAATTTGTCTTAATTTACCGGCATAGCAGTTTGCAGCTGTTTTGTGAGAAACACCTTTCAGTTTGTTTTTTTAATCTCATAGCTTTCTAGCAGAAACAATTGAGAAGTTGAAAACATAATTTGTAATTGGTCTTTCATATGAGTGTCTCTGACAATCGCGACTCCTACTTGAACTTAGTTTGGAGTCAACCCTCACCAAATGCTGACTAGAATAACCCACTCTATGAAAAAATGAAGAGCTTTTCCCAGTAGTTTAAATCACTTCTCAGTTAAGTGCTGTCTTCTGTGGCTCATCGACTCAATGATTTGCACATTAGTGAGAGAGCTGTTGGATTGAAACGTATATAGTCTCCACTCAGCCCAGATTAAAGCAAGTAATTAGTTGTGACTGCAAAGCAGATTCCGATGTTGGAGTTCATGGCTCATGCTGGGACTGTGGCGGATGCACGGTATCGAAAAACATCTTGTTTTTAACTGCAGTGTTTGAGGTGGCTACTGCTTGGTTTATCGCCCTGAAAGCCAAACAGAACCACCAGCGTTATCCATCAGCCATTTCCCGCCCATTTTTAGTACGGCGCTGGGCTCAGAGCTGTGTGTCTTTGTTTAGATAACCAGACCGCTACCCTGCTGTTCAGAAACTTCACAGTAGGTTTGTACACCAGACTCAAGTGAGAGAAGGCGTATGAGAGCGTGAAAAGCAGACAGGGAGAAAGCGTGAGATCTGACTCATCCATGTTGTTTCTCCATTTTCACATTTTTTTCTGACGGGGCTACAAGCTCCTACACAAATAACAGCTCATGATGAGAAACCGACAAAGATCACTAAAACCGGAGGAGAATAATAGTGTGAAAAGTGGCTCTGGGCTAAAGGAGCTACTGAGCGCTTCTGCAGGTGACAACTCCCATGTGACAGCATGACTTGTATGTATGTATGTATGTCAGCTTTAGGGACAGAAATAATGAGTTAAAGAAATGCTTCCGTGTAGAAGGAAATTCTGGAGCCTTGAAGGGACAGAGGATATTTTTTTATAAATGTTTATTTGTCCATACAATGAAAGTCAATTGCAAAAATTCTAAATTCTAATGTAGACACATGCATTTTTCGTAAAGCTGCTTTAAAACGAAATGTATGTGAAAAGCGCTATAAAATTGGGTCCAATGGGAATGTTGTTTTGCACTCATTATTTGGACAAACAACACTTCATGTTTTGAGCTACACAGAAGAAAGAAATTCATTCAGGTTCGAAATCTCATAAATGATGGCAGAATTTAAATCTTTATGTAAAAAGTCCCTTTAAAGGATTAGTTCACCCCAAAATTTAAATTCTGTCAGTTACTCACCCTCATGTTGTTTCAAACCCAAAAGACTTTTGTTCATCTTCAGAACACAAATGAAGAAATTATATTTCTGTCCCTCCACTGAAAGTCAATTCACCCAAAACGTTCACAAAAGAGATCACAAAAGAAATCCTTATGAATTGAACATGAAGTCTTCTGAAGAGGCACTTTTTATGATGAACAGGTTTAATTTAAGATTTGATTTAGATATAAACATTGATCAGCGAACGTACAAGTTTGGTAAACGGAAGCTTAAGCGTTCTGAAGATGAATGAAACTCTTATGGGTTTGGAATGACATGAGGGTGAGTAACTGATGACAGAATTTTCATTTTTTGGATAAATTATCCCTTTAAAAGCCTTAGAATTAAAACACACCATTTCCTGTTTTTAATACAGGGCACATTTGAGATGATCCAGTGAATGAGGATGCGTTTGACTCATGACTCATCCAGTGGGCATTTTGTTGTTGGGCTTGGTAAAAGCTCTCGTGCACATGGCCGCTCATCGCGTACACTCGTCTGACAAGTGTAAAAACAGCAGATGTGTGTGGTCAGTCGTAATCTTCAGCGCGTTAAGTCACTGATGCTTTGCTCCCTGGTATTTTGGGAAAATGTTAGGCTAGAAGGCAGCAAACATCTGCTGAGAGGATCAGAGAAGACAGCGTTCCCCTGACAGCCACAGGCCCTGTCAATCTCATATAAGCACAGGTGTTCTCATAAGATCACACAGGAAGTGAATGTTGACAGACTGAATACACTAACTAAGTTCCTGAAAAGAAAATTGGGTATTATCATATGGGACTGATGATCAGGGTCCAAACTTAACACTCGCCAAGTGAGTAAAATAAGCTTCGGAGAGTAAATGAAACGAGTTACTCGCAAGTGGCTGGAAACTTTTGCATAATACTGCTTCATAATGCGTTTGTTGTAGCCACATATGTTGAATATTTTTCACATTAATCCAAAAGAAGAAAATGTGAAGAGTGAAATCCTGATGTTTGCGACAAGTGCACTTGTACTGAGAGATGGAACTGGCACATGTTATAAGTGATGCTATGAGTGACACAAAAAACAACACATTGGGATTTTGTTCCTCATATATGCTAGAAATATGCTAGAAAAAACGGCACATTTTCTCATTTTACACACCATTGAGGTATTATTATTTTAATGGCTTTTTAATTTTATTGATATAGACAGTGAGAGAGAGGAAAGGAAATGTGTAGAGATGTTTGGATCGGTAAAATTCACAAATCCGATTAACGTCAAAAACATGGGTGCCACAAATAAATGTGGTAAAGCGTGTGGACTAATTTATAAGCCACATTAAAAAGCTCCCAATTTTTACCTCTATTTTACACCATTATTTTCAATAATATGAGATAATGGCACATGAATTCCGCCTCAACATCCTTGCAGCTCAACTTAGAGGATGACATAAGTTTTATACCCAGATAATGCTAGCTAATGTTCTGCTTAAATGCATTGAACTTTAAGTTGTTTTGGATAAAATTGTGTCTGAATATAAATGTAAAATTTGCCTGTGATTCCTGAAAACGTAAAGCAATCACTTCAGTTATAAAACGAAGTGGTCGCTCTCTTTTTTTAAAACATTTAATGTTTCAATTATATAAATGTTAAGGAGCCGCTTTAAACATCTTGTTTTTTTGTTTTTCCCCATTAATCTAATGGAAGTATCACAGTAATGGCTTAAAATGTCTTATTGAAGCATACAAACACATTTCAATCACACCCACAATGCAAAGCATCAGACATAAAACAGCCTTCCTTTGCCACCTTGTGAGATGCGGCAGCATGCAGTGAAGAGGAAGGAAAGGTTGGTAAGGATGAAATGATGAAGGGCAACAAAACATCAAGGCAAATGAGACAGAAAATTCATAAATGAAACATCAAGAAAATGGCCCTGAGTCAGAAAATGGAGAGAGAAAGAGAGAGAGAGAGAGAGTGAGGCAGAAAAAGGAGGCAGGAGATGGAGGCAGAGTTGCTTGGTCTCATCTTAATTCAGACTGGCAAAATAACTGGAGGATGAATTGAATCAGGTCTGCTACAGCTGCTTCCCCCGGCTTGTGCCAGTTAGTTTCCCATCCAGTTCTTTCTTGCTCGGTCTTTCTCTCTCTCATTTCTACACACACGCAAACACACATTTTGCCACGTTCTGTTAACACTGCCTCTGCACTCCGGCAGTTTGCTAAAGCACACCGTCTCTATAACAGCTGTCAGATACAGTAATCCACACGCTTTAACATAAGCTCCACATAGATGCTCTGTTCCAAAACATAGTGATCCGCCTAAGTAGAAAATTCTGCCTTCATTTACTCAACCTCGTGCACCCTCTATCTTCAGTAGAACACAAAAGAAAATATATATTTTGAAGAATGTTTCAACTATTTTAGTCCATACAATGAAATTAATTAAAACAACATTTGGCCTCCTTTAGGGTTTGGTATCATTAAATCATTTTTGCAATTCAAATTCGTCTTCTGTTTATTGATTGCAATTCTTATCAATTCCCCTTTCCGATTCCAATAAGGTAATTGTGTTTCATTCAATACTGAAAAGTACCAAGAAAAATATTTCGGTCTTTTCAAAATATCTTTTTTGTAGCAAATGTCTGTCCATTCAAAGTATCTCAGTATTGCGTTGTTAGCGTAGCAGCATACTATCGTCAAATCGAGTCTCTCGCTATTTGTGTTGTGATTGTTTTGCTGCCTATGTAGAGGTTTCCAAATCAGTCATTTCCATGACAGTGAGGATGCCACCTTAAGCCCAAAGTATACTTTGGTTTTACGTGTACACTAGGGTATTTGTACAGTGAGAGTCGCACTTTGTGTCATTGACTCAAACAGAGGGAACAACCACAAATTACCGGGTACTGCAACAACTACAGATGCCCACATTGACAAATGCTTGGTTTAAGTGGTTTAATTGATTTTTATGACTCATAACTTCTGTAAACAAATCGTACAGGCAATCCCTGTGTCCTAATTTGCTTAGTCCATGCTATATAGTAGGCAAACAACAGTCAAGCCAAGTAGTGTGTCCAAATTCATAGTATTCATAAAACAGTAGGCAAAAATGTACCTGGATGACCTACTACTTCCGTCAAAATACCGGGTGGTCCCCCAGTAATTGTGGGGGTAATATCCACGTTTTTCCTGTAAAATTCGCATTCCAGGGGCTAAATGTCATGTTATTTAGGGTCACTTCAAACAGCAACAGTGTAAACGTAGCTCAATTCCATAGGAAAACCGCAGACTTGACAACACTAGTCACGTGACAACGCAACAATAAATATATCTGGTCATATGCCAAACATTCATGTCAAAACTTTGGGATTTAATGTCAGCTACATATCTAGGCAATGAAGCACCTCACTAGGTAGAACAGAGCTAACATTTAAGCAACAACAGAGCAGCTGATAGACTCTTCCACGTGACTTCACACAGATCAGACTGATTGCGTCTGACAGGTTCAAATGGCTGAGGTCTGTTTAACGGAGATGAGCAACAACATATGCATGAAGCTAAGAATATCAGCTCGCTTCTTTGTGTTACATATTTCATGTGCACTGTGATGTGTGTCGACACGCATGTAAAAGGCTGAGAATGCATGCATGTCTTACCGTGGACCTGCAGCACAGCAGAGGCTTCGGTTTTGCCCACGCTGTTTTCGGTGACACATGTGTAAGTGCCCTCGTCCTCCGCTCTGACCCTCATCAGATGCAGGCTGTTGTCACCACGGATCTCAAATCTATTCGGCCGGGAAGGTGAAAAGAGACAGAGGTTGTCCATGAGGAGAGCAGACTGAACAGTCATCACACCTTTCTCCTACACCCTGTCTACATCCTTTCCATCTCTGAGAGGACGTTTCTGTGTGACTCCACCATATATGCCATTGTACTATACTGTTTTGTGCCACAAACTCTAGGAAACACTAATTATATTTTATTTTTGAGGCTTTTGGACAGTAAAGACAGGAGAAATGAAACTATTTGGGGAGAGAATGGGATCAAGACTCAAGTCAGTTCACTGGGTGGCCATTTTTATAGTCATACAGCAACAGGGATATATTTGAATGGGTGAAGCCTGAAATCTTTTGGCTAAGCTTTAATTTAAATAACATGCCATATTGCCAATAAATATCAGTGGTAACAAGTTTTGTTTCAATAGATAAAAATCACATAATACAACTCTGGTTTTTCCATAGGGGCTATATTGAGCATTGCAGTTTCTAATATACATTTTTGTGTATGTTAGAAGTAGTAAGTATCCTCCTCCCCAGATCTGAACCTGAATCTCCCACATAAGCACCAGCATGTGTTTCCCACTACAATATGGCTCAGACTAAATGCAAATTATAGTATTACAATACATTTCCTATTGTAAACTAGTCTGAGAAAATGAGATATCCCACCCAAATCACAAATTATTACCACAAAAAACTTGAAACTTAATGTTGGTTAAATAATTTTCAGTTTTTAAATATATTTAAATATAATCATCATATTGCATATCGTATATAACATTGTTTAGCTAGTTATCACTTATCCCATTTTTCTTCAATATCCCTCAGCCCCACTTTGAATGTGAACAAAAGCCTTAATTAAATTCGTTCATCATATAAACATCATTTAACGAACATACATACAGCAGAGCTCATCAAATATGGTAAATGAAAGCTCAACCATACCGAGAGCGACAGAAGTCTCTCAGGTTTCATTAAAAAATCATTTGACTTTTGAAGATGAATGAAAACCTAATGGGTTTGGAATGACATTTCGGTGGGTAAATGATGACAAAATTTTCATTTTTGGCTGATCTACCTTTAATGTTTTGTCATTTCTCTTTCTGAATGGAATATGTATACAAGGTTACATCCCAGTTTGATGCTTATTGAGCTTTCTCCTTCTCTAACTGAACTATAACGGGAAAACTCGTCACAAATGTTTGTAAGCAGAGTCTTGCCTCCCCCGTGGTAGCTCTCCCTCGTCTCTGTTCCAGCGGACAGTCGGAGCCGGGTCTCCGTGAACCTCGCACAAGAAGTCAACAGTCTCCTCAGCCAAAACAATCTGATTCACAGGTCTGCGGATGAACACTGGCCTCTCTGCTCCCACGATCACACAGAGACATCACACAGTGCTTATTTTCACCCTTCATTGAAACCAAAAGAAAAAATAGCCATGAAATTGAACTTACCAAACACAACGAGTTCGGCTGGATCACTGTCTCTCTCGCCCACCATATTGGTGCCCACGCACACATACATGCCTGCGTCACTTTTCCGGGTGTGAGAAATCATCAGCTTACCACCACGCATCTGAAGAAATTTAAAAAGAAACAAAAATCACACATATCCCCATATCATCATTTAACTTTGTCTTGAAAATGACTTGAAAAATATTCAGAAATATATAATATCTTCTTATATTGAATAAAATCTTTTTAAGGTGAAATTTATTCCTCTTAATAAATTATTATTAATTAAAATATAATAATTAAAATAATACTATTGAATAAAAATATTTTTTACAAATATGTACACATACATAATTTCAGAAGACTAATAAAAGCCTGGTTTTATTTTAAATAGTTCTGGTCGCCTCATGGGCGCCGCCATGTTGAGGTCACATGACCAAAGAATGTCTTTCAGTAACCAGTAGTTATTTAAGTATTTAGATTATTAAATTAGCTTTTCTTTTTATATTTTCAACTTAGTTTACGCTTTAGTAATTTTTTGTTATGTGCCTGCGACATTTTTTATTAGTTTTTTTTTTTTCACTTTTAATTTATTTTTATTTTAGGTTTAGTAATTTTAGTATTTTTAACTTATTAAACATATTTATTTCAGTTAGTTACCTAAGGCAACATTTAAAAAAAAATACAATTTCTAAGTTTTTCATTTAATATTTATATTTTATTTTATTTTTTACGTTTTAGTATTTTCAATACTAGTAACCAGCAAAAGATAAACATGAAAAAAAGACTAAAGTGTGCCTTTCATTTACATACACTCAATTTGTATTTGGCAATGATGTCATTTTTTGGTGGAGAACAGGATGTGACTAAGGACACTGATTTATGTTCCAGTCGATGCTGATTGCAGAGGGGTAGAGTGATGTCACTGCTACACTAAACCCAATCATCACTCCTGTGCCAACATTGCACTTTCTGCTATTGACTCACAGAGATCCTGCCGTCCTTGTCATTGACACGAACATTGTTCCTCTTCCAGGAAACAGTGGGCTCGGGGTGACCCCTGGGAGGGACGCACTCCAGCACAGCAGGTTCTCCGGCTGCCACCACCACGTCATTGGGAGGCTGGCGGAAATCATCCCTGAGAACTATGGGAGATTGAGACAAGTGTTAGCTCTATGTTTTTGTTTTTGTTTGTGCTCCTCTGTGTGAGGTGTTTATTCATGGATATTCATTGAGGAACTTGGGAATTGTGAGTCAGAGATGAATGAGGCATCTTCGCTTTTTCTCAGCTCCTGTCCTCAAATCTCCTGTGCTCCCTCCTGCATGTAATGCCTCGGCTTTCTCACCTTATCAATTATAAAGTGTTTTCATGACAACACATTCACATTTAAATACAGCTGAATAATTGACTAAAGAAAAAAAGAGACAAGTCATGACTGGGGGGTCTGTTCCAAAACCTAGTGAGCTGTCTAATATTTACACTACCATTCAAGATTTTGGGTGTGGTCATTTATTTATTTATTTATGTCTCATATGTAAAGACATATATACTGTTACAAAAGATTTCCATTTCAAATTAATGCTGTTCTTTTGAGCTTTATACTCCTCAAAGAATCTTGAAAAAATGTATCATGGTTTCCACAAAAATATTAAGCAGCCAGCTGTTTTCAACACTGATAATAGTAAGAAATGTTTCTTGAGCAGCAAATTAGATTGATTTCTGAAGGATCACGTGACACTGAAAACTCGAATAATGATGCTGAAAATTCAAAGTTTAAAATAAAAAACAATAATGTTGCTTTAGGACTCGGCAAACACAATGTATCTTATGGTGCATTCAAGTCATGTCGAAAGATCGTATTTACAAGTTCAATGTACATGGAAATTTGGATTTTCTTTTTTTTTCTTTCTTGAGTTTCCCAGTTGGGAGGATATCAGTGAGAAACATGGTAGATGCAATGAATTTTAGTTGATGGTGAATTTGTTGAAATTAATATATTAGTTTTTATTTTATAATAAAACTAGCTCAGTTGCAAGTATAAAATTCGATAGTATTGTTCAATTGTGATACAATATGACAATTCAGTTTATAGCACCATAAATAGAATGAAAACAAACCTGATGTGCATTCTTTATTAATAATTTTGTGGAATTAGAGTTTAAAAACCATGCTGGGTATCTTTTTTAACAAAGGTAACTCGCCATCTTGCTCTAACCAAAATTAATTTTGCATTTGACGTCAGAATTATGACTTCCCAACTTGTAAATACGAACTTCGAAGGACTGGAATGCGCCATTAATAGGCAGCTCACTAGGTTTTGGACTGAAGTCTCGCAAAACAAAAATCCAACAAGAAAGACAATTCTTTAACTCTGCAGTCAGCCAAATTCAACAATGGCTGGTTGTGTTGACCTTACTAAGCGTCAGTGTTAACGGCAAACATGGTGAACTCTGGCCCCTTCTCTTTTCTATGCCCAACCTTCAAACTGAGAGCGATCGGCAGAGTGCTGCATTCCCCGCTGCCTGGCTTGGCAGGAAAAGTTCCCCATAAATCCCCAGTGGTGATTGACAGATTAAAAATGCGACCCCTGCCCTATGGCAGCTGCCTCAGGGGGCCCTTTGAGTTTCCTACATCAAAGGGTGAGCTCCTACGGGGCTGTAGACTCTCACCAGCGGCTGGTACAGAACCTCACACATACATACAAGCATAAATGCCACTCATATTCTCATCTCAGTGAAATTTAAATGCATTTCGGTAATAAAAACGTAAACCAATGTCCACAGATTAATCACGAGTCTGGCAGCAATATCTTGCCGCCTTATCTCTTAAACACTTTGTGGATGAATTTTTTCGATTAACACCTCAATTATAAGGTGTAATCTCAGCTGTCGTGCGCTGCTAAAGGAAAACGAAGAATGTAAAACATGAAAATGATTCCACATAAATAAATTCAGCCATCGATTCATAATTATGATATGACCTCTGCAGCAGTTCTGCTGTAATACCGAGTCCTGGCTAGACCGTCACTTGGCAGACCTTTATAAATGCAATGACTTGTGATAATTACTTATAAATATTCATTGAAATGTCATGTTATTGGTGAGATCCAGAGCAGCGAGTGCTCCATTTTCTTTGTTGGTTAAACTCATGCTCATCTCCTGGCTATGAATATTCATATCTTTCAGGCTGGTACAAATGGTGTGGGTCTGTCTGTGGGCAGTAAGTGACTCACATTAGGATCTGAAGTGGTCATCTGTCAGTCTGGGTACCCAACATGGCCATAACCAACTTGACCACTCCACCATCCAACACAATCCGCCACATTTTTGTTTACTCATTCCTTCTACGCATTTTAGATACTTAGTTGTAAATCACTAAACGGTTGTGTCATGGCATTTCCATTTGCAATCTAGTTTAACCAGGTGGAAATTAGGCCACTGTTATTCTTTTCAGTGCAGATGTGTATCCTTTCTATGTAAATTAAGCTCATTGTGTACCCTAACTCAAAGCTTATTATAGAGTGCAGCAGGTGGAATCCGGAAGTAAAAATTCCATTAATTTTCTCCATAGGGAAACTGACTTGTAAATCTTTAAATACAGACCTGTTGTGAGCTCTGAGGTTGTTAATTGTTGGTATATGCTTTTGTTAACGCCATCAGTTTCCATTATTTAGTTTTTTACTTTCAAAGAAACAGCAAAATTTAACAGCAAAATTCTTGGTGAAAAACTCCATTACCCATGATGCTGTGAAGAAATTAGACCACTCACTGTGTGGCAGTGAGCAAATTAAGTCAAAAGACCAAGCTGGGAAGGCTCACTCCAATGAAGCACAACGACATCTCGCTACTCTCTCAAAATTCTTGCATTTTGTATATATAACAATAATTTTTATATTTCTCCATTTTTAATTCATTAATGATTATTCATAACACTTCATGGGATGACTGTTCTTTCTGTCAACAAACCCATTAAATATACAGTCTTGTACCTTTGTCTTTTTGTCCAATTTCTGAAATTAAAATTGCTTCAAATAAAAGTTTGTAATGCTGTGATTCATCTTGTAGCTGGTTAGTTTGGTTCATGGCTTAAACATCTTGTTTAAACAAAGACTTTTGAAAAGTACCTAGGATAAAAAAAAGAATGGAAAAAAATATTTCCGGATGATACTAAAAAATAGGTAAATGTGAATCTGGCAAAGTTTTGCTGTATATATTGTGGCAGTTCAGAAATGAAATTCCAGAGAGTGTGGCAGTTCAGAATTGAAAGTCCAGTTAGTTGTACTAACAGCATGATCAGTTTTGTCCAAAACAGATCAACATGAATATGGCAATGTTTTATCACATATTATGTATATTATGTATGATATTTAATTTATAAATATTAAACATATATGTTTTTGGTACATATTGCAGCAGTTTTGAAATCCCTCTTAAGTGGCACCAATAGGTTATTCGACTTTGAAAATAATGTACCCCATTAAATCCTATACTCAAAATGTATGAAACTTGTATTGTGAGCACTTCCTGTGTCTATTTGCCAATTCATGAAGAATCGCTTGTTTGTATTCCTCACTTGTAAGTCGCTTTGGATAAAAGCGTCTTCTAATGACTAAATGTAAAATGTAAATGTCAAAACCTAACACATAGTGTTAACAAAAGCAAATGTGAGATGAAAATGCATTTACTCAAACAGCTATGGCATTCTACAAATCATTGACTTGACTTGTGTTTCCTTTTTAGAATGCTGTGTCATGCACGAGACGCTGCAAAAGATGAGAGCTCAACAGTAGGCTGTCTAGCATGTGTTTATATTGAAACACAGTGGAAAAGTAGTGCATTGGAATGGAAAAACGAGTTCTAAGTGAACGCCGACTAATGTTGTACCAAGTGAGTACCGAACAAGTTTACTATACCATACATACTACTGTTTTGAGATCATAACATATACTGTGCAAGCAACCATGCAAAAGTCTTAATTAATCAATAATATGCCCCTGTAATTAGAATTTGTGTGAAGAGGAATAAGAGTAGTTGGTATTTTACGGCCACTATAGGATTAATTTCAGCTGGAAACTGCAGTGATTTCTTTGAAAAGGTATGTTTTTGGCGGCACAGGCACGTTTTTCCAAGGATAATTACATTATAATTTATACATTTTATAATTTAATGCTACATTTTATAATTTAAGGCCATTTTAATGCTACAAAATATTAATAAAAATTAATATGTGTGCCGGAAACCAAAAGCCAATCCCACAACATATTTGACATTAAAAATGCAATTACCAAACAAATAAAAAAATTCATCCCCTAAAGCTAAGTTTTTAAAATAATTCACTAAAAAATGATTCAGTTGTCCTTTTCCCCCATTGGCCGTATGAGCTGCTGACTCCATCATGGTTGTCTGTCACTGTTAAAAGAGAGTCCACTCATTCCCTTGGGCCACTCTGACAGTGTACAAACAAAACACAAGCCATCCCTAGCATATAAAAGCATGTTTTACGAGAGAAAGAGCACAGATGTTGCAGAAAAGTGGCCAACTGACTAACGGCACACCCAGTACAGGCATCTGCCCCATTCCGCAAAACCTATCTGATGGGACACCCTCCAAAATATGCAGATCTGGTGGTCATTCTGATAATGACAGCTGATGTTGAGCGTGACTGGTGGCCCCAAAACAGAACCATAACAACAGTGGTGTAATACATATATGCATGCATGAGCTTGCGAATTGGCAGTGTGCATACATTCTCCATCCCCTGCAGTCCACTGTGGTGGTCCGTCACCTCCTGAACAGAATTTAACTCGCAGGAGGCATATGCACAAGCAAGGACAAGGACAGGCTGTTCCAAAACAGCCCACAGCATGTTGCATTTTTCAGGAGACGAAGCCATGTGTTATTCATGAGTGCTGGTTAAGAAAAGAGAGGGTAAAATAGTGTCACCGTTTACCTAGAGCCGGCCAGCCCGCACACAAAGCTCGTAAGTGCCCTCGGCCATACCACATGCCTAGTTATAGGAAAGAATGATACACGCTTGGCTCTGACAGGGTTCATCCCTTTTGGCGGTGTGTTCAGGAAGCCATTCGTTCCCCCTCTCATCCTCTATACTTTATTATGAAGCACAAAGAGGGGAAAGCGATGTGATTTTTAATCATCTGTGAGGTGAGTGACATGAGCAGAGAGGCTCATTAACTACAGCTGAAAGCCTGTGTGCGTCACATGACCGGCACACAACATTATGGTCATTCTCTTAATTCTGCTTGGCTTCCTTCCACTGAGCAGACCATGCAAGGCAAAATCATCATCATCCCTTACATATGCTGTACAAGCCAATTACTGTTGCAGCTTAAATTATGTACGGAAATAAATCGACATGAATTAGCAGGAACTTCTTCCTTATATGTTGGCTGAGTCTCACGATCTAGTGAGATGCTTTCCAAGACAACATTCAGTGCCCACAATGCCTAAAAATGCTGTCTGTGTGGGTCTGCAGAAAATTTCTGCAAAAATAAACAATATTTACAATATAAGCACTGCCCAAATCAATTTAAATTAAACTCAACATTTTTCTTTTTAGGTTTATACATCCAACACCACAGCAGTGTTACTGTTAAAGCTGCAGTGTGTAATTTCTTTCTGGTTAAAATGATCCAAAATCAATTTTTGAGCAAGTATATAACCAGCCAGTGTTCAAAACTATCTCCTTACCTTAGCCTGACTCACAACGGTAAGCTTGTAATAATGTGTTCTAATTTAAGCGGCACTGGTGGGTTTCCTTGGGAAATTCGAGCTTGTCGCCGGTCATATTTGAGTTATTACATCACATCTGTTTACATAAAGAACGAGCCCCCGCCAGTAGGCTATATCACATGTGAGGATGCTGCAAGGGGCAGAACATTTTTTGCCTTTCACAGCAGCTGGAATAATTAAACTTATCATTTTGATGGCGGATTGTAAACCAGAAAGGTTCAAACGACAATCATCAGTGACAACTGGAGATTCACCCTTAGTCAATAGGAAAACGCTTCGGACTCCGGAGTGCCTCCAGAAATTGTAATCTACAGGTAACGCTAACGTAAAGATGATAATTCCGCAAATAACTGCAATTGCAGGTTTCAAACAAAGAGGCAAACCTTACGGACAGCAGCTTTAACTAAAACTAAAAGTACTAAATCATTTTTGTTAATTAAAATGAAACTGAAATAAAATAAAATAAAATAGAATACTAAAAGTACCAAAAATAGTAAAAATACTATAAGTATGACTAAAACTAGAACAGTAAATAAATTAAAACGTAATATAGATATAAAAAAAACTAATAAAAAAATTTAAATAAAAAATATGAGCTAATTCATAATATTAATAAATATTCCATCATACTTAATCTATTATTGTAATATATATATATATATACCAGTTTTATATATATAGTGAAAATATATATATAATCATAGTTCACTATGTTTTGAGATGCAGCCAATGTTTTCATGAATAAGTACCTAATCATTTGAGCAACTGACCCATTTTCATGAGTTAGCCTGTTGGGTTGTTAGACATTACACCACATTCCAGCAGGGAATATAACCATATTCATCACTGCACCCAAAAACGGTGAATTTGTCTAAATGTGATTATAGTATTTTGACATCTCAGGTGTTTGATTTATGGGAGTGAAAGGACATTTCTGAGGTCGAGCTTATTTCAGAAGGCTAGAAGTCTTTCTTCTGCGCCCCCCTGTAGAGATCAATGATTGTAAATGACAAGCCTGTTGGGATGTACATTATTAATAGCCCACCACTGACTCACCACGCGCTCTTTCTCCTTCCTTACACACGGCCGCTCATTTGCATCCCCCACTATGGAGGCCGACAAAACATTCGCCCGTTTGTGACTCAGGCGATGGTCTTAAAAGGACAATCATTCTAACCTGAAGAATCCCTGTCAGGTTTTGACAAGTGGCCATCTGTCGACGTTTGTGTGTGTGTGTGAGGAAGTGGGAAGAGACTTGTGAAATGTTTCAAGCTAACTGAAGCACTCCTACACTTTCAGCCTGACAATTACATGCAATATTATGTTAGGTGTTTAATTATATGGCGGTGCATGAACGTGGATGTGGTTGCAAAAGGGTTACGGCATTCCAACACATGGCTGGGAGTGTGTGTGGACTAGACAGAATGTTGTTATTGTTCATTTCAGGGCAGCATAAATAAATCCATCCCAGAGGTGGGCTAATCCCACGGCACGTTACTGCCTGTCTAGAGACTAATCGACCCACCCAGCGAGAGGGGGACTGGGTTAATCCACACGTTGTTTGTGTTTACGTCCTTTCAGAATGATAACATCCCATTTAACATCGCTTTCCGGCTTTTACATACTTTCTTGAGAAAAAAAAGTCAATAACTGGACAGAACTTGGTGTCACAGAGCCGGAGATTGTCTTCTGAAAATTATATAGTGAACAGCTGAAAATGTTATGCATATTACATGAAACAGACAAAGAGCATGGAAGATGCGCCAGATAAATAGTGAGTGCGTTATGTTCAATAACATTGCACATGCAAGAAACCCCATAACAGCCCTTCAGAGGGTTTAGATAAGAGCGCATGGGGAAAGATGTATTAGGGAAAAGCTGCCACGGAGCATCATTACTTTATAATCCCACACTGGGAGAAAGAGGGACAGCTGGGCTAGAGCCTTTTAAGCAAGTTTTATTTTTCATTTGTCCTACTTTATCTTAATCCAGGCTCAGGGAACGCGGCAGTTTGCTACCCCAGACAGACTGCCACATTCAATGCTTTGAAATAGATACAGCTTTTCTCTTGTATAAAAGCTTCAACACAAAGCTGCTATTTTGAAAGAATACGTGAATGGATTCGTATTCAAGCCGAAAGCTAAATATCTACCTCCGCCAAAAAAATAACAGGCACCACAAGTCGCACTTGCCATTTGTCATTCTGCCTTTATGACAAGCGTCAGATTAAGCATTGGTCCTTTGGCATACATATGTTACGAGGATAATACTATATCCCCCAATATACCAAAGTCTAGCATTGGATGGATTAATATATTAGTGCAAAACCCAGATTTAACATTTTCTCAATGGTGCATTCTTTAATATTACAGAAAAACACTGGCTGTTCAAAAAATACAGATCTTTTGTTTGTCAAAGTACATTTAAAGGCAAGAACAACAGAAGCGGTGCACTTAGAGAGCGATTTACTTGCCATGGCTGTTTGAACCTTGATGAATAAAGTCGCTTTTTACATTTTCTTTAGAAAATGTGAGTGTTGCTTGAAACTGCTGCTGTAAATGGCTTTTGTCTGTAGCTGGACAAAGAAAAATCTAATTTCCAAATCAAGTCATCAATAAGTCCAAATATACTAAAATTAGATACCAGTGAAAATAAAACTGAAATAAAAAAATAAATGAAGGCTATATATATATATATATATATATCTATATATATATATATATATATATATATATATGCGTGTGTGTCTGTGTGTGTGTGTGTGTGTGTGAAATTCCAAATACGACATCCAAATTTGAAAATTTCATTACAATTATTATTCTTTTTTTGGTCAAAGATTCTGAAAGTGTGGGAACAAATCAAACTACTAATGTGCTTCCAAATATTCTCTCAAAGGACATTCATGACTAAAACAGTTAATCACCTCACACATGTGCCTAATACTGAAAAACACAATTGATTCATCAACAAACATGCACAAAGTGAACATTTCATAAACCAACAACTCTCTGTGTTTATGAGTATCATAAGATGAAATATCTAACAGATGGACACGGCAGCATCAGACTTTTTGTGGCAAAAATTGCTCACTTATCACAAACAGGCTGATCCCATGTATACGATCATTTTTTTTCCCACCTCAATCCGCTTGCTGCTGTAATCTGAGCTGCAGGAAATACATGCGGTCTCAAAGACGTGTGAAGGATCGCACATTTTCGCTCCTGCCTTCACCTGTGTAACCCTCAGGATCCTCCGTCTTCATAAACCACCCACTCTGCCCTCATGCCGCGGTCGCGCTGGCAACTGTCCAGCTCTAATTAGCACATTAATCACTGCTGAGGAGAAGATATGGCCGGCGGTGAGCTGGGTCTCCCGGTGTATGACCCGAGTCTCATCTTCCACAAGGGCGAACACTTAATTCATGAACATTGTGCAGCACGAGCTAATATCCAACCTGATTTGAGGCTCAAAGGAGTGCTGAGTGCAGATCTATACGGACTCTAGAGAGATACGAGTCCTTTCTCTTTCTGCCTTTAATTGTACATAATAAATCATCTTGTAAGTCTTGCTTAGACGACATATTTTTCTATGCGGTAATTATGACTTGGATTTAAAGGCCACGTAGCATCATTCAGCAAATAATAATAATAATATAAAAATTTTATTTTGATATGCACTTTACATTTCCGAAATCTTTTGCTTGAAAAAAAAAAAAAAACAAATTCTAAAAACATCTAATTTTTTGAATGAATAGTGAGACATAACGAGATTTAGGTCTTAAAATACTGCGCTACAGTTAGTATACCAGCTACTGCTAGAAATCCCCCCATGCTATTTATAGGTGGCCAAAAATACAAACAGCTATTTTTGAGTGTATGCAGACTTCAGGATAGGATCTACCACAGAGTGCATGATTGCAAATCATTTTCACCCAGCATGCTCTGCTACTCAGCGTCCTCTGGGACAGTAAGCAAAAGTCTGTAATGGCTCTAAGGGCTCGACTCTCCCTCAGTAGATAAAGACGTCTATTTTAAGATCTCATTCCGTTTCGAATGGGGAAACACTTTAATCATTTCTTTCGGCAAGTCGGGAGATGCATCAAAATAGGCTTGACATGACATCGACCCATCAGATCAGATCTCCGTGCAAGGGACACAGAAAATTGCCAAAAACCAGACTCCTGAAAAGAACAGGAAGCTACGAGAAATGTAATTGTGCACTGTAAAGACAGTTTGTATAAGAGAAAATTTGATCATGAGGAAAACAGGCACCCGGAAATTGATGGCTTGTTTTTTTTAATGAGCAAACTTAGTTGCATTCCTATTCTAATCAATAAACTTGCTAATCCAGCTTCTTCTGGCAAAGGAGCTGGATATGGTGTCGTTCCGGAGCCAAGGAGCTGGATTACGGTTGAGCCAAAGGCCCAAAGCACAGTCACACAGCAGCAGGACACACTGTCACAACAGGCAAAAACTAAGCAGCAGCCTGCCACAAAGAACTCAACAAACAAAACCTCAGGACATGTCTGAGAGGAATAGATTACTTCTATTTCAGCACAGCTATGCTGCATCAAGAATCACAAAACAAGGTGGAATTCATCAGAAAGTACTTACTGGCTACTTCCAGCGAGGCATTTCGGCTAACGGCCTCTCCTAGGTAATTGCGGGCAACGCAAGTGTAAACACCCTCGTCGGGTTTGCTGCGGCGTCCGTGAACGATGCGCAGGAAAAAAAGGGAGCCGCTCGGCAGCAGCATGCGGTGGGATCGAGGGTCATCCTTATCAGTTTCAACGTGCTCGCCGTCTTTATACCACTCCACCGTGGGCGTGGGCCGACCCTCTGCCTTGCAGTTCAGGGTGGCCGGCTCACCCTTTGACACAATCAGATCAGAGGGATCCTCCACTATCCTGGGGGGAGAATCCTCCAAACGTGGACGAGACCCTGTGAAGAATCAAAAGTTACAGTTAAAAGCATATATCTATATTAAATTTTTTATATTTTATTAAAAATATCATAGCTGGTGTTCCAAAGTAAAAAGAAAGTCTTACGGGTTTGGAACGACATGAGGGTGAGTAATTAATGTCAGAATTTTCATTTTTGGGTAAACTAACCCTTTAACCCCAGGTTGAGTAAATTGTTTTGATAACCATGCCTGCTAAACAACTGTGTGCTAATTCATGTGTTTAACCTTCATTACTTGAGTTTATTGCCATATCAGCTTTCTTTCCTTAAACACAAGCATGATGATGAGTTAGCTCAATGCATGTCTGTTAAATATACTACATCAGATGCAGTTTTCGTCATGTTTTAGTCATCTAAATAATGTCCACCAGCTCTAAGGTGTTTTGAACTTGACTTAATTGGCTTGAACTCATTGAGTACAAACTAAGAAGGCCTGAAACTGCTTAACACTTGTGTGGAACCACTTGAATAAAATTTTTAACAAAACATTTTGTGGAAAATTTTTTTTTTTGTTATAGAGTGCCTGGGGTGTACCATTCAACCACACAACTACAGTCTTCACCAGCATCAGTAAAAGGATGGAAAGAGAGGCGAGAGGCTTCTAATGGCCAGTGGGAAAGGGATCTGGGGATGAACCTCTCAAAGGCTGATGACTCAGCACCTATTAAGCTTTCAGCCCAGAGAGCCGGACGAAATCAGTGCGAAGTTAAAAGAAGCTGACATTAAGGCTGAGTCTAGCATGGCTGTTGCTATTGAATGAGGCTCCAAACCTCACCGCCCATTAGTGCTGAATTCTGCTCTAGCCGGGGCTACAGAACTAACAAAGAGGGTTTCTTCTTTATGTGCGAAGTCTTTTAAGAGGTGGAATACTTGCAGTGCAATGCACAGAAGTGGCCACATGTTGGGTTTTACTTGATGTTAAAAAGGTGGAAATTTTCAATAGTTGGTGAGTGTGTGCAGCAATAAAATTGTAGCACATATGGAATGAAGGATAAATACTTAAAGGGATAGTTCACACAAAAATAGAAATTACCCCATAATTTACTTACCCTTAAGCTATCCTAGGTGTATATCACTTTCTTCTTTCAGCCAAACACAGAGTTATATTAAAAATATTCTGGCTAGTCCAAGCTTTATAATGTTAGTGGTTGGAGGAAGAGATTTTGAAGTCCAAAAAAGTGCATTCATTGATCATTAAGCATACTCCACACAGCTGTGGGGGGTCAATAAAGGCTTTCTGATGCGAATCAATGCGTTTGTGTAAGACAAATATCCTTATTTAAAACTTATATAAAGTAAAATAACCAGCTTCTGGTGCGACAGCCATTCGATTAACGTCCCTACCTTCTGTAACATAGTACACAATGCCATGACATTCTACACCATGTCGTACAATGCTATGTCCTACGTTATAACGCGTAGCACGTCAATTCATTGTGTACTACATCTCGGATACTAGTTGAATGCATGTGGCTGTCATGGTGGCGGAAGCTTGTTATTTTACTTTATGTAAGTTTTAAATAAGGATATTAGTCTTACACAAACGCATTGCTTCGCTTCAGAAGGCCTTTAGAAACCCCCCGGAGTCACCTGTGGTACGTTTTATGATTGATGGATGCACTTGTTTGGACTTCAAAATCTCATCCTCCAACCACTCCCATTATAAAGCTTGGATGAGCCAGGATATTTTTAATATAACTCTGTGTTTTGCTGAAAGAAGAGAGTCATATACACCTAGGATGGCTTGAGGGTAAGTAAATTATGGTGTAATTTCCATTTTTGGGTAAACTATCCTTTCAATTTTTCTGACAGCACTCCAGTGGAAGAAAACAGCCCTTAGACAGCATAAGGTGTTTATTCTTGTTGAATCTAAATCCAATGAAGTTACTAATGACTTTCATAAAAACATGGTTATGAACACCTAAATAGTTCATCAGCCTCCCGCTGCACATTACACTCAGCATAAGTATGTTTCCATCCGTTTACAACACTCGAGATTATAACTCCCCACTACTCTTGAGGCATCATCATTTTTAAAGTTATGGAAAGCTAATTGGTCCTTGTGAGATAAAGAAAGGAATGAATAAAAGCCTTTGCTTTTCAATCCTATCACACATGAAAAGCCATGCCAATTTGAAAGGATAATTGTCTGTCAGTGTTTCACAACGTACACAATTGCTGCATCCTTTGAAAAGTGTAAATGAGAGGTATAAGACCACATTAACAGGTTCATATCTTAGGAAAGAAGGTTACATTTGGGCAGACGTGAACCAAATTAGTCCCACGGCATAATCAAGTGAAAAAGCACTGAAAGAAGATGCCATGCAGTCACACACAGAGCTGTAAAATATTTACCACGGAAATCACATGAGAAATATCTGAGAGATTATAATTTTCGCAGCATCTCTCAGTGATTTCCTGACTGGCAGAAAAAAAATAGATTTTTAATGGGTTTTCAGATGCATTTTATTAGCTGCAAATTCACATGTTCTTGAACTTAAAAACGTGGTAACTTTGGCATGTCAGAACAGAGCTGAGAGAGAAGAAATGTAATATGCAGATGACTGAATATTCACAATGGACTGATACTCATGGTGTCATAGCCAAGGCTGGCTGTCTTTATAGGAGACCAGAACTGTTCAACACAGTTGTGTGCACCATACAGAATTGATGAATTGACAGGATGAAACAAGACAGAAATTGCGATAGCAACAAAGAATTAAAGTGTACTCTAATAAGTTCATATCATTTTCAAGTGAAAAAGTGAAGTTTATCAAAACAAACTTTGAAGATTAGGTTTAAAGCCTGAAAATTTGTCTAGACGGATGGACACACTGACAGACAAACAAATGACACCAGACAGACAGACAAAATGACAACAAATGAGAGACAGACAAACAAATGACAGACAAAATGACAACAAATGAGAGACAGCCAAACAAATGACAGTCAGACAGACAGACAGAACAACAACAAATGAAAGACAGACAAACAATGACAGTCAGACAGACCAACAAATGAAAGACAGACAGACAAATGACAGACAGACAGACATATAGCTCAATAAACAAAGAATGACAGACAGTTTGATAGACAGACAGATAGCTCAATAAACAACAAATGACAGACAGAGAAACAAATGACACAAGACAGACAGACAGAATGACAACAAATCACACAGACAAACAAATGACAGACAGACAGAAAAGATAGACCAACAAATGAAAGACAGACAAACAAATGACAGATAGACAGACAGATAGATAGATAGATAGATAGATAGATAGATAGATAGATAGATAGATAGACAGATAGAGAGATAGATAGACAGATAGATAGACAGATAGACAGATAGATAGATAGATAGATAGATAGATAGATAGATAGATAGATAGACAGATAGATAGACAGATAGACATATAGACAGATAGATAGATAGATAGATAGATAGATAGATAGATAGATACGACCTTTTTTAACGATGTGCGAGTAAAAATTTTATATAGTCGCATTTGTGCGAGTACATGATCATGTTATTCGCGCGTGTGTAACAGAACGAGGTATCGGCAGCTGCTGCCGTCCGTAACCGTTTTGCTTTCAAAATTAACAAAATTTATATAATGAATGAGTACATCATGAATCCATTTTCCAAACCGTGTTTTTGTCTTATCCTGAATCACTACGGCGCGCCTATAATAAGCGTTTATATTCGGACTATTTCAGACTGGGCTCGGCTGCGCTGCGGAGTATCACAGTACCTGCGTGACTCGTCATAGACAAACAGAGAGAAGTAGTTCTGGCTACAATGTTCTTCCGCAAGACACATGCAGTTCTATATATTAACCGCTAGAGATCGAACATACACGCGCATTGCACAATGATGATGAAACGCGCCAAATTTCGGAATTAAGCCATATAAAAATGAAAAGGTTAATCGCTGAATAATAATCATAAAAAACGAAGTTTGGAGTTGAAGGATGCTGGTGGAAAGGACGAGCCAGCATACAGACACATGATGATGAGCGCACAGGTAGAAATGCATTAAGTTACTTCAACAGCAATGGGTTAGACCAGAGTTCCTCAATAGGCCGCGAGAGAATGTTTGGCCCGCGCTAATGTCAAATAGTGTTGTTAAGGTAATGTATATAAGCACGTCTCGGTCTCGAAAATTCAAACGCAGCATCATTGCGTTCATTGCGTAACCGCTGGTGCGTTGAACATGCTCGCGCTCCGCTCCAGTGGTCACGCGCAGTTAGACTGTCAGCGACTCAAACTGACTAGACAAAATAGACTCAAATGTGAATGTTGCGGTTGGTCAGAAAAAATAAACCAAACATTTTAGTCCAAAGAAAGAAAGTAAACTGTATGTGAGAAAGTACAGTGTTTGCTTTTATATTATTAGTTACAGAAAGACAAACTAAAGGCTAATATTTTCTCATTTAAATTAAACATTCAGCAAATACACATCTATATCATTAAAACAAATCTCTGAATATCTAATTAACATTTAATTTCAGAGACCTTGCAGATTTATTCGAATACAAAAGTGAGATTTTCTGAAGTGTTTGTAACCCGCGTGAACGCGTGTATTCTGTGCGTGACAGTCGATCCGTGTGAAGTGAATTAAGACTTCATTTCAGCTTCACGGGAAATGCGATCAAATATACATATAATATTACATTTGAATTAAAATAAATATAAATTATATATATACCAGATTTATATCGGCCATCAGCCACTGTGATTTAATATATTTAAGATTAATATTAATCTTAATATTAAATATTAATATTTAAAAGTACTATTCATCAAGCATGCATTGATTAAAATTGTTGTAGCAAAAAAAAAAAAAGGTGCGACCAAATCATGTGCTGGTGCGACCAACTGACAAAATTGGTAGCACCAGTGCAACCAGTGGAAAAGTTAGTCTGGAGCCCTGATAGATAGATAGATAGATAGATAGACATATAGATAGATAGATAGATAGATAGATAGATAGATAGATAGATAGATAGATAGATAGATAGATAGATAGATAGATAGATAGATAGATAGATAGATAGATAGATAGATAGATAGATAGATAGATAGATAGATAGATAGATAGATAGATAGACAGATAGATAGATAGATAGATAGATAGATAGACAGATAGATAGATAGATAGATAGATAGATAGATAGATAGATAGATAGATAGATAAAAATAAAAACATGATTTGCTATTGTGAACACAAGAGTATTCCTTTAGTACTCCTGTTGACATAAGTTATATTTGGCAAATGGCTATGAGCTATGGCGTTATGTAAAGCATTAGAGTAATTAATATTTACAAATATTAGACATGCATGCTTCACCATCTTTTTCCTTAGGGCTTAAATGTACCATCACTAATGCTAATACGTTATGAAAAACGGTGACCGGAGCCCTCGTGCCAAGGCAAATTTTCAAAGCCGTTTGCCTCAAACACATTCAAATAACATGAGCATCAACCTGGCTCCCTGGGATCAGTAATGATCCAATGCTTTTCTCAACAGACATTACTAATGGGTGCGTACTGGTGCACACTGATCAAAGAACAAAACAAAGTAGTCGTTCATGAAAGAGATCTGCTGGTATGAATCCTAAACCAATATTATTTGCCCAGACCGAGCTTTTCACAGCGTTACAAAAACTGTTCTTTATCGACTAACTGTGACAGCTTACATCTCTGCTGGGTGATCCATCTCAGGCCATTTGTCATCGTTTCAGAAACGCCATTATCTCTGTCAACCCCATTCAACCTCTCGTAGCTGGCATTTGCCCTAACGTGACTGCAACTGCTAGTAACACAAACTGAACAGCTTTTGTTATGTCAGTTCTAAGCTTCAGACCTCTTACATTAATGACAGCTGAGGGAGATTTTGCAGTCTGCAGTTTTCTGCTAATAAATATAAACACAAATACACCCACATGACCGCTATTTGAGGAACAAGCACATTTACTTAGGAAAATTAAATCTGCAACACTTATTTGCTAAGTGAAAAGCAACAAGCAGAATGAATCATTGGTCTATAGAGAAATTAAGCAAGGTTGATGTGTTGACGTTACTGTAAATGGTGTCAACGTTTCTTAAAATAATCATTGGATTAAAAAACCTGGAGTTAATCCAAGAATATGCAAGATGAGATAAATGTACAATGTATTGAAAAAATAACTCATATTTGGTCAGGTTTACACTAAGGACGAACACAATTTGTGAACAGATCTGCCTGTCCTACAGTCGTCTCTTAGCAACCAGAGTATTTCTGCTATTATCTACCATCTTCAATAGTAGAACTTTCTCTAAGTACACATAATGCTTTTTATATTCACAGCTGACTGTCAAATTGATAAACCTGCTGCATATTAATACAAGCGTTGCTCTATTTTAAGCATCCTCTTAGCTTGGGCACCCCCACAATGGGTTAGACAGATGCATAACTCTTAAAGTCAATTTCTAAAGCTTCGCAGTGTACAACAGCCGCTGTCTCCTTTAATGCAGAAGGCCATTAAGCTGGCCTCAGCAGGGGGACACATCATGCCGCCCTGCAGACTGATGATACAGCACTGGCATCCCTCTTTGCACCTGCCAAACATATTAGGTCAGTCTCTTACAGGTCGTTCCACAGCAATCAAACGCGGTAAACATACTCCAGGCTATAGGAGATCCTAGAAACAGTTTTTGTGTAAATATTTACTCATACAGTAGCGAATTGTCCATAGAAATGTCATAATGGGCAAGAAACAATCAAACAAAGCTGAGGAAAAATGAAACAGCATCACTAGAAATGCCTTCCTTTACAAATCGTGTATTTGCACTGCTGTATCAGTAGCTACCAAATGAAATAATCAAACAGTAGTCTTTCTTGTAATACGCTTTGATAAGTGCCTGAGCATGAATATTTTATAACACAGCTGTCTTATGTTAAATCCAGGGTGATTAAGATCTTTTTAATGTTTTAATGAGAACTTTTTCTTATTTTTATCTCACATTTCACTATAAAGGCAATCTTTATGTTAGAAAAACATTACTGTTTTTATTTATTTATTTTTTTGTTTTAGAGTTTCAACTTTATTTCCTTTATCAGTAATTACATTTAAAGTGGTTGGAGACACGCATTGGAGTAATATTAATGATTTTATGTATATTTTATACAATGTGCGCTCATTTGACAGTGACCAAATGTTACTCAACGCTTGTAGTAAATACTAGCTTTTCTAGTGCAAAATAAATGGATTTTGGGGGATTTGTTTTGATCTATGTTCCATTTATGTAGCATCTCCAGAATTAAAGAATTCACATCCAATAAGTTAAGTATCCAACAACAACTCAAAGTCATCTGGCTGTATTTATACTTTAACATAAAAAGTCTGAGACTTAAACTAACAACTTAAACTTATTCTGCAGTACTGAACAAAAAATCAGAACAATAAAGAGTATTTTAACTCACCTGAAGAGCTGTAGATGTTGAAGAGCATCAGTAACAGGGTCCCTATGACAACAAAAGCCATTTGTCCGGCTTCCAAAAAGACTTGCGCTGTTCTCTACGGCATAAGTATCGCTTCTAAACAAAACACATTCTCATTGGAATATGCCAAGCGAAACAATTTTAACTCATGAAACAAACAAAGCACTTCACAGAAAATTCACAGCCGCGCGTTACGATAAAGTCTCAGTGATGTCTGATCTGAAACGCGCGGATGTTTGTTTCAGGAACTGCATGATGACTCTGATGTCTAACTAGTTTGTTCAGTCTTTCTGTCGCTCATTTGGCTGTAATGTCCGTCCGCTGAAGCGATGAAGCGGTACACAGACTTGACAAGCTGTTCATCCATTCAGCTCAATAAGATGCTCGAGTGTGACCGCGCTCTGCAGAATGAAGCGCGTGGAGCCTCAGTCCGCCCGCGAGACCAGAGAAGTCTTAAAGCTACAGCTTTGTTTTGCCGTCCCTGTCCATAGGTATTTAGACTAATGATTTTTTTTTTTTAGCTAAATAACTAATAACAAATAATAACTTTTTATTTTTTGATGATTTAATTGATACATTTATATATATATATACACACACACACACACACACACACACACACACACACATATATATATATATATATATATCTGTGTGTGTGTGTGTCACAGTGTAGGGTAAGTTACTCTAATTAAGTTAATCTAAAGTAATTGCCAACTACTAATTATCTTCAAGAGTGTAATTAAATTACTGTACTAATTACTCTCTCTAAAAAGAATTGGATTACTTATTATTACTAATTACTTTCTAAATCCCATATCAACCTTGACCAATTGAACAATTCAAGGATAGACATGAAACTGCTTGATTCTTTCAAATAATCTGTAGATTGCTTAAATTATTCTTGAACTGACCAAAGTGTGTAAATGGAGAAGGTAACATTAAAACATCAATTTTAAAATTAAATTTTGATGTTAAATTCACTATTATTTTATATATAATTATTAAATCTATACAGTATTTAATGCAATTACATCAGAAGTAACTGTAATTCAATAACAGAAATTAAGACTAATCCCTTACTTTACTTTTTTCAAGGGAAAGTAATTACAGTTACAATATTACTTTAAGAAATTTACATAGTGTGAGAGAGAGATTTAATATTTCTATTTCGATATTTCTTTGGTTGAAGGTTTAAAAAATATCTCTTCTTTTAAAGTTTTCTATCTCATGTCAAACTGACCTACAATTAGATCAAAAAGCATTTATGTAATTGTAGCCCGTGCACTTTTGTTTTACCTCACATCAGCAGGGACACACTAACAAATGTCAATGTATTCTGAAGCTAAAATGATCTTTGTTTAAACTTTCTGGCTATCTTTTTAGCAATGCATTTTGATGAAAAGAATTGCGGCTATATTTTATAGCAACCCATTAAGTGTGGACTTTATTTCCAATGTAATCAGACCCCTCATTGATCGGCCTTCTTGAGATTTACTGTTGCTCTTCTCCAAGGCTTTCCTCAAGCCATGTGCCGTTATTCTTTTCTGCATTGACTTTGTGTCTTTTGTGAAAGACCACCATTATTGAAGTGAGAAGCGAACATTTGTCTTTCATTGAAGCCAAAAATGGTCCGAAAATCAGAGGACAGACAACAGTCGTGAGCTCTAAGGAAACCAACTGTGCAACAAATTGAAATTCTCCTCACCTCGGTCGAGAAATTGCTCTGAGTAATAGTAAACAATGTCTGAGAGGTCCGAATGAAAACCTTCATCAAGATCTCAGTGCATCAATAACAAGTATTTTGAAAGCATGAATTTGCTGTCCAAGCACGACGGGTTCACGCTTCTTTGCTCACATCAGAAACAACGGCCCTGTCAATATTCTAAAAGCAATGTTTTATTTGGTTCCATAAATAAAAAAAGTTAATTAATATAATAACTCCCTTAGACTGAGATGACTTACTTTCAGCCTTTTTCTCTGATACTCTCAGTGTCATGTTTGTCATCAACATGCACCTACATGTCAAAGGAGCATGTCAGCTATGATTGCCTTCCAGATGACACACAATTATGTGTTTAGACATATTCAGACTAGTGCTGCCACAAACAAATTATCATCCTGCTATCCTGTAATCACAAAACGGATGACTCATAATTTCTTTCTGCCACAGAAAGGTCCCTTAACAATGCGTGGCACATTGCAAAAAAAAACTTGACAACACAAACAAAATGTGTTTTACTACATTTTTATTACTTTTTATTACTTTTATTGACATTTGACACCAGACCTTTTGAACTACAATTCTGTACACTTTCTTCCAATGTGCCTCCAAAAGCTGCTAGTTCTTGGAGAAATAAAGTATATTTTCCATTTAGAACTGGCTATTAATCCATATGCCGTCTCAAAGGAACACTCGGCAAGCCAGCAAAGTATTTTCTCTCGAAAAAGCATGACTACGCATCGACAATTTTCTTCATCTGTAAATACTGTTTAGATCCACACAGCACCTTTTTCAACCAAAGTGACGCATTGTACAAATAAATGGATAGAAAGGAGAAAGCAAAGCTCAAAGGTGACCCAGGTTATCTCCTGCCTCCTCCGGAGACTTCCTGTTCTTTCAACACAATGGCACATAATCGCAAACATTGACTCATCCGTGCTCTTTTACAAAAAAACGTAGTTGATGCTTGAAGAGAAGTCTTGACGCAAATACATTTCAGTACTTTTGATTAGGCCAAGCACCTGCAGACACGTTTCCATGTATTCCATGTAAACACGCGGCGAAGAAACAACAACAGCTAAACGCTAAAAATAACATAATTGCTATGAACCACAGACATGAATTTGGATTCTTGATGGCCTAAGTTGGCCTATAGCCCATGTTTCTGTTTCTACTGTCTACAGTTCCTGTCAGTGGCTTGGCAGTGCCATATGGCCCTGGCTCCGAGTTTCTCCTGGACTCAGGAAAGGGTGGGAGAGGTGGGGGACGGAGGCACAGACTGTGGGTCACTCTGGGGCAGGGCGAGCTTTTCATGACAAAGGGCCTGCTCCCGGGACGTGTGCTCAAGATATGCATACTGTGAGGACACAATAGCCTTGGGATGATTTCCTGAGGTCTGGCACAACTACATAACAGCTCAGTGACAGAAGTGAGGGCGTTAATCTGATGATAAACGCAGGGTTTGGGATGAGGATATAGTGAGGGGTGATTTGGGGAGGGGGCCTGGGGTCAGTTGGGATAAATATAGCAGACCGTACACCTGCCTGGCAACATCAATAAAACTTCACAGTTTGACCTCTGGTAGACACAACTGTGACCCATGGGAATAGCATGACTCTTATGGTACAGATGCTTTTATTTATTAATTCACTTTAGGTTTTTTTTTTCACAAAGGTACAAACTCTTCAGGAGTTCTGTGCAGAATTATGATGAAAATTTTCTAAGAAACTTAGAGTTGACAGAAGTGCCTCAAATATATATATTTACTGCCATCTACTGGAAATACCAATGCCTTGAATTAATAGAAGGGTTGGGAATCAAAATCAGGTCCTTATTTATAAAAACATGCGTACAATGATCATATGTGAACGAAGGAAAGTGTTCCTACATTATGAATGATTTACAAAACATCCGCAAAAAATATTCCTAATTGCTTCCTGCTTGATAAATTACAGTTCATTCAATACAAGCACAATGTGTGTCTATGTGTATAGGCCTATTTTGTATTATTTTAATCAAGCTAAACCGGTGTACAGTGATGCCTGGACAGGGTATTTACACAAGATTTGCTTTTAATGACTAATCAAGTTCTATTAAACAATCAAAATATGATGAGTAGGTTATTGGGAAGAAGAATACACATAATTTGGTTAAGACATTAAAATAACAATTATTCAGCAAGAAAGGCAAACTCCAGCATATAATTAAATATGGGTTTTATTGTATTATGCAAAAAAGCTCATAAGAAACAAAGCATGTATTGACTACAATGTAATCAATTATTAATTTGTTAGTTATTAAATCAGTTATTAATTTTGTTCGTTCTCCCTTGTATTTGATTACAATAGCCATTCTTCTGGACACTGAATCATACTTTGCATTTGTTTCGTGCTGAACTTCTTTCCAGTCCTCCTTAAGTTCTTCCCTTTACTTTTTCAAGGGAAAGTAATAACAGTAATAAAAATTACTTGGCAATTAATTACACCCATATTAAATATTTAAAGATTTCTGTATAATAATTAAATTGAATTTTATATATATATATATATATATATATATATATATAATTGATAATAGATACAACATTACATTGAATTACTATACATACATACATATGTATACTTTGCATTTGTTTCATGCTTAACTTCTTTCCAGTCCTCCGTAAGTTCAAAGTTAAGCTTCATTGGAAGACCTGCATAACTAAACAAAATTCAAGTTTATAATTTCCCAAAGGTTTTCAATGAGTTTAAGGCAACTGCTGAGGATGAACACTTTCATTTTACACAACTTTATTGCATGGGATCATTAATTTGTTGTAAAATACACATTTGCTCTCCAAAAAGGATCCTCCATACTTGGCTACATTGTGTTCAACAGGAGTATTGGTCCATTTTCAGAGTGCCAGCAACTTTGTAGATCCTTCCAACACCTGCTGGAGAAATGCATCCCCATTACCATTATGTTTACCCCGCCATGCTTGATGGCGCCATGCTTGCTTTGGGTAATAAAATACTCCAATGCTCCGTCCATCCAATGCTAGGCTGTTAAATTTGGACTTGTTGGACTGCAGAAGACAGCTCCAGTTTTCCACAGTCCAGTCCTTATGTTCTTTGGCTGTTTCTTTGATGTTTTTTGCAGTATATAAAACTAATAGTCTAAATCAGTGTATAAAAATAATAGTCTAAATGGTTTCTTTAGTGGTACACAACCTTTTATCCAGCCTTTTATAGACGTTGGCTTATAGATCAAGATAAAATTGGTTGAGGGTCTCATCCAGGTCTTTAGAAGCAGTTTTGAGGTGGTCCTACATTCAGGTTCCCACTTTTCCTTGACCAGTCACAGCACTTTACATTCTACATGGCACTGGTCTCACTAGCTTTGAAATAATTCTGTGAACTTTGTGAATATTCACATTCAGCACATCAGCAATATCCAAACCCAACTGACAGATTCAGTCATTTCTTAGAGGACAATATCTTAGAGGACAGCTCCGTCCATCTGGTCATATTGACTAAAACCCACAAGATTACATCTAATAATATAGCTAACAGGCCTACCTTCACAACATACACACAAAATATTTAATAAACGTTTGAAAAAAGGGTGAAGCCAATTTTTCTAGCTCGGACACCACTTTTGGCAACTACTGTATGACTGCAAAAAGCATTTTCACCTCAATTTCTGCCTTTATCAATCCCAATTTGTTCCTCACTTTTGATGTAGGAATTTAGTAAGCTATCAAATCCAATCATACATGCATTTTATAAATGAAGCACTCGGTTCTCATTTTGAGCCATTTAAAAAAATACTATATGTTTCCTATGTTTCCAACATCGCCTGAATTTACAGCACGAAACATAGTTTGGTCTGATACCTGAATGAACAGCTCAATAAAAATCCATTTAGTAAATAAATAAATCCAGCGCAAGCAGTGAAGTCTGACTCCAGAACAGATATGCTCTGTAAAACCAGTTCTTTTTAGTAATAAAAAATATACAAAGCAACAAGTGCAGTCCGACTCCCAAAGAATGACCCATGAGCCAACTCTTTTCAGTGAATCAAACACATCCGATTCTTTTTAGTGAATTAACTGTATAGTGACTGATTGCAACCTGTGTAGTGTGATTTCCCAATGAATGACTCGTTCTTTTTCGTAAATCAAATACATTGGGCCTACATCAAGTAATACATAGGCTAAATTCTCCTTCTTAATGAATATTTATGCAAAGTGAAGAGTACAGGCTAAAAATCTGGGAGGAACAACATACAAAGAGGCTGAAGTGAATCTTATGTCATTCAAAAAAGTTTAAGGCTATGAAACTCATTTGTTATAAGTCAACAAATGAATGATAAATATATATCTTTCAACTCTAGACTACAAGATATTATAAGCACCAGAGAAAGTCGAAGTTGAAGGTTGAAGATGCAGGGAAAATTCATATGTCTATTGCCCCAGGGTCTTACACTCGGGGCGGCCTCCTCAGCGGTTGCCATGGCAACACCTAAGAAGCCCCTTGAGGGTACCCCTGTTTTAGCAGTCAGGTGAATAAAAGTAATTTTTTGGCTAATTGTTTTTGTGAATACTTCAATCAACATGCAGTCAGTTTAATAAATAATAAATATCAATCATAAAGTGGATTTTATATTTTAGACAAACAATAAAATACTTTCTAAAACATTCCGGAAAATTAACTCACCACTGACGTCAATAGCTCGCTCCAAATCCAGATGTGACAGACGCTTCACAGTGATTGAAGAAAAGGTGGGAGTGATATCTGTGTTTTTGGATTGTGTATATATATTTAGCTGAAGAAGTGCTCTGAGTAGATGGAGCAGCATCTTTCTTCTTGTGCACAGAAACTTTTTGCTTCAGTCTTCTATTCTTCAATTCCCAGTGGTATTCATAAGAAAAATAGTCTAGCATCAAAATAAATCCATTCAAGTAAATCCAAGATATTTAAGATATACTGTTGAAATACAATTTGGATGAACTTATCTTAGTCTGAAAGGAGAGGTGAAACAAATGCATCGGTTCCAGCTATGTGGCTATTGGAAATGACTTCCGCAACTGAAGCTCTAAGTCTCTCTGTCTGTCTTTCGCTCTCTCTTTCTCTCTCCACGTCTCTTTTTTTCTGCCCATCTGCATCATCTCATTCCAAATATTCCCTAGAGAACCTGCTCAACAGATTGTACCAAAGAATCCATACAAAACACGCTTACCAAGAGACCGCTTCTTTTGTAACTCTGTGCAATTAAACCTGTGCCTCTGGCAAAGAAAAGAGTGCTGCACTATTAACTAAAAAAATAAAACCAAGGAATGTGTTTATGAAGGCAGAATAGAAGTCTATTGTCACTGTGATGAGGTACATTCTCACAGCTGAGGCTCACCTCATTGTTTCCTTCCCCTCCCTTTTGTTAGTTTTGTTGAGTCTGAATGACCAAGGGGCAGTTAACAGAACACGATTGACCCCTGAAATCAGCCCACTCCACTTATTGATTCCAGATACATGAATCTCTGTGTATAACAGATGTTTGATTGGAAGACTACTAGATTAGATTAGATTAGATTAGATTATTAAGCATCCAAAATAAAGATTTGGTTGCTGTTCAAAAATTGAAATCACAGCTTTTATATCGCAGCACTTTGAAAAAACACAGCTGGGAAAGTCTAAAGTGATAGGCTACACATAGGCTACAGTGTCTGTATTTTGCAATAAATACTCCTCAAAAGTCAAGCATCGGATATAAAGAATATACACATTAAATGATCTACATTTAGCAAACATTTTATCCACATGACATATAGCCTACATACAGCTTTTAACAGGCGCTAAATTAGCATGACTTGCCATTCAAGAGCCAGCAATGCAAGTAGAACAGCAATGCAAGTATGCAACAGAGAAACTGATGGGAAAAGATTTTGGAAAATAAATGTTTCCTAAATGTTTCTGTCCTGATGGAAAAGCAACGAAGCTGCTGGAGGCTTCAGGTAATCAGAGGGTGATCAGTAACCAAAAGTAGGCCGCCTACCTAACTTTTATCACGCCTCATATAGCCTATCAAACCATGGCGGTAATTGACACCCCGACACAGTGTGCCTGCAGTGACTCGGATGAAACGGTGGTCATTAAAGACGGGTCATTGCCATTGCTAAGGGAATGCAGAAACGTTTAGGCCTGAGTTGCAAAAACAAGTGGGACGATTTAATGAGCTACAAATGGCTGTAAAAGCGCCATCTCTAGCAAGGTCACACGCAGGCGCGCTGTTGACATCGGGGACAGGGAGGTCATTTGGGGGCTAAATTGATAGGCTAAATAATTATTGTGACAAGCAGGGCGGGGCGAGAGCCGTGAGCGAACGACGAGAGGCCGATGACGCTCATCATCACTCGTTCCATCACGGCTCTCGCCCCGCCCTGCTTGTCACAATTATAATTAGATTAATACTAGTAATTAATTGTTATTATTATGTCATTTTAATATATTAATAGGCTGTATTTATTGCTTGTTCTGACAAAAGTAGGCCTATATAAAACTAGCCACCGCTTACAATATCTTTAAAGTTGCTACTCAAAGTGCTTACTTTACACTGGCACTGGCTTGCTGATTGTTCAGAGTGGAGAGCTGCTCTCTTCATCTCCCAGGGTCAGCTGCTATTCCAGACACTTATGCCCCATATGTCTTTGTGTACATGATCTGTACTGCGTCAAAACCTCACTTAGCGAAATGTCTGGATTAATGGTTATGTAATTCCACTGACATCTATAGTTTTATGTCAGCAGAGTGTTCTATTAGGGGGGTAGTTAAATGTCAGTAAATCTTTGAATGTTTAGCTTAGAGTTTAAACGGATTAAAACCCATTTACTCTTATATGTACAGATTGAAGTTGTGCACAGTATTCTGTCCCAGTTGTCAAACATTTATATCAAGTGTTTTAGAAATATCTCTTAGTGAAATACACTTTTATGACCATCTTTCCTAATAAGAGATTCCTTTTTTTTGAAAATTAAACATCTTATGCAGTAAGTTGAATTCTTGGAGAGTCTTTCTTGACCACTAGGTGGCAGAGAAGACTCATCAAATATTTTATGTTTAGAAATGCTAAGGTTCAAATGAAAATATTTAATTTAATTTTTTTCTTTTTTGGTTAAAAGCTATGAATAATATTCAACATTTAAATAGACATTTAAAACAATAGTACCACCAAAATGAGACGCAAAATACTGTAGTCTAGTATGTTATATCTTAATTATTACTATTATAGAAAAGTATTTTACGTTCTTTTCTGAACTGCTTTAACAACATAAATGTAACTACAGTGCTCGTTTAATGGAAACAAAAGGCAAATGGTTTAATAATAATGCAAACCAGTCCATACATAAAGTTCAGTGAAAATGTCAGATATTTCAAAGTAAATTATTAACCTCATTCCGAAACACCCGGTCACCATGAAGATAATGTATAACCTTATTCGCCTATAATCATTTAGGCACGTATAATGAATTTGCATTTGTCATCAGTAACCACTTCTGGTCCATTTATGTGGACGTAACTTGTGATGTGAAAATGGCTTTGGCCAAATTATTTCTAAAGTGGCTATGCTCAAGCTGTGTGTAATGGTAAGCTTCAGGGTGAGAAGAAAGCTTATTTGTTGTTGCTTCAACTAGCATATAGGTTTTTTTTTTTTATTATTAATTGAACCCTCTATGACCAGAACAGAACCTGGTTAACAATCACCAACTCCAGACAATAGAAAAGATAGGCATTGTTGCAAACAATATTGTATAAAGCAGTACATTATGCAGAAAATGAACCCTAAAACAGATTGCCGACACAAAAATTCTGTCATCATTTATTCACCCTCAAGTTGTTCCAAACATGTATGAATTTCTTTCTTCTGCTGAACTCAAAAGAAGATATTTTGAAGAATGTTGGTAACCAAACCGTTGATGGGCCCCTTTGGCTTCCATAAAATGGAAAAAAAAAAAAAAATACTATGGAAGTCAATGGGCCCATCAACTGTTTGGTTACCAACATTCTTCAAAATATCTTCTTTAAACGATGACCGAATTTCCATTTTTGGGTGAACTATCCCTTTAACCATGGCCTTAGTGTTCAATGCCATGGAAATCCAACTGGATACTATAAAATTGAATGTGAAGGAAGCGTAAGGTCATGGTGCAAAATATTTTTCTGTCAAATTTTGTTTTGCTCTCACATTATGTGCAGGCTGCTGTCTCCCTCTGTGTTGCATACACAACATTGACAGCTTGTAAAATCAACCCTAAGATCTGATCACTATCTCTGATGTAGCAGTGGTGACAGCAGCTGCCACTCTGCATCCTCTGTTTTTATTGGTGACACCCACAGACACCCAAAATATTTTTTCCCAAACTGCTACTTGTAAGTCTATATTTATATGGCAGTATTTCTGATCACATATGAATATGTGTTAGTGGTGTGAAACTTCATAAATTGACCCTTCCCAAAGACCTGCCCCCTTTAGTTACAGTTGGGGGTAGTCGTGGCCTAGCGGTGAGGGAGTTGGGCTTGTAATCAGAAGGTTGCTGGTTTGATTCCCACGCTGGTGGGGATTATGAATGAACAACACTCTCTCCACCTTCAATACCATGACTAAAGTGTCCTTGAGCAAGACACCTAACCCCTAATTGCTCCCCTTGTAAGTCGCTTTGGATAAAAGCGTCTGCTAAATGATGAAAAATGAAAAAAGTTGCTATGCAGCAAACCATGCGTTCTCATGCCACACATCATGTTCTCATGCAGTGAAAAATACATCCCGGAGCAAAGAGGATACTGACAACGTATGAAACAGTTTCATAATTAAAATATTGTAATTTTTAAAGAAGTTTAAATACCATATAGTGTTTTTCTCTTTAATGAGTCGTGACAGATCGCTGTAGCTCCTTCAAGCGGCTCGTGAACCGACCAGCTCTTACTAGTTAATTTATAGCATCAAATAAACATGAATGGACATCAGAAGGACTGTTGTTTCAACTGCGGAAAGATGTGAGTACACACAATTTTTCAAGTTCGAGTTCACCAATGTTAAACTACTAACTCTCCTGACTGCTTTGTTGGATAAAATGGCGGATTTGGGGTTATGATTGGTTAGATCGCCTGTCAATCAAACTGTTTGCGAAGGGTCAGTTGTCTCTCAATCACAGACACTTTGTACACCTGTAGTTCAAGTTAGATGTAAAGCTCAGACAAGACAATCAAAGACCTGAGCTCACCAGTCCCCAATAATTGAGCAGCCCTAATGCATGAACTTCCGATGTGTTTCTATGGTAACCGACCAACCGGGGAGGGTGAGAATGAGCTTTGCTCTGGGTCTGTATATACCTTCTCCTGTAGCCTACTGATTAGCCTAATATCACAGACCTACTCATGTCACAATCCATACGCCAGACAGTAATTGGTTGCACTGAATCAGTCTGAAGGAAACATACACAGAAAATGATTCTTACAGGTCAAATAACCATAGAAAATCCCAAAAGCAGCTTTTTTATTATGATGCTGTATACTCAGATTTTTCAGTTGTTACCAACAGGTGAGGATTAAAGCATTGCTATTTCAAGTTCAAATGAACCTACAGTAGGAAAGAAATTGTTTGGTGGTTTAGACCCATTCACAGCTATCCTAGGATGCGTAGCAGAATGAGTTATCACAGTTTTTTTTTTTTTAAACTGTTTACTTGTTGCACAATTTCTGAAACCTGACACCCAAACACCGGAAGCACACGCCAAATGATTCTTGACCTTCAACTCATTAAACACTTTTTGCAAAACACAACTCACAATTCTGTGTAACACACCAAAATCTAACAGGAAGTATCTTGATTTCATTTTTCAAACATAACCATTGTTTCTGTCCAACTACTCATGGTAGATGTACTTCTTTTATTTCATACTGCATATAATGCTGTGAATAAATTAATATTTTCATAATACTGTATTCACAACCTCAAATGCTTACAGTAAAAAAATAAAATGGTTTGGTTTCAATGTTGCTTTCGTGTTTGCTGTAACTTTTTCAACAACTCTCTGCCGATTACTTTCAGTCTTGTACAAAAATGTACATAGAAGCTCATGAAAGAAGAGCTTTAGGTGTTGAATAACTGTTTATATAAGATACATCCAAAAATAGAATATTATGGTTTAACAGGCGCTAAATTAGCATTACTTGCCATTCAAGAGGCATCAATACAAGTAGAATATTACATTTGTAAGACAAGCATTTGCTTCTGAGATGTGTTTGAGATATTTTGAATGCAGTACTTCATTTTGCAAGAGAAATGAGACATTTTGCATTTTGTGTGCAATTCTTGGATTTGTGTGTGTAAAGTTTTGAAAAAAAGAGGCAAAGTTTTGAAAATGTGTGTAAGCAGTTTTTTGTTGGCTTGATATGTCAGGATGAATTAGCTGATTTGTGTCTGTGTCTGTTTGTGTCAGTCTGTGTGTGCGTGTGTTTTTGTAATTTATGAGGACACAAATTTGTATAATAACATGGGTATTACAGTGGTATTACGACTTAAACATGAAAATTGAGGATATTTCTTGAGTCTATGGAATGTCCTCACTTTGATAGCAAAACAAACCTGTGTGAGTGTGTGTGTGTGTGTGTGTGTGTGTGTGTGTGTGTGTGCGTGTGTGTGGTCCTGATTAACCCAACGTTGTGAGAACCAAGATGGTATCAGTCGTGTTTGACATTTTTTAGTCCCCATGAGGAAAACCAAATTATGTTATTATTATTATTATTATTATTATTATATAATGCAGAAAGTTTTCTGTGAGGGTTGTGATAAGGGCGAGGGTAATGTTAGGCTTGGGGATACAATACGGTTGGTACAGTGTAAGAATCATTATGTCTATGGAAAGTCTGTGTGTGTGTGTGTGTGTGTGAGTGGGCGGGCATTCCTTACGTTATGAGGACCAAATGTCCCCATGAGGAACCAAGCTTATAAGTCATACAGAATTATCTTTTTTGAAAACCTAAAATAGCAGAACATTTTCTGGACAGATTCTGTACAGTTTGTACAGAATAAAAACCATTACGCCTATGGAATTTCGCCATGAAAAATTAAAACACAACATTTGTGTGTGTGTGTGTGTGTGTGCAATCGTCCAGATTTCGGTCAGAACCAAATAATGGTTTTTTTTTTGCAATAGAATATTATGATGTAATATGTTTTTATAATATTAATTTTATATGTAAAAATGACATTACAATAGTTTTTGGATTTATATGCTATTCAGGATAACGCAGAGAGGGAATTATCTAGGAGCTCGTAACACCTGTAGGCTGAAAGGGGCGTGGCTTCACGCGCACATCTGATCTAGACTTGGTAGTGGAATAGTGCTCGGGTCACAGACTCGCTTCGTACCGTCCAAGAACTCCTAAAAACTGCAGTTATGAATGAAAATACTTGACTGACTATCGACAGAGATTTTATTTTAATGAAGGAAACACCGAAGCTTTACAAAGAGCCCTTCTCCAATTGCCGTCCCGCTGCGTGGATGAGAAAAGAGGAGGGGATTTACAAGCTTGACTCGGGTTCTTCTGTCGGGGTTGAGTGAATTGATATACTTAACATATAAGTAACTTATACATAATATTAATTTTAACGACCGAGGGAAAGCAGAAGACAGCTCGGGGCAGAACAAGAAGAGCGCGAGAGTGACTATCACTAGATGCTATATGAGGTGTCGCGCGAGCCGGCGCTTCGTGAGGGGCGATGGACTGGAGACCTCCAACATTCCTGCTTCTCACCTTACTCTGGGTGTTTCCAGGTAAGAGAAATATCAGCTTACTCTGAACAATATAAATAGCTACTAAATGGGCAAAGCCTTCGTCTGTTGATGCTGTGTTGGTCTGAGAAAGTTAAAAAAGACTTGCTATCATTAGTGAACTCTCAAATCATATTTTGTTTATATCACGTGATTACATTGTTCTCATATAATAAGATTACTGTGTAATAATGTAATACTTAATAATGTTAAGGTTAAAGCAAAATTTCAAATAAGTTGATAGAAAGACTCATCAAATAAATATTTTAGTAGTAAAGAAATATTATTTTAGATGTTTTAAACAGATATTACTTATTACCATTTTGTATATATATATATGTAATGAGCTATTACATTAACCCTTAATGACTTAAATCCTGAGATTGCCTCATACAGTACTTAAATAAGGTTGTAAAATGAAGATTGACATGATAGAACCATTTGTAGCCAACACCTGAAAATAGTGACAGTGATGTATGACCCTGTGATATGACCATTGTCCTGACTAATCTCCAACAAGCCTCAAGTCAGAGGAGCTTGTAATCCATTGAATTACCCTGGTGTTTTTACACGCAAGAACAAGGTACGAATTCACTCTCAGTGCTGGCTGACGAGATTAAACCGTGTCATTGTGCTGCAGTTTTTCCTTTAGAGCTCCAAATCTCACAATTCAAATTTCATTGACAAGGTTGAATACAGCATAATTGCATTCACATGCCCTCATAACCTTTTGGACGTTTTGAAATACAGGGATCCTTATTAAACTGGTATCGGTTGCTTTGTCAGGGTTTTGGTCTGTGTTTGCGACATGGCAAGTTGCTGATGTTGTGGTGTTTTCTGTACCTCCAGGGAGGCACCATTATCGCATTATATGGAGAATGTGCCATATAATGGGGAAACTGCCAGATGACATTGCTGCTGCCTGCAAATCTTTAGTTGTTTTGCGTGACCTGTCTTGATGACCCCGAAAGGAATATTGCCACCATATATGCTGCCTTGCAAAAGTACAACACTGACTGAACATACACTTCTTTTTGTGGTGTAGCATGCAGAATATTCAGCCTGATTAAAAAATGTCTTTTTTGACAAGCCTCAAGGTTTGAAGGTTGTCTGAAGGTTGCATTTTATATGTAGACTGCAAATTTACACACATCCCCTTATTTATTTATTAATAATAAATCTTAAGTTTGGCTTATTAGTGCCTGCTGTCATCTTAAAATTTTATGAAAATGAAAATGCCCAGGATTTGTATGCCATTTATCCAGCATTTTTTAATCCATACCAGCTTAAATACACTCCACATCGTTTTAAAGGAAAAGCCCCACAGGAGATGGCTTAAGTCCCTTGATCAAGTATTCAGTTGTGGTCAATGTGGCTCTCAAGTCTCTGCGTTACATCGACTTGTGATCGTACAACCTTTGTGCAAATAGCTTAGATCCTAGAATGCACAAGGTATTTTAAGAGAAGATTTATTTAATATTCTCCAAAATTTCCTTAGCTATCAAAAATAGGTTAAAATATTTGGCTTCTCTAAGCATGAAACCACCTGTAGTAAATTGCAGGATGTTTAAACAAACGGTTTCATCCTCTGAATAGCCGGAGGTGGATAATCAATGGCTGTAATTGAGTGCGGATCACTGTGCCTTCACAACAGAGATCATTAGAAACAGTAATGCTCACCTACCCAAGGCAATTATGTTTGCCCCTAGCACAGAAAAGAACATTCAATAATGGCAAAAAAATCTGTGTTTCAATTCATTAACCCTGCCACCAACCTATTGTTGGAATCAATTTTTTGATTTGTACTGATACAGGTCGTCTACGCTTGGGTGTAGATCTTACATGATGGTACGACTCGAGTATCACAGTAACAGTATATATTTCTGTATAATTTGGTTGAAAAAAGGTCAAATTTAAGCAACCTTGTGGCAATGCCTTGGATAAACTATTGAATTAAATACTTTACAAATGAAACTTAAGCATTTGATTATTTTCTCTTTTTTTTTTACTTGGATGGAAGCAAACTAAAACACTAGATTATTCATAACAAATAAATGCAAGTCTGACACTGCAAGAACAGCTTCACATTATGTAACATTTGAGCTAAAACAAAGATTTAAAGGGGTCATGAACTGCATTTTTTATTATTATTTTATGATGTTTCCTGAGGTGCGCTTGAAATGTTTGTATGATTTTTACATAAAAATGGCATAATTTAGAAATGTTCTACGCTGATTTTAGCCCTATTATTTAAACTGTCAGCTGTGAGACTTCAGTGTAAACGCCCACTGCTATGATTGGCTAATATCATTGCATTTGAAATAAGTATGACATGTTACAGAACTCTCTCGAAATCTTTATTACAGTTTTACTATGAACTAATCGTGAAAAGTGTTGATTATAGCTTTATATTTGGATCTACTCCCGTCGCATGAAAGGTTGCAGTGATGAGCATTGTAGCCGATGACAGACATGTCTGGTGAGCACATGAATGCAGTGATCTCGTCATTGCAACTCGATTTCTGCACTCTCACGAATGCTTTCATCATAACTAATAGTACAAACATGATGTAAATAAGATTCATTGTGCAATGCAGACAGCATCATTGATTATAATGGGAGTCTGTACACAGATTAGGCATTAGAATTAACACGTTTACTTACATGTTGTGGCATTACTGTCGGGTCCATATCTTACAGTAAAAGTCTGTTTGCAAAGTCTGCGCCGAAATTGCAATTGATTTACCAAAGAATCCACAGTGAAATGTACCGAACAAACAAGTAATGATCTACTGAGACATTCACATTGTTGAAAATAAATAACCACTTTTAGGATCCTTTGGAAGGAAATTTTACTTTTAGTGCAGTGATCCTTCTATCTCTATTTTCTCCTTCTTACTAACGCACCAGTGGGGGTGGCCAAAGGTTTGATGATGTAGGCATTAATCTGATTCTGCAGAGGCAGTCTTTCGTCACACTATTACGTTATAATGTGACAAAATCCGAAACAAGCCGTTTTTAGAGCTTGGTTTCAATAAAAGCTGTTTTTGGACTGGCGAGGAAGTTTTGAGTTCTGAAACTAATTGGATATTTTTTATAGTACAATGACTTCTTGCATGTCAAAAGATCAAGGAAAATTTGATTTCTCAATTTGTGACCCATTTAAATTGGTAAAGCTAATGTTATAAAAAATAATTCTGATTGGATGAGCCACAACATGTACAGCATGTACATGCTTTGCATGGAACCTAATAACATTTCATTTGACATTTGAGGAACACATTCCAACATGTATTATTGCATTACTCTGTGTTTTTCAGTTGCTTTAACATGTGATAAGGTCCTTTCCACTTGTTGTGCAAATGTATGTATAATAGTATAAATAATATTGCAAACACTCTATTGGATGGCATATTTCTGCATATTTCTAATGTCACCCAGTCTTATTCACATATATTTTGAATTCACTATATGGCCTGCTGTTTTTGCTTCAAATTTTACTCACACCACGATGTCTTTTACTCTAAATGTGCAGTCGAGGATTTACCAGAAAACTATATGGCTGATAACCATTATGCTCACATTCATCTGTCAAGAATTATCTGGACAGATCTGAGACAAGAGACAGATTCAGCTCTCATTAATACTTTAGAAGAGACTTGTAAGTGCTGCCATATCACACCTGCAGCCCTGTTGCCTCCCCCCCCCCCCCCCCCCTTTCTCTGCCACCTGTGGGAAATAGTGCAGCAAAAGGACTGACGCCTCTGCCATACAGTTATTTCTCAACATGATTTTCAAATAATTATAATTGCAATCTGTTTATAAACTCGCTTACAGTTTCAACAGCGGATCAACATGGCATCATAGTTGCACTTCTCTTGAGAGCCTACTGTGTGTTTAAAGATGCCGTTGTGTCGCTTTCCGAAGTGTAGGCGAGGACGACGCTGTTTTACAGCAGGTGTAAGTTGGGAAGCTGGATACAGTAATGAGGATCTCAGCCATCTAAATGAGGCCATGGCTCCTCTGGGCACACTGCTGTGCGCCTGTGTGGGCTTCAGAGACACCTGGGAAACTGCAAACTAGCTGACCATACACTTCAGCACTTTACAATAATGCCATAGGCACTTCTATAGGATCATTGAATACTCATAATATGGTTTATAGGGATTATTGGGGAGAAATAGCTATTTCAGTGGGATTAGACACAGATAAGCTTATTCTTTCATTAGGATGGACGGATCCCTGGCTGTTAGATCAGCTGTCAAGGGCTGTATGGACCTTTTTCACAGACTGTGATAATGCATTTCCACAGTTACATAGCAAAGTTTATGTGTATGTGTGTGTGTATATGTATATATATATATATATATATATATATATATATATATATATATATTCTTAATTTTTTTAATTAAATGTTAATTTATAACACTTTACTCTTACTTAACATTAAATTACAGAAAAATAATGCTGCTGCATGAGTCTTTCTAATACAACAGCTGAGGGAGTGACATCTTTCTCTCTTCTGACCAACGTAATCTCTTGATTTGTACTCTTTTGTAAAGTCATAGAAATGCTATGAATTTCATATCACAGTCTTATAACAAACAATCATGAGCCACCATCTGAATCGCGATCTTTCCAAAAATGAGATGTACTCTCCAGAAAATCCAGACTGGAACAAGCCTTATCTATTTGCACTATATAAACGCAGGATTGCATTAAACAATCAATATGAATTAAATATACATTCATTCTTATTAAAACTTCTTAAGTTATTCAGTCAAGACTACCACTTTCAAGGTCCAGAAAGGTAGGAATGACATTAAAGTACACCAGTGGTTTAAACTAAATTTTATGAAGCAACGTGAGTGCTTTGTTTGCCCCCCAAAAAAACGTAATTTACCACTTTATTTACAAAAATATTGATCTGCAACATATGAGAACATCATGACGTATGTGTTTTGTGTTAACATGAGAGCTGACATTATTGCATGAACACACTTTGAATAATATTATGTTGTAAATAAAGGGGTAAATTATGTGGGATTTTTTTGCTCAAAGCAAGCGCTCAATGTAAATACTCGCCAAGATGGACATTTTTGTGTACATTTGAGCGCTTTGGTGCGCGCCTAAAACCTCGAGTATACTTTGCTCACAGTCTCTTTCGCAGTTTAATGCGTTTTTTAAAATAAAGCACATTTTTGAATAAAACAGTAGACTCTTGCAGTTTATGACAGTCACGTTACAAGATTTGACTGACTTGGACGTGAAGTTTAGGCTTTTAAGGAGGGGCGAAAGCACAACGCTTTAAATAAAAGTAATGGCATTTGGCACAATGATCATTTTATCTTTTTTTTGTCACGTTTTCATAATCGTTGGAAGCCAAAATTGAAACCAAAACTAAAATTTGGTTAAGTGCACAGCCCTACTGCTGTTGAATTGTTTTTCAAATGCATCACCACACATGATAGAGACACATGATATCATTTGGCCAGTCAGCATAGCTTTCTAGTAGGCAGTCATTGCAGTATTTTAGCATCATAATGAGGACATAATAGATCAGAATCTCTACGATTTGCTAGAAAAGTAAGGTCACAGATGTCTTTAAGATTGATCACAACATAAAAATCACCAGATTGCCCACCCCTAAGTTTACCCAACTATGACAACTTCTGTTTCTGAGAATCCCGGAAAAATGAAAAGGGTCCATTAATAAGCACAACAATAAAACATGATATTACATGTTATTTTTTAGCCTGTTCTTTGCAGGACTAATGTAGTGAAATTGTAAGTAAATTTAGTGAAATATATTGATTTTAGTCAATGCTGTACATTATAATCCTAAAAAGATGGTTTTGAGGCAAGATTGGTCCTAGAGGCACATAATCCTCATTACCCTGGATAGTCCGATGGGAACGGCTGGAATCTTGTTTTTTTATGAGGTGTGACCTGGATTTAGGCATGCTAGACCTGGTCGAGCGAGGCTAATAAGGGCCTAAAGGATCCGATCCGGGCCAGCCACCTCAGAATACACCAGGAGCAGCTGTTACACCTTGCAGATTAACGCCGCTGATTGTTTTAAGCTTTCATCTGCATCCCTCCCACACCCCCCCACCCCCACCCCCACCCACCCAACTCTCCCTGATTTGCCTCGGACTGCCACGGAGACGTCCGTTCTCTTCTCTCTTATCGTGGTGGAGCATAACATCTCTCCCCCATCTCTCCTGAGCTCTTATTAAACCTCCCCCCTGCCCTCCTGCTACATCTGTGCAGCTGATCCACATCCATCCGTCCGTCCTTCATCGAAGTGACTCTATGTGACAGACATCTTGTGAGCGGGGTCGCATGTGTTTAACTCTTATCTATGAGGGATTTTTATTTAGCCATCCCTCTAGTAGTAGTAGCAATTACTCTGATGTGCCTGAGGATGAGGAATGGCCATGTGAGATAATATCTGAGGTGGAAGAGGTTGGCCATGCTGTGCACCCATCACCTGCAAATGTAATTAGAGAGAATAATCAGCCATGATGGGTCTGAGGTCGCAGTCATCTGTGTAAGCACCTGCAGCATGAATCACAGGAATGACTTCATTTTGGATCCTCTAAATAGCAGTTAAAGGATTAGTTCACTTTAAAATGAAAATTACCCCAATTATTTACTCACCCTCAAGCCATCCTATGTGTTTATAACTTTCTTCTTTCTGATGAACACAATCAGAGTTATATTAATATTAATAAATATCCAAGCTTTATAATGGCACTGGCAACAAGTTTGAAGCTCAAGAAAGTACATCCATCCATCATAAGTGTACTCCAGACATCTCCGAGGGGTTAATAAAGGCCTTCTGAAGTGAAGTGATGTGGTTGTGTAAGAAAAATGTCCATATTTAGCAGAAGCTAGATATTTTACTTTGTAACTCGCATCAGTTACACTTTTTTCGTAAGTTGAATACGGAAGGTGGTCTGGTGGAAGCTAGATATTTTACTTTGTAACTTGTTAAATATGGATGTTTTTCTTAGACAGACACATCGCTTCACTTCTTTATTAACCCCGGAGCTGCATGGAGCACGTTTATGATGGATGGATGCACTTTCTTGAGCTTAAAACTTGTTGGCCCCATTCACTGCCATCATAAAGCTTGGACAAGTCAGGATATTTATTAATCTAAGTTTTGTGAACATATGTATATTTTGTTATACATGAAGCAAATTTTTAAACTTATAAACTACTCAAAAGTACAATCTGAAAAAAAATGAACATGGGCTTCATTGCAAATGCGTCCAGATGGAAATTTGTTGTCATCTTCAAAGTTGTGTTACCTTCTCATTTCTATGTCAGGCCTCAATTTTCCTCAGCTTGGTTGCTAAATTGATGTAGTCCCAGTTCCACGCACAGAGCAGCATCTGTGAAACCTGCTTGGACCTGATAAGCCCGGCATCCTAGTCTGTGGAGGTTTGGAGTGCTCTACATTTTGCTGTGGAAATTGTGCTGTGTACATTGGGCTCTGTGCTGTTTATTAACCATTTGCCCTTAATAACTTGATTGTCAAAGTTTGTAACAAAGCCTGATAAAGAGCAGTAAAAGCCGCCATCAGTTTCCATAGTTACAATATGTTCCATAAGCAGTGTAGTTTTGAGCACAAGCTTCTGTAACGGTAAGAATGGCTCTCTATTGTGCTTTGAGAAGCAGGCTTCTTGGGTAGTGTTTTTTTTTTTTTCTTTCTAGAGAGTGCATTTCATTTATCTTGCCTATCTAAACAGCTTTCACATAAACATGAAGTACCCTGGATCTTTTCCTCTTCTACATTCACAATTTCTGTTAAAATGTAACTTCGCCAACTTCCTCATTCTGTTTGTTGCCTGGACTGAGAAATTCACGTTTATTTGTCAGCAAAAGTCTGTGAGATGATGCAAAACAGCCCTAGGGCTTTCGGGAAAACTTCAGATTATACTTCCGCATTTTTGTATCCCCACCCATGGACAGTCGGATCTACAGAGGGTTATTAACTGAACAGTTATCGGGTAGATTTATCACTGAAAATTGTATCATATTGTATCGTATTGTATCTTTGTTTACTCTTTAAACCTCATTATGGTAAAAATGTAATACTATGGAAACCGCTTTCTAACGCGACAGCATTTTGCTTCGGGGGGTTGGGTTGAACTGATAAGAACGATAGTTTCCCCTCCGTTTGGCATAAAAAGTGTGTTCATAGTCATCCAGTTTGAAATGTTGACTACACAGGGGTTTTTCAGATTTTACGTCATGGCGTTCTCTCTCTATCCTATTTACGTTTCTTTACAGCCTTTAGACACTTCCTACAATAAGCTGGATCCTTCTCTGGAATCCGAAAGTAACTCACTCCCACTAAACATTTACTCTTTGAATTCTTGCACTCTGGAACAATACAAGTCGACACTGTTATAACTAAAAGTTTGCTGTGAAGTATTTCCTACTAAAGCAAGGCTGTTTTTGACTCTGGTAAGCTATTTAGCAAAAGGCAGGGCAAAAGCCTGTTTTATCTAGTCAGGTTACAAGTAGAAGTACAAGTTTTCTTTTCTTTCTACTGCATAGGCAGCCAAATTTTACTGAAAGCCCATTTTGCCAGTGGTGAAGTACCAATTTAATATTGATTATGGTGTTTATCATCTTTCAATTAGATAAAATGAGACATCTACATGCCATCAATTGTGGCAAATATGACTTTCACCTTTTTGTTGCATAAATGCTTTTGTGCCATTTTTGCAGTGGATTTTATATAATACAAAAACATCATGGAATTCATTATTACTGTTATTTTCTGTAAAAATGTTTGCATGTTTTATTCCTCAAAGAAAACTCTCAAAAGAATCAGTGTCATTTTAAAGCACAGAAAGCAAGTGTCATTTTAAGATTGAAATGCATTTCTCCGGCTTCCCTCGTGGACTTAAGATGGACTATCTTTGTGGCAAAAGAAGTAGTATTTTGGTGAGCATCTATTATTACTGAGCAGCAGACTGTTACTGTCAAATAGAGAAGCATGATGGAAAGGACCATTAGGAATATGTTTGGGAAAATGTGTGACTTGAGTAAATACTCACTAGGGCATTCAATTATAGCAAAACCCCCCTTTTCTTTTACTGACAGTAGCTCAAATGTGTCATTGTTTGGTTAGGGTGAACATGTCTCATGTGAATAACTAGCTGAAGCTAGTGCATCTCTCATGTACTGAGAAAACATTGTGGAAGTTAAAGTGAACTGATGGTGTGATCAATTATTTAGGGGAACATGTTGCCTCATCAGACCCCCGCGTATAGGCCTGTGAGGAATTCGGCTGTTGGAGGGGAAGTGTGTTATTCTTTTTCAATTAAAATAAAAAATGACCATCAGGTATATAAAATAGGTTTTCTGTCCAAAAAATAGGGCAAAGGATGTACAGCCCTTTTAAATGATTTCCTTGAGGACATCTATCCTTCATAGCTGGTGTGACAAATTTCCATTAATTTCAGTACAGATGGCAGTTGACAGGTAGCTTGCATCAGATTTAACATCTTGTGCGTTTTCCTCTTCCTGATCCATTTAAATATTGCATTTTTATTGTAATAGTTCCAGATAATATGTCTTATTTTAAAATGTTGGCTGGTAACCTAGATAACCAGAGTAGATCTGCTTAAATCCTCCATGTAGCATGTGAAAAGGGGTTTCCACCCACTCTCTGAATTAATAGCAATGTCTAATGCAATTGTACAGAGAATTGAAAAGTCACAGATTAAGAAATGTTGTTCGTTAAGGCCAGAATCGGCCTGTCTTGTTCCTCGTAAAGACAGCTTGGGCTGGTAATGGGATTATAGTGTGAAGAGGCAGCTTAGCTACATGGCCTAAGGAACATAGTCCAATCCCCTAAGGATCCACAAAATGCCCCTGGAAAAAGTAGTCGGGGGAACGGTCATCGTTCCTGCTCGCACACACTCGCATAATATAACCATTTTACTGCAATCGTACTGGATGCTAATTATCTTTCACACCACAGAATGACGACAGCTCCCTGAAATAATATTTGCAGAGTTTCCCAACACTTGATGGCTTTATGAACTGACTTGACCAGTCTTATTTAAATATTAAGTAATTTTATATTAGTTAACTAAAATCATTAACAGTTGCTGTTTGCAGATAGAACTGAAAATCGCTACTTTTAAACAACTAATCAGTTATTTTAGTATTGTTATACTATTTTCTTTAATATTTTGAATTTGCTTTTATTTTTATATATTCATTTATGTGTATTTTGTATTTGATGTATTTGTATATTATTATTTTTATTTTTTTTACAAAAAACATTTCCTATGTACCTTTAATTTATTTTTATGTCAGGTTTGGTAATTTTATTACTTTTTTTGTACAGTTAGTTAGTTGCCAAGGCAGCATTTCTTAATTTTTTTTAAGTTTTTATATTTGATTTTATTCCAACTTTATTTCAGTAAAAAAAGGACCACATGGAAGGCCACAAATCCACACTGTGCCGATGAATGTTTGCTAAGTTGGCTTGATATAAAGGCTTACAGAAGCCACCAGTCTTGCACTCGTATATTGAATCATGTAGAGCAAGAGGCCTGCACTGCATTGCAAAATCTAATAAATTGGGGTTTTCATTTTTTAAATATAACGCAAATGCTCAAAGTGGACTGAGCATGTCTAATGAGATGAGGTTAATGAGTCAGGGTGTTTGCTTCTACTTTAGTATTTCTGGTTCTTAAATCCATGATGCAGTGGTGAAGCGGGATCATTATAAATTTGCATCCATATTTATCCTCCTCATTTTATTGGTCTTGGTTACTGTTGAGGCAGTATTATCATTTGAATCAAAATATCCACGTGTTATGTCTGCTTTTGTCTGTTAAAGATTTTTCTCAGGGGTAGATGCAGTACGTAATTTGACATGAATGAAAACAAGGCTCACAGAAATGATTGAAAATAGACATTGCCAGTAAACAAAACACTGACATAGGTTGTGAAAATTAGACTTGACCTGTGAAACTGCAGTACAGTTTACCGCCATTCCCTCAGAGCTTTGTATCCATCAAATTAAATAGTGTGTTTCCTCTGACCAAGGTCTCTTGCAGGACATATAAACCTATTGTACATTCATAGCTCTGACTCAGAACTCATTCTAAAAGGAGCTCTGTCTAACGTCCTTGATGTCGTCTGCGTCAGTGAATGAACACCTGCCGATTTCACCAGATTCCTCCGCTTTGAGACAATGTTGCATTCGAAGAATAAATAGTCTTGTGTGTGAGCATAATTTAGGGCAATAGTTCATATTTATACACTGTAAAATCAGTGAAATTTACAGTAAATTCATTTTACCGTTAACAAAATATGGTAGCAATATTTTAGGTTTTACAGTAAAAAAGTATATTTAATTAATTGATATAATGTTAAAATCTACTGAAGTATACCTTTATAATATACCAACAACCACCCTAAAAACACAGGTGGTAATGAAAAAGCCACATGGAGAATCAAAGCTCATTATAAGTATCTTTTCCACAAACTGAGGTAAATACTAATATACTGAACGGAAGGTCCATAGTGTCGCAGAGGGAATTCTGGGAATGTCAATTTAGGGTTTTTCACTGTAAATTATGAGATGACTTGTTCTTTTTCACTTCCAACATATGTAAATTTAACAGTATTTTACTGTGAAATATCCTGTTACATTAACTACAGTTTTTCAGCATATATAAGGAATCTTAACCAATTAACAGGTTTTTACTGTATTATTTTTGCAGTCTTTTACTGTCGTTTTTACAGTGGAAGGTAAACATTTTAACAGTATTTGTACAGCCATTTTTTTTTAGTTTGAATAAGCTCATGGTATTAATATGACCCCTATACAGATCATTTTCTACATGGAACACTTTAGTCCCAGGTTTGGTGCAGGTCCAGAGGCAACATGTGTACTTGAGAGAAAACTTATCTCTGTTGTGCCCTTGAGCAAAGCATTTAACCTCAGGTTTGCTCCAAGGAGATGTTTCTTTGATTGGTCTGCTGTGTGTTGTTAAATGTCTAGTAACAAACTAAATAAATAATGTGTGTCATAGTTTGAGGAGAGAGACGTTTCCTGTGGCATTCTGTCCTGATTCAGTCTTTGCTATTGCTGGTATCTGCTGACAGATTAAAACACAGCTCAGTGTGACAGTTGTGCAGCTCCTTCAGTGAGAAGAGTGAAGGCTGTTTTGTTTAAATATGTGCATGTTGTGAATGTCTTGCAGTAATGTAATATGTATAATGTTACAGGATGCAGAAATCAGACATCTAATAACTTGAATTTCATGGGTTACATGGATAGCAAACATGTCACCAACTATTGACTAAGAGTTGCTTAGGATTCAGCAAGTATTAACATGTTTTATGTTATATATATATATATATATTATATATTTATGTAACATGTAAACCTCACTCCCTTGATCTCAAGAGGGACTGTAGACTCTGGTCTTTAGCCTCCTTGTTAGAGCACCTGACCCCCATGCCAGTGGACATGGATTTGAGTCCCGCTTAGAGCCAGAGTTTACAGTGGCATTCAGTATCCATAATACATTCACAAAATGCAAGCTTAAATTAATAGGTTACACAAGCAAACTAGTACCCTTTATTTGAGGTCATGACAATGACAGCCTTGCACCAGTCTGCTAATTATGCCCACTGTCTCACAACCACACAAATACATTTAATTTCTTCAATATCATATGTGGTGTATAAAAATGGTTAGTTCCCTTTCAGTCGGTCACGTTCGACGTACATTCCCTGAAGGTGCGATATCTCAATTCGTCGGTTCAGTTCCGACGTACGTCTCAGTTCCCTCCTTCAGGGAACGAGGGTTACATATATAACTGAGACGTTTTATTATACTTGTTTTGTTTGTATAACTGCAAAACACTGTGACAATATTATGCCTCCCTCTGGGTGTCCTGACCTGTCCTTTTCGCAGAGTCATAAACATGTCAAGCATTTAATAAGATTCATTCATCGTCCAAGCTCATTCCTATGGTTTATCATCAACAGGCAGCATGTGTCTCTGGGAGCAAAACAAAAGATTTAAGATCCTTGCGTTAATGTGTTTCTCAACTCCTGTAAAATCCTCCTCACCTTATTTGAGTCTGTGTTCCCCAGTGTTGTCAACTTTGACCCTTCTTTGACCCTACTGTCTAGACAATTTGTACGGTGTATGTTGAGAGCTGCGTTGAAACACTTGCACAAGTCATGAAACGGCAATGTGTAAAGAAACATCATGATGTGGGAAAAAGGTATTCTTTGTGTGCATTTAACAGGGTGGTACCTAGGGCTGTGCAATATGGACAAAATAATCACATTGCGATTTTTTTAATCAATATTGCAATTGCGATTAATTTTGCAATTTTGGTAATTGTTTTTGCTTTTTCAAACATGCTATATTCTGAATGTATTCAGTGCACAAGAAGTACATAACAAAATGTTTCACAATGAAGTAACTGTATTTACAGCTTCATAAACAAAACTGTAATTAACTGTCTTTAATACAGACAACATAAAATAAATTAAGGTTAACTAACCTGAAATTCCAGTCATAATAAGTAAACTTCAAAACTGTATTTCAGTGCACACATTTCACAATGAAGTAACATACTGTACAGTAGGATTAACTGCGTGATAAACAAAACTGTAAAAAAAAATGGTGTCTTAAAAACAGACAACATAGACAACATAACAATAAATTACGATTTTCACCTGCTTAAACTCGTATTCAACGCCCGCCTTACATTTCTCATATATTCCGGGAATAGCAACTTGTGTGAAATAAGCGTGAGTTGGCAGCTGGTATCTTTTGTCTAGTGTTTGAATCCAAAATTCTCTCAAACGACTGATGTTGAATTTCTCTTTGGTACCAAATTTTTATTCTGAACTGCATCCATATGTTTTCTTCTTTCCTCCCGTTTGCCTATTCTGTTCTCCCGCTTTGCTTTTTTCTAATTTGTGCGGTGTGCCGAGTGAGTTCTGATTGGTTAACATGTTAAACATGCGCACAATAACGTTGCAGTATTCTGAATTAAAATATAAATAAATTAACAAATAAAATTGCAGACTTGTGCGATTTAGAAATTGCATCTGCTCAAATCGCGATTGTTTTGCGATTGCGATTAATTGCACAGCCCTAGTGGTACCTAGGACATGATTGATACCTAGGACAAAGACGTCGTTGAGCAAGGTCACCTTTTCCCACAGGTTGCTCTGGGGAAAATGTGTCTAAGCAATTCAATTCCTTTATATTCTAAAGCTGGATTGGAGATTTCCTATCAAACTTTACCAGTTTTATTTGTAAACTGAACTAATGGCCATTTAAACCATAAATGAGTCACTTTAAACTTTAGGATGTCTGCAGTCTTAAAACGATCCACATGATCAGGTCAGACTAATGGTTTCGGTCAATGACGCAAATGATGATATGGATTCACAGTGACTCATCATCTACTTTGAGTCAACCATTCCAGTTCTCCAGCCAAGTGAAGCATCCTTGTGTTATACACAAATTAGAACAGATGCAGACCTATACCATCCAGATATGCGAACAGTATTAGTGAATAATAATAATGCTTATAATACTTATAGAATATGTACTTATATACTACTTTTACTACTACCACTAATAATAATAATAATAATAATAATAATAATACAAGTGTACAAATAAATCATAATACAAAAGTGTTCTATTTCATATATATGCTGTTCTTTCCATTTATCGAAAAATCCTGAAAACAATGTATCACTAGTATAAATACACAAAATATAAGCAGCAAAACTGCTTTCTACATTAATAATAATAAGAAATGTTTCTTGCGTACCAAATCAGCATATTATAATGATTTCAGAAAGATCACGTGACACTGAAGATTGCAGTAATGGCTGCCCGAAAATTCAAGAATAAAATACATTTTAAAAAGTAACATTTTTATATTTTTAATATTTCAGAATTTTACTGTATTTTTGATCACATAAACGCAGCCTTTGTTGAGCATAAGAAAATTTTTTCAAAAAAATTAAAAAATCTTACTGACAGCAAACTTTTATTTTAAAATGGACTGTGGTAAGTTATTTAAATTCCCATCCCAGGAGAGTATTCTAGTAAATCCACTAAATGAAGGCCCGATGGTCTGCTGTGGCGAGAGAGCTTTCAGATTTGGACATGGAACTTTTCCAGCTCTCCACTGGAGCGCATGACGAAATGCTCCATGTTTCTGTTTGCTAGCTTTGAGCTCCTTTGCTCTTGCTTGGCAACTGTATGAAACACCTGAGCCTTAGCATGGGGTCCTCTCTGTCCCACAGCTGTACGGGGCAGCCCTGTGGGATTTCAGCACAGACCTCTCGTATTCATCCCAGCTCCCAATGGCCTTCTAATTTGTCTAGGTCAGATCAAGCGTTCTAGTTCTATTTTTGAGCCTTATGTCAGACTTATAAAACTGCACCATCCCTTTTAATGGTGTATGTTTCTTATGTAACTTATAACATGAGCTGTGTTTCAAATCACCCCTCATGCAGTATTCCCTACATTCCTGCACTATTATAGTCCACTTGAAGGAGTGAATGAAAATGAGTGAGTGAATTCGAACACTGTGTGCGGTGGAAGGGCTGCCGCTTTTGCATACATTGTGCTTGCTGTTTATTAATAATTTTAAACTTTAGCAGCTCCAGTGGTAATGAAAAGATTCTTTTGAACTCTGTCATGGAAACTGCCAAACTTTAATTTATTAATCAATTAAAAAGGAATTTATACCTGCATGATGTTACGCTATACCCACATTGGACCAACGGTCTAGAAAATGGATGGATGGAAGATTCAGCTGCAGGGGCCATGTTATGGGGAGACGCGGAAATTATTTTGGCTTAGAACTCACAGTGCAAATCACAGTGCATTATGGGTATTCTGTAGCCATTAAGTGTAGATCAGTTGTACACTTATTGCGGTGCATTATGGGATTGAATGAGTGCACTCAATAAGATCCACTATGGTTTTGGACAACACTACAACAAATGGCTGTCCTCTCCAATAGTGGCCTATTTAAGGGTATAGGTTGGAAGGGTTTCGGTCACAGCCATGAATCAAATTTTGTTGTCTTATTCAACCATCCCAGTCCTTTTTCAGTAGACTTAAGGCCGTGACGTATCAAGCCAAGGCCAAAGAACTAGCGGCGATAAAAGCCAACTGTGAAGAAAAAACTGCGCTTGAACCAAGTATTCAAAGTCCTGAAAAGTTAAGCTAAAATGTTTCGATCAGTTGGCTGTTCCCAGTATAGGACATAAACCCCTCCTTCTCCATGTAATCTAATGTGACGTGAGACAAACTAAACAATTGAATTACACTTAAGATAATTTTTTTCTAAAGATGGTTTCTGTCATTTTTATGTAGTATTTAACACTGATGTAAGTTCAAGTGTTAGTTTTTTAAAATTAGTTTGGCTTTAGTTATTTGATGCTTAAAAAAATGGGAGTGTGACATTATGATTGACAGCTGAGATTGACAGCTTCTTTGAGCTAACTCCAACTTTAATTTCTACATTTTCCATAATTGTTTATTTCACACCGACTTAATGGGTTGTGCTGCAGTTAACTGTACTAACTGTTCTACTTCCGATTAACTCTGCTGTTTTTAAAATAGTAAAAAATACTGTTTTTACTGTAATATTGATCAAATAAGCGCAGCCTTGGCATGCATTAGAGACTTCTTTCTAAAACATACCTTTTTATATATTTTGTGTACATATTTTGGATTGAACAACAGCCTAATTAACCTCCCAATGAAACTTTCAAAGATGATGTCTGCACTGAGGTTGCCATAGCAGCTGTCTGATCTCCCTGGAAATGATACATCCAAGAGATGAAAAGACAGTGCATCCTTTCCTCTCGCTGACATCTAAATATTTATCCCACAGACCATGGCTGGAGAGTTCGATTTAAGGTTTCAGTGATTTAGTTAAGATTTCATTTTTGTTCGTTTTATAATCCAGACAGCCCACCCTGAAGCCGAGCTTCACAGACCTGCGTGTGATTAGATGATGGACATCTGATAAGTGTGTGCAGATGGAGGTTGTCTAATACAGCCAATTTCATTACTGGACACATTCTGATCACATTATATCATCTCACTAGTATTAGTATTTGCTGATAAGAATTCTTATCTGTATTTTATGTTTTTCTCTCCTTGTTTTTATGAAGATCCTGCAGAATGTCAGTTGTGGTTCTTTGATCTGTGTTTGATCCTATGGTATGACTGACTTCCCATGATTCAAAGCTTTTAGGTTTATTTAAACAAAAAAATGCAAACAAACCCAGAACTTGTAAGTACAACAGTTTATTGTGAGCACACTTTGGCCGAGTTTAAACCTGGTATTAAGATGCATTTTGGTCGATTGAATCACAAGTGGACGAATCTAAATACAGGTGTAAACTAAGTCTAAAACATTTTGACCACTTCCAGAGGTAGTGGAAAATGCATTTGACCGGATTGTTTTCGTAATGTAGATGCTCGTGTGGTCGAATGCATTCAAACCGCCACAGAAGACTGCCTACTCTCTGCCTACTGATGCGTAAACATTATGGGAAGCGTTCTAGCCAGAGAGGATTTAAGCTTTGTCGGCTGAAGCCCCAACTTTGGTTTGAAGACAAAAAATGTACCAAGCACAATGTTCTCTCACCATTCCTGATTTCTAACATGCACTCACTGCATTCAGCGTTGTATTGCGGCTGTCAGAGCAAGAATGAAAACTGATGCTCTTCGTATGTCATCTCCATATGTGTTCATATGTAAATTGCGTGGGCTTGCTTTGTCTATCTGATCTGGAGAAAAAAAAATGCACCCTCCCCTCGAAGAAAACTGTCTCTGCAATCTTTTACTGAAGGAACATGTGAACTGCTTTCCATCCATACTTATCTACAGGACTCGAGGCAACATGCGGCATCATCTCTCCTGATAGCCTTTTATGGCCATTAAATTTCCTCCGACTCCAACCCTAATCGTATCTCTGTGAATCACAACCCATCCACAGAGTCCGTAATGATCTTCTCTCCTGACTTTCCTTCACGAGAACCTGATGAGCATGATTTTGATGTTGTAACGTCAGATGTGCCGCTAGAATGCTGGTGTAATTCTTCAGCCTGAGCTTGCGCTCTATACATAATTCAAACCTGATCCATCTGCCTGTTGCATGGATTAATATTTTCTGCACAGATTTGTAGGAGGAGATTGTGTCCATATGCCGGAGGCTACGGAGAGAGTAGCTTTGTGGAACGGCATAATTTTCTTCCCATGGACCTGAGTGGCAGAGATGGAGAGCACTTCAAGCCCGTCACATTCAGGCTGATGGATGCTCTCCACACTCTAGGAAGCACTCTTTAGATTTATAGCGCTATCCCAGACCAACACAGCAATCAAAGCAAAGCATGTGCACAAGTCAGACATGTAAACAGATATAATGATCTTGGTTGGCTCAGATTAGTCAAAACCAGTTGTAATGTCCCCTAAAGGTGTTTATTGAAAATCTATATATCTGTCTGCACCACAGTGTCTGATCATGTTTTTATGATCAGTTATTGATTGAACTTATACAGTCTATTAACTCTCTTTATTTTGAGGTATTATTTCTGCTGTTTCATTTTCTTTGAAAGGCCAGCTGACAGCTTGGGTCATGATGACTGAGAGCAAAAAAGAGTCACATTGATTTAAGACCATATTTATGGGCCATATTTATACCATATTTTTCTTAAGCCCTGCAGACATTCCGTTTTAGCTTCTTCCATAATGTCATGTCACAATATATGGCCTCCATTGTATAACTTATTCTTTTTTAAGATTAATTATTAGTTATTATAGTGGTGTATATGTGCAAAAGTGAATTGCTGGGAGGAAAAGGCTCAAAACTAGTGTGCTGACTGCCTAGACAGGATTTTAAATCATCACAGGGAAACTGCTGACCTGAAAGCGGTTCCAAAAGATAGGAAGCTTCTAATATCCCTCATTTTGGTCAAGTTTTGCAGCATGACATTCATCTTTCATGGACAAGGCAATCTCAGAATTCATTGTGAGTGGCTCAGTGAAAAACACATGTAAGATGACAGTTATAAATATACGTATATGTCAGAACAATTTTTATTTTAAGAAACTAATTTTTTTTTTTTTTGGCAAGGAAGCATTAAATTGATCAAAAATGACAGTAAAGACTTTCATAATGTTATAAAAGATTTCTATTTCAAATGCTTTTCTTAATGTATCACAGTTTTCACAAAAATATTAAGCAGCACAACTGTTTTATACATTGATAAGAATAATAGTTTTTTGAGCATCGAATCAGCATATTTGAAGACAATGGCTGCTGAAAATTCAGCTTTGCCATCACAGAAATAAATTATTGTTTTTGATTAAATAAATTCAGCCTTGGTGAGCATAAGAGACTTCTTTCAAAAAAATGTTTAAAAAAAACTTCTGAACAAAGTGCAAATTATAATGTGCATGCATTTTTTATTCTTATTAATATATCACATTGTTAGTTTAGCAACATCCCCATACCCTTTGCATGTAAAACTTATTTTAATGGAATTCTATGTATTCATGCGATATAATAATATTTAATGGCGTTCTGGTTGTTAGAGTGCTGCCTATATAGGTAGTAGCTGTTATGTCCAGACCATTACCATAATTCACAGGGCCTGGCTACAACCTAAAAGACCTTATTAGACCCAGGACAGTGTTCCTGATTGCTCTCCCCTGACGACGGCCTGTTTTGTGTCCATGTATGCATGAAGAATCGATCTAAACTTAAAAGAATTTAGAGGCCTTTTGATGTGAAAACACAGAAAATTGCTTAAAATAGCTCTAAAGATTAAACTGATGTAATCCTTTTTAAAGGAACCTTCACCAAATGTTTATTATTCAATTGCCATCTGCCAGAAAACTCTTGCTTAACCCACAAAGTCCTTTAGAAGAGAGCATTTACATTTGCACATAGAAGCCCTTGCAGACTTCACTCAGTGTCACCATATTCTCAGCACTCAAGGTAAACTCTCTGATAATTAAATCCAGCGATCCCCTAACAATGGATTCTAAAATCAAACGGGAAGGGTTAGTAGTACTCATTAGACCTGAGCTGCATCGCTCATACCTCAATAAAGTGCTTTCTAACGTGCAGCTGCCCAAGATTAGCAGGTATTTTAAGGCTGGCTCAGATCGCTCATGCTAAAGCTTTATCAGACAACCCTTGTGAGCTGGAGACAAACAAAAGAGGAGATTATATTAGAAGACAATGGGTCTCTGTTTAATGAGAGAAGGCTCCTATCAACACCCGGCTCAAGGGTTTTTTCTTTTCAGGAAGGACATTTGATAAAATCTGCTTGCCTGCTTTTGAGCACCTGGGATGTACCGGGAGATTTCAGTTTTTGCTTTTAGATAGGCCTACAAATTGGCAATGAACCTTAGAAGAAGTTAGCTACTTGTTGCCTAGAAAGTTAGCTACTTGTTGCCTACCTGAAGGTTATTATTTTCTGTGAAACACAAAAGGAGAATTTAGAAAACTTACTCAGCTTTTTTGCTTTACCATATAATAACAGTTTGTGCAGTACTAACCCCATCTATTTCAAATCTGCTGAAGCCATGGTAGCTTTGTGTGAGGAACAGACATTCATTTTGTGACATCATTCGCCTTCCTTGACCTTCCTTGGTGGTCTAGTTGTTAGGATTCAGCACTCTAACTACCGCCGTATCACTTTTTGTAGTGTGTGTGTTCACTACTCTGCTTCTAATGTTTGTGCACTAAGTTGGATGGGTTAAATGCAGAGGACAATTTCCGAGTATTGATCGCCGTACTTGGCCATCAAGTGTCACTTTCATTCAGTCGCTATTCCCCTCCAGTCAGCTGTAAACTTGAGAACTGTTTTGGCCACATCATTGAGCCAGTGAGTTGAATTAGATCACTCTGATTTCTGAACTGGATCAACTGCTGTTACCAACATTCTTTACAATGTCTTCTTTTTAGTTCAACAGAGGAAAGAAACTCATACAGATTTGGAACAACATAATGACAGTATACAGAGTAAATAATGACAGAATTTTCATTTTTGGGTGAACTAATCCTCTAAACTCACTGACTTGGTGATCTGGTTACTGGCTGGGAAGATTGTCAGTGAATAATGACTTTTTGATATATACTATTTATATTGATTTATAAATAAAATGATATTCTTACTGATCATATAATTAATTTATATATAAACAATTTCAATTTTAAAGTAGAGTTTTTGTCCTTTGAGACAAATTCTAAGTACACTACATTAAAATTTGCTTTATAGATTGTTTCCTGATCTGGATTTCTGTTCTGATTCATTTGAATGCATATGAGACTCATTGACATTGATATATACCCTGTTTATATAAACTCATCTATCATCTTTACTTTGTCACATCCTGTAGTATTGTGCTGCCCTCACTAGGTGGCCTTCTGTAAATGCAATAGTCTCTACTTCACTATGTGAGCTCTTTTTCCATCCAATAGTGTTTCTTAGGGAGGTGATTTTTTCCCCAGCATTTCCAAAAGATGTTCCTCACCCATTGCGTTTGAATGTATAAAACACTACAGTGCACATGTAAGGCTGGTGTGAATATCAATCCCAGAGATAAATATCAGTGTTGTTTTCAAACAACAGCTACTGATTGTTTTAACATTATAAACAAGGCATAGCTTGTCTATCTTTTACACATGTCCACCAGGTCTTTTACTGTGTATACATATACATGCATGTGTTTGTGTGTGCAATGTATCCACGTGGTAATTCTCGAATCAGGGTGTCCATGTCAGGCTCCTCACCTTGGTGCTGTGTGTGTCTGTTCTAGAGTGGCACAGATGGAGCCAGTGACGGGATTAGGGAAGATTTTCCTTGATTTAATAAACAACTATGGCTCAGAAATGTAAGGGATAAACCTGGGCACACAGAGGCACATCAGAGAGCGTCACACATCAACGCGGCGCATTCATGAGCCCATACGACGCATGTCCTACTTACATTCCCTCCAAAGTCCCAGGGCGGGACGAAGGGGAAGATTGAGCTTTTACCACTAAAAAGATTAGGGGTTGACAAAGTGCAAAACAAATCTGGCTGACAGAAACAAGTACAATACTGTTTTGGCTAATACTATGATTGAATCATACAGTCAAAAGTAAATTTTATTCTTCTAAATATCCTAGGAAAGCTTTAAATACACTTTTATGCTCGTCTTTAGTTAGATATTTATGTTTAATATGTTGTACAAATTTTGGGGTCGGTAAGATTTTTAAATATTTTTGAAAGAAGCACTGATCAGTATTTGATCAAAAATACAGTAAAAATGGCTAAATTGAAGGATAAAAATGATAATTTAAAGTAATACCCATTACTCTAGTCTTCAGTGTCATATCATCCTTCAGGTAATCATTCAAATGTGCTGATTTACTGCTCCAGAAACATTTCTTCTTATTATTAATATAATAATAATAATAATAATAATAATAATAATAGTATTATTTGGATGATGAGATCATGTACTAATGTCAATGTATAGCTCCTCTGTAAGGTGAAATAAGGATAAATTAGAAGGAATGTGGTGTTTTAGATCAGTCTCCCATCAGGTCCTTTAATCTGGAAGGTTTATCTTTCTGTGAGAATATGAATGAAGACAGTCCAGCAGTGAAAGCGGTTGTCAAAGGAGCCGTCGGTTACATCATCTTTAAGTCCAGCTGAGCTCGACTTGTTTCACGTGAGCCAGGAGAAAGCATTGCGAGATTGAGCCGCGGATTGTTGGAGGATTAATAGTCCAGATTCACAACAGAAATTAAAAAATGGAGGCACAGTCTCATGAGCAATAACAAAACAGCTTGAGGGCAACATTCAGTCTAAAGCAAGAAACCGGCATCTTTACGTCACAGACGGATTCAGTTTAAAGCTGAAAGTAAAGGGAGTATAGCAGCAGTGCAGCGCAGCGCAGCTCAGTGGAGCTTCACCACCACGTTCATCTGTGAGTGAGGGTTCCACCGCCAAACTGGCTGACCAGGACAGTTGGGAATGCTGGGATCAGTTGATCCAACTCCAGCTGAGCAGCTCAGGAGACTTCCTGCCCTGTGAGTGATCCCTGTTTAAATTAGTTACATCAGGGTATCGTTTAGCTTGTGGAATCATTGCATGTGTGGGCAATAGTTGTTCTTATTCAAGGAGATTGTTTTCTTCAGTTAATTTTGTTTTATATTATTTTCATGTTTTTTTGTGTGCTTTTTCTTGCTCTTTGCTCAAGCTAGTTTGGCAATTCATTGTAGCCTCTTGTTATTAAATAAGAGCACATCGAATGTTTAGAATTACCATCGAATTAAATCATATCTCAGGTATGCTATGAGAACTTTTTAAAGCATTTTGCTACTGGAAGAATATGCATTTTTTTTTCCCCCTGTGGAATTTGCTGAAAGGGTTGCCTCATATCACCTTATTCATTTTTCCAGTACATGATTTTTTGGGACCGGAGGGGTTATAAAGGTTTCCTTTGTGTGTGTTTTTGGATGGATTATGAATTTGCCTGTGTGGGATTATTATTTTTCGTTTTAAATGTCCAATTTAATGATGTCACCTAAAAGTCAAGCACTGTTGCCGAACCTGCCCTCTGATCTCCTGGATAAGACCCATCAATGGCTGTTTCACTGCTATCACAGGTGATTCTCAGCGGGTCGAGGTGCCACGAAAAGACATGGAGGTAATCATGGGACAAATGGTTATTCTGGAGGCCTGGTACACCCCCACCACCTCCATCGAGAAGAACACAGTTATCTGGAGCTTCATGGCCAATGACTCCAAACAAGTGAGTATGTTATACATATATATTTATTGTAACCCAAAATATTGATGTTAAATTTTAAAGTAAGTCCATGTTATATAGATATGTACAATCCATATGTAGATGTAATCCATTGCATTACACGTTTAAGGTAATATAATCGGACTACTTTTGGGATTACTTTTGATTACTTTTTTACTCATTTATCACATTTATTTCAATAAGATAATCATATATCATATCATATCATATCATAATCTTTATCAACAACATGAAATGTATTAAATATTACATTATGTCAGGGTTTCCCAGACTGGTGTTTGTGATGGAACTGTTGAGGGTTTGTGAGTTTAATGAAAAGCTATTAAGTAATTAAATCCTAAAAATGTCAAGTTAAAATTGAGATTTTAAAAAATATCAAAAAATCTAAATAAAACACTTTGCTAAAAAAAGATTTGTTTACCTGTATGTCATATAACTGTTAGCCAACTTACTTCAAGTAAATATATTAGGTTAAAGAGGTTCAGCTGATAAAAAAGTTTGGGAATATACCTTTGCATATAAATATGAAATTACTTGAATTTGTACATTGTAATATGTTTAAAAGACTTAAGCCTTCCAAAGACACCAATACATGGTTTAAATGATTCACTGAGTGACAATTCAAATAATAATCAATGTGTTTGTCAGGATTAGATTTGCAATGTTGAGAAAACACTTTCTGTAAATGCAGTGATCAAATGCTGTGAGGGTTTCAGTTTTCAATTATATTCACATAACTAATGCAATGCCAGAAATATGGAAGACCTTCTGAACATATACAGTAGACTTTTTAAAGAAAAATTTAAAGGAAGTAATGGGGAGAATCAAATTAATTTTGATTCTGCCATTGTGGGAATATATATATATCAGTGGCATGCAATGGTGTTCTGAAATGAGGCAAAGTCCTCAAAGTTGATTTATTTATAAATCAATTGTAAATTCATGTCCTGACATTACATGTAACATTACATTACATCAAAAAAGAAAAGAAGAAACCAACTATAATTCTGTTTTAGAGTTTTACATTTACAAAGTTATTAATGTTCTGTTTATTAAAACCAAGTCAATCTCATCAAGTTAGTGTTATAAGCATTTTTACATTTATTTCAAAATAGTAACTAAAGGCGGTAACAATTTAAACAATATATTTTATTTGTGTATTGATGTTCAGCTGTTCTTGTTAATAGTCAACTTATTTCGGATCACCAGTCAGGCTCAGTAAACACTGTCGGTCACTTTAGGATGTCTGTTGTTTCTCTAGGAGGCACTTGAGACACTTGAGACTCCTGCTTTACCTGCGGGTTTTCCTTTAGAAAAACGAGTAACTTGTACACTTTTTAATGCCACATTTTGTAATATTTACATTGCTTTATTTTTGTAACTTGAATTATTTTCTCCTCCTATTTTTTGAGGAGGCACTGCTTATGTATGAGCATACATGTATATGTGTGTGTGTATATATATATATATATATATATATATATATATATATATATATATATATAAACTTAAATCTAATATCTTAAAGCTTGATGTTGAATTTAAAATAAGTCGATTTTATTTGTCAGATAACCATTTCATCTTTTGCTGTCATTGTGAAAATAAGAGAGGCGGATTACATGTGTCCTCCATCAGCAGACTAATAAATTACATGAACCTGACATGTCAGACCCACCTCCCCTCTGCATCCTCTATCACAGGCTCACTCAACAGATGGGTTTCACTTTAATGTCACAGGAAGAGTATAGAACACTTGAAAGGTCAAAGCCTGCTTATGAAAATACACAAGATGAATTTGATGGATGGGCGAGAAGTGGATTAAATCAAGCCATTATCACTGAAGGTTTTAGATTGCAACGTAAATGTCAGCTAATGCACTCTCAAGGTGTGATAATTTGTAAGGTTATACTGTACATGTAAGCCAGCTATCACATGCAAAGCGTGTATGTGTTCAAATGATATTTTTGGTGCTTATCATAATCTGTAGTTTCACTTGTTTTCCTTTGTCTGCTAGATTATCATAAATAAATGGAAAATCAGCCTAAAATTCGGACTTGACCATCTGCACTGGCATCCGAGGATTATCTTTAGCATGACAGTTTACCTCCGTCATTAACATCGGCCACTCACTCACCAGTGCCAGAAGCCTCTCATTTTATTGTTATTGTTTCCATATGAATCTACTGATATGTGTTGATATCTAGAGGTACAACAGCCTACTAACCTATTAGTTTTTTTTTAGCTTCATATCATTCTCAGATTTTTTTAAACTGTTTAAACACTATATATATATATATATATATATATATATATATATACATACATATATATACACACACACACAGTGTATATATATTGGTTTATGTAAACCATTAAAAGTTATGGATCATTAAAAAAAAAAAGTTTTTCAGTAAATTTATAAAAATCTATTGCAAATAAATGCTGTTCTTTTGAACGGCTCACATGTGGATGACACTAAATACAGGTGTAAATGGGGTCTAAAACGTTTTGAGCTTGTCCATTTTTTACCAGTTTAACCGGATTGATTTCGTGTTGTAGATGCTTATGTGGTTGAATGTGTTTGAACAGCCGCAAAAGACTGCCTACTCTCCGCCTACTGACCTCACGCGGAAACATTATGGGAAGTGCACAAGCCAAATACTTGTGATTTGATTGACCAAACAGCATCTTAATATCAGGTGTAAACAGGACCGAAGAATCCTGAGAAAAAAATATTCATGCTTTACACAAAACTATTAAGCAGCACAACTGTTTTCAGCATTGATAATAATAATAAATGTTTCTTGAGCAGCTAATCAGCATGATCTCTGAAGGATCATGTGACACTGAAGACAGCTTCAAAATTAAACTTTTCAAAATGTGCCTCGAGACCCCATTCCATCACATCTTATGTTCACCTAACTGGATATTAACGCATCCTAAGAAAGATCTGATTGGTTTTGACAATTAAGGTGTCTCTTTGTGATTTTGCACTGCAGGTCATCTCCTATTCCTCAGGACAGATTGGCATTGGTAGTCCTGACTTTCGGAAGCGGGTGGGTTTTGCCATGTCTATGCCCTCTGCCAATCTGTCCATCTACATCAACGACACACAGGAGTCTGACTCCGGGCGCTACATCTGCAATGTCATCATCCCAGGAGGTATAGGCCTGTTAGGGGAACTAAACCTCAATGTTAAAGGTACATTGACAAAATGTTCTTTTATTAACATATTTATTGCCTTTTTTTAACAGTCCATATCATGATTTCTTTCTCTGTTTGTTCTAGTTCCTCCATCCACGCCCGTATGCTCTATGACAGGAAATCCTGTACTGAGTGGCAACGTAACGCTAAGCTGTAAATCCAGCTATGGCAAACCTCTTCCTCAGTACAAATGGACCAAAGCAGCTCCTCTCTCCGAGGTCTTCTTCTCTCCCATGCAAAGTGAGTCTCCTGCTTCTGTGTGAACGCCATTCTCTTTCTTTATCTGAGAACACATTCAGCAGCTTCTCTGGATTCATTTAAAAGATTTTTGCATTTTATTTTTCATCCACTAATGATCATTTCCCTCAAAGGTGTTAAATTTGCTGTATGGATTGATATATATTTGAATGGTTGGGATGTAGTTCAATTAGATGGTACACTACCATTCAAAAGTTTGCGGCTGGTAAGATTGTTTAATGTTTTTGAAAGAAGTCTCTTATACTCACCAAGGCTGAATTTATTTTATCAAAGAATTATACTAATATTATTACAATTTAAAATATTTTAAAATGAACATGTCCTTGCTGAATAAAAGCTTTAATTTCATTGTTTGAATGATAGTTTAGGTAAAGAAGTACACTGGCATTAAAACTCACTATAATTTAGCAAACTCAATATATTTAGATAACTTTTACGTACTCAAATAGCATAATTGTGTGGCAAAAATACAGTTATACACTGGCTGTTAAATTAAAGAATTAACACACTGATCTTTTCAACTCAAGATCATCCTGTCATCAACAATTATGTAATTTAGCATTTAATAAGCAATTATATCTTGTCGCAAAGCTAAAGAAGATGATGTAATAAAAAAACCCATTCGGGCTACAAATTATTTGCTATGCTGCATTAAAGTGATTTATCAATAATTAAGTTCTTCTTACTGTACATACAGTGATGCTCAGAATTATTGGCACCCTTGGTAAATATAAACAAATAAGCATGTAAAAATAAATCTGCATTGTTAACTATTTTAATATTTTATATAAAAAACACATAAATCTAACCTTTCATTGAAGTAAAAGAATTGAAAATGTAGGGAAAATCTCTTTATGAAAGAAATGTTTTTCTCCAAAACGTGTTGGCCACAGTTATTGGCACCCCTAGAATGTTTTTCTAAATAAAATATCTCAGAAATATATTCCCATTTACATTTAAATTTTTTAGCACACCAGGGTGATCAAGAACATGAAATTCAGTCATGACTTCCTATTCCACAGGAGTAAAACCATGAGGAAACACAAAGGCCAAATTTCCATAATCATTCATCACAATGGGTTAAACCAAAGAATATAGTACTGATGTGCAGCAAAAGATTATTGAGCTTCAAAAAAAAAAAAGTGGCTATAAGAAAATAGCTAAAGCATTGAAAATACCCATTTCCACTATCAGGGCAATAATTAAGAAGTTCCAATCAACTAAAGATATTACAAATCTGCCTGGAAGAGGACGTGTGTCTATATCATCCTAATGTACAGTGAGGAGGAGAGTTTGAGTGGCCAAAGACTCTCTAAGGATCACAGCTGGAGAATTGCAAAGATTAGTTGAGTCTTGAGTGCCAGGAAGCCTAAAAAAATAATATCAAACACCACCTACTGTACATCCCCACAAGTTGTTCTGGATGGTTTCAAGAAAAATCCTCTGCTCTCATCCAGAAACAATCTCTAGCATATTCAGCTGTCAGACAAGACTGGAACTTTAAAAAGGACCGGCTTCAATGGTCAGATAAAACTAAAAAAAGAATTTTTTGGCCGCAAACCCACCAGATGGGTTTGGTGCACACAGGGATAAAAAGTGCTCCATGCCCAGAGTTAAATATACTGCTGGATCTTTAATGTTGTGGTCCTAGACATCTTGTTCAGATACATGGTATCATGGATTCTATCAAATACCAACAGATAAAAAATCAAAACCTGACCGCTTCTGCTAGAAATCCTATAATGGGCTGTGGTTGGATCGTCCATTAGTACAATGATCCAAAACTAACATCAAAACCAACACAAAAATGTGTCACTGAGCACAAAATGAAGCTTCTGCCATGGCAGTCCCAGTCCCCTGACCCGAATCCTAGAGAAAACGAGTGAAGTGAACTGAAAAGAAGCACCAACATGGAGCTGGGAAACTGAAGGATCTGGAGAGACTCTGAATGAATGAATGGTCTCTGATCTCTTGTCAGGTGATCTCCAAACTCATCAGGCATTATAGGTGAAGACTCAGAGCGGATATCTTGGCAAAAATAGGTTTCAAAAAGTATTGAATAATAGGGTGCCAATAACTGTGGCCAACGTGTTTTGGAGAAAAACATTTATTTGTTAAAAGAGATTTTCCTGACATTTTCAATTCTTTTACTTCAATGAAAGGTTAGATTTATGTTTTTTTTAAATATAAAAGATTAAAATAATTAACAATGCAGATTTATTTTTACATGCTTCTTTGTTCCTATTTACCAAGGGTGCCAATAATTCTGAGCACCACTGTACCTATATATAAGTCCTTTTTTCTTTTCTTTTTTAATAGTTTTTAACTGCTTTTTTTTATATTTTTAACTGCTTTATATATGATTATAATACTGTTCAGTTATGACATCAATTTGTAGACCAATCCAGATGGCTAATTCACCATGGGTTTATGTACAAATCAGTCAACCGTTTTAGTCTTAAAGGGTAGTTCACCGAAAAATGAAATTTCTGTAATTTATTACTCACCCTCATGTCATTCCAATCCCGTATAACCTTTTTTTCATCTTCGGAACCCAAATTAAGATATTTTGGATGAAATCCAAGCAGTCTCTTACGCTGTTCACGTTGTAAACACAGCGCAGCGCTTCTGCGTTCTACGTTGGAACGCCAGCTCTGTTTTGGCCGATGCTGTACACGTGAGCAGCACAACGCATGCATGTGATGCTGATGCAGGAGCCGGCCAATAATGAGTCGCCGTTCTGACGTAGAATCCGGAAGTGCTGCACTGTGTTTACAATGTGAACAGTGTCGGGAGACTGACAAGGAAGAGAAGAACTTGTTGAATAAAGTCGTTATATTATAAAAGTATTTTTGTCGCATTAAGGTTGAAACAGTGTAGTCACATGGAGAATTTTAACCATGTCGTTACTACCTTTCTGGGCCTTGGTTATGACGTTGCTGTCTATAGGGAGGTCAGAAAGCTCTCGGATTTCATAAAAATGTCGTAATTTGTGTTCCAATGATAAACAAAGGTCTTATGGGGTTTGGAACAACATGAGGGTGTGTAATTAATGACAGAAATTTCATTTTTGGGTGAACTAACCCAATGGGTAACACTCATTAATTAACAGTTAACTACATTAGTTAACAAGAACTAATAATGAAGTGCACTTACTCTGCATTTATTAATTATTAGTTAATGCACTGTGAACTAACATTGATGTTATTTATGTTGATTGTTATTTGTTATGTTGTAGAACAGAACATGAAAGTATCTTCAAGTAATATTAACCACATTGCTTATTTTACTCTAATGATTCATCACTCGGGTTGAGATCCATTAGCAAGCTTTATTACAGAGATCGTGGTCATAGAGGGAATGGTTTGAATATCGGCGAACAGGAATAACAGACAACAGACAGTGCAAAGACGTAATCACAAGGCAGGCAGGAGTCAGGTCAGGCAGGGATTGTTCGTAAAGTCCAGTAAACAGGCAATCAGGTCAAAGAGGCAGGGTGCAAAGGGTCAGAAACAATTTATCCAAAAGGGGTTAGTAACAATGAGTAAACACAGGGAAAAACGCTCAGAAATTATCCGTATAGGAGACACCAAGCACGATACTTTAACAACCAACAAGGACTGGACAGACACAGAAGGTATAAATACAGATGAGCACACGAGGATAATGAGCGGGGCACAGCTCCGACAGACATGATCACTGACAAGACACAGCTGATGTGAATGAGCTAATAAAGGTGACAATGACAACTGAACTCAAAACAAAGACCTTGTGACAAATGACTGGACTGGGGAACAGAAACAGGCAGACAGAGACATAGTCCTGACACTCATACTGTAAATTAAAAAAACACTTATTTTTATTTTTTCTAAATCATTAGGACCCATGACACAAAATGCTAATTCATTCGAAATCATTAGAACAAAAAAAAATACTAATTCTATTGTGTTTTAGGATTTCAAAATGAACAGCTCAATTGATAAAGCAACAGGGAAAGAAAGGGATGACCATTCAAAATTTTGGGGTCAGTATATATATATTTTTTTTATTTAAAGAAATTAATATTTGTTTTGCATTAAATTGATCAATAGTTATGGTAAAGACATTTATAATGTTAAAAAAACATTCTATTCATCAAAGAATCCTGAAATTATTTTTAGTAGTGTCCACAAAAATATTAAGTAGCACAACTGTTCGCAAAATGTATAATAAAAAGAAATGTTAAGTACCAAATCAGCATATTGGAATGGGTTTTGAAGGATCATGTAACTCTGAAGACTGGTGGAATTTCAGTTTTGCCATCACATGAATCAATTGCATTTTAAAATAGCTATTTTAAAATGTAATACTATTTCACAATTTTACTGTATTTTTGATCAAATAAATGCAGCTTTGGTGAGCGTAAGAGACTTTTTTTTTTTTTTTTAAATCGTACTGTCCCCAAATGTGTAGACAGTACTATTTGACCGTTATATTGTTTTTATTTTTGTTATTATTGTAATATCATCTTAAGTGGCTGTTTTTCTTTGTACTCAGACAGTTTATTATCTCGATGAGATTGGTTAGATGCTGTTTAGAGAGGAAGGGCACAGGCATCATTTATCACTGATTTAGCATGTCTTCCTCTCATTGGCCTAAAGCGCGGTGGAAATAGCTCCATTACCCTCAGTGCAGCCAAAGAGACACATTCCCATCAGCTTCTGAACACGGCAGGTTTGACCTTGACTTAGAGTCAGAAAGGTCTTACAACATTTCTACAGCACTGGCACATTCTCTCAAGTCCAAAGCATGCATGACATTACAGTTACAGAACTAGAAACATGCATTTAGTATCCAATGTGATTTTGCAAAGTATATCATGATGATTTATGTTGATATGTTAGTTCTGATCAGCACAAATCTTTAGTCAAAATACACTGCGGTGCCAGCTGTTCATGAAAGCAGGCTTATACTTATAAACCATGCAGCAAATTTCCTCCTTGATCCCAAGCACGTGAGTCTCCCGGTTTTTCTGCTGACATGAGAGTCCTGAGGGAGGCGAGGTGCTCAGTAAGTCTTCCCTCAGGAAAGACTTTGTGTATTGTGTTCTCCCCATCATCTGTCTTCCTCTGTCCTCTCTCTGTTACTCTCATCTGCGCATTCACAGAGTGGAGGTCCTGCCCTCAGCCTGTGCTTGTACTGGGATACCTGGGTAAGAGAACAGACCCTAGGATAGAGAGAACTCCTTTAGATACATTCTTTAGAGCCACATTAAATGTGCGGTTCACTCTTGCAGTGTTGCTCAGTTTTTTTTTTCCTGCAATAAAAACAAATGATAAACTACTTCTACTACCATTCAAAAAGTTTGTGGTCAGTTTTTTTTGTTTGTTTGTTTTTAAAAATAGAGTAATACTTTTTATTCATCAAGAATGTATTAAATTGATCAAAAGTCACAGTAAAGACATTGTAAAAAATTGTGTTTCACATATATGCAGTTGTTTTGAATATTCTGTTAATCAAAAGAAAATATTTCATGGTTTTCACAAAAACATTAAGTAGCACAACCGTTTTCAACACAATAATAAATGTTTCTTGAGTAGCATATTTGAATGATTTCTCAAGGATCATGTGACAATAAAGACTGGAGTAATGATTCAAATAAAAATTTGATTTTGCATCACAGGAATAAAAGTTATTTTAATAATATTTCAGCATAACTCTTGTACTGTATTTTTGACCAAATGAATGCAGCCATGCTGAGCTTAAAGACTTCTTTCAGAAACATGAAAAATATTACTGAACCCAAACTTTTGAACGGTAGTGTAATTGTTTTTTTTTCTAAAAGGTACACTTTTTATTTTGTAAGTTTTACACACTAAAAAGTAATGGTACTTCAGAGGAATGTTAAAAATTCAGTAACCTCCCTGTTATGGGACATTTTCACTTGCAGTATAAATGAATCATCGCTGACTGTGAAAAATGCTGTCGATAACTAAAAACTAATTTCACATATACGTGATTCCATTATTTTAAGTCAAAGATGACAAGCACAACAAAATACTTCTTTGAAAATAGTCTATTTTTAATGATATAATATATGATATATGTATACCAGCATTTCCCCCTAGCATTTTGAGCGCTGTTCTTAAACACCACTGATTGGCCATTGTGTTCATGCGCTCAACAGATGTGTCTGTGATTGGCTACAATGATCAATGCTTCAAAAACATATTGTAAATAGACATATTTGCCACTCTTCACCAAGCGCTTACACAGATACTCAGGAACGTTTAAAAGCAGATCTCTATCCATAATATATCCACTGATGCCTGCTTTCAAACACTCCCATGTGTATCTGTATAAGCGCTCTGTGAATAGCGTCAAAGATGTCTATTTACAACATGTTATTGAAGCGTTGATCATTGTAGCCAATCAAAGATGTAAAGATCGTCACATTTTTACAATTTCTGTACCGAATTAGTACTGAAGTCAGTTTTTTTGACAACACTAAGATATGATATATGATATAATCATTATATCTTTGTTAAAATATTGTCAGATATAAATATATAAAGTGTCCTGGCAAAGTTGGAATCTGGCTAGGGTTATTTCCCGATCCCGTCTGCCATATTCTTCATTTCCTGTCTCCTCCAGTCATGACAGTGGCTGATCATCATTCTGTGAAAAACATGAAACGCTATTGCATACACTATTTTGAGTCCCACATCACCCCTAACCTTCACAAAATGAGGTTTACCATCTGCACAAAATCTGTCAACAAAGACCACAAAAAGGACAAAAACAACAAAAAGCTTAGCTTGATACACATAAGCATTTTTAGCAATCAGCCATTTGTATCAGTGTGTGTCAGTGAGATTAGTGTCATTCAATATCCCAAACATATCAGTCTAAAAGCATATCAAATGTCATCCTACCCCTTTTATCTTTTTTGTTCCCTCCCATTTTTGAAATTATGAATTGTGGATCTCTACTATGTGTGTATTTTGTTAGAAAGCTCAAATCAGTCCTGTATCTTGTTGTTTGTTCGATGTAGAAACATCACATCCTGAATCAGTCATCGTCGCATGGTTTTTATGAACATATCATTGAAGAGTACATTTTATGAAGCCAATCATTTTAAGTGACACATCATTAGTATAAAAGTGCCTGTAAAATCTGCAAAACCCAGACACCGGTCCCTGGGCGTCTGGCCTCGGCTCTGGGTCACTGAGGAATTTGAGTTTGGCTGCTCGTCGCTGCAGGCCAATCAGTGTGGCAGAAGCTACAGCAGCAGATGGTCCGACTGCAGGCTCTGCCAACACTATAATAATGGCCAAAATGTAATGTTTGTTCTCTGTTTATGGTTTTAACTTTCCATCCTTCTTGCCACTGTCATGCAGTGAAAATAGGAATAATATTTTGTCAACATAATTGTAGTCCTATATTTGTGTCCGTCGGCTTCCTTTCCTTTTAGTCATGTCACAGTTCTCTCTTAAATAGGGATTTTCAAAGGATTCTACTGGCATTTCCTGTCTTTGTCAAAGGGGTGTTTCTTCAAGTTCATTAAGGCACTCTTATGTCTGAAGCTCTTAAAAAAAAAAAATAAAATAAAAAAAAATTATATATATATATATATATATATATATATATATATATATAAACCGATTTCATATATAAACTGATTTCCTGCTTTTTCTTATATGAAGGTCACATAAATCTTTTTAACCTTCATAACTTACTTTTGATTCTTTCCAAATGCATATTATGTTCAAATTAAATTGTAATTTTTTTTTACAATTTTTTACCTCAATCTTAAAATATACATGAATCGTCTATTTTCCACAAATTATTTCTCAATTGTGGTACCCTTTCCACCAAATCAAATGGTTTTGCTCCTGTTTAATAAAGTTAATATACTTGTTTATTAAGAAGAAAACGTTTAAGACAGTAGACTCTTAAACTCCTATTTTCTCCTCTTCTGTTAACGATCTAAATTTAATGATCAATAAGACTTTTTTTCATTATTATTCAGCAAGGACAGGTTAACTTGTAAAGTTTTAGTAAAGTTTTTTTTTCAACAGTGATAAATGTTTCTTGAGCAGCAAAGTTATTAGAATAAGGATCCTTTGAAGGATCATGTGACACTGAAGACTGGAGTAATGATGCTGAAAATTCACAGAAATAAATTACATATTAAAATATATTCAAATAGAAAATTGTTTTAAATGCGAATAATATTTCTCAATATTATTATTAATCAAATTAATGCAGCCTTGGTGCAAGTGTAAAAGACGTCTTTCAAGAAAAAAAAAATATCTTACTAACCCAAATATTTCGAACAGTAGTGTATATAAAACAGTGTGAAGAGTGTTTTTAAGAGAATTAATTTTTCAGGAGCAAAATTGTCCATAATTGAATGAACACCCATTGACATAGAATAAGCAGTCATGCACTGCAATGACAATTTGCACACAGAGGTCACAACAGTCGAAACGGAGATATGGAGTGATGAACTCTACAGGAAACACCTATTTGATTCTGTTTTCAGATGAAAGGCAGGGCACCCTTCGACTTAGCAACCTCACCAAAAGCATGTCCGGCAAGTATATTTGCCGTGCCAGCAACACGGCTGGAACTGACAGCTGCCACATCAATCTCGAGGTCTCCACCCGTAAGTCGCAGTCACATAGTTTGATTTAGTATTTTGTAGTCAATTTCCACACTCACTATATTTGTAACTGAATTGTTCCTCATGTGCCTGCAGCTAACAATGCCTGGGTCATTGCGGGGGCCACGGTGGGATCTGTGGTGGGTCTGATGGCGCTGGTCTTATTCCTGTTATTTATCCTGAGGAGAAATCGTGACACTGAGGATGAAATAGCCAATGATATCAAGTGAGAGTCTTATATTTCATCATAACGAAATACTTTCACTTCATAACTGTACACAAGTACATTTTTAAAGTATCTATTTATCAAAGTATTTTTATTTGAGAAAATTTTACTTTACTACATACCAAAGCATAAATTCAAACTTTTTTACTTGACTACAATGCATAAAAACATATTGTTCCACATCATTTCGAAATGAACACATCCCCATCCCCTCTGATTTGTGAACACTGATTCTTTCCAATGGACCTGTTTAATTGATTTACAAATAACACTGAACAATTCATTCGTGAATCAGACTGATGCAGTTGCAGCTCTCCTTGAAACTCACCGATTCAATGATCTGGCTCAAATGAACCTAGAACCGGGATAACGTTGGAGCTTAAATTTGTTCGTGACCTATTGCGTGAAAAGATACAAATGCAGAATTTTAGTAATTATTCATGTAAATGGATATCATGACTGTCAGTTATTTGAATGTGTCGCTTGAATGTGGAAATGTCTGCATTTGTGTGTCACTGCCTGTAAAGGGTGAGTTATTTTAGGTAAAAAAAACCAAATGAATAGCCATACAGTACATCTTTCCAGCTGATGTAGCGGTTTCAAATGATATAAAACTAAAAAAATTTCTCAAGTAAATTTCAAAAATGAAAATGAGTACTTTTACTGTAGTAATTTTTTTATATCAGGGCATCTGTAGTTGATTTGTTTACTTCGTCCACCACTGTCATAATACTAAGGATTAGATGTGTATTACAGTATTTGCTTTCCATTGCTTTAGGGAAGATGCACAGGCCCCGAAACGTGTCTCCTGGGCTAAAAGTGGCACAGGATCGGACATCATATCAAAGAACGGCACATTGTCCTCCATAGCCACCAGCCCTCCTGCACAGGACCCTCACCATCCACTCCAAAACAACCATTATCCATACCCCCCTGGTGCCTTGGACACCGCCTCCATCCTCACCACCTCCGGGAGCACAACCACTTACCGCCTCCGTCCAGGGGATCCCAACCCACTACACGGCCTGCCTGGATACAACGCCAGCAGCATCCCAAATCACACACTTCGCCACCCTCACCACCATCGGCATCACAGTCCCGCAGGCCTCAACCCCAACAGCTGCTCCACACATAGGACTGAGGGGCCGCAGCCGCAGCCGCAGGCCCCATGCGCGCTCAACATGCCTATAAACACTGCTACTCTGTCCCGCATGGGGGCGGTACCAGTCATGGTGCCCACACAGAACCACGCAGGGTCACTGGTGTAACGTCCCTAAAGTCAAATAATGTGCTAAAGACTTACAAAATTTAGCCAAACTTATGAGGGAGAGTTGACAAAGGTGGTTCTAAATATAACAAAATTTGGCTTAGTTTTTATACAGAATAAAGTAAGTATAGTTATGACAAAAACACCTTTGGTTTGTTTTATAAAGTATTCTATGTTTTTTTACTGAGTTTAATTTGTGTTTTGAGGCGTTCTCATCATTTGTTACACTGACAGTATTTTTAGTTTATTTTGTCAACTTTACAGTGTTGTACATTTATAAGACCAGATGTTATGAAGGGATGCAGACGTCACTGATGATGTTTACCGTTTATGGATTCATATTTATCCAGTTATTTAGTCATTCAGTTCAATTTATGGCATTAGTTCAATAGTTCACAAATATTTCGCATCGGCTGTTCTTGTGCCTCTTGTGCCTCCGTTTCTCTCAGGAGTTTTCTCTTTTTCTGTCTAGCAGCTGACAGATTTCTAAATATGAGCAGTGTTTTTATTTTCAAAATTAAACATTTCTGGCCATTCAGAGGAATTTACAGTTTCAATGAGAAAAAAGGGATGACTTTAAAATAGAAAATAAAATGAATGCCCATGAAAATGCTGTCTTAAAATGTCTTATGCTTTAGAGTATAAAATATAAATGCCAGAAACTGCCATGCTTGTTTACTGGAGCAGGAAGGACTCTTAGTTTGTAAAAGATTTGATCATGTAAGTTACATGGAAGTGTACATTTATTCATTCATGTGTTCATGATAATATATGAAAAACTAGCCTTGTGGTTTAATGACTTGAATATTGGGAGCAATGTTTTAACAGTTTTGATAGTTTGATATTTGTGCTATTGCGGATTGTTATTCTCTTTGCAGTGAATAATGCGGTTGCCTGCTCTGTAATTAGGCCTTTTTCACTTATTTTATTTTAAAATTGGCATTATATTGAATTGAAACAATTATGCTGTAACTGTCCACATGATGGAAGCAGAGAGGCAAGAAAAGGGCTTGGAGAGGAAAGTGCTTGTTCTGGTTTTGGTCACTTACCCTAATGTTCTGCTTATTAAACCAATACAAAAATGCATTGTAAAACTCTGCTCAAAATGTTATATTACAGTTGATTAAAACAAGCACCAACAACAAAATATTAAAAACAATGGCATTTGGTCACACTGTCCTCACATGGATTTTATTCCAGTACTTGAGTGAGTTCCAGCGCCCTTTCAGTCATTACATACTGAAATTAAATAGGTTTATAATTAGTTTATAGAATAGTTTATATTAAGTTTTTAATTTGTTAAAAGAAATCTTTTATGCTCACCAAGGCTCCAATTATTTGATTAAAAAAATACAGTAAAAACAGTAATATTGTGAAATATTACACTCTAAAATAAGTGTTTTCCATTTAGATAAATATTTGTTGTAATGGCAAAGCTGAATTTTCAGCATCATTATTCTAGTCTTCAGTGTCACATGATCCTTCAGAAATCTTTATGCTTATTTGCTGCTCAAGAAACATGTTATTATTATCAATGTTTAAAACAGTTGTGCTGCTTATTTTCTTGTGAGAACCGTGATACATTTCATTTTTTTATGATTCTTTCATGAATAGAAATTTCAAAAGAACAGTATTTATTTGATAGAGAAATCTTTTGTAACATTATGACTGTCTTGTTACTTGTGATCAATTTAATGCATACTTTATGAATAAAAGTATGAATTTCTTTACAAAAAAATCTTATTAGCCAAAATTTTTTGTAGAGTATGTTGTCCTATTTTTTTATTTAATTATGAAGTTATGATTAAGTATTAAGTTTTCTCAAGGCATAGAGAATAACCTCCAGATGTTTCCTTTGTCCTTGTGCAGATGTAATGAGGTCATGCCCTCAGTGTTTGTACTGTCTGGTTCGGCTGAGCTGACCTGCACATATGAGGTCTTCACCCTGGAGTGGCGTTGCACTTCTCCTGTCGTGGAACTCCTGCTGTCCAAGACAAGAGGGTGAGAACGGCAATATTCAGAGTCAGTTACAATAAACAAACAGTCTGTTGATCTCAATGTCATTTTTTACACAGCTGCTGCACTACAATGGGAGGGTGTACTGGGTGAACTCTTGTGTCAGGCATCACTTCCATCAGGATTATCAGTGCCCAAACATCTGATGCTGGGCTATATATTTGTGAGGTCACCAACCCAAACGACTGGTCCGGCAACGGACAAGGTCTAATCCAGTGGTTCTCAACCCACGGCCCACGGGCCACATGCAGCCCGTCATGAATGCAAATGTGCCCTGCGATATGCTGACCACATTTAAAAAAAAAAAAAAAAAAAAAAAAAAAAAAAAATTCAAGGCTCCACCACAGAACAAGGTTATTATTTTCAAAAGAAAAATGAGACAAATGCTACAGCCAGAAGAACTCTCTCATAGGCTAGAGAAAGAGAATTTTGCAACAAAAAACCCCCATTGGAAAGTTTTGGGGTGCTTATAATTGACTGATTATCTGTTAACCAAGAATTTTGACCAGTAAATACTATTGGTTACACGCTTTAGAAAGAAAACAAACTATATAGCTAGACAACAAATCCTATAAACTGTAGCCTATTCTGAAGAGAACCAATACGAAAAATATAAAAGAACATGTCACCTACCTCTCCAATTCAGGACAAATACAAATGTTTCCATATTCACACTGTATTTGAATGCTAAACTATCATTTATGTAAATTATAGGCTTTGTACTTTGCTTGCGCTCCAAAACATCCTTCACATTGCAAGTGCGTCGGCGGTATAGCGCTGAACGCCACAGATTTTACAGACTAGCCAATATATACCCTCACCTAAAGGATTATTAGGAACACCTGTTCAATTTCTCATTAATGCAATTATGTAATCAACCAATCACATGGCTGGTGCTTCAATGCATTTAGGGGTGTGGTCTTGGTCAAGACAATCTCCTCCAGTAGATGGCGGTAATGCTCTTTATAAGAATGCGAACCGCCAATAAACAAAAAGAAGAAGAAGAAGAAGAAGAAGAAGAAGAAGACAATCTCCTGAACTCCAAACTGAATGTCAGAATGGGAAAGAAAGGTGATTTAAGCAATTTTGAGCGTGGCATGGTTGTTGGTGCCAGACGGGCCGGTCTGAGTATTTCACAATCTGCTCAGTTACTGGGATTTTCACGCACAACCATTTCTAGGGTTTATAAAGAATGGTGTGAAAAGGGAAAAACATCCAGTATGTGGCAGTCCTGTGGGTGAAAATGCCTTGTTGATGCTAGAGGTCAGAGGTGAATGGGCCGACTGATTCAAGCTGATAGAAGAGCAACTTTGACTGAAATAACCACTCGTTACAACCGAGGTATGCAGCAAAGCATTTGTGAAGCCACAACACGCACAACCTTGAGGCGGATGGGCTACAACAGCAGAAGACCCCACTGGGTACAACTCATCTCCACTACAATTAGGAAAAAGAGGCTACAATTTGCACAAGTTCACCAATTTTGGACAGTTGAAGACTGGAAAAATGTTGCCTGGTCTGATGAGTCTCGATTTCTGTTGAGACATTCAGATGGTCAGAATTTGGCGTAAACAGAATGAGAACATGGATCCATCATGCCTTGTTACCACTGTGCCGGCTGGTGATGATGGTGTAATGGTGTGGGGGTATTTTCTTGGCACACTTTAGGCCCTTTAGTGCCAATTGGGCATCGTTTAAATGCCACGGCCTATCTGAGCATTGTTTCTTACCATGTCCATCCCTTCATGACCACCATGTACCCATACTCTAATGGCTACTTCCAGCAGGATAATGCACCATGTCACAAAGCTCGAATCATTTCAAATTGGTTTCTTGAACATTACAATGAGTTCACTGTACTAAAATGGCCCACAGTCACCAGATCTCAACCCAATAGAGCATCTTTGGGATGTGGTGGAACAGGAGCTTCATGCCCTGGATGTGCATCCCACAAATCTCCATCAACTGCAAGATGCTATCCCATCAATATGGGCCAACATTTCTACACAGTAACACAGTATTAGTATGGTGTTCCTAATAATCCTTTAGGTGAATACATGTGAAAACATTGAGCCGTGTAACTTTGATTGGCTGATAATTTTGATAATAAACAGGCTGCGAAGTCAAGTTATAAATGTGAGAACTGATATGTTGTGTACGTGCTAGAGGCGCCAGCGCGATTTCTCTATTCAAGCGCTGCAGGTGTGACGTGAAAAATCGTGGGCCGTAAATAAGTCAGAGCCCGTCGGGCTCAGGCGGAAATGCAGGGCTCTGATCTGTGTATAAATTCATGTTATTAAGCCATACAAAAACAGATTTTCAGGTGAAACCCAAATAGCCTTAGTGGAAAGTTTTTCAAAAGGTTTTTTTATTATCATTTCAAAGTAAGCACAAGACAGTTTGATAGAAGTCACAACAGTCATTTAAAAAATAACATGAGGGCCAGATTTATATTTTGTTTAATGAGGACAAACAGTATAAAGCCACACTTGAATTGTGATTTGATCTTCTGTGCTTTGAAAATTATCTCACAAAGAAAGCGGTCTATAATAAAAAAGGTTGAATATTGAATTAATCTGATATCCACATGTACATAAATTGACAGATTTATTAGTTTATCACAACTATACTAAACTAGTGTTTCAGTAACTTTTGTAAATGCCTTAAGCTTTGATGTTGTGCCCAGTGTTTTCTCTTCAAATATCATCTTGTAACCTGTCAGAATTTTTACCCAAAACAAAATAAATTTCTCAGTGTGTTATTATAATAAACACTTTGATATGAATTTTATAATTCATATGTTTAAGGCATAAACTTTCAGAACATTCCCCATAAAATACTGTCGACAGCTCATAATGAAAATCAACAGATCCCGGAGTGTGAAAGAAAGGTAATCTCTATAGTCGCATGTGGTATACATATATATATATATATATATATATATATATATATACACACACACACACATATAAGTCTTCTACATGAATCCATTCATGAGCATCATGATTCAGTGAGCAAACTTCTCGCAATGATCATCCTCATCACTTCATTTGTACCTAAACAAAAAAAGAAAAAATGTTAAATGAAAAGTGATTATAAAAATAATACTGAATTCCACCCAAACTCACATAGAACAATAATCAATTATATCAATAAATAACAATCCTTATTATTTCAAAAAAATGATTTATATGTATTGATATGTGACATTAATACAGAAACATTTTTAGATACATTACATCTACTAGTTACTTGGTAACACTTTATTTTAGTGTCCTTGTTACACATGTAGTATACATATAGTTACAATAGTAATAACCACCAGTTATGCATAATTAATTACATGCAACTAACCTTAAACCAAACAATAATCCTAATCCTTTCGTAAATACATGTAGTTAATTAATATTACTCAGTACTTATAATCACACTGTAACAAGGGCATCTTAAAATAAAGTGTAACCGAGTAACTTTTTTTAATAAAAAGTCATTACCCTCCAATATCTGGTGTACTCTAATGTCTCTGACGTACTGCTGCACTGCGTAGTCCTTTAGGTAACCATAACCTCCATGTATCTGTAAGGCCTGGTTACATATCTGAAAGAGATGATCACAAAAGACTCATTTACATATTCATATTACAACATCAGTCAGGTGACAATGTGTATATATACGCTTACTGAAAAACATTCATCTGTCACAAAGAGCTTGGCCATCGAGCAGAGCGAGACGGCGTCCGGTCGTCCCTCCTGCAGAGCCAACGCCGCCTGACGCACAAGCAGCCGAGAGGCGACCAGTTTAGTGGCCATCTCAGCCAGCTTAAACTGCAGGAACTGAACATAGACAACAATTACACCTTCCTGTTTCAATTGAGACCTGTTAGAAAGATCAGCGCTAAACAATTCAGCTGGTACCTGGCTGTTCGATAGTGTTTCTCCAAACTGTTTGCGCACACACATGTGATCTCGAGCCAGGAGCACAGATGCATGAGCTGCTCCAAGAGAGCAAGAAGCTGTGGGTATAGGAGCACTTGCAATGAACAGTCACAAAAAAGGCTTAAAATAAATAGGATATCAAAAAGGTTTCAAATCAATGTTATGAAACAATTCACCAATATTAATTCTGCCTCCATTTAGGCCTTTCATGGCAATGCTGAAGCCCTCCCCCTCTGCTCCAAGCCGATTGGTCACTGGGACAGCGCAGTCCTCGAATATCACGGCTCGGGTTGGCTGCGAGTTCCAACCTACCTGCAGAATGTGAGTGCAAGGTTTATAAATAAATAACTCAATTGTGCCACCTGCTGGACAACCTTTTGATAGTCTCTTGATCTAAATGAAATGTTTAGATCACGGGTGTCTGAAACTCTGAAGTTTGGACACACGTGGTTTAGACCGAAAACATCCATTACCTTCTTCTCTTTTTTGCCAAAGCTGAGTCCAGGGGTTCCTTTTTCAACCACCAGGCAGGAGATCCCCTTAGGTCCCTTCCCACCTGTCCTGCACATGACCACATAAACATCTGTGTCTCCACCTCCACTGATGAACGCCTGATGGAAAACATAGAAAACTGTTGGGAAGCTGCATGGAGACCTTTGTCAAGGTCTCAATCATTTCGCCATGTACCTTCGAGCCATTCAGAATATAATGATCTCCTTGGAGTTTTGCACTGGTTATAAGTGAAGCAGCATCACTCCCGCTACCTGGGGTTAAGGAATAAAAAAAAAAAATTAAAATATGACATCAAGGTCTTAAATATCTAAGGCATTAAACAAAATATTTGAATTGTAAAATTTCATTTCTAAATGTTTCTTTAACAACATAACACTCATTCGTTCATATGTGCACTGAGAATGTCCCAGTGTTATTTTAGTATATTTCTAAACACACAAAAATGAATCAAAATAAACAAAACACAATAACATAAGCATATAGCACAATTACTAAATTGCTAAAACTTGAACTGAAGATTAAAAATAGAATCTAACTGTTTATATATATATATATATATATATATATATATACTGAAAAAAAAATATATATATATATTATTTTTAATATTTTCAATTAGCATTTATTTTTATATTTTTATTTTAGTTTAAGTAATTTTTTGTGCATTTTTATTATTATTATCATTGAAATATTTAGCTTTAGTTTAAGTAGTTTTTGTCAACTTAATTTCAGTAAATTTTCAACTTTTATTTCATTTTCATTTTTAATTTAGTCATTTCAGTTAAGGATAACACTGATATGGCCCACAAAGGAATACAGAAAAATGTTACCAGGTTCTGTGAGACAGTATGAGGCAAATTTCTGCATAGAGCAGAGATCAGGACAGTATTTCTCCCTCTGCTCGTCGTTTCCAAATGTGTCTATCATCCAGGCGCACATGCTGACAACACAACCCATAAACACTATGTGAAGCCCAATGAAGTCCTGCATTATACATAATTACAATGCAGCAACAACTTTAAAGTATTTTATAAGTAAGCAAGTGGGGACGTTTATTGTGAGTGCGTGGAGGGAGACTCACTTGTGAATACTGATATAAGCAGTAGTGCTGACACAGCCTGTGGATAAAGCCTCAAATATGATAGAGGTGTCCAGACGAGAGAGTCCAGAGCCTCCAACATCAGGGTTCACATAAATCCCACCAAATCCCAGCTGGGCGGCTTTCCTCATGGCCTCCACAGGGAACATTTCCTAAGTGAAAGTATTAATTATGCTTGAATGTGGAGTACTCAACTCTGGTAAATGTTTCAGCATGATATATAAAGCACAACTACTATTGTCAGATACCTTTTGGTCCCATTCTGCCATATGTGGTGCCATCTCGTTGGCAGCAAAGTCAAATGCCACCTTCTGAAACTCTTTCTGTTCATCTGTGAGACCTATAGAGGCTGTGGGAATAATGCAATGTATGAAAACGTGTGTTATTGTATAGTTTGTGTACTGTATGCATCATGCAACACGGATCAAAGGAAACGGTGTCTGACAAGAGCCAATCAACAGCGCTCATACACACCCCCAAACATGATTGGTTGAGCTCATTAAAAGCAAACCAAATGACGAACTTTTAAAATGTGCATCTATATGCTATTAAATAATTTATTATGATAAACAACATTTGGTTGTACATTTTAATGTACAACTTTCAATGTTGAAACTCCAACAATGACGTTTAATGAAGCATTATAGTGGCTCAACAAGCAACGAGTTTCCTAAACAAAAAAATAATAATAATTAAAATGACATTTTAATGCATTACTCCAGTAAAATTAGACAGACCAAACTTTCAGTCTGTGACATGATGTCTCCATCTCAACAGAAATAGGCCATCGACAGATGTTCAAAATCATAAATTTGCAACAAATTTGACATATAATCAAAAATGAGATTGCATTGGTTAAAATCTACATTCGATCTATACCAGCTCAATACAAAATATTTGAAACTCACATCCTAAATGAGTGACTGCTTATGTGACTGTCTCTTTCTGACTGACTGTGCGCTTGTTATTATTATTATTATTATCATGGTTTTTAAATAATTTGACTTGACTTACGATCGATACACGCTGATATTCCTCGTCTCTGTACACTGTTAAATATTAAACTGCGACTTCTCCCAATGCTATATGTACTCAATCGGACACCTCTTACGAGAGCCCTAGTCGCCGCCATGTTGGTTCAGTGACGCGTTCAATCACCGCGGCGCTGATGGGTAATGATGTTCTACACTGGACTACACTTGTAGTTCCGCTTCAACAGATATCTTCATATGGATCATGTACGCGCAGCATTAACGCAGTTTTATTTATTTATTATTTTTATTTTAGCGCATGAAGTTGTTATATTTAAGTTTCAAGCATTTAATAATCTCTTTTTATATCACATTCTATGGTTGGGTTTTAATTAAAAGCAGCCCAAATCCAATTATGTGTCTCCAGACCGCATGAGATCTCCCAAGGCGCTGTTTTATCACGAGTGTTTCCTCGCATTGCCTGTGAAACATGCCGCCCAAGAAAACAACACGAAGCAGCGCCAAATCTAATAAACATTGTAAGTAATCTGCTAAATGTAAGACTTGCATCGTTTTATAGTTTGGCGCGCTATAAGTCATCACTTTAAATTATTAATTGCTTCTTGTTTTAGCTGATGCAGACGCCCAACACAATAAGGAGCCTGATGATGCTGCACAACTCAAAACTGGCAAAAGAAAAAGGTCAGCAGCAGTAAAAAATGATGCGGAGAAACATAAAAACGATGACACATGCAAAGCATCTTACAGCCACTGGCTGATGAAGTCTGAACCTGAGAGTCGGATTGAAAATGGAGTGGACGTGAAGGTATTTTTTTTTAGTTATTTTTATTATTTACAAGAGCTTAATTCCAACAACAACATTATAAATAACTATAAAAGTGTGATTTTTCTTTGGTAAATCATAATTACGACATAAAAAGTCATAATCTTGAGATAATTATTACATTAAAAAGTTAATTATGACGCAATCTTGACTTTTTAACATATAATTATGATTTGGTATCTCATTTCGATTTATTATGCTATAATTATTAGGGGTGTAACTATACAATTGCGTTCTCACAATACAATACTATCCTCCATACATTTTTGTATTGTGACATAATATATTGTTACACCTCCAATAATTATAACTTTATGTATCTCAGAATATAGACTTTTTTATGTCCTAAGTATGACTTGGTACATCATAATCTCAACTTTTTATGAGTATGATCTCATACTACTTTCTACTAACTTCGTCATAATTTTGAGTTTTTATGTCATGATGGTTTGCCAAAGCATGATTTTTTTCTTATGTGTTGGAAGTGGGTTTCTGTATGGGGGAATACATAAATGCTTAAAAAAAATTGTGGGATATTTTAAAATAAAAAATATTGACAGAGACTTTTTAAGTGATGTTAATAGGTGGAGGTAACAACTCAAATGTGAAGTGATGCTATAACATAATATCTTGTCGACTCCATCTGCAGTTTGGAATCGAGGACCTAAAAGCCCTTCCCAATCAAACCGGATGTTGGGATGGAGTGAGGAATTATCAGGTAGACTGTGATTTAATATTATGTTTATCGAGAAGCACATGCAGAACAATCACTTCAGCTGAAGACTTTCCCCTCAGGCACGTAATTTCATGAGAGATATGAAGGTGGGCCAGCAGGCTTTCTTTTACCACAGTAACTGCAAAGAGCCAGGTATTGCCGGCCTCATGAAGGTGAGGAGTCACTCCAAAGGAAGATGAACATTTTTATTACACACATAATAACAGTGAGTGAGAATCATTTGATGAATTATTATTTTTACAGATCGTAAAGGAGGCTTATGTGGACCATACACAATTTGACAAGAAAGATGCTCATTACGACCCCTCAAGCAAAGCAGACAACCCTAAATGGAGTATGGTGTGTTTTTACACAGACCACAAATAGACATATTTCTATTTTTGCCATCAAAACTGACCGCAGACTAACTCTGTATAGGTGGATGTTCAGTTTGAAAGGATGGCCAAGCGTTTCATCTCTCTGGCTGAGCTGAAGAAATATCACTTGCAGCACAAAGCTAAGGACGGCCCCCTGAAAGACATGGCCCTCTTCACCAGGGCAAGACTATCCGTTCAGCCCCTCACTGCAGGTTACTCATATTTAATACACACCAAAGCAGCTCATCTAGTGTTATGCATAAGTAAAATACATTATATTCTCATTTTCGTGTAGTGTAATGTTGTTTAAAGTTGCAATATGTAAGATTTCTTTCAGTAAAATATCCAGTGATATATATTTTGTTCAGTTGAGTACTTACAATATCCCAAATGTGTCCAACTATTTGTAAATCGTGAGAAAATTGTGATTTTTAACGGGACGTGTCCGGGAGTCGCCTGTCAATATCCGCATTAACCTCGGTTTCTGGGTTTTTTTTTGTTGAAACCATGGAAACACCAAAGATGCTTTACGTGTTTTATTAGAAAAGCGAGCAACTGTTTGGTTACATTTATAGACAGAAAACGTATAATTGTTATATAGCGTAAAACTTTTAGCCTAGTTTTCTTGATTTTTTTCCTTGAGTAACATGCTTTACCATGCCTCAGAGAAAAACACTATTTTGTCAAGTGGCTAACATAACATAATCGGATGCAGCTTTATCTGTAGTAACAGTAATACAGCATTTTCTCCAGCATACAATGTTTAAAAGTGAATTGCATGCCATTTATCAAGCATTTATTCATATATTCTAAAATCGATCTAGCTTACTGCAGTGTGCAACAAGTCTCTCACAGCATCCGTCGAGAGAACGCACCGAGTAACGTTATAACATCATTTTCAACACACTGAAATGTACCTAATATGATAAACGGCACTGTGTTACCTCATACCCTTGTCCAGAAGAAGCAGAAGTGGCATAATAAAAGTTCGAGAAACGTGTCACATTCGTCACTCATTAACAATCGCTTCAGCTCCAACATCACTCAGCCCTGCGAGTCCCATCCCGATTCTTTTCCACTGGCTCTGAGAAGACAACATCTCCCAAGATTCCACGCTCAAAATTGGCGTCAAGCTACGCCTTTGTTTTGAATACGCAACCTCTAGCGGCGAAGATTTACATACTGCAGCTTTGTTTAAAATGCGATTATAGATGTAAAATAGAATTCATCACAACAATTCAAAAATAACAATAATAATATACAACTTTTTGCTAAATATAAATTATACTTTATATTAAATCTACATTATAACATTTAAAAAAAAATATATTTACAGATGTTCAGTTATACGGATTTGAGGACAGTAGCTTTCATATAATTGCCATCTCATAATTTTTCCTTATTTTCAGAGGAATTTGACTTTGTCCTGAGTTTGGAGAATGAAGATCCACTATGAAGATCAACATGAAAGTCCATTTCATCTCATGATTCTCTCACTTCTTTAAAACTTTTAAGCTTTATAGTTAATTCTTTATGAAGCCTATTTTGATGTGACCAAATGAGTAAATAATAAAACATTCTAAGCATTTTGTTAATAAAATATTTGTGCTTCAGAACATTTAATAATAGATTTCACTAGTCTTGAGAGTTTAGTTATGACGCGTTATTTTAATTTTGAGGAAAAAAAGAGGAAACCATCCTGGATGCAGAGGTTAGTAAATTTTATTACAATAGGGCTGATTAAATGAGCCTTTTTGCGGTTAATAGTCATACCTCCTCACCTGAACAGCTAATATGCTATTAAACAAATATTTAGTATAATACAATGGCATAAACATATAATAATGGAAATTTCACCTTAAAAATACGTAGCAAACAATCACAAAAATGACTCTATTACTGCATTTGAATGCACTATTGAGGACACTGGAACCTCGTGCTGCCGTGATGATGATTGATTCAGTTTAATAGAAAATAAACACTTAAGATGACAGATCAAAAATCTCAACAATAAAAAATATTCATGAAAAAGACAAAAGGCATTGCCTTGCATAAGTTAGTAGTTGACAAGATTTTCCCTTGATAGACATTTCTATGGTGGCCTTCTTTTGTAAAACCCTAAATGACAATAATACTGTGCAGAGCTCTATGAAGAGTACATGAAGCGCTAGATTTTATTACACAAAAGATCACAGTAAATCTCATTTCGGAATCATTAAACAGGACAAAGTATAGAAGCTAGATTCTGACTTTTCAGCGCACTAGACTCAAGCTAAATTTGAGCATAACGAGGAATGTTTCGAGGCTGAAAACACATGAAAAGATCATTTCTGGCATTTCAAAACTGTCTATTGGTCACTATTGTCTAACGAAAATGTACGCAGTATTGGAAAGAGAAATAAAAAAATATTTTGTAATCTATACACATTTAAGTAGTTAGGCTGCCTTTTACAAGCTTGATTCTCATTTTTTATCTCATGAAGCCATGATTCTCATTTTTCGGCAAACGTCACCAGTCACATTGATCCCTTAAAGACTTATAAAACATTATTTTGACGTAACAAGGTTGGTTTGAATTGTTGAGGGAACGTACGACGTCTTGTGTTTAGTTACTCTCCTCTTTGGCTTGTGCTGATGCAGATTCAGAGTTTGATCCCTCGAACCTCTGGGCGGCAATGGTGGCCTGTTGGGACATGCTTCTCCTCACAATATCTCCTTTCCTCCAGAGTGTGATCTCCTGTTGGGAATGGACAGGAATTTGATCATATTTTACTTAAAGACGGATGGAAGAAATGTGTGATATGTTAGATTATGCGGAATCCCGGACCTGTTGTTTGAAGTATCGTCGCTCTTCTTCATCTATAAGGACTAGGTTCAGGTAGTAACGCACGGAGAACTTCTTGTTGATGTCCCTCATGGTAGGGGTCAACTCGTATCCAGCCAGAAATAAGCGGATGGGGATTGACTCGCCTGGAAAGAATAAGGGAGCAAAGCCAAAACCTTAGTGAATATGAAAGTAATACATATGATAAAAGTATTAAGAGTAGAAGACACAGAAGATTACTGTATGTTATTATAATATAATAAAGATCAAAACTTTAGCTTTACCTCTCACCGGTGCCCCATCCATGATCTCATATTTGGCGATGGTGTCATTTTCGTGGTACACACTGGGTCCTGTTCCTGTTGTTTCCCGTTTTATTATATCGATTTCCATGTGTTTAATCTTTATCCTCACAAGAAGGAAGTAAATCTTCCCTACGATAACATCCCTGAGGTGGTACCTAAACAGGACAGATTTGGAACATGGAATTGGAACATTCCTTCATATTCAGTGAAGAAATAACTCCAAATCATTTCGGTACATATTCATGAATAAAAGATGAAATTACATTTTTATTAAAAAAAGAAAGGACCTTTTTTTTTTTGCATTGTGACAACTAAGCACATATTACAAGCTTAATTTTAACCCTCTGGTGCCGTTTGGTCATTTTTTAGATTTTTGGTTTGGATTTTACTTCACTGAAATGATATGAAACGTGGTAAAGGTTTTGGCAGTTGCTATGTGAACACACACACACACACACACACACACAAATCACGGACATGATTCAAAAAGGTTAGGTGGTCCTGAAAAAAGTAGTCACTTGTATTGCTCACAATCATCACTGTATTGGACATGAATGGAATAAGAATTTCTACCTTTGGTACTGCATCCAAATCTTACAGAAAGCTAATTTTTTGAGCGATCATATCAGCTTCAAATTTGGAGCACAATGCGTTTAGATTTCTGGCTTGGATTTTCTCGCAGTTTTAGCGTAAAACACGTTTTATTAACACAATTTAAAACTAGTATTTCAGTGAGTTTTTCCCTAATAATAAAGCTCCTTTTTTCACTTCTGTAAAGAGTCTTCTTTAAAAAGAGACCAAACTTAAGTCTGTGCTCCAAAGCATTCAAGATTTATGACAGTTTTAGTTATTTCATTTTCAGGTCTATGCTCAAAAAGTGATTAACTGGTAATAAATGGGTCATAACAATTCCGTATATATAATTTAACACCATGAAATCCCATAAAAATGCAAAAAATGAAATAAAAAAACATTATCAAACTAAAACGTAGTACTTTCATTTCATAGTGGCAGTCGAGCAGCACCAGAAGGTTAATTACTTGACACATAAATATATATATATATATATATATAAAGCTCATATTATTTTTCAAAATTCAAAAATAAAAATGATGAAATATATATTATTCTATTGTAAATATTATCGTAATTATAAAATATAAAGCACAGTGCGAGCTTCATTTTATTGTCTCTCTCTACATATGTAATTATTTAATTATATGATACACTGAGATTCCCCGAAAATGCTTTAACTTGTATTAATGTTATCCTGCATGGATTCTTACTTGGATTTGTTGTATTCAAACTCAATATGGAGACAATCTTCAATTCCAACTTCCATCTTGATGGAGGAGTTGATCTCTGGGTATGTGCACAGCGTCTGCACCACAATATCCATCTCTTTACTGATATCATTGAGTCTTCTGCTGATTGTCGCTCGCAGAAAGTATCTAAACACAACCGAGAAATTCAACTGCCGTACTGTATATTCATATACTGTAAATTACACCGTATGTTGTGTGTGGTAATATATCCCATAACGTTCTGTGTTTACTGTCACCAAAGGGTTTTTGGTAGACTAGTAACTTTACTGAGGAAGCACTGGATAGATTTACCTTAGTTTGACATTCTGGCCAGTGTAAGACTCATAGGGCTTTTCCACATGGGTGAACTCAAAGTCAAAGTTCTGAGACTGTGAAAGCTCACCAGGTCGTGCAAGATCCTTCACTAATGACACAAACTCATGGTGGTTCCCTCTGTCATAGTACAGCTCTGTGAATCACAGGACATGTTGACATACACATCACACCCTGCCTGTTTCTAAACGTTTCTAAAAACTCACCAATCTGCCCGACAAACTCGATTTTGATCCCATAGTGCTCCAGCGTCTTTCCAGGAATTTTGAGAGTCACATTAACTTTCCCACTTACGGTTTCACCGTCATAGAAGAGGAAATATTTGTCCTTTTTCCCATCTTCAGTCTTGTGCTCAGCTTTCTTCCTCGTCTCGGCGTCGTTCAACACGATGTCGACCTCAGCGGTCTGTCCGAAGCCGAAGAAGCTCATGTTGAAATGATGATCGTCGCGTTTGCTGTCACTGCTGCACGATCATAGATCACCTGATTGACAGCTGCTGCGGCTGCGCTCGGCTACAGGTGGCTGTGCGCTTCTCTATCGCTCCGACACCTTTTACCAAGTGGCCTTCAAAAACAAGCGCATACGCCACTTGTTTGTTTAATATTCGCGATTACATCGAAATATCAATATGTTGAGCTCAGAATTAGACGCATATTTCCGCCTGGTTTAATTCTAGAAGCTCAATTTACAGCAAGACAGCAGTCAGGAAGGATATTTGGCCGTAAAATAACTCCCGCACTTCCTGGAGCTTCCGCTAGGTTTGCTTTTAAAATAAAAGTTCGTATTTATTTCACAATAAAAGTCTGAGATTGGGAAACAACAATGCTGAGATTAATTAATATAAGAATTTCTTTATTATTAAATAACAATAATAAAAGAAAACGGATTACATGACCACATTAAATGTATACATATATGGTCACTTCCTTTAACTGTACCTGAGAATATTATAATCTAAGCATTATATAATGGATTAATTATTGATAGTAGAATAGTGTGGTGGCATAGAGAATTAAACATCTCAGTGGTAATGCTATTCGAATGGCATTTCGTCTCTAATGGTGCGTTTTCATTTCACATCACACAAAGCACACGTTACAAAAATAATTGGACAACAGTTTAACATGTGACAAAATTTCTTACAATAACATATACCGCAAAAGAAATCTTAGTCAGTATTTTTCTCTTATTTTAGGGTAAAAAAAAAAACTTTTTTAAAGCAAGATAAATTTACTTGACAAGCAAAACTATGTAAGACTCGTTTTCCTGAATTATGCTATGGGCTTTTGCTATGCATAAACGTACGCCTTCATGTTTAAAACAAGAAGGAAGATTTTGCAAAGGCCAAAAACACAAATGTTTAAAAAAATACTGATTAAGATTTTTTGTTTTGTTTTTTTGCAGTGTAATTTTAAATAGTAATGACATACATTCAACATCTAACCATAGCTGGAATGTCAGATATTTCATTCTATATTATGTTTTATAGTATAAAGTAAAATACAGAATTATTTGGAAACCATGTCTTAGCATCACCTGGGTTTATTATTGACCGAGTAACAACACCCACCTAATCGGATTCTGTCTGGCACCCAATAGTATGACTAGGTTAAAAAAAAAATAATACTGTGCTTAAAAATAAAAGTTACACTGAAATGTTTTGCCATCAAACACTTTGAATAATTCGATGAGAGATACCATTTCTTTACATCTTGGAATATACAGTATCTGGCACCAATCAGTGCTGACAGGACAGGTAAATCTGCATAGGCATATCCATTACATTTGCCCATTCATTGAATTCGACTATTTTACTATGTTGAGCGGCATTACATGTAAAGTACAAAGATAGAACCCAGGCTCTCTTTTTCATTTGTTTTTCTTTAAACAGTCTTTGACAGTGGGACATGCCATGAGGAAGACTAATATACAGTGTCATAGTGCATCAAATTACTTATAAAAAGTGGAAGAAAGCTGAAAATAATGTGTTTAATTCAAGCTAATAACTCAGTTCCACAGCAAGTATTAAAAAACATTGTAAATTTGATGGTCCAATTATATATATATGGTTACGTGTTTTAAAAATAAAATGAAAGGATAGACAATGTTGATTGCTTCCACATAATCATTTTTATTCTTGTGACACGGCCCACAGTCTTACTAACTACTACTCTGGAGTGAACTACAATGCACGCAGACATTATAAATAGATTAAAACAATAACACCGAGTCAAAAAACCTGGACAATATGTCCAAAACGTATAAAACAATTATAAAGTATTGAAGGTCACTTAAACACAGAAATGGCACTCTGAAAAAACCACAAGTGCACAATCTGTATCTAGAGGAATATTTCAAAAATGAAACTAAGTAATTGAATTATCTTGCACAACCAAGTCTACTGACTTTACAGAGATGTTTGATTAAATCTCAAACTAAAATGCAACTAATTTATAGTTCATGAACTAAATAACTATTACTAAAACACTAACACATAAAATCCTCTTGTCAAAAGTGACCCAGATAAAACAGTCTTGGCATGGCATTGTACACATTTACACTGACAGAGTTCTTCACATATATTTCCAGTGGGAAATATAATATTTACCTTGAAGACATGTAAATCTTACACTGGTATTATGTGTTGACGACTCTGGGCAAAAATACAGAAGAACCTGGATGCAATTTAGGCCTTGCCACAATAACAAAAAAACTTCATTAGCCTCATTTCAAGACTGCCACTGACATTCAGAAATTCACAAGTGTTTGGAAAGACTGAACGAACTCGTCTTTTAAGTTCAGCCTTTTCTGATTCAAATACTTGACAAGATGCATGAAATAGCTATAAATCTGAGCACTTATCAGTTGAAAATGCCATTTTTATATATAAACTGTGGAGTTGTAAATAAAACGGTTTGATTCCTGTCTGTTGAAATCAAAATAAGGGTGTAAAAATTCCCTGTTTAACACAGTAGTTTTCGTTTTTGTAATAACTTTGGCAAGCCGTGAAGCTCAAGTCGCACCTCTGCATAAAATGCGCAGTTTGACAGTTCAAAAGTCAGCCCACAAGGCCTTCACGGCTGAAGCGCTCGTCTCCTCATCTTTGACTTTATATGACAAAGGAAGACTTGTGGCGAAAATGTCCCTGAAAAAAAATAAAAACAGTGAGCAATCAAAAGATTTGAAGTTAAAATGTGACACTACAGAATCACACCATAATCCAGTCGAATATTTTTTCCATATAGAGATTATTTTGAGGATTGCACTAATACCACCTTGAGCTTTGCTAGCATTAATAAAAACAAAAATATCTGCAATGAGAGAAACACTGCAGTGTAATCTGAGAAGATAAACACAGCCAAATCTTGGATGATATTCCATCCATCCTTGTAAGATCACTGCAAAGTGTTGTGTACAGCCTCTACACACGCACCAATGCATGAAAATGATATCTGTGGTGCTTTATTAAGTCACAAATCCACACAGACTCACCTCATCTGGACTGGCATAGTCCATCCTATTGTCATGTTGGGGTACTTTGTAACTGTATGAAACAGAGCGTTGTAATCTTACCAAAAGTTGAAATGCTAGATCAAATCAGATGATGCACGATCTTTCTAGTGCACTTATGGCAACGCCGATGCGTTCATTGTGTGGTTATGGTTTTTACTCACTTGGTTTCCCTGTGATCCTTGCAGGAACAGTAGCCACTTTTCTGAATTTGACAGATCCCCACAATGACAAAAATAAATGCTGCCACTCCACCTAACACCTTCAGGAATATTCCCACAATGTCCAGATCATCTAGAAAGAAATTATGTGGTTGAATATAATCCATGTATTCTGCTATTACTTTCATATTTTGTGTATACTTGGTGCTTTTTGGAGCTTGATAGTTACAGTCACTATGAAGTGTCAGTGAATGGGAAAGAGCAGAGTAAAGAGTCGTGCTATTGTGAATGAATAATTGTACTATTAAAAGCTCAATCACTAGAGCAACTATTGACCAGGGCCACACTTACACACTTCCATGGGCTGTGGATTGCATTTAGACCATCCTGCCTCATTTCTAGCCTGGCAATAATATTCACCTGCATCCTCTTTCTTCACCGACCGGAATTTCTGTGGATCAAACATGAGTCATATAATTAGCAAAAGCAGAGTTAAATGTAAAAACAAGTAAAATATAACATAATAGTAATAATTCTAAAAACTATAAAAACAATAAGGCATGTTAATCTAAGCCACTTTTATTAATTTTAAAATTGAAATTTATTATATTTTATTTATATTATTTTATTTTTTAAAAATTCAGTAATAAAGTACTTTCTCTTACCCCAGTTTAGTGCTTTATATAAACTTAAAAGGCACAATGTGTAAGATTTTTGGATTAAAATATGCTACATATTTTGTTGACTTGCACTTACATTATCCCAAATGTTTCCAAGAATGTTTAAATCCAGTGAAATAAGCACTTTTAACCAGGACACGGACCATGTCCTGCGTTACTCTCGATTTCCGCATTGCATTGCGTCAAAAGCAAATAGAACCCATAATAATCTCTGATCTTGCACTGGATACAGTTGCCCATTCTGTTTCTGACATACTCCACGCACTTGAGTCTGTAAATGATGGGTTTATATAGAAAATATTTTCAAAAAACTGTGGGTGTTGACATTGTATCCGATCCAATGATATTAGCCAATTATAACAGTGGCCTTTTACTGACAAGACTTAAAGGCGCCACCCCTATATTAACATTATAAGTGAACCTCAAGGAATTTTAAAAATCATGTCATGAGTTTAAACACTGTGACTCTGTGATGCTATAAAAAAAAGCGCTCAGTCTGCATCCTGACTAGTCCAACATAGCAACAATATCAAACAATAGCTGTTTTTGGACTGTATCTGTCTCAAAGGAGAAGTGCTCCAGAAACCAGTGTGAAATCAATTATTACTTTTGCAATTCCTTTTTTGTGACGCTGGTTGTAATCCGAGACTCTGTTTTTGAAAAAAGAAAATGAAAATAAATATAAGATTGTTTTTACTAGAATGATAGCACAAAACACTTACCAGTGAACCAGTCTCAGTGTTCATGGTGTATGTAGAATTGTAGAACTTGCTGCTGGTTTTTGGGTCCTCTGGCAGCTCCTCGTTGTTTTTGAACCACTGGTACTGTGACTGCGGAAAGCCTTCGTTTTCAATACAGCGCAGTTCAGGGCTTGAACCCACTGTAACCGCCTCTGGCACGCTACACCTGGGCATCACCGGCTTCACTGCAACACATCCACAACAAAACAGCAGCTTTTTTCCATTTTCCATTACTAAAACCTTTTCCAAAATAAGAAAAGGAAGAGACAAAGGCTAAAAGTGGTGATGAAATGGTAGTAGCAGATATTTTCTTCCTCATAGAGTGCTGCAGAGATTACATATTTTTGTTGGCCAAAACACAGAATCGAGCAAGTCACTGTTTTTTTTTTTTTTTTTTGGGAATTTTGTTTTTTTGAACAACCTCATTTAGCCACTTGATAGCGATCACTTTCTTTCAAGAAAATAAAGTAAGTATTTTTAAAAAATCACTTTACGCCATGGAATAAAACCACAGACCTTAAACAGGATCGGAGAAGTCCTGCACACGTCACCAGAGAGAACTTTGGCATTTTCACCAGGCATATGCAGTTATTTTAATTAAATTTTATGAGGTGGGAAAAAATAAGCAAGGATGAATTGTTTACAACAACATCTATAATATGCATTTAGAAAATTTAGACAGATTGAGTTTTAATTTTATGCTGACTGTTTGTAAGGTTTAAGAGAACAGCAGAAAGAAAGCAGCATTTACATTAAACCTAATGCTGCATGGCATTAAACTCACTCTCGGCTTTATGTTCCAAACAGCAAGACCGCGATTATAATCTCAGACATTTTTGTGAATCCAGAGGAATGATTTTGATCAGCTCAACGGATTCATCCTGCCTTCATGTCCATTGAAACCTCTTTGCCTGGACAGTCCAATCAGTGTTCTCATGGTGCACGTCACTGCAACATCTAAATGCAACTATATCCATGGATTAAAACTCAGAACAGACACTATTCCAACAGTACCTCTTACAGCAAGACTGATTAGTATTTCATCAAAGGGCTTCTGGTCGTCGATGGCCGCCACCTCACACCGATACTGAGCTGTATCTGATCTGCTGGTGTTCAGGATCAGAAGGTTTGCAGGCTCTCTCAGCAAAGCCCTGTGCTCCAAGTCACCTGAGAACATAAAGCAGCTTAGTTCAGTTTGACTTCGCTTACGGTAGGGTCAAATGCTGTTAACAACTAAATGATAGTATTTTCTAAGAGAAGGAATATGTTACCTGAAATTTTATTTTGGAAATACACATAGCTGGGTACACCATTTTTAATTTTCTTCCATTCGATTCTGGGATTGTTTGTAGAAATGGACTCTATCAAGCAGGTCAGTTCAATTGCTTTAAAGAAACAAGATATAGATGATCAATTTATGCACACACATGTTATCTAATTAAACAGCATCATATGAGACTTACACTCAAATTCATTTGCCCACACAGATTTTTCAGTCGTTCGGAGTATTACAGCAAAAGCTGTACTGTTACCTGCAACAAAAACAGAAAGTCTGTCAATATCTGTTAAAAAAATAAGAATTCTATTATGCATAAATATATATATTTTTATTCCATTAAGATTTTTTGCATTGGCATTATCATGATAATTCTTCTGCTTCAATTCAATGCAAGAAAACGATGTCTTATTAAATCTTGTTTGAATTGTACGGCTGTCGGTAGCAAACATAATTCAAATTAAGGGCACGTTAAAAATGGATACGTTTTTCCTTTGTGTTTATCGTACACGTAATATGCATGACGTCACCCTTTTCACAAATTTGTGTTTTTTTGTTGTTAACATGGAGACTGTTAATAATTTTCAAAAGCTTGCGCTTTGAAACCCGTTTTCAAAAGCTTGTGTTTTCAGTCCCACAAAACGTCAATGGAGTGCAAAGGAATGTACAAAATTCCATTTTTAGTTGAAAACGGAGTAAAAGTTACGTAAACAGGCCCTAATTTAATTGTAGAATATGCTTATTAATTTTTCAAAGTAGTAATGTTCTGTTTTGATTTGGTTTTAGTTACAAAGTTTTCCCGTCACTGGTTACGCTGCCTTCACGTGCCTTTTGAAATTTGATAATTCCCACTTCTGAAATCGTGATTATGAGCTCATCACACCTCCAAAATGGGAGGGTGTTCATGTGCAATTTTTACCTAGGAAACTCATATTTATGATCATTTCGAGAGCACGTGAATGCAGCATTAGTTTCCTTGGTTACTTATTATGTTACGCACCTCTTTCAGTTTCTATTGATCAGCCAAAGCCACTGGAACGCAAGCCTGCAACCTTAACGCTCCAGCTTTTTCAGTACGCAGGAAAGGAGACCAGAGGCTTTTTACTTTTTAATGGATGTTAATGGAGAGGAGGCTTCACTACACTGAATAAACCGCTTTTGTAAGGAAACAGCTTATCACTTAATGAACCAACTGCCTGTTCATTAATATTCAATGTGTTTTACGCTAAACAATACATTTGTAGTAGATTTTACTATGATAAAAAGGTTATTTTATAAGAGAATGCAAAGAAGGGAATGCTGCGACAGGTAGGATTCATTTACGGCATTAACATAGTATTTAATAGTAATTTCACACTTACAAATAATCAGATAGGGAATTAGTATGCATGTTTGGCGTGCTGTCCGAGGAGAGGGCTCCGAGCTCGGTATTTGGCCCGAGCCCAGAGTACTCCCCCCGTATTCTGGTATAGGAAGTAACCAGGCAAGTGTGAGGAGACGGGGTGGTGGAGAGATGCTGAAACTGTCCAAGAGCATAGGTGAGTCGACTACATCGATATATATATATATATATATATATATATATATATAGGTTTCTGCTCATGCTGATTGGGCAGGCATGTTGATTGCTGATTAATGACAGCTGGTTGGAGTGATGTAATGATTAGTTAGATCATTTGAACGTGTTCCTCCCGAATTGTGTTAATAAAACATCATATTGAGTGATATTATATATTGTCTAACTTTCGCCAAAACTGTTGTCATGTCTGTGGAAAGCATAATGGAAGAATAAACTTTATAAGTATTTTGGGGAAAATTAATCGATTGAATCATTTCACAAAACCACTATTTTTTTCATTATTATTATAAATACATGACTAATCAGTGAATATTTTTTCTGTTAATTGAAAAAATCTAGCACAACATCCATTCATTTCTTTTAAAACATTCTTATTTTAATCTGTTTAAATTACAGTGTAAAATACATTCTGACATAATTGGATGCATTGCGGTAATGAGAATTTCAGCAGAAAATGTAGTAAAATACAAAAATAATTCATTCCTATGTTGAAATGACTACTTGTGCGAGGTTTTTTTATATGACTAAAATAAAATGTTTCATATTTAAAGTCATTAGTGCCATTTTGTTTTAATGGTTTCGTGAGAATGACCCATCCAGATCTGAACAAATTTCTGTTTATGGACAGATTTAGCAGAGCCTGTGTGTTTTTTCAGTGTCAGTCTGTTCGCACCAACTCAAAAAAACAACAACAACAAAAAAGAAGAACAGACAACTTGACATAATGAAAAGGCAAATATGAAACAAACTATTTGGCAAAGCCTGACTGTCCCGATAGATTTCGCTCAAAGAAAACAATTTGGGGTTTAGGGCATTTGCTATTTCCAGATGCATTTTCCACTTTCCCATAATCTCATGAAATCCACAGAGTGTATTTACAGTGATCCATATGTGATAATCTGTGGCTTTAGCATCAGATTAAAATCTTACCATATGGACTTCTACAAAGCATGAGATAGTTACCAAAGCCAAACATCTGTGTCGTTTTATCATCACCTAGACTGTCAGATCGAGGAGGACTAGCTAAGCACGGGACAGTTCTGACTACTGCCGCAATAAAGAGGCACTTCATGGGAGACTACAGAGCAAAGAGTCATATTGCCACAGCTGGAGGACTTCAAGGTTTCCGGTGACGCTTCCAAGTCTGACTTTCCCATCGCATGCATCATGGTCTATTTTTACATCTGCTGTTGACATTTCCCGATCAGACAAGCTACATTATCCACCACTGAGATGAAGCTTGCGGTTACTGTATGGAAGCGACATGTTAGCAAGGTCCCTGTTTACATCAAACAAAAGAATGTTTATGCATAAATATAAGATTATTTTGTTCAGCCAACAACTTTTAAGGCTTGGAAAATCTAATGTCATGTTGAAAAAGTAAGTGTACAAAACAATTATGCATTTCATTTAGTTTCATTTCCATTCAATACATATATTGTGTTGATTATGTTTGTGTTATCATAATGGAGTAGTAAAAAAATATCATCAAGCATAAATATCCATTAATTTCTTTAAAAACATTCTGATTTTAATCTGTTTAAATTACAGTGTAAAATACATTCAGACATAATCGGATGCATTGCGGTAATGAGAATTTCAGCAGAAAATGTAGTTAAATACAAAAATAATTCATATGTTGAAGTGACTATTTGTGCAAGGTTTTTTACATGACTAAATTAAAATGTCATACATTGAAAACATATTTGCATATGTTGTGTTGATTATGTTTGCGTTATCATAATAGACTAATAAAAAAAAATCATCAAGCATAAATTTCTTGCGTTTCTAAGATAATAACAAAAGCCTCCCTTTTTAAAATTTGTGTTAATTACGACCGTTGTTTTGACGGCTTATTTTCTGGTTAATTACTCCAACAAGACAATAGCTGATTGTTGTAGCATTTCAAATGACATACATAGGCTCACTAAAAGTGCAATTCCAGACTTTACAAAGAAACGACCTAAAAAGGAGACAGGAAAAAGAAAAGAGTTGGAGAGAAGGGGGTGGTGGTGTGATCTTTGACTTGAGACATTCTTTATCACATGACTGCTTACAAAAACTCTTCTCCCCAGTTCTGACAGTACGAACTCATTTACGAAGACCCCGTCACTGGACAAAGTGAAATTAGGCTGAAGTTGAGCCCTTTTTAAAGTACTTTGGTATTCAGGGCACTTTGGCCAACAGTCGCAGCTTGGAGAATTCAAAGAACAGATGAATGTAGCTACACCTCTTCACACATCTTACATAAAGGCACATTGTGCGGGAGATGAAAATGAAAAGATCTGGTTGAGTCCAGTATAAAATGTGACCCGCAATACCTCAACAACATCCCAGCTACGGCAAAATAATTCAAAAAAACTTAAATTGTTGATCTGCTAGAAGTGTATAGATTGTGCACTTGCGGTGTACTTCAAAATTTCAAAAGTATATACTTAATTTATATTTATAATTTTTTAAATATAAATTTAATTTAATAGTATAGTAGGATAGTATGAATGAAATAAAAGTGCACTTTGAAAAGTTTCAGTGATTTACTTATTTTGCTGCACTGACTAACATACTAAGTGTTTATACATTATTACATTTTGAATGTACTAAATTGCAACTTCGCAATTACACATGTGTAATGATTACAAATGCATTTAAACTTTCAATAGAAATGAAATGAATTTTTAGTTCACCATAAATACTTGTAATCCGGCAGTACACAAAAAACATATTTCAAAGACAGTCAGTAAAAATCTTAAGTGTCTCAAAAAACTTGCATTCAACATGCATTTATTTAATTGTAAGAACATGCTATTAAGATTCAGAAAACATTATTCAGTTAGCACTTGATTCTTTTAAAGTAAGTAATGTCCACAATAAGTACTCAGTATGCTACTTTTCACAAGGATAATCAAATGATCAGACATCACACAAGCACGAGAGGCATGCTGAGGAATACAAACGAGAGTTGTCAACAGCGTTCACAAATACATGATGTTCATACTCGAACGCGCCCTAAAACGCTGTCAGAGCTCAGTGTGTTTTGAGACACAGTCGTCGTGTGTCCACTGCTGCGCGATATAAAACCAATGCCTCCAATAGCGAGTAAAACATCCAGCTTTTGCTCACACTAAAACTGAGCGTGTCGTTAAATGGCTAAAGCAGCAGCGCGAGAATGCCATCACGCGACACACGACCGCCTATCCATTACTCACTCATTTACAGCGACTAAAGAAATAGTACTCACTCAGCCAAGAAAAGAGCACCAAGAAAAGCGTTTGACGCCAGATCGCCATTTTGAGTCGATTATTTTACGTGGAAATTTAGCTTAGCTGTCCAGTCGAAGGGGTGGACAATCTGGAGGATGCTGCCGCTGATGAGTTTCCATAGCTACAAGGACATCTGAGCGGAAGAGAGGGGAGGGGCTGAGACGGCACTCATGGACTTCCGGTTGATGATGAATGTTGATCATGAAAACACATATATGGATTAAAAGTGTGAGGGTATTAAACTGTATTTAAGCGTATTAAGGCCCATGTCTTTTATATATATATATATATATATATATATATATAATTAGCATTAAGAATATCTCTCGGATAAGAGTGATGCATGTCAACTTGGGCTTATACATTTTTCAGTAGTTTAAATGGGGATTCAGTAGCTAGAGTGAACACAAAACGAATGTATTTAGATTAAAATTTCCCATTTTCTTGGAGTTAATGCGTCTTGAATCATTTTCAAATTCCAACACTAGATGGCAGTGTTAGAGAGGATAAAGATTTTTTGTGCAAAATGATCAAATTGGTCCTTTTTTATGACAAGCCTCGTTTGTTCAATTCATTTATTAATTGGTAATGATTTTTTTTTAATTTATTGTTTACCTTTTTATGTCATAGTGTTCAACTTGACATCACAATTTATTAAATAAATTAAAGTAATATATTTTGTCATATTTGTCTCACATGGGAATTTGTCTTTTTTAGAGAAAGAAACTTCACCTCTTATCCAAGTTGGTAAATCAGAAGTTTAAAATAAAAAAATGAAGTGACCAAAAGGTTCATATATTGTTGTGGAGATTACTGTATTGAAAATGTATGAGAAGTATGTGATATTTTATGTGATATAGTTAAAAAATACATTTCTGGACAAAAATTATAACATGAAAGCTTTTGCCTGCACCCTGGATGAGCAACTTAACACCTCACACCTGGTTACACCTTTTTTTTTTGTCTCAAATGCTAATGAATCACAAGGAAACATGTTTATTTTTACTTCAAATCAAGAACATAACCTTTCCTAATTATTTTTTAGAAAGATATAGAATCTGCACACTGCTGTTGAAAATAAAAGTAAAAAAATATTTTAAAATGTGGAGTACTTTCGTCAGCCTCTTTTAATTTGTTATTTTTATGCTATGTTATCCTAAACATACACACAAACACACACACACACACACACACACACACACACACACGTTGGGTTTCCATGTTTTAGACATAATTATTTATATACTATACAAACTGCATATTCTAACCCTAGATTTAATCTTTCTGCATTTTTGATATTTAAACAAACAAACAAACAAACGATATATTGATAGAAAGAAAGAAAGAAAGAAAGAAAGAAAGAAAGAATAGGATTTATAAGCCGTTTATTTTGGGGACCAAAAAAAATGTTCCCACAAGATCAAAGATTTCTGGCATTGCTGTCATTGGGGGGATATTTTGTCTCCCACAACGTAACGAATACATTGGAATACAACTGCTACAGCAAATGCTGACCAAGTATTTGAAAGTTGAGCGTCGAGCTCATTGGCTACTGATACAGCAGGAACCAATCAGCTGTGCCCTGTGGAGAACGATGTGATTACAAGCAGGTTGAGTTAATGACCTTTTAGCCTGCGCCATCTAGAGTTTCATGAGAGAACTTTGTATCAGTCTTTCTTAAAGAAAAACATAGGATGTTCATTCATTCGTGCCAAATTGCAGGCTTTATCTCATTAGCCACAGTAAGGACTTCATCTTAAATGAACCCTTTTTGCATTTAGCAACATGTTCGTGCCACTGGAGCACAGCCGAAGAGACAGCCTGCAATCACACCCCCTCTCGCCACTGTTACACTGTGTTTGCACACACTGCGACCAAACTGTCCAGCTCTATCAGCGCCTGCTGCGTCCACTCAGAGTGTTTGAACACTATCGCTTTAGTCCTCTAGAGAACAACGACACCTTTAGAGCTTCATCCATTCTTGGCTTGGTACAGTATATTTTTATTTATATATGATGCATGACATCTTGAATAAGCATTCATACGCATGTTTGTGTGTGCAATGAAATGCCTTCCTGAATGGTGCACATGAATCTGAAGATCATTTCAACAGCTACTTGATCTGCATCATCAGAACATATGTGACCAGGAAACCATGGCAACCATCTCAGGTGCTCTGGCAAGCTGGAAACAAGGCCAGAGGAATGTGTTTCACAAGCCTGCATTAGTGTTAAATGGTGTTACACCTCACAAACACATGGGGAAATGCGTGGAGAAGATACTGAGGTCATTTAGATAAAGTGTTGAAGTGCTTTGTGCTATTTTCTCACGTAGTAAGATAAGTCAAGTTGAGTAAAATTTATTTGTATAGTGCTTTTCACAATACACATTGCTTAATGCCTTAGTGCTTTATTTGAACTGATAGGAATGATCATCCGGATTTAGATCTAGCTATACTGTAGCCCATTTATAGTGTTGTCTAGCACATACATCACTGCCGCAGTGACTCGGACACACTTCTGATCATTTAAAAGTAATTAAGAGATTTAAATATTGGTCTGTATTATTCTATTAAGCAATTCTCAAAAAATATTAATGATTGGTTGTCAGATTCTGAGATGTACACACCAGGAAGAGGTTTAGATAATAAATCACTTTCGTTTTAAGTGAGAGTAAACAACTTGTGTATATATAATTGGTAAATATTGTTAAACTAAGGGAAATAGGGAGCGTGACATCCTTTCTATCTTACATTTACGTTTGTTCTTGTTTTTTGTATAGGGAGTAAGGGAAGGTTTTTTGTATTTTCTTTCTCAGTTCTTTTTATTTTCAGGTCATTTAGAGTGTTTTGATTTAGCCGCTTCTGTTTGCTGTGACCCACTCCTGAAGCTGACTCCCTTCTGTTAAAAGTAAACAAATCAAACAAATACTTTTATCGTAAGTTGATGTTTGGGCTGACCCTAGACAGTCATAACAGCATCAATGATGACACAGTCGGTTGTCTTGCAGTCGGCATGAAACGGAAGTTGTGATGTTTTTTTTTTTTTATCAAGAAAGCTCTTGGAAGAGTTTAGCATGGAAATGGACATGACAATGTTAGTGCATTTCTGCTTGGCTGCTGCTGTTATTGCTGCTGCTGAATATATTTCTACTGCTGCTGACATTGCTGCTGCTGTTGATTATTGCTGCTGCTGCTTATATTGCTGATGATGATGATATTGCTGCTGGTTTTGATTATTGCTGCTGCTATTATTGCTGCTACCACTGCTGTTGTTATAACTGCTACTGCTGCTGATATTGCTGCTCCTGCTGCTGATGTTGCTGCTGCTGCTGTTAGTGCTGCTACTACTGCTGCTTTTATTACTGCTGCTGCTACTGATATTGCTGCTGCTGTTGATTATTGCTGCTGCTGCTTATATTGCTGATGATGATGATATTGCTGCTGGTTTTGATTATTGCTGCTGCTATTATTGCTGCTACCACTGCTGTTGTTATAACTGCTACTGCTGCTGATATTGCTGCTCCTGCTGCTGATGTTGCTGCTGCTGCTGTTAGTGCTGCTACTACTGCTGCTTTTATTACTGCTGCTGCTACTGATATTGCTGCTGCTGTTGATTATTGCTGCTGCTGCTTATATTGCTGATGCTGATGATATTTGCTGCTGGTTTTGATTATTGCTGCTTCTATTATTGCTGCTACCACTGCTGTTGTTATAACTGCTACTGCTGCTGATATTGCTGCTGCTGCTGATGTTGCTGCTGCTGCTGTTATTGCTGCTACTACTGCTGCTTTTATCACTGCTGCTGCTGCTGATATTGCTGCTGCTGTTGATTATTATTGCTGCTGCTACTGCTGCTGTTATTACTGCTACTGCTGCTGATATTGCTGTTGCTGCTGATATTGCTGCTGCTGTTGATTACTATTGCTGCTACTACTGCTTCTGTTATTACTACTACTGCTGCTGTTATTACTGCTACTGCTGCTGATATTTCTGCTGCTGATATTGCTGCTGCTGTTATTACTACTACTGCTGCTGTTATTACTGCTACTTCTGCTGATATTGCTGCTGCTGTTGCTGTTATTGCTGCTACTACTGCTGCTTTTATTACTGCTGCTGCTGATGTTATTGCTGCTACTACTGCTGCTTTTATTACTGCTGCTGCTGATGTTATTGCTGCTACTACTGCTGCTTTTATTACTGCCACTGCTGCTGTTATTACTGCTACTTCTGCTGCTTTTATTACTGCTGCTGCTGATGTTATTGCTGCTACTACTGCTGCTTTTATTACTGCCACTGCTGCTGTTATTACTGCTACTTCTGCTGCTTTTATTACTGCTGCTGCTGATGTTATTACTGCTACTACTGCTGCTTTTATTACTGCTGCTGCTGATGTTATTGCTGCTACTACTGCTGCTGTTATTACTGCTACTTCTGCTGATATTGCTGCTGCTGCTGTTATTACTGCTACTACTGCTGCTTTTATTACTGCCACTGCTGCTGTTATTACTGCTACTTCTGCTGCTTTTATTACTGCTGCTGCTGATGTTATTGCTGCTACTACTGCTGCTTTTATTACTGCTGCTGCTGATGTTATTGCTGCTACTACTGCTGCTGTTATTACTGCTACTTCTGCTGATATTGTTGCTGCTGCTGTTATTACTGCTACTACTGCTGCTTTTATTACTGCTGCTGCTGATGTTATTGCTGCTACTACTGCTGCTGTTATTACTGCTACTTCTGCTGATATTGCTGCTGCTGCTGTTATTACTGCTACTACTGCTGCTTTTATTACTGCTGCTGCTGCTGTTATTGCTGCTACTACTGCTGCTGTTATTACTGCTACTTCTGCTGATATTGCTGCTGCTGCTGTTATTACTGCTACTACTGCTGCTTTTATTACTGCTGCTGCTGCTGATATTGCTGCTGCTGATGACATTGTTGTTGTTGATTATTGCTACTGTTATTGCTGCTAATGATGATATTACTGTTGTTATTGATTATTGCTGCTGATGCAGAGCAAGATTGGAGACTTGCTACTGCCAATACATTCACAGACTCACTGCTGCTGCACAAATAGCATATGTGAAATTACCTGTAGCAATTCTATAAAGGTGGAGGGTTTCAAAGGAACTTTGAAAGAATCCTGCAAACTGCTATAGCAAACACTAACCAACTATTTAAATGTTGAGCAGCAAGCTCATTGGCTGCAAATGCAACAAGAACCAATCAGCTTGTGGCAAGTAGTAACAATATAATTGTCAGCAGGTTGCATTAAGGACACATCAGCCTGTGCCATCTAGAGTTTTATGACAGAACTTGGTATTTTCCTATTGTAATGTATAACGGTTTCTCGAACTTCTCTGCTTTTGCAAATGTCACGTGAGTGACAGGTTGTCCCTCCCTCTCGCCAGTAAACAATTACAATGTTCATTTGGCAAACGATAGCAACTTACAAGTCAGGATTGAACCTGGGTCTCTGGTGCATTAGAAGTGAGTGAGTTGTCACATTAAAAAAAGACAGAAGGCACAGATAAATCATTTATTTAAAAAAAATACTGCAATATTCCATAAAAAATGAATTGTCAATTTTGATTTCATGTTGACATTAAGTGAAAAATACCTAGTTGTAAAAGAGTCTGATGATAGTTAGACCAGTGCAGCGCGCAGTTGATGCTCATCATCACTTGCGTCACCGGCATCCGTTAAATTTACTTTCATTGTTTCATAGTTCATTGTGGTAAAGATTATGGTTGAAAGATATTTATATCGTGGTAAAAATTTTGGTCTTATCGCCAACCTCTAAGTTCAATCAGGGAGTTGCTAGAAAGTCAACATATAAAAAACTTCAACAAAACTTCATTATTCTGTAGCGCCAGCTAATATTGCCAAAATCACAGGCTGGATGTTTAAATATGGACCTCCTGAGCATGTTTGGACAGTACCACTACCATAGCTGGCTTATTATGAGACACATCATTACAGGACGAAGTGGATTATAGATTTAGCAATGGGCATTTTTCTTCTTCTATCCCTATGGAGGATTTTGCTGTGGACAGAATTGCGCATATAAATACCTCACAAATTGACGTTTTTTTGTCTGGTTTTTACATTCGTATCTTACGTAAAAAAATGTATATAAGCTTTTCATGGTCTTCATCTATAATGTCAGGTCATTAGGCCTCCTCCATCACACTACAATTACATTAGGCAGTTCACACACCTTCCTGACAGCATGTTTCTTATGTTTCATGGTGTGTTTGGTTGCTTGGTAACAGTGGATTTTCGCCAAGGCTCAACTTATGGCGCTCTCTTTGATTGTAGTGGATACGCAGCAGTTCCCACTTGAGTTCAATCTATGACATCATTAGTACGATGCACTCTGATAATTACGTAATAATCAGTCAGTAGACAGCATAAAATTTGCAACATGATAGTTCATGTTATACATATAAATATATTTATATATTGTTTGCAGCTACTGTGATGCATTACAGTTATCTCCATATGCATTTTTCATAACATTGATGGTTTTTAACTAGATTTCAGTACACAGATGGCAGCTCAGAGTGTTAGGGAATACAGTAAAACCAACCAACAGAATCAGTCTGGCAGTAGCAAGATAATGGAGAACCGCCAAAGAGACCAAAGAGATGGTTGGTCAGCAGCTTATCACAGAACTAGGTTGATTGATTGATTGATTTGCTGTGACTGTAAAACGCTGAATGGCTAAAATATCAAATTACTTTTATTTCTGATGTGTTAGAAATATTCTCATTGCTAGTCAGTTGCAGGTGGTATTATAGTAAGAGGGACATTTTCATTATAGAGATCATTTGATTAGACAAATATTTGGACAAACTCCTGAGTACAAGATCAATATTTTCTGCAAATTTTAAATGCATCTATATACAGTATCAGTCAAACGTTTGGACAAATTATGATTTTTAATGATTTTGAAAGAAGTCTTTATCAAAAATACAGAAAAAACTGTAATATTGTGAAATATTATTTAAAATAATGGTTTTCTGTAATAGAATGGTTTTCTTAATATAAGTAAATATCATTTATTTCTGTGATGCAAAGCTGAATTTTCATCAGCCATTACTCCAGTCTTCACACACACACACACACACTCACACACACACACACACACACACACACACACACACAGAAACACACACACGTGTTGTGTTTTCATTTTTTTATGGGGACATTCCATAGGTGTAATGGTTTTTATACTGTATATATTGTATATATAATATTTGAAGCATGTCTATTCATTTATATTATTTTTTTTGTTTATAAAGTTGTTAATCGACCAATTATTTTTGCTTTGTGTGTTTCAAAATTTGTGTTTTAATAAAGGATACAATTAAGGTTATGAATAAATAATATAAATATTTTAAAAGCATAACTGTACAACTATTTTTAAAAAGTTCTGCATATAAATATGCATAGAAATTAATTATAAATAAAAACATAAATATAATTTTTTATTGTTTTAGATTACATGTTAAAGATGAGTGTATATACAATATTTGTTCAACATAGACATAATTGACTGAAATGTTCAAATTATTTCTGACCAAACCGATTGCACAAGGCTATTTTTTTTCTTGATCAAACATGAATGAATAGATGAAACATATATCGTTTGCACTTTATTTCACAGTCCTGTTCCCCATGTACATACTATGTACTTATTACAGAAATTATAATAACTGTGTAATAACTAGGCACTAACCCTGAACCTACACCTAAACCTAACCTTAACCCCTGTAGTTGACTTATATTACTCAGTATTTTAATAGGCAAGTACAGTGTAAGTACATGTACTGTAAAATAAAGTGCAACCCATATATCCGTATAAGGTATCACCAAAACAATGTTTATACCAAAACACTGTGATATCAGAAACAATCCAAAAATACACTGTTGATAGCTTCAGGGATTTCTAGCACAGCATGTGCACTAGTTTACGATGCAGCATACAAGTGCACTTTCAGCAGCTTAAAAATTCAGAGCAAAGTTAATGTAAAACCTTTTAACAGCTACATGTCTGAAATCACACGTATTTGTCAGACAAAACAGCCATATCATTACAATTTCATGCTTGAACTGGGAGCATGAAAACATGCTCTCTTGCCACATTAGTGGAAGTACACTATGCACAGTTCACGCTTACATACTTACACCCACTCTTTTAAATGGACAAATGGAGTTGAAGGAAAAATGTCTGTTCTGCTCATAATCAGTAGTAGGGGCCATGACACACTGCGGTTGCCAAGAGTTAGTCTTTTCTTGGTATTACTTGGCATCCTCACATCCCTATAGAAACAGAATGTGTCAAGGGCTCAAGCTTCAACAATAAATACACTAGGGTAAAAATACTAAACCATTTTTGCTGACATTAAGGACAAAATGACATTCCCATTATATCTTTTCCAAAAATGGATTGAGGGAGCTTTATGGAACTTGACAAATTTACAATGAAACCGTGTCATGCCAACATAATAAAGTAATAAATAATAAATATAAAAAATAATTGCATATATTTATTTTATTTTCATATATTTTTTCACATTCATTTAGAACAATAAAAATATGTTCAAAATAATAATAGCAGCTTTTTATGGTTTTATTAAATTGATTAAAACCGTGTTTATTGGCTAAATTTACTTTTCCTTATAATCTGGCCTTTAAATATTCTGATACACTCTTAAAAAAAAATAAAGGCTCCAAAAGGGGGGTTTCGCAACGACGCCAAAGAAAAAAAAAATTGTTTCTCCAAAGAACCTTTCAGTAAACAGTTCTTAAAGGGACAGTTCGCTTTGTCTATAGTTCACTCTCAAGTTGTTCTAAACCTGTATGCATGCCTTTCTTCTGCTGAACACAAAAGAAGATATTTTGACAAATATGTGTTATCAAACAGTTGATGGGGGCCCCATTGACTTCCATAGTAGGAAAAAAATATACTATGGAAGTCAGTGGGGCCCATCAACTGTTTGGCTAAAGGAACTCTTTTTATGTTCAGCAGAAGAAAGAAATTCATTCAGGTTTGGAACAACTGAAGAACCCTTTTCCACTAACCTTTTGTACAATGAGAAGGTTCCGAGGGTTTAAGGTTCTTCATGGAACAATCAATGCCAATAACGAACCTTTATTTATAAGAGTGTATGATATCAAAAATATTGCGCATGTCCAAATCAGGGCTCATACTAATTGGTGTGTGTATCTTTATTATGGTCAAGTCACTGAGCCCTCCACTTTTAAACGATAGATAATTGATTCAACTTCATTACAGCACGGTGGATTTTATCATGCATGTCCTTGCTTAGGAAAAGCATCTGCTGGGAAAGCATCACTGTAAGCATTCAGGAAAGGCTGTTTAATTCCTAATTCAAGCTGCCCTTGTAGGAATCACGTGAGAGAAAGGATTACACACATTACAGCCATTGCATTTTGGCACTGTATTCATGGCAGATGAAGCCCAAAAGCAGTAGTTGGACCATGACAGCACTGCCACAAACATGTTGAAGAACTGTGCATTAATTCCTGTCCTTAAGAGCTGATCTAATGAATTTGGAGAATAAAATGCATCTATCAATTTGTTTTCTTGCAGTGAAAATGCAATGATTAGAAGGTGATGAGTCATGTCATATCTGGGGCTCCACAAAGGTATTTATTAGCTTCAACAACAAAATCTTGCTTATTTTAGAAACTCTTTAGAAACTCTACAGTGAAACTCTCTGAATAAGCTAAGATAATTATAAAAATATTTAGCGCTATAAATAATAATGTCTAAAAACATGTTTTACAAAAAAAAACAACCCTCCAAACTAGCCAAAATCCTAAGTATTGCCATCAATGCAAAAGCCCTATAATCAGGGACATAAAAAGGTTCTTTATTGGCATTTATGGATCCAAGAAGAACCATTAACATCTAAAGAACATTTTTATTGATCTTAGATCTTTAAAATGTTCTTCACACTTAATTCTTTTAAGAACTGTCACTGGTTCTTGGGGGAACCCAAAATGGCTCTTCTACGGAATTGCTGGAAAAGAGCCCTTTCGAAATCTTTATTTTTAATAAGTGTGGAGTGATTTCTAACTCTTAGGATGGTAAGGGTGATTATGTAACTAAATAGTTTCCTGCCATGACAACTTGGTATGGTAATGTATACGACAACGTTGATATGTTTGGTTTTGGCGGAACAGATATGCTATGCTGCTGCTGCTGTTTTTGCTACTCCTGCTGCAGAGAAAGTATGGGACTTACGACTCCCAAAACATACACGACTCATTGTTGTGAGCATGAAAGACATGCTGTTGCTGTACAATATCATACTTGAATTACCCTTGATCTATACAGGTGGAGCTGGGGAAGGTGGAGATTTTTTAAAACATGCTGCAACTGTTGTAGCAAATGCTGACCAAGTATTTGAAGGTTGAGCAGCGAGCTCATTGGCTACTGATACTGTAGGAACCAGTCAGCTGTGCCCTATAGAGCAATTGGAAGCAGACGGAGTTAAGGACTCATCAGCCTATGCCATCTGGAGTTTCATGACAGAACTTTGTATTTGCATAGCCCTGGTTCACATGATACAGTCTACCCATACTATTCATAACACCATTTCTGATTGAATGTCAATATTTTCAGATACTTTTATTCACTTGATTGGAATATAAACCTACAACTTCTCACGTCATCTAAATTGCAATTGGCTTTGAAAACATTAAATTTCCTATTTTATGATTAAGAAATATCATAATTTTTAGGCTATGAGAGTCAGAGATGACTGACTTATAAAAAAAGAGACACAAGGAATCACTATATAGATATGTTATGATGGAGATTTTTTTTATAAAGTTGTTTGTGTCAAATATATAATCTTCATATTGTTGAATAAACCTCAGCAATTAGGAGGGATTAATCTGATGTGTGGTTAAGACTCACATGCAGATACGTGTGGTGCCTCCAAGCACAATGATTGTCAAACACAGGCACAGAGAGGGCAGTTTATAGCCTGTATTTTCTGGTTCAAAGCATTCATTATCCCAGATAATTGCTTTCTCATGGGACTATTTTATTTCCTTGTGAGCTGAGCAGACCACAAAGGACAACTGTCTCAGAAAATAAAAGTTTACATTCTGTCTATACATGAAGTTTTAGTTCAGTTTAAAAATGAAAAGTGGGTTGTTAACTCTCTGCCTGCAGTCAGTGTCCCCTGACAGTAGAAAACTTGACACTGGCAAGAACAAGACTGAGATCAAAACTAAAATCTGGGTCCTGATGATTAATGATGTCATGATTTAATGACTGGCATGAATTAGAATTCTAGCATAGTTTGATAGTGTTATCTAAAGACAATAAGCATAAGTTCATGTATGTTTTCTCAGCCTGACGTAAGAACAGAGAATATTAATGTATCTTTCCATGTGTCTTAAAGCATTAAAAGCAATTTTTTGAGAGATCTATTAGATATAATTGATAAAACATTATCATACATAAAATTAACCTAGGAAAAATTACAATAAATAAAACCATACAATGTAATAGTTTTTAACATTTCTATATATATTTTTTTTAAATAATGAACGTTTTATGATTTTAATGACCAAAATTATTGTTCTTTCCCCACTTTAGCAGTTTTTTTAGTTGCCTTTTTTCTTGACAACCAAGAAATAACATTGTTTAAACTCTTTCTATGGGTATTGTGGAAAGACAGATAAATAATATCAACATTTTTTGTGTTTATCTTAACATTTTTTGCACAATATATATGAGAAAATGACATAATCCCTCACAAGAGTCATATCAAATAAATATTAAATAAAAAGGTCAAATTAAATTAATAAAAAGGAGACCTGACCTCCTGAAGTGTCCAATATATATATATATATATATATATATATATATATATATATATATACATATACATATAAAATACATATTATACACAACACACAACACACACACACACACACACACACACACATATGTAGCATATATAAACTATTATAGCACAAATGTAATAAAGAGTTTTAGCCACTTCTGTATGAAGATTGTGAACAGACAAATGAATGATGCTGAATCTAAAATGATAGTGATTGTAACACATCTAAAGGCTGATGATATTGGTTGCCACACCCTTTGCTTTAGTGTGTGTGTAATGTTGATGCACCCTTTCCATCAGAATCAAAATGTCACGCCTGAGAGGAAACGTGCATGCACAAGTGAAGTTTGCAGGCGCATTACAGGCTGAATTTAAAACTACACGGGGTCAAAGCTCAATAAAAGCCACACGCCTCGTGCATATCTGCACAGACCCAGAACAACATAATGTATGTGCCATTCAAAAAGAGACACAATAGAAAAGATCCAAAGAGGTGCGGACTTTGGTTTCTGTTAATGCGCATGATACTGCAGCAGTTGTACTACACCAGCACACTCCAACTCACCTTGAATAAGAGCATCTGCCATGCCATTTTACTACCAGGGGGCGGATGATTAACCAATACACGCCCCAGAGCGCCTGGCGCTGGCCAATCAGAGTGCAGCGGGGGCGGACCCAATGGCTACATTCCCACACTTGGTTTCACTTTGCACTTCGGAACATCTCCGTCTTCCATAAAGGCGCTGGTGCAGGTGCTCTGTCTCTTCGGGGGAGGATGCCATAGGAAGGACGGGCAGGGGAAAAAATGAAGGAAAAAGCTGAGAGAGGAGAGCACAGGATATGATAAGCAGGGTATCAGACTGGAAACGGAGGAAATTGAATATGAAAGATTTATTGAAAGGGGCACTTTGAGCTATTATTCCTGGTCGGCAATAGTACTATGATTTGGTATGTGGCCACTTTGATAGCAAGTGTTTTCAGCACCAGAGGAACGGCAGCTCAAGGTGAGTTGAAGTGCAGTATTCTTATTCCGCATCATTTAAGGAAAGACATCTGCGTTTTAACAGATGCCTTAAATTGTGCATTTATTTATGCTTTTATACACCAAGCTATATGTTTTATCGGAATATGTGCGTTTTCTGGGATCGAACCCGTGACTTTGGCGTTAGTGCCATTCTCTACCAGTTGAGCTACATGTATATGCATTTTGCCATCTAATATACCCGTTCATCTGGGATAAAACTTCACAACGTGTTATTTCTAATAGTATTTGCATCATCTCATATTAGGGCATGAGCGAGACAATTGAAGGCGTGTAGGTCGCTGTTACAATCGATTGATGCTCCTTTGATTACAAATGCTTTTTTGTGTGCCATCAAGAGCGCTTGTGCATTATTCATCCATGATTTATGGTGAGGCGTTATTATCGAGGCGTTTATACGGAATATCACAGGTGAAAGACGCTCCAGAATTGCAGTTAGTGTTGAAAAGGGGCGTGCGGCACTGAATGGAGACATGCTGCGATTGTCTGGGCTACTACAGTCTGTCGTGCCTATTTACACACGGATATATATGCTCAGTTTTGTGTTTTCTGATAATAAAAGCTCAGTCGCATGACCTCAAACACATATGCGTGTATATGTGGGATGAAACGATGTTTATGATGTTTTCGTTAGCTTGTTTCGCCTCTTTCTCTGGGATTATATCGTTTCTCGTATATATTTCTTATATTTGGAGCCTTATTTGTTGACGAATGGACTGACTTAACCTGGCATTTCCATCTTTGGCCAATGGGAGGGGCTATTTCCTCCTTTTATTGAAGGGGAACCTGGTGAGCTACTGTGATTAACTAATTGAACATACAGTAATTTAAATTTTGAAGTTTTTGAACTTTTTAATTGACATTTGCAAAAGCAGAATTAAACAATATAGGTTCATATTTCCTTGGCCTATCAAAAAACAGAAGAAGAAAAGTCTAAAATATAATTATTTAACTTTGTTTACAGTAAAATGTGTGAAGTATATCATTATTAATATAATAAAGTATTAAATAAATAAAGTTATAAAAACCTAATATTTATACAGTTGGAAAGTGCAGGGGGATAAAGTCAGTTATTAGTTGTGGGTTGCACCGCAAAAAATAACTGGGAAAACTCCCAGGCCTAGATGCTTGTTTGAGAGCTTTCTGTCTGCAATTTTGTGTTCTCTGTGAAATAATAGTCACAGTCTGTTTCCTGTCTCTCGAATCCAACATCAGCCATTTTGAAGCCGTCGTTTAGGGAGCGTCAAGCACACTGTAACGAGACAATGTCAGCTTACAAGTGGCGTAAATTAGGGCTTGAGAAGAGCACAACTCATTGATTTTGAGTTTCTCTGATTGACAAAATTAACATGTGCCTGAGCTACGAAGTTTCTTTGGTTCTTGGGTCTGTCGAATGGCTTTGTTAGCTTCAAGGAAAAAAAAAATCAGTTTCATATTTGAGACTGAATCACAAAAAGTCAAAGACAATGGTTTGTTTGAGAGAGCGAGAAACGCATTTGAGACTCATGAGATACTGGAAGAGATTATCTGCTGCAACAAAAGCTTAGGCAGTCAAGGAAGAAATGATCTAATCAGACCACTGGAGTTCTTGATATACATTTAGTGCCCCTATTATGCTATTTTAAAGGTTCCTAATTTTGATTTGGAGGTCTCCTACATAAGGTTTACATACATCCAAGGTAAACAAAAAAAAAAAAAATTCTTATAATATATATTGCACATCACCTCATTTCTTAAAGAATCTGAAAATGTTTCGTTCGAAGATTGAGTCTCGAAATCCCTCCTTTCCGTGAGCCCTACTCTGCTCTGATTGGTCAGATGGCCCAGTCTGTTGTTATTGGTGTACGAAATGCCTGTTACCATATCTGAATTTCAGCTCTGGAACCTTCCTCAGCGCTTGATATACAGTGATCCGAACAATGGCATTGGGTTTTCTGTATAAAGTGGTTTAGCTGAAAACAGCATCTTCTTGGCATGTTGACAACATGGACCAAACTCTTCCAGGCCTCAGATACAACTACAGTGTTTGAATGCAGGGTAAAGTAGACATCGTTGACAAGTGAGACTGGAATTGCTGACAACTCGCTTCAGCAGTTCAGAATCGATTCTTTCATTTGGATACAATAACTTTAATTGTCGTGCACTTTGTTCTTTAAAACTCTGCAGACCTATTACATTCAAAAACAGCTATATTACATACTGCATCAAAGGTAATATTCGAAAAAGCATAACTTTAAACTAGAAATATCAAATATACTATCAGATAAGAGCCCATTTATGGTCATATAATGGTAAAAAACCCAGCTCATACTGTTCAGCTGGAATTGTCACCTCAGTTTCAGAGTGTTTCAGAAAAGTGAAGTAATGGTGGTTAGCAAAGAGTATGTTTTCCACACCAAGCATCATCCTCTGCATTGAAGCCACAGAGAATTACAATAAGCAGGGCCAGCGAAAGTCTCCGTCTTAATAAAGCTGTGAAGAGCAGCTCTTGGCACAGTTTGCAGATTGTCGGTAATGGACACCTCTGGCAAAGCTCCCTTCCCCCTTACCTTGCCAAGCAGTATTTGTCTGACCTGCAGCCTTCTGACCGTTGGGTGCAACCCCTTGTCCCAGTTCAGGGAGAGTGAAAACTGACGACTTACTGAGATCCTGGGTTGCGGCTTTATACATCTACTGTGTATCAGTGATTCGAGGGAGGATAATGTGGCCTTAAATGACTCAAGAGAATGGGAGGGTGACTCATCTGACATTCTAAGTGACTTTTTTCAGTATAATACATATAAAATACATATATTTTTTATTACAATTTCTTGAATATCTTTAAGTTTTCGGGAATAAGGGTACATGACATTTTTCAACCTGAACTAACCTTGCTGTATTATAAAAAAGTCTTATCTTATATATATATTATCTTAAAGTATAAGAGATTTATTGACCTGGACAGTCATGAGGGTCTGCAGGAGTCCTCTATTGCATAATTTCCAGTTGTGCACAGTTGCATCTTGCCTGACCCTCTTAAGCGATTTTTACACTTTAAATAGTTAACTAATCTATTATAGGTAATGCTGAACCCCGGGTAAACACAATCCTGGGTTATCTTGCTTCACGTTTCACACTGCTTATAATTTATCTAAGGTTAACAGTTAATCTTGGGTATTCATAAGATGACGTTTCACACTGTACATTCTTAAACTCTTGGTTAAGATTTTTATTTGCATATTTGCGGTGTCAGTGTCATTGATTGGATGAACGCAGCATGCAATCTGTTTACGTAAAAGCTCTAGCATGTGAATATGAGGCACGCGACTGGTTGTCTGTTCCTAATTGTCTAGCTGTAACATTCTAACATCGTTTCACACTGTACAAGTTTGGCACCGCAACGCAGGGTTAACACCGCAAAAGTGCTCTGGAGCTTGGTTTCATAACCCCTATTCTCTCGTAGCCAGACCTTCAGGTCTGGACTCTATCTCAGCTTTCATTGGCCAAGGGGACATTTGACTGACATGTATCGCATCCAATCACATTACATTTTGTTCCGCATCATAGTTAGGGGCGTGGAAATGTAAAATTGTAGTCTCTACAGTAACAGACCGGCGTGCATCTAATAAATGAATAATTTAAGAAAGTTGGGCAAGTTTACTGCAACAATGGAGTCGCAAACTTCACCTTCTTTTGAAAATCCAGCGTTTAGTTGATCCTGGATGAGGATGAGGTTTCCAGGCAGACCGCTATAGAACGTGAAACACACATCTCTCGGATATCCTATAGAACTCAACCAACCAGAGAATGACTTCAAAACTCCTGAAGTGTTTCCATATAAATGTGCCATATGCATCAGACGTTCAGCCAACGGTCCGTGGGCATGACATCTGAGGCTGAGACTACATAACCCCGGGTAAAAAGTGGTGCTAACCCCTCTTCTAAATTACAAGTGTGAAATGTTCCTTTTCACGGGGTTAAAAGCCGTGTTTAGAACAAAGATAACCTGGGGTTAAGCAGTGTGAAAAGCCTTTTACTGATACTCCGTTTAGCCCTCAAAAGTAGTCTACACAACTTAAATTTATTAAATTCAGAGCTTTTATTAGGCCAACTAATCATTTTGATTTTTTACAATGTTGAAAAAGATATCCATAGGTGTCCACTGTCAGCCTGTATGGGTCAATCAGTAAAGGCACAGTGCTGCAGTCAGCCCTTGTGAGATGTAGTGGTGTTTTAGGCCGAGCTGAGACAGTAGCTCCTGCTAAAGTTGGGCACGCTGCCACGGCGCTGCTTACATCCTCTCCCAGTCTCACCTTACAGTCTGTCTCCTTCCAGTCCTCCATCAGCTGGGGCTCCGTCGGTACAACTCGTGCCGTTTCCCTCACCGCCATGAAATATTCAACAGTCCGCTCAGACACACTGGACTTCACAATGCACTACATTAGAAGAGCCCTTTGCACTCGACTGCGCACTGCCATCTAGACTCTCCTCATTAAAATGAGATCTTATATACTGATGCATTAGCTAGCTATTTGTTGCACTCTGTGGCGATATGCATTCGGCTAATTTTCCACCACATAACTCTTCGAATTGTTCCTGTGAAATATTACACTGATGGCTTTGTGTTTTGGAGATAGCAAGCACAAGAATCTCCGTTCCTCCCTCAGGGACACTTTACTATCTTCGACTACTTTATAGCGGAGGTGCACAGTGGAGGTGCTGTATTGTACGCCGAATCGTCCGGCTTCATTATTCATCATATTTTAGATGACGTCTTAAGAAGATGTCTTGCATTGTTCTGCGTGGTGGGTGTGTCGTCATGCTTTCTGATCTTATCGTACCTCAGTGTAATGTGGAAAAAGTTGCTGATGCTTTGCTTTTGTTTTCCTCAAGATGGGATTTCCTGCTGAGAATGTGCATTTCTTCCTCTGCTGTCATCAGTTTTAAACGTAACTGTAATCAAATGCCATTTCAACATTCCAGGCATCTTCACGTCTGGTGCGGTAAACTGTACGTCGTTAAACTCTGTGTACCTGCCTCTGTTTGTGTTCCTCCTGTATTTGAGCTCTTTATTAGCTTTATTGATTTACTGAGATTATACTGCACATGGATTGGGGGACAATTTGAGGGAATATAAAGGAACTGTGACTTTTATTATTTATTATTGCGTTACATATTGCATGTGGGTTACATATCTTGTGTGTGTGTGTATATATTTTCATTTAATAAAAGTAATATAAAATAATTGATTAAAAAATAACTAATTAATCAAACATTTTTCTGTAATTAATTGCGATTGATCGCACCTAACATGAAAGTTTTTTCTGTGTTGTAATAATTTGACATTTAATCTTCAAATTATTGTAGATATAACATAAAGACAGTTTATTTCAAATATTTAATCTAACACATAGAAAATGTACAGAAAATGAATAAAGTTATCAAGCATTTCACGGTCTTCAGTAGATAAATTATAAATTAAATATAAATTAATCCTTACTAATGCTACGCAAGTGATTCACTTTGTCTTTTGTTCTTTGATGAACATTAATGATAGACATTACAGCAGCAGATTTATTAGGCTGCTTTCACTTTAAGATCTTACGTGCATGACGCGGATCTGACACGCATCCTCACAGCCGGTGCGCTGTCTGAAGCGGCTTCATGTGCTCATGAGTCGTGTGTGTCTGGCACACAGACAGGAGATTCACAAACAGCGCACCAGTACGGATTTATGTACTTTTTTTGCGTCTTATCTCGCTTGAATGGTTCAATAGCACTTGAATGAATGATAGCATGATCATATAATGTAATTTAACACTAGCTAAAGGATGACGGAAAGGTGATGTTGCGTTAAACTGGAAAAAATAATTGCATGTGTTAACACGTTAATTTTGACAGCCCTAAAAATAATACTAATAAATGGGCAAAAGACTGGGCCAGCGGGAAAAAAATCCGTTGAGCAATTTCCTTTATCAAATTTCGCCAACTCAAACATTGCTATTCATTATCAAAGTAGCCCATTTCTAAACCAGTGCCTAGCTGGAGATCTTTAGCATATGGTGCCATCAAATCCATGTTCAGGCTAGGAACAGATTGGTTAATTCAAAGACACCATCCTCCAGATGGGAACGGCAATGAGTTTGCGCCGCTCTCCATCAGATGGACACCTACGACCCTGTTACAGTGATGGTGGCTTGTGTTTCCATTGAGCAAAGCAGCCATCTGGTGTCCCAGAGGTCTCTTATTTCATCCTGCTAACTTTTTCTTTTGTTCTAGAGTCATGGAGAGGGCACTATTACTTTTATCAGGCAATACTGACTGTATTTGTTTAATTGAACCTTAAAGTTACCTCAAAATGCTCTTGACAATATTCCCTTAATGTGTAGATTTCGCGTGACTCACAGATATGAGCCACATTGTATTAATAGTCCTCATTTTGCTTCTCTAACAGCTTCTATACATCTGAAAAGGCTTTCCAGTAGATGCTGGAAGAAAATGGATACAAGAATTTGCTCTCGTTCAAGCCTAAGAGCATCTGTGTGGTCAGTTTGAAAATGTATGTCCACCAGACCGGAATGTAGGATTTCTATTGTATATCTTCACTTGCACTGACGTTTTTATCCAGGTCACTCATCCTCACGCCATGTGTTGCTTTCTTTGGCCATCTATGACACATTGCTCTCTGAGAAGTGACCTTCATCATGTACAGGCTGGCATTCAATTACAGATTTGTCAGTGGCCTTTGCAGCCGAGTGGGTTAGTGTCCTTGAGAACCCACCTCTGCTCTGTTCTCCATTTGATTGCCTATTCATGATGTGTCCCCGTGTCCCTGTTGGCAGGGAGACTAACGCTGCCTCATGGCGCACAGATTACGCTTGATCCTAGGAATGGACGAGCTTGCTGCTGATGTGCCGAGTAATTGCTATCATATAGTATTAGTTTATGCCATTAGTGAGCATGATGTAATCTGTATAACTGCATCTAATTATGATGAATATAAACAAATTTACTCGTCTGCTTCCAGCATTTTGGCATTAGTTTATTCATCCCGATAATGGATAATTCCATCTGCTGGTGGAAAGGGTTTTTAAGTTCGGGATTGTCTGAGCTTTAGTTACCATTCAGCTTGCTGTTTGTGTCTCAGAAAGGGAGGGAGTCACACTGCTGTGAGCTCCCCTTTGAGTCGACTCATTCATGGATTTTAGCGGTTTATAGTCTGATTCTGTAATGTTTGATATCAGTGTTTTGTGTGGAACCAGCATCGAGTGAATAAGATCAGATGCTTTAATTATCTGTGACAAATTCATAATAAATGGCATTTCTTAAAGGGTTAGTTCACCCTCATGTCTTTCCAAACCCGTAAATCTTTTGTTCATTCACAACACAAATGAAGATCAGTCAACGCAACTATCACTTTCAAGCCCCAGAAAGGTAGTAAAGACATCAGCGAAGTAATCCATGTAATCCAAAAACATAATTTATCGCTTTATTTACAAAATACTAATCTCCAGCACGCATTCAAGACAGCACATGCGTGCTGTGTTGATGTGAGAGCAGACATTGCTGCATGAACGTGCATCGGAGATTAATATTTTATAAAGTAAATCGTAAAATTGAGGGTAAACCACTGGAGTCACATTGGTTCACTTTAATGATGTCTTATCTACCTTTTTGGGGCTTGAAAGTGGTCGTTGTGTAGCCGTCAATGGAGGACAGAAAGCTCTCAGATTTCATCATTAGATCTACATTTGTGTTCCAAAGATGAACCAAGGTCTTGGAACGACATGAGGGTGAGTAATTAATGACAGATTTTTCAGTTTTATGTGAACTAACTGTTTAAAGGAATTGTTTACAGGAATAAAAATTCTGTCATTACTTGATCACCCACATTGATATTTTGAAGAATGTTTGTAATTAAACAGTTTTGATTACAATTTACTTCCTTGGTATGACAAAAAAAAAAAAAAAAAAAAATGAAAATGATGAGAAAAAGATGGATGATATTTTATATATATATATATATATATATATATATATATATATATATATATATGATTTGGGTTATATATATTTGATTATATATAGAGAGTATTTTGTACTTTATTGGGAAAAAAACAAACAAAACATACATGGACTAAATGCTATTTCTTATTTTGAATCTTTGAAATCAAGACTTTTTTTCCTGTAAATATTTGATGTAGGCTGTCTTCTGTACAAATGTTGCATTTTCCAACAATGAATAATTTACCAGGGACTAGTAATTCCCTCATTTGAAGAGGGACCCTTTGAGGGATGCTGCTGGAGTTCCACCCTTGATTTCCTGTTAAGACTATAAGCATAGACTTGGAAAGCTTTTTATTTCATTCCATGCTGTTGTTGTTGTTTTTTTAAATAAAAGGTCTGCATAAATAATGATTTTGATGATATCTATAACATATCATATAACTCATATAACATATCGATAACACTCACTGTAAAAAGACTGTGATTTTAACGGTAAACGACTGTAAAAACGGTGAAACGGTGCTACAGTGAAAAACAGTTAATTGCGAATACTTTACAGAAAGTTTAGATACGGTAGTACAGTGGATAACTGTAATAGATCTAATGTTACATTTACTGTTATTTTACGATAAAAATTGACAGGTTTTGGAAGTGAAAAACAACCAGTCATTGTACAATTTACAGTGATAAAACGTAAATTGGCATTCCCACAATTCTCTACCTGACAATTCACATTTGATATAATTTCATTGAAATAACTCTGTTTCTTCTATTCAGTTATGTACATTACGGTTTTATGTTGCCTCTAATGTTGTGAAATTAACATTATATCAGTTAATGAAACACATTTTTTTTTACCATGAATTTAACTGAATTTATTTACAGTGTGTAATTATTACAATATAAACCTTTAAATTATACGCTTTTGAATTGTAAAATAGACAGTAAACTAAGTGCTGTCCCCTAAAACCTAAAACATTGCTACTGTATTTTTACGGTAAAGTTCTGGCAACCACAGCTGCCGTTTTTTACCGTAAATTTTTTACAGTGCTGGCTTGTAGTCATTTATTTAATTTTCTTCTTTAAAGGTTCTCTGAACCATAACAGTTAAGTTGAGAGCTCAACCACTGATATATAACACAAATATCTGCTCCATTCGGATCACCAAAGGCCCATATAATGCAGTGTAAATGTGTGGTGTGAGTGATGGTTGTGTTTATATGCGCTGAAAGGGTCATGTGTCTTTGTTGTGCCTTTGGGAGTGAAAGCAGACACAAGTGGATTAAGGGGTGAGTGGTCACATGAGTTGAGCTGATACTAGGGTCCAGCACCTTTAATCCTCATGTTTCCTGCCTGCCATACAGTCATTTGCATTTTGCAGTCGGTTTTAAGCCCTTCTTCAAGTTAAATAACTTGAGATTTCTTACCAAACCATAGCCTATAATTCTATAGCCTATGACATTCTTGTTTGAAGACATTCTTGTAGTGTTTTTTTACTAAATGGTGCAAACATAATCATGAAATTTGAATTTTGAGTACAGTTTGATTCATTTTTAATTAATAGGATTGATCACTATTTTAAAAATCCTGTTAAATCCTGCTAGTTATGAGTCACACTGGTGCCAATACAAATGCGCGTTCAGTCATGTTGTAATTATCACAATTGCGTGATTTCAACTTATAATAATAGGCTATATGATACTAACTGTATTAATAAGGATATTTTGGGAGAATGTGGTATTTACACAATATCCAATTTATATTGAACATTATTATGTTTTAATAGTCATATTTGTTTTAGGCTATAATCCTACATATATTTAGGGAATAAGGAAAGTATAATTTATTTATTTTCTATGCTACTTTCTAGTTTTTCTCTTTTTTGTATTTTTCATAACAAATAATATAAGCTTGATAGAAACCATACCTGTAAATAGAAACAATAGTTCCATCTTATCATAGTTGCAAGGAGTCTTGCATGGTTTTACATGTGGTTGCTATAGTTTAAGAATACCACTGTTAAAAGTGTAGATACTAGCTATGATTAATTTTCAAGAAGGCAAATGAACTGTGGAGCATATAGTGATCTACTGATGAATATGCATTTCGAATTAGCCTAAATATGTTATATTGGTAACTGCTCTTACTTTTCAAATACAATATATTACTATTATTGTCGGGTTCTGTGCTTACATTTTTCATTTGATAGACCCCCTCTTCCCCACTGGTGCTATAAATAAATAGACTGGTGCCCTGCAGTGAGGTAATGAGTAGTATTTGATAAATACTAAAAGTATTAATGTTTTCTAATTTTGATTTAGATGATCAGAGAAAGAGACTTACAAGTGTATCTCAGTGGGAAGAAAAATAAACTACTAAAAAAGTATTATAATAGCGGCAATAAAAAATAAGCTATCTAAATATAGCTATATTACTAGTTAGCAGACTAAGTGAAGTGTTAATTATGTGAGATTCCAATGTGCAATATACATCCCTTGAACTTGCAACATTTATATTACAGTATGTGCATTCCTATCTGGGCAGTGTTACAAGATGACAATTAGGCCATTCTAACAAGGCTAAACGTGGGACTCCCCGACCCAAATTTATGGCTTGCTGAAACGCTCTTTGTGAACCTGCTCTGGGCTGGTCATGTGCAGATTGTAGTGAGTTTATGGGTATGTATGCGCCCTGTTGGTCTCTCATTAAATCTAAGCTGCTCTCTTTGTGGTGCTTTGCAATCTTCTGCACTCACAATAGTAGAGCGGATTCCAGGGCCCAGGTCCGTGACTGGAGGGTCCAGCTCTACTTTAGGAGTAATTTGATTAAATCTGCACTGTTTCAGTCCGAAAGCTGTGTGAGCTAAATCAAATAAAGTGGATTAACTCTTCCACTGAGTAAAGCTGATTTAACTGGTAAACAGAATCACTGTTGCATATGAGTTTGGTTGAAAATCGAGAAACAGTTCTTATTTTAATATAAATACTGGACATTAGTGATTTCCACAATGTTTAGTTGCATATGCGGTTTTGAAACATCCACGTTTTTCTACAGATGTGGACGGAACACCAAAAATAATGTTTCCTGCGCCGCTATTTTTGATTGAATACCGAATCTATGCTTTTACAGAAGACTGGACGATGTGAAATAATATGAAGTAATTGGAGAGCACATCTTTCTTCTACATACAAGTGTGGTCTGATTCATGAATGAACGACTCGCAAATCACTGTCATGAGTTATTGGTTTGAATTGTTTTAACATTGATTCGATACGGTCAACAATTCATCATACTGGAGGTGTAGTTTGTTGTGGGGGGAAAACAGTTGGGTACCATATAGTTACCCACTAATTTCTAAGGGTGAAATGAAGACTTTTGGGGTCGGTAAGTTATTTTGATGGTTTTGAATGATGTCTCTTATGCACAGCAATGCTTTGCGTTTATTTGATCAAAAATAGCAATATTGTGAAATATTAAAAATATCTGTTTTCTATTTAAAAATATTTTGAATATATTTTAAACAGCCATTACTCAAGTCTTCAGTGTCTCATGATCCTACAGAAATCATTCTAATATGCTCAATTTGCTGCTCAAGAAAGATTTCCAATTAGTGTAAACAGTTGTTTTGCTTAATATTTTTGTGGAAACCGTAAAGCATTTTCTTCAGAAATGAATTTAAAGTTCAAAAGCGTTTATTTTAAATAGACATCTTTTGCAATGTTATACATGTATTTATTGTCTTTTCAGTTCCATTTAATACATCCTTGCAGAATAAAAGTAAAATTTTTTGCTGCTAGAAGTTGCTTATTCAAAATAAAGGCATAGCTTGATAATGCCTAGATTTCGCGGAATCATCGGAGTCTTCACATCTACAGCCAATGGAAAAGAATCCAGTGGCAGAAATCATATTCATGGATGAGCTAATATATTACATATACAGATTTATTAACATTACTGTAGTGTGAAGCAGGGTGGGACTGAAAAGAGCGATTACTAATGAGAGACAAGCGCGACACACGGCTCGAGAGCAGTGGAGCTTTTATTATGCCGCAGATGACTTCCGCTTCTTCCGGTCATGTGCATGTTAGGTAACGCAGCACTGTTTTATCATAATGGATACATTTTTATGTTGAAAGTTGTTATAATGCTACTCTGCGGCTACTATGAGACACTCGTTGCACACTGCTGTAAGCTAGATCGATATTAGTAAACATGGTACTTGTGGTAAATCAAGACTTACTGTGTTGAGCTATTTAACAGTGATTAGTTTTCTGTCGATGAATGTATCCAAACAGTTGCTCACCCTGTCTAATAAAACATAAGCATCTCTAACTTCAAACTTTTGAATGGTAGTGTATGTCCAATCACTAAAGGTTAAGCTTTAAATGAACGAAGGCGAGAACTGTCACTATGTTAGGAGTATTAAGGCTAGTGAGAGCTAAATTCGTTGCTGACTGGTTCAGAATGTAGCCAAAGTATATCCTGATGTTCAATGTGGAAGTAAGGAAGCAAAGTCTGAGAGCAGTGTTTCTGTAACCTACTTTTTCCTTACATTTTACTGTTACTGAATCACTTAGCTTTCTATACGGTGTCTCCATGGTGGAGAATGCACCGTCAGCAGGTCCTTTGATCCCGGAGGTGATTTTCTCCTTCATTGAGGCGCTGAAGCCATGCTAACTCTGATAGAGGAGAGAGTGCTCAATGGCTGTGGTGGAGCTAGCTGAAGAAAATCCATTCCCCCAATATATTTTCTGCTGAGGCAGGTACAGTGACCTTTAGCGTTCCGATAGGTCACCCATGGGCATGTGATGTGCTTGTGCATTGATTGTTAAAACTCTGGCCCTTCTATTGTAAAACCCATCCAAGTGTGAATTAGCTGAGATCAATGAGGTGCGTGGATAAGCCTCTTGTCATCTCATTATGTGCTTGGCCGTTCCTTTTAACTAATAATTACCCGAGAACACTCACAAGTCCAGCGTTTGGGAAACTATCCAAGTCTTCACAAGAAATGTTTGCTTGATAGGACAATGAAATGTTTGATGTATAGTTTTTAGGGACAAATATGGCAACCATGCACTTAAATCGGATTATTTACTTGCTGTGCTTAATGAATGTGTGCTTTTTGTGTCCAGGTGCCTACGGAGTGAGAGAGGAGCCCCAGTTTGTGACGGCCCGTGCGGGAGAGAGCGTTGTTTTGGGATGTGACGTGAGCCACCCCCTAAACGGCCAGCAGACTCCCTATGTGGTGGAGTGGTTCAAATTCGGTGTGCCTATTCCCTTCTTCATCAACTTCCGTTTCTATCCTCCTCATGTGGACCCTGAATACGCCGGTAAGCAGTCCAGCGTTTAATCCCAATTGATTACTATGTAAAAAAATAATTCTTGTCTGAGTGTAGAAAGTACATATTGCGCTTCCAATAGTAAACAATAGTCTAAGACAGTGTTGTTATTGTTAACTAAAAAATCGTTTTCGATAATTGAAAAACTTAAATAAAATTAAAGTGTAAATATTATCAACCTAAACTTTAAAAATCAGAAATTGTGCCATGGGAACTAACTGAAAAAACAAATGTTTAAGTACTAAAATTATTCAATTATTAAAGCTAAAACTGAAATAAAAATGAATTAAAGCTATTATATAAAATATTTGTGTATATACAGTGTGTATATATGCAAGTATATATATACATATATATATAAACTAACAAAATGAGAAAAGTACATATTAAAATTAAAATGGAAAATACAAAAATAAGTTAATTCAATATATTAATAAATACTATAATAGTTTATAAACAAATAATAACAAATAACAAAAATAGCATTGCGCTGCACAAATTGTGAAAATATTTTCAGTACAAACTATATATATATACAGTACTGTGCAAAAGTATATATGTTTTTTTGAATTTCAGAATATCTTTCAGGTTATTTCTAGGTTGAAATTAGACATTGAATCACAGATTTTCCACAGTAATTCCAAATTAAAACTATATTAAAGTGCTCCAGCATCAAAACCCACCATAAACCAGCCTGAAACAGGATGAAAATTCAAGGTGGCCTTTGTAGAAGGGATAGTATGTGAACTGGGACGCACCCGAGATTTACGTTTGGTTTGATTAAATTTACCTGCTTGTGACAGCAGAAAACAAACCTTTCAAAGTTCCTTTTGAAGTCAAAATTGTTGAATTTGATCCAATATGCTGATTTTGTGTGAGACTGAGTGAAAGCACACTTTTCTCTGTTTACTATTTAACGTGAAAGCGAGCCTTTTGCCTTTGACATGGATTGTGAAAAGCTTTAGTAATGGCTGCCTGCTAGCATGGCACTCATTCTTTTTCAAGGTGCATTACAGAACCTTAATTACCGCAGGTCTGCTGCTGGCCGTCTGGGTGAAAAATCACCTATTGTCAGCACTTCTCAAAGCACAAACTTTCCATGACACTGGGCACAGAGTTTCGTGAGACACATCCATCTCTGTGATTGTTTTAGATGATTTGATCACTTAACTGCTATGTCACATCTTATTAAATTGGATTCTTCTGTTGTTTTCTGCATTAAGAGAGCTCTGTTTTAAAACCTATTTAGCTGCTGCGCTGTCTACGGCCTACATAGGCAGCTACCTTTTAAGGAAGCGTTCTAACTGCACTGGTATCTCATAAGTTTAAAGATTTGGAACGCTGTTTATGGACTGCAGCACAAAACGCTCCTCACAATAGCCCACAGAAAACTCAACTTCTAAGATTTCTAAGATGTTGTTCTAAGATGTTGCCAAGCTTACAATATGTACTCTGTATATATATTACTCTGTAATTAGCAGTAAAAGACATAGCAAATGCAAATATTAAGTTAAAGTAGTCATTATGTTAAACTTTACATATTGTAAGTTAGCTAATTACCTTGTAAGTCCATCGATATCACCTTCAGTTCGTACAGCCATTAGCACTTTCTCAGACAAGCAGATACACTGAGTCCTGTTTTCCTGTTTGATCATGTGATATTCGGCCTATTAGCTGGTTAAGATGTGTTTGATTAGGTTTTGGAGCTGAACTTTGCAGGAAGTCAGATCTCCAGGAACAGGATTGGACACCACTGTTTTAAACCCATATCCCTTTCTGAGTGAGAGGTCAGGCCGGGAAAGAATTAACTTATAATTCACATCTATATTACAATTCCTCATAAATCCTTCCCACCCATAAAATAAATAATTGATTTTAGTAAGGGAGAGGAAGGGGAAGTGAATTAACTATCATTCCACTATTTGGTTGTGGCCTCATTGCATTTTAAATTAGATATGAGATCTAATGTTCAGTTCCACTGTATATCATTGTCTCCTGTGGGTACTATAGGGTCGCCATGGCAGCTCATTTCGTATTGTTCCTCTACGCCACAAGGCTTTAGTCTCACAGTTTGGCTGGACCCGCACACAATTACCACTGAACTCCAAAAGGCTATTACTGTAACTCACAATGCAATTTTCTGCTGCAGAAATTCCCAAACTCTCTCCCTGTTGGCTACTGCCGGAGCTCCGGGTCTGATTCCTCAACCAATTTACCGTATTAGAGTCTTCATTGTCTTGCAGACGGACAATCTATGCAGCAATCATTGCAGCAGTTTAGATGTGATTTACACAGGCTCTCCTAAAGTGATTCTTAGCTAGAGGCAGATTGTATTCATTCAGGACGGGCCTGTTTATGGGCCCCAAAAATGCAGCTCAGTCATTCCTGGCAAGAGGCCTGCAGGAAGATTTTGGTAATTAAGCGCCTAACAAGTTTGCTTAATGAACACCCCTGTGCGCTCTGAGCATAGAGGGCAATTTATAAAATGGAGTCTCCTGAGGTGAGCTCATATATGTAGCTCATATATAAAGGGTATGCATTGACGTCACGAACTGAGTGGCTAAACATTCTCCAACATGACTGGCTTTAGTAGGGAAATCTGCAAAAATGGGGGTAAAACAAACAATTCTGTCTATCTATTTAATTGATGAGCAATATATCTTAACATAGTGTATGATTTTACCCCAAAATTCAACATATCTGACACAAAACGGTAATTGCACATCCACATTTCACTGCATGGATTCTAGTTGCTTCTGCAAATTGCAGCGATCCATTTGATCCTTCTTGTTAAATCTATTTGTATAGTCGATCGGACAGCTCTTTCCCATTTTGATTTTGTTTTTTGTTTTTCCGCTGCATTCAAGCTGAACACCAACGCTGCCACACAGACCGTTCCTCCAGTCTTCAGTGTCACATGATCCTTCAGAAATCATTCTAATTTGCTGATTTGCTGCTCAAGAAACATTTCTTATTATTAACGATGTTGAAAACATGTGCTGCATCATATTTTGTGGCTACCATGACATATTATTGTTTAATACCTTTGTACTTTTATTATTATTATTAAGATAATTCTAAAGGATATTCAGTATAAAAAGATCATTTTAAATAGAACATTTCTGGTTTAGTGTTAATGAAGAGGCGCATTAATATTTGGCCACAAAAAAACTAAAATATAGATAAAAACTAGAGATGGTTGAAATAGCCAAAATTGCTAGGTAGCGGCAGCAGCTGTTTTGTGCTCTATTTTCCATTGCCGTTCCCAAATTTCCGTATGCTAACGCTGATCCATTTGTGAGGATTAACGTTTACATATGTGGCCTGAACAACTATCAGATGCATCTAGTTTAACTATCAAATAGTTTCTGATCTGATCAGTGGAGAACATATGAAGTTTAAACAGACTTGCATAGAAAACTGTATTTAAGCCTGTAGTGGGACAGATAGCAATAAAAGTTAGGCCTTTTATGTGCTGTTAAATTCAGTGTGAAGATGCTCCCTAACTTTGTTGCCCATGCCCGATCCCATCAGTACTTTATTACTCTACACGAAAATAGCTGTGATTTTGAAGGCCTTATTTTTTTACTGCAAGACCGCAGCCTCCTCTGCCCCGTGCTGTATTGATTTTCTGCTCTGGAAACCTGCTGTTTCCTCTCTCAGGTGCAGCTGTGATCCAAGGGATATGATATCTACTGCTCAGTACACAGCAGTATGAAGTATGAAGGCCAGTCGGAACGTAAATATGTGAGTCTGAGACACTCAGGCAATATCAGCCCAGTGAACAGTGCCCTGTACTTTCAAAAACATTAAATCCCAGCTAAAGTCCTCAAAGAGGCAAATGAGAGATTGTATGTTCTTATTGGCTTGCTCAGGAATGGTTTGGGAATGGCTTAGTTCAGTCAGAGAGATGCTTGACTGCCTAAATTTCTTTCATTTTCCATGACTATTTGTATTGTCGGTGTTGCTAAGCCTCTTAGTACAGAACGTGTAGCACTCAGATGTGAGCTGTGATACTTTGTTCTTTTCTATTTAAAGTACAGTACACTTTTCATTTGATAGTGTAGGAGGGTTGAAATTAAGCGAATATTGCTTTGCTAGTAATGCTATAGCTAGTTGTTCTGGCTTGCTGCTTATTTTTTAATCATTTTGTGAATAGCAAAATAGCCATTTGTGAAGTTGCTATATGATGTGATTTTAAGATATATAGATTATAACATTCATAGAGATACTATTTTTTATATTCAGTTCAGTGTTTTTCTTTTTACATGCTGGAGTGATTAACTGTAATCACATTTGCAATACCGGGCTTTATTTCATGTAGATAACAACTGATAATAACTAAAACAATAATAATTTATACCAAACAATATTACATGGACAGCTAACTAAAACATACATTTCTGAACACCTGAAAACCCCTGAAATCAGTGTAAAATGTTCATAAAACCATTGAACTTGAAATTTGAACACTGAAATTCTCTGTAATAAATGAGGCTTTTTTGATGCTGCTTTCCTTTTTTAATTTGAAAGTCTTAAGGTTTTATTCACAATGTGTCAATGTTATTAACTGAAATTAAAACTAAAACCATTAAACAAAGTTGTTGCTTTATATAAAATATCAATGTCAACTGAAATACAAAAAATATTTTATTTCAGCTAGTTTCCAAGACAACACTTCTCATTTTCATGTTGTTAATTATAAATAATAAAAAATTATATTCATTAAAAACTTTCTCTGTCTAAAATTGTCTAGATTGGCAATATGTTTAATCTGCTCTACTTTAAACCATTACTTTTTTTGTATACAATTTAACAAAACAAAACAAAAAAAAACAGAACATAACGTAATGGTGTAAGCACAACATTTTCGCTGGTGGAAAACACCTGTAGTGTGGAGTGAATGCATCTATGACAAAGACCTGCACAGATGCAGATATATCAATATCATAACAATCTATCAATAAATACAGACACCTTGTCCTTTGCTTCTGACATTGGCACTGTGCTGCTGTGGATTGAAGAACATGCTAAAGAACGCAAACTAAAAGATGGCGAGGAGCAGAAGCCTGCCGAGTTTTAAAGCGGACTGAGGCGATCATGAATTAGTGCACAGATTACGGAGTTAATCACAATTTTTTTAGGGGGCTGGGTAGAAATTTAGGGGGGATGAAGCTCACCTAAAAAGGGCTTAATGATGCCCCTGAAATTTGTAGATTTTAGTAAAATTTCAAATTTTTTGTAATAGTTTAAGTGAATAATAAGTTTTGTATGCAAAAAGAAAAAAGAAAAAAAGCTGACTCTATTGCACAAGTCTCACTCTGTTCTCCTCTGTTCCTTTGTGCTTTCAGGTAGAACCAGTCTGCATGGCAAAGCGTCTCTGCAGATTGACCAGGTGCGCTCAGAAGACCAGGGCTGGTATGAGTGCAGGGTCCTCATGCTGGAACAACAATATGACACGTTCCACAATGGCAGCTGGGTTCACCTCACAGTCAACGGTGAGACACTCACTACTGTCATTCATCCATCCATCCATCCATCCATCCATCCATATCACATTTATGGTGCTTTTCACAAAACATATTGTTTCAGAGCAGCTTTATTTAAAATGCATGTTTATACATTACAATTTAGAGTAATCTTTTGTCAAAGGTTACGGTGCCAAAGTAAAGTACAGTTATACAAATCAGGTTGTTAGCTAACATCATGTATTCATGTAGGAAGAAACAGTGAGCTCATTAAAGCAATTATTACAAGTTGTGATCTAAATAATTATAATATATAGAAAATTTGGCAGTTGTGTAAATTAATTCAGAGTTGGCGTCACATACAGTCCTCGCAGGGGTTGCCGTCATCTTTTCACAGGTGTTTAGGTCATCTGAAATCTTTATTTCAAGTTTTCAAACTGGAGCTGGCTTACTCTCTAGCATGCCGTGTTTCTGAGGTTGAAGAAGGCTGTTTTTGTAACATATGAAATATGATTTTCAAAAGACCATTTGTTTTCTAATATAAAACACAGATATATAACTGTTAAGGGGGAAGCAACAGTACATCCTTCTAGATGTAAATTGTATTCTAAGAAATTCTGTGTGTACGCTTTTGGTTTAATAAGTAATACCTCAGTCTCATCTGAATTTAATACAATAAAATTACTGGTCATCCAAAATTCTTTTACACACTCTGTCAACTTGGATAATTTAGAGATTTCATCTGGACATGATGAAATATGTAACTGAGTATCTTCAGCACAACAGTGGAAGCTAATTTCATGTTTTCTAATAATATTACCAAGGGGCAGCTTGTATATTGAAAATAGCAGAGGGCCTAAAACAGACCCTTGTGGCACTCCATAATTTACTCATGTTAACTTGGATAATTCCCCTTAAATAAATTAAATTGTAATGCTCAGATAGGTACGATTTAAACCTACTTAATGCCTGTTCCTAAATACCAGTTTAATTTTGTAATTGAGCTAAAAAGTATGTCATGATCTATAGTGTTGAACGTAGCACTAAGATCAAGTAAAACTAGTATTGATATCCAGCCTTGGTCAGAAGCTATAAGCATGTCATCTGTTATTTTAATGAGCCCCGTTTCTGTGCTATGATGAGGACTGAATCCTGACTGAAATTTTTCATAAATATAATTTTTTTGCAAGAAGAAGCACAATCGAGCAGAAACAGGTGGTATTTTAGACATAAATGGAAGATTTTAAATATGTCTGTGTTTGACAATCCATTTGGATCTATTTAAATCTTACACTGTATCTACACCGGACTCGAGCGGTGCGATGTGACATGACAAAAGACAGTAGAACCGTTATAATCAGTGATGTTGTCTACTCTGGATGCGGCATGGCGCAACGCAACTGTAAACTGATGCCTTGTTCTATTTATGACGTATCTTGTTCTACCTTGTTGATCACATAGAACGATATCATCACTTTGCTGTAGAATAACTATCAGTAAGATCGTAACATGCGCTATAATTATTCTGTATCTATCTAGACAGATGTATGGATGGACTTCTCATTTAGTAGTTTGTTCTTCTGTGTGTAAGGCTTATGCTTATATCTTTATATGTGACTCTAGTTCATACACTGCAAGACAGAGCCGACATACATCTCTCTCTCTCTCTCTCTCTCTCTCTCTTTCTCGCTCTCTCTTACCCTCCCCCTCGCATTTAATGGATGTCTGCTTTTGGGGGTGGAGTAGGACTAATCGTGGCTTGATTTCATATTCATTTCTAATATCAGCAGTAAATCAGAGCTGTGAGGAGTGGAGGAGGATGTGACTGTCTCTTACAACTCATGACTGAGTTCCTGCTGCTGTGAGTAATATGTGTGGTAGACCCAACAAAAAGCGTCCTTTATGCTCAAGCTGCAGAGATGAGCAATGTACTCCCTTGTGATTTTGGTCTAGGTCTGTTGTCATTGTTTCCATCAGAAAACAATGGGTCATGATTTGATTTTTGGTTAGTATGTTATTGTGTCTGTCAAAATATTAAAGACCTGATTAAATGAAAATTAGAGTTTTGTGTCTTTTAATCAATGTTTGTCATCTCTAAGGTAATCATCCATATGCTAGTTTACTCCTACTTGTTGACAACATATTTAAAATGGTCTTCTCTAACGGAAAAATGGATCAGAAATATCTACACAGATTTGTGTCCAGTCAGATCCCTTCCAGAATATAAATGTCCTGCATCCAGCCCCACCTGCAACAGACTAGCGAAGTAGCAAATTGTAATTCATCACTGTTATTGTATCAAAAGCCTTTGGCTATTTACAAATAAAAGGAACTTACAATCGATATGCCCCTCCAAAACTTCCCGTTTCATTAGCAACACAGGACAAAACTGTGCTTGTCAAGCGATTTCATAAAGGTGTTTAAAATAATAAAGGGAAGCTTACACTCAATATTATGAGCCTTTGGGTATTGGCTAGCATTAAAAATAAACTCATTGGGCCTGCTCTGAAATCTGCATCATCCTTGTGTCTAATAAACAGAGTAATATTTCACCAGGCACCACCATAATTTCCATTACACTAATGGAGATGTCTTCCATGGTGCCAAACTACAGAGGCAAATTTGGGGTAGCTCAAGCCTTTGGTCATGTCATGTTCCTCTCTCTCATTCTGTTTGAACACCACATTTTGCCTGATTTATTATTTATGGGCATGGTTCAGCACCGCTGGAAACATATTATCTCTTCCATGGTGAGTGTTTGCATTTTATTAGATGATGAATTTAATACGATCCATTAAGACAATATGTAAACTATCATGATTCACAGCTCAGTAATCATTGCCTGGGGGTCAATATCCAAAAGGCCCTCGGTCGCATATTAATAGCATCACAACACCACTGTAGGCTTAAATCAAGTGCTGACATGGCAGATTAATTCCAATACTGGAGCCTTTTGTATTCGGTTGCACTGCATACTGATTCTCACGATACATAATTTTACATGTATGAGCTGCAGTGGCAGAGGAATTCAAAATAATTATGGGTGTCATTAAGGAAACATTGTCTCATGTTGGTTGAGAAATCGTTAGCATTTGCCGTATTATATGTTGGTGATAAGCAGCTTCGTTGGCCCTTTATAGTGTATTTATTGAATTACATCCTCAAGTGTGTGCATTCAGTAGACAACAGCAGAGAGGAAGTGATGAAAGTGTGCAGTCAATGATGCGGTCGACTGATTGAAATTGCTCAGGAGGGATTGAGTGTTCAACTCGAATTGGTACATTAGGAAGAAAGGCACAATTGCATATCTGTAAAACTACTCAAGCAAGAGAAAAAAGTTATTTTAGTTACTTTAAAGTTTGATTATGCAGGGGTTTTGAAACATTTTAATGCTACTGACCTCCAAATACGATATTTTTTTAGATTTCTATGTATAAAGTCTCATTTATCTGGGGGAAATAGAAATTATAAGTGGCAAATACAGTCGTGGCCAAAAGTTTTGAGAATTCCATAAATATTAGTTTTCACAAAGTTTGCTGCTAAACTGCTTTTAGATCTTTGTTTCAGTTGTTTCTGTGTTGTACTGAAATATAATTACAAGCACTTCATACGTTTCAAAGGCTTTTATCGACAATTACATGACATTTATGCAAAGAGTCAGTATTTGCAGTGTTGGCCGTTCTTTTTCAGGACCTCTGCAATTCGACTGGGCATGCTCTCAATCAACTTCTGGGCCAAATCCTGACTGATAGCAACCCATTCTTTCAGAATTAGTGGGTTTTCATTGGGATTAAGATCTGGGGAGTTTCCAGGCCATGGTCCCAAAATTTCAACGTTCTGGTCCCCGAGCCACTTAGTTATCACTTTTGCCTTATGGCACGGTGCTCCATCGTGCTGGAAAATGCATTGTTCTTCACCAAACTGTTGTTGGATTGTTGGAAGAAGTTGCTGTTGGAGGGTGTTTTGGTACCATTCTTTATTCATGGCTGTGTTTTTGGGCAGAATTGTGAGTGAGCCCACTCCCTTGGATGAGAAGCAACCCCACACATGAATGGTCTCAGGATGCTTTACTGTTGGCATGACACAGGACTGATGGTAGCGCTCACCTTTTCTTCTCCTGACAAGCCTTTTTCCAGATGCCCCAAACAATCGGAAAGGGGCTTCATCGGAGAATATGACTTTGCCCCAGTCCTCAGCAGTCCATTCACCATACTTTCTGCAGAAGATCAATCTGTCCCTGATGTTTTTTTTTGGAGAGAAGTGGCTTCTTTGCTGCCCTTCTTGACACCAGGCCATCTTCCAAAAGTCTTCGCCTCACTGTGTGTGCAGATGCGCTCACACCTGCCTGCTGCCATTCCTGAGCAAGCTCTGCACTGGTGGCACTCCGATCCTGCAGCTGAATCCTCTTTAGGAGACGATCCTGGCTCTTGCTGGACTTTCTTGGACGCCCTGAAGCCTTCATTACAAGAATTGAACCTCTTTCCTTGAAGTTGATGATGATCCTATAAATTGTTGATTTAGGTGCAATCTTAGTAGTCACAATATCCTTGCCTGTGAAGCCATTTTTATGCAACGCAATGATGGCTCTACGCGTTTCGTTGCAGGTCACTATGGTTAACAATGGAAGAACAATGATTTTAAGCATCACCCTCCTTTTAACATGTCAAGTCTGACATTCTAACCCAATCAGCCTGACATAATGATCTCCAGCCTAGTGCTCGTCAACATTCTCACCTGAGTTAACAAGACGATTACTGAAATGATCTCAGCAGGTCCTTTAATAACAGCAATGAAATGCAGTGGAAAGGTTTTTTTGGGATTAAATTCATTTTCATGGCAAAGAAGGACTATGCAATTCATCTGATCACTCTTCATAACATTCTGGAGTATATGCAAATTGCTATTATAAAAACTTAAGCAGCAACTTTTCCAATTTCCAATATTTATGTAATTCTCAAAACTTTTGGCCACGACTGTACTATCTAAAAAATGTACCTTATGCTGGATATTAAGTTGACACGTATATTTTTTCTACCCACTATTAAATGTATAATATTGTCAATAAATAATAATAAAAAATAATAATAACAATCGCAAATGATCTCATGATTTCCTAGCAAAATCCAAAAATGTAGTAATGTCAAATTTGGTGCATTTTGACTTGCGTTAGAGTTTGGCACTATCGTTGTGTTTAGTTAAGTTTTTTTTATATGTTTTGTTTTGTTTGCTAAACCTTTCCACAGACCCTGCAGCACTCTTTTGCATCCCCAACATGTTTTTAATTTGCAAGGAATATTCATAACCATGCAAGTGTATGTACAATGAAAAATAATCTATGTGACAAGTATAAGTAGTGCTAGCTGTTTTCACTATTGCATAGTATGAGTACTATGAGTACTCTGGCTGTGAGTACATGTTTGCGGCAGTGATATAGTTTGCTTATTTGTATCTCTGTTGATTATTCATTGTGAAATGAAGCAGCACCTGATATTTATTTGTCTGCTGTCAGACATTGAGGTGTCATCCACAGGAACGGTATAATTAGCGCTGTCAGCTCTCTGTAAGCGCAGGCTATTTGTATATTTAACATATGCTTGTGAGGTGAGACTCATGCATATTCCAAACCTCAAACAATGACACCAGCAAGGGTAACCGTCTGCTGCACCTTGCGTCCACGTTAAAAGTCCACAGCCGTTCGCTTGCAGAAATCACTGTGACTTATTTGGATAGTGCACAGTAGCCGTTTCTCCATTTCAGAACTGCGGTGTGAAAGTGAGCGAGCGAGAGGCGCAAGTGAAGGGTGAATTATTGCATGCGGGGTGCGTGTTTGTGTATGTGTGTGTGTGTTTTTGGCTCAGGGTGAATGAGTTCAGTGTCTGCCTCATCTTTTTTCAGCCGGAGAAATGTCACCTGTGCAGCTGTGGCGGGCGGCGCTAGTGCAAACATCTGTGAGGGTTTATTTCACGGCTTCCTATTTCCTCTCTACTGCCGCAGCGGCCATTCATGCCCTCCCTCGTTTGCATTCATGGTCAGTTCGCCGGTTCACTCAGTCACGTCCCCTCACACGCACACACACTCCTCGCCCTTAGGTGCTTTCCGAAATGTCGATATCAGTGATTGCGGCGTGTAGATGGTGTGTGGTTTTTATATGTCGTCAGGGCATTTTACAATAAGGCGCGCATAATAGCCTTTTGGCTAAATGGCTCATGGTTGGATTTGCAAGCAATGCAGCTTTGAATCTAAAGGACATAAAGCCTGCTTGAAATTCACTACATTTGCTTTGATTGCAGATGTGTGATTGACCTGCAGCCATGGCAGAGTCTTTGACTGAAATGAAAAAGATAGTGGCAGATAGTGCTCCTCCCAGTAGATTTTGGTGTGAGGTTCTTATGAGATGTCACCGTTTTATGACTTTTAATAAGCATGCATTGTCATGCCTTTAAAGATTACCCTCTCAGGAGTAGTCCACTAGCTGACTTGGTCGGTTGTAGATGAAATGCTTTATGTACATTTATTATGTGGGCACTTCAAAGTTTTTCAGTGCGGCGTAAAAAGAAAATAACTATAAAATCAGTTTAATAATCACAAACTTTTGCTTGTTCTTGTTGCTCGGTGTACCTTTTCCACCAAAATGGTTCTAGCCTGATTTTTTGCAGACTGAACGATAACGATAACTTGTCAAAACTTGTAAACTTGCAAGCAAATGAAGAATTTTTATTTTTTTTGCATCAGTCACTGTCCATCACTTTGCACTTTATTGTTTTTGAAAAGGACAGCATAAGATGACCAATAGAGGTTGACAAATAACGATAACAATGTTGGACCTCACTGGCCGATAACCGATTAATCCACCGATACAAAACAAAGTATTCAAACACAGTGAAAATATATATTATACCTTGATCATTCATGTTAGTTCATAGTGCATTAACTAATGTTAAGAGATACAACTTTAAAATCTAATTTTTTTAGTAAATGTTGAAATTAGGAATACTTCTATTAACCTTAATTAATGTTCCAAATAGAAGTGTTACCATTTCATATAAATCCAAACAGTCTTGCTTAAAGATGGCCATATTTAAATATCTACAGAAAGGCCATTGAAATTAGACACATATGTATATTGTATCTATACTCTCACGCTTTATTTGCTTGATGAATATCTATTGAAAACAACAAAAAATGTATTACAGTGATGATAATAAAGAACTGAAATCTAATATGTTTCTAATTTGCCTTCTCAGATCAGTAGCTTTAAATATGCAACTTCGCTGCATAACGAATGAAAAAAAGTGACCAACTGGATTTAAACAAATGCAAATAGATGGTAACAATTGTAACATTCAACATTTGGGTCAGACTTGCATGTGTTTTTTCACATAACCACTAGAGGTACTAATCGCGTCCTTTCATTCTCAACGGCAAACATCCTTCTGTTCTCCACTAATGCAGCATCTAGTCAACAATTGAATTACTTTATAATGATTTGAAAACATGTATTATGGTGTACTGTATACATACCGTTTTGTTGTCTATGTTTTAAATCCATATCTGAGGTGTCCCACACGTGTCAAAACAAACACCACAAGGCATCAGTGTAAGTTTTTATTTTGCCTCTAGAGGCCGCTTTCGTACTCTATAATCACAGCACACCCTTCTCATCTGCTCCATCATTGGACGCAACCCGGAAAAAACTATCGGTATGTATCTGTGATGATTAATCGATTGATCTCTTTTGACCAGTACTTAATGTGCTGTAACTAGTTGCATCACAGATATGAACACTTGCTCACACTCATTCACTGCATAAGCTTATCTTAAAAGTTTTGTTAGAAATGCTGGTGTTCATTGGTATTCAGACCGCCCATCTTGTCCAAAAGCGTCTTTGTTGGAGCAGGTGCTGTCTGGCCTCACAAGGGCAGAAAAGCCTGACAGCACTGGTTTCCTGTAGCCGGCGATATTAGCATCCACTTGTGTATGGATCCTGTGTGGACTGTGGCTGTTCTTCCTCCCAGGACGGGTGAGAGGGTGGCTGGCTGCCCGCGTGTACCCAGCAGGTGTCAGCCGGGCAGATGTACCCGCTTAGAGAACAGTAGTGACACTGTGGAGACGCTCAGGTCATCACACAGCACCCCTTCATCAGTGCGGCCGTCACACTTGTCTCTCTCAGAGCATCCTGCCCAACCCCATAACGGGCACAGATCATTAGCTTCTGATATTAAGTGCCACAGTCTAAACCACAATGGTGAAGCCTAACGGTTAAAGGTCTGAGCTGGTAACCTAAAGGTTGCCTATCTCTATCCCCTTAAAGGGTTGGTTCACCCAAAAATGAAAGTTATGTCATTCATTACTCACCCTCATGTCATTTTATACCCATAAGACCTTGGTTCATCTTCAGAACACAAATTAAGATATTTTTGATGAAATCCGATGGCTCAGAGAGGCCTCTATTGCCAACAAGACAATTAACACTTTCAATGCCCAGAAAGCTAAAAACATATTTAAAACAGCTCATGTGAGTACAGTGGTTCAACCTTAATATTATAAATTGGCAGCTTTTCAACGATATCTAGTGATGGCCGATTTCAAAACACTGCTTCAAATCTTCACAAATCTTTTGTTTCGAACTGGTGGTTTGGAGCACCAAAGTCACGTGATTTCAGTAAATGAGGCTTCGTTACAGCATAGTGATTTGAAATTTCAATAGTTCACATGACTTTGGCAGTTTGATACGCGATCCAAACCACTGATTGGAAACAAAAGATTTGTAAAGCTTCGAAGCAGTGTTTTGAAATCGGTCATCATGTTGAAAAGTCGTTATTTTGTTTTTTTGGCTCACAAAAAGTATTCTCGTTGCTTCATAATATTAAGGTTGAACCACTGTACTCACATGAACTGTTTTAATTTGTGTTCCGAAGATGAACGAACGACTGACAGGTGTAGACCGTCGTGACAGAGAGTAATTAATGACAGAATTTTCATTTTTGGGCGAACAAACCCTTTATGCAAGGAATAAGTCACCCAAAAGATGAAAGTTCTGCCATCATTAGGCCTCACAACAGACTGTATCAGTTTTTAGTCCATACAGTGAATGTTAATGGGATTGATGGAGAACTTTGGTATGAACACAGAAAAAAATCGTTCTCTTAATTAGCAATTTAAACATGATCAGTTTTTGTCTATGGAGGTCAGCAGCAATGTGAAACGCATTATAAAGTAAAACATAACCTCCCTGCTGGATATCTACATCAGAGTCTTTCTTGTCACATTTCAGAGTTTGACTGGTTCATTGAAGATTTTTGGCAGGGTTCTTTTACAAAAGCAAATTAGTATAGCTCAGTATATGAAATCTGTCTTCTCAAACAATTTTATTTAGGTGTTATTAATTAGACCTCAAAGTATTTGAAAGCTAAGCTTGTTTGTTTGCCAGAAGTTAAAGTCTGGAGTGAGAGAAAGAGAAAATTTGAGGTGTTGGGTGTCTAGTCAGTGAGCTCTGTCCAGACCATCTGTTTATGTGGAAAGACCTTCAGACGAGCGCCTTCTGAAATATGTCTTCTGTTTGTCATTCACAGTGTGAGCCCAAATTTCCCCAAAACACATAGTGAGACAAGTCCAGAAAGTAGGGCAGGTGTGTAATGGAGTTTGTTTGTCGCTTAAAGTGCCTTCAAATGTTTATCAAAGAGTATTCCTAAGAGAGAAACAGAGATGGAAACAAGGAAGAAAGAATCTTTTGGCCAATATCGATATGAAGAAAGACACAGTGTCAGAATTGACTGGCTGGGTTGCCTAAACGACTAGTAAACACATTTTTTTCGGATGCATTCACATCAGGCAAGTTCAAAAACATCTATAGTGTGTTGGAATGGAACAGAATGCTATTTACAACTCAAAAACATGGGTTGTGAGATACAGTCAAAGATACTATAGCAGAGGAGGTGCTTTAAATGATAACGCTTAAAATGTTTCTGAGAAGTTATACTGTGAAAACTGCTTGATATGCTGTCAGCACATTAATTAGCGCTGCTGCTAAAAATATCACAACGAAAAAGAGATGCAAGAAAAAATCTAGATAAACTAGTCAATGTCAATAATGGACTAGTGTGATGCTGGAGCAGTCAACCATTGTGATACATCCCTAGGGAACATATATATATGTATATTTTTAGAGATTTGATGAGCAAGATGTTTTGGGCTATAAATTCTTCTCCCTTGTGTTTAGCCTACAACAGATTGTAGCGTGGAGGAAAAAGCTCATGGTTGGCACAGATGGACAGATGTTCAGAGGCATTAATTGCTTGCTTTGTTTGTTTTTCACCAGGTGTTTGCGCTGTTGAAAGCAACTGCTATAGGCTAACATTGACCCACATGCAGAGGAAATTGGGATTTCATTGCTGAAAGTGCACATACATATTCTTAGAGACTGTTTTTACCTGTATTACCACTTGATAGATAGGTGTGATTAAGTGTTATGTTTGGTGGCAAAACAACGGTACAACCTCATAGACTTTCACTGAAAAAGGGCCCTGAATCACATAACCACCTAGCGATCACTTAAGGCTCTTTCACACGGGACGCGGGAAGCCGTGGAATCGGCGCACAGCTGCTGCTTTCTCTCGTAGTGGAAGCGTTTTGTGGAGTCAAGGCAGTGCTTGTGTCATGGTCTTGGGGTGGACATTGCCATAGCTATAATAAACAAGGTCACATTAGTATTTAATAAAAACTTAAAGAATGAAACATTAAAAAATGTCGTGTTATTTATCATTTCATGGGAATATGACTAGTGAAGTTTTCATTACACACACAATTAGCGATGTAATTTTGCAAGTATTTGTATTTTTACCTCCCAAACTATCTCAAGCTGTGGATTTTTTTAATTTATATGATGTTTTACTACCAAAGTTCGGAAGAAAAACGTTCAAATGATCTTTCAAATCAGAACGAAAGGTGGCCGATCTACATGTAGCTGACTCACCTATGTTACTCAACAGTTTTCAGCATCCCTCCACCACCTCGACTCCCCACTCTTGGGTGGTTCCTATCACACCCAGGAACATGGGGGGAGTACTCTGGGTTTGGGCCAAAATACAAAGCTCGGAGCCCTCTCCTCGCATAGTACACCACATTTACATTTAAAACGATCTTCTCCATCCGATATGAGCTGAGTGAGATGTTCTATGATTGGATGTTAATAATATGTACTATAATAATTAGTTAAACCCTCCCGCTCACAAAAAGATAGATGCTGCATCCCTATTGTATGCGAAAAACATTATGCCAACAGAGTATGTCCTAAAACGTAGTATTCAAAAAACAGTAGGTGAAAGTACCCGGATGACCTACTACTTCTGGCGAGATACTGAAGAACGCATTTGATGTACACTTTACTATCCCATGAGGCCACGGGAGAGGATTTATGAATGGAGGTGAAGCGACGCAAAGGATGCTAGTACGTGATAATGACAACATGGCGGATGTAGTATGTTCGCCTCCGCACCACCAGTGAAACCCGCATTGTGCCGCTTTTCAGATGTATCCTAGTCAAAGTGAACTAGATAATTGTGACTGCCACATCCCGTGTGAAAGGGCCTTTAGAACACCTTAACCAGTATGAACACCTTAGCCATGGCAACTCCATACCAGAGCCCTAGCAACCACCCTCAACACACTAGCAAGACACCTCTCACATTTTCTTCTGTTTATTTCAGAATGATTTTAGCTACTATCCATACTGCAGTACTCTCAGCTCAGCCCACAATTGGTGCAAAAATGTGAAACAGGTTTGCAGATTGCATTGAGATCTTGCATTCTGGATGATACTCTTAGCTCTTGCTCTCTGTGGCTGCAGAACTCAACAGAGAGCCTTACACATTCACAATGGGGTCCTGAGCATGTGAGAGTATTAAAAATAAAAAGAATCTGCACTCATTTTGTCCTTTCTTTGTTTCTCCCCCAGCGCCCCCTACGTTCACGGATACGCCACCGCAGTACGTGGAGGCGAGGGAGGGTGGCAGCATTACTCTGACCTGCACTGCCTCTGGAAACCCCAAGCCGGTGGTCACCTGGCTGAGAGAGGGGGATCAGCTGACCAGCAACAGGAAATACATGGTAAAAGTTTGGTTTAGCTTCAAGAAATTATGACAGAAATAAATCACTACTGTATACTACTGAAAGTAATAGTAATAATAATAATAGTATTTCCAATGAATATCTTATAAACAAGATATATTTTCATCCATGTTTTAAATGTATACATTTCTGTTGTGAATTTTCATTTGATTAAATTTGAACAGATTTATTAAATTGTTAAAATTCTATTAAGGTATTAAATCATAAAACAGACCCCCCCCCCCCCCCCCCCCCAAACCCCCCAAAAAAAAAAAAATATATAAAACACAGAATTTAGAGAAAAATGAAATGTGTTTCATGGGCCTCTAATGTAAAAGGTAGCAACTCTGTGGAGTTTGTGAACAAAAAAGTTTGCATTCATTCTCAAGGTCTATGTGGAAAGTATTTCTTTCCCCATTAATGGTAAATCGATATGGGAAAAATATCATGATAATGTTTTTGGCCATATCACCCAGCACTAATTCAAACTCAATTTATTTGAGAAGCAAGGAAGAAATTAGTACTTGTGTTCAGCAAGGAATTGATTAAATTGATCAAAAGTGACAGTAAAGACATTTATATTGTTACAAAAGATTTAAATGTGCTCTTGAACTTTCTATTCAGCAGAGAACTTTTAAAAAAGTATCATGTTTTCCGAAAACATCAGCAAGCAGCGCAACTGTTTTTAACATTGAAAACAATAAGAAATGTTTCTTTCTTATTATATTTTGATCAAATAAATGTAGCCTTGATGAGCATAAGAGACTTCTTACAAATATCTTACCTACCCCAAAGTTTAGAATGGTAATGTATATCTTGAAAGTATGATGAGGTTAATGAGGTTGATTATTATATTATATTATGTTATATTATATTATATTCTTGTTTTAAAGATGTTTAGATGGTTTACTGATAATAAGACAAAACTAACTGTGTGTGAACAGTTTCAGATGATGCTGCATTTCATTTTGGTTAGCTGCTGCTAAAGTAGAAAATTAGTAATGTACTTTTGTCTCCAAATATAGCCAGTATGAATTTAGTCTAGCCAGGAATTTGATCTGCAGTGAATTGTACTGTCTCATTTTTTTGGAAGCGTGAATCATCACAAGCTATTTGTAAGAAAAGTCTCCGTCAGTCGGGGCCCACGTCGAGGGTCTGACAGTTGAAGAGCACACGCCTGCAGTGGGAATGGAGAAAAACTGACAAGCGTGTTTCCAACTTACACTGCATGCAGGCTGCGAGGGAGGAGGCGGCGCAGGATTTGACAGAACAGGCAGTCAGTCTGGCTCCAGTAGGCATTGCCTCTCAGCACATCAGAGGAGATATCCCTGAGGAAACAGACAAATAAAAGACAAGAGAGACAGTGTAGCCGCTTCTGTCTTACATCTGAATGTTCACTTTCATCTGTTCCAGACTATAGCCACCTGCACCGCGTTCGTCTTGTTCCGCATTTCCCAGCGTGCTTTTGGTCACAGCTAGCATTTACACGAGGCGTGTTTGAATGCCATTTGCCGTATTCTGCCTGCCACTCTTACTCACCGGCGACTGATGAACAGGAAGTGATGGCTGGCTGCTGTTTTTCTTTCGTGACCGCTCTTAGCAAGGTTACTCTCCAACCCCGTGGCTTCGCTCCATGGCATTGGAGCGTATTCCCAAAAGGTCACGTTTATGATGTCTTATAAGCTGTTTGGCGGGCGAGGCGTGAACTCCCACATTAGGACACTTTAGCATGTCTTTGCATTATATAACAAAATGTCAAACAGTGGTATTTATTATAGTGGCAAACTTTAAGTAAAAGATTTGAAATATTTCTATCTTTTTATTAATTAGTTCAATTTAATTATTAACTAAATTATTATTTATTATTACATTACTTAAAGACTTTATCATGTCTTTATATTTATGTATATATTGTATGTAATACAAAAAATATAAAATACTTTATACTTCATAAAATACTTTTTATATTTTATACATGAAATTTAAAATATTTTAAATAATTCATGTTGAGGTGTTTGTATTTTAAATAAATCATATTTTGTTACATTTTTTTACTTTTGTTTTTTGTGTTTTTATTTGTTTTTATTTATTTATGTTTTGTACAGCACATTGGGCAACGGCTGTTGAATAAATTGTGCTTTATAAATAAATAAATGAATGAAAAAAATGAATGAATATAATATTTTATTCTTTTATTATTTATGATTATTTGAATTAAAATGTTAAAATGATTAATTAGCATGTTTTTGCAAAAAATGTATTAATATTAAACTAACTGTGATATTTAAATGATTATTAATAATGTATTTTTTATATGTATGTATATTATATGTAATTTTATTATGCTATTTATATGTATATATATATATATATATATATATATATATATATATATATATTAATATTACATTTATTTTAATAAAATTATTATGAATTAGAATGTATTTACATCGTAAAACAAAATATCAAACAAAGTGGCATATATTTTAAAATATAGCACCAGCTGCTTTTTTACATTTCATTTTTATTTGAATGAAAAAAAAAATTACAATTGATTAAAAATGGTTATTAAATCAAAACGAAACTATAAAACATAAGATATGTTGTCCAGCATGATAAAACAACAGCTACAAATAGCTGAGAAAAGTGAAGTTAGCTTAATCCCGGAACCTCCGCGCAAACAATCCCACTTGACTTTTATGTCAGTGAATGTAAATGCTGGCAGCAGCCCAAGCAATTCCACGTCACATTTAGTAAATTGCCTATAAGCAGTGATTAATCGTGATTCGGCTGCAATTAGATTGTATCAAATCTATATTTAATTATTTCATCTGTAAGGAGAAAGCACTCTGCTCCAGCTTCTTGGCTCCTTCTTTTAAAAGCCGTTCCCACTGCTAACCAGCCACAGTCCCAGACATTTACTCAAAAGAAGTGTGTCGTGACCTCACCTTTAAGAACAGTGGTGAGGAGGCCGGTGGTCCTCCATTCTTTTCCCGGCTTCCATGGCTAGAAGTTAGAGAAATGGAGGAATGTGATGAAGGAGTACACACACTAAAGAGCAAGAGGCACAGATGTCTCGTCTCGATGCACAGAGCTTGTTTCTCACCCTGCCCTCCTCCACAGCAGTGTGTGTTTAAATTAGATCTCTCTGCACACACACAGTGTTTGAGAGAGTTTATTACCTCCTCTCGTCTGGGTCATCAGTGTGATGTGTCTGTCAGCGACAGGATGGTGATGGAACAGGCCGGGAGGATTGTGTCAACCGTCCAGCAGGACTTGACACACCTTGGGATATTGAGTGGGAGGAACAATAAGGCCAGTCTCCTCTAGCTAAAGCAATTGACGTGCGGCGAATAAGACTCGACCCACTCTTCTTCTAAAACGCCCTGTCAGGAACCTACGCAATAATTCATGTCACCCGTGTGCCGTTCGGGAAGACGCGACTGCACTTTAAGGCTCAGAAACGCGAAAACTGATGTATTTTGATTGGTTTGTTACAAAGCGCACAAGCAAAACAATGTATAATCTCTTTTTACACTTTAACGTTGTTTGAAATATGATTTGGAAAATGCAAAATCTACAATAAGGCCTCCAATTTGGTTTAAATAATCAGGTTTGAATTTTGATTTAAAAATTCAAATAAAATATCAATTGGAGCTATTTTATAAATTTAAGTTTATTTAAATTAAAAAAATAAATTTACTTTAAATTTTAATAAATAAAAGTAAATGGACTTTTTAGAATAAATAAATAAATAAATAAATAAATAAATGCAGAAGTAAATGCATAAAAATGCCATTTGGTATTTTTTTTTCTTTTTACTGTTAAAAAATAGTGCTGTTATTTTCCAACTGGTCTTTAGAAAGACAAAATGTTAATTGTTAAAATGTTTAAAAAAATGTTATTTCAATGTATATTATCTGAAAAGTTGTATTATATTATATTATATTTTACACTATTTTATAAATATCAATTTGGAAACACTTTTTTCATTTGTTAACATTAGTTAATGTATTAACTAACATGAACTAACAGTACATCTGTTACAGTGTCTTTGTTAGTTAACAAAGTATGAATGTGAAGGATGAATAAAATATGAAAATAAATATATATTATATATTGTTTAAATGATGTTGGAAAACACTTGATAAAGTAGTGCTGCCCTGATAAAGCAGAATATTGACAGTGTATGAATTCAAATTTACATTCAAAATTGAAAACCGATTAAATAATGCATTGAACATATTTCATTAATATCTTAATATGCTTACTTTGACAGCCTAGCAAAATGTATTTTGCTCAAATTTTCTGTGGAAGCCCTAACTGGCCCCTTTTGTCTCCATGGGGGTCCTTGCACCACCGTTTTAGCGTGTCCTTATGTAGAGGCATGCAAAATCAACTAGTTACCTGACTTTTAGCTATTTAAAACATTTTGTGTTTTTAACCCATATTTTGTGCTTATACTCTTTCTGTAGGTGAGTGACGGCAGTCTGACAGTGCAGGCCATCACGCGGGAGGACCGGGGGGCCTACAGCTGCCGTGCCCACAGTGACCAAGGGGAGGCGCTACACACAACTCGTCTGCTGGTGCAAGGTGAGATCTGCAATATCAGTGTTGCAACACATAACCATTCATTTTCCTTCTCCAGCAAATAGACACACACACAATAAAGAGGCACATCTAATACAAAGGAAAAAAGAAATTTCCGGTACTGATAATCAGGAGAAGCCAGCAAGCGTCCTTCATGGTCAATGTTTGCACTTTTACTTGCTACTGTGGTCATCCCGCCCCATCAATACTAGCTGCAAAGATGCAAATCCCTCTGTGCTCCCTGCTTAATTAGTCTCTTTCAGTGAATCCGCGTATGGACACATCAGTGTTGTCAAAGTCTGGCCTTTACGTCTCGTCACTCTAAGCACATCTGCCGCAGTCAATACGTTCAGTCCGCTCCGTCTGCATAGATCACTTCCTGTCACTCAGCTCCTAATGGAGCCTTCCAGTAGAAGCTGTTTACAGCCCTGCTCAGAGCGATGGAGTTGATATACTGTAGGTGTACGGTTACCACTCGTGGCTTGTAGACATGCGCCCTCACCTTCAGAGTGGCTTGTTTATTTATTCGCCTGTAATTCACATGATGATCTTACATATCTTTATCATAACTGCTGATATTCCTTACATCCTTACTGAAAAGATCAGCTGGCATGAATTTCAATGTTAGTCAGACTAGTTTATGCCGGGCTTGTGCTGGTCTAGCTGTTGGTCCATAAGAAAGGACCAAGTGGAGATCGCTTTAATATCTCGGATCTTTCTCCTAGACTGTGATGAGATTAAAAGGAGAAAAGACCTTCTGTCTCCTCTTTAGTTTCAGAGAAGATCAACATTGTCTCAAACTGTACTCAGTGTTCACCAGATACAAAAGTATGTAATTAAAAGTCAGAAAATTAATTATGAAAGCAAACATTTCTGACATTTCTGCCCAGTATCTGAGCTATGCGATCAGCATTCATTTAATAGCTTTATATGTTAACTAAAGTCTCATTTCTTTCTATTCTTTTAGTTCTTCTTTGAGAGAAACATCTGAGTCTGAGCTACAGTATGAGAGCAATTTTAGTCAAGTTTTTCCCAATCTATGCTGTTTTCATTTGATGAATGAACAGAACCATTTTATTCTGAAATTTTAACAATAAACAATGGACAACTACCGCTTTGGCGCTCTTTAATGTGGTGTGACAGATCAGACTCGAGTGTACGGATCACCTCCACCGCTTTACTACTCGTTACAGCATGAAATAAACAATAATGAACATCAGAAGGTATGTTGAAGGATACAGTACAACTTACCGACATCCGTATCATGTCTCGTAATCACTCAATCAGTGTTCCAACCACAGAAAGACGTCAATAAAACAGCTTATAAACCATATGCCATGCAATGTTATTTACCTCAGAAAAGCCATTGAGTGACCACGAACTTGTTAGTCAGCTAAATGAACTCTAAAGAGGAGCAATTCGCTAAATATGCTTATCACTATTACAAATTCATTTTATATTTTATATATTATATTATTTAATGTATATTTGAATAAATCTGTCAAATTTTATGACAGATCATTTAAATGTTTATATTGAAACAACGAATTGTAGTAGAAACATAATGTTTGTAATTATGTAGCATAATTATGTGAGAAAATTTGCCATGTTCTATGTCTGATATATATCCAAAGTAATCAATATAGAATCGAATTGAATTGAAATCGGAATTGAATCTAATCACATTTTTTTGAATTTGAATTGAATTGTAAAATTTGTATCAATAGCGAGCCCTAGTAAACCATAGTTATGACATACACCAGTCATAAATTGACGAAGATAGAAAGTAGAAATTATGAGACACTAATTCTTAATTATTACATATAAAGTAATAATGTTGACTTTTTCACATAAAACATTGAAGTTGACAAAAAGAAAACCTTTACCTTCAGACTTAGTATTTCGTTATAACTTTGACTTTTTAATCTTGAAATTATGACTTAGCATCTCATAATTATGACTTTTTATCTTTTTTACTACTTAATTTGTCCTAATTTCTACCCATCTCACAATTCTGATTTACCAAAGCATGATTTTTTTTTTATGTGACCTAAATGGGCTTCTTTATCTTTTGGTCTGGCTGTTGGAAATAAATTAATATACAGTATAAAGATTTAAAGGGATACAAATTTCAATCATCTGTAATCCAGTCCATTTAAGCCACGGATCAAATGTCACCTGGAAAAAGATCTTGTCTCTTTCTTGATGGACACGAAGGGATCTGTTTGTGTGGGTTTCATACACATGCAAACAGAATAATCATCGTTCGCTTTGATTCAGCACCTGGTACTGGTACAGTCTCCCCCCATATGGTCTTAGCATTAGTACAGAATGATGAAGTGGTTCAGTTTATTATCTGTCGACCGTGTACAGTATGACAGCAAACATGAACAAGCTGCCTGTCACTAGCTTTGTGGCTTTCACTGCAGTCAGATTTATGGCAGTGGAGCATGGCTGTGAATACAGAGCAGCACACTAACACACAGCCTTCGCTGGGAAACAGAGAATTTAGAGGACATGTGTGATCACAGAGCACCAGGACATGAACAGGGTATTTGGAGCTTCATGTCCATAATCCCTGCTTTACCTGCTAAGGGCTGGCTGATATATAAGGAATAATATATTACATATAATATATTTTTAGAATTTTAATGCATGGTTTTCAAACTTTTTGCTTCCAAGGAGCCCAAAATAATTTTTTTAAAAATTTGTGATGTCTATGTAATTGCTGTTTGGATTGAAATAGGCAAATACTTAAGAGTCTATGACTGGATGATTATTGCAGGGATATTATGGCAGTTATATGCTATGCTGTATGTTTAGCAACAGTTCTTCTAACCCTAATTGAAGAGTATAGCATTTCATTTCTTAAACAAACATGTAGGAAGACATATCATGACCATATTCCAGGATGACAAAGTCAAAATTCATAAAGCTCAAACTGTGAAAGAATGGTTGGGAAGAATCATTTTCACACTTGATTTGGCACCTCTTAGTGCAGACCTTAAATTCACTGAAAGTCTTTGAGATGTGCTGGAGGAGACTTTACAGAGTGCTTGACTCTTGCATTGTCGATACAAGATCTTGGCCAAAAAATGATGCACCTTTTGATGGAAATAAATGAGACTCTGGACTCTGAGGTGCTAATTTATGTGCAAAAATGATTCTTTTGCTCCCTCCCAACTATTCTTTCATCACTGCAATAATGATTCAGTCGTAGACTCTTAAGTATTTGCCTATTTAAATCCAAACAGCAACTGGTTCATAATGTGTGTGTGACAAATATTAAGCTTGAAATTATAAAGACAGTATGTTGTTTCCAAAATAATTGGTTTTGGTCACAGTATTAAAGGTGAACAATTCGAAAATGATCAATATAATATATTCTTTGCATTACCTTGACATGTTTTTTCTGCCTATAATTAAAGTAATGAGATCTTAATATTTAGTTTTTTTGTAATTATTTTTGTTCATATTTAAAATAGGGCTGTCAATCGAATAAAATAATCGTGATTAATATCATAATTTTTTACCAGCTTTTAATAATATTGGGTTAAACATATTTAAGAAATATCTTGTTTTAATGCATTTTTTTTCTTAAAGGATATTAGACAGACTTATTTTGTGAACTGTTACTGTGATATGTTGTAATAAGAATTATCAGAAAAAGAATCATTTCATTTATTTCCTCGAATGTAGCAAATTGTCATCGTGATGCTTTTTCTATCTATTCAATTATGCAATGCCCAATGTATGGAACTCAAACTTTGAATTAGTGATTTGGTGCCATGTTAGTTACAGCAGCATCTCAAAGATCTCGAACAGAAGAGGTCCAACCATAGTTTCGGGAAACAGTCGGGACTTGAGTTTCTCCAACGATGCATCGTATGGCAGTTAATCAGCGAGTTACATTGTCGTACTGGAAACGCACCCCTGAGAAAGTACATAAACATTGAAACAAAATATAATATCTGCTAATCTGACATATCTGAGAGATATATATCTATATCGTCTGCCCTACCTGGAATTTATAGCTTTAGCTGGAGTGATTTACAAGAGAATCGTCTGCTCTCGTCTGAGCACCAGTGAGTCAGATGGAGACACATATGAACTGTTCCGAGCCAAAATTGCCTTGGCCATGGGCTGTTTTGTTTAGTAAACTAGCAATATTGTTTTTACAAAAAGCAATATTCTCATGAAGCCTCTGGAGAGGCACTCTAGTTAAAACCTGCTTCAATAACACGAGCATGAGCAACACCGGGGATATTTTTAGACGCTTTCAAGTGATGCCTTTCGCGATTTCATTAATAAGCAAAGCTGCGCTACTGTCAATAATCCCCTTAGATGCAGTGTCATTTACTGCACATTAAGGAAACATCCAGGAAGCTGAGCATAGTCTACACATTAAAATGAGACGATATTTCACAGCTAGTCATAGGTTTTTTTGTGCTAAAAGTAATGTTCACGCTGTATCATTCTGCAGAGCACCCACAAATCTCACAGCGGTCCGAGTGTCACGACAGTATTCCTGCCTACCCACACGTCTAATTAAGAGTCTATTGGCAATTTCAGTGACAGCCTCATGTGGGAAGGGTAATATTCTCTGTGGGAAGGTCTGACAGTAGTATCCTTGCTGTCTTTATTAGACAGGTTTATATACACAGATAAACACGGAGGAGAATTAGGATAATTGGAAGGAATACCACATCTGTGGCATGCACTCGATTAACATAGACAGTAATTCTGGTCTCTTGGTGTATATAAACAAACACGAAATGTGTTTGGAGAAAATGTGCTTCGAAAAAAGAAAAGTTAGGGGTCAAAAGGCTAACACCACTAATTTTGTTTAGAATGTGCACTCGGTGAGTTTACTCTTATTTAGACCACTTGTTTCTTATATAATTCTACACTCTAAAAAATACTGGGTTAAAAGCAAAACAATTTGGGTTGAAAATAGACAAACCCAGCGGTTGGGTTGAATGTTTGCTGAGCAGCTTTATTTAAACCAACTATTGTTTAAAAACTCCTGTATGGCTGGCTTAAAATGAACCTAAAATATTGACACATAATTACTTATTGTTGCCTTACTATCAAAAGGTGAACATTTACTAATAAGCAATTTTATAAATAATTATTGTTTAATTATGATTACACTTATTAATAAATGTTCATTTCCAACATATTTTGGGCTCTCTGTAAGCAAGCAATACAGTACTTTTTAAACAATAGTTGAGTTGAATAAAAGAAACATTTAACCCTACTGCTGGGTTAAAACAACCAATTTGCTGGGTTTGACTATTTTCAACCCAACTTGGGTTGTTTTTAACCCAGCATTTTAAAGAAGCGTTTTAAAGAGTGTAACGAAGAATAAAATAGTGTAACAGTTTTGGTTCATGGCTTGGTTTGTATTTTACTTGGTTTTGCCTTTAACATCTTATTCTTTCAAGTATTCTGTTTGATTATCATAATTGCAAATATATCTTGTAATTGCACTTTTTTGTATCTTATAAATGTGCCTATTTCTTGTAAATGTGTCTTTTTCTATGCATTCTCACAATTGTAACAATTTTAACTTTACCCATATCTCAATTTTCTTTTTCATAATTGTACCTTTTTCCACTCAGAATTGCAACTTTACTTGCCGCTCATATTAGTCTAAAAAATAACCGTAATTTTTTCCCCGTTCGTCTGTCTATAACCCCTGTCACTGTTTGCCTCCACCAGGTCCTCCATACATTGTGTCACCACCTGAGAACATCACTGTTAACATATCCCAGAATGCCCAATTTACGTGCCAAGCAGAGGCGTATCCTGGCAACCTGACCTACACTTGGTTCTGGGAGGAAGACAACGTCTACTTCAAGAAGTAAAGTTATGATCGAGTTCACTTCTGTGCCAAGTCTCTGAGTCTTAAATACAGAAACCGTTGTGTGTGTGTGTGTGTGTGTGTGTGTGTCTGCCACATTCTTACGGTTCTAGATTAGAGCCACATATATTTTTAGACCCAGAATCCCTGAATCTCAAGCCCTCTACAGCTGCATTAAGGCAAATTCTAGCGCAGTGACACGGAGGCGCACACAGCAGGTTTTTATGCCGGGATGGGAACATCTTGTGACACTGTGCTTGTGTCATCACATGCCTAAAAAAACATGCTGATCATCTGAAGCCGAGCCAGGAGCTGTTCTGACTCCCCAAGCGTGGCCGTATTGACCCTCTCTACGCAAGGCTGTAGTCTGTTCCTCTCTGTGGAAACAGGCCAGAATAGTGTGAGGGGCGGACGGATGTTCATGGGAATATTCAACATGCCACTCTGTGTAAAAACACTAGTGGACACTGATACGGATGTGGAATATTTTATTTACTTAGGAGTGATTTCTCTGAAATCATACACATCTATAATGCAAGGTTTCTTTAACGGGGGTCCGAAGCAGTACTTTTGTGTCTTTAAATGTTTGTTAAAGAAAAAATGTTATACAAAGTTAACTTCAACCAAAGCTTGTTGGGTTCAGAAGCTAAAATTCAGCTGAATGCCAGTTAGTTGCATCAGTTTTAATGTTATAATTGTATTTATAATTGTATAATGTATTTATATCACTAAAATGTCTTTATATTTCTTAGTAGTGACTTTATATCTCACAAATATCTCTTAATTGCAAATTATTATCTCACAAATGTTTGTAGTTCCCATAATGTATGTATTATGTAACTTTTTATTTTTTACAAATTTGTCTATTTCTCATAATTGCAATTTTATACCACACAATTGTGACTTTTTCATAACTTTGACTTTATATATTCACAATTGCATCTTTTTATCAAAATGTTCGAACTTTCTCATAATTGCACCCTTTCATGCTTTATTGTAATTTTATTTAACTAGTGTGGCTTGTATCTTTCACAAAAAGTATGACATTTATTTGAAAAATTTCTCACAATCACCTTCTGCATTATGTACTGTAAGACAGAAACAGGCTTCCATAAAAATGAGACATCATATCAGCCTCAATTCTTCTCTGTGTACAAATGCATTTAATATTTTTCAAACAGATCATCTCTCTTCTCTTCCCTTCAGTGATCTGAAGCTCCGTGTGCGCATCTTTATTGATGGAACCCTCATTATCTACAGAGTGAAGCCAGAGGATGCTGGGAAATTTACCTGCAGCCCCAGTAACAGCCTGGGCATATCCCCCTCTGCTTCAGCTTACCTGACCGTGCAATGTGAGTTTCACCTCCAACCTCTTACAGCCTGCAGCACCAGGCCTGCGTTTGAAATCTCGGCCTGCATCTTGTGTGCCTTTGAGGTGTTTTATGTACCGTAATTGGTGTCTGTCACATAAAGTGACAGAGCTATTTACACCCTTTGGTGGCTGCCAAGCATTTGAGATGTTCTAGTTTCTCTGGAGGGTTTGAGAGTGTGTTTCCATCTGCACCAGGACTCTTGAGGTGCTGCAGGAAGTGGCAGAAAAGCCCTGAGTCTGAGCTGCTTCTCTGTGTCTGTCTATCTCTATATCGTTCTCTGTCTTGGTTGGAGGACACCCTCACTCGAAGTTTGTAGGCTTGTTCGACTTGAAGCGACGCTGTGCAGACTAATTGGTGTGTGACAAGATTTAAAAAAGAAAATACAAAAAAGTTTAAAAAAGAATGCAGAGGCATTTGCTCTCTAATTACTCTCACTATACTTTTTCAGACACCTATACACCGACTCTATCTTGCTAGAATGTCAGTGATTTTAACCTTAAAATAGCAGCATTTTATGCAAAATTCTCTTTTAAAGAGTTTCGTTCATAGTGATAACATGAAAAATGTGTCATAGTTTAATGGAAGATTGCTGCCATCACCTGGAAAACAAAGACTTTTAAAATTGATTTTGAAAATTAAACATTATGTCAGAGAAATGCTCATTGAATACATGTTTTGTGCTTGAATGCAAGATGTATTCACTCTTGCTATTAGTATTTGGGTTATAATGTGGCTTAGGTGTTATTTTTGTGTAGTTTCACCATATAATAATATAATGTAACTCCCAATGGCCACATTTACTCCTGTAATTATGCAGTTTCTGCGTGAGTGTATGAACACAATGATCAGTGGTGGAATTGGCTGCGATGCTCGGGGCACCAGGTAAAATCTTGCCTAGGGCAGCAGATTGGTCAGGGCTGGCCCTGATTCCAGATTGGAAGAGCCTAACTTCCTGTGGTCATCATGAAAAATGGGAATCATGACAGCCAAGATTTCTTACTGAAGCAACTTCACTTCATTATTATAAAACAAATAGTTCCAACTCTGCAATCTGATTGGATGAGGCTCGTTTGAAATCACTGTAACAGCCAATATAACGCATGTGACGGGACGTCATGGTGTGTTTACAAGTTGAACTCACATGAACGCAACCACAAAGTTTTTGTTTTCTTGATGGGGTGTATCAGTGAGAAAAATTGTATTTTCCTTGCATTAGTCCCGATCATTTGCAGGGTCTGCTACACACACATTGGATTTGGCACAGGTTTCAGCCGTTCCTGATGCAACCCAGATATGAGTCCTGGGACACACTCACACACACTCCCACTGCCAATTTGGCATGTCCAATACACCTAAGCTCCGCTATGTGTTTGTGGCCGCATTACCATCTCGGGTGTGCATTATTTTCTAATAATTCAACTGCCCGTTGTCAAATATTCCGTACTTGTATGATATTATATTATATTATGTTATATTATAAAGTACAAGTCAGCAATCAGCAACCCTGTTATATAGATTCTGGGTGTCTACCAATGAAAATAAGTCAATATTGATTGTCACAATGGGAAGAAAATGTAATGTGTAGAGAAAAGGAGTATTGTCTTGAATGTTAATTTTCAGGGGGAAAGGGTGTATAAAATTCGAAAGATTGCTTTTTTTTATCTCATTTTCCACCCAGAACAGTATATCACCATGACCCATCACAGCAGAAAAGAGGTCAGGGGTGACAAGGGGGCGTTAATGAATTAACTGAGGGGAAATATAGCACGGCAGTATGAAGACACAAGCACATCATATTGTGTCATATGCAGAGCAGTGGCTGACTGTCTCATTAGCAGCCCGCTCCTCTGTGCCGCTGGGGTTGTGCTACATCAGTCAGCGACACCCCAGGGCTGCTGCAGGTGAGAGAACTTCACAGGAAGGGCTTTAAATAACACTTACACGTTCTGTTACAACCCATCACTTCCACAGGCTCCCGAACACTGATTTTGCAGTGAGGATTCAAGAGATGCATTTATACAAATTTATATATATAAAAGTTGTATGAACCATATTGTGATGGCTGTTTTTAACTGGGTTTGTTGTTACAAAATATTTCAAATCAAAATATTTCAAGTCAACTTTCAATCTGACTGCACATTTATACATAGACAACACCCATTTTTCACAATCCAGGGGAATCTCAGTGGATAAAAAGTTCAGGTTCTCCCCATAATATTTTTCTTATCACGGAAGTAAATTGATTTGTGATTTCTGTAACGCTTAGTTGAGGAATGAAGAAGATAAACGCTGGATAACACATGAAAATAGACTTTACTGGTGACTCACAAGAAGAAATCCACGTACACAAAGCAATAACCGACAAAGGACTGAACGGAACAGGGAGTATAAATACACATAGTAAATGAGGGAATTAAACAGGAATAGCTGGACGAAGATGAACTAATCAGAAACCATTGTAACTAACGAGAAATCACATAGACATGACAGAAACGACTATTTCATGTTGACTTTCAATCTTTCAGATATTTAAAAAAAGAAATTCGAATCTGCTGTACTATAACTAACATTTTCATCCATGTCTCTTATTCCTATTTGGACCGTGTGTTCTCTGCAGACCCTGCCCGTGTTGTGAACATGCCACCTGTTATATACGTCCCAAGAAAGTTGCCGGGAATCATTCGCTGCCCAGTGGATGCCAACCCTCCAGTTACATCAGTCCGATGGGAGAAAGATGGCTATCCGCTCAGAATTGAGAAGGTCTGTAATGGGTGGACTTCTGATGTCTGAAATATCAAGACTCTTGACATCCCTGATTGCTCTCCTCTGCTCCTATCACAGTATCCTGGATGGAGCCAAATGGCAGATGGAAGCATTCGAGTGGCAGAGGTCACTGAAGACTCCCTTGGCACCTACACCTGTGTGCCTTACAATGTCCTAGGTACCATGGGACAGTCCCCTCCAGCCACTCTGGTGCTAAAGGTAAGTTGGTGCATCTTAATTAAGGGAGGAATAACTTTTTTCCTGAAGGTGTGTGTGTTGAACGTCATCATGTGACCTCAGGACCCCCCTTACTTCAACGTGAGGCCCGGGGGGGAGTACCGTCAGGAGGCCGGGAGAGAGCTGGTCATCCCCTGCGCTGCTTCTGGAGACCCTGAGATTCCAACCATCGTATGGAGAAAGGTACCATGACCCATCGTGACACTGAGTATAATATATATTCTCCTTGCCATGGAAAGAAAATCATAAACTGTTTATTATTTTGTGCTGTGTCAAGGTCGGGAAGCCCAGCAGAAGCAAACATAACATCTTACCAAGTGGTAGCTTGCAATTCATGTCTCTGAGCAAAGAGGATCATGGAGAGTGGGAATGTGTTGCCACCAATGTAGTAACAAGCATCACTGCCAGCACACGCCTTTTTGTAATAGGTAATCTATCTATCTATCTATCTATCTATCTATCTATCTATCTATCTATCTATCTATCTATCTATCTATCTATCTATCTATCTATCTATCTATCTATCTATCTATCTATCTATCTATCTATCTGTCTGTCCATTTATCTGTCTATCTATCTATTTGTCTGTTTGTCTAAATAATTAGTAAATACAGTATTTTTATAAATTAAAGGTTTTTTCCTGCACATTTTTGAAGGTTTTTTAAGGACACTAAATACGTCACGTATGTGATTTCTCATCATGTGCCAGACAGGAAGTGTAGGCTAGGACATTACGATTCCCAGCCAAGCGGCACAAGTGAGTCATTACAGTAGGGGGGCCGTGTAGCTTGTGGGGGCTCTAACTCAGCTGTCACGTCTGTGAGTTTGCCCTCGGATGACAAGCGATGTGTCAGCAGGCACACAACCCCACACACACTTTATTTGTTTGGTGATGGACTGGTGTCATGACAGTCTAAAGATTATGTTTAATGAGGGAGCAATTAACAGATTCTGCGCAGCTGCTAGGTGCCGATAAGAGATGTGATGGAACTCCTGAATCCATCGTCTACTCCAGAGTCTTCATCGTCTTCAGCGCCCGGCGCTCTGCTGCTATTATCAGACTGGGTCAGTCTGTGCTTGGGGTTTGTTTATTGTCTGGTCAGAAAACATAAGTGAGAGGAGGTTCAGGTCAGACAAATGGATCTCCTGTTCTTCAGTTCCTCATAAATCTCTCTATCCATGTCTGGCAAGGCTAAATCCATCTTGGAAAGTAGTTTTTTTAGGGGGGACAAACAGCCTGGTTTACACATTAAAGGCTTTAGGTTTGAAAGAAATTAATACTTTTATTCAGTATGGATGCATTAAATTGTTCAAAAGTTACAGTAAAGAATATTACATTGTTACAAAAAAATGTAATTCTAATAAATGCTGTTCTTTTGAACTTTCTATTCATCAAAGAATCTTGAAAAAAATGCATCACGGTTTCCTCAAAAATATTAAAAGTAATAATAAGAAATGTTTCTTGACCACCAAATCAGCATATCTGAATGATTTCTGAAGGATCACGTGATATGAAGACTGGAGTAATGATGCTGAAAATTCAGCTTTGCCATCACAGGAATGAATTACATTTCAAAATATATTCAAATGTAATAAATCAAAATGCTTATTTGAAATTGTAAAAAAAAAAATCAAATAAATATAGAATGAAAAAAAAAACATTAAAAAATCTTGCTGAGTATATAATTGTGTATTTTTAATTGTAATAAATCAAGAGTTTCTGCCTGAGTGGTACCATAAAAGAGCGTAAGCTAAAAGATAAAACAAATAAATAAAACAAGTGCTTGCCCATACAAAACTGGCCCAAGGCAAAAGAGCCCCACCCTAAGTACAATATTTTTGCAAGAAATGGCTCAGTTCAAAAACATGTTTTGATGCGTCATTTATCCATAGCACAGTGTGGGGAAAAAGTAATGTGCCAAAGTTGAATACTGGTTTATTCAAATCCATAACATTGCAAGTATGAGCAATTTAGTAGTGTAAAGTATTTGAGTAAATGTAATTAGTTACTGTACTGTACTGATCTTTTTGGTTACTTTGTAGTTTTACTGAAAGATATTAGCAACTTTTACTCTCTAATTGACTACATTTTTGAAGAGATATATGTACTCATTACTCCAGTGCATTTCTGACGAGTAATGCAATACTCATTACACATGTATTTGACTGACGATTTGTCTCTGGCATGTCTCTAAGGGGTTGAGGACTAGCAAATCTAAATTCAGTACGTAAGGGATAATCCACGGCTAGCTGTGCATTAATGATTTTACATTTATTTAATTTCATTATTGAGAGATAGAGAGATAAGAGGTGCATGTTTTACCATCTGAATTAGTCTGTTCAATGTCTCTCTTAACAACAAAGCTGAGAGTTTAATTTCTTCAAAATTTCTTCTTGCTGTGAAATATAGTGCTATTTTATTAATAAAAGTCTCTGGCACCATTGATAAGTTTCTGTGCTCCTGAATATTTCTGTGCGTGCGGAGCGCGATCTCTGGCTGACGTATGTGTGTGTGTGCTTCAATGGAAACAGCTCATTAATATTGAACGGTGATTGACTTGGAACTACCTGTGCATTAAACGGTTTTATTGCACACCTTCCAGCCAATCAGAATCGAGTATTCAGAAAGACCATGGTATAAGAGTAAAATACTTAAGTACTGTTAAAATGAGATACTCTAAGACTTTTATTTGAAATGTATTGGAATTGGTGACTTGTAACTTGTAAAACTCAAGTCACTTGTATTTTCACTCAAGTATGGTTTTCAGGTACTCTATACACCTCTGAATAGAAATAACAGTTGAAATCACTGCTAATTAAAAATAACCCTATTTCAGGCACTAGTCCACATGCGCCAACTAATGTCCACGTGTCAGCATCCACAAGCTCCGCTAACGTTTCCTGGGAACCTGGATATGACGGAGGCTTTGAACAGACGTTCTCGGTCTGGTATGGCCCGGTGTAAGTCATGATAGAACCCCCACCAAATATAGTTCCTTCCTCACTTTTTTTCTACATATAATCGTGACATTTACATTTCACTGTATTTTAAGAAATATTGTATGTGATATGCAAGACATGTTCTTGTTTTTAAACTCAGATTTTTAAGGTAAAATGCATTTTTATGCAACTCTTTGTTATAATCCAATAGGAAGGTGAAGAATGATTTAGGGCCACATGATTGGCTGTCCATACCTGTGCCTGGCTCTCAGACATGGTTGATGGTCCAGGGGTTGGAGCCAAAGACTGCCTATCAATTCAGTGTGCTGGCTCAAAACAAGTTGGGCACCGGCCCCTTCAGTGAGGTAGTCACTGTGACTACAGGAGGTGCGTGACACTTTATTACAAACTGTTGTGTAATGGACCTCTGAATGACCCTCCTCATGAGATGCACTTACAACCTCCTTTTAACTTTCCTAGGGTATCCCATAAGTACCCCTGAACCACTGGTGCTTCTAACTCCACCACGGTGCCTCACAGCCAACCGGACACAGCAGGGTGTATTGTTGACATGGCTTCCTCCGGCCAATCACTCTTCACCAATCGACCGTTACATCATTGAGTTTCGTCTGGGAGAAAGGTGGGAGGTTCTGGATGACTTAATTCCTGCCACTGAGACTGAGATCATAGCAAGAGACCTCATTCAGGTAACACTTATTGTGTTAGTGTCACTACTAATATCCAACTAATATAACTTTCTATTCATAAATCTTTGAAAAAAATCGTTATGGTTTCAACATTGATAATAAGAAGAAAAGTTTCTTGAGCACCAAATCAGCAGATTAGAATGATTTTTGAAGGACCATGTGAGAGTGGAATAATGGCAGCTGAAAATTTAGCTTTGCCATCCCAGGAATACATTTTTAATATAGTATGTGTGTGTGTGTGTGTGTGTGTGTGTGTGTGTGTGATATATATATATATATATATATATATATATATATATATATATATATATATATATATATAACACGCTCTATAAATGACCCATAAATAATATAGGTGAAGATAAGGTTATATGCAATTTGAAACTCTACTTCTGTAATGTGATGTATTTTTGGATGAAAATTATAAATTTTTAAAAATAATATCTAATTTCAAGAAGTTAAAATGTGTGATTTCCGTCTTTTCCGCCGATGTTTGTTGCATGGCAGCTCTGTAATTATTGAGAGAAACACAGCGAGGGAATGCATTTCACCTGAAAAGCTCAGAGGATGTCATTTTAATTCAGTCTGACATAGAGCGGAGTCTGCTACAAATGTTCTTGTTACAAATCTGTTGGTAGATCTGACACTTCAACCTGTTGGCCTCGCAGGATTTGTGACCCACTGACCTGTTTCTCTGTCTCCCAGGACTCTTGGTATGAATTTCGAGCGCTAGCTGTAATGGATGATCTTGTCAGCGAGAGCAGTAATGTGGTGGGAGTGTCAAGTACAGGTGAGAATAAGGGGCACAGCTAAAATGCACCAATTCATTGCTTTAGCCACCTAGAGCTTCACTGCCCCCTGCTGCTCAATGTAGGTAGTGCCCTACTGTATTTTTTTTTTTCTTGCTTTGTAGATGCCATACAGCGATTCCATGCACCTATTTTTTGGAGGGGGCAACAATGGCAATCCTGGCTCAAATTTCTGCCACTATGTTTTTTGAGAAACGCAATAACCTTAATTAAATAAAGATACTGCTTTGTTTTTGGAAGTCCACTTGGCTCAAAAATCTGAAAGCCATGTGCCCCCTCGATCTAAATAGACAAGGTGCTTATGATCTGATTGGCTGCAGTTATGTTAACACTATGCTATTATCTGCTTTGTAATGCACACTAACTGAATCACAGTCAGCAATCTCATTAACCTGCTTTGTGAATACACGCTTGCTGCATTCTTCCATCCTAATTTCATGTTCTGGAGTGTGTCTCCTCTCTCAGACCCCTTCCCTCCCACAGAGATCTCAGACGAGGGGCTGGCCAAGCCAGTGGTGGCTGGCATTGTGGCCACCATTTGTTTCTTGGCGGCTGCCATCCTCTTCAGCACGCTCGCTGCATGTTTCGTCAACAAGCAGCATCGTCGCAAGCTCAAACGCAAGCGAGGTGAGTCCTTCAAAACTTCAAGACACAGTATCACTGTTGCATTTCTGGTTTAAAGCTGAAATGTATCATTTCTGCACCACTGTTGTTGCATGTCACAAATTTATTGGATTTTTAAAAATTGTTGCAATTGTTACATTTAACCAGCTTGAGTATTGCAGTTGTAGAGATAAAGATATGAAGCATATTGTCTTGCTGATGTGACATTGTGTGATTTGTCCTTAGACCCTCCACTATCGATTACGCACACAAGGAAAAGCATTGAATCTCCGTAAGTACCAGTGCATGGTAACATCCATCATACTTTGCACTTCTGCAAATCTGTCGACTACCAGGCACATGGCTTGAGAGAGAGAGAAATAGAGAGAGAGCATGTACAGTTTGGGAAATCAAACAGCTGACCCTAGCAGCTGCTGTGTTAACGTGAGGGATGCATGGAGGAGGATTTGAGTGGTCACTAAAGTGGCTGCTATAAATGCATCTGTGCTTACTTCTGCTTTTCAGCAGTGTGATGCATTGATTTGCCATTACAAACAATCTTCTCAAGCTTTTTTTTTTTTTTTTTTTTGCTGTCCAGTCAGGTTGTGATAGAACCTTTCAATAGTGCAAGAACATATTTATAAACGATGCTTACCCCCCAGCTTCACTGAAGTGATCAGTGCAGGCATGGCAGCATGTCACTCTTACATCTAACCAGAGATAAAGGAAGGGGAACATTAAGGGTAGCACCTCCAACCCAGTTGAAACTTGGATTCTCGCTCTTACCTGATTCCATGTGGTCTTAATAGAGCTGCAGTCTCATGCTCCCATTCCACCCATTTCCACAAAGCAGTGTGGAACCATAGTCTGGTTGACGGCCGACTCTGCCCCGTCTCTATTGTGTTTTTGTCACCGCAGGCCTCCTCTTACCCCCTTGCCTGGCATTGAGCCCTACTGGGAAGAGCCAGACAGGAGCAGCTACAGGCCCCCATCTACCAGCCCTCAGTGAGTGCTTGCACCTGTATCTCTCTCTGCAGCAGGTGCTAACATGCGCCTGTCTGCCGTAGCTGCATGTTTTCAGTTAGTGGTGCGGAGCTAAATTGCTTCTGAGGGGGAATAGACAACTTCACCCCTCAGCTGCTCCTAATTCTGACTCTTGTTTGACGTTTAAAGTCAGGAAGATGGATTATTATTGAAGAGTTGAGTGAAGATATAGTTTAGTTGATATTTTGTTGGCCCACTGGTGCCTGTATTGACTTATGTGTTTCTGTGTCCTGTCCCCATTCTGTTGTTCTCCATTATGTCTCATCCTGACATCGTCTTTCAGATTTATTAGACAAGATGGCCCTTAAATAAAGGCCAATGTTTCATGTAATCACTATTATGATAACTGCCGCATGGATGAAGGCTAATTTCTCTGAATTTTGTTACATTTACAAAAGATGTAAGTAGCATACAATATAAAATGTAATATGCCATTTCCTTTTGATTATATTCCACATGTCTGTATGGAGTGGTTCTCATTTTGATAGTGCTGATTTTAAGTTCTGGTATTCCCCAGGGCTCGGTCCTAAGCCCCATGTCTTTTTTGATTGATAGGCTATCCTCTGGGAAGATCAGTCCTGAGAGCATTGCTTCCTCCAGACCCCCATCTCTGGCCAGCGTGGGTGGCCACAGTCTATATGTTAAGAAGTTGCCAAGCCCTAGGAAAGAGAAAGAGCTTTCCCTCTATAAGAAAACCAAGAGAGCAATAACCAGTAAGAAGTACAGCGTGTCCAAGCACGAGGCTGAGGTCACCACGCCCATCGAGCTGATCAGCCGTGGACCAGATGGCCGATTCGTCATGGACGCCAGCGACATCGACTCGTCCCTCAAGCCCAGACGCATTGAGGGTTTCCCCTTTGTGGAGGAATCAGACTTGTATCCTGAGTTCCGCCAATCAGATGAGGAGAACGATGACCCAGGGCCCCTACCCCCAGTCATGGCCACCCTCAGGCCCCAGATATCCCCTGTGTCCTCCAGCCAGGAGTCCTACATGCAGCCCCCAGCCTACAGCCCCCGGTTCCAGAGACCTATGGAAGGTATGAGCATCTCGGAGGGTAGTCGGCTTCAGGCCACAGGGCAGAGCCGGGTCTCCCATTTTCACAGGGTCTTCCCTCCTGGCCCCTTCTATGGCTATCTAGGTAGTGGTGCTGAGGTGGAGCTTCACCCTCCGTTTTACATGCCTGATGTTAGTCCACGTAGCTCTGCCATGTCCTCCTCACCTTCATACCCCCCCGAGGGGCCGTTTCGCCATCCCACCATCCCAGAGGAGAGGGAGGAGCTGAGGATCCATCAGTACGGCGCCTCCGGCCACGCCCTGCCACTGGTGCATAGCCCTCCCTCCTCTCACTCGACCGAGATCTGGCAGCCTCCTGACTTTCCCTTTCTGGGTCAGGAGGGTCCCCGTCTCGCTCTTCCACCACGTCATTCCTCATATCTCCACCGGGACCTCCCTGAGCCCCCGCCATACCCCTCCCATAGTCGCACTCTTAGCACCACCTCTCAGCTCCCTTCAAGCTCTGCATTCCTCCAGCTGGAGGCCCCTAGAGCCCAACTGAGCAGATCTCCCGGCAGGTTCCCGCCTCAGGGCCCTTCAGCCAAGCATATAACTATGCAACAGGCCCAGACTCTGGGGCAGTTGAGACACACTGCCCACGGTACGGGCGTACCAGTGTTGCCTTACTTAGGCGCCACGGCTCGCATGGGGAGCCCAAGCACACTGCACAGTGAGAGCTCGGACGGCTGGAGGTCTGAGGCCCAGCCTTGGCTGAGCCCCAGGGCGGCACGAAGGATGGATCTCGGCCTGCAGCAGGTGGTCCTGCAGCCGTCACGACTCTCCCCATTGACCCAGACCCCTCCCAGCTCACACGCCGGCTCTCCAGACATTCTCGTCCGCCCTCCTCCCCGCCCCAGCATCCTGCGCTCTTCCCGCTCTCAAGAGATGCCCGAGAGTGCCCGTCACCCTGCCAGTGTCTCCTTTTCCCGAAGGTCTCTCTCCTCTTCCCCTGCCACTTCACCTACCCAAGGCCAGAGTGGCCAGCGGCCCAGCCTCAGCTACCGTGCCCACATGGCCTTTGCCACAGCCGCGGCCAGCTACCCCTCCCAGTCCCCTTCACCCCCCACGGAGAGCAGTGATGCTTTCGGCCAGATGCCATCTCAGAGAAGGACAGATGAGGAGATGCTCCCCTCAGAACCCTCTCCAGGGTAGGTGAACCATACCATTGGAGGCTCCAAAATGACAAAGGAGTTTGTTATTCATCATCTGTGCCGCAAAAGCAATGCTTTCATGCTTTTGCAATTTTTGATTAAAAATACTTTACATGTACATCATACTATAAACTATTTACATATGCACAAATGTCCATGTCCTCCAGTATAACTCCTTATTGGGTTCACAGGATAAATTTCCATTCCTTTTTTGTTTTCTTCAAAACCTGTTCTCTTTTAACCTTTAAACAGTATAATCTTGATATAAGAAAATGATTGTAGTGTATAACGTTTTTCATGGTTAGGGATTTTCTAGTGCATCCATGATGATCCCATGGCTCTTCCTTCTTTGTCCTCTTTTGTCGGCTGATCACATCACTCACCCTCTCCAACTCATTTCCTTCCATTTCTCTCACTTCCTCTAACTCAGGGCTTTGACCATCACGGTGGCCTTCTTAGGCGGCCTTCGTTGCCAGGGATGAGTGTGCGCTCATCTCTTGCAACACTCATCCTCATAATAGAGTAGAGACGGCGCTTTTCTCTGGAGACTCTGGTAGTCTTACCCTCTTTGTTTTTGATTGATCTCAGCTATCTGGGCAGCATTGTTGTGACCAAGTCCTCTACACCACAATAGGTAAGGGTCGAATCCATGTCTGAAAGGGGAGGGGTTTGCAGGCGGGGTCTTAAATCATTCTGATTTAAAGGGGAATGACTTTATTTTTGAAGATTTTTTCATTACATGTTAACATTTATACATGTTCTTTTTTAGTAAATATCATGAAAATAGTTATTGCTGGTATATAAACAATGCTATTTTTTGAGCTTTTTTTCAGCAATACTTTTCAAAGCATTTCTGTGATCCCTAAATTTTTTTTCAGGAAATGTTGCACTAGCCCCCTTTCACGGGCACACTTGGATATTCCCCTTTAAAATTTTGTTTCCATGTACAAAAATATCATGCATGCCATTTCTAAATACTCTTTCTCGATGCCGAATCAGTAACAGCAGTTCTCAGACTAAAATTTTTTGTCACATTTTGTCGTCCTAGTGGTTTGGTTCCTTTCTTTTATGTGACTGTTCTTTACTGGCCATTCTCCCCTCCCTGCCATCTCTTCTCCTGTCAGCATGGTGAAGCCACTGTACAGTGTATTCATGGTAACCAGAGTGTGTTTGATGTGGCGAACTTAAGTGCTCAGTCATGTCTACCTCCCCCTCTATTAATCACTTTCACTTTCTCTTTCCACAGCCTCAGCAGCAGGAGAGACTGTCTGTAAACGCTTTGTGTTTCTGTGCCTTGTGAACCCATGAGTTGTTGGCTGACTCTTCAGTATGGACGTTTGAGTGTCATGATCTCTGCCATGATAGAGGAATGGCATATGCGATAAAAGACAACACTTGTCAGGAAATTTAACCCCTGTGGTCAGTTTAATAGGAAACCAGTGAGCTTACTGGGAAACAGGAGATTTTGGCTAATTGTAATTTGATTGGACAGTGCTGGCAGCATGGCAGCAGTGTACAACATGAGGTAAAAGGTTTATTCATGTTAATTTAGGTGTATTTTGTAGTAAATGAGTTGGGGGGGGGGGGGGGTGCTAAATTCAACTCACCAGACTAACTGAACTAATACAATGTGCTTTTAATTTACAGAGTACCCATCTAATGAAGAAGAGTTTTTGTTTTTTATAAAAATAAATGTGATATGATATTTAATACATATGCTGATGACCAATGTGATATGGCAAAAAAGCTAAACAATATTTTCCAAATAATATCTAACCAGGCTTTTCTTAAGTTGATTAATTGCTAAATTGCACAGTACGTGTTGATGAATGGTACTTGTGTCATGAAGGCTTTAACACCGCATTTGGCTTTGGGCTGCCAAAGTGTTCCCTTGACAGGGCAAAATCTCAGTTTGATCAGGCCGGTCAAAGCGCAGTGCATCCTGGTGGCGCTTTGAAGTAATGCATCATTGTGTTTGTCTCTCACAGGGAGCATCTAGGTGCAGTGAGAGTCCCTGCAGGGTCTGAGAGCTTTGAAGCACTGATATATTATTGTATTAATAAAGCCAAGAAATCATCAGCCAACAAGAACAACAACTCCAGATTCAAGAAAAGGACAGGTCAGTTTCACCCATACATTACACACTGGGAGAAATGGACATGTTATCAGCCCTGACACCTTAACATCGTGGCAGTGAGGTTTGCATGCACAGGCAACTCTCACATTTTCTTCTGAAAATATAAAAATCTATTCTGTTGCTGTGTCTCATTTGCTCTGCTGTCTTTAGATGTGTCCACCTCTCAGACCCAGCAGCCGCATGCATCTCAGGCCTCTGAGCAAAGAGAACATCTCAGCTCTCCCTCAAAGAAAAAGTGGAAAAGTACACTTAGAAAGTCCCCCTGTCTCCGTCTGTCCTCTCTGCTGCGCTGGCTTCACCCCAGAGAAGACAGAAAATCCCTGCTGGCCAGTATGGACCCTGCCCCCTCAAACTATGGTTCTCTGCTCTGAGAGCCACCCCAAACTCACTAAAACTTATCCTGTGGGGTGGATCGTCTTCTTGTCCATTAGCAAAAACGTATAATGGACAAGCTCTCAGTACTGTTTTGTAATCAGTCTAAACTAGATACAATTTATTATGTTCTTCGGTTGGCACAATATACTACACATATCTGTATTTTCTGTAAATTTACACAAAGGAAAAACGTACAGGGGTGCTCTTTTAGAAGAAACAGAAAACTGGAACAGGACAAAAGCTTTTCATTTGATAATAAAAAAAGAAAATAATAGCATTCCATTACATGCTATAGGAAAACTCTTGCTGACCACTTCGGTTTTTGTCATAACGTTGTCAGAACTGTGTATATTGTGAAGGAGATAGAGAGTTAAATGCTCTGTACAAATATGTCTCTCAAGACGTGGTAGTTATTACAGGGTGTCTTTTCTTCCTTCTACAAAATATACCTCAAAACAGAGAGAAAAAAAAAAAAGAAAAGGAATAAATAATCTGGAACATATTTCAGCACTTCTACCATATTTTGTGCAAGCTAGCATATTTCATTTTGGACGACATATGTTGTCTGTTTGTGGCAAAGCTTGACAGAACATGAGGAATTAATGTGAGCCCAGAAATGACATGAAATATAAAGCACAGAATATCATTGAAATTGTAACTTTGAAAAGAATGGCTGCAGTACTAGACTGGTCTTGCGACAATGCTTGAACGGCTGAAAACTTGCTTTCTTATTTATTTTTTAAAATAATTGACATTAAATATTGGACAGCTTTAAGGCACTTTTCACCTGTGGTTGGAGGTCGATTAATAATAGCCCCCTGCTGAAAAATGATTCAGGTTCACATAAAATTTTTTAGAAATATGCTTTTTTGACATGTTCAGGTGACATAAGTGGAAATGTGATATTTAAACTGAAGTAGAATTACTTGGTCCTCGTCTTGCACAAATGTAGTTAGAAGTGGTGAAATGCATTATTAATCTTTCCGTCACTTCCTTGAAGTAAATAATTTGTTATATGTTGCTTTGGACATACAGTACACAAATGAAGTACAGTAGATATAATGAAGACATCAATATAAAATAGAAAAGTGAAACAGTCCTTATTCTAACCAGTGGGGAAAAAAAATGACTTTCTACCTACAAAAGTGAACCTCCAAAAGTAGCTTAACTCTCTTTTTGAAAACAACTTCAGTAAATTGTATTGTAATCTTTACTATTTGTCATCCATCACAGCTCATCTGATGACATAGCAAAGTTTGAGTTCTTTGAATGAATGAGTTTAGTATTTCCGAAGGATGTTTATTGTCTCTAGAATTCACTAACAGCTGCTGATTTGCTACCGACAGTGAAAGCTAATCGAGCAAATGCTAGTTTAGTTTAACCGATGGTGAATGTATGATTTGCTCTTAGAAGATCAGATTTATCTAAATATTTTCTTTGTGATGTTTCTCGTTTAGCTCGTTTACGCACCGCTGCGATCAACTCCAAAATGAATCTTCTTCTGTGAATGGAGTTTAATAATGAGGTACAATGTAAAGAAATCTCATGCAGTACTTGAATAAGGCTGAATATACAAGCAGGAAACACTGGGATGAATTTCTGTGTATGGAGATTCGTAGTAGCCTTTTTGAGTTTGGAAGATTTGACTTGAGTGCCCAAAGGGCTGTTTACTTTGTCTTTTCTTTCTTGTGACATTTTACTCGACACGAAAACGAATGCTCAAACATCTCACTGCAGTGATGTATATTTGAGCTATTCAGTATTAGGTCAGCAGATTATGTTGCTTATTTCTATGTATGTCTTCGTCATTAGTTTTCCACCCCACGTGGTGCAATTTCGCAAGGCTGCTTTAATCGTGTGGTCTCTGAGAGGAGATGGCAGTGTTCATTTTTAGATAGCCTATTCTTGATTACCTGCCTTTAGCTGTCAGGAGAAAAGTGTTAAAGTTAGACTTGACTCTGTTTTTGCTACGTGTTTTGTCAAGAACCCATTGCTAATAAGTCCTACAACAACCACATAATGTTTACATGATCTAGAAATTTAACGTGCGAGGATGTAGGCACATTGTACACATTATGACTTGGTGCTATGTCTTTTTGAACTCGTGGTGCTGTGGTTCAGAGGTTAACACACAAACTCACGCACAGTCCTCTGTCTTAAACTAACTAAACTAGCTCTGTCGTGATTTCCGTTGTCGAGTTTAGTAGGACCGCAAGCAATAAAACCTCTCTCACAGGGCAGGTCCTGTGCGCTCACTATCTTTCAGTATGGAAACCGTCGAAGGTGTTAAATAAAGATCGGCTTTGACATTCAGTATGTGCTTACGATATCGCGTGAACGTTCGCTGTCACAATGAATAAAAACCCGCGTATTTAGAAGGATTTATAAAGACGAATTTGCCAGTCTCAAGGAGACAGCATATCAAATGTATAATCCATGAAATGTACCCACGGTATGATAGTACATTTTTCATTTAGCATGGTAAGCACCTGGTAACTCAAGCAGGTGGAGGTCTGACGCGTCAGGCGGTGGCATTTCTGTTTTATAGTGTTTTTCATGGACACGGTGGAGCGATGCATCCTCGCATAAAGCTGTCATGCTGATTTAAGATGCAGGTGCAATGTCGCTGTATATCTGTGGATGGTGATTGACGGCATTTTATTCAGCTCCTCTGTGGTCTTTGTAGGGAGAACCCGACTGAAACGTTTCTCTTGTTGAATATATATGATACTGTACAGGTAGACATTTGCAGGAAGTGTCATATCAACTCTTTGATTGCCTGTATTCAGTTTTGTGCTTACTTCTTATGGTGCTTCGTGAAACTTTCTTTTCCTTTTTTTTTTTTTTTTTTTTTTGTTGATTGAACAGAACTAACCTTACATAATCAAGATATTTCACTCGTTCGGACCTGTTTGTCTCGTTTCAGATAATGTACATCTTTTTGTTCTTGATTCTTTTGCTGTTCATATTAACCAGCACTGAAAACTTAGAATGTAATACTGCATTATGCACTAATTTATGACTGTTTTAACATTAAACCTCATACTTAGAGCTTATTGGAAGCATTTTTCAAATTGAATTTTTTTTTCGTGCTTTTTAACTGCTTTCGAATTTGTGTTGTACTTTGTTTGGAGATTATATTATCTGAAGATGTGTTCTGGGCAAACATGTTTTTCATCTTGATCACCTTACATGCAATGTATAAGAGACTGTTCTTATGTTAAGAAAAAAATGATAAAATAACATTTTTTTCTTTCTTTTAGATTTATTTGATCGAATGACTGGGTTAGAGGCTTCTTTCGTTAAGTAATCTCATTTATTTCAGGTATTATTCTTAAACAGTATGGTGCTGTACCAAAGCCTTATGTACAATATTATTATGATGTATTGTTTGATTCTTCTGCCACTGCTAATGAATTCTCCAACAAATTGCTAGACGACTCTGATTATGAAACAAGGTGCAGTGTGCCTCTATCTTCTAGTCCTTGATTAGTAGGCCTACTTCACAGTCTTTTTCATGGGCATTCGGTGTCTCCACATACTCAGATGTTAAGATATGGTGCCTGGTGTGTCTTCATGCTGCTAGGAGTAAATGTTAACAATGTTTCGTATCTGTACTACCAACTTCTGAAGTATGACATTGACCTCCACAATAACTCAGCTGGACACTTTGATTCAGTATCTTGATATTAAAAGGGAACAACCCTGCAGTAAGCAATGGCATTTTTAGAGAATAACGGAAATCCCATTGTTATTTTTATTCTATTGCTTTGATCATGTTTTTACATTTATTAATAAGTCTTGCTCTAGAATGAGAACCCAATCAAAAAGAATATGCTATCCTGACAAATGAATTGTCCTTGTCCAATACCAGACCTGGGAATGAAACATATGGAGTGTTGAATATGTGTGTGCGAGTGTATGCGTGTGCTGTCTTTAACAGCCCAGTTGAAGTTCTGTATAGTGGAGCCGTTCAATTTGCATTGTTTACATCACCAGATGCCCAGATATGCACATTTTGGCAAGCTCTATTAGGTTGACATTTTCCAACGCTTTGGTCCATGTAATAACCCCGTAAAACTTTTTGTATTTTGATATAATAAAAAAAAATATATATAAGAGTGTGTTTTTATTTCTTTTGACTGTAAGTACCTTAAGTGACCACTAGAGGCCACTATGGCATAGTGTTAAAACTTCTTCTTCCATTTATTAAGCAAAGTGCCTTAGAGGGAAGGTGTTTTTCAGAAAATCTGCCACAATGACTGATACTGCTGTCATATAGGAAAATAACTGTGTTCATCAAGGTGCAAAGTCCTTAACCAACACAACTCCCTCTCGCACGCCTATTCATCCGAAGTGAGTGACTAACAGAATAGATAACACTGTGCCACTGGCATAGGTCTCATGGCCAACGCCTTACCGTTGGCCAGATGATTTAACATTTTTTGCATTAATGAACCAGTTATGACCTTTCACCTTTGACCATTCAGCATGTTATGCAGCTTGAGATGGTGTTTTTAAACTCAATGAATCAAATCTTTCCCAACAAATATGATATTCACAGCGTTTATATTTCACAAACTGTTCTCAATGTTCATTTAAAGGGATAATTCAGCCAAAAATTAAAATTTGTATCATTTGCTCCAAATCTGTATAACTTTCTTCTGTCGATAGATATTTTGAAGAATGTTGGTCATTGGTTTGATTATCATTGATTTGTATGGAAAAAAATAACTTTTTGTCAAAATATCTTAATTTATATTCCACTAAAGAAAGAAAGTAATACGATTTGGAAAGACACGAGGGTGAATAAATGTATGCAGTTTTCCCTTAAAACACTAAATGGCTAAATTGGTATCCCAAAAATGTTTATTTTTGTTTTTAATCCTATTATTTATATTCAATGGGTGGAAAATCTATCATAATACACTTTAGGAGAGAAGTCTTCCCTAAGGGGAACCATTGTACTTATGGCAAGCCGTTTTGACTTTTATTCATTTTCTATGGCAAGCCATTTTGACTTTTATTCATTTTCAGGACATGAACTTGTGATATCAACAATTACATTTTCACTAGTTAAAATGTTAATTCTTGATATCAGCAATTAGATTTCCACTAGTAACAATGGCAATTTTTGATATCAGGAATTACATTTCCACTAGTAAAAACTATAATTCTTGATATCTTTAATAGTATTTTCACTAGTGAAATCTTGCAATAGGCTGCCATTCAAATTCAATTGTTTATATCAAGAATTGATGTCTTACTAGTTGAAATGGCAATTTCACATATCAGGAATACAATTCTTACTAGTAAAAATCGTCATTTTTGATATCAACTATTAGGAATGATATCAAGAATTCAATTGTCACTAGTTGAAATGTCTATTCTTTATATCAACAATTTAATTGCTGCTAGTAAAAATGTTCATTTCTGTGATCTGAAAATGAATTCCTGATATTCCTGAATTTCTGATATCTAAAATGGCTTTCTTACTAGTAACTACCACGTTCATGATATCAGAAATGAACATTTTTACTAGTAGCAATGTAATTGTGGATATCAGAAATTTGCATTTTTACTAGTGAGAATTGTATTCCTGATATGTGAAACTGGAATTTCAACTAGTAAAAATACAATTCTTGATATCAACAATTATAGTTTATACTAGTAGAAATGGAATTGTTGATATCAGAAATGAACACTGTTACTAGTGGAAATCTAATTCCTGATATCAAGAATTAACATTTTAACTAGTGAAAATGTAATTGTTGATATCACAAGTTCATATCCTGAAAATGAATAAAAGTGAAAACGGCTTGCCATAGACTCACGAGAGTTTAGCGGATCCCACTGACATCCACCTTGCCCGTGGCCACGCCCCCAGCCACGCCCCAAAACACGCACTCAGTTTATCAGGTGGTGCGTGAGAAAGAAGTTTTCATGTGTCCTGCCTCGAGACCGCGCTCACTCACACACTCACAGATCCCACGTTCACACACACGATGAAGGATGGTTTTGTTTGACTATTTCACACGCATTCACAATAAAGGATAGATGTTCTGTACAACTCTTGGATTTTCATTAGCTGGAATAACGCTGAAACCATCACAGACAGGTGAGTGACTCTTTTTGTTGGCGATTTAGGAAGCGTCCGCTCTTATCATATTATAACACTAAGTATATACAAGTAATATTTTCTAGTAATATTGTATATAAACATTGCTAGTTTTTAAACCTCCATTTTCCCCTGCTCGAGGACAAGCACCCTAAAACTGTTTCGAACAGTGTTACGAAACACACACACACACACACACACACACACAGCGAGTCATTAGAGATACAGAACTCATGCTGTTGCCCATGACAACAGTGCGCAATTTATTGCCAGCCAAAGCAACATTTCAACATCACTATACGGTTCACCTCCACCTCCACCTCCTTAGTCACATAACAGTAAACACATACACATTTCCTGCCTGTAAACATTCCCCATCAGATATTCAGGATTCGAGACCGATTCCTGAAGGATTTCCAGACAATCTGTCGCTTAGCAACCACATCAACGTACATCACACAATCCCATACTCAAATTGTAATAAATAATGTTCTACTGCTTATTTAAATACTTGAACACTAGAATGGAGTCCACTATTGAAAATGCTTTGCTTCAGTTATGGATTTTTAGTGTGTGTGTGTGTGTGTACAGTACTGTGCAAAAGTCTTGACCATTCATATTTATTATTTTTTTTGGTATATATTAGCATACAAATAGAAAATTCAGGAAATATGTACACAAAATGTAGAAAAAAATAGCTTCTTTAAGCAAAAATCAGTATTTACTTAAGAAAATCTGAGAAATATTTTGAAAGTATTTTGATACTGCATACAAATTTCATTATATCGTGAATGGTGGCCAAAAACCTTTCCACAGATCCATCATCCATCCATCCGTTGTTTTTTTTAAAAAAAATGCAGTCTTAGACATTTGTTCTGTTACATATCAAAGAATACAGACCATAAACTGTTGCTCGTATTAAAATGCCAACATATACTCTAATAATATCCTAAGCTTACTCTTCAAAACATTAAGTAATCATTAATGACATCTATACAGGCAGTGTGCGTTTGTATTAATCACCGGCGCTACTGTGTGCTTATGTACTGAAGGTGAAGTTAACCCTCTCAGGTGCCTGCGTGCACATGTGGAGCTGTCCGTCCTGTCAGGGAGGGTTCATTCTGCTGAGTCAACATTAAAGGTTCTCCCTGTCAGCACTTTTGACAGTATAGGGCCAGAGTGTGAGAGGAATATTTTGTCGTTTTCGTATCTCTGTACTCTATCAGATGATCCAACTTCATAAGGTTTCTCTCTTGAGTGGTTGAACTGCCTCTGTGGGTGTGGCTCGATTTTCCAGTGTTCCTTTTGTTTATTCTTCACACTTGAATTATTGATGTCGTAGCGTATTGCAACTTTGCTTATATAAGTGTAAATTCATCACGGTCATGCATCGCTGAACATGGCACAAGCAGTCCTTGTCCTTGCTATTGATTTTTTTTTTTTGTTTAGGTTCATTTAGGTTCATTAAGATTCAAGGTCCACAGTCACCATTCAGCTAACTGATTTTCGCTTCAACTCAAATTTAATTGTAGTGCATTCATTATCATTATCTGACTAGCTAGGCCTATATGTAAACATGTGCAATTAAGATGTTTTTAAAACCGTTTCACTTGGGGAAGATGTTCAGGATGTCTATCAAACATTAAACAGCAAAAAATGTTATTGTAATGGTGTAAGATATTAATTAATTCATATTATGAATATACAGTGGGCTCTACAAATATTGAGACCATAAAGCAAAACTGACTGTGAAATTTAGTTTTTGCCATTTCTCCTTTGTAGTCTTTCATTCAAAATATTCACAAAAATCTAACCTTTAATTGTGGTTAATTTAAACTATATAATGTGGAGTAAATGAAATGTTTTTGTCTTCCAAAATTATTGGCACCCTTACAAATTCTAATGAGTGAAAAACTAAATGAACAATATTCTCATTCATATGGTATGTTTTTAAGTGACACAGACCAAATGCCTATAGTCATTCAAAATGATGATGATGATGTGACAAAAGGTTGTTGAGCTGCACAAATCATGAAATGGCTAATAGTTTAATTGTTGGAATACTTATTTTCAAGTTTAAATCAACTGGAGATGTTAACAATCCTCCTGAAAGAGGAGGTGTGTCTATATTAGTCCGACACTTACTGAGGATGGTTTGGGAGAAGAACTGCGGATGCTAATTTTCTTCTAAAGGCCATGGACGGCCAGTTAGGATACATGCCACAGTATCATAAACTCCAAGTACCGGCGGGTATTAAATCCACACCTGACTGAGCCTGTCAAGAAGCTTTAACTGGGCTCATCTTCCAGCATGACAATAATCCAAAGCATATCTCAAAATAAACGACAGAAGAGTTCACTGACCACAGAATGAGAACAACGCAGTCCCCTGACTAAAACCACATTAAAAATCCCGAACAAGCATGGACCTCTGAATATGAAGGATCTGGAGCGGTCCTGAATGTAATGGTCTCAGATCTCTTGCCATATGTTCATCAATCTTATTAAACATTATAGAAGATGATCCAGAGCTGTTATCTTGGCAAAGGGAGGTAGCACAAAGTATTAAATGAAGGGTTGCCAATAATTGTGAAATAGCCTACATATATTTCAGAAAAAAAGACAAATGTTGATTTTGTAAATATTTTGAATGAAACATGAAGGCTACGTTTACGTGACAACTACGAACGGAAAAGTTTTTCCTCTGCGTTTTTCACGAACAGACGACAACATTTTCAAAAAGATTCCGTTCACACATATCCGCAAAAAAGAGTAAAATTATAGACATTATGCATGTCAGGCCAGTAGTTGGTTATGACACTTTGTAAAGACTGAACACATAATACGCATGTGCATGACATCACCGTTTTCACAAATTCACTTTTTTTTTATACAGAGACAATAACTATATTATTTTCAAAAGTGTGCGTTTTCAGGCTCCCAAAATTCCATTATCCTGTAACTGAACAGCCAAAATGCATAAAAAGTTTTTTTTATTTTGAATTGAAAACTATGTAGTGCAAAGGTGAAATTTCCGCTGAAATTAGAAATTGCAAAAACAAGTTTTGTCAGTTTTGCTCAAATTTACCTAGGGTGCCAATTTTTGTGGAGCCCACTAAATTTTAAGGCTGTTATAACAGTGAAAATTCCTTCCTTCCTTCCTTCCTATAAATATATCCTTTCATGCTGTTATAGCAATAAATTGGCATAACATTTATTTATTTATTTATTTGTTTGTTTATTGCAATGAATACAGCTTTTGATGCTGGTATGGCAACAAGAGGGAAGTAAATAAGTCCACCATGCACATACATAACACACATGTGCATGCCACAGGCCTTCATCCTTTTCCAAGGTTGGAGGTTTATCTTAAAGCGAAGTCCGGTCTCCTCCCTCCCCTCACAGACGGGCAGCTGTTGCAGTGACTCAGTATCATGGAGGAGTGCAGCGGGACTGCAGCAGCGACACACGGCAGAGCTCCGACACCTCTGAGAGACGCATGCAGTCATGATCCCTGTGAAAGGTGGGTAACAGTCTGCATTCTCCTCTCAGTGTGCTTTGGCAGCTGCGGCGCTCGATTGTGGCTAGTTATGCCTTATAGCGTGTGTCTGTGTGTGTGTGTGTGTGTGTGCGTGTCTCTCTCTTGCAAGGTTAGAAGAGGCATTTTCTTCACAATTGGATGAATCTCTGCATAATCAGGTGCAGTGCATGTACTGGTTTTTGCACACACAGGCATTTTATGTGTCATGTGACTGGCCACCTTATTCTGTTTCTGAGACAGCATATTTCAGCAGCACTGCATGCAGCAGATGTGAATTTGTCCCCTGAGGAGTAAATTGTAGGGGTGATTTGTGTGCAACTGGTGCCCTACAGAGATGATAACAAGGACGGTCATCAATAAACGTGCTGTACCGCCCCAAGCAAGCAGGCACGGTTTTATGTAATAGTCAATGACATGGCGCTTTATTTATAGTAACTATTAATTAATTCAAAATTGATTTAGTTATCAGGGTGATAATAACTGTTCTAAAATAATGTAATCAAGAAAACATCTGATTAAAATATTTAATTCCTGTAAGGCAAAACAACTTTAAGTGCTAGTTAATCTTTAATTATTTTTATTGAAAAAAACAAAAACAAACCTATTAATATTTGAATCACCAGATCAACGTGTCATGCAACGATCATACAGAAAAAAAAAAACATAACAGGAAACTATATAAACACTCCTGCAGACCCTCATCAAATTCAAAAAGTCTCAAAATATCAGATAACCTGACTTTTTGATGACAAGGCAAGGTTATTTCGGGTTGATATATATATATATATATATATATATATATATATTTTTTTTTACTACCTGAGTCATGTATTTAAACTTTGTCTTTTTCAAAACCGTATTAAATTATGAATACAAAGAACATGGCACAAGTGTTTTAAACTAGTTTTTAAAAAGTGCTTTCTTTGAGTGTCAGTTTTAGGCCAAAAATATTCACCAATAACTATGACTATATGACTATATCAACATGCAATATTGTTGATGAAAAAGACGTGATTAATATGTAGTTTAAAAAATAAAAATATTACCAAAATCTTTCGTTATTTTTTTCGGTTATATTGTTTTTTTTACATTCCAATTACATTCCAAATATCCACTTCATTGGATGCTATGGGCAGCAGCAGGGCAACGGTGGTGATTAATAATTTTGAGCAAAATAGTCATGATTGCATTAACCATTATTGTGCAGCATAGCTAAATGTGACTAAAATATGACTAAAATATCAACAGCTTTCATTGATTAAAACTAGACTTAAATGCCCAGACTTTTAGTCAACTAAAACATGATGGAAAATAAAAGAAAACAGGTTGACTAAATATGATAACAACTAATGAATACATTTGTCAAAGGAACTAAGACTAAATTTTGCTTCTCAAGTTAATGTACATTTTAGGAATGTTTTGTAGTGGAAAACAAGACAAAAATACGGAGTAAGAAAATCACTTTTTGTAGTGATGACCCAGAATTTGTTATTTGCAACTCACTATCCTGCCATTATGTTGCACCTGTGACTTTAAAATGGCAGTAAACTTTTGCCTCTTTCTTCCATGAAGCGGATCAGCCATTTTTATCATTCAATCTCATGATAGTCTAATCTGCAGGAGGAAGGGGGAGTGTGGGATATTCTGGAACAAAATCACTGACTCTGTCTTTTGTCTACTGAATGAATCGCCTAAACTCCAGCCTTTTATTCCCATTCTAAAGGCTTTCCAATCCTTAAAGCTGTTCCAGCTCACCTTTCCTTGCCCCATGGAGTGCATCATATTTCAAGCCCTGCTCTTTGTTACTTAGGGTGGATTCATTTGTGACTGAGTGACTGATTGAAGCGATATCCTTGTGCGTTGCAAAACATACAATAGTGTGCTTTTTACCACCACTGATCTGATCTTCTATAATGTCTCTGTGCTTCGACCCTCTTGGCCATGTTCTCAGCTGGAGGGTGAACTCATTTCATGGGTGGATCATTTCATGAAGTGAAGAGTGAGCTTTTATTTTTAGAAACTTTTGAGTACAATTCATCCTGTTATTCTGTCACATTTTGTACATAATCTGATTGATCGCAACAGTGGTTACACATCCTAAACAGCTTTACTAAAGACATTATACTGTATAAGGTGTAATTTTCCTCTATATAAGATCCTAACGGGCACACTGAAAACGCATTAGGACTGGTATGTGTTTGTTTAGCAGCTTTACTCTTGTGTTATTAACACAGCTTGGCCTTGGTCAAATTGTAGCTCGATGTTTGGTTATTTCCTCACCCAGAGGTCATGAGTTCAGTATAATGAGTGGTGCCTCTCAACTTGGTTAGTTTATTGCCCGCATGTCCTGCTTGATTAAGCAGCCAAAACTGAGGAAAGGAACTGGATGAGAAGGAATATATCCAAAGGGGCTGTGCACATGTGCAGAACATACAGGAGCTGTTGGCTTTTGAGGACTTGGGTTTGGGTCTACAACGAGTTAATGCCCTGTTATGCTTTTTAGAAAATTACCTTTCATGTACTTTGTAATATAGCTGTTTGTAATTTCAAAGAGTCTGCAAAGTTTTAAAGATCAAAGTGCACAATAAATGGAGTGTTTGTCTTCCGACAGAAAGTGATTCTGAACTGCTTGATTCGACAGTAATTCCAGTCTACAATTCTATGTTGGTCCGAAACAAATATGCATGCAGTCTGAAAGCAGTCAGTGTGTCTGCCCTCAAACACTGAAGTTGTAGCTGAGTCCTGGAAGAGATTGGTTTCGGTTGTTGGCATGTTGAGAGAACACTTTTTGATGCACTTCCATGAGGACTCAAATTGATATGGTAAAACATCAACGCCACAGCCTCCGGATCTGAAATTCAGATATGGTAATTTCCCACATGTGCTGTATGCGGTAGACCAATCACAACAGACTGGGCCACCTGACCAATCAGAGCGAGGCTGGCTCTCGGAAAGGAGGAGTTTAGAGAAACTGAATCCTTTAATGAACCTGATTCTTTTAGAAATTAGTTTTTTTTTTGTGTCTTGGATGCATGTAAACCTATTATAGGAGACCTCCAAAACAAAATTAGGAACCTTTAATAATAAGGGCCCATTAATAATTTATCCGTTAAAAAAAACTTAAAAAATTAAGGCACTTGGTTCTATCCATTGATTGTCGATTGGATGAAGGCAGATCTGAATGCGAGCTTGCAGTCGATTGGAAGAAAGGGACGGGGTGGACTACATTATTGTATGTCACCAGAGAGAAGTATGTCATTTCACTGGAAAATCAGGTTGTATTTAGAAAATAAATGGTTAATTTTAATTTAATGTTGAATTTAAAATTCTGTCATGATCATTTACTCACTCTCATGTTGTTTCTACTATTGAACACCTTCTGTTGAACACATTTGTGTGTTATATTCCAATTCTTGTGAAGTCATATGGTAGCTTTTTGTGTTGCGACATATTGTGGTGCCAAGTTTGACTATACACAAGCAACGATTAAGATTGGAAAATAATGACCGTATAATTATTTTTGGCTCAAGGCTGGAGTACACCACATGATAAAATCTAAACAGATTTTATCTGAAGCTAAAAAATCTGAGTTTGTGCTGATAATACACTATGCGACTGCCCAAAATCTGCAGAACGCTATGACTTTCTGCAACTATGACTCCAGTCTGCAAATCAGGGAAAAAGTCATGTAGTGTATTCCAGCCTGTAAGTTTTGGTCTGTTCCTCATTCAAAGCTGTTGTGTGGAGTCAGAAGACCTGGAATGTCGTGTACTAGTCAAATGGATGACTTTTAAGGAGCTTTTTGAAGTTGACAACCTCTGATCAGTAAATGATTTAATTGATTGGAAAAGAGCAGCATGAACATTTTCCAAAACATCTTATTTTGTGTTCTACAGAAGAGTAATGTGAATATGAGTCGTTTTGGGTGAACTGTTCATTTAAGACAATCCTAGTTCAGGAATTTCATTGGTGTTATTGCTTTGTACCGAGTGATGCTATGCAGAGGTATGTATGTATGTCGTAGCTTAAGCTTATTTCAACATACCCCTCTCTGATTCTCTTTTCTTTAAGGCCCCACCCAGAGGAGGATGAGGGGGAGGAAGATAGGAGCTTGCAGCCAGCAGAGACTGCAGGCTGGGAGGACGCCATTGCTGTTATGGTGCGTCTGTGTACTGGATTTCTGTATGTCACGCTTCAAATGTTTAGAGTGCTGTAATCATCCGTTTGTGTGTGTGTGTGTGTGTGTGTGTATGTGTGTGTGTGTGTGTTCGTATATGCAGGCACGAGGAGCACCGATGGTCCATGAACTGCCTGCAGAGTCTTCTCTGCGCTCATGTGCCAGTACGGCCAGCATGAAGGTCAAGAACGTCAAAAAGTAGGTGTTTATCTGTTAAAGGGAAGGTTTCTATAGAATCCATTTTCTGTTTTGTCTCCTTCAGACCTACGGAGGAGAATACTGATGAGCTCTTTTTGTTTTTCAGACTGTCCCTCACCAAAGGCCATTTTCCCAGGCTGGCAGAATGTGCCCACTTCCACTATGAAATTGTTGACTTTGGCTCCGTGCAGGTGAGGGTTTTTATGGTAAATGCAGCCGTGATCACTCATGGTTGACGGGGAATGTGTTAATTAGGCTTTTGGCGTTGGTCTTGGTTTCACTGGTGGCAGATTATCCATCATGTTGAAATTGGGGCTGAGGTTTCAGTTACAAGCAAACTACATTAGTCTCTATCTGGTTATTTATCTACAAGATCTTCAGACAGTGAAAAACGTCTTGGCTAGCTGTTTCGATTTCGCTGTTATTAATCCTCCCCTTAAATTTATACACGTGTACATTTCCTCAGAATGTAGAAATTCATCCTTCCTGAATAAAATGATTGATTTCTTTAAAAAAAAAAAAAAAAAAAAGCCATTCTGATCCCAAACTTTTGAATGGAAATGGCCATATTCTACACTTTATATATAGATACTGTGCCTTAAGACTTCTAATGTTTTTATGCAAATGTTCAGGTATGATTGTGCAAACTGGCAAGCTTGCATTTTATCAGCACAGGCCAGGAAGCTGTGTATGTTATGTGTTGATATGTAAATGTTTTAGGTCATATGTTAATATTTTCATAGTCACCGTAACCATAATGATTAATGACAGCTATTCTGTGGTGAAAATGGAGATTTGCATTAGTTTTATGCAGACATACACTAACGAATGAACACAAAAGACCCGTTATGGCAAGTCGGTTAACTTGGCAGCCATTTTGGTTACACCCTCAAGCAACTAAAACCTTTTTTTTTCAAATCACACTAAAAAATTTTTTTTTTTTAGCTTAGTCCAATTTGTTTTCTCAAGTAAAAACATTATCAGAAAAGGCAATTGGCACTTTTAGCTGAAAGATGTGATTTCCACTCCATATTTGCCACTGTATTTGATTTTACTTTTTGTGGTCAGTCTCCTGTCCCTTTTCTCCCCATACTGTCTCTGGGCTTCTCCAATTATATTTCAACATATCAGGCCCAAAACATGTTTTTGTCCAGTCAGATTTTGCTATGCTGATGTGTTCCAGCAGAGAGCAGCAGATATCATTTCCAGTAAATACCATCGAGCCCCTCCTCAGTCTTTCCTGTGTGCACAGTATAGTGATCTGAGAGCTGAGGGTGTTGGTTTCGATGCGTCATGAACGGGGTACTGTGTCATAGCTGGCGAACAGGAAGTTTACCTTCACGTCTCCCAGCTCTGTGCTCTGCGCCTCCATCATCTTGTGTGTTTCAGCTCTCAAGGTCACACAGACTCCTGTTCTATTAGATTGCATTCAATCTCTTGAGTGCGTCACACTGACACATGGTGGCTTGGGGCTGGAGGAGGCCAGAGTCATTTATGTACCAGAAAACCGATCCTCATACTGATACTTAAACTTTTAAAAAATATATATTTCTTTTTCCAGGGCAAAATAAATTTCTTAAAATATCTAAACATACTTTATGCATAATCCATATATATATATATATATATATATATATACACATGTATATCAATCAAAATTTATTCAGACGCATCATCATTTCACACATTATCTCAGTTTATTCACTATAGTTTAAAAAATTGTAATAAAATATGACAGGAACTCACAGTTAAACTGTGTCAGAAAAAAAAATATCTTGATAATGTCAGATAACACTTAAGCAAAAAATAATTTTTGGTCTCAAATTTTTATCAATTTTACCAGTAGTCCACTGTATGATGAATTTTTGGGTATAATATGTCATAGTTTATATATCAAATTTATCGAAAATATCTGAATAATTTTTGGTTTGACTATATATATTGTTACTGTAAAACATTCTCCAATAATCTGTATTTTTTTTTTTTTTTTTTTACAACTTTTCAAAATCATTTTTTACAGTGTACTAGTACTATTACTACTACTACTTTAGAATTTTAAAATATCTGTCTTATTTTGTCAACACGGACATATTTTTCAGTAGAAAGACTGAAGTAGTGCTATCTTGTAAAACATACTAAAATAATCTTTTTTTAGATCTTTAAAAATTCTTGTTTCACAGTGTACTTTTATTAATATTAATATTAATACTAATATTAATTATTAATCTCTTATTTTATGGTAACACTGACTGTGTGCGTTTTGTTCACGCATATGAGAGATATGTGAGAGATGCACGTTTTGCCTTCAGGTCATTTGGTCAGATATCACACTACACAGAAACTCATTTTTAGGTTTCAGTAATGTTAAAAGCAAAATGTATTAAGTTTTGTTTTTTTATTATTATATTTTTTTTATTTAGTGAAGCATAAATCACTATCCTAAACAAAATACAATGGCCTCAAAATAATTTCGCCACACTTAGCCAACATTTGTTTGCTGCTCACTCTGGTTTCATATTTTATTGTCTAAATACAATGACATTCATTTAAATGTGGTTTAAGCTTCCATATACTTTTTAGACCACTAGAATAACCTTGTCTGTGTTCAGTCCTAGAATAGGGTATTGAGTTAACATCCGTTCTGTGGCGTCTTCATGTAGACCTTTGTTGCATTCCCAGAGGTGGTGTGAATGTTCCACATTCCTCGGCTCAGGTTTACAGAGGAGCTTTCAGGATCCCTGCCTCTTCCTCTAGTGCAGAGAGAGAGATGGATGAAGAACTGGGCCAAATTCAGTGATGCTGTAATGAGCTTTTACTGATCTCAAAACAGTCACCTCCATCTCCATATCAGCAGCTTGTTGGGACATTGATTAAGTCTCTGTATTTTTTGCTAATAAATCACCTCAGACAGAGAGGAGGGCCTCATGTGGCGCTGCAGCCCTCACTCACCACCATTTCATTAGAATGGACCCAAACCTGCAGGTTTCAGCAGGTTCCACAAACGCTTAATCTGCATGGCTGATAATACTACTGGCTGAGCATCAAGGTTTTGTAATGAAATAGCAAAACTCATGATCAAGAAGCCTCGTAGAATATGTTATGGATCCAGATCCAGAATATACGTTATTAAGTGGGTCAGCACTGGATTTATCTATATAATGCATTTTTTTGGAGCTTGGTGAATTTCTGATCTCTAAGACTTCTGGCGCACCTCTTTAGGGGAAGGAGATGCATGACATCTGATTGAAATGCTGATAACCCTTGTGAAATGATGGCACTGTGCTGTTGATGGGCTGTGGCTCCAGATGGAGAAAGGTCAACTCACGATCACTGGTTTACTCTTTCTAGCTTTTATGCAACTTGAGGAATTTCTCTTGGTTTATTGCTTGGTTAAAGCTTTTGCTGGAATTTATTACTCAAGTGGAATTTTAATCCACGGATTATGTGACGTAAACAGTTTAGTCCCAGTGTGGCTGCTGACCTTTGGCGTCTGCTTTTTATCCATTTTTAGATGCTACAAACTTAAATGACTTTTACTCAATATCACAACAAGTTTTGAGATGAATTTTGCACATGATCTTAGTTTTCATAGATTCAGTGGAAGAAAAAAAAAATGGCATGTTTTTACTAGTGGAATTTTCCAAACCAGTGGTTTGGAATGGTCCTGTCATGGTAAGGTTGCAATGACTCAAAGGGAATATTCACTGCAGCATTCAGGTCAACATTTTTTTAAAGTCATCTATATGTGAGTGTACTCAATGAAGTTGCCAAAAGAAACATACACATTTTAAATTTATTGTCTTTCTTTTATGGGAAAATGAGCCAAAAATATTGATGACTTGTGGGAAGTTCCTACTTGCGAAATTATAATTACAATGTGCATTCAAGTGATTTTGGTCAGAATAACATAGAATCACTAGGCAATTTTCAGCTCTCATTTCAATATATCATATCCAGACAAAGATTTATATACACTCACCTAAAGGATTATTAGGAACACCATACTAATAATTTGTTTGACCCCCTTTCGCCTTCAGAACTGCCTTGATGGCATTGATTCAACAAGGTGCTGAAAGAATTCTTTAGAAATGTTGGTCCATATTGATAGGATAGCATCTTGCAGTTGGAGATTTGTGGGATGCACATCCAGGGCATGAAGTTCCTGTTCCACCACATCCCAAAGATGCTCTATTGGGTTGAGATCTGGTGACTGTGGGGGCCATTTTAGTACAGTGAACTCATTGTAATGTTCAAGAAACCAATTTGAAATGATTCGAGCTTTGTGACATGGTGCATTATCCTGCTGGAAGTAGCCGTCTGAGGATGGGTACATGGTCATAAAGGGATGGACATGGTCAGAAACAATGATCAAGTAGGCTGTGGCATTTAAACGATGCCCAATTGGCACTAAGGGCCCTAAAGGGTGCAAAGAAAACATCCCCACACCATTACACCACCACCACCAGTCAGCACAGTTGTAACAAGGCATGATGGATCCATGTTCTCATTTTTTTTACGCCAAATTCTGACTCGACGATCTGAATGTCTCAACAGAAATCGAGACTCATCAGACCAGGCAACATTTTTCCAGTCTTCAACTGTCCAATTTTGGTGAGCTTGTGCAAATTGTAGCCTCTTTTTCCTAATTGTAGTGGAGATGAGTTGTACCCAGTGGGGTCTTCTGCTGTTGTAGTCCATCCGCCTCAAGGTTGTGCGTGTTGTGGCTTCACAAATGCTTTGCTGCATACCTCGGTTGTAACAAGTGGTTATTTCAGTCAAAGTTGCTCTTCTATCAGATTGAATCAGTCGGCCCATTCACCTCTGACCTCTAGCATCAACAAGGCATTTTCGCCCACAGGACTGCCACATACTGGATGTTTTTCCCTTTTCACACCATTCTTTGTAAACCCTAGAAATGGTTGTGCGTGAAAATCAGATTGTGAAATACTCAGACCGGCCCGTCTGGCACCAACAATCATGCCACACTCAAAATTGCTTAAATCACCATATTTTCCCATTCTGACATTCAGTTTGGAGTTCAGGAGATTGTCTTGACCAGGACCACACCCCTAAATGCATTGAAGAAACTGCCATGTGATTGGTTGATTAGATAATTGCATTAATGAGACATTGAACAGGTAGTAATCCTTTAGGTGAGTGTGTGTGTGTGTGTCTATATATATATGTGTATTACACACAAATATACAGTGTGGGGTGTAACTTACGCATTACATAGTCAGATTACTTTTATCAAATAACTAGTAAAGTAACACATTACTTTTAAATTTGCAAATCTGCAAAATATCAAATAAGTAACCTAAGTTACTTTGTTTACCCATTTATTCCCATGTTGAGAGAAATCAGGAGTGCAGAGGCGAAGTGTGCGCTGCGTAAACATAATGGTTATTCTTGACTAGTTCTAGACTAAATGTGAGCATACATTTACTCATTTACTTTTTCTCCTCCTTCCTATTCTTCTGTATTCTAGAATGGCTTGTTTGAGCTGCACCCTCTACTGTACAGGCCTGAATTTGCATTTTACTCAGCCTGAGGCTTATTCATGTCACTTTTAGTGTGAAAGGGCCTTTACATTGGCCAAAAATAGAACTTTTTTGTTGTTATAAAAACAAACGGCTCAGTCTTGATGAGAAAAAGTAATGTAATGCATTACTTTCCATAAAAAGTAATGCAATTAGTTACTTTTTTTTACAGAGTAATGCAATATTGTAATGCATTACATTTAAAAGTAACTTTCCCCAACACTGTATAATGATACACCCCAACACAGAAAGCAATTAAGACATTGTGTTGACTTTTAAAAAAGGACAATCCCTCGTTTCATGTGTCCCATTCCAATGTACTCTTTCAGTAGGAGATATGTCAATACAGAAAAATGAAAATGGTGTCTGTTATGTATTTGAGAGGATTATCTTGCAGAATGTAGGCAGAAATTGGACATTTCTCCTAAACAACAATATCATCAAAAAGTGAGCCTATATAAAATTCATGACCATTGTATGATCATTTATTTCTATTCAATATAATTATAATAATAAAATTTATTTTTGTTAAATGGTCACCACTGAATGTCTGATTTAAAATATTCATCACAAAACGTTCTGAGGTCTGTACGTGATAGCATAGCTCCTTTCTGCATGGATCCAGTGGGAGGACCAACATCCAGCGCAGGGAGGGGCTAAGATGGTGGTGGTGGGGAGGGTGAGCGCTACATTTCTATATTTGTCCTTTTCCTCAGTTGTATGTAGACACGGCATCATGCACATCCGTCTACTGCAGGATACGAAGACGGGAAAAGGTCTGTGTTTATGACCGGACGTGTTTTCACTGCAGCACACTGCTGATTTTCATTTTGCTCTAAATCCAGCCATTTGTTTTTGATGAGCTGGGCTGACTGAGCACAGGCTGCTGGTCTGTGGGGGCGTGTGTGACGGGTTACTGCGTCTGCGTGCAGCAGCAGCAGCCGTGCAGAACATCAGCAGAGAGCTGAATAAGGAAAGGCAGGTGTGAGACGATAGGGTAGTCTTGGGTTGGATCTGTCAGAATGGGCCTGAGTGTGCTGATAAGACAAGACAGACAACATATCAGTGAGTATCCAATCTGTATTATTCACATAGGATGAATTATAACCACTTTGAGGAAATTAAAATCCTTGCCTTCTTTGTCATGTGGTTTTACGATATATATTATATGTAAATATTTATGTGTGTGTGTGTGTGTGTACTGCACTATTACTACACTACTATTTTTACACTATACACTGTATATTTCATTTTTTGTGATGTTCTCTAGTTGTTTTTATTGTTTCCCCACAGAAATTGTAAGATTACTGTTTTCAGAGCCTCCATCTTGAATAAAGTTTTCATTTTTGTATTTTTTTTTCTTACCCCATTGGCGAATTTTGATTCACTAATGTCTGATTTTGTTTTAAAACAATAATACATTTAATATAAGATATCATCTTATATTATGAAAATAAGTCTTAAAATCTTGCATTTTGTTAAAGCCAATAGGCTTTATTTATTTATTTATTTGTAGATACTTTTACTGAAAAAAACTGATTTTGATTTTCAGTGTTTTGTTGATCCACAATCTTCTAATTCAGTTAGGTGCATTGGGATGTAAAAGTACATTAGTGTGCATTATTTTAATGGACTTATTTGTGCTTGGTAGAAAGATGGTGACAGATCTACTGTAAATCAAGTGCTTATCCTGCAGTTTGTATTACTTTACTGAACTGCAATGGCTAAGTAGGTCATTAATGCTTGTGTAAGTTTCTGTTAGTTTTATATATAAATAATCAATGCTTTCATTTGTTTAATGCACCTTTGAAGTGGCTGTGTTGGATCGGCATTTTCTATCAATTAAAGGGACGCAGTTCTTGTCTTTGATGTGGAGGCTGGTGTGTGTGTGTTGAATGATGCATGGGGAGTCTGCATTACTGAGATGATGCAGAGAAGTAAATTACAGCAGACACTACAAAGACAGCACTGCCTCTGTGTGGCGTTTGCCTTACTGGATGCTTCATTTGCATATTGAAACCCCTGAATCACCTCAGCTTTTGGAGTCAATCACATCTGCAGGGATGTTTGCAAATAGATGTTGTGATGTTTTAATAGAGGCCAGTTGTGGAAACTTCTGAGGAAAAGCCTTGATGAAGTTGCGCTGGAACTGCAATGCTAGTGTTTTGGGAATATTCCTTGATGTTTTGATTTTCTGAAAGTAGAAAGAATCAGACACTTTTGAGGGGTTGGTATACCTGCGGTCCCTATTCTTTTTTTTTATTTCTTCTTTTTTTTCTTTTATGTGATGTGAAGATCTCTTGTCGTCTCTGTCACTCATCAGGGCCTGTTGTTTCTGCAGCCTTAAACATCATTATGTTAGAGCCACACCTGCACTTCCATCTCTCTCATCCTCTCTCTGGAGCTGATGACCTTTAGTGGAGACTTTTGCTTGGCATTATTGCTATTAATCCTTTCAGTTTTGATTTGTATCATGAATTAGCTATATTATGTCATTTTTGTCCCTTTTTTCTCTTTTAAGCACCTTTTTAGATCTTTAAGCATGTAATGACTTGTCTTCAACCATTTTAAATCCCAAATAACTGCCAAATACTAATTTATTGTATTATTTGATCATAATTATATATATTTTCAGTTTTATTTAAATGTCCATAAACTATGGCCCAACCATTTTTGACACTTTTTTTGTGTTTGTTTGTTAGTTAGTTAGTTAAATATGTGTTATGACCATCACAGGATGTCTCAATACTTTTTTTTTAATCTTCATTTTAAACAATATGTATTGTTTATTATTTGAAACCCAAGCTACTTCTTATAAAATATTTTGTGTTTTTTGTGTTTTAATATAAGTGTTTTTATGCTGCTGTATGTTTCTATTTGTCCATATATGAATTTAGGGCAAGAATAAAAACAATTGAGTGGAGAAGCGATTATAATTTTGTAGCCATAATGATAATTTTTTTTTGTTACTTTTTTATTTAGATTTTTATAAAGCCATGTTGCAGTCTTAAATGTTTGGTGCCACACAGGAGTACTGTGTTGCATGGTTTGTAAAGAACTTCATTTTGTGCCATTTTTTTGTAGTATGTACTTCAATACTCTCCTTTTGACTGTAGAATGTTTTTTATTTTTGTGAGTATATTGTTATAGGAGTATTAAGGAATAATAACATTCAAAATCTGTCTCTCTCTCTCTCTGTGTGTGTCTCTCCACAGCTGTCTTTATCTGAGGATCAGAACGACCTCACACACAATGGCCTGGACTCAAAGGAGATAGTGTATCTGGTCCAGATATGTTGCCAGGTAAGCTTATTTCACAAAGGGGGGAAGAAATCTGAAAAACCAGAACCTCTGTATCACTTACTGTGTGACAGAGAAGAAAAAATATCATCTCAGGATCACTGATTTGTTATGGCAACAGAGCAAAAGCTAAGCCCGCTGCCATACTAGGAAAAATGGGGAAGTTATAAAAAGAGCTTCAGATCAAACAGGCTGGCCAACCACATGCAGTTTGCACAGCAATTTATCTGTTTCATGGAATGCGTCTGGATTTAGGAAAGACTTAGGATTTTGAGGCCAAGATGAAGACAAAGCTGTAAATGTAAATACTCTTGGTCCTGAATTTCTTTCCACACCGAAACAATGGGGGTGTTTTTTGCTCTGGGAGGGTTTTGTACTCGTCCACAGCACTTCTAAAAATATGAATTCAAGCCCATTTTTGTGCTGGTGAGAGCAGAAAGGGTTTAGAAGAGTCCCGCTCTTCTGTTTCTGAACCATCCCTCACCATTGGAGCAGATCTCAGTGTCTACGAAGCGCAGATAGGAAAACCATTATGGTGCTTATATATTTTTGTGGAAATTGTGATACATTTTTGTTCTGAATTCTTTGAATAGAAAGTTCAATTGTGTAGTCATTATAAATGTCCTTACTGTCCCTTTTGACCAATTTAATGTGTCCTTGCTGAATAAAAGTATTACTTTCTTGCAAAAAAAACAAAATCTTTCCATTTTTGAGAATAATATGCCATATACTTTGTTGTGAATGTATTAATATTATTAAGAATTTTGGAAAATATTTTTCAAAACCACTTTTGTTTGATTATTATCTTCACAAGGGTGTCAGTCAGTCTAACACTCTCTTAACTCTTTTCGTGCTCTCTTATTTCTGTTTATGTGTCTCAGGGACGTAAGTGGATAGTGAGGCGTACATATGAAGAGTTTCGTGTTCTTGACAAACACCTCCACCTCTGTATCTATGATAGAAGATTCTCTCAGCTTCCTGAACTGCCCCGAATAGACAGCCTGAAGGACAAAGCAGTGGTAGGTTCACCTCACTTAAGTAGTCACAGCTTAAAAATTGAGTACTCTCTCTGCATGTGTCCTTGAAGACAATCCCAGAATGCTCTGCGTTAAGTCTAGTGAAAATTCAAAATGTTGGATGAAAACGGAAATGTTAATATAATCCTTTCAATACTGAATAGTATTGATTAAAAATTAATTTAAAATGACAGTTTACTCAATAGAATGGAACAGTTCCTGCCCACTTTTTTTCAGCAGCGTTGGTTCAGAAAATATTTTCCCCATAATCTTCAATCAAAATATCTTCCCCTCCCTCTTGCAATGACATCAATTCTCTTCTCTGATGATGTGTTTACTGCTGTGAGGGCGGGGCAACCTGTCACTCACATGACATCACAAACCACAACAATCCAACCATCCAATCAATTCCCAGTTTCCAAAGTCCCGCCCTACATTTTTTCTTGTTTGAAAAGCTTTTTCACTCAGATATGTCTCACATTTAATTCAGCTTTATAGGAGTGGACTGATGCTAAAGAGTTCTTTTTGCAGAGTTGGCTTGTTTCAGTTCCCTAATGGGTGGAGATTAGAGAAATCTGCAGTTTTTCACCAGGAATTCTGTTGTTAAACACGATTATTTAAAAAAAAAAGCTGAAATAAAGCAGGATAATGGCTTCAACAAAAGCATATATCATCGATTCCACAGCAGGCCTGTCTTTAAAGGTTTATAAGTTATTTATAAAAATCACTTTTTCAATAGCCAAAATTAATGGGATTTTTAATTCCGGAGCTCGTCTGTCGCACTCTATTGTGTAGTTAGCTTAGCAACATGCTAACGTCAAACTCACTATGCTTCCTGTGAGAGGTCTGTTTAGGTGTCACATACTGTTGCTGCCTATGTAGCACGTGTCAAATCAAGTCTTGTGAGGTTCATTTCAGTTAGGATGCTCCATTAGAAGGTACAAAATCCTATGTAGATGCCAGACAACAAGGCCACTCACCAGGCTTTGAAACAGAGTTATTGTGTTGGATCAATGGATAATATCTCACTAAGGGTGTTGAAACTTGTCTCTTTGTTTATTATCCCTTCACTGTGTCTGTTTTTTTTTCTCCTTAGACACTTTCCCAGATGATTACTGCGTACATTTCCCGTCTCTCAGCCATTGCTGATAACAAGATCAACTGCGGGCCAGCACTCACATGGATGGAGGTATAAATGTCACTCTTGCTTTTTAACCTACAAGGCTTCCTGTGGCTGCCTGCCCAAATCCTGCCTCTTAAATACAGACGCGATTGGCAGCAAATTGACCATGGCACAGTGTATTTAACAAAATAGGTGTGTTTCACATCTTTTCTTTAACAACAGTAAATTGCTCACAATGTCTCATAAAACACAATCCCATTTTAGTGTATAATGCAACAGTTCACACCCACTTTCTTTATATGTAGTTAGTCATTAACAAGGATAGGAGACACCTGACTCAACTTGTCTCAATGTTCTCAGTCGCATGAGCTGTTTGCTTGCCCTGCACCTTTCAGGCAGTAAACGGGAATATAAAATCGCTACATGGTGATGTTTTATTGGTTACTGATTATTTGCATACGTTCATATCTTTTCATACATCTTTCTTCACTCAGATTGATAACAAAGGGAACCACCTGCTGGTTCACGATGAATCCTCTATTAATGTCCCCGCTGTAGCTGCGGCCCATGTCATAAAGCGTTACATCGCCCAAGCAGCAGATGAACTCTCTTTTGAGGTATTGTTATTGTATTGCTATATATAGATTTGGTTTGTAGTAAGTTTTTGGAGTATTAGTAACCGAAGCGTACTTTCTCTTTAAAAGGTTGGAGATATAGTATCAGTTATTGATATGCCTCCTAAAGAAGATACTGGCTGGTGGAGGGGCAAACATGGTTTTCAAGTGGGTGTAGTATACTATTTTTATTATATATATATATAATAAGATTTATATATTAGTTATTATATTATTTTTTATTTCATTTATGTCTTTAAGTTTTGATGTTTTAAAAAAAAATCTTACAAAATATTTTTTTTATATCAAAATAAAGTCACCATATATTCCTCCTATGTCATGACACTGCAGTTTATTCCACTGCATGTTTAATATCGTTAAAAAGCTTCACTTTAGAATTGTTTTCTCTACGTTTAGGATGTTTTTGCACCATTTTTTGCCACATCTGAGTCAAAACATCGACTCATTTACAGTCAGTGTTTCTCTTAGTGATAAACATTTCATAAAGTAATTGCTTATGATACGCAGGTCTATAAATAATGTATTCTCATTGTGCTAAATGTCATATACAGAGGGATTCACAGACTTATTCACAGCTGTGTCTGTAAGAGATTTCAGGCTGTATAAAGAGAGCAATTATGATGAGTTTGCCCTGGTTGGAATGAAGTGAGAGATTAAGCATTTAGAATTATTTTGGAAACACGGCATTCATCATTTTATCTTTCCATTTACAGGTGGGATTTTTTCCGTCTGAATGTGTGGAACTAATTAGTGAGAAAATCCCTTCAAACGTGACCAGCTCATTGGCCAAACCAGGTACACACTTTTTGCCCAGATTATTGTAAAATAGAGCTTTATTGTAACACCCTAAATTTCTTTAATTAGAGAGATGACGCTCATCAGCTGATTAGTATAATTAAAGTAAAAAAAAACTATAACATGTTATAAATTATTATATAATTTTGAAGGAAGAATAAAATATATCTCCTCTATATCAGTATTCTATTATAGGCAGTGTTGGGCAAAGTTACTTTTAAAAGTGATGCATTATAATATTGCGTTACTCCCAAAAAAAAAAAAAAGTAACTAATTGCATTACTTAGTTACTTTTTATGTAAGTACATTTATTTTTTTCAACTTGGCTGGGGCTGCTAGTTTTTTTTAATAACAAAAAAGTTTTATTTTTGGCAAATGCAAACGGCCATTCACACCAAAAGTGAAATGAATAAGTTTCAGGCTGAAAATGTGATGTGCATCACAAAGTAATTTTTTGCTTTGAATTCGATCATCGAAGGTCAGCGGCAAAGGCATTAATTATTGCAGGTTTGTGCAATATTCTGAGATTATTTTTTGCTGTTTTTATTCATTTTGACGAACACTGAATTAGTTTTTGTGCATGTGAGATGAGTCTAACAACTACAATAATGTTTACACACAACGCCTCTGCAGTTACTCACGATTTCTCTCAAAATGGGGACAGAAGAGCTGTCAGTCAATACATGGAAAAACAAAGTTTGTTTCGTTCACTTGCGTTATTTATTTGAATAGCTCAGATATTTTTTTTTAAATCAAAAGTGATGCGTTATTTGAAAAAAAAGTGATTGATTACGTAACTCAAGTTACCCCAACACTGATTATAGGTGCATTATTTTTATTCAATTTCAAATGAAATTTTATATCAGCCTTAGAATATTTAAAGGTGTTACTAGCTGGCAATATTGATTCGAAAGCTTTGTTTTTTTAATTCGCTGTAGTGTCTAAGAAGCATGGCAAGCTGATTACATTTCTGCGCACGTTCATGAAGTCGCGTCCCACCAAGCAGAAGCTGAAACAGCGAGGTATCCTGAAAGAGAGAGTGTTCGGCTGTGACCTCGGAGAACATTTGCTCAACTCCGGCCATGATGGTGAGAGGAGAGAGACTTTTGAGAAAGTTTATACCATCTAAATCTCTCCTTGGAATTTAATTTTGTGTAAATCATATTTAAAGTTAACTTGTGTCGGTTCAACAGTTCCACAGGTCATCAGAAGCTGTACTGAGTTCATTGAGAGACATGGAGTCGTGGATGGAATTTACCGCTTGTCTGGAATTTCTTCTAACATTCAGAAACTGAGGTGAGGTTATTTTTGTTTCAAAAACTCGGAAATTAATAAAAATGTAGAATATATTCTATAGTTATTTTTTTGTAGTTTATGCATTACCACTGAAATGTTTGGGGTCAGTAAGATGCATTTATTTGATCTAAAATACAGTTAAAACAATAATATTGGGAAATATATTATCATTTGAAATAACTGTTCTATTTTAATATATTTTAAAGTTTAATTTATTCCTGTGATGGCAAAACTGAATTTTCGGCATCATTACTGTTCAATAATTTAAAAAATTATATAAAAGAAAATGCATAAACTTCCTGTTTCTGCAGGCACGAGTTTGACTCGGAGCATGTTCCAGATCTCACAAAGGACACCTACGTCCAGGACATTCATTCGGTGGGATCACTGTGCAAACTTTACTTCCGCGAGCTTCCCAACCCACTGCTGACCTACCAGCTATATGAGAAATTTTCAGTAAGCTTCAAACCACTGGAACACAGACACAATGATGTTTTGTGTGTAGTATACAATATTGCAACATATTTTGGCATATTTTCCCAGGATGCTGTATCTGCAGCCACTGATGAGGAGAGGCTGGTCAAAGTCCATGACGTCATACAGCAGCTGCCTCCCCCACACTACAGGTTAGATGAGTTCACAGCATCCTCTGCTGATCAGAAAGAGAAGTGCAGTTTTCCTTTTATCAGATGATTGCCTCATTTTTTGTGCTCATTGAAGGGATAGTTCACTAAAAAATAAAAATGTTGTTATCATTTACCCACCCTCAAAACCTGTATGAATTTCTTTGTTCTGTTGAACACAAAAGAATATATTTTAAATGATGTTGGTAACCAGACAGTTGACTACACCCATTGACTTCCATAGTATATTTTCTTATTATGGAAGTCAGTGGGTGTCATCAACTGTCTGGCTACCCACATTATTTAAAATATATTTTTCTGTGTTCAAACTTGAGGGAGGGTGAGTAAGTCGAAATGTTCATTTTTGGGTGAACTATCCCTTTAAGTGTTGGCTAAATTTGTGATGCATAAAGAAATAAATGCATCTCTGTTTAAAGGGATAGTTCACCCAAAATGGAAATTCTGTCAATTCTTACTCATCCTCATGGCATTACAAAGCTGTATTACTTTCTTTTTTCTGTGTAACACAAAATAAGATATTTTGAAGAACATTTTCAGTGTGTTTGTTGTTGTTGTTCATACAAGGAAAGTCAGTCAGAACCAGTGGACAAAAACGTACAAAATACATTGTGTGTTCCATTTACTATAATAACAATAAATCAGATTTAAATGACATGATGTAGAGTAAAAGATTTTTTGGCAAACTATCCCACATTAATGGACTTTGTTCTTATGCTTTGTTTCCAGGACTCTTGAGTTTCTCATGAGACATTTATCCCGAATGGGAACGTACAGTGCCATCACCAACATGCACTGCAAAAACCTTGCAATTGTCTGGGCTCCAAATCTTCTCAGGTGACCACAACAGTGCTTTTGGGTGAATTTGTCTGAAAAAATGTTTTTTGTGTTAAAATATCTATCAATATATCTGTCCCTCAAATATGTTGCAGGTCTAAACAGATTGAGTCAGCGTGTTTCAGCGGCACCTCTGCTTTCATGGAAGTGCGCGTTCAGTCGGTTGTTGTGGAGTTCATCCTTAATCACGTTGATGTTCTGTTCAGTCCCAAACTCAGCACTCTGATCCGCCACAGCACAGGTGAGAAATGAGTCTCGGCAATTCTCCTCCCACCACAATTGATTTTTAGATGAAACTCTACTAATGAGAGTCTTAAATGAGCTCATAACTCTAACCTGAATCCACAGGCCACACTACTTTAGCTCGACCTAAGTCACTACTGGTGAGCTCTCCATCCACCAAGCTGCTTTCTCTGGAGGAAGCCCAGGCCCGAACTCAAGCCCAGCTCATCTCTCCCGTGTCTCCTGACAGCAAGTATATCGATGTGGGAGAGGGGCCTGCTGCCCTGCAGGGCAAGTTCCACACGGTCATAGACTTCCCTTCTGAGAGGTCTGTCAGTTTGTTTTGGTTTTAGTGTTGTTGTAATTTTATTATTAATCAAAAACGCAGATGTGGAGTAGTAACTGAAAATTGTTGCTGGTAAGTGTAGGAAGAAGGGCTCAACCAAGGCAAAGAAGTCTCCCGTGGGAAACTGGCTTTCATTCTTTAATATGGGAAAGTCCTCTACTACTGCCAAGCCCAAACTGCACCGCCATCCCAGTGAGCCCAGTGAGATGAAAACCACACCCCTTCCAGGTGCAGCTTTAACACTCTTTTTAATATCAAGCTATAGCCGTTCCAAACCCTAGTGCGCTGCCTAACCTAGAGGGCATTTTTAGTCATCATTGTCACACAATATTCTGTACTCAAATGCATAAATAGCAAACAGAATCATATGGGTATACTACTGTTCAAAAGTTTTTTGTTTGTTTGTTTGTTTGTTTTCGAAAGAAATCTCTTATCCTCATTTTTAAAAAATTGAAAATACAGTAATATTTTGAACTATTATTACAATTTAAAATAACTGTTTCCTAATTTATTATTTTTAAAATTGTAATGTATCCCTGTGATGGTAAAGCTGAATTTTCAGCGTCACTACTCCAGTCTTCAGTGTCACATGATCCTCAGAAATCATTCTAATATGCTGATTATCAATGTTGAAAACATATTTTTGTGGAAACCTTGATACTTTTTTCGGGATTCTTTGATAAACAGAAAGTTTATCAAAAGAACAGCATTTATTTGAAATAAAAATCTTTTGAAAAACTGTAAATATCTATACTGTCAGTTTTATCAATACACCCAGAATTATTTTTGTTCTTTTTGTATTGACCCCATACTTTTGAACTGTAGTGTAGGCATATGTAGTCTGCAGGATAAAAATCAAATGTAGTCATTGAACTCTGGTTCATTTTAACAGGTGGAAGAGGAGATACTGGAACTCTAAGATCTGCTAAAAGTGAAGAATCTCTTTCTTCTTCACATAACTTTGAGGGTAAAAAAAATCATATTTCACTTTTTTCCATTTCCATATTTAAAGGTGCTTTAAGTTGTATTTATACCACTTAAAAATATTTCTACTGCCTTACAAACAACATTGAAATATACCATGATGTCACATTTGTCTCTCTGAGTTAAAGCGTCTTTGGGGGTTTTGGATATGTCTTTGTTGGTGTGGTTTAGGTGAAAGGACACCTTTACGGAACCTTTAACACAGTGACTTATCACCTGTTGTACACTTGTTACTGTATATTCATCCATAGGCTTATCTCTGTTGTTCTGTCTCAGGTGGATCAAATATCTATCGTCCACGTAGACCGCTCTCCACCAGTGATGCTTTATCAATCTCTTTTAACGAGGATCTGCTGGAGAGCAGATTGACTGGAGACTCCCGGTCCAGTCTCAAAGACCACAAGAAGGACACTGCTTCCTCTTCCTCTTGTGTGCCAGCTCTTATATCACCACCCCACCCTGCAGCAGAAGCTGAGTTTATAAGCATAGCCTCCTTAGATATAGACCCGTTGGCCTTTCAGTCCTCGCAACTGGTTGATCCCAGAGTACCCGAAAGGAAGAAAAGAGGCAGTCGCAAGAAGGCGGGAGGCAGCCTAATTGAGTCAGAGCCTTCAGACAAAGTCACAAGTCCCTCCCAGCCACCTGATCTCATCCCACTGCACTCAGAAGATGCAAATCACAAACCCTCTGAAGTGCCAGCCGCCTCCACTAACCTGGAGGTAGGCACATCTAAGACTGGCCATGAGGGCACAGCAAAGAGCTCAGCAGCAAAGAGTAGTACTGTGTCCTGTCCTTCAGACATTATGTCCCTTGTGAAAAAGCCCAGTGTGTCCACGAGAGGTGATGAAGGCCATCAGCGTTCTGCGAGTTTTTGCAAAACAGAAAATAAATCGGTCGATGTCAAGGAACACAGAAGAGCAGACTCAGGTCAGTAGCAACCTTACATTCATCCAAATACTCAAATTATCCATATGTGTTTATAAAAGGAACATATGTTCCGCTACAAGTGTCATCTACAGAAATTGCCAAACCTAACACTTACACTCATTATTTTGTTTACTTTCCATAAAACTGTAACTGAACATGTTAAGCTGTTAATTATGAAAAAAATCAGACAATAATTGGTTTGTGACTAAATCCTTTTACAGTTACTTATATTACTTAGTACTTTTAAGTTGTACTTTTTGTTTTATTAGATTAACGATACAAAATAAAAACATTTCCAAGTACCCCCTGATACCAGCTTAAGGGTATGAATACCCCAGTTGGGAATGTTAGCCAAAAAAACCCCAAACAAACAAACATAATATTAGCAAGGCTAGCATTTAACTTGAAGGAATAGAGACAACTAATTGAGCCATTGACGTCACTTTCCTGCTGGAACTTGCCTCCTGCCAGCGTTTAATTAAAAACATCCAATTATACAGAGTATGAGATGGTAAATATTTAATTGATGAGTTGTCAAAACAATATATAATAATGCAATATAGAGGGTATGATTTTACCTCAAAATTCAACATCTTGACAAAATGACAATTGCACATCATGTTTCGCTGCCTGGAGTCCAGTTGTTTCTGTGAATTGCAGAGATCCATTTGCTTTTCTTTTCTGTAGCTTTCGGTAGTCTGTAAAAAATATACCTCACATTTCTTGTCAAATCTATTTGTACAGTCAATCGCAAAACTCTCTATTTAAGACAGGATATTTAGGATATTAACAAGAGAAAGCTAGAAAGTTAGCAAAGCTAGCATTTAACCTTTCTTTTAATTTGTGTTTTGGTCCTGTGTTCCTCTATTAAAAAGTTTTGGTTTGTTTTTCTCCGTCTAGGTGCAGTGACATTTGAATGTACGCCTGGTTTGGTGAGGTCTGTGTCTCTCATAACTCCCCAGCCTTCAGTAAAGAGTGCTGCCCGTATGCTAGCTCTAGCGCTAGCAGAATCTGCCCAGCAGGCCTCTCGACTCAGCAAACGTGGAAGCTCTGAACCTCCCACACCTATTTCTCCAGTTCATCATCAGAACCCACTATTCACACTCCAGTTTCCTCCTCCTCTACAGACATCCTCTGATAGAGAGGAACGGTATATGTCTAGCAGGACTTTCCCAGATCCATCAAGCACCATGTCTACTGAGAGCCACACTGATGCAGGCAGCCTACGCAGCACCTGCGCCTGCCATGGCAGTGAGAGCGGACTCAGCTTTTCTGATGGCTGTGATGCACCAGCTGGTGGCCAGTGCACCCATGTACCCTCTCAGGGTTTCTCTTCTCGCAGAGATCCAGAGATTCAGCTGGCTCCAGAGAGCAAGACAACTATGAGAGATAACATCCGCCATGTTGGAGTTGGTACAGATGGAGGTGGATCAAACCTCGATGCTGAGATTGAGGTAGGTGGAAGTTTACAGCCAACTCTTTCAGAGAGATTTTCTTCCTTGGATAGTCATTCAGCCATTGATGCACTGCACAACAAGCAGGCTGCTAATGCTGCCAACTTCCGTGCCATATTGGCGGAAACAGCCATGCCTGCTTCAGTACATGAAGTTCTTCCACAAGCTTCAAGCACTCCTCCAAGTGTTGTGTATCAGTACAAACCCAGAGACCAAAGGTCTGCTTACTCCCAACACTGGTCAAGTCCAGTTGGGCAAAGCACCCCTTATTATCAGCCTGACGATGGGCGTCCCCAACCCAGAGTTCTCTCAAGAAACTACTGCAACACCCTTGCACCACGATCCCTACACCAGTCCATCAAATATAAAGGTCAACGGGAAGACTACTCCTCAGTCGGTCTGTATAGACATGGAGGACCAAGGTATCCGCCATTGGATGGAGCCTCTGTCTACCCCACCATCCGCAGGGTACGTTCAATGCACACCCCACCAGAGGACAAGTTTTTGTTCCTCCAGCATCAAGGCAGCCAGAGGAAACCTTGCCAAAAACCACCGACATCGGACATCCAGCAAGTACGGCCTTACTTTGAAGATGGGAAGGTTCGTTATAGGTACAGCCCCTATTCAGAGTCTCGATACAATCAATGCCGAGAGGACAGTCATGGATACACTCTCTCTTACACGCTCAACAAACTGCCTTCTCGTTCATCAAAGGTTATGGGCAGTACAGAGTACTACCAGAAGCCTCTACGCAACCTCCCGGTGAACAATGAGTCAGATTTCATGACCAGAGATGTCGGTCTCCAGCCAAGAATGAAGAACCCTTCTCTCTACGGGGCTTTTAATTCAGGTTTATCTGATCGACATTCCATTAGGCAGGAAAATACAGCCAAGGAGAGGTCGTCGGGTTCAGTTTTGTCCCAGCCCCATCTTGTAAGAGGTGACCGTCAGTACCAAGAAACAATGCACACTAGGAGCAGGTCAAACTCTGGGAAGGAGATGCTGATTTCAACTGAAGGGGCTGATGGGAAGTACAGGGTGACCATGGTGTCCCATTACTCCCCAGAGCACCCACTTTCTGAGCCTGATATGCCTGTTCCCTCAAAGTCAGACAGGCATGGTAGTGGGCCGGGATCTAAGTCAGCTCTTATAATGAAGCAGAGTCGATCAATGCACAACTATCCTCAACACAGGCTCGAGTCCACAGCACTGCCACGTAACCTGACCCTACATAAGGAGTACAGCTGCCCTGACTTCAAACACACCGGCCCCAGCGATAGCTTCGGCGTCGCACACCGCAACCAAGACAGGCTGATGTATAACACTCTCAGCAACTCCAAAGAGGACTACCAGTACATTCGAGCAATGAGCAGGGACCATCAGAGGTCTAAGAGATCGCAGAGTGTGAAAACTCGCCATCCAAATAGTCAAGCAAAAATTACTCTGGAGCGGGACCACAGACTTTCATACTCTTCTCAAAGTAGGACAAGAACTCGTAGCATGTATGTGCCATCTGACTATTCTGAAAGTTATGTATCCATAAATCCGAAAGTCCCCAAGAACAGTCGAGCAAGGTCTGGTGTTTTCCCGAACTACGGCTGCATGCCGCTTCAGAGTAACAGACTGTATTCCACAGCTGTGGGCCACGCAGGTTTTCACCAGACAGAGCTCAGACCTGAGATGCAGATTTATGCTGAATGACAGATTTCTTAAAAAATAAATAAATAAAATAAATTATCCAGAAATAAACAACCTCTGCAGGGCAGTGGTTTCCTATTGTTAGTCAGATTAAAATATTTAAAAAGGCTTTAATTGTTCACTGAAGGGTGTCTTTCACTGTATACTCTATATATTACAGATCAAATGGCTTAAGCAAGCACTGCGTAAAATTGGGATATCACTCGTACATTATGGTAATGGATTATCGTGGCTTTATTGCTACTTTGATTTTTTGAAGTGTGTTGTTAATTTTGTCCTTTTGCTATTAGAGGTTGCAAAAATAATGAAAATATGGTCTTAAATATAAAGCAAAATTAACAAAGGCTTTCAAAGTTTGCCACAGGAGCAATATATAGGAGCCACTGCCTTGTGTTTTGGGGTGAAGAGTATAGTTTGTTTTTTGATGTGCCATCACTGTGGAATCAAACACGGTTATATATGTCAATGACATCAGCATATTTGATCTGAGATAATAACTATGAAAGGTCATAGTCTCCCCCTCCCCCCAGAAGTTTCTCCCTTTGAATTTTATAATCATGCACTTTATAGTTGGTCTGTGTGTTATGTAACAACAGGCACTTTAGACATGATCCTTTTTCACTTTTTTTGATTGTCCACATTGAGTTAAAGGTCTGAGTGAACTTTAATTTGAACCATTTGTTCATTTGAACGGTAGTAATCATTACAGGGTTACATAATATGTGCTGTTCTTATCGACTGCTGTTTTAGTTTTTAACAAGTGTACTGTTCTCTTTTTTAGTTGATTTTATTTTTTCAATGTATTCACTTTGCTTTTCTCTCATTAAAGTTATTTATTCAAAATCACGATATCATCAATGCTTAGACAACTCTGTGTTATTTCTATTGTTAAAATTCTGACAGTTAGCTTATATAAATTGGAGAGACTACTGTTGTTCTAAGGTTTATTGGGCTGTCGTTTTATTCCAAGCTCTATCACCCTAAAGCATTTCAAGTCAGGAAGTTAAATTACTTACGTACAGTCCTGTTATTGTTCCGTTTTTAATGAATTTTTCATTATTCATTTATATTAATGAGATTGGTTACTATATTTGATAGTCCCTGCAGGTGTTGAGCAGTGAACAGCAGAGGGCACTGCAGCACTGTCTGAAGGACATTTCTAATGGTGAAGTTTCCTCCATATGCTCTAACGTGAGGGCACATCAAAGGTTCAGAGGCACTCGGTTTCTGATGCAATACAATTATTATTTCTGCAAGACGAAGTTTATTGTACATTATGCTAGGCATTTTGGTTTTAAGGTTTTTAACTGTCAGGATGTTGACATAAATGAAACAAAGGTGGTGACTTGTGGAGTTCTGTGGCGGATGCTATATTAAATGCTAATTGTTTTCAGTTTTTTGTCTGTCAGACACAGTGAATTGAACTGGAAATGAGTTGTCTGGCCTTTCTGAGCTGTAAAAGGCTCTAAACTGTTGCTTGTTGCATTTAATTCTTGTTTTGCTTCTACATTGATAAAACTTAGCTATTACAAAAGCAATGGTAGCTACCAAAAGCAATGGTCAACAATGGAGTCCTGAGAGAATGCTCTTGTATGAGGAGCATAAGATCTATTCTTTACATTCAACATACACTCCATCCAGCAACCAGCCTTCAGAAGAATCAAAATTGCAGCTAGCTGAAGCCAAATAATTCATAGGTGTTCAGAATTGAAGAAAGCAGATGACTAGCAGTATGGTGTGGAACACATAATGGATCATGTTGTGTTATGCAGAAGTTGGCTGAGTAAAACCGTATTATTTCATCTCGTTTTCATTCTGTCTGAAGAGTTTGAAATGGAACTTAAGTAAACCACAAAAAACTTTTACATTGGCTGTGATTCAGATAATAGAATCTCTCCTCTGTCATTTTCAGCCTAAAGTAATTGTGTGGCGTGTGCTAAAACGCCATCAACGTACTCTTTAAAATCATGTTACGTTGTTTGTGCGTCAAAGTGGGAAAGTGAAAAAACTTTAGAAGCAGGAATGTACCATATAAGACCAAAGCATCACTATATTGTATGAGTGCCACTAACAGCTGCAGAAATATGCTATTTGGGGAAATTTAGAGCCAACAGCAGATGCATAGACTAGAGAACCTGCTGACATACTCTCATACTCAGCTCTGTGTGCATACTGGGTCCACAATGTTTCATCAACTTGGCTACTATTCAGTGGAGACGACAATACTTTTCGCAAGCATAATGATAGTTACTGCGTCTACCAGTGAATGGGGCCAAACTTTGACCCGAGGGACATCAGGCATATTTTGTTGAGTAAATTCACGATTATGCTAGAGAAAAATAAATGTTTTTTTTTTTTTTTATGACTTTTATGTGCTTTGCAATACATTTCTTCAAAGGTTGACAACTTGATTAAAGATAATCAAGCTAATCATTGTAATGTCTTCCAAGGTGTGTAGAAAACCTAATATATATAACCAACATTTAAAACTTCAGTGGAGCTCAATTTAATTTATTTTAGCTGTGATGAATTCCACCATTTTCCTTCTCAATTCGATCTATAATCTGACCAACAAATAAAAAAAAAAAAAACATTATTAAAAGTTACATTTTAACTTAAGCACAATATTGTCAAATAGCCTTTTCTCATTTTGCTCAACCAATGAACGTAGTTCAACAAAGCCTCCAACAATTAGGCAGCGTGTTTCCTAGCAACACGCATAACTTCTATATGAATTAGTGTGACTGAACAAATCAGTTGAGCAAATGATTCAAAGTGACTCACTCGTAAAGACAAAGTTAATGAAACATCCCCGCCACGATGATGCACAGACGGACAGGTCGCACAGCAGCAGAATACCATTGTCAGTACTGTATTTAGAGTTCTTAATACATTTACGTTCACACACAGTTCGGTTATTTACAGGAGCGACAAACAACCGCATTCTGTAACTGAACTCTAGTCAAATTTACCTGATTCATGTAAAACCAACGTTTTGGGAACGGAACGGCAGTTGCCATACAGTGCGAAAGAGCATTGAGAGATTTCATGCCAGCTGCGTGTCATCTGAAGGGTTTAGATCCAGTCACTGTTTCCCACTGGAGTTCCCATCAGATTTGTATTCTAGGCGTGATTCAAATGCTCTGCTCTCAAGCCAGATTTTAAATCTGCTGTCGGTTAATGAAGATTTGACGGATAAACTCGATTGGACTCTTTCATGTCAAAATTGATTAGACTTTTCGGTTTTATGGACGTCGCCATATTTGAAATTACGTTGGTCACTGTTGCTATGGTGGAGAATGGGTTTGACTCCTGTTGCTCAGTGTGAACGTGACATTTCGAGACCGTAAGTAACGTCGGGCCTAAATGTGGTTGTCAATCCTCAAAATTGACCGAACATTTGAATTGTACGAACACATGCTGAAGGTCTGAAACTGTAGACATCTTTTATTTTTAAAAATTAATTTAAAAAGTAGTTTCAAATTACACGTACATTAATGTGAATCAGCAATACCAATAGTGTTTTTATGCTTAAAAAAGGAGTACTCTGATGATTTGATTGTTTGAGCATTAAACATCTATCAATTTTTTGGCAGTAGCACATAACAGTATAATAAGCTATACAGCATAACATACATTTGACCATGAGATGGTCATGTGATCCGCATTAACTGGGATACATGATAACTTTTCTTGATGATCATTCCATTCCATTCTACTGTTGACTCAAAATGTCCACCCTATACCAAAAATCCTTTGAATAATAATGGTGATTCAAATTGGTCTCTGGACTAAACAGAGCTCTGGTATGGTTAATGTTGTAAGATGACAGCTGATGACTATAACTTGGCATAAATGAGCTGCAGAATATCTAGTCTGTAATGTTTTACTCACAATGCACAGGGAAACACATCAGTATCCTGTAGGTGTCGCCTCGTTTTCAGTTTTTGGCACTGAAGATGAAGTCAAATCATTAAATTCATATAACTCAATAAATTATAATTCAGATAGGGAATAATTCACATTTGATACACTGGTGCATTAAATTCATCAAATTTTGCTACTTGATAGATATTAAATCAAACATCAAAAATGTACATATAATATAATATAATATAATGCTATTTTAAAACCCAGCAATCCCATATTGGGTTTTCCTGTGGTCCGGTGGTCTCTCATTACTTGAAAAACCTCCTTAGATACCGGAAACTGAATTTTAATTGTGCTTCACCGTGATGAATGTCTCGACTCACCAAATTTACATGCATCAGGCCGGAACTTTGTTTACTTTACGTCAACTCGCCCTTCATTTTATATCATAAATTATCTCATGTACTCCTAATGTTCAAAACATGAGAAAACTTGATGCTTTAGAGGTTGTTTTCCCTCTGCCAGCATCAGTTAGAGTAAATTGAGCACTTGAGAAGTTTATTTAGGGGAAAATTGTCATATCAAGGACCTGGGGAGAATGTATGGCCTCGATTTCCCAATGTGTTGATGATTTTGTAATGCTTAAGGTCATGGTTAGCACAAACATGCTCTGAGATGGCAGCAGGATTTATGCATTCTGTGCTGTGTTGAAATTCACTTGGTAAATCTCCAAAACTTGTATTTAATCTTTTTTATCTGGCTAATTCTGTAGGCAAACAAAGTGTCTCGTGTCTGCGCCTTTGTTAATACCAAGTCCACAACGTTGAATCAACCAAATTTTTGAACAATCTCATAAAACCTGTCATTTTCAGCTCACGCTTTAGCTCAAAATCAAAGGAAAAAGAAATATACCCTATACTGGTATTTTATTTGGAATAATTACAATTTTGTATGCTTTTGAAATACATCCTTATGCCCACCAAGCCTGCATTTATTTGATTGAAAATACAGTAAAACAGTAATATTGTGAAATATGATTACAATTTTAAATAAATCTTTATTATTTGAATATATTTTAAATGTAATTCATTCCTGTGATGCTAAGCTGAATTTTTCAGCATCATTACTCCAGTCTTCAGTGTCACGTGATCCTTCTGAAATGATTCTAATATGCTGATTTGCTGCTCAAGAAACATTCCCACTAAAAAACAAGGTTTTGGTGCTTAATATTTTTTGTGGAAATCGTTATACACATTTCTATTTTAAAGAAATTAATACTTTTATTTAGCAAGAATGCGTTAAATGAATTAAAAGTGACAGTAAAGACATTTATAAAGTGTCAAAACTTTTGCTCTTTCTATCCTGAACAAAAAATGTACCACAGTTTCCACAAAAATACCAAGCAGCAAAACAGTTTTCAACATTGACAATGATAAGAACCATTCATATTAATAAATTAATAATAACAGGACCTTCTATTTTTATTTTATATTGTTATTGTATGTTATTGTAATCTATTATATTTATTGTTCTAAAATAATATTTAATAATTATGGTAACACTTTACAATAATGTTCATTAGTTAAACATTAGTTTATGTACTAACCATGATAAATACATTTGTCACTCTATTTACTAATCTCTGTTAACGTTGATGAAAATACAGTTGTTCAATGTTTGTTTGTGTAAATGTAGTAAATGTTGAAATTAACATTAACAAAGATTAATAAATGCTGTATAAGTGCAGTTCATTATTATTAGTTCATGTTAACTAATGCGGTTAACTGTAAAAATTAACCTTATTGTAACGTGTTACCGTAATTATTACATTAATACTTAATTTTTTTAAAAAAAATTTTTTTTAAAGAAAATAACTTTTTTTTTTCTCCTGATTTTGGGCTGAACTGTGACCTGAGCAGTTCTTATTTTGTCAGATTCACCCAGATGTATTTGACTCCCATGCTGGTCAAGTTAGGACAGTATGTATTTTGAACTTGCATGAAGAAATCATGTAAATCATATCAGTTTTATTCCTCACACTGATAAAAGAGCACTTGTAATGATTATCCGTTTACCTGAAATAAAACAGTTATCAAAAACCTGGCAATGTTTTTTGGCCTCAAAGTTCAATTAGTCCTTTTATTATTGTGCCCTCAAGTGACCAAACCAATCCGGACAGACAATTAAAGTGACAGAGTCCCACCTTTGCCCTTTGCTGCTGTGTTCTATCATTAGCGTTAAACGCTGTTATTAGAGAGCAGAATAGAGTCCGTCTGAAGTGAGCAGGGCCATTTGACCAACATCACTGATGCTCAGGAAAAGCATTAAAAGCACGGCATGTAGAAAGCAAGTTCTAGCAGGGAAGTTCAGATATGCCGTATCGCATTCTGTACTGATCGGTTGCTGCTTGAACGCACACACACACACACACGTTTCATCCTGATTATACATTTGAGATTGTACCTCTGGCTTCGGCATCTGCATGCTGATGGCTTGATTATCTATGACGAGCTGAGCTCTGATTCGCATTTTTACCCTTGGTGGAATAACTCAGCTGCAGATGCAGGGCTCTGATTTGCCTTGACACCAGGAGTGAAAATCTATCAAGAAAAATGGATTTAAGTTGACAAACCTCTGAAAACCATCCATCTGCATTGTTTATAGTTTGTGATAATACAATAGGGTAGGAAAGCGTAGACCTGAATATTTATAACTGCTGCTGTCCATTTCGGCCATTTAGCCAGATGTCCACCAATATCTCTGTATGCCAGGGTTGAGCGCAGCCTGCCAAAAGGTTGAGGAATAATGGATAAATTATGGCTGTTTCTACCAGAGGTTTAATATATGGCTAACATTTAGCGCCCTCCGTGAATATGGTTCACTTTGGTGTTCCATTTTGTTTATATTAAATGTTAAAAAAACAAGGCCTATTCTTTTTTTTGCTCAAAATTCCATACATTATCAGTCCCTCTTCCAAAATATGTTTTTGACTCATCCTGATTCATTATAGTAAGCCAATTTTAAATGTGTTCGATGTTTTTTGTGGGAAACTGCATACATACGTCACTTGCCCGTGTGTCACTCATCATATCTGTAAATAGAGAAAAGTTGTTCCTGCATATGTATGGCGTGGGTGTGGCATAGGTTAATTGACCCTTCATGTGACCCGCCCCCTTTAGTTACTGTTGCTATGCCCGACAACTCTCACGCCACACATCATGTTCTCACACAGTGAAAAATACATTGCGGAGCAAAGAGGACACTGTCAGCGTAAGACACAGTTTCATATTTAAAATATTGTAATTAAATAGCATATAGTGGCTCTTTAATATGTCGTGACAGATTGCTGTAGCTCCTTCAAGCGGCTTGTGAACCAACATCTCTTCATACTAGTTCATTCATAGCATCAAATAAACTTGAATGAACATGAGAATGAATGTTGTTTCAACTTCAAAGACGATTTTTCAAGTTCAAGTTCACTAACGTTAATCTACTAACTCCCCTGAGTGCTTTGTTGGATAAAATGGCGGATTCGAGGTTATGATTGGTTAGATCGCCTATCAATCAAACTGTTTACGAAGGGTCGATTGTCACAACGAGCTAGAAAGGTTGACGTATGGAGCAGCTAAATCTCAAACCCTCTGGGAATCACCCGTTTTAAACAAACGCCGAACAAAAGAAAATCTGCTGGCAAAAAGAGAACACGGCCCTTCTTTCTTTTAATATCCTGTGAGCGCTCGTCCAGTGAGCAACCAGCACCAATTTTTATTTTTGTTTGTTTTGTTTTTTTAAGGTATCAGTGAATGATCCTATGCGTAATACATTCTGTATATTTCAAATGTGCACTATAACACCAAAATTTAATGTATTATTTAACAAAATTCTTGACCTTGACCATTGGTCAAGGTGCGTTTCTGAGACTCTATAGCTTATTTAGTTGCTGAAGTTCGTCTTGCCCAGAAAAAACACACAAGTTGCGAGAATTCAAGACTAAGAAGAGTGCAACATGAAGTGCAACCCACCTTCTTCTCTGAGGTGGATATATCAGTTGTGTTCGTCGAAAAAAGAAGTTACGCAAAGGAATTCCAGTCTGGTGATACTTGACTCATTAAAGAAAATACATGGAACCTTTTTTGGGATTTCTATGTGTTGTATTTCATGTAGCATAGCCTATTTATTAATGTTGATTTCTTCAGCATTAACATAATTTCCACATAAAAAATCTCACTTTTCACTTTTTATAAATATTGTAGCCTCTAGTCAGTGACAGCTTCATTTAGACACAATTCGCAACCTTGTTACCTATTCTGGCATAGTTTTATGTAAATAAACTGTCCATTTATTTCAATAAACTTTGAATTTTGAGCTATTTTTTAAATAATGTTAGAAATATTCTCTATTTTACAGTACCTGTAAAAAGTCCAGAAACATTACAATTTTTTAAATGTTTTTAACGAAGTCTCTTATGCTCAAGGCTGCATTTATTTAATAAAAAATACTGTAAAAAAGTAATATTGTGAAATATTATTACAATTTAAAATAATTGTTTTCTGTTTTAGCTGCAACTGTTATAATAATAATCAGAAATGCGTATTGAGCACCAGATTTGTGAAGGATCGTGTGACACTGAAGACTGGAGTAATGATGCTGAAAATTCAGCTTTGGTCACAGAAATAAATTACATTTTAAAATATACTCAAATAGAAAACAGTTCTTTTAATTTGTATTATATTTCATATTTTTTGATTAATAAATCTAGCCTTGTTGTTAAAAAGGAAAAACAACTCCAGTATTTAAGAGTTTCAGTCTATGTTGTATTCAAAAATGTGATATTATTTGATGCTGTTATAATTGACTCACCTTCAGAGTCTCAGAGGTCACAGTGCAATGAGTGGAGTGATATTCTATAAACCTCATGTGGTCCATTGTGAAAAAACGAAACAAAACAATCACCATACTGAAGTGGACACTCCATTTATGATTCCCCAATGAGATATAAAAATAACTTGTCTGTTTGTCCAGACCCACTGTGGCTAACAGATCAAAAAAGATGACTTGCACAACTCGGCTGACATCTATCCGAGCAGACGTCTTGGGGATAAAGCGTTCTATTTTCCTGTCCTGTGATTGTCCGCAGGAAGGGGTGATGTGCAGAGAGAAATGGAGAGAAATAAGATGGCCAAAGCGGTAATCACTGTGCACTCAGCTATAGAGAAGCAATAGATGTTGCAGTAACATCTGCTGGAGGAAGTGTTCACTGTGTGGAGCTCAGTCTGGTGTCACATCAAGGACAGTCACGATCTTCACAGAGAGCCGCTCTGTCAAGATGGGTTGAGATAAACCAAAAGCTCTTGGGGGTAAGACACCAGTGCACTTGCAAATGGGTTACAATGTACAAGACCTAAATCCCGATTCCCTCGTGATCATTGAATATCCTAAAGCTCTTATTGTTAATTGGCGGAATGTCAGACCCGTCTATTAAATGTCAATTGCTTTAAGTATTTTTAAATCCTATTTTGACTGGATTTTCACATCACTGTTTTCGCTGTAGAGTCTAGATTTCTTTGTTATGTTTCTTCTTAGTTGCTAATGAGACTAGATCAGACAAATGCCCCTCACTGGACTGAAATAGCTCTATCCGGCAGTATCCAAAAAAAAATAAATTAGCTGATTTGAATCTCTGCAGAAGTTTAGGTCTTCTTATAAATGGTGTAATACTGAGTATAAGGGATAGTTCACCTAAAAGTGAAAATTCTGTCATCATTTACAAACCTTTGTGTCATTTCAAACCTGTATGAAACTACAAGAGTGTGAGCAAATGATGGTCTGGAACAACAAGAGGGTAAATTTACATGAGTAGAAGCTGACAGATTTTTTTGGGTGAACCATTCAATGTAAAAATGAAGTTTGTTAATTCTACTGAACGTGCAATCTTGTCCAGCTGTGAATGTATGGAGGACCAGGAGTGCCACATTAAAATAAAATGATGAATCAATTAATTCATTTAATACTTCACACATAAAAATGTAAATAAATAAATCACTTTTAAATAGGCAAATAAATAGACGTATTTAAAGTTGTTTATTTAATTCCTGTTTTTAAAGTAGATTAATAGAATAATAAAAAAATACATTTGTAAATCATTTTAAATCTCTTTTTTAAATCGCTTTTTAAATCGCCTTTTAAATGGCTTTTTAAAAAAAGGATTTGCCAATTGCTTTTCTCTCTCAGTTTGCCAAACGCTTTTCTTTATCCATTTGTCAATCGAGTGCTAAAATGCCATTGGACAGTACACACGTGGGAGCAACCAATCAGCTTTCGCCTCAATTTGAAGAGCCGACCCTCTCTACAAGAGTTCGAGCAACGCGATGTCAGGAGAATGCTAAATGTGTTTTTAGAAGTATTGTAGATGATTTGTTAGCTTTAGCTGAATTTTGCGAAAGAAATTCTCCTCTCGATTATCATTTTATAAGTAAAAGAGTTTTTCAGTTGAAGGAAGACGCGGCTAACGCCGCAGATAATTGTGGTTGTACAATAAATGGACGGATTTGGGTTAAGTTTGAGGTCATTCAGCGACTCTGCAGCCCTCACGCTATGGTTGAACTTCCAAGCGTTCCCGAACAACACCAGTCGTTGGATGTACCGGCAGAAGAGACAGCAGGATGTATTGTTGTGTCGCCGAGGACAGTCCGACGAAAACCATTATAACCTCTCCAAACACGTTTAGATTCGCCTGACACTTTGCGTGATCTCGAACTCTTGTAGAGAGGGTCGGCTCTTCAAATTGAGGCGAAAGCTGATTGGTTGCTGCCACGTGTGTACTGTCCAATGGCATTTTAGCACTCGATTGACAAATGGATAAAGAAAAGCGTTTGGCAAACCGAGAGAGAAAAGCAATGGGCAAATCCTTTTTTTAAAAAGCATTTTAAAAAGCCATTTAAAAAGAGATTTAAAATGATTTACAAATGTATTTTTTTATTGTTCTATTAATCTACGTTTAAAAACAGGAATTAAATAAACAACTTTAAATACGTCTATTTATTTGCCTATTTAAAGGTGATTCATTTATTTACATTTTTATGTGTGAATTATTAAATGAATTAATTGATTCATCGTTTTGTTTTAATGTGGCACTCCTGGTCCTCCATATGAATGTATGTATAAACACGTCAATGAAATTGACCTATTTTTACAGCCTACGTGACATCATGAGAATGCGCCGATACGAGGCTATAAATAGATGAACCGCAGGTGCTGCAGGACTTTTGTCTTCAGAGGCCGTTCTGTGAAGTGTGTGTGAACAGCTCTGCTCAAGCTCTTTCTTGCTTTGTTAGGAGTTAGATTTGTAGGCAGTGTGCAGAAATTTTCTCTCAATCCTTTTCATCTCTGTCACACAAGTGAAAAGCAATCACATATGTAAAATGTATACATTCGCAAAAAGAGAAAAAACAAACGTTCTTGTGTCCCGGTGTTCATGGCTCGTACCTGTGTGTCACACACCCGTTTGCTTTGTGTGTTGGGACGAGCATGCTGCCCTTGCGTTTGAGTATAGTGAGCGCGGGCATTGTGAATGTTAACAGTTAAGGTGCTTCGCGTTCGCTTTGCTTATTTCAAAGGGGTAGCAGCACCCACAATGTGATCGTGGGGCTCTGGCTGAGGAGCGGGAGACGGGCCCGTCCCTATCGCTCGCTCTTTCTCGGGATCGTGATGTCCCTTTGCCTGGACCGACGCGTGCCTCGCTTCTTCGGACACTGAAGTGTTCACGTTGAGAATGGAATACGAGTTCGTCCGCCTCCGAGCGTTCCTCCCGCGATGATAAAGCGAAGGGGAACTGCTCTGGGCGATCACTCGTGCAGTGGCCAGATGACACTGGTCATATTAAAGCACCTCCCAAAGCATTTAAAGTTAACTCATTTATAAAATAAATGATGTTTTTGCGCCCGTGACGTCGACTCATTCGACTGGCACGCGTTTATGTGACGCTGCCTCAGAACGGAGAGACGCTCGCGTGCAATCTCTCATCAGAGGCGTTTCACCGCGAGTATTGCTGGCGGTATTCACCGGCGGTGTTACAGGCATTCCAGGCTGATCATATGGGAGATTTGAGCACAGCCTTTCATTCAGACCGTGTTTACTTGTCTGGTAATTGGTTGCATTTAATTCTGAGGAATTCTTAAAGTGAAATGACCACCTATATATAACGTGTGTGTAAAATACACACATATACGAAAAATTGTGAGATCTTTTCAGGTTAAGGCAATTCAGCACAGAAAGGCGGGATCCCGGGTGCCAAGAAATGAAATCAACACAGAAAGCAGTTCAATCATTGACACACAGTTTATTCGTTGTCCAGGGGTACAGATATAGGTAGAAAACAAGAAGAAAAACCATCCGTTCAACAACTGATGTACATATAAGGACTATGCTTACAATCACATGATGTCTGATTTTAAGGTGCAATTACATAATGTCTAGAATCAGAAAAGGAGACATCACATGATGGAAAGATACAGGACACAAAAAAACAGAGCGCAAGATGTTTTCTAGAAAACCCCAAAATAAAATGGGTCCTCCACGACGTTAACTCGTTCATGGGGAAAACTTTATTTTTGGGTGCCTTTGTGCTCTCAGTGTCACCTTGTTTGACTATCGTGGGTGAAAGGCTGTGCGACTTATATGATGCCCCAGTTGGAAGATACGCTGGAGCTCATTTTCACTTAAAGAGACCGCACTCCCCACCAAGTCATGCATATAACATTCATGCTGGTGGGGAAGGTGTTTCTGTCAGTGTGTCAGACTGATGCTGCTCGGCACACTATGGCAGTGTCGCAGGCGTACCAGGCCGACCTTCTGAAAAAGTGAAAGTCATGACGTATTGTCAAGTATGGTGACCCATACTTGAAATTTGTGCTCTGCATTTATCCCATCCAAGTGCACACACACAGCAGTGAGTAGTGAACACACACCCGGAGCAGTGGGCAGCAATTGCTACAGCGCCTTGGGTTAGTTAAGGGTTAGGTGCCTTGCTCAAGGGCACTTTAGTCATGGTATCGAAGGTGGCAAGAGTGCTGTTTATTCACAATCCCCACCTTCAATTCCTGCCGGTGTGGGAATCACACCAGCAACCTTTACGTTACAAGCCCAACTCCCTCACCATTAGGCCATGACTACGTTAAAGTAGACTGTGGCAAGTTTCCCCTCGTAAAGACTGGGAACCAGCTTGTCACGCTCAACAGCTTCATAATACACCTGAAAAAAAAAATCCTGAGGGTGTTTTTGTGCTGAGGTGTGCCCCTTCGAGACAGGGCATGTAAAATACATCAGCTCCAACCCGAAATCCACATGAAACCCCTGTGACAACCCCGCTACCTCTGGTTATTCCGAGGGCAGTGGCTTCCAGTGAAATGTTAGATGTTTCGTTGATTCCTGTCCCAAACCAGGACGCGGAACATCTAACATCCCCTCAAGGGGAAGTATTAAAGTTAGTGCCCATTTCAGAGAACTTGGCAGCGTGAAAACTACTGCCAGGGATTCCTGCGTTGGCTCTAAAGACAGTAGAAATAGAATCCAATTTATTTTGTCGTCTCCTGCGTTTCAACGGCGTGGTCTCCACTACCGTGAAGTCAGGGCAATCGACTTTATTGTTAAGAGCTGTAATCTCTCTTGAAAAAAGGGGCCATAGAGATGTTTTCCCTCTAGAGAGAGAGTCAGGTTATTACAGCAGATACTTCCTAGTTCCCTAGAAGGACGGTGGCTGCATCTAATCTTAGATCTTCAAGGCTTAAACTGTTCAGTCAAAGCTCTAAAGTTCAAGATGTTAACTGTGAAGATGATTGTGTCGCAAATTCAAGATCACGATTGGTTTGTCACGATCAATCTCAAGGAGCACAGCACAGGAAGTTCCTGAGGTTTGCTTTTGGGGGTGGAGCTTACCAGTATCAGGTTCTTCCTTCAAACTAGCCTTGTCTTCCTGCACTGACTCGGTCTTAAGAGCTTGTGCTTCGATATCAAGATCGATCGTCGCTTATTTTGCCTCTCTGGGGCTGAGAAGCAACGCTAAGAAAAACGTTCTCTCTCCCGCTAGAGGGCAACATGCTTATGGGGTTAAATGGGACTCGGTCACCATCGGGGGCACAACTGCCTCCCACTCATGTCGAGACCATTTTTAACACCCTAAGTAACATCAGGCTAGGTCAGGACATTACTGTTTTTAAAATCATAGGTGTCATGGCAGCTGTGTCCACGATGATCCCCATGGTCCTTTTGCTCATGAGACCGCTTCTTTTGTGGCTCAAAGCTGGGAGATTTCATTAGCATATCCCCACGGCAAATAAGGGAAAGGGCACGCGTGAGTGCTTCTTGCCCTGTCTAAAATCCATGTTTATTGTAAGTCACACGCTGAACGCTTCGTGTACTTTCAAAAATCCATGTTTATGGCGGCTTCGTTCCCTTTCTATGTGGCTCAGACCCTGGTTCTTCAACTTGGGTCCCACTCTAGGTGCGTTGATGTTGCAAGATGCTAATAACAAACGCTTCCCATATGGGCTGGGGAGCGGTCTTATGTGGCCGTCCAGTCCAAAGGAATATGGTGAGGTCATCATCTCAATTGTCACATCAATTGCCTCCAATTGATGGCTGTATTTCTGACCCTGAAGTACTACCTTCACCATTAAGGGGTTACCATGTCCTAGTGCAGGTGGATATCACTACGGTAGCCTCTAATCAAATCGCCAGCATGCAGTGTATTCTGTTTTGGGCTCTGGACAAGTTCCTTGGATCCAAGGCGATTTTATATCCTTGGATCCAATATTGGAGCAGATCTACTGTCCAGATATAGCATACCGACGGGGGAGTAGAAACTCTACCTGGGGTAGTGAAACAAATCTGCTAAAGATTTTACAAAATAGAGATGGACCTCTTCGCCTCCCAACAGACACTCTCTACTTCTCTTTGAGTCACCCAGCTCCTACTGGGTCTGGATGTGATGGCGCATACATGGCCCAGAATGCGCCTGTATGCGTTTTCCCCGGTTTCTCTGCTTCCGGGAGTTCTAGCCAGAGTTTGTTAATAAGGGTCTAGCCTCTTACTGATGGCGCCGTGTTGGCCGAACAGAATATGGTTCTCGGCGATAACTCTCCTCAAAGGCTCGCCATGGCAATACCGGAGAGGGGAGCGACCTTCTGTCTCAGGCACAGGGGACAATGTTCTTCCCCGGCCAGAGATTTGGAACCTTCATGTTTGGCCTCTAAGGGGAACCAACTGAGGGATACAGGGCTTTCACCTGATGTTATTGAGACCATTCTAAGTGCTAGGCCTCCCTCCACTAGAACAAGTGATGCCAATAAATGGGGTGTTTTCAAGTACTTGATTAAAATGATAAGAGTCGTGTTATTTAGTGTTGGGGAAAGTTATTTTTAAAAGTAAGTATTGCGTTAGTTACTTTTTTATTCAAAGTAATTCATTGCTTTCCTTTTGCCTGGGCTGGGGTTCCTTGTTTAATCTTTAACAACAACAACAAAAAAGTTCTATTTTTTTTGTAAATGTAAAGATCTTTTCAATCCAAAATTGAAATGAATAAGCTTACTCCCGATTCCTCTCAACATGGCGACAGGAGAGCTGTCAGTCTATAAATAGGAAAAAAAGTAACTTTTTTTTTTTTGAAAAGTAACTCAGATCTAAAAGAAATGCATTATTAGTTACTTGAAGAAAGTAATCCATTACCCCTAACACTGGTGTTATTCAATATAACATTTAAAGTTAAGATATTTGAAATTATATTATTATATTGAAATTACAACTTCACTGAAAATTGTAATTGTAATTGGAAACCTATTTCAAAAAATTACATACAAGTTTTAATAGAAATGGCATTTAAGGAGTTTACCATTAATGCTTGTCAGCACATTCGGCAGCACAACATCAAAGATAATAGAATTATGAAGTTACATATTAAGATGTTCTTAAGTTCTACTTGAGTATAAGCACGGCTGCACTTTATTTTACAATACATGTACTTAGTGTACTTTCCTAAGAAAGTACTGGATAATATAAGGTAACTACATGGGTTAAGGTTAGGTGTAGGTTCAGGGTTAGTACCCAGTTATTGCAACTACTATAATAAGTACATAGAACATACATGGGAAACAGGACTGTGAAATAAAGTGCTATCATAAGCACTCCTTCAGCTAGATGCACTTAATATAAAATTTAAACTATATTTAATTTAATTGCAATTAACATGTATTTAAGTACTCAACATTACATTCATTTTATGCTTAAGTACAGGATATTGCTTTAAAAGTATATTAGCAAAGTTTTAAAAAGAATAATTATTGCAAGAATAAAGTAGAGATTCCTTTAAATGTTGCTGGTTGTTACTATGTTTTAGAATCTTTTGTAAATTTCACGTTGACTGTCACCCTAATTGAGACATTGCTCTCTTGGTTCAAAGCAGTTTCCTACTTTTGTTATGAGCAAGTGCATCCAACTCCAGTTTGAGAGGAGTAGCTTGAAGTTGAACTACTTTAATTCAAGAGTAGCTTGTCGATTGACAAGCTATTTCAAAATAGCTTCCACAACACTGTTATCAAGTAAAACCCATTTGGTGAAACACAAGAGAAGAATCTGCATCGACTGCACAATGAAAATGTTTGAATACAGACTCCAACAGTGCTGTCTTTATATAGGTGGTAAACCCCGACTTTGCCTGTGTAGACAAGTATACTTCCTTTAAAACCTTAATTAATTTGAAAACCAATTAGACTTTAACAATACCAAATAAGATGGCTAAAAGATAGGAGGTTAATACAAGTGCTGTGAGATTTGATTCTGCCAGTTAAACTTTCAGACAACAGTTCTCTCAGGAATAGTGGATGTGTCAATCTCAGATAACAGTGCTCGTGACTCAGCTCTTTTAGTTGGAGCTGTTTGTGTGTAGAGAGCGAGACATTGTAGTGCCGCTTTCTGCTAGACCGAGTCGCATGCAGGAAAAGCTGTAGGTAGAGATCAGTTACGAGCTTTTCAATAAAATCAATTCCACATCCTATCGAAACTAGCGCTCTCCGAAGGGAACAGATCGCTGATAAACTGCACAGTCAAACATGACATTTACAGCTGAGAAATATTGCCTTGTATCTGAAACATAAAACATGCCTGGGGGGACATTGTCCGAGAATGATGTATGAGACTAATGCTTGCATTGGTTAATGTCATGTTGGCCATTTATCAAGGATTATTTTCGGTACCGCCGCAATCTTTTGACGTGACATTTGACATGTTGCCGGTGCGGAGAATTTTCCTGCTGTTGCATCCCAAATGCGTTTCCTGTGGTTAATCTAAAGGCCGATGTGGTGTCAGCCCATGTAGCCTACGGACCATAACCCCAAGCGTCAATTATAAGCGCCATACAGTTTTTTTTTTTTTTTTTTTTTTTTGAGAAGTTTACTTTCTTCTCTCCCAGATATTTTGTGCCTCACCACATACTGAGATGACTCACCGGCAAACCTAGTATTCCCACTGAGCCGAGGCAGGCTGCCTCTCCCACTGACAGCAGCCATGGGAAAGATCAAGCTCTCAGACACACAGCCAGTGACAGCGATGAAGATATTTATTTGCTGCCTGCTCCGTCTGAGAATGTGGGTCAGGGGCAAGGCAGCAGCACACCCCCAGCTAAGCTGCCTGCTACGCTCCTCACGCACGTAAAAGTAACGTTAACCCTCTGTTGCCAAACAGGGCAGGATGCTGCACTCCTCTTGTGAGACTTTTGTTCTAGATCTGATCACATGTTCTCGGCTGATGAACCAGTCTTAAGGTGAGGTCACATTTACTGTTGTTTTCACTGGCAAAATACAGTTATTTCTATAGGAAATCACATGGTCTGGAATTTAGCATGAGGGCGAAAGATTTCCCCACGGTTTGAAAATGACTTGTACTTCATAAATTCACAATAATTAAAATTATTATTATTAAAATAATTTCGCCAATGTGACTGTACCATTAAACTGACTAAATAATAACGTGTCAAGTGTCTTAAAGGGATAGATCACCCAAAAATTTGAATTCTTTTCACTCACCTTCATGTTTTTCCTAACTTTTTTTTTTTTTGCTGAAAGTCAATCCGTTCAATGAAGGTCAATGGGGTCACGTGTTTTTTTGGAAATAAGCATTTGTTGATTTGATCTCAAATTGAATCAAAACATTGGAATCAACATTAGGGATGAAATCATTACCAGTTTGACAATAAATCATAATAGAAATTCCAGACGGTGCGTTAGCAGAACCTATGGAAGCCCGTTTCCGGCACTGAAAATAAAAGATTGCGACTTTTTTTTTCTCAGAATTGCATGATATAAACTCACAATTGCGAGTTATTTAGTCAGAATTGCGAGATATAAAAAAAGTCAGAATTCCGACTTTATAACTCTCAATTGCGAGTGTATATATCACACAATTCTGTGGAAAAAAAAGTCAGAATTGTGAGGTTGTTTTTTTTTTCAGTGGCGGAAACGGACTTCCATAAGAACCTGATTTCACCAAGTACAATATTCTAATCAACCAATCGGATTTGAGGGACAAGTTTACAGTTAATGTCAAGTTTAGGCTTTAATTTCCCTCTGATTTTTAGGGATAATTTATGAGTAGGGTTAGGTTTAGGGGTATGGATATGTTTACGATTAAATTTTTCAGATGGGAATGTAGTTCCAGGATCAACAAAATATGCTGACCCAGGAACACATCTAGTAGCATTAGTATGACTGTTTCATATTTTATTTATCATTAAAATTGCATTTAATTATCGAAATTTGAAAAACTTGCAGTAAATACTGTTTAGGATTAAGCAAAGTTAACAGTCTAACACAGGCGTAGGTTCTGATTTGTGGGAAAACATGATGTAAGGCAGAGTGCTGAGAGAAATTATATGAACATGAATGAATGAATGTGTAAGGGTGTAATGCCTAATAAAGTAGTGTTTAAAGGGCAGCACTGCACTGTTTCTGGAGTGGAAACACATCCACTTCTAAAGTTCCATAAGCACCACCTACTGTCAGGAAGGGGTTTTACATTTTCATTCAGCCTGTCTGACATTTTTGTTCAGAACAATGCGAAAACTGGACCAAATTTTTGTTGTAATTTAAGCAGAAATGTGAGGCTTATTTTTATGAACTTTTTTTTTTCTGGTTAAAACCTTATTTGAAAAGTTAGTAGGTTACATGTTTTGTTACGTCACCCAATCAATATAAAAATCTGGCCATCGTTGTTAATTATTTTAATATTTATGCAAACAAAAAGTGCATAGTGCTGCTAATTTTGTTTGTAATTTGTTGTTTGTTGGTTTTGACAAACTCATAAAAAGAAATTTTCTAACCATTTCCTCAATTAACACATGCTACATCAAATATGGCAACACAAAAGCCCATAGACTAACCATACATTGTAAAGGTTTGGTCACATTTGTGAAATTTCGGCAAAATGTCACAGGCAAAAAAGGTTCGTTGTCTGTTGTTAATAACGTGATATGTGAAACACTGCTCACACAGAAGTCACTTTCAAACTAAGCAGCTTTCCGGTTGTCAAAAGTGCACTACATTACTAACTAATTCCTTTTGAAATAACTGGATTTTTCCTGCAAAAATTTGGTAAAGTAAATGTTCAATTTAAGAGCATTACTGTGCACACAATGTTGTTTTTTTAACCTGAGGGACATTAGAGCTGCAAGATTCTGGATAAATTGAGAATCGTGATTTTTTTTGTTGTTTGTTGTTGTTTGTTTCAAATAGAACAGATTCTGAACAGACAACTAAACAAAATAACATTTACCAGAGGTTCTGACAAAATGCTAATTTCTGCAGTCGATTTGAATGTTTAATTAATTTGAATGAATTATTTAAAAAAAAAATCGGTTGGAATGAATGATTCATTACTGGATGAATCAGCCTTTTGAACTGAGTGATTCAATGGCAAATGCATTTTTAACAGTCACTTGTCGCTAGTTGCATAAAAATATTAGCTAATTAAGTGCCAAGTTACTTTCAAAAGGTGATTTGCTCTATTATGATCGCTTTCGTAGACATCAGTGTTCATATCTGAACTATAAACCCAGTACTTCTGTGATCATTACATCATTGTGAAGCCATTTCATACCTGCTGTATACACGATAGTTGCTCTCTCTGACAGATTTTAATATTCTGGTCTGATTTTGTCAAATGTTTAAAAGACATTGGCGAATCGTCGTCATTTAGAAATGAGATCGCGTGGGTGTTTATATCGAGATCACGATCTTTTAACGATCAGTCGTGCATTGAAAGTATCGTCTGTAGTTATTAATGATAATTCCCGTTGCACGGGGTAGCATTGCCAAGGTCATGAGTTTGATTCCTAATGAACAAACAGATAAAATGTAAAGCAATTTGGATAAAAGCATCAACTAAATGGATAAATGTAATTGACAGATGCTGTTGACGGAGACAAACACAAAGGTGAATCAATGGGATGATTCTAGAAATGGCCTCTGTGGCTCTTACAAGTAATAAATAAGTGGTAGTGGCTCAACTATGAGGAAATTGTGTGGTTCTTCTATTAAGACCACATTTATTTCACCCAGGAGAATATTTACCACAGCACCGAAAGCATTGAAGTTATAACACTTGTATTTTGCTCTGACCTGCCCTTTCTAAGAATTTATGACCAATCAATGAGCCTCTCAAGAGGAACTTCATGCATGAACTTCCGAACAGCAACTGAGAAAACGTATGTAAATTACTCCAGTGCTTTTTCTCATGTGTTCGTGCCTTTTTGTTAGGCAGACACGTTATGTCAGTGAAATGCAATTAATAAAGAGTTATGTCATCAACACAAATGTTTGCTTAGCAAGGGGTTGATGCAGATATTATTCACAGAACATCTTTAAAGGCATTAAAACAGATCAACTGTAACAGTTCACAGTGTCCGTGTTACACGTTACAGTACTTAATATTATTGTTGGAAGTTGCTCGGGAGTTTTGATCGCTGCTCTGATAGTTTAATATTTATGGTTAGTGTTTTGTTCAAAATCCTTAATGCTAAGAACGAGCAACATGAATAGTACCGCTTCCCTTAGCAAGCACTACTAATTATAATTGGATTAAGCGGATTAATAGTTTCTTATTAGTCATAAAGGTTCTTAGGGTCCAAAAATGGAACGAAAGTGCAAGTCATCTAGCATCTCCTCATTCCAATGCAACACGAGCTCAATTATACTCGAACACGCGGCTGTTTCTGCTCGGTTCTTTTCTCATGTTTCACTTATTATAATTAGGTTTGGCACAGAATTTCACAACATATGTTTCAGCACTGCCAAACCACGAGTCTCGATGAAACGTGCTATCAGGTAATTCATCCTCAGTATGGAAAATGAGACTATTTTAGTGATTATGCGAGGCAGAAATCTACGGTTTCTATATAAAGGGGTGTATATGGCACATGTATCTGTTCATGAACAGTGCTAATTGGACACTTCATAAAGGAATCAGTTTAAGTGAACATATAAAACACAATTCAACTGCTGTTTGAACATTAATACCTCTTTTTATTAAGACAGTACTGCTCCATTTCTGTAAAAATGTATTTTCATGGTCAAATACAAAGTGTAATGTAAATAACTTTAATTACACAGGAATACAAACTACAGAGATGAGACAAAATTTCTGACATAAAACCTGTGGAAACAATGAAAGACAGCTCTGGATTGTACAGGTTGTCAAAAAATGGAAAATGTATTGTAGATTAATTTCTTTTCTTTAAATAAACCTATCATCTGCTGTGACCCAACTATACAAAGTAATATGAACATTTACACAGTGCACAGCATCTGAAGTGCAGAAAAAACATGTCGAACATGCTCTGTTCTGCGTGATTTTTAATAATAACTTAAAGTCTTTTCTTTCAGATATGGGGCATCAACTTTTGCATTCTACCTGAGATGCAAAAAATGAATTCATAGACAGACCTGAGACAGGGCAGAATTAAACCTACTTTGAAGGTGTGTTTGTGTGTGTATGCATGTTTTTTTTTTCCCTTCAAGTTTGGGCAGTTTTAGATCATTTAGCATTTAACTTGTGAATAATAAAGTAAACAGCAAAACGAAAGGAAAAGAGTGATTTGGCCATATGGTTTGGTGGATTTGCTGTGGAAACCCTCACCATGTTATGACTGTTTGTAGCCCTCACTCCTTATTTGACATGTAAAATAACTTCATGCCATTACAATTACAGTATGATAATTGAGCAAAATGGTATCATATACATTTATAAATGACTTTTTTTTTCTTTTTTTTACATGCATGGCGATGCACAAAGTTATCATTTTGTCATTGAATGTGTTCAAAAGTTTAGAGTCAGTAAGATTTTTGAACACTTTATTTCGATGCTCCACTTTAGATAATCTACTAATTATGAGTATTAGTGGACTGTCTGCTTAATATCTGCTAACATTTCATTTTGATAGTTCCCACAACAGACATTCTACTGACTATAAGTAACTATGCAACTGTATGTATACTTACTCTACAAACCTGAACCCAAAAATGAAAATTCTGAAATCTGTAGTCACACGGACTATTTTAAGTCTTTAGTACCTTTCTGGTCCTTGAAAGTGATGATTATATTGCTGTCTATTGGAGGCCAAAAAGCTCAGGGATTTCTTCAAAAATATCTTCATTTGTGTTCCGAAGATGAACGAAGGTCTTACAGGTTTGGAATAACATGAGAGTGAGTAATTTTTGGGTGAAGCGACCCTTTAACCTTAACCTAACGGTCAACTAGTACTCTAATGAAGTTAATTGACATGTAGTTGCAAAGTTACTTGTAGTTATTAGAATATCTAAAGTGTAACCAGAAATCTCTCATGTTCAGCAAGGCTGCATTTATTTTATCAAAAAAATCCAGTAAAAACAGCAATGTTTACAATTTAAAATTTTGTATTTTAATGTATTTTAAAATGTAATTTAATCCTGTGATGATAAAGCTGAATTTGCTGATTTGGTGCTTAAGCAGCACAACTGTTTCAACATCAGAAGAAGAAATGATTCTTAATATTTTTGTGGAAACCGTGATACATACTTTTTAATTTTTGAATAATTGTTAAGTATTATTTGAAATGGACAACAATTTAAATGTCTTTACTGTCACTTTCGATCAATTTAACGAATGCTTGCTGAATAAAAGTATTAATTAAAAAAAAAAAATCTTATTGACCCCATATTTTGAACGGTAGTGTATTTTTGCAGTAGTGTAGTTTTTTTTTGTCGTTGTGTTTTTTTTTTTAGGGGGCATGATTCAACTTTCATGTACTTGATTCTCAATCAGTTTAGTGTTGTAGGCATTCGAAACATGATATGTTTAAATAAATCTACTGCTGCTGTATAAAACCACAAAATTCTGTACAACATACAATGACAATCAAAAGGAAAGTTTCTTTCCATATAACCAAGTATAAAGAGTGGCATTAGCTACAAGAGCCTCACACAAATATACCATAATTTATTAGCCTTTTCAAATCTAAATAATGCTCACCTGTCAGATCATCTCAGGAACAGCACTAAGAAAAAAGATAAACAAACGAACAAAAAAATAGCACTTAATAATACAACAAATTCATGTAAACGCTATGACCAAACAATTTTGTCACAAGGATTTTACAATGTTAACCATACTCTCACCATAACTCCAAAATGCCCCCATGTAGTCAGTCACAAACAAATATGTATCCGTTCCGTTGTCTGGAACACTGAATGAAGGTCAAAGATATGAACAATGTCTGATATGAGAGTGATACATCACAGACTATATACTAACTCTACAATAATGTAATAATTTCACGCTGTATACATTTATAATAAGAGTGAAGAAACATAAGTGTCGCTGTGAAAAATATATTATGTGAAAATAGAGCATGTTTGATGAGATGAACACAACAGTCAGGACTCGCTTTTATAAACTACAGTATTGCATTATTGTAGAGTTATTACATTCAGCCTGGCATCTACACATGAGCTGGATTGAAGGAATCGAGAATAAGAGCTGCTAACCGAAACGTGTAAGAGGGCACAACTGTGAGTATGGCTTATACGACATACAGGCTCCATCTATTTCATTATCACAATTTTTTTTAATGTCACTATGAGAAGCGCACAGAAGCACTAACAATAGTTGGAGAAACTCACTGACCTCGACCTCATACTGAGCCTACTGAATGAGAACAGGCTAAAAATGAAAGCTATTTTACACTCTGATAGATATGTTTTGTTTCGTAGAAGGGGACATCTTTGTGACGGCCTTCCTGTACAGCTGAGCCAGGAGCCGTTCTGCTCTTCTTTGCTTTGGCATTCCTTTTTAACGCTTGGGCATAATTACAATAAATTAGTCTGTGAGTGGAGCTGGTATATGGATAATGCGATACAAACCGGAATGAATATCAACACAAGCCGATTATAATCACATACAGCATATCTACGAAACAATTAGGGCTGTCAATCGTTTAAAAGTTTTAATCAAACTAACTACAACATATGCTGATGAATTAATCAAATTAATTCAAATTAGACTTTAGAAGACAATATACTGCTTCTTTTATTTCCATATGTCTAAATATAAGTCTCATCACCCTACAGTCCACAGTAAATCACTGTGTAATTGAGGTTGTCAATCTGTCCTGTTACACCATGAGTACCACATTTTAATGCGCCATGTCCAGTAGTTCAACTTTGAAAATCAAATCGCTGCAAAAAAAGGTTTTTTAAAAAACATCACAAATTATTAATTGATAAAAACCACGTTTCTGCATGTTAATTGCGTCACATGACTTTTTAATAAACCGTAAAGCAGAAAAAATTCTAAAAAATATTAAGAGATAATGCCTAATAATAATAATAAAGGCCAAAGTATACTTTTTTTTTTTTTACAGAACGCCGCACAGCTTTACAAATTATACATCATTTCACTCTTGCGTACATACTATGTGCTATATAGGATATAGTTTGACGCATGCGCAGTTGAGCAATCTTGCAACCCATGTAAATCTATTTGTATTCTTTCAAGCTAGAGTTATGCAAATGAGGGTATTTTCTAACCTCTTTGCACAATCTCTCGTCTATATTGTCCATTGTCGCTTCCATGCGTTCCGTTATGTTCTGTTTATGTAGTTTTTCTTCAACTTCCTTGTGGACCCAGGGCAAGGTCTCCATCTTGATACACTATTTACTGCAAACTGCAAACAAACAAAAAAAAAGGAGCGCATTGTGCACTGAACGCTCAACCTCGCGCACGCGTAAGAAGTGAAGTATACTTTGGGGTTTATAATAATATATTTTTTAAATTAATAGACAAAGCAATGTCATATCATTTACAAAATGTAAATATTGGACTGGAGGCATATATGTGTTTAATTGACAGCCCTAATACCAACACAAGCCGATTATAATCACATACAGTATATCTAATAAATAATGCAACAACCCAATAGTGCTGCTAAATGTTGTTGGTCACAACAAAAATGGTTTGTATCATCTCTAACTCATTCTCTGAGGGACTAAGGAGAGCAACAGGCAATTTGCCAAATAAATTACTTGGAAAACAACCCAAGCGCTCATTCTGTGACTGAATATTACATCGAAACTTTGTGTGTGGCTTTCTTTCAGACCTGCAGACAGAACAGCATGAGAGAGAGCTTTAAGATATGCTGGCAATTAAAACCAAAATGAAACGAAAACAAAAAAAAACATGGGTTTGGAGAGACAGTAGCTTGTGGGTGTCCTGATGAAAGTGGGAACTTCAGTAAGAACAGAACAAGGCACAAAATTCTTAGCAAATGTTTAAACTGAACAAAACCAGCCCCAGCAGGAGGTGTTGGATGGTGAAGCGGCCTAAAATTGAGCTCTCCTAGTGCTCTGCCATCCACACCCCGTCCGTCTCGATGGCAGTGCCTTCTCCTCACCATCTCTTCAGCTGCACAGGTGTGAATCCAGCCTGATTGAATCCCACAACTCCTACCTCCCAACCCAGCAGTCCACAGTTTGCTGTTCAGCACAGGAAGCTAGCAGGTCTAGTCAGAGTTAAATGTAGTATTCCTTCTTGTCATCCGAATTGTTGTGTCCACCCTCTGCGTTGATGATGGCAGTGTCGGCGTCCGCGGCATCATCCGCTCCTTTGGCTTCGTGGGTAAAGTATGTACCTTAAAAAAAGGGAACATTTGTCATTTTCAAAGATAGAAAAAAAAAATCTCGCCAAATCCAGAGTCGTGTCTTTGATTTACCTTTGTGTCTTGCAAAATATCGTCCGAGAACAATCAGAAGACAAAGCATGGCGAACACAACCACCGCGACAACACCGCCAATGACGGCGTGATCAATTTTCTGTGGCGCTCCATCTGCTCTTGAATCTATGTCAGATAGAAACACAAACACAAAAAATGAAGGCACCTTGCACTGTTGTCGGTTGGGAATTCAGTGTAAGATTCCCTGGAATAGCTGCCGAATGATGTTATTCTGTTATAAATAAATTCATTAATGACAGTTCATTAACAGTCATCTTAATTCAAACCTGAAATGCGATCTTTGGAGTCCAAACACCTCTCGGTATATCTGACAGATGTTTTCACTTGCTGGTGTTTGTGACATTTTCTGTAAATGTGTAAATGGAATACCCGAGACTTAACACGTACTCGAACAGAGTTTGTTTGGTTTGATCCTGAAACATAAGCCGTCAGAGGCATCGCTGACCCTTGGGAGACAAAGTTGCCAGCCTATGCTGGTTTTAATGGCATAAACTATAGTAGCATAGATGCAAGTTAAAATGTGTGGAAATGACAGAATGCTAAAAACGATTCCTATAAAGCCAAACACCATGGAAAAACAGCTAGTATGCATTTGAAGGGCTGTCAATTTGACACATAAATCAATTGTTAAAAAAGATTTTTTTATGTTTTCAAAGAAGACAAAAATGCAGTAAAAACAGTAATATTGTGATTACAATTTCAAATAACTGTTCTTGAAATGGCAAATCTGAGTTTTCAGCATCATTACTCTAGTCTTGAGTGTCACATGATGCTTCAGAAATAATTCTAATTGAAATTTCTCATTATCACTTTTGAAAACAGCTATGCTGCTCAATATATCTTTGGAAAACATTTTTTTCCCCTGGATTCTTTCCTGACATTTTTGATGCATTATTGCGGAATAAAGTTATAATTTCAAAACAACAACAAAAAATAGATCTTAAAAAACACTAATAATTTTAAATGATCTGTTAAATAATCTTTATTAGATTTCAAAATTAACATCCTTTTTTTATTTTATTATTTACAGTACATGATAATGTACTTTTTGTACTCACTTAAGGCATTTATATATTATTTTTCATTTATTTATTAATTTTTTAATTTAAAATTTATTTTTACAGACTTTAAATACTGTAGCATTCCTGTTTTTGTATATAGCCTTTATTGTAGCTTTTGGTATCGTGAGTCATATGGTTTTTTCTTTTATACAAGAGCTTCGTAAGAGAACAGACAGAAAATAAACCCTGCACACGTTCTAATTACACATTGAGTTTCCTGATGAAGTGCCTGGCAACCAAACCACAAGAAAGAATGTAGACCTGAAAGCAAGGACTGAAAGTGCCTAAACAGATCCAAGACCTATATATTTCCTTCAATATTACTCATTCAGTCTTGTAATCAATAGCCTTTCATCAGGCATAAGAGCGATAAAGAGTGCCCTTTTCCATTTTCAGAATCAACACCAGCTAAAGCTTTAGTGACCAACCTACCGTTTTCCATCAAGCCACATTTGATCTACACCCAGAAAATTCTTTCGATTTAACAAGAACATGTATTGTGCTCTATTTCTAATAAGCCTACACATTAAATGTCTATGCCGATGACAGTGTGCAAACAAGATCTTTTGATAAACCCGTTTCTGCCCGCAGCAAACCAACAAATCCAGCCCAGCATGATGACACGGCCTACTAAGATGCCGCTTTGATATGAGCCACAGAGGTTTCTGCATTGATATAGGACAGGGAAGCCCTGCATTGCATCATGTTGCACCAGAGGCACCTCTCATGGCTCTGGCAGCCTGTTCCCAGGGCTAATTAGCATGAGACTAGGAATGAACACAGCGGAGAAGAGCACTGTCACATTCCATTCTCTCCGCAGTGCCGCCCCCTCCCGCTCTCCGCCGGCCCGGTTCCGCCCCTCCTCCCCCTCCTGCCTCATGCTTGACACCGGCAGATAAATTAGCTGTCCAGGGGCACGGATCCCTTAGCCTTCGAGAAGAAATTTTGGACTGAATACAATTTTTGGATGACTATAAAGCGCATGTGTAACGGAAAGCTCATATATGTTAATGTTAAAGACATCGAAAGCGGCGCTTCTCCTCTTCATGAAGGCCATTTTGTAATGTGTATTCTTGGGAACCATGGGGCCAAACATGCCTGCTTTAAACACCACACAGCTGGCTTTACAAACCGTTATCATGTTAAACAGGCAGTGGGATGCGATTGGGATCATGTATGTTAACGTTAAAGACATTGACAATACGGTTCAACCTTTTTGTGACCTCCCGACCACCATTGGATGCTGTTTATAAGTGAAGTGAAGTGAAGTGAAGTGAAAGTCGTGATATGGTCAGGTATGGTGACCCATACTTGAAATTTGTGCTCTGCATTTATCCCATCCAAGTGCACACACACAGCAGTGAGTAGTGAACACACATACACACACAGTGAACACACACCCGGAGCAGTGGGCAGCTATTGCTACAGCGCCCGGGGAGCATTTTAGGGTTAGGTGCCTTGCTCAAGGGCACCTTAGTCGTGGTATCGAAGGTGGAGAGAGTGTTGTTTATTCACAATCCCCACCTTCAATTTATAATGTATATTCTGGACTTGGGAACTATAGGGCCAAACATGGCTGTGTTAAAATGGCACATGGCTGACTTTAAAAACAAGCAGGTGGTGGGATATGGTTGAGATCATATAGGTTAGCATTTAAGATTTCGACATTTCATGACCTCCCAACCACCAATCACCTTCCTGTTTGTAATATGTATTCTGAACTTGGGAATCACGTGGCCAAATGTGACAGCTTTAAACGGCATGCTTGGGCTTTACACACCAATCTCGTGGTATGCAGATGGTGGGATGCGATTGGGATTATATATGTTAGCATTTAAGACATCAACAACTGCACGCCACCATTTTATAACATAACATGCTGACCACCAATTGGCTGCCGTTTCGTAATGTGTAATCTAGACTTGGGGAACCACAGGTCCAAATGCGCAGGTATTAAATGGCACGCAGTAGGCTTTAAACCCCAGTCGTGTTAAGCAGGTGGCGTGATGTGATTGGGATCATATATGTTAGAGTTTAGGACATCAACAACAGCATTCCATCTTCTCATGACCTCCTGACCACCATCGTCTACCGTTTAATAATGTATATTCTGGACTTGGAAACCACTGGTCCAAATGTTCTTGTGTTAAACAGCACGTGGCAGCCTTTACAAACCGTGCTCATGTTAAGCAGGCGGTGGGATGCGAGTGGGATTTATTGGAAATAAAGAGGACTTTTGCCTGATTTACAGCGGGGTGAGGCGGGGGGAGGACTTGTGCACTGCTGCAGGGCCCGAGAGCTCATGTTTTATGAGTCTCATTCTGCATCTGTGCTGAAGTGACTAATTAAACTGCAGGCCACTCTCATTGCAGCAGCTGCGGACCAAAGTGAAACAGCCAAGCTATGGAATTAAAATAATGACTAATGTCATTGAAACAAAAAAAAACATGTTGAATTGCACTAATTGAAAAAGAATTGTGTTGCATTAACAGTGCTTGCATTTTTTTGCATTGTATTTCAGGGCTTGCACTTTTGGGGGCTGAAATTCAACAGGGTTGCAATTTAGATGCGAATATTTCACATGAAAACATTTCCTGCATAATATCATAATTAAAATTTAAAGAATTCGTATTCACCTTCCAGACTTCAGTCTGTTTAAAACTACCACCTATAATATTCGATAGGCAATTTTCAGTCCATTTTATTTCGCATTAAAAATTCACTTCGACAAATTCTGCGGTTCAAATTCAGCAAAACATTCATCACTGTACATCCAGGAACAGCTAGAATATGCATAATCAATGCATAATGCCAATGCAAAATCTCCATCTGCTGTTAGTCACCACCTGATGATGAAGATCAAAACAACAAGTCATTCATTCATTCACTCACAAAAACGGATTTACAGAAATAGTGCAAGCGGTAAGTATATGTTATGATTATCAGGGTCAGTATTATATGCAGAAGATGCATTTTTTCAGTTAGTGAGATTTAACATGCTTTTTACTTACAAAGACATTTGTCATTATTATACTTCCATACCAAGCGCTCATGACGGGGGAAGACATGAGAACATGAGGGTTACGAATGACCGGCCAATATAGAGTGGTAGTCTTATAGCCTTTCTGTCTATTTCTGGCATTTCCCGCTAAAAGGCACTTCAAAAAGTAATCAGGGAAATCTTCAGGAACAGAGCTCGCAAATCTGTTCGCTCGTCTGCTTTTATTGGATTTTTAAATCTAGATTCAAGTTTCCATACAGGTCATTCCCTGGAGTTTCAACTCAGGGCTACGAGAGAAAGGCACACTGATGAAATGAAAACGGAAATTTCTTTTTAAACAAATCACAGCCCACCCAAGGACACCTCGGCGAAACAATGTGGCTAAAACATAAATCACATGGCATTTGACTGAGGCATTGAAAGACAGATTTTCCACAAGCAAGAAGATTTAAAAAGAAAAAACTGAGGAGAGGTTGAACATGAACTCATTCGGATTCGGGCGAGGAAGGACCACAGTCCCGGGGTACAAAGGGAGACCTTTCCAAACAAAGATTGGACCCTGAGCATGTGGAGCCTTTGAAGCATGTTTTCCTGATAGAGTCTCTAAATTGAGCTAGCAGGCCACAAGGGTGACAAAGACATTTGCTACTATCTGCGACTCTCTGTGAACTAAATCACATTCACATAACGAAAGCAAAGCGCTGCCAAAATATTCTCTAAAAGCAGCCTTCTACATGCCACAAAGCATATGGCTGGTGACATTTTTTTCGCTGAATTGTGTAGATGGAATGATAAATATGCCAAGAGTCCAGAGCATACGTCTACAGTGTGTCGTTGAGAGGCCTTTTCATATCAAACTCGAAGCCATTCAGTTTTTCTGAGTGACTTGCTGCACACAACTGGCTTGGATTTGTAATCACAAGGAAACATTAGTCAACTTCAAATAATAATTCATTTCTTTTGCACCGCAATCAAAGCAGAAAACTCTTGATCGGAGAGAAAGATGCATCCGTGCGTTCACTTCCATAAACCGCTCAACTGGAGCACTTCCTTTACATCGGAAAGGAAAACACAGAGACTTTGAACCGGGGAGACCGTAGAGGTGTCGTTTACTCCAAATGAAAAGAAGTGGCATCTTTGATAAAATCAGCTAGACTTATTTTGGCACCTCGCCACCTACTGAGCTATCTTTGGCAATAGAACTAAAGAAGTGTTGAAGTTATGTAGTGTTTCAACAAGTAATGGAGAACTTCGCACCTTGATTGAATCCTTCTATTTCTGGCTTTTATTTTACATTACGCTGATGCATTATTACTGAGTGAAAAGCTGTTGACTGTTGACATGGGTGACAATAGTAACTGAGCGGTTTAATACAGTGTATTTGGCTCTTTATATCAACTATACTTTTATAACCTGATGATATTTTTACATGTTATGTGGCTCAAGTACTCCATCATCAGACCAGTTCTTTTGGAACAGTCTTCAGTCTTAACATAGGGGTTGTGTTTATGCAACTGGCCCCTGATGTCTTTCAAGAATTTGTGAGCTTACAAAAACGGGCAATTCCAGAGACTAGTTCAAGTTCTAATTGTTACCGCCTGCAAATGTGTAAACATGATTTTCATAAGGGCTCGTGAAAAAATGTGAAATGCAGACAGAAAATGCAACAGTTTGAGTGAAGAGACCATTTAATTTATACCTTTATAGTCCAAAATGTCCATTCAGTATAAACTCGATAATGCAGCAATATGAGAATGCGCAATGCTAAAGCTGTGTAAACAAGTCGTAATGTACAATTTGAAACATCATCTTATGAATACCCAGGATTAATTGTTATCACTGTGTAAATTATGAGCAGTGTGAAAAGTGAAGCATGATAATCCAGGATTCCGTTTACCCAGGGTTCCCTTTCGATACTTCACTTGTACTGCGTCTTGTTAGGCGCTGTGGAGAAAACTCCTTTTTCCGATAACTGAAACTGCGACTCACCGACCTCTAGCAGCGGATCAAGCTGACACAGCACCTTCTCTCCGGGTTGCTCGCCTCTCTCCTTACAAGCTGATCAGTGCGCTGCTTTCTAGTGGCTGGATCGGCTCGCCACTCTCGAGTACCACTGATCAGCTCGTCGCTCTCATGCTGCCAGTGTCAGTGCTGACCTGCCACCGTTTGGCGAGTATAAAGAGCACTTTTCTAAGAGCAAATTTCTGTGACATTGTTGCTCGTACAGGGCACTCCTGGACGCTGATGACGTGCACAGTGAGTGTTACATGCCTGGGGGAATCCGATGGGAATCCGGAATTTGAACTACCTCTACAACTGGCTTGTCTTAGCCCAGTCTGAGGCCGAGCTAGTGTCTCACAGATCCTTTCTCCTCAGCCATCTAGAGTGCTTGGGGCTCAGGGTCAATTTTATGTAATGGCCCCGGCTCCTTGGAAGAACCTTTGTTGGCTTGAACAGGGCATGGCCATAGGGATGATATGCAGGAGGAAGATCATCTTCACAGATACGTCCAACACAGGTTTGGGAGCCCTGTGCGACGGTAGACCAGTTTCTTTGCCATAGGCTCGCAATGCTCTGCCACGCAGTCATTGGTTCATTTTATTCTACTGTGCGAATCACTGGCTGTGCAGTTTTACTGTGTGATTGAATAAGGCTTCAGTTATCGGAGAAAAGGAGTTTTCCTCACTGTCAAGCAAGAAGCAGAACTCGTTCCCATATCTCAGTGAACCGAGGTTATGTTAGTAACCAAGAACGTTAACTATTTCAAGTATGAACACACAATTAAGTGTGCATTCGATTCCTAAGTTTCGACATGCAAGACAGCAGAGCATGAAAAGTTCAGTTCATCATCTACAAATATCAAACTACAAACATCAAAACATAATTGTCATCGTATTATACTTGCAATAAATGTATTTTTTTCAGTACAATACATAGCATGAATTCATTCTAGGTTTCATCTTGGTGTTTTATTTACATCTTTTCCTACCTGCTCAAAGAAAGCCGAGCAGTATCTTGTTGCTATGGTAAGAAAGTGTCAAGAAAGAAAATGTAAGAGTGAGTATCTACACAAAATAAAATGCAGAAACAGTCACACACACTTATCTAATTAAACTTGACAAATACATGCTCAAATTGTGAAATAAATCCAAAGTAATGAATTCAGTGTTACTGGCATCACAATATGTGAAAAATAACAGCTTCAAAAGGAGAGTGGCATGGTTGCCTTTTCCCGTACCTAAAAACAAAAACCCTGCAAGTTTTTGTACCGCATGTAATATGCATAATTCATGACAGGGCTATTAAGGAGAGCATGTGGGAGGTGTATTCCACATCTGGTTATGGCCTACATTATGACTAACATACTCAAGCCCCACAGCATGAGCACAGCTAGCCTCAGATTACCCCACCTCAGATGAGTGTGCTATAACCCACATTCACTGCCTGACTGCTGCCTGCTGAATGAGGGCAAGACGAGGATGGGAAAGTTCAGAGACTCAATGTAAAATGTCGACACATTTTACTTTTTTAAACTCACTGCAATAAGAGCTAGAAATAAAGTTGAAGCCAAAGGGATCATCTCAGTGAAGGAGAGTCTCTGCACTCAGAGGATCTTCATAGATAATGTAAGAGCTGCGGAGATGTTAGATTGTTGATCAGTGTTGAGAAGTAACTAACTAAAAGAAGCAAGTCGAGTGAACTAAACTTCATTTTTCAGAGTGCACCCCCCCAAAAAAAAAAATCCTACACCGGCCTGGTCTTTGATAACTTATGGTGAGTATAGCTAATTTACCTGATCAGTTAAAAAGTGTCCAAAATCACACAAAAATTTAAAACTAGACCAACCTGACCAAAAACCACATGCATATGTAACATTCTTACATTTGTTGTTGAAGATCTTATTTTCAATTCATCCTAAACTCTCATAGATCAGTGGCAGTGGCATACCTAGTGGCAGAAAATGACAGTTCTGCAGTAGCAGTCCATAGAAGCCAAGAAATAAAATGCTAAAAGAGTAAAAAGGTAATTTTGAGTTAATATCTCATACTTGTGGGAAAAAAATTGTTTAGAATATATAAACTCAATATTCTGCACTTTTATTCCAAGTTTATTAGGAATGCTAGAAAGTCTCGTTCCTCCCAGAGAATCAATTGATCCTGAACTGTTCCTTCATCCTAAATACTCATTCACTCTAGTGCTAGAATTCAATCTAATGAATCAGAAATTTTGTTAGTTTATGTATATTAAAGGACTGAAACCCAACTTTAAATGCTGCTGATCATCCAGCCTGGTCTCATTGTTAATGCGTATTACTATGTAACTTTCAAAGACACAAAACGTACAATAGGTGCTGAAATGTAAAATATGGATGCATTTGCAGCTTTTAAACATACAGCGAAATTTACATTTTACAGCGAAAAAACTTAAAAGATTTGCGAAAATTTCGTCATAAAATATATGTTTATAATTTCCCTTTTATCATTTTATAGATAAAAGTAAGATCCCTATACATCACCCCGAACCTAAACATACCCATTTTTAAAAGAATATTAAAATAATAAAACATAATGGACATAAATGTGTAAGAAAATGAAAAATGCAGTAACAATATAGCAATAAAATATTTTGAGCCGCTAATCCAACACATACCCCTAAACCTACCCATACCCATTTCTTAAAATTACGTACTGTTATAAATAAAAGAATAACAGACAAAGCGTATATGCAATGTCAAAAGTGGTACCAAAAGTAGTTCAAATGATGATAAGTTGCAGTTCCCTCTGGCTGTAGTTTTTTTATGGGGTACAGAGCAAAATTTAAGTTATTAATCCATGAAAATATAAATCCGGCATCTCTCTGTGAAGGCGCGCACTCGGTCGTTGCTGAGAATGAAGATGAAGATCGCTGGATAAAGGGCTGTATTTGGATCTGTTCCTTGCAAACATATGGATTCTAAATATATGGAGTACAGCGAACAAATAAAATTGATGTGATTTGTAAATTTATGTTGTGTTTTGGTGTTTCTTATGGTTGTATTCTCAGAGAAAACGCCTTTTGTCTCACAACAAGCAAAATATTACAAAATGGTTAAACAATTACAGAAATGTCGTTCATATTAAGTGTAGTCTTGTTTAACATTATGTAATGCTCCGAAACGAGTTTGCCGCACAAGTCACGAACAGATATGCTATTTCATTTACTGTATTTATTGTGATTTAATCTGTTAAAGTTGTATATGGTCACCCTATTTTTTTTTTTTTTTTTTTTGCTTGAAAGAACAGTTTACATTTAACTTTAAAAAAACTTCCCCTGTATAGCTTTAATATTTACCTATACTTTTTGGTAACATGTAGTGTAGTTACTGTTTCAAAAGAATAGACTGACTTTAGTTGAACTACTTTAAATTATAAGTAGCTTGTAGTTTGACAAGCTGTAATTTCCAAGCTGCTCCTACAACACCGTTATTAATGCGGGGAAACACAAAACTGATCCACAGCAGAGCTCATGAACACAAGTGTATGTTATTCAGTTGTCATTATGCTGAAAAGATTAGTTTACAGTTTGCAATTGAGCTAAATTAAAAAGACAAAACTGAATGGGTGAATATTTTGGAATACAATGCAATTCTAATTATCTAAAACACTGAAGCACATGCAAGACAACAAACACCTGCTCAACTCAATTTGCTTTTGAAATCTCTCTCATGGGTTCATCTCATTAACACACAATTACCTCTCAAACAAAGCAAGACAATGGCACACAGCGAAGAGTTCAGCGCTTCTCTTCTTACATTCACAATGGAGGAAAAAATTGTTAATCTTGCATCAGCTAATGTTTGAAACAATATTGTCAGTTTTGGTATGACTTCAGATAACAGTTGATTCATCCCAGCTGCAGACTGCGGTGGTCTGTGCCGTAAAATAAAGTGTCATTTCTCATTGATGTACCGTGTGAGTAGTGTTTTATTACGGCAGAATTCTGACAGTAGAGTGATAGAAAAGGAACTAAACATTGACACTGACATTGTCACAGGAGAGCGATGAGTACATTCATCCTCCATTGATTCCTCTGCAGTTGCGTTCCCTCTGGAGGCTATAGACACTTCTGCGGGAACCTCTTCAACAACAAGAAAAAAACTTCACCAATAACTGATGAAATCCCTCTTCGCTCACTCGGATAGTGCACAGAAATATGCTATCTGAATGAGTAAATGTAAAATTAAATATTGCTGAAAACGTTTAGATTGAATTAGCATGACTTTGCTAATTTGCATGTTGTCCAGGACCAAAGAAAATATTGCTAGTCAAATATATGCATTTATATATATAATATATTTATATATATATATATATGTGTATGTATGTACGTGTGTGTAAGGATATACTAGGAGATATGTGTGTGTAATGAATCATGCAAAATTGACAGTCAGTGATCACAGTTAATTGAATAACGCTAATCAATAGACAAGTAGCTATAGCTTTACAGGTTGTATATACATTTTTAGTATATGCAGTGCTTAAATAAATATTAGACTTCCAATAATGTAAGGTTTGTGCTACAGTTGCCCTAAACTAACAGTATTGGTGATTACCAAAATAATTTCTTTTATGTTTCTGTAATGTAGTACGTATAAGCACTTTAGTTACAGTTGTGTGTCTAATGCTAAAATATAATTATTGTTGGGATTTGATAGATTCAAAGATAGATTGCAAAAAAGTGTTTGGGAACAACTACAAACTATTGGAAGTCAATAACTACAGAGACAGTGGAAAAGTACATAAAAACAATGTGAGCGGGAATGCAAGCTGTTATCAAGGCCAAAGGAGGCCATACAAAATAAAAATAAAATATACAATTTTTTGGTTATTATGTGTGAATAAAGACTATTCAGTTTGTCTAATAAATGACAAACTACCATTTTTAGTTTTAAACAAGTTTTTGACAGATTCTTAAAATATTTTTTTTTCTCTTTATTATGACAGGTGGTCTAATAAATTTAAGCACTGCATATATATGTATGTATATATGTATATGTATATACAAAAATGTGTGTATGTATACGTGCTGTGTATAAAAACCAAGCAAAATTGCCACTGAACTTGACAGCCAGTGATATATTTTCATAATATGGAAAAACCAAAACAGATTTGACATTTTCATAATAACACTGTTTTTATTCCATGAAAAAAAGGAATACTACCCATACTCACATAAAAAATATTATTTATTATAAAACTTTGCTCACTTTGTAAAAGGCATTTTCACACAAGTCTGGCATTTAACTGGAAGTATAATGAGTATATCATTAAAAACTCCTTTTTGATCCTGCACTGACAAATGAATCTTGTGTGTAAATAGCTTTCCAAAAGTGTCATTCTCTCAAATACCCTCAGTTTGAGTGGGCATCCTAACCTTGATTTTATCCTTTCGCACTTGGAAAACACATCACATTACAGAAGTAAAACTGTGAAGGGGGTTTCACGGTGACTTTAAAGAGCTTGCTGAGGACACCAGCATCCATCCAAACCACAACATTTACATGACTTTATTGTTCTGAGCATATGCTTTCTCACCAAGGTGACCCGCAACAAACAATACGGCACTAACGCAACAATATAATTCACACAGAAATTGGCGAGGTAAACACCAACCAAAATCTCCCTAGATCCATCTCCTCTTCTTTCTTGACAATTTAGAAGTCATTTCTTTGTAAAAGGCAACTCTATCAAACTACGTTCACCATCTCAACTACTGCACTCCTAATGCCTAAACTGCAGAATTACTCTTGACAGAGAGCAAAGACCTAAATGAACACATAAACAAATAAGAAGTGTACGAGGGGAATGCGAAGAGGGATCGGTGTGCTCTTGAGTCATGATGACATCTCATGGGAGATGATGGGGGCTGTAAGCTGTGCTGGCACTCAGGTGAACACTGCCAAACGGGACTAAATTACAATCCGGGCGCACCGACTTGACTCCGTGCCATGAATTACTCATCTTCTCTCCATTTGCACCCGGCACTCATTTGCTCTCGTGCAGCATATGTGCTCCATGTCTGAGTGGCTCGCAGACGGTCGTGGCCTCAGCCGCTCGGCTTGCTGCTCCCCCTCGGCAGACAGGCGTAATTAAAACCGCACCGCTAAATGGGAGCTCAAATGGTTGCAACCTGTTTGTAATGGCGGAACAAGTTTCACTGAAAATTAATCACCTGAGAAAACGCCAAACTGTGCGATGATGAAGCTGTGACAGAAGGTACTCGGCCATGTCTAATATTGTATGACTTTAAAGACAAAAGAAAGCTATAAAATCAGCATAAGTTATGCTACTAACCAACCCTCGTGTTGTTGGATAACTTGGTTACTTTAATGTCCATGGCAACTTGGCTGCTTTAAAGGTACAATATGTAGAATTTTATTATTAAAATCTCCAAAAACCATTTGCACGGTGTTATATATTTTGTTAAGCTGTGTACTTACATTATCCTAAATGTTTCCAAGAATTTGTAAATTCAGAGAAAATCACAATTTTAACCAGTAGTCTTTTCACTTAAATGACGTAATATCCCCAGGCTCACAGTAACCATGGCAACAGACGCGGAAGCGGCACGCTGCCTTTGTTTCGTCCAAACATTATGGAGCATGGCAAGCAAACTTTGGGACAAAAGGAGAAATAAAACGAGGATCAAGATCAGCGTGGGGTTTCCGAGATGGCGAGAGCTTTGCGACAAACTTTGACTTGACAGAGATGGCGCTCTTGCACGTTATTAGACAAGATAAGCAAATGTAGGCTATAAGACTAATCAATGTTATATGGCTTAACACGACAAAGTGTTAGAATATCATCAGTATTATAATCTAATGTTGATCTTACTGTTAAGTCTATTACAGCCAAGAAACTAATACTAAACACACTCAAATGTAGTTTAGTATGCTAGTGTAACGTTAGACCAAGTGAAACAGCGCTGTGCTACCTCACAGTTTTAATTCGTCAAATAAACTGATCTGTAAGAGTAGTATTTCAGCACTTATGAGTAGCTTTCTTTATATCCCCCGGGACTCGCGCGTGACACTGATTTCTGTCTCTCATTAGTAATCGCGTCCGCGATTCTCGGCCACGCCCAGCTTCATACCACTGTCATGTTAAAAACATCCATGCACTCATCCAAAAACATTATTTCCCCATGAATATTATTAGATCCTTCGGCATGACGACAAGTTCCATGATCCCATATTCACTGCGTCATCAATCTACGCCTTTGTTATTGTTTTGAATTGTTTAGCGCCCCCCTAGTGGCGAAAAACTAAGGATTGTACCTTTAAGCACAATATATACACTATTGCTTTTAAACTTATAATTATTAACAGAGGATGGCATGTATACTCTTTAGGATGGGCTTGGGATGTAGTATTGCAATTTTACTTTTGACAAAACCCACTGATAAGCTAGAATTGTATATGTGATATGATTATAACATTTTCTATATTAGTAAGGGAAGGAACTAATGAAGGTAAGGATCACACCCATGGCTGTAGCCAGCTATGAGGTCATCGAGGTCCAGAACACTGTATTTTTCTGATGTGTATATTATAAATGTTAATGTAATAAATTAATGTGTAATAATTGCCTATTATAGTATTAACTCTACATGTGCTTCAAGGATATTGAATGGCACCAGGATCTTTTCATCTGAGCTGCCTCGGCGGTCTGTCACTACTCGTCAATGCCAACATTTTTGAGATGACCAATCAAATCAAAGTTGGCAGGCTTTATGTTCAGAGTGACGCATCAGCTAACAGTCATAAAGTGGGAGATAAGATGTAAGTAGCGAAACTAAACATTTCATATTTGACAGCAGTTTTCAGATAGAAATGTCAAATGTGCTATTAACTAATAACTTTTGTCTAATATCGTCATTTTTAATTAAAAATAGGCCTATTTATGTGATTCATGTAATAATTGGGCCTATAATTTACCTGATTTATATAATAATGTTATAATTAGTAACTATCAACGTGAGGAGGCAAGAAACATCATTGAAGCTGTTTTTGCATATTAGGCACAAGCTTAACTATGAATATGTACATATGTTTTTTTTTTATTAAACTTAGTTACTGTAGTTTTCCTGGTAACCTTCTGTAAATTAACTTGTCAAAGAAAATGATTAAAAAACATTAATATCAGTTGACCCTATGTTTACTTTCTTCACTGACACAGACGAAAATGAAAAGACTATCTCAGCTCAGCTTTGGGAGGGAAAGAGACAGGGCGAGATAAGGAGAATGAAATAAAAAAAAAGAGTGATGGAGACTATGGAGAGAGCAGGTACTGACAAATAATCTACTGCCCACTGACATGGTTTTAAAGCTATTGTTGTCCAATTTTTTTGACCTTCAAACATCTTGAAAAGCACATACGTTAATCAGAGAAATCAAAATTTGCTCAGAGGACCATGCACCCCAACCCCCCTAACTAGCTCAAATTTGGGACCTCTGTGATTGTAAAACCCTGCCTACGGCCCTGATCATACCTGACATGATGCTGCTACTAAATTGCCCGTTCTGAGCTGTTTGCGTGACTGGACTCTCTTCGTGATTTCATTCTCTTTTGAAATCGGATGGGATGCCAGCAGTGCTTGAACCACCAACTGTTATTTTACCCAGAAAGTTGGCAAGAAGGTATAAATTCATAATGATGGTGCACCAGGCAGCACAGGGAGAAATTTAGCTTTACTTACAGTATTCATCGAAGGTCAAAATGAGTAATGAAAAACAATACACATTCATATCCGGATAGGATTAGATTTCTTGGTAACACTTAAGAATACTATCCAATCACAAATGAATAACTACACCGAAACAAATGAGCAACACTCTGTAAAACCTTACAAAAACCTTAACTTGTCTTTACTAGAGAATTATAATGCTTTTCACATACTGTTCCAAATAATTACTAATTCCTTTTAGAATGATGTAGTAACACTTCATTACTCGTGGGTTACCATGATCTTCACTTTAGAATTAATTATACATTATACACATTTATTATGAACCTGTAGATCTTAATAGTTCTCTGGCAGGTATGGAAAAATATTAATTATTGATTAGCTATCTCATTCAACCGAGCGATTATTTCATTAATCAGAGTTTTTTGTCCCTTAATTATAGTTACTAGAGTGTTAATATAGTGTAACTCATTTCTTCCTGTGTAGTTATTCATTAATGACAGATCAGAATTCTGAAGTGTAAGATATTTTTACTAAGGCTGTGTGAGTATAACATATATTCGATTCAGATTGGTTTAAAATCACAAAGTATGTCTGTGAAACGTATCAATCAGTGTTGTTACAGTTAACTAAAAGGTTAAATGTCGTTTTCAGTAAATGAAATAAGTACTAAAACTACAAAACTAAATAGCTTTCACTAATTAAAATGAAAACTAATTCAAAATACTTTAAAGGTATACAAATAATACTAAAATAACACATCTGCAGGGAAAACTGGTCATATCCTATAGCGTACAGGGTTAAAGATTAACAGGAAATATCATTTATGATTGTCCTTAAATGACTTCTCTTAATTTACTAGACTGTATGTTTATGAATAAGCCTTAAAGCCTTGCTTTAGCAAATCCCTTTAACAATAATACATATGGATGATGTCTTAATTTCTCCCAAGAGAACTGTACTCGCAAATCCCATGACACATGTTAGCTTTCTGAGTGGAATCAAACCCTGGAGGCTTTTAAAACGTACCGAATAGATTAAAACAGTCTGCTGTGTAAATACTGTATATATAACGCAAGATATACTTTCGAGATCCAGAACAATGTTCTGCCTTTTTAATTGCCTGAAACGCTAAATTAAATGCATGACACCCAAACATCTGCTACCGCACACAGCTACCTGCAGGCCAACCTCAACTAAACAACACTGGAAAAAACTGTGAATAAACTGAATTGGCATAAAAAATGCTGCTAATCAGATCCATGTGTCAGTAGCGACTCACAATCTGGACTGAAATAAAAAGAAAACATAACTAAGAAGGAATCGCACAGCAACTTCCTGAGGAAAAGGAAAGACTGTTTACCTTAGCCAAGGGTTCACCATTATCCATCATCAGTGTATCTCAAAATCACACCTTTCCTGTCTAGAAATTAGCTTCCGCCTCACCTGAGGGATCTAAATCCCTATCGGCAGGAAATCTGCTCGGACTAGAAATAGTCAGCCGGAGCTGAAGCTGTGAGGTGAGGTCCCAGGAATTGGGTTTTGTAAGAGCACCAGGGATTTGATCTATCTGTCTGGTTGAAGCTGGTGTCCTCAGAGCACAGGTGATTGGTCTCTCTGGGGCAAAAAAAACCCCCAAAAAAACTTTCACTTTGTATGAGTATTAAAAACACTACAAAAGCCTGTCTGAATCAAGCGCTTGCTGAGCCTTGGGGCTTTCTGGGAAACGAAATAAACAAATTGTAGAGGTAGGCACTGCAAAAGATGTTTGGTTCCTGAGATGTTTAAATTACTAAGTGTACTTCACCGTGGCATTTGCTCCTCCTCCATAGAAAACCATATTTAGGCCTTGAACTGTTGCCTGCTGCCTGTTGCTAGGCTACACAGTTAGGGATGGAAAATAAAACACTTATCAAAAAAGAGAAAAGTGCACTCGGGGTGTGAAAGCATAAACTGTGAGAATGAAAGGCTAAATGTCTCACATACCACTGACAAAACCAAAAGGAGGGTGTGCTGTTTGACACCGGCAAAGAAACCTCAATTAAAATGAAGTATGCACATGCTTCAATGAATAGCATGTTCCTCACACACAAAACATTACTGTCCTAAGAATAACACAGAAAGAACTCACCTGTTTTATACATCTGTCTCTCTGTCTGTGTATTAAATATATGTGTATAAATAAATGTAATTGTCTTATGAGATGAAACATGGATATTAATATATTATTATATCTGGAAATGGTTATATCCTGACAAAAATTAGATACACTACACACATGTGAACATATTATAATTGTTTTTTCCATATAATTTCTGTTTTTCCATATCACATTTATCCCCAGAACACTTTACTATTTGAGCCAAACAGCATGCTAGTAAGAATGATTACATTAATGATGATTATATTTTGTCACTTTACATGTGTTGGAATAATGAAATTCCTCTGTTGTGTTGATTTTTTTAGATGCAGTTAAGTAAATTCATATTCCTTTCATTCCAATTTAATATCCTGAAGCAATTCATTTAAAAAATACAAAATTCTGTCATTAAACTCTAAATGGCATAGGCTAATAGGTACTTAACTAAATTTGTTTTGCAATCACGTCATTCTCCACAGGGCACAGCTGATTGGTTCCTGCTGTATCAGAAGCCAATGAGCTCACTGCTCAACCTTCAAATAATTGCATTTAATCGTAGCAGTGCAGCTCCACCTTAGATCTGCTATGGGTAATTCAAGTATGTTATATTGTACAGCAGCAGCATGTCTTACTTGCTCACAGCAGCATGTCATGTATATGTACTGGCAGTAGCAAGTCCTGCAGCAGCAGCAACAAATGGTAAATAGCACTTTCACAGAACTATGGCCACCAAAGCACTTCACCAACAGCAGGAGCCAAGCCAAGACCAAACATACCTATTATCATGCCAAGCACTCTGAGAGTTGTCATGAACTCAAAAGTTGCCAATACTGAAATTTCACTACAATATACATTGGTTCATGTATATGTAAACCCTCCTGTTCAAATTGCCCGCTCTTAGTGGGACTCAAACCCAGGTCCACTGGCATGGGATCCATCCATCAGGCATGCTAACATGGAGGCTAAAGACTGGTATCAGCCTCTAGAGCGCTTCTTGAGATCAGGGGAGTGAGGTTTACCTGAATATATATATATATATATATATATATATATATATATATATATATATATATATATATATATATATATATATATATATATATATATATAATCAGATAATAAAAGGCCTAAAACTCACTGAAGCCTGTGATTCTAAATGTGGCCTCTTAGCTTGCCATTATGCATGAGGGGAAATTATAAGACACATGATAATCACAATATACAACAAACTCAAAGTATTTCACAACACGATGATTCACATGCACTCAAGGTGGCCCTTTTTTCCTCTAAGGATGAACTGTGGCATGATCGTGAATCCCATCTTCTCATCAGCCCCCGATGGCAGTTCGTTCACTCATTATTTCCCCCACTGAAAAAGTCAGCTTCCGTACTGAATTGATTCGCGGGGCTTTCATCTCAGCATGTTTAAGCAAAGTGACATTCACGCACATGTATGACTGCTGCATGATGGCAGACTATGATATTAATGTGGGCTATGAGTGCGGACATGAAAGAGCAAGAGCAGCAGGAGCGCAGAGCCGGCTAAGATGTATACGGGAGGGGTAGCGGCTCTGAGCACTCTGGGCTGTCTGGGCTCATGAGGCAAGAGGCAGGTAGGAGGAAAAAGCGTGCAAAAAGAGATGAGATGAAAATAAACAGGACAAACAAGAAGCACAGACTGGGCAAAGGCCACAGATGCAACGAAACAACAAACAACACGAGGCGCTTCTCAAACAGCAGTGTATAAAGGTTTAGGGTAGGGGGCTGGGAGGCGAGATGAGCTTGGTGGTCTGCTCGGCTGCGTGGACACCAAGCCCAAAGGAGGCCGCTGTCAATAAACACAGAAACACGGGCATGTTTGAAATCTAATTCTAGCATACTGCCTTCTACGCTACATAGTATGTGAAATAATATGAATTATACAACAAGATGTGTACTATAGCATAACAACATCATCAATATAAAGCACACTTCGCAACCTCCTTCTGTAGATGTGCAAACAGAAAAAAAAAATGTTGGGGAGGACTATATTTTATTCATCAGGACTTGATTGGATTTGTGAGATCAGCCAAAAAACAAACATGTATGTGTGTGTATGTGTGTGTGTATACAGTATATCAGTATATATATATATATATATATATATATATATATATATATAATATATATATATATATATATATATATATATATATATATATATATGTATATATATATATAGTATAATATATTATAATATATATATATATATATATATATATATATATATATTATATATATATATATTATGTATATATATATATATAATATACACACACACACACACACACACACACCCCACACACTGTAGAAACAGAAAGAGTAGTGTGTGGTAGTTTGCTATTTCATAGGCTACATTCTGCAGAACATCTACATGTATCATTTAATGAGGGAATAGGTAAAATATAAACGAAGGGTTTTTTAAACAACACTCCACGAGCAGTAATCACAGTGGATTCGGCACTGAAAGAGCCTGCGCGGTTGGTGTCATTTTTCACATTTGATGCTGTTCTTTGTTCTCTAAAAATCAACAGAGGAAACTTCTCTGAGGAGCTCATATGGGGTGACCAAAGGCAACATCTGGCACAATGTTTTCACATCTGATTAGTACAACTGCATCTGGTGGGAATTCACAGTGATTTACTCTATGTGGATATTCTGAAGCTTACTGTGTGACACCATGCTGTTACAAAGAGTGACGCCTGATAATGAGCCACCGCTGTGTATTTCTTTTGAAAAAAAAAAAAAAATCTTTAATAGACTCGGTCTTGTCTAAAGCCAAGTGCACACTGTGTGACTTTTTTCTATCCTTTGCAAATGTTGCTTGTCAGACTGTACGATATAAGCCTGGTGAGATCTTGGTTAGAAGCCAAAGCAAACAGTGCGACATCAACCATCTTTTATGTCAGACTCAGGACTTTGGTCACAATTGACAGGGTTGACTGGGCGTTTTACATTACCAACCATGTCAAATTCTGACACTTCTCAAGCAAGTCATTGTGCTAATGTTGATGTCTGTCAGTGCTTGATGAAAGAGTGAATTTGTGGGCTGCTCAATGTCTATTTCTCTCTCAGACATGTCATCAATTGCGGTACTCTAATTGGTGCTTCATTACATGGTCAGAATTTTGCAGAATGTTTAAGATTCATTACAATGCAATCAATTTATTAGGGTTTTTCCAGTGTAGTCCAGTTAATGAGCAAATGACTCTTTTTAACCCAGCGTTTTGAAGTGAATCAGAACATACAGTGCAAGTGAAGTTGAATAAATGATTTACTGAATCATTCAAAAATAGCCATGAATGCAGAAGTTACTGTTTGAATGTCTAAGAAATCGTTCAATGAATGAACTCACTGAATCTATCAGAACGATAACTAAATGAAACTCAAGTTGTTGTTGTTACTTTCAGTGATTTTTAATAAAATACATAAAAAATATACAATATTAATCTGAACTGACGCAATTTAAAGTTTACTTCAGTTCACTGAGTTCATTTGGTTCTGCTGATTTTTATACCTGTAATGCGACGGTGTTTGCTAACTGCCACAACAGGAAAAATAGCAGAAGAAGAAAAGTACATACGCAAATGACTTGAGATCTTGAAAACAAAGTCCACTAGATAGTGCGCATGCGTTGAATGTGAACATGTATTCATCCCAAACCGTACGGTACGAATATCACGGTTCAGTGCATGCAATCAGACAATGAATATAGTCCAAATACCTTTTGTTTTTTTATAAGCACTGCAGAAAATAATAATAATAATTACAAAAAAACCTCTGCAAGAGTGTTTTCTGTTTATTGCTTAATACAATATTGGAGACTGTACTGTACCAACTAGGGGACTAAATGCTGCTAGGTGGAACAAACTGTGATTTGCACTACTGTCTGTTCCAAATAAAATATAATAAACCTAGTATTGTTGATTTGTTCATTTGTCCGGTTACACTTTAGTCTAGGGTCCAATTTTTACAATTAACTATTTGCTTATTAGCATGCATATTATTAGGATATTGGCTCTTTACTTAACAACTACCTTATAACTATTTAATAAACAGTGTTTGAGGTAAAAGTTTGACTATTAAAAGAAGTTGATAGCAAGTTAACAGTGAAAATGAAAGTGTGGCCATTTTTCCTATTGTTCCAAAATTGCATCGAAACCGAGGTACGTACCGAACCCTGACTTCTGTGAACCGATACACCCCTAATTACACACGCGCACACACACACACACAGAGATTTGTTTTGCTATCAAAGTGAGGACATTCCATAGATGTAATGTTTTTATACTGTACAAACAGTAAATTCTATCTCCCTACACTAATCCTACCACAACACCTACCCTTCACATTCTGAATTTTTATATTTTTAATAAAACATTTTGTATGTTTTTAAAGCTATTTTAAATATGAGGACTCGTTAAATATCCTCATATTTCACGCTTGCGTCGTAATACCAGTGTAATACGCATGTCATTATACAAATGTGTGTCCTCATAAATCATGAAAACATCACACACACACACACACACACACACACACTTAACTCAAGATGGGTAAATGAGCAGTTTTTGGTTGTATTTATTAAATATACAGAACTAAATGGATAGTTTGGGCCCTGTTGTTAATTTTTAAAACAAATGATTATTTAATTAGTTAAAAGTTACGTTTCTCTACTTATAATTTAAAACTTTAGCGGAGACAGAATTTCTTTCATATGTAATCAAAATGGACTGTAATTGGTTATAACGTAAATATGCAAAAATGATTCAGAAACAAGAACTTCTGACTCTAAAAATCAGTATTGACAGCCTGCCCTACAAGTATTCATTTCAGGCATTTAAATATCTATCTGTTGAGGGAGTCACAGCAAACGTTTAAAGACTGCCGATTCTTGCCATCTTTTTACCAAACCCGCAGTTTGTCTCAGACACCAAAATTGTGGCCAAAATTGAACAGTGTGCATTGGGTTTAAGTCAGCTAAGGAGCCAAAAGCTTGCATAGTGTAAATGCGCTGACAACAATGCTAGAAAACAAGATACTATGTGCCTCAAGTCAACAAACAGTAAGAAAGATCTAAAATTAGCCCTCCCTGGCATTGTGCTGTGAAAGAAGATCGTAAGGTGGGAAGGAACGCAGTACATTCCCGATGACAAATTAAATCACAGCCAAAGCTGGAGAGCTTGTTTTAAGACTAATGATACACAAAGTCTTCAGTGTGTTGTTTGGCCGGCAGCAACTCCATCATTCCCACGCAGAGCTGCATAAATGACGCTCAGCAGACAGATCCATGAGCCCAGCACCCTCCGCTTTACCTGCAGGCACAGTGAGCTCAGCCAGGACATATTGGATAGGCCTTGAAAAATTTCTGAGGAGGAACTCATTATATAGGAAAACATTGCTGATGTCTACATATGGAGCAACGGCACATCAACTTTTGTCTGTTCAAAGGGTTTTAAAGCAAATCAGGTAACCTTTAAATGGCTGCGTCGTCCCATCGCAAAAAACGAAGCTGCTAAAAGTGACTGAGTCAACAATCGGATGCGTCCGGCTGCCTGTCTTAATTGGATTGCTTGAGAGATTCATGGAGGAGATTTCTAGGACAGGGAAGTTTGAGGTGGCGATAATGGATAACGAGATGAGAAAAACATCTACAGACGCTGATGTGTATGTGCATTCACATCTAGCAGTTCTCTGGAAAAGAACTTCTCTGACACAACCTTATAAAATATAGACCCGCCCTGCGGTGCACCTGATCTAGAGCTTAGCTGTCCGCATTGTTTTATATTTCATCAATACCCAGCAGGGCATCCATATATCCAGTTGGATTGTATGCTTTTTGCCCTTTCACGGAAACCAGCTTGGCACTCACTTGCACCTATCAATATTAATCACTGATCCATGGCAGATCCAATCCCTTCGAAATCAAATAATGCTGAGCCGACTCCTCATAATCATAGACTAAACTTGCAGCCCTGGTTAGTGGTGCATTACAAATCTTAAGAGCCCCTCCCACAAAAAGTGAAGTCATGAACAAGTGTGGGTGAAAAATAACCCCTGATGGTTATAATAGGCAATATACAAATCGTGTATTTTCTATTTATATTATTAAATATATAGTTACACCACAGCATAAAATGATCATGAATATCATTTTATTTGTGCATTTTATTCAATGTCTATGTTCTAATTTAAGAGTTCATACTTTCTTGATATATAAAAAAGAATATTGTACCAAAATATGTCACTATATGTACATTTTTAATATCTTTGTTGACTAGTTTGGGTATGGGTGAGGTTAGGAACTTAAAAATATATTCATAATAGTAAGATATGCACTACAATTCAAAAGTTTGGAATTTTACAAATGCTTTTGAAAGAAATCTCTTTGTGTGAATTAAACGTTTTGGATATTGTGAAATATTATTACAATTAAAATACCTGTTTTCTATTTGAATACATTTTAAAGGGTAAATTATTCAGCTGATGGAAAAGCTAGCATCATTCCTTGTGTCACATGATCCTTCAGAAATCATTCTAATATGCTGATTTGCTTGAAACATTTATTATTATAATTATCAACGTTGAAACAGTTGTGCTGCTTAATATTTTTGTGGAAACCATAATAATGCTTTATTATGCATTTATTTGAAACAATCTATTTTATAAAATTATAAATGTCTTTGTCACTTTTGATCAATTTAATGTGTAAAATATTAACTTATTTTGAAAAAACACACTTTTGAATGGTAGTTTAACTATACAAATATATTTAATAATATAAACACAATATAAAAGATCTGTTACACGTCCAAAGCAGTGTTTATGTAACTACTTACAGTGGGTACAGAAAATATTCAGACCCCCTTAAATTTTTCACTCTTTGTTATATTGCAGCCATTTGCTAAAATCATTTAAGTTCATTTTTTTCCTCATTAATGTACACACAACACCTCATATTGACAGAAAACACAGAATTGTTGACATTTTTATTAAAAAAGAAAAACTGAAATATCACATGGTCCTAAGTATTCAGACCCTTTGCTGTGACACTCATATATTTAACTTATGACAGAGTGGCCCCACGGAAACCTCTCCTCAGCACAAGACACATGAAAGCCCGCATAGAGTTTGCTAAAAAACACCTGAAGGACTCCAAGATGGTGAGAAATAAGATTCAAGAGAACCAGGCACTGCTCATCACCAGTCCAATACAGTCCCAACAGTGAAGCATGGTGTTTTTCTGTCAATATGGGGTGTTGTGTGTATATTAATGAGGAAAATGATTTTAGCAAATGGCTGCAATATAACAGAGTGAAATATTTAAGGGGTACACTGTATGTTTACAATGCTGCCACTATGACTTTATTGTATATCCAAACATGCGAAAAATTAGTATAAGCACGGATGTTAATGACACCTGCTCCATCACTTTATCTCTACTGTCCTTTAAATAAAAGCTACAAAAGTTCCCAAAAGTACTGCATTTATGGAGTGTAAAATCAGTGTTGATACCATAATACAATCAGTCATGCAATACTGATGCGAAGGGTTGTTCCATAGGCATTCATATTTCCACTTGAATTGTACTTTTTTTTTTTGCCCTATCACAGAATCCAGCTTGGCACTTACATGCACCTATCAATATTAATAAGTGATCCACAGCAGCTGTAATCCCCCTGACATGACCCCTCATGCCCACGGACTAAACGTGCAGGACCCAGGGTCACGTTCTGTCATCTGTAGCCATCCACAGGCCCTAAAGACCAGACTAGATATCAGATAAAACACTGTGACTGTTTCAGATGGCTAGCAGGTCCCTCGAGTTCTCCTGTACTCACCATGAGTGGATTACCCGCCGTGTCTTCTTGAAAGCAAGTTCTGCTCGAACAGTAATCCGAGGTTAAGACGGTTACACCAATAAACTTCTAACATGCTTACTCTGCGCACAGAGAAGTTAGGCCCGGGAAGAAACACAAGAGAACGGCTCTTCCAAGAGAAAAGCAGACATGACTTAGTTCAGCCTGATGATCACAGAAAAGTCCTGAGCATAGATGATTCCTCTGAAAAGCTGACACTATCACGCTTCTACTTGCCGTGCATGATGATTTCACGAAAGAGGAGAAAGTGAGGCATCTGTTAAAGGTGCCACTATCGGTGCTTCCATTTAGCCATTTATTTTGTGTTATAAATGGCAATCATCTCTAAATGTCACCCCCTAAAGCTACTGAGTGTTTCGGCAAGACTTTATGGCTTAATTGATTTTTTTGATAGTAGAGTGCACCCTATCCTTTCTCACTCTTTGCTAGCTCATCAAAAATGTATTACATTTCTATATAGCACCAATTACCTGCCATTGATTTATTTGCTGGGATTCCTAGTTCTAAGCTTTCCTTTGCATGTTAATAAACATGGTCCATGAAGTGTTTTAAAGCGCTCAAGAAAACCTCATCAAAATAAAACAGCTATTAAAAAATTGATAATGACAACTGACAGCAACATTTATGAAATAATAATAAAAAAGATAAATCACTGTTGATATATGAATATCAAAATATATGTATCAAAAATACAGTAAAAACAGAAATATTGTGGTGTTTTCCTGCAATGTTAAAATACATGTTTTCTGTTAGAATATATTTTTAAATGTAATTTATTCCTGCGATGCAAAGCTACATTTTCAGCATTTCCAGTCTTCATTGTCCCATGATCCACCAGAAATTATTCTAACATGCTGATTTTCTGCTCAAGAAATCATTTTTATTAATGTTAAAAACAGTTATGCTGCTGAATATTTCCATGCAAACTGTGATGCATTCAGGATTATTTGATGAATAGAAAGTTCAAAAGAATAGCGTTTATTTGAAATGGAAATATTTTGTAACAACGTAAATTTCTAAAAAATTAAAGGGATAGTTCACCCAAAAACTAAAATTCCTGTATACATTTTTTTGTTTTGCTGAACACAAAGAAAGATATTTTGAAGAATGTCTGTGTTCAGCAGAAAAAAATAAATAAATACAGGTTTGTAACAACTTGAGGGTGAGTAAATGCTGATTTTCATTTTTAGGAGAACTGTACCTTTAAGATTCTTAATTGGCATATATGGTTCCATGAAAGAATCCTTTCCACTCCACAAAAGATTACCAACAAAAAATGGTTCTTTAAGAAATGTTCACTGATATGGTTCTTCTATGTGCATTTGTGGTTAAATATAAATATTTTTTTTTTTTTTAGAAAATGGCAGATTGTTTTACTAGAGAAGACCCTTATTGCTTGGCTGGGATCAGGTAGAGCCCTTTTAAGCAATTGAAACAGCGATTTGGACCTTTATCCTTTACTTGAACCCCAGTGAAGTCTACTATATGGAGAAAAATCCTGGAATGTTTTCCTCAAAAACCTTAATGTCTTTTCAACTGAAGATAGAAAGACATACGCATCTTAGATGAGATTTTTAATTCTGAAGAGAACTAATCCTTTAAGTGCTCAAGAAAACCTCATCAAGATCAGAATAAAACCACTATTGAAAAATTGACAATGACAACTGACAAAAATATTTATGAAGTAAAAAAATACAAACAAATCACAGTCGATATGTTCCGTCAGAGCATTTCAAGGATGTGTTGATATCATTCTTATGGAAGGCTATTTGTAATCGTAATCTGAGCCACAGACATGCCAAGATCCTGATAAGATTTTCGCACCAAAATGAATCTCTGCGGTGAAAGATCAGACGAGTGACAGAAAAGGATTTGACAAGCACAACCTGACAAGTGACAATGACAGCGAGGCACCGCAAGGCCACCGAGTCCACTATCTGCGTCGAGATCTTATTAGGGTGGCCCGCCCGCCTACGCACGAGCCCCTGCACTTTACCCTCTTCCCGCTGTCTTTCTTAGCTCACGGACAGTAACATGCATCAGCAGTGTACTTAGACTCTCTCACACACACATACACGTGAATGCACACACAGCAGGACAAAAGAAAAATGTAAAAAAGGGTGAGATGGAGTGAGAACCCTGCAGCTCAGATGGGATACAGTACCGTACCTTGGAAAGCGTTGATGGTGGTAGTGGTGGGTGAGGGGGTTGTGGTGAGAACATCTAGATGGAGAAAATGAAAACACACATAAGAGGTATTAAATGAAGGAGAGAAGTCATAAAAGCCTTCATGGAAATATTGCATGTTAGTATGATAGAGATATCTGAAAGAAAGAGAAACATCTCTTTACCAAGAACCCTTTTACACCTGGGATTAGCAACGTTTTAGATCATTAAATTTCAATTGGATACTACCAGAAGACATTTAATGGACAAAAATCTTTACTTAATCTGTATTTTTGCTGTTTTCCATCTATGCAAGCTGTAACCTACATGAAACAGATCGATATCTGTCATTTTGATGGAATGATTTGTATATTTTCCAAAACGCTGTTCTTTTATCAGGTTTTGTGATCCGCTCAATTTAATGAACAATATCCTGTTTCTCTTTTGAAATCCTAGCAGAGGAAATTCAAAACTTAATTGTCTGCCATTTTCCTCACTTCTAAGGCTTATTAGCATCCTTTGGCTGTGGGAATGTTTCTAAAGTAGAGAAATGCAATAGAGCGCAACAGTGCCTGCCCACTTGTTAAGCCATCTTAGTTCCGGAAATATTTTTTCCATGGGGATTTCTTTTTTAAATCTTCATCAAAAAAGTTCAAAGACGTGAACCAAACCAACCAGCTTCGAGATTAATCACTACATTACAAACTTGTATTTGAAAATGAGACAAAAATGGAAAGGTACAAGACTGTGTACTTAATGGCTTTAATGAGTGAAAGAACTACAATCCGATGAAGCATTATGAATGATGTAATTTAATTAAAAAGAAATATATAAATATATATATTGTATTTACATGCTCCCATTCAAATGTTTGGGGTCAGTAAGTGTTTTAATGTTTTTGAAGTCTCTTATGCTCAGCAAGGCTGCATTTATTTGAACACAAATACAATTAAATTTTTCACAATATTGCAATTTAAAATAACTCTTTCTATTTGAATATTTTTCTTTTTAAAATGGAATTTTCAGCCTAATTTCTCTAGTCTTTGGTGTCACATGATTCTTCAGAAATCATTCTCATATGTAGATTGTTAAAAACAGTTATTTGTGTGGAAAAAACTTTGGGAAAAAAAAGGTTTTTGCAACCATTTAAAAGTATTTTTAGTCACTTTTGATCAATCCGTAGCATCATTGCTGAATTATTAATTTCTTAAAAAATCTTACCGACAAAACTTTTGAGAAGCAGTGTATATGTTTATAAGCTATAAAAATAAATTCCCCTATAGAGACAATTAATAGGATTTTCACTTCTTGAACCCTGTCAAAAACTATCCGTTATGTCTTTAATACTTGCTGAATGATGTGACATGTTCAGATTGTGCAACGACTGATCGCATTTCCATTTTGCATAGGTAATTCCAAGCAGGCATCAATTAAATCACACTTGAAATACACTGACATGAGTGCAAAAGAAAAGAGTTCAAAGAATGTAGCATTGCATGACTATCCGTATGTAAAGGGGGCCTAAGACTCGACAATAGCTCGAAAATGTCCTTGATTGAAATGAAAATTACCTGTCATTTTGCTTTTACATGAAATTGTATGTCTTGACAGTGGAGCATTGTCCTACAAAACACTGTTATTGAAATAGCTGAAGGCAAATTGGCTAGCTATAGATATTTGATTAAATGTAATGTAAGAAAAATGTAAAGAAAATTACTTAAATTGGAATGATGGGCTTACTTCCTTTAACAATAGAATATGATGGCTTAAGTAATATAGAATTAGACGTCCAAGCAATGATATAAAGCCTGCATTTGAATGGGCTTGACACTGGTCGACACAAGCCGTGTGATTAAACAAAACACACTTTGCCAAAGGCTTTGTTCAGACAGGCAGCAAAAATCCGATGTTTTGGCATATCTGACTCAAATCCGTTTAGTTGTTTTGTTTGTAGACAGAACAGTGAAAAAAACCCAAATGAAATCCGATGTTTACAAAGTGATCCAAACCACATCCAATACGATTAAAATCAGACTTTTTTTAAAAATGCGTTCAATCGTCATTCAAGACACTATACGTATGTAAGTGCATAATATTGTCTGCAGCTGTGTCCGAATTCACTGTATAATGAATAAATCTGCGGTTTTGGATGCCGTATTTGCATGAATGTGCTTTGTGACTCCAGCACTGCGGTGAGATGCCACGATGGACGTGAACAGAGGCAAAATTTCCAGTTTCCACACTGACAGTTCTTCTCAGATGTTGTATGAGAACGTCTCAAGGCATCTTGCTGACGCTTCACATCATTGCTGCAGCAACTGATGTAGATGTTCCAGATATTTACTTCCATGGCCCAAACAAACGGATCAGATTTCATTCCTTGCAAAGCGACAGTATGGATGCCCAGTTCTAAAGTTCATCTGAAAAGCAGGATTCATGTGCGGTGTGAACCAAAGCGGCCCAGAGGTTCTACACCCTACAAAAAGCACTCAACATGATTCAAATCTTTCAGACAGATTTCCAATCATGCGGCGAGTATGAAAACGGGAGAACGAGAAAATTACATTACGAGAATCATTTATTAATAAACACACAGTCATATTGGATACAGCCTTCGCACAATCAGCGGAATAATGGGCCGCTGGCAAATGCGTCCGAGCTATTGTACTGTGGCTGTGCAATGTGACTATCATTCCACTTTTTAGCACAGATACTCAGGCGCCTTGCTGGGGAACAGTCGCAGCAGGCAAAATTGGCTGGCTGTCTCCATCACTTTATTGTCTATGCTCCATCAAAAGATCTCAGTAGGAGCCCAAACACTTCCCAACTAATGATAAAACATCAAGGACAGGATAATGTCTCTGAATGTAGATGCTGGGAGACGCTTCGCCTGATGAAAATATTTCAGGGATTGTGCGCGCCGTGACCGATCGCAGACGGGTTTTGGAAATGTCATAGTCCCGTGGCTGAAATTGTGCATGCAGGGGATACGGCCAACACAAAGGTCTGAATAGGATGTGGCATGCATAATAGTCAAGCAAACAAGAATTTTCCATGGGCAATTTGCAGGCTGGGTGACTCCTGGCTCGACGTTATGAGCGGTGAGATGCGAATGTGTTTGGACGTGCAATATTTCCATTTGTATGTGAAGGACGGAAATATGAAATTCCAATCACGCAGTGAGAAAATGGACGATACGAGTACTTATCGCGAGCGGGATTGCCCTGACAACACTTTGTGAGACGTGTCCTCATAAAACCCACTGGCTCTGTTCCATAGTCTCTTAGCAATGCTGAATGTGTTGAATCTCTGGGTAATGGTACAGATTTGAGCTGAGCAGGCAATAGTTAGGCAGACCTGGCTTTCTTTTGTGTTATTTATGGTGAAAAGATCACACCAAGATACCACTGCAATTATTGTGATTCTTATTGACAATAACCTTTATTGATTGCATAAACAGAAACTGACACATTTTTACATCACCAATAAATTCTAGGTGTGACTTGCAGCATCTGCCTGATCCCGTACTGTATTATACAGTGTACGACAGTTAGTTCTGGATTTCGAATCCAATAGGCTGAGAGCCTTTTCTAACCATGCAATATTATATTAATATCACACGGAAACCGTTTCACAATTTGTATCACTCCGCTTGTTTCTGCCAGAACTATTTCTCACAGTGAGAGTCAATGATGGAGGCGCAAACCCACTTTTCAAATACCATTATTGGGGTACGGAAGGTAGTTTTAAGAGTTTTTTTTTAGGTGAGAATGTAGTTGTTAAGACCTCAAATATGTGATTTATATATAAACATAGTGCCTCTTTGAAAAAATGTTTAGACGTCAGATCTTATTTTAAATGTTAAATTATTTATTTATTTTTTAAATATTTGTTTAATGGGATCTTTTTTGAGATTTGAGGCCATCTTAATGTTTAGGGCAGAAAAAAAGAATAATAACAAGAAGAAAATCAACACAAATTCATAAATTCTGTCACTTCAAACCTGCGTGAAATAAAATAAGATATTTTGACGATTTGTTTAAACTGTTTTGTTCAACAAAATATGGAGAAAAAAAACAACAACTTGCTTTTTGCTCTACAGAAGAAAAGTCTTATAAGTTTGAGATGACATGAGAGTAAGTAAATGATGACAGAATTTAGTTCACGAGTTCCCACTTACAAATAATCAGATTAGATTAGTGTGCAATTTTGGCGTGCTGTCCGAGGAGAGGGCTCTGAGCTCGGTATTTGGCCTGAACCCAGAGTACTCCCCCTATATTTTTGGTTAGAATTAACCAGGCAACCGTGAGGAGACGGGGTGGTGGAGGGATGCTGAAAACTGTCGAGAAACACACACACACACACACACACATATATATAGGTCACCGCTTGTGCTGATTGAGTAGACATGTTGATTGCTGTTGGAGTGATGTGATGATTATTTAGATCATTTGAATGTGTTCCTCCTGAACTTTGATAATAAAATATCATAAAGAGAGAAAGATAAACTGATCGCAAGTAAAAATCAAGAGGCTGCAACTTTTACTTACGAAACGTTAAACAGTTCTCCTTTTGGTCCCTGACCCAGGAAAACGAAAAACCTTCGAGTGCATGATAAATGATCAATGCTAATGTAAAAAAAGCCTTAAACGTACACATTGGCTTCCTTTATGTGGTGTATCAGTGCTATTCTCAATGTCAAATGTATTATGCTGTCACTGCAGAAATTAAAGCGGTTGAAAGGCTGTATAATATTGTCAAATATACAGTACACAGCCTTTACATTGCGTATTAGCAGTCTTGACAGAAACTTTGGCTTCGTATCAAACATTACAGAGTAGCTCGAGTCATTCAGAGTGAGAGACAGTCAAGGAAAAACAGATAAGGTTGTATGTGGCACGCCGTGACTCTGAGTCTATATTTGTGTTTTAACAAGAGTGAATGTTACATGGGTTTGGCTGAGCGAACGCCTCCCGAAGGATCCTGAATATGGAGGTTAATGCTGGACATGGTCTGTGTCGATACTTATTCTCTCCCAACAGGCCTTTGCACAGAACATCAAGTGACTGTAATTGAAACACACACAATTCCCACTGGGAGAGACGTCGGTTAAAAAGAGTGGTAAATAACAGCGCTGCCAACCTAGATGTAGGTGGAAACACATAGGGTGCAGGCTTAAATGTCTGAGAACACACATTAGAGTTTGTTAGATGTGTGGCACATTCAAAAAGAAAAAATACCACACAATAGCCTGAATTTCATGCTAACATGAATATAGCTGTAAAGTAAACAATATATGGTGATAATTGAGAATAAATTAATGCAATCAATAAACAATGGATACAATTTCTATTATTAAGTTAACATTATTATGATATTATACTAATATGAATATATTAATGTTAAGCTAATATTAAATACATATTTTTATATTATTATGATACTATATTAGTAATATAGTAATAGTAATAATAATAATATTATTATACTAATTAATGATATAACATACATTTTCAATATCGCAATATGATTTTCTCTAAGGACATCTATAATAACAACAACTCTTTCAGCAGCTTATATTCTTATGCCAATAGGTGGCGAAAAGTGACTATGTTTTATCAAGTCATTGAATCATTCATTCAACTAATTCGTTCAAACAGATTGATTTACTCAGGGACGTCAAATAAATGACTCAATGAGTGAGTCACTGAATCATTCTCCACTGCCGTGTGTTACCCAGAGATGCGAGAGTAGATTGGTGTAGTTGGATATAATATAATATATTTCCTAATCGATGAATCGCAGCCCCACATCATAAATTCTTGTTTGAATGACATAAAGCATTTCTTATCATAATACACTGTCTGGCAATTCAAAACAGGTGAACAGCACCATTTAAAACTAGAGACAGACTAAAAAGCAAACATGCAATTAGCTGGACTAGATTGATTAGCTCCAGCAACAAATTAAATGCACTGCCTGAACTACACCTGCAAGCAATATTCCACTGTGAATGCAATACTTAAAAAATGCAGACATGGGTGTTAATAGATACGCACTAATTAAGCTGGATGCCATGATTAGTGGGGGAAATCAATTCTCTTGTGAGCGCCAACATGTATTTAGCTATTTTCGTTGTATTTTAGCATGCTTTAGGTCAACATAAGAACCCTCAGATGTAATTAAAAGCTCTAATTAACACATTCAAACCTCTACAGCTTTATAAATACTTTCATTTTGCATATTGTTTTCTGTTAATGAAGAGTAATGAGTCACCGATGGATTTTCAAGATACAAACTACATTTACATCAAAGACGAAATGTAACTCAGGGGACATGTGGATAATAAAACCAAACGAATACAGAATAATACAAAAGGATGGCGCATGAATTCAATGTCAAGACTGCAGACCTTGAGCATCCAATATGACGTGCCGTTTCCTTCAGTGTCGCATATTCCCATCTTCCAGATCTCCAGATAATTTAAACAACTTCATTATAATGATAAATGCTGATAAACGTACTTGAATTGCATTAAAGAAGTACCTGATCAGCAGGTTTTGCTGTCAGTGGACCAATTCTGCGGACAAAATCACCTGGAAAATCATTACAACTAGCCTATATCTTTCTGAAAGAAAAGGACCATGAAGTGAATTGAACATCTAAGTACTTGCTAAACCTAGACTGAGTAAGACTACTCTATGTCCTCTTCTAGCTAAAAGCTCATCTGAAAAAAAAAACCTATGCAACCTAGTTTAAAGAACTGGGACAATTGATCTATAGTGTTTTAATACTGGCAGAAGGTATTGCTACATCTCTGTAGAGGAATATTCAGCAATGTTCATAAAAGCTTTAAGGTCCATTTAGTTTGGAATGAGCAGGGAATATTGCTTTTAGTTTCTTTCAACTTTCGTCTTGATAACCTAATATGCACACTTCCTTTTACTGTATATCTGTGCTCTCATATCACAGAGATGCTGGGCAGCCAAAGGGTGAACGTGTAGTGAAAAGAGGTTAAGTGTCTTGCTCAAGGGCACAATAGCTAATAAAAATGGTTCTGGAAGGACTTAAGCCTTGGTCTTCCAATTCACAGTGCAGATGTTTCCGGACTGAGCCACCGACCACCACTAGAACCGGGATCAAGTTGGATTTTAACCCTGTAGCGCTTCACCCCAAAGAATACTTATAAAGTCATGGCATAGACATCCCCTGAAGCGGTGCAGTTACATCACATTTACCAAAGAGAAGATATTACTTCTATCCTTTTCTTGAACTGGAGTTGACTTTAGCTGTATATCAAAAAGCTTTAAAACTAGATTTGCAGCCCAATATGATTTCCCTTTGTCTGAATTTTGACTAGAAACACGAACAAAGGGATATAAAGAAGAGAAGCAGAATACAGAAAAACTATTCTAATGTTGCAAAGCCTATACTGTGCACTGCAAAATCAGATTTGTCAGGTAACCCAAAAAAGTGTTAATGTCTCAATTAACTGGTTTTAATTGTGCCAAAAATGCTATTAAATATGACTGAATAAACCTGAGCACATTAGGTTACGACAATAAAACTCATTTTTAAAAGGTCGGATCAGGTGGGAATAAAGATCTGTAGAGCTTCATTTTGTACAGTTTATATAGACTACCATTCAAAAAAAATGTGGTCAGTAAGTGATGCTATATTTATTTAAAACTGAGAGTAAAGGCTAGTAACAAAAACAATCTATTTCAAATAAATGCTGTTCTTTTGAACTTTCCATTCATCAAAGGATCTTGGGGGGAAAATGAGGGAAAATGCCTCACGTTTTCTACACAAATATTAAGCAGCATAACTGTTTTCAAAATTGATATTAAGAAATTTTACTTGAGTGCCAAATCAGCATATTATGATTAAATCAGATTATTATGATAAAAATATTTTCAAACAGTTATTTTAAATTGTAATAATATTTCACAATATTATGGTATTTTTGATTAAATAAATGCAGCCAATAATCTTTTAGAACAATGTTTGTGCATTATATATTATAGTACATTATTATATATTTGCGGTATATGCATTTAGATGCTTCTTTTAATGAAATGGTCTCACTTTTTAAATTGTTGTTTTGAGTTTTGTATTTAAGAAAGGCTTTTCTAAAACATTCAGTACATCAATAACATATATTTTATTTCTCATCAGACAGAAATAACACCCTACCTATTTTTCTTTATAATTATTAGTATGACTTGCGTTGTTTCCAACCAATTCCAAGTTTGAAAACAAATAAAGAGAATGTCTTTATTCCATCAAATTAATATACTTGCCAGAGGCTTCGGTAACACGGGATGGCTTTTCGCTCACAGCATCTACGGTACAGGCTTATCAGGTTGTGACATGTATCTGTCCTTCGCAAATTCACAAATTCGCCTTCAAAAACATTTGATCCAACATCAAAAACATCCCTTTGGTGAAGGCCATGAATGCAGTAATGGTGTAAATGGAGAAAACCTTCCACTGCTGCCATTGTCTTGGCAAGCCTGGTGTTTCTCTAGCATCAATCTACACACTATCTGTGATTTTAGGAAATGAGCATATGCTGCAACCTGTTCAGTGTTTCGAACAACAAAACAAAGCGAAAGGAGCCGGAAGCATTTGCTCAACACAAGTCACTGCTTTACTGTGGCAGTAAAAGGAAATGCACTGTAGCAAAAGCAAAGCTGCCATCCCCCCAGGAGAAGCATTAAAAGTAAGTCTGACAGGCTATAGAAGTATAGTGTGCCCAGGATTATCAAGCTACGAGAGGTCTTTCCACTTGTTGAAGTCCTCTGAGGTAGGCCATGCTCAACAATTGCAGAGTAAATTGATTTAGAAATGCACCACAAGACAATGATTTTATTTACTGCAAAGCGTAAGCGATCTGGGCCGTACTAAAGAGAAAAAGCAACTCTCAGGGTAACACTACAAATGCATGTAATTTCCATTATAATAAGGTTTTTTATGGCTGAACATAATTTGCAAAGTACTTACTCACATATTACACAATACTGGGGAGATTACAACTAAAAACTGCCACTTATATGAAGCCAGACGGCAATACATGTCCTCTTTTCTTAGACGCCTACGTGGCGCAAATAGTACCAAACTCCCCGAGCCAGTGAAAAGAGAGGAACTTGTGTAATCAGCAGGAGGTGCTTGCGCAGGTACAGGTGACAGACATCCAGCTGAGCTGGAAGTCGAACCGCTTCCAGGCATGAGATACTCTCCCATCTGCAGATGGGACGCTGATGACATCATTCCCAAACACCTGCCTCTGATATCAGCATTATCAGAGGCCAATAACTGCGGCGGCAAACACCTCAATGACGAGCCACCCTCTTCCATCTCTTCAGGCTAATGTCTTTAGCTCAACAAGACAGCTTGTAATAGCTGCAGCTGGCAGACTCTTAGTGGTCCTGAACACAACCTGCTTTAAACAATAACAACACTTCAATTCTTCTATGGCAAAGCAAAGCTTTGTTAAATCCCAGGCTTCAAGTGCCACTGTCATAGCAATTATTGCCTGGGCTTTGAAAAATCCAGCTGTCAGCCCTTGTTAAGGATTAAACATGTGCTAAACACAATGCACTTCCTGTGTTAATAAGACTAGTACTATGAAAAACTCAAAGTGTATTAACCCTCTATTGCATGCATTATGAAAACAATGTTGAAAAGGACATGTTTGATTCACTTGTCTTGCATAAAATGGACCTAATTAGGAAAATCAAAAACAAATTTTGAAAAATAATTTGGGATGGGACGGCTTCTTTTTAGGTGTGCTTTGCGACACTTCAAAGAAATCATTCAAAGACGGGTTTTTCACTCATTTAAATATTTTTGAATATTTCTGAGCGACTTTTTTTTATTGATGTCGCAATCCAAAAATGTTAACTCTTTTTTCATAAAATATATATTTTTAAATGTTATTTAAATGCTAAAAAGGCTGAAACTTCCATAAAACAAAAACATCGTCAAATAATAACTGCAATATGGTGGATCCAAATCCACAACAGTCATTTCCATTCCACTGTCGAACAGTGATGCTTCGGGGCAACAAACATATTTAAGCAATTCCTCAAAACATACAAATAATTTATATATCTCTAAATGTATTAAAATAAAGCCTACTCACTATGAAATATGAATCATATTTTTGATGGATGGAAAAAGAAATCTATAAAGATGCTTTAATGAAGGCAGCTTTTCAGAGCAAAAAAATATATGTCTTTTACATAGATGCATTATGCCAGAAAATATGTTGTGACCAAAAAAAAAAGCTTTTTACTGGTTCATCCTAAATCATCCATTCATTATTATCCATTTTATTGGCATCAAGTGAAGAAAACCCAGAGACAACATTGTGCAATAAAGGGTTAAACCGTTCTGTCTTAAGCAACACATCAAATAACTAACATCAAATACAGAGCTGTAGCTTTGAACCAGGAAATATATGTGGAGCTTAATTTGAAACACTTAAGATACAACACAACATTACATGTAGACATCAAGGACTGCTTGTCCAGACACAAATTAATCCAAGACCTAGACTGATGTTAAAACCTAACCATTAACTGTGTCATTTTGTCTAAGACTATTAATTGAATTGTCTGGGAAACTCTGCTCTTATGGATTGTTGTTTACAGATGCAGATTAAGTTCAAGTACATACCATATACATAAAGGATGTAATCATCATAGGCTTCTCCCACTAAGTTAGATGCCACACAGCGGTATGTTCCGTTGTAGGACTTGTTAAGGTTTTCGATGAAGAGATCAGAGCCAGTAATCACGGCGTGGGAGGGGAAATCATCATCCACTTTGAGCCAGTTAATTTGATGAGGCCTGTAAAACATCAGAGTAATCATTTAGTGCTCAGTGTGAAAATGCTCAGACAGAGGCAGAGAGGATAATGCGCTTTATTCAAGACAACTTTAGCACTGCTGTAAAATCTCCACCTGTGCAAACAAACGCACATGATGCTATCTATCTATCTATCTATCTATCTATCTATCTATCTATCTATCTATCTGTTGCATGTCCTGATTTTGCCGAGTTAGATGGCCAAGGGCAGTCATGGCCTAATGGTTAGAGAGTCAGACTGGTAACTTGAAAGTTGTGGGTTCAATTCTCAATGCTGGCAGGAAATGACTGAAGTATCCTTGAGCAAGACACCTTTCCAATATTTTGTTGATCCTGAAACAAAATTTTTGTCTGAAAATTTAATCCTAACCATATTCCTATCCCTAAACATAACCCTACATAAAATTATCCCTAAAATCACTGGGAAACGATGGGTGAATAGCACTGTTGTAGAAGCACCTAACCCTGGATACAAGCCTAAACTTGATATAAACTGTAAATTTGTCCCTCAAATCTGATTGGTTGATCCAGGAACATGTTGTTAGATGTTCATGTTAGATGTCCATCTGTATCTATCCATCATCTATCCATCTATCTATCTATCTATCTATCTATCTATCTATCTATCTATCTATCTATCTATCTATCTATCTATCTATCTATCTATCTATCTATCTATCTATCTATCTATCTATCTATCTATCTATCTATCTATCTATCTATCTATCCATCCATCCGTCCGTCTGTGTCTATTTATCAGAAACAGGATATTTTATAAATACAAAATAAGTACGAAATATCACTATCAAACCACATACCTATTTGCATACCTGTCTGTATATCCAAGTTATTCTTTATATCATCTATTATTATCTGCATGATAAAACAACCAAACAAATTCATATGAAATGAGTAAAGTTGGCCTGAGGGCCCTGTTTTGGACTCACTGCGGTTTTCCTTTAGCTTTGCATGTCAGCTCAAGATTTTCTCCTTCTCTGGTCAAACCCTCTGGGAATTCCACTACAATCTTCACTTCTGGTTTATCTGTGCAAGGAAAACAACGACACAAACACACTCATTTCCAGTTGGATTGCAGTACATTGATTTGGTACCCATGAACCTATTGTATCTATCTAATTATCATTCTAAAGCCACATACCTGCTTCTTAGTCTGATTAGAAAACATCCCCGGCAGGTTTGGACATAATTTGTGCACTCACATTTATACATTCATGTGTATTATATATTCATGCTTAATACAAAGACCTGTATAATGAAGGCAGTGCTCTTCTGGGCTTCACTGTTCACGTTACACTATATTAAGTCAAACCAGTGAGCCTAAAAAAGTGCGAACATGACAGTACGAGATTTTTATAGCCTGCGTAAAGCGCATGAGGAAGGATGACACTCCAATGAATTTGAACAGTCAATTTAACAATACTGTAAAATGTTTTTTTTTTTCTTTTTCTCTTTTATCTATGTTAGTCAAAATGTCAAGCTGTTACAGTTGAGCTGATCCCTCCTGCCTTTTCTTCTCAAAGGTCACCCTGAGCAGTCAGCTATCTGAATAAATTAATATTCTGCCAAGATTACAAAAGGGTAGGTTAACCTTTCCAGGACTTCCCGTGCCACAAAAAAAGCGTGCAGCAAACCCTCTTAATCAATGCATTATTTGGTGGACAGGTCTGTTTTAATTAAAGCAAATGCCTTGACCTCGCCTGGGTTAAAAGGCACTGTTCACCCCAAAATTACATTTCCGATTTTATTTACTCACTTGATTTCTTTCGTACCAAACCCATGTTACTTCATTTGTTTTGCGGAACATATAAAAATGGATATTTTCCATACAATTCATAATGACCACCGCTAAAACTGACATGTAAAAAAGCACCATTATAATAATCATATATGATTCATACACTATTCACACAATATCTTTAGGAGACATTTAATGTGTTATTCACATAATCGTCCCCTCCAGTGAGTAGTAAATGCTGACCTGATCACTGAGTTGAACTCTAATTCATTAACATCGTTCAGTCTGAAAGAAAAGGTTCAATGAAAAGAATCGGTTCTCTGAACAATCCAAGAGATGCGGCTTGCCAGTGAATAATAACAAATTTCAGAGTGTTCCTCAGCATGAAGATATCATATGACTCAAAATATAGTGTATGAGTTAAATGGACTATTTTAATGGTGGGTTTTTTTGGTGTTTATCAGAATTTTTTGGAGATTAACAGATGTGAGGGCATAAATTTGTTTCAAAAACAGAAACAAACAATGACATGATGGTGGAATTTTTTTTTTGAGTGAACTTTACCTGTAAAACAAATGTCTAGGCTTCACCCATGTTCATTTCCTTATAAATGGTCTAATTGTGAAACAAAAGGTTCTTTTTGTCATTACAATGTCAGTCAAAAAACTAATTCCAAATGTGACATGAAGGTGATTAATTTTCAGTTTTGGGTGGACTATTCCTGTAATGCAAATATATGGCGTTAATTTCTTTATCAACTGTCCAATTGTGTAACAAAAGGTCTTTAGTTCATTACAGCAGCAGTCAAATTGAGCGCCACATGCAGGTGGGACGATTAAACTGAAGAGGCTATTTTACAGCTGCAAGTTTTTTCCCCATCTTGAGATGACTCACACTGCACTTCCAGGTATTTCTGGGCCTGGAAGTCCTTCACGGCTGGGTGGTCAATGATGCAGATGACGGCCACTCCATCGTCCTCCTTAGAGACGGTGAGCCTGAGCCGGCTGGTGACAGTGAACATCCTGTCGTATAACTCCTCGACAGTCGCCTCACCTGGGAACGGCCACAAGAGTGACATGTCAGCCATAACAAGCGAGCTCCCTCCATTCTGGCCTGCTCATAATAACACTGTGTCACCAGGAGAGGGAGGAGGGTCATGAGTAACGATACTATCACCTCCAGACAAATTTCACATTCATTTGTTGTGAGAGGTGCACACTGAGCAGTAATGTTTAATACAGCGTGCGAAGGGCACATTCTGAGCCGTGTGTGACGTCCAAAAATCATAACAGGGCATAAAACACAGGGTTGCATGACAGCTTTCGTTCACCATGAGAAAATGAAGCGTTTTTTTATTTTAGGTTTGCCACTTTGATTTATTCATGACATTAGCTAGACCACTGTTAACATTGCTGGCCATAGGTGGTATACCACGTACTGATTTTGTCGTCTTAGACGTGTTCCTGGGTCAACATATTTTGTTGATCCTGGAACAACATTCCTGTCTGAAAATTGAATCCCAACCATTTCCCTACGCATAACCTAAAATCAGAGGGAAATGATAGGAATAACCAAAGATATTGATCCAGAAACATGTTGCACTTGGTGAAATCAGTTTCAACAGGTGGTTTACACTGGTCTCCAAACTGGTGTTAAGTGCCCTAACTAGTTGAGACCATCAGCTTAAGAAGTTTTTTTTTTTTCAAAAGGGGTTTGACTCCATGTCATCCACACTGCTACAGAAATTTATGAAGTAGTTTAGGAACAGTTAAGTTGTGGTATAACAATCTAATGGCAAATTGTAACTATTTTATATTTTTTGTAAACTGGTGGCTAATTTGTATTAATAATCATCTGTATGTTTTCAATCTGCTTACGCCTCAGTGACGGGTGGATGAGTATTAAGGGTGGACCTCCATAGTAGCATTTTTTTCTAAAAAAATTCATATGATTCACATATGAAATTCATATCAAATCGCCACCTCATAAAATGGTTACGATTTCTCATAAGATCGGTTTCGGTGAGGCCATATTTACCACTGTTTAGCGAAATGATCATAGAAAAAAATAGACATTTCAATGGAAATATAAATGATCTGGAATTTTGAGTGAGAGTCAAAAAATTCCCAGCGTATATTTCAAGCTGGTCGTGCAGATTTGACCAACAGAAGATGCTTGGTTTGAAAGTGACTTCTGTGTGAGCTTTACTTATAATTCACTAAACTACTGACAACAGACAATGGGCTTTTTTGTCCACAAAATTCTGTGCACCTTTGTCCATACCTTTATGCTTCAAGCTACATGGCATAAAAGCTTCCTACACTTTATTTTACTACATTTAGTCATTTAGCAGATGCTTTTACATTTAGTCATTTAGCAGACGCTTTATATATATATATATATATGATATATGAGCAGACTAAATATATATGAATAATAATCAAAATCTAAAATAATAATCTAGGTAACACTTTATTTCGATTGGGCCACTTTAGACATTCTATTAACTATTAGTAACTTTGCAACTACAAGTCAACTAACTCTCATTAGAGAATTGGGTTGCCCTTTATTTTAAGGTGTATTTGTTACACTGTAATTACACGTTTAACTACTAAGTAATATTAAGTAACTACATGTATTTACCATAGGGTTAGGATTAGGGTTTAGTTTAGGGTTATTTGCAGGTAATTATACATAATTTATAGTTATTACTATAGTAACTACATGTAACATATGTAATGACACTAAAAGTGTTACCGAGAATTGATGACACTTTATTTTATAGTCCTGTTCTCAACATACTATGTGATTATTACAGTAATAAATGGGTAATAGTCAGGTACTAACCCTGAACCTACACCTACACCTAACCCTTGTAGTTACCTTACATTACCCAATATTGTTTTTTTTTTTTTTTTTAGGTAAGTTCACTGTAAGTACAAGTACTGTAAAATAAAGTGCAACTGGAGTAGTAATAGACTGTCTGTCAAATAATATCTGGCAACATTTTATTTTGATAATTCCCACAACAGACATTCTACCGACTGTAAGTAATTTGTGACTATGTCAACTTATTCTACTAACCTAAAACCTAATAGTCTAGTATGGTCTACTAATACTCAAGTTGCAAGTAGAATGTCTAAAGAGGACCATCAAAATAAAGTGTAACCATAATGGGTAATATGATATGTTCAGTAGAAAAAAAAAGTAAGACAATTTTTTTCCCCCAGTTGAGTCTTATTTACATGACACAGTGCAAATTTAAATTCTCAAAATGTCCTTTCAAAAATGCCAAGGTAACTGTTGAAACTGTTGGTGTTTTTGTGCACCTGCTTCAGTACTCTTTTGTTGGTTAAATGTATTTATCTGCAGTACTGAGTCATTCACAAGCTCCACATGCAGGTGTTGAACTTAATAAAGAGCTTGTTCAACGCTGGCAAACGATAGGATGCATTTGCAGGTCTGGCTTCAATTGTTTGTAGCTAAATATTCTGCTTCATCCAGCACTCTTTTTGTTCTCTGTGTTTTAAAAAAAATCCTTCTACTATTTTAATAAATGAGAAACTGCTTCAAACGATACAGTTTGTGAGTGAACTGTATGAAACATTGCTTGATTGTTCAAATATTAATAGGGAAAAAGTAACAGCAATACCTTACAACTTAAATAGTTTTGATACTGATAAGGGTTGATGCTACCACCTTACTGAGAAATGCAGTTAAACTAATTGCTTAGCTATTTGCTAAGCAGTGTTGTTGTTGTTAACACTTCAAAATAATTTTCAGCCACTGAAATAAAATATTAATAAGGATTGAAAAACAGTTAAACTGAAATAAGTTTAAGTACTAAAACGGAAATTATAACAATGGCAAAAGCACATAATTACTAAGGATGATCAGGACATGTGACCATGATGAAATCATATGAAGCAGCCCAGAGGTCAGTAGCTGTCGGCAGGGTTGCTGCCCATAATGTTAGCCTTCATCCTAAGACAATTTCTAAACTCAAGGGCATTGAGCTAATTGCAGCACAGAGTATGACGGTTTACTTGGACCTAATGAAGTGGGAAATAATTACTGCTTGGCACTGACCTATAGCCCATCTCTCTTCTCTGCTGTCAGAGCAAACTAAGACACTGTCACAAAAAATACATGAGTTACTGTATGTCAAAGACAATTTAAGCCCTTTAAATATTAGTCGCTTTCAGTCAATGAGTGCACAAAACTCTTCATTGAGGAACGTACCAATTTTGTAATTTATTAAATGAATTTTTTTTCATAATAACCATAATTTCCCCATCATAGGAAATTATGTTCCCCTCATAGAGCTTGGGACAGTGTTCCCTGTTGCAGTTAAATTGTACTGCACTGCAGTTACTGTGATTACCATGGTAGTAAAATGTCCTGTATAAATGTTCACTTAGAATAATCGATGGACCAATCAATGATTTATTATAATTAAATCATATATACATCATATATTATTTTGTTATGTAATAATTTAATTATTACTTAGGATTATCATTTATTACATCGTTTCTATCAATTTTTCAATTGTAAAATAAATCTAAAAATCTTAAAGTGATAGTTCACCCAATATTCTGAAGAATGTCGGCTTTCCATAATATATATATATATATATATATATATATATATATATATATATATATATATATATATATATATATATATATATATTTGGGTGCATTTAAAAGATGTTTTCGGTAATTGAAATATAGCTTAATATAAGTTAAAAAAAAAACAATTAAACAATAAAAAATTAAAGCTACATATAAATATTACTTAAACAAACTAAAACAAAGCTCAATGACAACTGCATAAAAAATTTAGAAACAAGATATGATTTAAATTAATATACCAGAGTGGATGTAATGGAAAGCTGTTAATTAAATATCAAATATAACATTTATGGCAAAACATTCAAAAACAGTATGTGATAATTAATGGTAAATAGTAAATTATTTAAACAGTAAATAAAATAATTTCAGTCTAAGATGAGTTAAAATTCTGCTGTATACTTATTAATAATATTTTCCAAAGCGTTATAATCAATGGGGTTTCAAGCAATATAATGAGTTTGTTACACTTGTTACACCAGATTAGGACTTTTTAATCAGAAACATTATTACCTTAATGTGTGTTTTCTGTGATCCTTACAGCGAACTAGCTATTATTTGACTTTTTTAGCACATGAAATCTTGCGCCTTAGGCCACTGTCTGTCTGCTTTCACTGCAGTTAATGAAGCTGTGATGTTTGTAATCCATAAACAGTTGACACATTAAACTTAGATTCTGCTTAAATGCGCCATATCATCTGCCATGTTTGCCTCTGTTTCCCCAGGTAGTCTATCTGAATGTTATTCAACAGTCCCACCCTGCTGTCTAATGGAGAAAAGCTGTTTATAAGCACATTAACCAGCCTGCACATTCACTCTTTTATGCCAGCCCGCACCGCCTTAACCAGTGAGAACTAATATGTGGGCAGCGTTTGCTGAGTGGGAGGTAAACAGTTGGAGTCCATTCAAAGTTACTTATTTAAGCTCGAATGAAAAGCACCAAAAAAAAAAAAAAAAAAAAAAAAACTCTTTTGGGGTCCTGCTTGTTGAGCTCTCCTTGTCAATTCACTGGATACACTTTCTGAGGGCTTAATTGAAAGTCAATATGAAGTCAGAATCCTAAACCATGGTGTGTTATGTGCAGATCAGAGACATCAGTAACCACAGCAAACTTATCTGCACAATCTTCCTTGGATCTGAGTCAGACCTTGCAGTGGTTGGTCTCCTTTCATCCATTTGATGGTGGAAGCAGGTTTGCTGCCCATGGCGGTGCAGGTTATCTCGGTCTCATTCCCCTCACTCACGATTTCCTCACGGGACTCTAAAATTGGGTTGCCTGGTGGAACTGGCAGAAGATCAACAGCAGGATTAGAGATGGTGCGACAGCTCTTCTGCATTGGATCAATGTTATTTTATCTTTGTTTTATCTTTTATCTCGCTAAAGGACAAATTATTATTTTACTAAGATCTGCTGATGACTATCAAGAACTTAAAGGAATAGTTCACCTAAAAAAGAAAATTCTGTCATTAATTACTCACCCTCATATCATTCCAAACCCTTAAGATTTTCGTTCATCTTCGGAACACAAATGAAGATATTTTTGATAAAAAATGAGAACTTTCTGACCCTCTATAGACAGCGACTTTGATGCATCAAAAAGTTCATAAATTAGTTCAAATTTTCTGAAGACACATGATGGCTTTATACGATGAACAGACTGAATTTAGGCTTTTATTAACATATAAATATTCATCAAGTCACACATCAGTTATGGTAAACGGAATCTCAAGCATATTTGCTTGATGGGTGTGAGAACCAATGAGGTTCATTCTTGTGTTTCGCAACACATTTGAGCTTTCGCAATAACCAATGAGGTTTGTTCTCATGCATCAAGCAGGTTCGGTTGCACTTCTGTTGCTGATCAATGTTTGGGAATAAAAACCTAAATTGTATTTGTATAATCATATCACATAAAGTGGTCGAGTCTCTTCAGAAAATTTGGACTAAACGATTCAAATCATTTGAATTAATTTGACGATCTCTTTAGGAACTTTTTGAAGCATCAAAGTGTAAGTTGCATAGCTGTCTATATAGGGACAGAAATCACTCAGATTTAATCAAAAAGATCTTAATTTGTGTTCCAAAGATGAACTGAAGTCTTACAGGTTTGGAATAACATGAGGGTCAGTAATTAATGACAGAATTTTCATTTTTTGGTGAACCAACCCTTTAAATCAGTAATAAAGTACATGCTGAGAAAATGTGATGGAAAACGTGTTATTGAACCAATCTTGTTTTTTTTTTTTTTTTTTTCTAATCATTCTATCTGAAGACATCCTATGGTCTATGTTTTGGTTGGGATACTGGTCTCCAGCATGGAAGGCTGGTGTGCTGGTGTCCCCACCAGGCTTTTTAACAAGCTCTACCAGCAAGACTTCCTTGGTTTCTTGTGAGGTTTCTACCTCATCCTACCTAACCATGTTAGGGGGTTGACACTGTCGCCTGTGGCTTCCTCAATGGGGTTTTGTAAGACACTATTCTTTGCAGAGCTTCTTTGGAACAATATATGTTGTAAAAAGTGATACACATTTATAAAGATTATACATATATAATTAAATTCAAATACATATACCCGTTGACACAATACACATTACCTGTTTGGAATAATTAAGATTTGAAAACAGTTTTTGTTGCTTAGCATTTTTTGATGAACATGACACATTAGCATTTAAAATTTGGGGTGTGTATGATTTTTATTTTAAAAGAAATTTATACTTTAATTCAGTGAAGACATGTTAAATTTTATAAAAAAAAGTGGTAGTGAAGACATAATGCTACAAAAGATTTCTGTTTCAAACAACTGCTGTTCTCTTGAAATTTATATTTATCACAGTTTTCACAAAAATATTAAGCAGCACAACTGTTTTCAACTGATAATAATAAATGTAACTCGAACTTCATATCATCAATAAGGATCATCTGAAAATAGACTATTACCATTATAGGAAGAATGCTTGTTCATAACTTAGCCACAACCTTGAGCATGTTCCTTGTTATCGGAGTCAAAGTTATTTTTATTCTTTAATAATGTTCTCCCACTGTGGTCAAGCACGTCTGTTGGCTGGTTTAAGAGGTTGTTTGGGTACTTTTGGTTTTTGACCAACTCCATTTGCCAATTTAAGCAGTTGAACAGCATTAGCAACAACTCAAATTGTTTAAGCTATCTCTGAAACATTTAGAGCTACATACAGAGGCATTTCTATATTTTGATGGTCTCGTTGTGTATTTGGACAGTGCTAGACCCACTCAACCAATTGACAAGCTGTTTTACTCATGCTTCACTTTTTCATTGCACATTAGCTCATATGGTGATTTGCTGATGGCACTAAAGCGTCTGTCACTACAAGAGCTGCTGTTTGAGGGCTCTTTTTCTAATATCTTGCCTCATGCTTTCATGTCCTGTGGTTAAGAGTCCATGCTGTGACGGAACGCATATCCTCATAAAACTCATGCTACTTTAGAGAGCACTCAATTCCATTCAGCTCTCCAGGATGTCCAAATACGCAGCATAATAAACCTCTAATGTTAGTGTCATTCAACGCAAGAGTGGCACAAAGCTAACTCCAGAATCGCTCGATGTAGCCTTTTCAACATCTAAGAGGAATTCAGTCAATACGCCTGCCAAAAGCGATCTACCAATATCAATAGCAACATCTGTTCCTTTTTGTTTGGTTTGTGTTATTGGAAACGGCATGAGAGTAATTGGTTGATATTGTGTCATGGTGAGATTCAATTAGACAAGTTCAATTGAGTGAACGAATCAATGAGGTAAATCGATAATCAGGATTTTAGCATTCAAGGTAGACGTCATACCCAGCACTGTGATGTCTGCATAGGCTTCTTGTGGAGGATCCGTGTAGAGCTGGCAAACGTACCGGCCCTCGTCCGACAGCGACACGTTGGACAACGACACAAGCAGCTCATTGTCTGAGAAGTTAACCAGCTGAAACCGACTGTCCTTCAAGGCTGAGAAAACATAAACATAAAGAGTGAGGATTACAGATTTGGATGAGTAGGAATCAATTGTGAGTGTGATATTGCAGTTATACAACATCTCATTAAACAGGAAGTTAATATTGAGCAATGTTTTATATGAAATTTGGCCATTTTTTACCGCCCACAAAATAGTTCCCCTAGAAATCAAAACGTCAAACTTTTTCCATTCTTTTGAAGTTGTAAATAAAATCTACTGTCAAGATAAGTTGTCCAAGAAAATACTATTTCAGTCTTTCTATTTCAAAATTTCATGTTTAATTTGATGTGTTACTTGACGTTATTTGAGAAGTTTACTAGTAATTTTTGACGGAAAATTGTTTCAAAGCAAACCCTATTCTCACGTAGCCAAAACTTCAGATGGATGGCAGAAGGTCTGGCTTTCATTGGTCAAGGACCACCCAAGAGGACGTTTGACTGGCACGTAATGCAATCAATCACAGTTCGTTTTGTTCCACGTCATGTTTAGGGGCATGAAAATGTAAATTCGATGTCCCTACAATAACAGACCAGTGTGCTTCTAATAAATTACTGATTTAAGAAAGTTGTGCAAGTTCACTGCAACAATGGAGCCGCAAACTTCACATAATTCTGAAAATCCAGCGTTTAGTTGATCCTGGTAAGCGCTCATTGTCACCGTTGTAAACACAATGGCATTCTTCTTTCACGAGGGGGTTTGGCGTCACGGCATTTGTTTCCAGGCGGACTATTAAAGAAAGTAACCCACGCATCTCCTGGACATCCTGTTGAATTCAACCAACCAGATGATGACTTCAAAAATCCTGAAGTATTTCCAGATAAGTAAGTGAAGCTGAGACTAAGTAAACCCTTCATCAACTTTTTTCAGTGCAGCGAAAGGGCCGGTTTACACAGAATGCGTTTTTGATGTTAAAAATTTAAGACACATGACGGTGGAATAAAAAAACCGCAAGGTCTAGAGACACTTTTCTAGGTGAACTTCTTTTAACTTGAGCGCTGTATTTTTAGAATGCTGCGTAATGCGCGAGACAGTAGCACAGAGGAATGGATAAACGTGTTCTGTGCGAACTTCCCCAAAGACTGTATATAAGAACTATAATGCCGCTCAGCCAATCATTCGAGGAGCAGAACTTACGGTTATATAATGCTATATCTTGAAGTTCTGGGGAGTTTCATTAAATGAGCGAACTCAAAGATCACACTCAAAGTTCAAGAATTCAAAGCTCTAATTGAGAAACTCCATAAGAAGTTTAAGAACTTTGATGGTGCATTTTAAGAACCTCCTCTTAATCCAAACCCTGAATCTGGGAAGCATTTGGAAGTCCCCTCTAAGAATAATGATGAGGCCAGCTTGTTTTGAGCAAAAAGATGGTGGGTGGGAAATGAAAGGGCTGATTTTCTTAGTGCTCGGACTGAATTGCAATTGATATGGGGAGTTTATGCACCATGCATCAAACAGATCTATGACTTCAGACTTAAGGTAATGCCGGAGGACAGTACAGTCCGATGGTAGAAGCGCTGCAAAAGTCTCGCAGAATATGAAGGATATAAATCTCTGAAAGGAAAACCTGCACATGAACGGGGCTCATTAGAGTGCATTACAAATTCTAAAGCGTCAGAGTCCGTAAGAGGTTGACAGTGAGTGAATGTGATTGTTCTGTGTCCCAGCTGGCAAGAGATGCTCTTCAGCTGTCCTAGCCTACTATCTCAAATTGACACACAGATTGGAGAATGAAAAGAGAAGAGACGCAGGACATTACATGTAGCATGTTAGATGAAACAAATACAAATTGGATGGTCTTACAAAACAGCACATATCTTCTTACGTAGATGTAAATACAATGAGTAGAACACACTGTCTGTAATGAGGATTTATGGCCACATTTTTACCCTTCCATTATCTTTGAGCCATTTTTGACCTATTTTTGGCAACTAATGCATTTTAAAGACACAAATATGTAAATTTTGCCTTATTCAAAACAAAAGCATAGCTTGCTGATGCCTTGATTTCGTGGAATCAGGGGAGGTGTCGTGTTGAAAGTTGTTATAATGTACATTTGTTCTGCAGCTACTATGAGACACTTGTTGCACACTGCAATAAGCTAGATTGATATTAGGCAAGGTAAAACATCAAGAGAACTAGATTTAAACAATAAGACTTACTAGGATGAGCTATATGAATATGATTAAATGATTAAGTGATAAATGATTTAAAGTTTTCTGTCTATAAAAAACTTATATATATGTCTATACAAACATTCTTGGAAACATTTTGGATTACGCAAGTACACTTGTCAACAAAACATATAACATTCTTATTGTGGTTTTGGGATATTTTAATCCAAAAATCTTACATATTGTGCCTTTTAGATAGCAATTTTTTTCAAGACTTTGGGACATGGTCAAAAATAGTAAAAGTGGGTGTGAAAAGTGATAAATGTTGGGGTGGTAAAGGATATGGCAGTGTGTTATTATGTTTTTTCTTGGTAGAAAAAATCTGCAATGCTGCTGCTGCAGAGCAAATATAGGACTTGCTACTACCGATAAATACACAACACATTGCTGTGAGCATGTAAGACATGCTGCTGCAAAATATAGCATACAAGAATTACTCATAGCAGATCTATACAGGTGGAGCTGAGGGAGGTGGAGAACACTACAAACTTCAACAGCAAACCGACCAAGTTGAAAGTTGATTGGCAAGCTCACTGGCTGCTGATGCAACAGAAGCCAATCAGCTGTGCCCTGGAGAGAACGACGTGACTGCTAGAAGATTGAGTTAATGACCTATTAGTCTGCACCATATAGAGTGTCATGACAGAACTTTGTATAAACACAATTAAGGCTACACAGCGCCTAAAGGGACATGGTAATGGGAAAAATGAGATGAGAGGACAAAAAATATGTCGTTACTTTTTTTGCCAAACTTTTGTGTTACCCAGATGTCATTTTTTTAAGCACCATATTGTTTTAATCCCCTTAAAAGGCTGATATTTTCTCATAAAATACTACATGAAAAAAAAAAAAAAAAACACTACAGCACTTTTACCAAACACCTGTAGGACTAAGACAAAAAGCTTTGCATAAGTGGGGGTGACTAAATGTTTTTGTGACATATTTGCAAAGTGGACACATATTGACTTCTCCAGTCACAATAGAGCTTTACAATATTTGTGTAATTCAAAGGATCTAGAATTGTAGATGTAAGATACATATAACACATTTACTAATATCAGAATAATACAGAAATTGTTACAAAATATACAAAACATTATAAAGCGCCAAAAGTGTTTGAAATAAATGCGAAAGGGACAAAATTGTGTCCCAAAGTTCTTTTATATTTTGGGAAAGAAAAAAAAAACACATTTTCCTTTAGGTGAGACCTATAGTACCCTAATAATGAAGTCATGAAATTTAATGATTAGAAATGTGGGTCAAATTTTACCCAAAGATCCCAAGTGACTGAAGTTTCCTACGAGAGGGTAAGAGGGTAACAGTATGTGGTACGTTCGGTAGACACTACAAAATGACACTAAAACAGTCATCATCCTCTTGGCATTAATGGTATTAAAATTTAGCTCACTTCGGTGTACTGAAAGGGAAGTTCACAAAAAAATATATTTGAGCTGTAAAATGTAATTTGTAGTGAATACCATTAAGTCTTGAGAAAATGAAAATGACAATTTCTCCAACCGTCACTCTTTAATTCTAAGTTGCTCTTAAAAGGCTTATAGAGCAGTTCTAGCTTAAGTGACAGGAAATGAGAATAGCAGTCTGAATGTAATGTGATAAAACTTTAGCCATCGCTCCACAGTGGAAACAATAAGTCACCGCTGAATCATAATGCTAATATATAACGAAGCGCACCGTGCAATATATCATCGGCCGGCATCCACAGGTGCATGTTATATACGCTAAGACACATTCACATTCTTGTGCCATTTTGAATGCACAGTGCCAGCCATCTGTGCTGATGGGATAAAACTATGAATTGTTCAAGTGGTCATACTTTTCACAAACAGAGCTGGCAGCCCAGTAAACATTAGACAGAATAATACATTACAGCATTAAAGAGATTGAAGGCTGAGCATCCCTCCAGTCACATCCATAGAAATAATGTCAGAGCTTGCGGCAAGAGTGCTCTCTCGCTCTCTCTCTCTCTCTCTCGCTCTCTTTCTGTCTGTCTTCCTCCCCTAAACCCCAACCAATATCTTGCCTTTCCCTCTCTCTCAGTATGCACAGATCGGAAAGCTTATGTCGGTTGTAATTGGCACTAAAATATGCCCACTAGGAGAATCTGGTACCACCAACACATTAATTAAATTAGATAAAGTCATGACAAAATTCCAACCTGACCTTTCATCAATGTGTTCTTTTCTCGCTCAAATGTTGAAACGAGCGAGCGAGCGGAATTATAACATTACGTAAATGTGTTTCTAACTCCAATATTCAATCACTGTGTTTCTTTGAAGAAAGGGGGTGTAAAAATTATCCCGTTTTCCCTGAAGCTATGAAATCTTGGCCGAAAGGTCGAATAGAGAAACCGAAAAAAAGCATAATAGACATATGGCCATGCATAAATAAAGAACATGCATTAATCCCAATAGCAATTGGGAAAACAAAATGTCTTTAAAACGTCTGTTGCCACAATGTATGATGTTGCCATCAACATTTACAACATGATGTCTACAAATACTTCAAACGTCCTTGAATATTTACTCAAACCGCAGGATACGGGATCCCGCGGAGAGATAGGCCAGCTGCACATGTAAATTGCATTTGAAATGTCATGAAATACCTCTCAAAACCGTCGACGTGTTATCATCTTCTCATCTTAGATTACCATAGGAGCGATTCGTATGGAGAACGCTTCATAGGAGGGAATGAGAAGGTTATTCCCACACATTAGCTAAACTAGGTTCGGATCACGGGTCAGACCGTCACTTAGCAGCTCATCAAGGCCCTTATTTAGCAGAGAAGGCAAGATTATACACTTTGCATGCAGAGCGCCGTTGAGCTTCCAAACAATCTCAAGGCTGGAATCTAAACGGTCCGCTCAGAGGACTCTAATCAGCCTGACACAATTACACTCTGTCACTCAATTATTGAAAAGGACCTTGTCAACAATGAAATGCCGTGCTGCTCTTTTAAACGATAGGAGGTTGTGCCGAGCAGCCAAATTATGAATTTGCATGGGGTTGCAGGGTTGTTTTGGTGCGTAAAATTGGAATGCTCTGCTAAAAACAATGCAGGCTTTGGGTGGATTATGACATTTTCTGCCATGAACTGAAGTGAGCATGAAAGAGAAGTCAGAACTGCTTACGTCTAACGTCTCTGAAGTAGATGGTCTGTCGGTTGGGGTTGAGCAGTTGGATGACGGAGTCGTCGTTGTTTTTCACTCGGCAGCTGATGATGGCCGTCTCGCCCTCGACCACCGAGACATTATTCGTCACCAGGTTCTGACCCTGCACTGTAACCAAGAGAGAGAATAGATACAAGCCTTTCAATAGAACACAACAGAAATTCCAATCCTATTCATTTTCTGCATACAGAATAACATGAATAGCTTTTGAGAAAGGTCTACTGGAGCTTTGAAATTGTTGAGAGATGACATAAGAGATTTTGTTTAACAACCAATTTACAGAAGAGATGTATGAAGAACTCCACTACCTATTATCCTAGATGGAGATTCACCAACCAGAGAATGGAATGGAAAGATGGAAACAAAAACAACAGCAAACGAGCTCAGTGGCGACTTTCGCTTCTACAATGAAGCATTGACTGTTAATCAATTGAGTTGTTTGGCTTTTAATACAATAATTGACAAATATATTATATTTTATACAATAAAATACAATTATCTGTATTTGACTCATCTCTGACTGCTTTTGTTCATTACTAGGGTTGGGAATTGAAAATCGATTCCAATTCTGGAATTAGATACTTAAGGTCAGGAATCGGATACTACTTCTAAAAGAAATAAAAAATTGATTCCTCTTATCGATTCCTTTTTGTGCGTTTTAATATGACTTTAAACCATTCAGGCTCAAGAAGACGCGTGTGCTTTTTCTGTGCTGCGCACACATCCAAATTGTGCGTGCAGAAAAAGTGATCTAATTGTGATTTAAAACCATATAAACACAAGAAAATTTGTGCGCTGATGAACGTGATGAACCTAATAATGACTTGGTATCTCAAAATAATGACTTATGATAAATAATAAAAATAAAATAATGACTCTCTCTGTCTCTCTTTCTCTCAACACTGGCTTGGTTGCCCTTCCCATTGATGGATAAATGACCGATTAGGTCTATGTGCTGTTTGTCGTGTTTGTTAATCATCAAACACTAAACACTCAATAATATACTGGTAATCAAACTTGTCAGTAGTATGAAAACTGATACTGATATTCAGTATGTTTGTCTTCAGCATGGATGATCTATGATCAGTCATTTATCCATATACTTTCTCAAAATAATGACTCATTATTTTGAGATACTAAGTCATTATTGTGAGAAGGTTTCTCAATATAATGAGATACTAAGTCATAATTATGAGAAAGCTTCTCATTATTATGACTTACGGAATATTTTATTTTCTCTACAGTGGCGGGAACAGACTTCCATAATAAGCAGAAACGGAACCGTTAAAATTCAAAATTCCAATTCCACTCATTACTTTTTATTGCAGAACTTTAGGAATCCTTTTGAAAATGAATAGAAAAAAACACTTCGGAAGTCAAGTCCGCAAAAAAAAAGTGAGCATCACTGCAATACCTGAAGAAGGTTATTACATTTGCCATGTCGTATCACAATCTGGATTGTAATTACAATGCATCCACTGAACAGTTTTTCTCATTTGGCTGTTGCCTTGCTATTCAGACAGACAGGCAATCATGACACTTTCTTAAAGCACAAAAAAACAAAAATACTATTACAATTCAGATCCTGTTTCATTCTACCCTTGTATCATGAAATTGTAAAAGTTGAGGCTGAAGCTGAATAGATGACTGCAACGATAATGCAAATCCTCATGAGGAATCCTTTGAATACTGATGTTTTTTTGCATAACACGTGCATACGTTTTAGAGCGGTGTAAAAGAAACCGAGAGTGACACACAAATAAATGTAACAAGCGACAACATTTCGCTCCACGTTTGAAAAAGCATAGATGTCAGAGTAGGTGTGAAAAGTTAAGATGTACCGGCTGTGTTCTCGGTTTGGACGTATTGATTTTACAACGTTGTGTGTTTCTAGTGTGTGTGGAACACCCCGGCTACAAGACTGCAGCACTCAGCAACCGAGAGGGGAAGGCTGGTAATTGCTGCTCACGGCAGAACTTTATCAAACCTCTCCATCTAAACACAAGCTGATGGAAGCTGGCAATCAACAACGGCTCTCAACAGCATAATACCCGGACCCGAGCAGCAAGCTCTGCAAACACAGAGGAAAGCACAAAGTATCTGATACACTTCACTGCAAGCCAGTAACAGCTGATAATTAGAGGCTGCATCACTCCCTTATGGTTTACATTCAAAATAGGGATCCATTAGGTGAAGACAGCAGAAAAGCTAAAGTCACCTTGCTCTATATTTATATCCACAGAGCTGAGAGGCATAAAAAATGACCAAAGAATGCTTTTAAACACTTAATCTTCGCACGGAGAGTAACACACTACTTTTAGCACCACCGTAAGACAACACCCAAAGAAATTTGTCTGGCTGAGCAATCAGATGCCTTCAGGCGTCTGTGACATTTACAGAGATTTTAAAAATAAACATCTTAATTTCCCCGCTATACGACTGTGCCCAGCTCAGCCCTGCATGTCCCAGTCAAAGAACAACAAATCGGTCTGGAAAAACAACACATTTAGCCTGTCCTCCCGAGTTGTGAACGTTAGGGATGATAAAGCATCGTCCACTCCATGAAGGGGCATTAGCAGACAGGCATGCTGGGAGGGTTTGTGAGACCACAGAGGTGCTGTGCCACTACAATCTGCGATCATGCCCAACGTTAAACGTCCGTGAATTCAGGTTTCAAGCTGTCACAATCACGCCAAACCAAAAGAAGGAAAAAACTCTTGCTGGAGCTGAAAAAGCTCACAAGAAAGAGTTTCAGTGCACATACGTCTAGGAAATATCACTTTAAATAATGCTACATTAGCATTAGGCTAAAATTCTGATCATTTAGAAGGATTTGACAGGACTGATGCCATTTAAAAGGACAGTTTGTCCAAAAAGGAACATTCTGTCATCACTTATTCACCTTTATGTCATCCTGTATGACTTACTTTCTTCAGTGGAACATAAAGGAAAATATTTTAAGGAATGTTTCTGTCCAAAAAATGAAAGTCAATAGGGTCCATTGGAACCCACTGACTCATATATTGTATGGACAAACAAAAAAAAACAAAAACATCAAAATATCTTTTGACAGGAAGGTGAGTAAATGATGGCAGAAAGAAATATACCACAAGCACAGCTTTCAATCAGATAGATAGATTTAAGTCACTGCATAGACCTACTGAAGAACCTGTAGATGAACATTCTGTGTTCAAATACACAAGTCACTCGAACGTGTTTTATCTTGCAGTCTGCCTCATCTACAATGTCACCTCAAGCAAGCCAAAATGTGATTGGCTAAAAGACATGATTTAACTCATTCATTTAGCCTTCAAGGCCATGACAGTCGGGTTCAGTTCTGCCCCATAACCCCACCAAGGTGTCCATCCCTCACATTTACAACAAGCTCCATCTCTGACCTCTCCTCAACAGCAAATAACAGTTATGATCCTAATCAGCTCAACACCACTCATCATTATTCCTTAAAACCTGTGTGCTGACCATTTCGGCCATCTAGGTATAGGCAGCTCACTAGGTTTTGCCAGACAGCCTTATACATAAATCGAAAGTAAATGTATTTGATTGTAAATGTGCTATATAGTTGGTGTTCAGAGGATTGGAGTGCTTGGGTTGAGTCACATGACTCTGAAATGTAATTAATGCATGTGAAGTTTCATGATAATTGCATATCTTTCATTCTCAAAGCCTTTTTAAGAACAGATCCCGTGGGTAATATACACATGTCCTGAAGGGAGAACTTTTCAAGGTTGATACACTTTAAAAGGTACTCTGGGAATGTGTTTTATTAATTTTATATTATATTAGTATTATTAATTATTATATATGCCTTTTATTGCAACAGTTGACTTAATAATTTTTTTTGAATGTTATCGAAGGCTTCTTCACTTCAAATATTCATTTTCATTTGCATGTCCAAGTCATGGCTGCTTGCCAGCAGGTTGACATGAAACTGCCTAAAACAGAAGACGGAATGCAGTTGTTAGGTAAACATAAACCTTATAATAGATTACATGTTTGAATTTAAACCCATTTGTATGACTAGAAACATTTCCACCTCAGGGTGGAAGAAAATAAAAAAAGTAAAATAAATAAATAAATAAATAAATACATACATAGAAATAATAGCAATGATACTAGTACGTAATAGTAGAAATAAAAAATATATACATTCTCATCAGAAAAAAAAAACGAGGCAAAAAATTAGGTGCACTTAAATTGAATTCTAAATGTCAATGTTGAAATTAAATTTTTTAATTAAATTATAAACTAGCTGGCATGAAGAGGGATAAATCAGATAAATTAAGAGTTTTTTTCTTCACAAAGTGTATTCCTCAAAGTCAATGGCTTTTGTGTTTCCAGATTTCAACTGAAACAGGAAGACAGGGCGGGATGTAACGATCAGATCCTCCCCTTTTTTAAAAATAGCCAATATCATTTTGTTCATATAAAAGCTCAGCCTGAGCAGTTGAGCAGTTGAGTCGACCTTCTAATCTCAAACCGTTTCTCCTCCAAATCTCCTCCATATCACTTAAAAATATAGCATTCTGTGCAGAATTCAAATGTGTCCGATACTTTATGTGGTCTGCGCCGACTCATGAATATGATCCGCTCTGTGCTGTTGTGTCTGTGCTACCAGAGCAGACAGTGTGCACTGTGGTTTGCGTGACAATAAAAATTTTTATTTTTTGTGTTAAAAATGAACAAAATTTAACTGCCAACAGCCAACACATTATCAATGAGTGGAGTGCATGTGTTCCCTATATACCTTATTCAACTGCACAGTTATGTAGAGCTGAAGCACAACCAAAACAATGTTCTTCTGCAAAATGCATGCGGTTTTGTTTTTTAACTGTTAGAAGGCCAAAAGTTACATAGCATACCTAAAACTTTTATTATTCCCATTATTTTCCATGATAATTTTCTTTACATAATACAGTGTTTTCAACAGTCAAAAGTCAGTATTAACCGTCAAAATAAAACTGTTATACAATGATTTTAAAAGAAGTATAATATAATTATATCTTCTCTAATTCTTCTTCAAAATATAATTTTTCTTTCTTTCTTTTAATTCTGGTGTGAAATTGACAGTGACATGTTTTTGACCGGTTTTATAATATTCAATATAATAATATAATATTGGTACTGATCTTTAAATATGAGTACTATATTAATTTTACTTTTAAAAGGCAATGTATCTATGTGAAAAACTGACTTGAGTGAAATGAAAAAGTAACCACATTTAAATGAACTGAAGTTAGTTAGCTCTGTCCTTTAACCACCAGTTTCACAGACAAGGCTATTTTAATGGAAAGTGACTTACACAGACAAGTCTTAAAATATGTCAGTGCCATTGCTTTGTTTCAAGATGCACACCAGTAGCCTAATGTTTTTTCTAAGCTACTTAAATGCGCTACTTGAACCAAGGCCTTATCCTGGCCTAATCTAAGCCTTGTCCGTGAAACCTAAATATTTCTCTTAACTTTAAAAATTGATAAAACCAAAAGATTTGTTGATCAAAATAAACGTCATTAACATCTCTGTTTGGCAGTCTAATGGGTGAGTCTGGTTTTGGAGGACACCAGGAGAGCGTTATCTGTCTCACTGCATTGTGTCAGCTTTAAATTGTAGTAGAGGAGGGATAAGGGTATGGAGCTGTTTTTCAGAGATTAGGCTTGGCCCCTTAATGCCTGGTTCAGACTATACATTATTTTTGTCCATTTTGATAGTCACTTTAATTATACGATTTTGACTCCTAAAATCTTATCGTGTCGTGGACAAGAAACATGTCAGACTACACGTTGCTACCCAACCATTCATCGCTTGCTGTCTTTCACGACGTGCGTGCTGTCATCGAGAAGGCGGAACTATCATCTGACAGAAGGTCAGAAACAATGGCTAGCAGTGGGTCTTAAAATTAAGAGAAATTAATTTAGAAATTAACCCCACCCCCACCCCCACCTCTGAATTTTGTGTGGCGCATTCGCACGGGATGAGCAAAGCCAAAGCTTACTTAAGTGAACTTTGCCCTTTTGGCATATCCCCTGGTAGAGAGTCTAATTCTATGGTCCGATTAGTTGAATAAAAAAAGAAACAAATATAGTCTCATGCCCTGAGTCATTTACATTTCAACAGGGTAAAATCTAATAGCTCGAGCTTTACGCTTGATTTATTTGTAACACATTAACCTCGAATTATGACGTTAACCCCCTCACTTGACTGTGCACTATTTTGGCTAGGCTATTGCTTTGAAATGTCTTGCTGTTATAGGTCAAGCTGTATGATATATCATGAACAGAAGAATGTTTCTTATCGCATGCTGCTTTACTTTTCATTCATCGCCATCTAATCATTCTTTTTGTTTTTGCTCTTCTGTTGGTTTTCAGCTTTCTCTTTCTGCAAACTGTATGGTTGTATGGTGAATAGCGATATGACCCAGCACCCAAAATACTATCAAAAACACTCCAACGCAGCCTCCATTCTTCTTAGAAGATGGATAAAAAGACGCACAGGAAACAAAAACCTTAAAAAAAATGATATGTGACCCCACAAAATCCTGGCCATATGACAGAGATACCGTTTCGCATGGGACTAATATCACAGGACCTCCGTGTTTGGCGAAATATGGTAGGTCATTTTGGGGGAATTTTTACTTTACAAATTATAGACATGGACGATTCGCTACTTCTACTACTTTTAAGGGTTGTGGGAAACATTAGCTAAAAAAAGAATGCGTAGGTGTGCACTTCAAAAATCATAACATCTGGACATAGCATTTGGAATAAATTAAACTGTGGTGAGCATAAAGGTTATAATTGAGTATAAGTTAAATGATCAGTTTTAAAAGTACTCAGTTAAAGAAAAAATAGCAGTAATTAATTAAGAAGTACAATTACTCTTTTCACCTCTGGCTTAGAGTACCAGTTCCCAAAATGTGTGAAGAACTTGCACAGTAACTCATGTAGGAAGAGAGTGTAAAAGTTCAAACTGATAAGTCTTGTTTAAATCAACCACAAGTTCCACAATTGAAATCTGAAATGAACCTGGTCCTGGGTGTTTTAATATTGCACAAGCGATTTGATGAGAAACTATTAAAATGTCAATAATGGAGAGATTGGAAAAAAGCAGACGAGGTATGGAACAAAGAAACATTAGAAGTTAAGTTAAAAAAAATCATGCAGACTGCCTCAAAGGCCAGATGTCAAACCATGCAAACTGGAAAACAATGTGCAAAGAAAAGTTAGTAGTTGGAAGCTACTGAGAGGTGATGTGATCCAGACGGAAGAGGAGGAACAATACCTGATATGGTCTGAGCGGCTCCTGAGCAAGCATAAGGAGAAACAGGACACATACAATAGTGTTAAAGCAGAAAACTTTCACGTTTCACTTCATCAGATACTTGCATGCATTCAATTCCATTCAGGTCTAGATTTTAATCTTTTCATAGCATATGTAAGATGACATGACACTACTAGATAAGATCACAGTTCTTTCTTTCCTGCATTAGCATTTCCTTCAAGTAGTGTGTTACACTGTCCTTTTTGATGGCAAACTGCCATCCCTGTCAAAGTCAAGGAGACTGCTGTAGAAGAAAGAGAGCTATAGAGTTTCTACTGCTGGACATCACAGGCAGAGCAGAAAGACAAGAGAGAAATCGGCTGAAAAGGCAAGGTGATCTCATTTATATTCGCAGGGATCCGTATGTAAAGTGTGCACGTACGTTTTTTTGTACAGTTGGATAGACATGGAAACGTTCAGCATCGAATGGACACTTCCTAAAATATAAATGTACTACTTTTGAGACACTTTTTGTGGTACTGCTGCTGGTGATCGAGTTATTTGAATTATTCAACAATTCAACAAGCAGGTTTGCTAAGACTAATTTCAAGGCTAGCATTTCTATGTATCCTAAATACAATTAAATAATAGTTTTACATTGCTTGTGTAATTTGATAAAATGTGAGTATATGTATGAAGACATGATAGATAGATGACATTTATATAAAATATAACATTTGTGATACAATCTCAATTGCGAGATATAAAGTCCGAACTGGGAGATATAAACACGCAAATGCAAGAAAAAGTCAGAATTATGATTATGTTAAATGTATCTATGTAAAATGTTATAGGTTTAAATATGTTATAGGTTTATTCATGCTGTAAGTGTTATGTACAGTATGTTTGTCCCCTGTGAACTGCATATGTGAATATTATGCAGACTTACTGTTTACATCAAGTTCATGCTTTAATAGTAGACTATTCATTGCCGGTTTCATCAGACCAACGCGACTTGCAACACAAAGTCTGAGTTCAGCTTCAAAGGGCGTCTTCAGTGACGGTGTTCTATAATGAAGACTATATTTTTTGCATTCTGACTCTGACATCCAAAAAATATTTTTCTCTTGTTCTGTGGATTTTGCCTATTTTCCTCCACTTGTTACTAGTCTTTTTCTGTCACCACTTGCAAATGACGTAACAGTGATGTCTGCTTCAAATTGGTATACAAGACATAATTTGAGGGAATGTTAGGTTGCAATCCCCAACATTAGCATTGGAACTAGTGTTATCATTATTAAAGATATCTAAAATATTGGGAAAGATCCATATCCAGGATCAAGTTCACAGATGTTTCAAGATTGTGAGCAGATTATTTAATATGGATACAGTGTATGATAAACAGCGTGAGGCTAATGAGTCCTGTAAAAATGTTTTAGATTCATCCAGGCACTTACTGAGGACATACAGCACTATAAATAGAGGATCCTCATGTCAATAAGCTCCTCAGCCTGACGTGTATCAGACGGGAGTTATGGCATGTCAGTAGGGCAGTGATTAGATGTCACTGCTGTCAGTCTTCTAACAAGATATTGATGGTCAGATTTCAGCAGAAGCCCATTTGATGCCATCTGAGTGTAGACAGCTGTGCTAGCAAGCCATCCTTCAAAAAGGACGATTTTGAAAGCTGATTCCTCTCAAACGGCAGTTGTGCAATAAGTCACGACTACAAAACTGACAAATATTACAATTTCAGGAAAGGACTAAATTCCATTGCTCCTTTTTTTTTTGTAGCACAAAAAATAACATTTTGTCATTGAGTACTCACCCTCATGTCATTGCAAAACTGTATGACTTTCTTTCTTCGGTGGAACTGAAGATTTTTTCTTTTCTTTTTTGTTCTGAATTGCCCCCCTGATTCAATTTCATTACAATAAAAAAGTGTCCAAGATATTCTTCAAAAATTAAATAAAACTTCACATTTGGAATGACATTGGAGCTTCTGAATACACTAATATTCAAAAGTCTGAGGTCAGTAGGATTTTTTTTAAAGAGATTTTTAAGAGAGAACACTTTTTTTTTTTTCAAAAAGGTAAGTAAAGACATTTATAATGGTAAAAAAAGATTTCCATTTCAAAAACATTCATCTTTTCATCAAAAAATACATATCCACAAAACATACATATCAAGCAGCACAACTGTTTAAGCATTGACCATAATAAAAAATGTTTCTTAAGCACCAAAACAGCATATTAAAATGATTTCTAAGGGATCAGGTGACACTGAAGACTGTAGTAATGATGATAAAATTCAGCTTTGCATCACAGGAATACATTTAATCTTTACGCATTCGAGCGAAATATTGATGTCCGAAGTACATGAAAGAATCATTACTTTTTAGTGAATCTTTTGAACAAATTTAAAAACTGGTCTGACTGATTTTCACCTCAACAACTCAGTCGCTACAATAACTGTAAGCTATAGAAGAGTTTCATAAGAGTATACAGTCATACAGGCCACTTTTATGATACTTCTTGAAGCTCCAAACGCCATTTATTGTAATTGCCTGGAAAACAGAAAGCAGCACATTCTTTAAAATGTCTCTTTAAAACAAGTCATACAGTTTTGAAACAACATGAAATGCGTGAATGAAGACATTTCACGATTCCTTCAAGAAGCCAAGATCAAGCTAGTGCTTTAGACAATTTAGATATTGTATCTGCATTAGTAAATCACATTAGCAGCTAAAGTTGACCTCTGAATTGTGCCCTGCAGATATTCAGCCCCATTTCCCCTTTAATTTCACAGTTATATTTCTAGTTACCCCGCTGAGCGGCCATATTTGTGTATTCCGACCATGAGCACAATGCTATGTGCTTCTGTCCGTTACTGTGGTGTGACTTTGAGCTTGTACGTGACCCGCTGTGCTTTCATTTAATTAAAAGGGTAGGGGTGGAGATTCAAAATGTACCTTAACGGGGATCTGATGGAAAAATCTGTCCATGCCATGTGCGCCCAAGGACACACGATTAGGTCCTGCGACCACCACGAAGCTCTCCGTTGGAAAACTTTCATTTCATTCTTTCCTTGACCATTTGTGAAAGTGATTCTGTGCTTTAATAGTGTCTTACAAAACTTTATGACACTAAGAATAAAATTTCAAACCAACCCCTTTATTACAAGGTAATAATAACAATAACAATAACAATAAAATGCTACAGCTAAAGCATTAAAGGAATAGTTCATGAACATTTACTCACCCTCTGGTGAAGTACGGAAGAAAAAGAACTGGATATTGTGGCCATGAAGTAATTCATTCATAGCCATGTTTATTAATTTGTTCCATCATTTTAATTAATTACATTTAATGTACATTAACTCAATTAAAATGAGGGAAGAAATTAGTACAATATGACCATGATATATTTCATGAATGCACTCTTTTCCAAACTTTTAATCTTAAAAAAATGAAAATAAAAAACAAAATTATGAAATATAATTATTTTTTTAAAATGTTCTAAAATAAACATAGTTAATTAAAACCATAAACCATAAAAAGTGTTATTTTAAATAAATTATTTTATTTATTTATTTATTTATTTTTTTTGCAGCCCCTGGTCACTATGGACTCTTGTATAAGAATGGGTGAGCAAATGACAACAACATTCCTCTTCTTTTTTTAAGTAAACTATTGGTTTAATGATCATGTATGGTGAATGCGATCTCACCAAGTACAACCTGTTCCATCCTGGAACAACATTCCATTCAACCAATCAGATTTGAGGGACAAGTTTACAGCTTATGTCAAGTTTAGGCTTTTATCCAAGGTTAGGTGCTTCTACATAAGGGTTATTCACATCGTTTCCGGAGTAGGGTAGGGACTAAATTTTCAGACCAGAATGTTGTTCCAGGATCAACAAAATATGTTGATCCAGAAACATGTCTTACTTGGAAAATTCACTGTGATGGTTATGGTATAGCACCATGATCTTTGGCGTTTTGTCTTATGTTTCACAATCCTGTCCGTCATCAGTCTCAAGAGTGTTTTTAAAACCCAGTGGGCATAAAGTATAATTAAACTGTGAGAAACAAATGCAAGCCCCATTCAGGCTGCCTGTAAGCAGTCACAATGCTAAAGAAACACTTGTATTGATTTTCCATGAGATCAAGCAGAAAGAGCTTCTCTCACCAGACTGCATATGGACTGATACCAGCCTCGTGGATATGTGTGAATAGTTATCATAGTGTGAAAAGAACCTATTCTTGCTCTGTTGCTGGCTATTTCCCACTAGATATAAGACACACAATAATATTTATTCCAACTTAAGTCTTAAAGCTTAACCCGCAGAGATGAAACCCTCTTATTTTATGCAACGTCATTAATTAAGATTATATTTTCCCCTTTTTTCCCCTATAATGCACTATTTCTTGATATAATCATCTCTGGTGGAGGGCTGTGTGCTCCTGTCCCTGAGTCTGTCATTTGGAGCATGAGGACAGGAGGTGGATAATGAGAACATAAGGGTGAGAGGAGCTGACAGGGACATCATCCTCCCACTACGACCGACAGAACACAGGTCACAGAACAGTCACTAAACCTGCGCTCACCCACCTGGACTTCACATTAAAAATGTTGACTCTCTCGAAATACTGAGAAATCGGTGACACTGACCATGGCCTCATCTCCAAAATCACAAGACAATTACTTCACTTTGCATGTAATTATTTCAGTAAAAGATTCTCACTCAAAATGCAAATAATAAAATGCAACAAGCCTATTTGTTTTTCTATGTTAAATGTGGTTTATTTATTTTTAAAGGGGAGGACAAAAAGCTTACCAAATCATTTGCTGTTATATATATATATATATATATGTTCTGTTACCAGTTCTCACAAACTCACATTTGTATGGCCTGAGCAATGTAGTGAAAATATTTAAAAGAGTTTGAGGGACATCTACATGACGAAACAGACAATAAAACCAGTGGTTTCATTACAGATGGCACTTTTCCACTGCGTGGTACGACTTGGCTCGCTTTTCTTTCGCTTTGCTTTTCTTTCGCTCTGCTTTTCCACTGCAGTTTAGTATCGCTTCAAAGTGGGTGGGATTATAGATTGATCATTATAGTTGAGGTGACTCTACTGCCGTGGATCCACTCCTCGGCTACTAACGTCTGCACCTCGCCTACGATACAGCCATTTCTTTTTTCAAGTTGTGTGCGGCGATCGTTTAAAGCACGTCGTTTAAAAGGTTATACAAACAAATGATACTGCGGTGGCTGTTAGTGACTATTTATATTTTATAGCGGGTTTGGTGTCTCGTGTCGCAAATCCAGTGATGCTGGTAATGACAATCAGTGATCTTACATGTCACATTTATTATCGGTACAGCACCCTTGGAACCTCCGGCGAGCTGTACCGAACCGTACCGAACCGTACCATGCAGTGGAAAAGCACCATTAGTGAATCAAGCACATAAGGTGCAACAAGTGCATTCCTAAACGAATGACCACTGATTCGGTTCTTTTTAGAGAATCAAACCCATACGATACAAACCAGTGTTATTTCCAACATTCCAATAAATGACACTCATGAGCAGTGTTGCAGGAAACTCATTACAAGTAACTTGAGTTTCATAATCAGATTACTTTTTTCAAGTAACTAGTAAAGCAACAAATTACTTTTAAATTTGTACTTTTTCCATTTATTGACTTTAACCTCTCCTGTTCCCATGTTGAGAGAAATCGAGAGTAAGGGCAGAGGTGTTGTGAACAAACAAACATCCCAGATGAGAGAAAGTAACGCAAAACTAATGTAACTCTCCATAACTAATTCTTTTAAGTGAATCAAACCTATACAATGCAACTGGTGTAGTATGATTCCCAAACATGAATCTTATGAATTAGTTCTGTTTAGTCAATAAAACACATACAGTCCAACCAGTGTAGTGTGGATCCTGAACATATGAGTCTCATGAGCCGGTTCTGTCACACAAATATGTTATATACTGTAAACGGTACCTTATATGCAATTACAATGTTTGTATACTATAACTATAAATGTTGATTATTATAGCTAAAAATTGAACTTAATTGTTGTTCATTTTAAATGTTAACATTCTAGTAATATTCCAACAGAGTATAGTGTACAGCATTAGTTGACAGAATTTCTTCCTTAAGAAAAATTGGCATGTACTGTATTTTTGTATTATAAACAATTTTGGTACTGCTGTGTTTATTCGATGTCCAAACTGTGTCAGGAACCAGCTGAGTACCACTGATTTGCGTTTCTCCAATTTGCAAGTGAGGCTGCATATGTTCCATTCATTATGTATATTATAATTCGATCCTAAGTGTCGTACTAAGGGAATCATCTATCTATTTAAAAGGTTAAACCAATTACTCCGCCATAGAGAACTGCTCTACAGATACACTTCAGAAGACCACAGTTTAAGCAAAGACGCTCAGCGCAACAGATACACAAACTATTCTCCCTAAAACACCTGTGCTATTCAGTCACTACGTCCCGCCAATCATATCCCTGGGTAATAGCATCCATCAGACCCAACTCCATTTACCATGAGAGGCACAAAAATGCATCAATTTGTTTGCTTTTTTAATGTCTTTTGTAGCGTGCAATCAGACACCTGTCAAAAACACCTGCTGCCTATTTGTTGGGCTACAAAATGGAAAGGTGGCCCCTTTGTCTCGCCTAAGAGTTTATAATCAACGCTGTGTTTCCACACTGCAACAAGCATTTTTCAATTTCCCCTTCTCCTTTTCTTAATAAAATCACAGCAATCAATCAGCTGTGGGTGGGGGGAATGAATGATGAAGCAAACATCTGAGCTAACCAAGCCTCCATTTGTCTAGTATCAGAGGAAATGTGCACCACGAGGAGCGCTAATAATTACTTTTATTCCACTTTTGGCAGGTCAAGGTCCCCCTCTGGCTGACTTTCCTTTTGAGACCCAGCATATCAGACGATTTCACACATGATTGTCCTGGTTTCTTCTTCCTATCGATCTTTTTGTAATATTAATAAATATTTAAGCAAGAGTGCTACGAACGAGTGCGAGTGTTATATTGTTTTAAATGATATTTTATTTCATTTCAGATTAAATTTGGCCTGAAAATGTGTATATTATTTGTAAAATGTTCAGGTATTATATAAATACCACAGCACTAACTGGTAATATATAACAACATCAACTTTTCTATTCACATTTTTCCAGTCTATTGCTATTAGCCTAATGTTTGGACTCTAAAGGACCAAAAGTGCTTATCGTTCAGGACGGATTAGGACGCGCTCACAGAACATAAGCGATAAAACGAGCAAACAGAATTTTTGCAGGTCACAAACAAAACAAGAGCGGCAGGAAAATAATTTTCCAGTATGTTGGTTTGACAGTGGATACTATCTTTTTACTGAATAATATCCTTCATGGAAGCCGCTGAGCTAAGCATTTCTAACCCTGTACAGTATATGGGGTTGTCATAACCCAATGAAGCTAATGTAACATTTGTCTTTAGTATTTGTTGTACTTTGGTAAACATGAATCCTAGTCTAAAACATAATCCTTAGTACCTTTCCCCTTGCAAAACATACAGTATTTGTTTTGACACTTTCTTTCTTTTAATTTCCCTTTCTTTCTATTGTTCAAAATGAAGTCTCACCCCTGAGGAGATGCAAAATAAAGTGTTTGATTAGTTGTTGTTATTCACAGGCGACTTGAGATTTCTTCCCGTGTGTCTACACTGGTTCGACTCCACATAATATTACTGGCCAGGATAACAAATAAACAACAAATAAAAATATCTTTACTTCTTGCAAGAAAAGCAATGCTGCCTGATTTACTTAATCATTGTGTGTTTATAAAATAAAAATAGTATTATATATTATTGTGATTATTAATGATGGTTAGGCTACAATGTAATGCATTCGGTGCACCGTACCGAAAGGCCTGTACCGAAAGAGTTCGGAATGAATGCGTGTACCGTTACACCCCTAAAAAAAAAAAATATATATATATATATATATATATATATACACTCATACAATACATACAATTGCAGGCTTTTTGCTGTCATGCTCCGGAACGAAACTGGTTAAATGACAAGAAAATGATGGGGGACTAGACTGTTAATTATAATGTGTTGTGACCAACGTGTCTCATAAAGATGTTTTAACGCATTTCAGATGACCTGCGAATAACGTGGGCTCTTATGTCCTAACATCTGACATCACACATGAAACTGCGCAGTGCTATGTAGTCAGCGTACAATAGGATCTGTTAAGCAATAAACAGTTTTCATATTTCCAAAACATGTTTCCTCATCAAGGGCATTCATTGACTCAGTTGCATTTGCCTCCCACAAGCAGGACACAACTGCTATTTTACACCTGAGCCCAAGTCTCAAAGGCTTATGGTTCGGACGCATATGAATATTAAACAGAGGCACGCTGCATTGTGTCCGAATAATAATCACTCTGAATTATGACTAAATGATGTGTACACTCAGTATTCCGATGCTCCTCCGCTTGTAACGAATGGCAGGAAATGTTATGCTATATTAAAAGAATAAATGACATTCAGTCACTTAACGTTTCCAGAGTGCAAGCGAGCTCCATTCTCCATGCATCATGGAGGACGTGATGACGCAAACAAGTTGTCTGACAAACGACATGTTAGATTAATTATTCACCCCGGAGACCTCGTGCTAAAAACCCCTCGGAAGAAATTGAAATCATATTTCGGAAACTAAAATACCTTAAAATAGAACACAAAATGAGAAATTTTGAGAAAAAAAGCTTCATTTTCCATAAAAGTATGATATTTTTTTGAGAGATGTAATGTAACAATCACGGATTCGGGAACAAATTGTTCTTTTCATTCCATCTTTTCAGTGAATCAGTTGATGAAGTTCACATAACAGATCTGTTCACTGAGGCTACGTTAAGACTGTCAGTCCAAATCTGGTTTTTGTGGACATCCGTTTGAAATCCGGTTAGATTTAACAAGTGTGACTAGCCAAAAATCACATGAAATGTGATTTTTACAAATCCGTTTTGAGCAACATTTGTATCTGGTTTGAAATCCTATTCAAATGGCATTTCTGGAAATCCATTTCAGTCTGACCGCTCTGATCGGATTTTGCGTGGTTTGTGTGACTTTCTCGCGCATGTAAAACGTAAATGTCAGACGTTGTTATAGGAAACATGCTGAAAGTTGCTGCAGAAACAAGGTTGTGTTGTTGCAAAGTCCCGGATGAGCAGAAAATGACAATATTGTGACTTATACAAGTCTTCTACGTTTCTGCCGTTGCCTCAGAAGACGCAGTAGTTCATTGCGGCGACTCCACATTGTCGTGTTGTAAACAAGACAACACCTGTATTACAAACCCCTCCATGTTGTGGTTGTTGTTGATCTTGGCGTGTACCTTCCAACACAACATCTTTGCCATTGAAACCATATTACAGAAAACGAAACAGTGGCATGGACACACAAATCGGCTCTGAACAGTTGCGATACACAATGTGGGCGTCAATAATTTTAGATCAGATTCCGCTCATGTACGCAAATAATTTAGACTGACAGTGTGAACGTAACATAATTGGACCAGTCAAGACTTGATGCAACAAACAGCTCACTGGAGGTGACTCATTTTTATATATTTATTACATTTATATTTATACACTGGATATGTTTGAAATGCATGTTCAAAAGGATAACCGTAAGATGTTTTAATGTTTGAAAAAAGTCTCTTATGCTCACCCAGGCTGCATTTATTTCATCAAAAATATAGTAAAACTGTGAAATTCAATTAACAGTTGAACTGCTTTTATAGTAATATATTTTAAATTGCAATTTACTTGTGTGATTTCTTCTTTTGTGTTCTACAGTATACATTTTGAGGGTTGGTGTTCAACAAATCTGCCATATGTTAAAAATCAACAATTTTAGCGGTATGTCAAATTGTGCAGCTATAACAGTCATTCTGCCTTATGGAGGAAACTCAAATCAATATTAATTCATTCCAGTTTGCTATTTATGCACCATTTTACCTGCTGCCAGTGTAAAGTATGTCTTATTGATTGACTGTGTAATTACCCAACTCGCTTGCTTAATTTGTTGTTAATTTGCCACTGATGGCAATCACATTTGACTGGCGAGAAGCCTGGTGCTCAGCAGCTAGTGTTTATCCTCCATCTGGCTTCTACGTCGCGCCGTGTGTGTGTGAGTGTATGACTGAGAAATATGTCTAAGCAAAAGCCATGGCACTAAAATAAGGTTTTAAAGCCTGGTCCATAAAGTCAGTAGCGTCTGCCAGAATTCATTGCCTCGGTTGGACGATCACTGAAGTGCTGCAGAACGCTGGGTGACGACATCGCAAGTGGGGCACGTTTAAGATAAAAAACTGTGTTATCTGTGGTTTGTCATTTAGATTCTGACATGCAGGAAGTGTGATATACATCTGTACTGCTTCATAGCACACGGCAATTTACACACAAGAGCTTTCTTTTATTGGCTTTCAGCATCAGATGCAGTATGGGTCCCTTACATATTATGCATACCGATTTAGTCCATATGTGTACATGTATTCTATTATGGTTACATTTCATTCGTCTGTGGTGTATACTATAATATTTTTCATGTTTTTTTTTCCTTTTTCCTGTCATGTTTTTCACATGCTAATCATACATATTTTAGAAAAGAAATGTCTCATTTAGGTATATAACCACCTTTCTCTGCTGAGAAATTTCTCAGTAGAGGCATAAAACATATATTCCCCGGATTAAACTCCCACTTTATGGGATGTGCAGGCTATTTAAGAAAGAAAGGTTCATTTACTGTAATTTTCTGATATCTATTTAAGAATGTAAGAAAGTAAGAATCAAAGGGTGATTCAGTATACATCTATAAATTCAGTATGTACATAAGAATCATCCTTTTACATAGGTATTCATTTAAGAAAAAAAAGAAAAAAGTTAATATTGATAAAACAACAACCAACATTATTACAATTTAATATATTATAGATATTAATGAATTAAAATACAATTAATTCATACAGGCATATAAGTGTTTAAACTGCAAAATTACTCTGGAACAATTCTGTAAATTATAATTTAAATAAGCAAATAATCCATATGTTAAAATGCCAATTTTAATTAAAAAAAAACAAAGCACAGAGTACAAGCTACTTTGGAACAATCGCTAATATATGTATATATATATATATATATATATATATATATATATATATATATATATTTATTGCATATTAATGAAAAAAACAAAAACAAATCCTCACATCCTTTTACCCAAAATCTACACCTACTGCATCTAAGACCTTAGGCAATCAGTGAGTGAAAAGTGCAAGTGATGATAGTGCTTACATCCCGGCTCGGTGGCACCGCTATTCAGCGCTTAAACTTAAACAGAAAAAAGGTCTAAAGTGAGGAAGCCATATGAGCGTTCAGTGAAAGGCAGGAAACCAGGCCTTTGATCGTCACCTGGCACATCAGTGCCTTCTGCCCAGGGGGCCACCCATCGCCCATATACACACATCTGACAGGTGGGGAGAGGCTCGATACGCTCACTGTGCGGGGCTCTGTTCAGCAGACAACAAACCCGGCAGCACACGGTGCACTTTTATTAGGGGAGTTCAGCTTTGAGTAATGTATTCCACACTCGGTATGTGGTATGAGGTTACAGGTGAAATATGAAATGAGGATGCATCACTGGTGCATGTGTGTAACATGGCTGCCAACTCATTATCAGTGCATTAGAGCTGCATCTGATGTGACCATTTGCATGGGAACACCTGACGCGTCTCTGCTGCGCTCGCCATGCGTCATGCCGTCTGTTCCAAAAAGGCAAGAAAGAATGAAAAACAGAGCCAGTTCTATCATGGCTCTCTCAATATTGACTTATTAATTTTCACATATTCAGGACTGAATGCCATTTCAAATAAGAATAAGTCCCTGTGTTCACGATGGTGCTGATGAAAACAAGGTTGAGGGATTTCCTCCGGGGATGTTTGTCTTTCATATCTCTCACTGCTTTCTGAGTGGATCAGATTGCTAAGCCAAAGACATAAGCACTATTCTGAGGGGAATTGTTTCTCAAGGTGACGTCTAGGCCATAAAATAATATTTGCATGGCCAAGAGTTCAACAATGGATTTTTTTCTGCAGCCCAAAATGTGATCTGCCCATATTTTATATTAAAATACATTTACATTCTTTAACCATTAAATGTACTTTACAAAAAAAAATAAAAAATATAACAAAATAATAAAATTAAATGTGTGGGAACGGCAGCTCAAACTGTAGATAATGGTACGAGCAATGGTAAAATCATGGGTTAAAGGCTAAAGCATCTGCCAAAAACATAAATGTAAACAAATGCACCTGCAGAAGTGTCAAATAGCAGCTCAAAATCACTCAGAACTGGTAAAAAAGAGATTTAAAAATGAGAACTGTCATTTATAGCATCCTTTGCAGTCTGGACGGTTCCTTTGTGTCCTTTTAAAAGCTTTAAAGCTCTAGTTCACAACTGCATGGACCGAGTACGTCTTTTCCTGTTCCGTGAAAAGAAGAAGAAAAGGTTCTATATAGAACTCCTCATATAGACCATTTTCAGCAATGCGCTCATTGTGTTCTGTCTCCCGGTTTGTATTTCTACAGCATGAAGGAAAGATCTCATGGATTTATGAATGAACAGCTTGTTTTAAAATCTTCCCGGTATACTGAAATTTATGACAATCAAACTTTACAATGTTCAGGACAATTTTAAGTAAAAGTAAATCTACTTCACCAGCTAATTACTCTACGACAGCGATGCCATAGAAATATACAACTGCAAAACTGCAAAAACAGAAGTTCAAACACAATATTCACTAAAGATGGTTGTGCACTTCTTTATCTAGTGCATAAGGTCTATAGAACGTTTTTGGCCTAAAGAGTTCTATAAAATTAAGTCAAGAACACTAGGGTTCTATAAAGAACCCTGTTTAACCTTTTTTTTTCCAAAAGCGTAGGTTTGAAACAGCATTAAGGCCCCAATATACTTCAAACGAAAGCAAGAGTTTGAAGTTCGAAACAGCTTGCCAATGCAAACTTTCTGGGAAAGTTCCCTGGCCGTTACGTAAGGAAGGTGTGCGCAGAGGCTCTGCTTTCTTTCACTCTGAAAATCTTTTCCAATTCATTTCTCCTCTCGAGTCCGTAGAAGTCAGATGTGAAAACATGAAAACCGCAGAGCTGCTTTATAGTAGGAAACAAAGTTGTACTTCTGATTAAATGAGACACTGACACTGCTTTTGTGTTTAATACGGTAAAGCTGCTTGATTTTAAGCAATCTATTTTATAAAGTGTTATAATACAAACGCAACGTGACTTTATATCCACGTTTCCATGAGCCGATGCTTTTCTTATGCTTCATTAAAAAAAATGTTGTTACTGAGAGGAAAGCGTTCAACATGTTTACATATTCATCTAACTGTTGCTCTCGGCAGTGTAGGCGGCGTCAGACCTCGACTGCAGTGTATCGCGGCAGCAGATGTTCGATTACAGTGTATCGTTGCTCGCATATTTCAAACTTCGTTTTACCCCTAAACGAAGAACGAGAAAGAACTTCGCTTGAAGTATATCGGTTCATTTTTAGGTGTATTATTTGTGTAAAACAAAGCTGACACCCATGGAGAGAGAGCTGTTACAGGCACTCGCGGGCTGACTTTGCCAGAGAAGCCAGCGCTCAGTTTGAGCATTGAAGTTAGTTAAGTGAGGGCAGCCGTGGCATGACTAACAGCTCAATCTCTCTGACTCAAGGTACAGAGCATTTCCGTACCAGAGATCTTTCACAGACGTGATGGAAGTGCAGACAGCTCTGAGATATCAAGCCTCCATCATCTGAGGGAGATGAGCTGCTCAAACGGCCTTTGAAGTGACAAACATGCAGCCGTTCTCCTCAAACACCTCATCTGAGCATGTGCTACCTTAGCAAATATATGCCGTTTCCAGCAAGCTTCTCCGCAAGCTGAGTGGAGTTTCAAGTAGCAGTTTTGTTACCACATCAAGATTAGTGGTCCTCATCGGTGGTCGAACCCCACAGCGTTTCCAACAGTATGACCCGTCTACCAACTAAAATGGAAATCAAATCATTCTGGCAGGCATTACGGAGCAACCTATGAGCTTCACAGATGCTAATGTGGAGGGAAGTGGAGTTAGTAAGTGGTGTTTATCACTTTAAAATATTGCCCTGTCCTTTCACTGCATGAACGGTGCAATTACCAGCTCAGTGGGGTGTTGTGCGGAAGAAGGAGCGCTGGGCGCTCCAATATACAGCAACGGTGATGCAGACTCTGATTTCTGGATGAAAAGGATTTTAGTGACAAATTAGCTTCTGCAAATTTTAAGAAAAGGCCAAGTAGATCATCAAGTAAGAGAAAGATAGGTGATTGGATTTATTGTCTTGATCCAAGAGACATTACTGCTGTCTGTGAGCATAGTAGTCGAAGATCTCCATATTCCCTAACAGGCTATAAACAACCGGTTCACTTTCACTAATAAAACATGCCATGGAAATATCAAAATAAAAGTCCTGCACTCTGTCACAAAAAATGTATTGGAACCTTAGAGGTGTAAATATCATTATATATGAATATGAAAGTTATTTGGTATATATTAGGGATGCACAATACATCAGTAGGATATTGCAATTTATCTTCTTATTTTAGCTTATGCAATTAAAATTTTAATTTATACTTTTTATTTAAATGTATACATCGATCAGGCATAACATTATGACCACCTTCCTAATATTATGTTGGTCCCCCTTTGGCTGCCAAAACAGCCCTGACCCGTCGAGGTATGGACTCCACTAGACCGCTGAAGGTGTGCTGTAGTATCTGGCACCAATATATTAGCAGCAGATCCGCAGATCCGCAGATCCAGATCCTGCGAGGTAGAGCCTCCATGGATCGGACTTGTTTGTTCAGCCCATCCCACAGACACTCGATTGGATTGAGATCTGGGGAATTTGGAGGCCAAGTCAATACCTCAAACTCGTTGTTGTGCTCCTCAAACCATTCCTGAACCATTTTTTCTTTGTGGCAGGGCGCATTATCCTGCTGAAAGAGGCCACAGTCACAAGGGAATACCGTTTCCATGAAAGGGTGTACATGGTCTGCAACAATCTTAGGTAGGTGGTGTGTGACAAAGTAACATCCACATGGATAGCAGGACCCAAGGTTTCCTTCGCCGGCTTGCCTTCTTCCCACAGTGCATCCTGGTGCCATGTGTTCCCCAGGTAAGCGATGCACACACACACCGGCCATCCACGTGATGTAAAAGGAAACATATTCATCACCATGGTCCAGTTTTGGTCTGCGGTTATGCAGCCCCATACGCAACAAACTGCGATGCACTGTGTATTCTGACACGTTCCTATCAGAACCAGCATTAACTTCCTGAGCAATTTGAGCTACAGAAGCTCGTCTGTGGGATCAGACCACACGGGCGAGGCTTCGCTCCTTACGTGCATCAATGAGACTTGTCCACCCATGACCCTTTTGCCGGTCCACCACTGTTGGACTACTTTTGATAGATACTGACCACTGCAGACAGGGAACACCCCACAAGAGCTGCAGTTTTGGAGATACTCTGACCCAGTCGTCTAGCCATCACAATTTGGCCCTTGTCAAACTCACTCAAATCCTTATGCTAGCCCATTTTTCCTGCTTCTAACATCAACTTTGAGGACAAAATGTTCACTTGCTGCCTAATATATATTAATATGAATTTTAATATATATCCTAATAATATGCCTTATACACACATGTAAAAGTATAAATTAACTTTTTTTTTCAAAAATAATCATCTTATTGGTATTGTCCAGAATTGTAAGCCGATAAGCTATACAGAGTTTAGTTGGTAATGAACAGTAAAAATAAATCACCAAATTATGTTTAAATTAATCAAAGTACTGCAGCACTGATGCAGCAACTATTATAACACTACTAATTAAAACATTTTTCTGTTCTCAGCTGTCATTAGTAAGGCATGCTTAGGTAATGATGATGAGAAGTTGCCAGCCTATATCTCCAAAGTCTGTAGCCAATTAATGAGTAAATAATTATGAGCAAAGCTGTGGGAAAGACAGTCATTCTGCACAGACGCCACACTGAGATCAGCAGAATTAAAGACTCACCGCCCTCAGTTCACCAGGTCCACCTACAGAGCCCATTCCTACTGCTAACCCAAGGAGTTGCCTTGGCAACAAAACAATTCCATTTACTTCAAGTACATTTGCATTTGTGTTGTTGTGTTAATATTATGTGTTGGGTTACACGTGTGCTTAATAAGTGCTAGAGAAGGAAGCCGTATAAATCTGATGGACATTTAAACAAAAACCTCATAATACTATTTTTTCTCTCTCTCTCAAAGAAGTTACCATTGGCATTTTGGATTTTATATATACAATATTACGAAACATTTCTATTTCAAATGACATTGTCTAATATTAATAATTGAAAACAAAACAAAAAACAAAACAATTAATACAAAGCTATTTTGTCATTGCTGATGTAACTGTCACAATGCAAATCCTCTGAATAAGGAACGTGTTACTTCTAGAGGAAGACGGGGTTTCTGGGAAGGTATCGCACTGTCCCGTACTCCTTCAAAGTGTCTGGTGAAAGCCAATGCGTGAAAACTTTCACACCGACACCAGCGGAAGCATCTTTGCCTGCAGAGTCACTCTCATCTCAGTGTCTAGCTCTAAGAAAGCGCAGGACAAGGAGGTCAGAAAAAACAGAAGAGACATAGGACACTTTCAATGACCTCCTGTCACTGCTGCTATGTTAAAATCCCATGCTTTACTAGAAGATCCAAACCACCCAGGTCACAGTCTGTTCACCCCACAGGGTCTGGCAGAAGATCCCACAGTGAAGGACCGCAAGCCACACTGATGATTTATATATGTCCTGCAGCAAAGCAACGACTGAAATACACAACTGCTTATTTTCTGACCGTCAGATCTGGCAAACCATCCATCACTGCGTGTTGTTTAAAATGTACTGTATCTGTAATGTGTTGCTTTATAGGACACATTAGCTGATGTTTTACATCACATTTTGTACATTTAGATTGCATTCAATGCTATTTTAGTATTATTTAGATAATTAGAAATAAAGGTTCTTTATGGGCATCAATGCTTCCATGAAGAATATTTACAATCAGTGGAAATTTCCATTACAATAAAGGTTCTTTAAAGTGAAAAATGCTCTTTAGATTATTAAAATGTTCTTCACACTAAGAATTTTTTTATTATTTTCTGTTTTTTTTTTAAAGAACTGTTCACTGAAAGGTTCTTTGGAGAACAAAAAAAAAAAAAAACTTTTGGAACCTTTATTTTTAATAGTGTATACTATTATTTACCAATAATTAGATTATTGTTTTAATTTTGGTTTTAGTAATTTTGTTCTGTGCTTTTGGCATATAACTTTTTCTATTTCTATTTAGTGTTTTAGTGATTTTACTTCTACTAGTTGTCAAAGAAATTTCCTCTACTGTTTATATTTTTATTTCGGCTTTAATTAAATTACTGAAAATGATTTTTAATAGTTTTAATAAGAGCACTGTTGTAGTAAAGTATCATCGGTATGAAGAACTAACTAGGAGTGCCACTTAAAAATAAAATAAAGAATTGAATTTTGAACAAATGAATTCAAAATATGTCAGTGGTTTAAAAAATGTAGTAACAATAAATATTAAATTGTTGCTTTTCTTTTGCCAATCAATGGAATAATGGCCAATCGCTTTTTTACTTCATTTGCCAGTCGTCTTTATTTATAAATGAATTACGCTCACTGGATAGTTCAGCATTTGTCAAATGTAAAATGAATTTATAAATAAAGGCAGCTGGCAAATGAAGTAAGAAAAGCGATTGGACAATGCTTTCAAAAAATGTAAACGCACTGCTGCTAAATGTCAAAAAAAAAAAAGAAAGTCAAAATTAAAAACTTCTTCAATGGAATAGTAAGTTGTTGGATGACTAGTGATCTAAATTCTGTTTCACGCAATTAACGATAAACGCTACACAATGGGCCTAACAACACTTTTCAATCGGTTAATTGTAAAGCTGCCTTTATTGAATCTTGAGAATCTTTATTTACAGGTAGAAGAAAGAACATCACAAACGAGGTGACAAGGATGGAGAAAGTCGTATCTGCAGTGTTTTGTTCAACTGTAAAACAAAACAAGAGCCATTAAACAGCAAGTGCACTGTTTTACAATCACACCGTCTATTGTGGAAGGTAATAAACATTCAGACAGGAACCTGATGGTGCTTTTCTCAGTGTACCACAACAATAGTAGATGAAAGCTTGATTCATCTGACTTAAGTAAGCAATTCAATTAGGCAGTTTCATCCTAGACCATCAGACGGTCAGATCCTTTGGTTTGCAGGCTAGAGAAAATGTGGTTTCACAGGAACTATTGTCCACTTCAAAAAAAGAGAGATGTTCTCAGTCTCTTTTTAGGACAGCTGTTCTTTCATTTCCAAATTACTAGCAGATTGCACAGACAGATGACACAAGTGCAAATGCAGAGTGGCTAAAGAAGAATGACAAATTAGCTGCAACACTGTTGCCTCTCAGCGCAACTTCTTTTGAATCTAAAGGCGAAAGGGGAGGAAATTACCCCGCTAATTACTGAAAATTACAGCTGCTCCATTTATGCCGTTTTATGAGCTTTCTCGAGCCAAATCGCGTGACTCTTTAAAAACTGACATTTCAAAACGCGCAACAGGCTGCATGTTATTGAGCTTGAAACTGGCAACAGGCTATAGAAACAACATCAGTGATTTATAGTCTTTAAATAGTTCAACAATTAAGTGGACTGTCTATCAAAGCGTCACAACGAGCATTAGATTAATGTGGCAGATCATATATGTAAGATTAGCCAAACAAAAGCTAAGCAGCAGCACACAGATGCATCAGATCTGGAGTCCAATCCTTTGTCTTTCGATTCAGCTAGCATCTTTTAAAGCACTTCCACATGATCAATTATTAAAATCAGCCTTAAATGGTTCCCTTTGTCAACAATTTTCGAAAATCTGATTTATTCTATGGTTTAAGACTTTTGAGAGGTAATTTTTCATTTAAATGGCCTTTAGCATTTCTTATTAAAATACATTATTGCTCTTGTAGATTTATTTATTCAATGTGATAGATCATTAGTCAGATTAATGCAATGTACGTTCTTTCCATTAGAACTGGTGGCTTTGCGGTGCGCGCTTCCACAAATTTCCTCCTGCACTGCTGAACGAGGCAAGACTGATCCAGCTCGACTGAATTTAAATACATATGCGACGCTGTATTCTATTTAATATGACTAGCATTGTTTTTATACCATTTTTAACACAACATATTGGTAAAACTTTGCAATATGGTCCCAATACATTTTTTACAGTATTTATTCATCTTGGGTTTGTATTAATTGTATCAAACGTTGGTTAACTGTTCATTGTTCACGGCACAGCTTCATTAAATCACATCGGTAACACTTTATATTAACTACTCAGTAATAAAAGTACTCACAAATCATTAACAAACCGTTAGTTTATAGTTACTTCATAGTAAAAATAATGTAAAAATTCTATATATATATATATATATATATATATATATATATATATTAGAGAGAGAGAGATATTTTAAAGGAATACTTAATACCAAATCAATTAATTTCTAATAAAGGTTGGTTTATGAACATAATTAATGACATTTTCCCTAATCTAAGGGAGAACTATTTACTGTAAATAAGTTGTTAACGATGCATAAAAAAACATTATCTATATATATATAAATAGTATATTGTTACACATGAGCTAATTGTGTTACAGGGACAATAAATGAAACTCATTATTTGTTTATAGCCTATTAATATAATATCAAGGCAGAGACTATAATATATTAACTATAAATTAACTGCAAACTAGTTTACAAATGATTTGTAAATACTTTATTGCTGTTTACTTATTAAGTATTAATATCAACAGATTCAACTTCATAAGATGTAAAATAAGTCTCTGGTGTGCCATGAATGTGTCTGTGAAGTTTCAGATCAAAATACCCCATTGATTATTTACTATAGCTTATCAAACTTGCCCCTGTTTGGGAGTGAGCAAAAACACACCAATTTTTGTGTGTTTCCCTTTAAATGCAAATGAGCTGCTGCTCCCGGTCCCCTTTCCAGAAGAGCGCAGAGCTTTAACAGCTTGCGCATCAGATTGTCAGAGTCGGACATTGATGGAGAGACTCAGGAAGAAGTTACAACTTTTCAAATGCAACTGGATGTTTCCGATTGGTTAGTGGATAAATGTGTGTATTTGTTGTGAAGTTACGTTGATTCAACTCATCGACTAGCATTTACCAACTAGTGAATCCAACCACGGTGTCTTCAGTCTATGGAGACTCTTATATTCGTTGGCACATCCAATAATAGAACATTTGCGCCTGGGCCACAAAACCAGTATTGCCGGTCAATTTTTTTAAATTTATACATAGTCTGAAAGTTGAATAAATAAGATTTCCATTGAAGTATGGTTTGTTAGGATAGGAGATATAACTATTTGAAAATATGTAAAATATTGAGACAATTGTCTTTAAATATCCACTCACAAAAATAAATGTTTGATATATTTACAAATTATCATTATAAAAATAGGAAATTTACATGATTTTTGGCATAAAAGAAAAATCGATTGTATTGTTGGCTATTACAACAAATTAACTAATGTTGTTAACCAATGAAACCTTCTTGTAAAGTGTTACCAAGATATTTGTATTTAATCCCACTAGACTGCAAAATAAAATAAAAAATGTAGTACATAAATCAAAGATTATTGGACTACATTTTATTATACTATTTGAGACTTTCAATTTATGTGTTAAATGGTTTGAGAGTAATTATTTCAGTGTGGATAACCTTGATTTAAGCACTCCTAACTCTTTATTTCATCTCATCTTCCAAGCAAACAGGCAAACTAAATTCCACAGGTACATCAAGTGCATTACTCATGAAAACTCAGTCAGATAAATACTCCCTTCTGAGACCCTCACTGACATTACGCATTACCTCACGCCTGCAAACCCAGACGCTTTCCTGATATCTAAAGAAACGGTAGGTTTAGTCCCCACTCGCTTTTCTTTCTGCTTCAGTATCTCGCACTCTTCAAACAGCCTGACTGTCAAGGATCCAGCAGCCTCCACTAGAGAGAATTAATCACTCTTCATTTCCATTCAATCCAGTGCCCTCCGTGAACACAGACCGCCGAAAACCAGCGCTGCCGCCTCGAAATGAGCTCCTCAATCCACTGATTATCCAAGCTGAACTTTCAACCTCCAGAGAGCCTCCATCCCTCCACTCCAGCACCGAGACCAGGGCAGAAGGGCATCTTTCTCTTGTTAAAAAAACCCGGTGGTAGTTAACACACGACCTGCCTCTGACATTACGTGTGAGCGAGAACGTAAGTGACAAATACGTTTCATTTTGTTTGAACTACCGCTGATGACGGAAAAACGACCATCAGCTGGAGGTGTTTCTGTACTACAAACGAGGTGGTTGCAAATGGTTGGGCGGAACATTTTTTTCCGTTTAAATCGACAAAGAGCCGTCTAACATGGCTCATTTCTCACTGTCTCGTATCCTTACATGCCATGGCCCCCAGCGCAACCTCCTGTCACCTTGCTGTTTGTGTTGTCCAAACCGTCCTCCCGTGCTCCGCCTGCGGCCCATCCATTTTTCCGTCCAATCGATGCCGTGCTCGGACAGCATGTTCAATCAGAGGCAGAGAGGGGCACTTTTCTGCAGCAAAAACAGGTGGCCTTTAGGGCCGAGTTTAGAAAATCTTCTCCCTGTGATTATGCCTGCAGCACTGACAGCTCCGTTTTTACCCTGGCCCTGATATGCCACCCTCGCAAATTAACACAGGCACGATGTTGCAGGCACCACCCAGCCAAGGTGGCCCCTCGAGGGCCTTAATCCTTGTACTGACACTTTAAAACTGTTTAATTTAGATTACGCTCCCTGGAGAGCTGCCATTGAGAGAGCAGGTGTCTCCAGCCACGGCAAGCTAGATTTCCTATCATAACGCCCTTTCTGACAGGAAAATCAATTTCCCCCTCCCCAGGTGTCAGCCCACCCTTTCGTGGCAGTTATGAAATGAGCCCTCGGACGACTGAGTTTCAGATGTGAAAGTAATTAGAGGTCTTGGACGAGCAGGACAGAAGCTAGCGAAAGTTCACGCGGATTTGTGCTAATTGCTCACATCCAGGATGGCATTGAATGCTGAAAATAAAAGACAATGAATTTGGTACAGGAAAGTACTTACAAGGTGAGATGGATTCATTGCTTATATTCGGACAAAGAAAATGGGGAGAAAATAGCTTGATTCAATTTGAATATGGTTTGAAAACTGGGAACTAAAAATATATATTTTATTCAGCAAGGATGAATTAAATTGATCAAAAGTGACAGTGAAAACATTTACAACGTTATAAAAGATTTCTGTTTCTAACAAATGCTGTTCTGTTCATCCGAGCCCTGGGGGAAAAAATACATTACTTAAGTTGCACAACTGTTTTCAACATTGATAATAATAAGAAATGTTTCTTGAGCAACAAATCAGCATATTAGAATGATTTCTGAAGGATCATGTGACACTGAAGACTGGAGGAATGATGCTGAAAATTCAGTTTGCCATTAAAGGAATTAATATCGTTTTAAAATAGTTATTTTAAATTAAAATAATATTACTGTTTTGCTGCATTTTTCAGAAACATTCATCTTAAATTTTTGTATGGTAGTGTATATATAATTAATTCAATTTTATTTCACTTTATTTGAAGGTGACCCTCCAACTTTTAATGGAATTTTACATTAAAAAACTGTATATGTGGTCATTTACAATTTACTAATAAACAGGTTTTTTTATTCAAATAAAAAAATATAGTTTACATAAATTTTAAATATCATAAAATATAAATATGTATATAAACATTTAGCATAAATGTGTAAACAGACAATATAAAATATATACCCAAAAAAAAAAAAAAAAAAAAAATTATGCCAGCTACGAGGCAAGCAAAGGAGAGTAAAAAGAAACCCAAAGCCAACTAATTCCCACCCCAACCTCCAACTATTTAACAGTAAGAGAGTGAAATAAATGAGGACCAGCACACATCGGGGAGCAAAGAGAAGCTCGATATGCAACATTACAAATGCAGCTGCATGCTCCATCCTGTCAGGCAGGGACATCCAGATGGGATTACTCGAGATGTGAAGCACCATATCCAGCCCTCAGACTGGAAGGCACAATTAAGAGGGAACTTCTGAACTGCATGGCAAATTGCAATGAGACTCAAAACATTTTATTTTCTGCATAATATTAGGGATTTCTGATTAATAATTCATTAAGAGCATGCCTTTCTAGATGGAGACTTCATTTTCACTGGCAGGTGAAATTGAAGCTATGAGAGGAAGCTTGAGAATGGACGAGAGTTTGATAAAGATCACGTTCAGAGGTTCATGTAATAATCTACAATTTCAACCTGTTAGCAAGATATGATGGCACTGGTGGCTGCCAGAGATTTTTCCTGTTAATGCAAAGCTGCTCTTCACGGTTTCTGAGAGTTAAGACGTGAAAATAGTAGAAATGGGCAGATCAGTCTTGAAATACTGATACTTTTGATAGTGGTGTTGCACCGAGAAGTTGATTCCCAGATGGAAATTGTAACGTCTAGTGGGCGCAGGAACAGGAAGGATCGCTCGAAGACGGAAAGTCAGTTTTCCACGTTTAATACAGCACTGGAACACAGGATACAGGATATAATACTGAGCATAACACTTCATGAATCTTAAGAACTGACCAGGAGTGAGGGAAACACAGGGATTAAATACAGACACTAATGACAGGGACACAGGTGAAAGACATGACTAATGATGACGAACAGTGACGATATGAACTAATAATGAGATGAAAATCAAAACAGAGAACACGTGACTGAACCCAAAACAAAGAGCATGTGACGATGACGGGACAAAAACAAAGAACATGTGACGAATGACAGGACAGGGGAACAGAATAAACAGATGAATACGGACACGATTATGACAGTGTGACGGAACTGAACACAAAACAAGGAATAAAAGATCATAAACAAGACTGGGGAACAGAATAAACAGGTAAACATAGACACGATTATGACAGAAATATCAAAAGCATCGGCCATTAACAGAATGAGAGAATGTTCTGCTACAAAGAAAAATAAATAAATGAGAACGCTGACTATTATTATTATATATAAATAGTGATGAATTATTTTTATTTTCCTTTATACGCATCCTCTTGTCATTGGTTCCTTTCTTTCATGTGTCATGTTGTCATTGGTTGCCATAGTTTTGAGCTCCCCTGTAATATGTACAGTATTCAAGCCTTCAATGTTTGACTAGTTGTCGTGTTGAAGAACATTATGCTGTTTCCACGCTTCATGTTGAGGCCATTGTTTGTTCATACAGTAGTTTGTTTTGTTTCATGTTTCGGATCTTCACCATTGTAAGTAAGCTGCACTTGGGTTGTCTTCACCATCGTCTTCATCTGCTCTGTGTCAGCTCCGTTATACTAATTCAGAGAACAACAAGCAAGACTATCAAACCCAACTCTGATGTAACACATAAGTTCAATTACAGATTTTAAAAGTGTTTTATCCAAAATATTTTGAATCCACAAGAACACAGTTCAACAGATTCACTTACTGCAGATAATAAATGAATGGTTCAGCCATGTTTGCATTCTGATTGGTTGTTTCAAAATAACTTCCACATTCAATCAATTTCACGTATCCATTACCAAGACGCATCCAAACAAATACACTAACTCTATGCAAATCCTTATTTTTGCCCTCTGCCTCCCCAGCACCACCTGCCTAGATCTGCTACTAGAGGTTTCCCTCTCTCTAGCAGCAGTAGCTGCATGTTTCCCTTAATTGTATGTTCTGTGCATTCAGCAGAAGCAAGTCGTACTTGCTGTGCAGCAGCGGCGTGGTTGATCTAGACCACTAAGACCAAACCTATGTACATTTAGATTAAAAAAATAATTTAGAAACTATCCTGAGAGTTGTCATCACTGAAATGCACTACAAATGGAAATGCGTTTTAGAGACTGATAAGTGAGTGTTTTAGAGCACATTTGCATTTAAAAAAAATTACAGAGACAGTCCCTCAGGCATGCCACCAGGAAGGCATTTTCATCACTGCATCCGATGTATAAACCTGCATATTCTTCCCTTAAGCAGCAAATTTTCATCCCTGACCTTTGGCCACACAGATTCAAATGTCTTCCAGCAACGATCCAGAGTCACAGCTTTGATAAGTTAAATGACATGCAATGAAGATTCCCCACAAACAAAGCTTCATGCCCAGGGCAAGATCTCGGCCTTGGATTGCCAACGTGTCCTGATAAACACAGTGCTACCGAGAACCAAAGTTCCATATCGCATTTTGATTTCAAACCAAAATCTATTTGAAATTCATCCTATGTGATGCTCAGTGAAAATAACACAGAGTTCTGGTACAGTTGTTGAAAATTCCTGTCAATGCCCTTGTTCTTTGTAAAGAATAAAAATTATGCTGTTTTTAAAGAAAGAACACAAGTTTAAGAAGAAGGATCTCAGTACAAGGTTCAGTACACGTTAAGCTTAGTCGACAGCATTTGTGGCGTAATGTTGATTACCACCAAAAGTAATGTCCACGTGTACCTCCATTCTTAAAAAAAAACAAGAAAAAAACAAGTGAGCCACTAACAGTGGTAGTGAATGGAACCAGCTTTTACTAGGTAAAATACTCAGTTTCAATAGAATGGACACAATATGAGTGTAAAAAACGATTTTTTACACCTTTTATGTGCACAAATTATCAAATTATGATTTGCAAAGCTATATACCTACCAATTCTCTAAAATTAACAGAATGCGTAGCTGATATAAAAAATTGGATGACTAGTAATTTCCTACTACTAAATTCAGAAAAAACAGAGATTCTAATTATTGGACCAAAAACTTCAGCACATAAAAACCTAGAATACTGTCTAACACTTGATGGCTGCTCTGTTAAGTCGTCTTCGTCAGTTAGGAACCTGGGTGTGCTCTTTGATACCAATCTTTCATTTGAAAGCCACATTTCTAGCATATGTGAAACCGCATTCTTCCATCTTAAAAATATATCTAAATTGCGACATATGCTCTCAATGACAAATGCGGAACAGCTAGTTCATGCGTTTATGACCTCGAGACTAGATTACTGTAACGCTCTATTGGGTGGTTGCCCTGCTCGCGTGATAAACAAATTACAGCTGGTCCAAAACGCAGCTGCTCGAGTCCTTACTAGAACCAGGAAATATGAACATATTAGCCCGGTTCTGTCAAAACTGCACTGGCTCCCTATTAAACATCGTATAGATTTTAAAATCTTGCTAATTACTTACAAAGCACTAAATGGCTTAGCTCCCCAGTACCTGAGTGAGCTCTTAATGCATTATAGTCCTTCGCGTCTATTACGATCTCAGAATTCTGGCCAGTTGTTAATACCTAGAATATCAAAATCAACCGCAGGCGGTAGATCCTTTTCCTATTTGGCACCTAAACTCTGGAACAATCTTCCTAGCATTTTTCGGGAAGCAGACACACTCTGTCAGTTTAAATTCTAGACTAAAAACGCATCTATTTAACCTGGCATACACATGACGCACTATAAACTTTTGTCTTCATATCCGTTAAAGGATTGTTAGGCTGCATAGATCAGGTCAGCCGGAACCGGGAACACTTCCTATAACACCAGATGTACTCGTTACATCAGAAGAAGAATGGCGTCTACGCTAATTTTTTGTCTCTCTGCTTATCCCGAGGTTTACCAATTAACGTGATTGGCTGGATCTGGGCCGTGTCCGGGTCGGACGGGGAACCTGTGCCTGTGTGCGGCAGCAATGTGGCCCTTTGGTGTCGGCGGAGACTGTGTTAACTAGCTCATCTTTTGTTAAGAACTTACCGACTCATCAGCCAGTGGCACATATCCCAACAAACCGTCCCATACCGGCGTGATCAAAAAGATCTTAAACTAGATGGAACTAGATTAAATATTTTGACTGTTGCGATTCCAAATCGTTTAATGACCGTAACTCTGCCTGAGTATCGGACAAGTGTTCACTGTTGGCCAGAGGAGAACTGGCCCCCCGACTAAGCCTGGTTTCTCCCGAGGTTTTTTTCTCCATTTGTTGGAGTTTTGGTTCCTTGCCGCTGTTGCCTTTGGCTTGCTTACGTTGGGGACACTTGCTTGATATTCAGCAGTGTTTTTGATATGCCTGCATTGGCGCCGTTGTATACAAACTGAGCTGAGCCGGACGATTACGTGTTTTACGTGATCACTGTTTTCTGCAGTGCTGATATACCTAAATTAACTAGACTAATAACTATTGATATTTGCAAAGGAATGAATCAATAATACATGGAATGGGCTGCACAATGACACCATTTTCTTATTAATGTAAAGCTGCTTTGCCACAATTTGCATTGTAAAAAGCGCTATATAAATAAAGATGACTTGACTTGACTTGACTATACATATAGCTTTGATTTATTTTTATTTCACATTTAGTGTTTATTTAGCTTCATTTTGAATTAAACAATTTAAGAAAAGAAAATGAGTAGGAAAACTATTTATTTATTTTTGGTGGTATCCAACATTATGCCACAAATGCTGTGAAATGAGCTTAACCTGCACTGACTCTGGAATATTCCTTTAATGGTCCATGTGAGAAACTTTATTTGTGCATCAACCCCCTATCTGCCTTAAAAGCTCGCCTCCTTATCAAACCAGTCACAGGTTTTTGATGACTATGTGCATCTGACCAATGAAGAGCCCCTAAAGTTGGATCAGCAGATTGCGGTGCGAAAGATTCTGATAAGGCAGCCGTTCATGTAGAAAACTGAGATTTACTGCAGATTTCTGAGGAGACCATCTATGCATCAAGGTCAAATGGCAGCCGGAAGAGAAGCAACTGTGAACGACTTGTCGGCATAGTGCATCTTGCTAAACAGTGTGTTTTGGACATTCATTGATGGCCGGGTAAAGATACAGTTTGTATTTTGATCCATTGTTGGAGTCGACACGCCCCCCCACCTCCCCCCGCCCACGCCCATAACTCGTTCGTTATCTGCCAAGCTGCCGTAATAAAAAATGTAGAGCGAGCGATTGTGAACAGACTCTTCCTAGATTGACCTGTCAATCCAGTTGGTTTCCTGACATATCAGCACCCCAGCTAAAAAAGCACGAAGTTAACTGCTCGATGCATCCCGTCCCAGCTGAAAAGTTATCAAGCGCACCTTGGAAAAGTGGCACTATGTCCTTCAAACGCCAGGCATGATCAATGGGCCCAATGACCTGTGCGGCCAAACATACCGTGTCGTTCCAATACGGTAATGTCACGGAAGACCAATAGCTACCCGCGGACGCTTTCTCATCTGCCTGAAGTATCACCCATTCAGCCAAGAGTTTGTGTGAAATGTTTTATACACAAACCCCGTCCATCACAGACGTCCACTTTCAATCTGACAAGCCATCAAGAATGCCACACAGACGTATTCGCCTATACCCCACTGTACATTAGTGTAGTTTAATATGAATAAGGGGATAATGTACATTCATTTATTATTTACCTGCTGCCACCCGAGACTGATGTGGTACATTCTGGAGTCTGTCATTACCGCACTGTCATACAGCTGCTGACAGGAAACCAGAGCTTTCTGAATCCATCTGTGCTAACAAATCAAGCCTTTCCGAATAATCACAATCGCCTGCAATCCTGTACAAATTCGCTTGCCAATAAAGAGATTTCTCCGTTTTGTCAAATAATCCTGATGGGAAGCTGCTGAAGTTCAGTGTGAAGCTCACTTCCAGCGGTGGTTGGAGCTTTTCACTTATCAAAGAGATATTTTGCAGGCACTCTGATCTATTTTTTTATTATTATTATTATTTGGTTGTCAGTGCTCCTACATTGTAAAAAAAAATATTTTCGAGATATGTAATCACAACATTTTTTCTTCCGTCAAATCAACTTTGAAAATGAATGTAGTTCAGATTACATTTTTTTTTTTTGATTTTCTGTTGACTAAACCAATCACCATTATTGCATTAACTACATTTTTTTATTTAAATGAACTCAATTTTAAGGCAACCAGGTTAAACCAACAATATTTTTTTACAGTGTAAAAGAAGCTTTTTTAAAAACTAATAAACAATTAAATTACTTAATGAAACTAATTGAGATCAGGACAATTTTTACAATATTTAATATTGCATTAGTCTGGATGTTACCTTCAAGGTCTCTTACCTTCAAAGGATCACCGGTGTATGTACCTCAGTTGGGAATGACTAAACTAAACAAAGAGAGATAAACACACACACAGCAAAAATGCAATTTATTTATATCAATTTAGTCAGTTTATAGCAAAATTATGACTGTTGCAACTGTCCCAAAGATGTGGCATCATTTCCACTACGTATTTTTGTCACTAATTAAGCTCTTTGCTAACTAACAAGTTTGCTTGTTAGTGGATAGTGTCACAGTGAAGAGCTTGAGATGAATTTTGAGATGTGATGTGTGAACGAAACAAAGAAAAATCAAGGTAAACATCTCTTGTGAATAGAAACTTTTTCTGTCATTTCCAGTCAAGCTGTTATTTTGTCTAATTACCTAAAAGGTGTAAAAATATTATCTAATAGTTTTTATCATACATACATTAAAAAAGAAAAATTATCATCGGCAGGACAGAAGAATCTGCCATTTTATTCCAAAAATGTAACTGCGCTGAACTTTTGAAAAAGAAAACGTTGTTAGTGACGAAAATCATTCATTGTAATGTTATTTTTTTCATTTTAGAGGATAGTTGTCTTTCCTGTACAGTCTTCCAGCTCTTGTCACAGTTAACGACAGTGATTCTCAATGCCTTTGCAGAATTAAAATGTTTACTCTGATTACACCTCCTTTGGAGTGGAAAAACAAGACAGCCCTAGTCGAGGAGGAGGGACCCCACTAAGTGCAATGGCATTCTCACAGGTCTGTGTGACTGATGAAAGCGGCTCTGTAGCCGTCACACCGCACTCCGCGCACCCATGCGGGCCTGCGTGTCTGTCTCCTGGCAGCTCTTCATTAGCCACCTGCCTGTGATCAGACTTCCACTGTACCTGAAGTCTGCTCTGCCAGCCTTTCAAATGCCAGGGATACGGTGGCGAGAAAGACCTACTTACCACTCATCATTATGTCTAGCTACCTCTGAGATTTCTTTCTGCCGTTTAAACGAAAGGAAGCGCGTTACATAATTGGCCAAGCGACGAGTCTGCGGTCTGTGTATTCAGATGACATGGAAGAAGAAAGCGCTTTGCATAAAACAAGAAAACATCTCGCTGTGCATCCCCGAGAGATTCCTCCAAGCATTCATAGGTCATTATCCAAACCGATATGTGCATATTTGTGTTGACATGATACACATTTGGCATACAATTATCACATTTAGCAGTGCATTTTTCCCCCCGTAAATGTTCCATAAATACATTAGCGCTAATGATACTTGATGAAATTTGATTAAAACCTTCAACAACATTGTGGCAGCCTTATGACTTTTTCACATTCTGATATACAGGGCAGATTTTAATATGAATATAATGCCTCCCACACGATTACTTACATAAGCGTACTACACAAGATGAATAGTCATGACACATGATTATCTTAAACAAAAAATAAGCAGAATTCTATGCTGATAATGCTAACTCATATTAGACATGACTTACATTACCTCTCAAATGCAGATGGATGGAAATCCCTACTGCAAACAGTGACATCCTGTCTGGGCCTGACAACCCTTGTCAACCCCTCTGAAAAGGGATGTCAGAGCAAATAATGGTCTATGCTAGAGGAACAAGAGCTAGACCTTAAAGCTGAAGTGTGTCAAACTGGTTTCCAAACACCCATCTGCCACTGGTCGGTCAAACGGACTCTCACCATTTGTTGAACCAAAGTTGCCATATAGGGCTGGTCGGGATGCTTAAAAATTCATTAAAAAATACTGTAAATACCTGTTCACACCAAGGACGATAACTATAATGATAACGATTAGCTCTAAAAATAGTTCCAAATATAAAAGAATAGCAGAGTGCGCAACACATTTATAACGATAATGCAGAGAGTATCATTGGAATCACTTAAGACGATGATACACGGGGCAACTTTTTGAGTAATTTTTATCTGGATACTCCCATTCTCAACGTAAGTGCCCCCCAAATAACATCTCGGCAACATTGCTCAAAAAAAAGCCCCCCCCGTATCATCACCTTTATAGAACTTTTTTTTTTTCATTTGAGAACATAAAAAAAAAACATTGACAGCCAACAATCATCTCTTGCTTTAAAAACAGTTTTGAAACGGTTTTAAAAAAAAAAAAAAAACTAACACGCATCATCAACAAACATCAGAACGTTATCGTGCATCGGTGCAGACACTAATAAAGTTATCTTTATAGTTATCGTTCTTGGTATGAATCGCCCTTGAAGGTGATGTCGCCGAGCGATGAGGTTTGGGCACTTTCCAATTGAGGCTGAGCGAAAATTTTAATCTACAGTATCCTCATCTACAAATTTGTTGCCCATTCTCAATGGGAAAGTGCCCAAACAACATCGCTCAGCAACTTTTCCCTGCAACATTTCTCAAAAAGTTGCCAGTGTATCATCATCTTAAGTGTGTTTATAATAAAATAAAGAAAAATATTAATTAAAAAAAAAAAACATTTGTAACTTTTGAATGTTCAAAATAAGTTTAATTCCATTATGTTTTGGTTGCCATCATACAACATTTTACAACCTGAATTGACCTTGTCTTGCCTTAAAAAAAGTTAATTTTTTACATGGTGGTCACACCACTTGATTTGATTTGTTGTACAATAATATTTTCCAAATATATTTGCTATATTAAATATAAGCTGCACTGCACTGCAATACCAATATTCTTTTTTTTTTTCATTATGATATCAGGACAGCTACAGTACTTTTTAAACTTACTTTTAAAAGTAATGAGTTACCATATTGTGTTACTCCCAAAAAAGTAACTACTTGCATTACTTTATATGGAAAGTAATGCGTTTACTTAATCTCACCTGGGCTGGGCTTGCTTGTTTGTTTCATAATTACAAGAAGAAGAAAAAAAGTTCTATTTTTGGCAAAAGTAAATACCCTTTCAAACCAAAAGTGTAATGAATACACCTCATGCTGAAGGAAATGCAAATTCACTCCTATACAGTTGAGGGCACAGTTCAAACAAAGCTTCGGGTTTTGCTGCCATTCTGGATTGCAGAAGAATAGGATGCAGAAGCAGAAAGTTCAACACTCTTAATTCAGCATTAAAAACAAAATGCAAATGTGAAGTTTATCTAAAGTCATTTTGTAAATTTAAAGGTAATGCGTTACTTTACTAGTTACTTGAAAAAGTAATCTAATTACGTAACTTACATTACTTATTTATTTATATATAATTACAATATTTGTAATGTTTTACACCTAATACTGCATATAAAAACAGTGCTGCTTGACTGGTTGGGATTTACATTTTACATCATTTAGCAGACGCTTTTATCCAAAGCGACTTACAAGGTGAGCAATTAGGGGTTAGGTGTCTTGCTCAAGGGCACTTTAGTCATGGTATCGAAGGTGGAGAGAGTGCTGTTTATTCACAATCCCCACTTTCAATTCCTGCCAGCGTGGGAATCAAACCAGCAACCTTCAGATTACAAGCCCGACTCCCTCACCACTAGGCCACGACTACCCACAATGGGTAGGATGCTCAAAGATCGAGGGAAAATACTGTAACATGATAAAATTAAAGGAAAATATACATTTTGAAAAACGTTTTCAGCTTTAATGACCCTAAAGTGCCATGTAGTGAAAGCAAACAAAAGGTTATTTAAAAAAAAAAAAAAGTGTTCTTGAAAATAATTATTAAAATGTGTATTCTGTATTCAAGGTGTACATAAAATATTGTAAAGTGTTTTTTACAAATATTATTCATAATATTATTCACATAAAATTACATCACTGCACATGTCTACTGTAGGAGCTGCCTAATAATTTGTGTTCAGGAAGAACAAAGAGGGACAGTGGTGCAGATGAAAAAACAGGTGAATTTAGTGCAAGAAAAAAGGAACATCCAGCTCCTGAGCAAAGTCAGGGTAGGAAAAGACAGAGCACATGGCCGTCCATCATTCTGGGCCAGTTTACAGTTGTATAAAGTAAGCAGTGATGCATAATTCATCTCTCACATTGACCTTTGTCTGCTGACCTGGCAACATACAAGAACCACGCCCATGATGGATGCTTGGTTAAGTCATCTATTGGCTCAATTTTGCCAGAGATAAACTCTGTAATTAATGTCTTAATTTTGTTATTTTTCATTTATTTCCACAGCATAGAGGTGACTCTTGCTGTGGATGGAGAACAATGGGCATCTGAGGAGACGGGCTTTTGGCAGAAACGCATGCAGGAGAAATGCTGAATAACAATACCATCATCCATCATAACATGCTGAGAGTTAGCAGACTACAATCAGCCAATGGTGGACCTCCTGGGATGAGAGCAGAACCTGAAATACGAAAACTTCTCACAGCCCTGCAAACTTTATTCTCCAAGAGCACAGAGGAACATTCGTTGGTGTAAATCATATGTGCCTGCTGTTATTATGGGCAGAATATGTCAGATGACCAGTCGCCAAGAAGAACACACCAACAGCTTAACAAAGAAGTCCATCAACAAGCAGTGAAGTAGAGGACTAGTGCTTGCAAAGATGACACAAGGACACAATAATGTTTGTGTGAATAAGAACATGCAAAGTAATCAAATAGTCTAGTTTTCAATTTAGCTTATTTTTCTTACAATTATTTTAAGTATGTTTGTTTTTTTTGTTTAAAAAATGGTTCTTGGCCACTGAAAGGGCGATTTAGCTTTAAGTTTGGGAATAAACAACAAAATCCCATGAGTTTGGAGTCTGAATTAAATGTGACATTTGACATTTTGGAGATTTTCTATCATTTTTCCCTTTCTTTTTTTTTTTTTTTTGGTCTATTTTTATTTTATTTTATTTGTAACTAGCAACTCCAGACTGCAGATGAGCAGGTACAGGTACATTTACTTTAGTTGAGTAATCGTCGTAATCAAGTACATCATTTAAATAAATAAATAAATGCATTTATAATGACCCAGTTCTTATTAATGACTTAAAAAAAAAATGAAATGAGAAAATCACCTTTAATGCCTTAAAAAAATACGTATTTTCAGTAGGAAATTTATAATATGATTTTTACTTAATATCCTAATGATTTTTGGCATAAAAGAAAAATTGATCATTTTGACCCATACAATGTATTGTTGGCTGCTGCTACAAATATACCCCTGTGACTTATGACTGGTTTTGTCCAGGGTCACATTTATTGAGATCTGTCATTGCCTGCCAGCCGGAATGCCAATGACAGCCACCAGAGGGCACTCCTCCCTAGTCCTTTGGCATTCCATGATGAACTACATTTCCCATAAACCATTGCCTGTTCTCATTATCTTGTGATTACATCCACCTGTGTGTCATTAGCTTGTTAATGTCGGTGTATATCCGCCCTGTGTTTTCTCTTACTCTTTGCAAAGTCTTGTATGTTGTTGCACTACATTTCTGAGTTTATTCTGGTTTCTTGATTCTCTGCCAGTTTTTGGATTACCTTTTTGCCTGTGTTTTCTGCCCGGTTGCTCATTTGGATCATTTACCCCTGTGTTTTACCTTTTGCCTGTTAGATTACAATTCTGGACTATCCCAATACACCCTCAGACTACTTTCGTAACAAAGTGTAGATGGAGCTAAAACTATTTTAAGCAATACAATATTCTAGCAATGAATTACTTATTTTAAGAGTTGGAGTCGACAACACAAAACCGACCCCGAATGCCCACCGCTAATTAATATGCACCTCTTTCGGTTCTCACAGAACAAGGACGTGTTCACAGTGTGTCCTGTGAATTTGCTTCTGCACTTAATCTTTTTTCAATTTACAGGTAAGTTAACAGAGCCATCAAGTAGAAGCTACGCGGGTTAAGAAAGTGATAGCCATGCTCGGTAACAGCCAAATGCAATCACTGACTGCAGCGCAATACAACAATGAATCTGACAGAGGGCAAGAACCTTGACAGTAGATGGAGATGGAGATCAATGAGAATTCTAAATGGGCAATGTGCAACACTGAGCACCAACAACTGCATGCACCACAACACCCAGAGTTCAAACAAAGGCAAGAGGGACACGGCTGCCAATCCATCTAATCAGAGAGATCAGCTGCTTGGACATGTTGGGTGCAGTTCAGAAGCGTCCATTAATACTAAATGGCTATACATTCTGATTGAAGCCTTGTAGAGTCATGCCATCACAAAATCTTTAAGAACATTTCATTATCACATGGTTGGTATCAAACAGAAACGCAATATTCTTTGATGAAGATGATATTGTTCACTTCTGACGTGGTGCATCAAGATTGCAAGAGTACCAAAAAGTAATGGTAGGCAGATTAATTGGCCAATACTTTGAAAAAAAAATAGAAAATATTTTGTACATTTAGCTGTAGCAATACACAGTGTGTTCACATTGACCTTTATTTAGCAGCCACTTTCATACAGGATTTAAAAAATAAAAATAAATAAATAATAGAAGCTCAATAAATATTCCATGAATAAAACTAACCTGTTTTTAAATTAAACATAAAAAATTATTTTAAACTATATATAAATGCAAGTAAATAAAATAAATAAAAAAGATTGTGTACATTAAATAATTTTGTGGTAATGAACTTCTCATATCATGACATATTTGAAATAAAAACAATAAGAAATACAATATAATATAAAATAATATGAAAAAAATTTAACCTAGCTACTGATTAAATGTCAACTTACACTAAAAGTTTGAGATTTCAAAAGATTTTTTAAATGTTTTTGAAAGAAGTCTCTTATGCTCACCAAGGCTGCATTTATTTAATCAAAAGCACTGTAAAATAACAATTTAAAATAAATGATTTTATTTTAATACGTTTTAAAATGCAATTTATTCCTGTGAAGGCAAAACTGAATTTTCAGCTTTAGTGTCACATGACCCTTCAGAATATTTTTTTTTCCCAGGAATATTTTATTTTTAGGTCTGTAAGACATTTAAATGATAAGAATGTAATGAATTTATTCACCAATTAATAAAAAAATAAATGAATACTGAAATATATATGTATATGAAGACACATAGATTTGTTGCATTGCAAAGCATATACCTCAACAACTAACTTAAGTTCAGAGTAGGTCTAAACATTTTACTTAATGAGATTTTTTACTTTTTTATTTTTTACTAGAACCTGGCCATTGCACCTCATTTCATAAATTGTATGATATCATATATGTACTGTATATTGGCATTATGTCAGATATTAATCACGCTGAAATCTATATGCACACCAGTCACTGACAAATCTTGGTTGACTGCTACTGAATGAGTCATTTGTACCTGATTGGAGACTTCAATGTCTGTCCAGTGAAATGAAATTCATTCAAGGCATGACTCCAGCAAGGTCACTGATCACACCAATTATTGCGTATTTGAGAGCATGGGAGGAATATCAAAGTTCTTACATTCTCAAGTTCTAGTCCTATTAACGCAGCCCTTGTACTAATAAAGCAAAGCAAATTCATGCTGTATAATGATGCTTGTCCCTAGGCTCTTTTGACTTTTTCCACCACCTAAGCAAACACTGGCCTCTGTTCATTAAAAGACTGAGAACTACCATAAAGCCCTTGGTTTGCACTGCTACATTTGTGAAGCTTTCATTGTGGGCTTGTCTTCTCCTGTTGATCTAACCTTTACTGAGCCTTTATTAATTCAGAGTCCAATTCAGCTGTATTAGATTGTCATGAGAAGGTGAAATTAAAAGGTGAACATAGCAGAGACTAATGCCTTGAGCTGGGCTCACGCTGGGATCACACTGGCCTGTGAGTAATTACTTCAGATTGGAAAGCTTTAAAGCAGAGGTTCTGCTCTGGAAATCTCATTTTGATGTCAGCTTCATTGGTCTGTAGTTTGTATTTGATTTCCTGAGGTCTTTATGGTGACTTAAAACTATGATAACTGACTATAGCAAAGCGTGGTACTTAAAGTTGGAGTTTTGGTTCCTTGCCACTGTTGCCTTTCGCTTGCTTAAGTTGGGGACACTTGCTTGATATTCAGCAGTGTTTTTGATATGCCTGCATTGGCGCCGTTGTACGCTAACTGAGCTAAGCCGGACGATTATGTCACTCTTTCTGCAGTGCTGCTACACCTAAATTAACTAGACTAATAACTACTGATAATTGCAACGGAATGAATCAATAATATATAGAATAAGCTGGACAATGACACCATTTTCTTATTAATGTAAAGCTGCTTTGCCACAATTTGCATTGTAAAAAGCACTTTATAAATAAAGATGACTTGACTTGACTTGTCTTAAAGGGTTAGCTCACCCCAAAAATGAAAATTCAGTCATTAATTACTCACCCTCATGTCGTTCTACCCCCGTAAGACCTTCGTTCATCTTCAGAACACAAATGAAGATATATTTGATAACATCCTGAGGCCTCTATTGACAGCAAGGTAATTAACACTTTCAGATACCCATAAGGCTACTAAAAACATATTTAAAACAGTTCATGTGAGTACAGTGGTTCAACCTTAATATTATAAAACAATGATACTTTTTGTGCTCCAAAAAAAATAAAATAACGACTTTTCAACAATATCTGGTGGTGGCCTTTACAAATCATTTGTTTCGAATCAGTGGTTCGGAGTGCCAAAGTCACGTGATTTCAGTAAATGAGGCTTCATTATGTCATAAGTGATTCGCAATTTCAATAGCTCACGTGACTTTGGCAGTTTGATATGCGATCTGAACCACTGTGTCGAAACAAAAGTTTCGTAAAGCTTCGAAGCAGTGTTTTGAAATCGTGTTCATTTTTGGGTGAACTAAGCCTATAAGTTAAGCTCAATAATACTGACATGTTGATTTGCCACAAAATATAATTTCCAGTTGCCCCCCCCCCCCCCCCCTTTTCTTTTACATACATTGCGGAATACCGTTTCCATTAGTTTCACCCCTGGTTGTGTTACATGCTAAATTGACCAAAATGTGCCTACATTTTCCCTATAAAAGGATAGCCTATCTTTTACATGTAAAATTAGATTGTTCTCTATTCCAAAACAAATGGATTACGAAAAATCCTGCAAGAGCTTGAAAAAAACCTCTTTTGGAAAAGGTTAATGCTTAGAATTCCAAAGGATTGATATGTACTGAGCTGAATAGAAAAGATGACGGATAGTCACCAGGAGGGAATCAATGGGTAAGTCTGGAAAGCAGAACAGAAGTCTCATTAAATTTCTAAATAACACTACGGAATCTCGGCTCAAACTGACCCACTCAAAACTTCTCTCGCCTCTCAAGCTCTCAAATGCAGAGACAGCCTGCTATATTACATCCACAAGACGCTGGAGGCTTGATCAAAGCCGTGAGCAAGCGAGACATGTGCTAGCATGTTGGGTGTGGAGTGTGAATGGAAGATGCTCCTGTGTGCAGGAGGCCAGATCAATGTTCTCGCCTTAATGAAATCTCATTAGTGGATGGAGCAATGTGTGGTTAACTGTTATCACTGCCTGCCTACGATCACAAACCTGAATGTTGGACGGGGCCTGAGATAAAAATGTAATTGAGGGCCCTTTATTCATACAAACAGGAAAAATGCAGAAACATTCTGACTGATTAATAGATGAAGCCACAAAAATACACAATATCTATGTTCTTCACGTAGTCTCGGTTGATTTTACAAGACTGAGGTACTATATTGATGAGGAGGATGCTAGGTGTATCTTTTGCATTGTACTTTTGCATATTTTTCTGCCTTATTCTACTATCAGATGATAGTATCCATGTAAGATCAGAAAAAGAAGTTTTATACACTTACTGGTATTTTGAACTGGGTGAGTAAGACAAAGAAATTGTTTCATGCAGTAAATAGTTACGTGTACGTTTAGCTTTCTATGCTAAGCTAATGCTACAAATACCTTACATGCGCCTGTTAAGTACTAACTCATCTTTCCTTACTCCTACTTTAAATCGTCTAGTCCAGGGATTTTCAAACATGGGTCCAGTGAACCCCAGAGGGGTACAAAGGGGTGCTAGAGTAAGACAGTAAGTCTTGATGTCACACTATTTTTCATTATCTATATTATATTGCCTCATTTTTGTCACACTGAACAATTAATTGCTGTATTTGCATTACTGTAAGGGTTGGTGTAGATGTTAATAGATCTGAAAAGTAGCAAATTTAATTAATTGTTTATTAATTAATATTTTATGGCGAGATTTTTCACTTCCAGCCATAGCTGTATCCCTTCTAATTCATGTAACATTACATTTACCTCAGGCAAGTCATTTAGTGTCAACAGCAAGTTATTTCACTAAAGAAATGAACTCTAGATGGGAGCATTTGACTTAATAAGCACTATATTAGCTTAGATATTCATTATATTTATTTTACCTGTTAGTAATATCTTAATTATTTAATATATATTCAAATCTAATGTTATAAAAACAATTCATGACAGTAAATGTGTAAATGATCATATATAAAAAAAAATGAATTGGATTAGAAAAAAATAGAAAAATAATTTTACAAAAATAATTAGATTAAGAAGTTGACGTCAAACCTGCCTTATGTGCATTTTATTTATTTGAGTGTTACTTATTTTATCTAAAAACAAATAGCAACTGAATTTATTAGTTTGGGCTCTGTTGTTAATTGTAACATTTAATATTTATAAAGAGAGAGACACAATTTGTTCAATAAACCACTGTTTAATAAAAAAGAAGAAAAAAGAAACAATATTATATTTAGTTTTCTCCCCCCTGTTGTACCAAACCGTACGAACCATGACTTCAATACCAGGGTACGTACCAAAACATCACATATATTGTATATTTGTGTGTGTGTAAAAGTATACAGTCTGGCCTGATGATTTCAGATTTGACAACTAGACTGGCACACAAGACAACTGGCCCACCGGGAAAAGTCTGGGTCGCTCTCGAGGGCCTGTCCATCCTTGACTGGATGTTGTAGGTCTCTCTTTACTCTTTCAAGATTCAAATGTCAAGCAGTATGCATTTACAATAAAGATTCCCTGTGAAGAAATGTCTTCCCAAGTCTACAAATCCTCACAGACAGCCAAGTCTTTGAGTGTTTGGTATGCCAGGATATTTCCAGATGAATCCAAGTCCATAAATTTACTGTGTGAAACTGCATATACGCCAACTGTGTATTTTACGGTGTATTTGCCAACATGATATCCTGGTTGTATCAAGAACAAGCAAAGGCAGGCATTCAAGTTTCAGCCAGTCAGTGTTGTTTCTTTTTCCTATTGTTAAACAGTGATATTAGTGGATCTCAGATGCCGCCATCTGCTCCAAAAGCAGATGGTGTGTAATGTCAGGTTTACTCACTCATTTCACACTCAGCCTATTACTCCTTCAATTGTTTATCTTACCCCCATCTAAAAGGTCACGGTTGCCATTTGGAAATCACCACGGGTCTGGAACATTCATGTGCCCTTTCTCTGACATGATCTACAAGGGGCATGATCTCTGCTCGCCTCCTCTGACTGGACAGCTAATATGGCGAGTACAGACAGGCTTCTGGAAATGCTCTGATGCTTGACTGTACCGCTGAGGTTTTTAAAATATTCCCCGTCAAGCGTAGAGTTTATCAGTAACATGATTAAATGGTGCCTCCCCTGAAACCTCTTAAGATTGACAAATTAGAACAACTGACGGTTACAAAACATCCTTAGGTCTTCATATTAATAAGTACGGAAAGAACTTTTTATAACACAGTGCAATTCCAATCTTCATTTTAAGCCTATTTACTATTTCAAAGAGTTGAGAAAGTAGAGTGTGGAGTTAAGCATACTATTCAGTGGCTGCAGTAAAACTGATTGGAAAAGTTATTACATCCCTACACTCAATCCTGCATCCGAATATGCCTAGTTCCCGACTATAGCAGTATATATAGTTCTCAGAAAACAGTATTCAGAAAAATGTGACGAACAGTTGACGTTATTTGCCATTTTCATTAAATGCAGTATATACTCTGACAGTAAATGACTTTTGAATACAGGTAATAATTTTTATTTTTCAATTCTTCTTCAGTCTCTGGCTTTGTACTTTTGTACTGACACCTGCTGGCGTGGATGCATGAAGTTTATTTATTAACTGTTGCGGCTTCATATCAGAAAGGTTTGTCTGCTTACTGTGAAAAGCACTATACAAATAAATTGCAGAATTATTACATTTTCCAAACTGAAATGAATAAGTTGAGGTTGAAGAACTAAAATTACTACTTAAATAAAAAAATAAATTAAAGCTAAATAGAAACATAAAAAATACTAAAACTTAAACTGTAATTAAAGTATAAAATCAAAGTATTAGTACATAAATAATATGAATGTAAACAATTATTTTGTTTATCATTTTATTTTGTTTATAATTAACAATTATTACTGTAAAAGTTATTTTCATGATTTGTTATTGCAACATTTTTTCTTTTGTCAAATCAACTTAATTAATGTGGTTCATATAACATAAAATTTAGATTTCTGTTGTTTAAATCAATTGCCTTCATTGTTTTAACTCAAATTTTTAATATCATTGATCTCAACTTTTGTGAGCTAAACAACAATTATTTTTTGAAGTGTAAAGTAAAACTGTTTTGGACCAAATGCAACTCTTATAAAACTGTTTTTATATTTTGTACCTTAAGAAAAGTGCAGTATAAAGTAAGCTTATCATTATTGTCTATACTATCATAATATTATACTATTATACTATCAGTAACTGGGTCAAATTGACATAACTATTCATGTGTTTTCAAAACGGAGGCAGCCTGATCCTTGTCAAATAAAACTGCACTATCAATTCATCCTTACACCAGCCAGAAAACTGCCATTGAGATGAACTAGAAAGCTAACGGATAGCTTTCTCCAAAAGTTAAAAGCACTTTTCGCTATTAAGAGCACTATTCATTTCTTGCGCAAAACTTCTCTGCTTAACCCTTAAACACATACCTCGGGTCTTTATTGACCCGGGACGTCATTCACTACACCAATTCTTTATTTTATTCTTTTGTAAATTTTTATAAAAATATCAGGAGAGTTTTATACTATTGCGGCAGTTAGAAATCTTTCCATGTTAGACAGAGATCCGGGTCACTATAGGCCTGGAAAAGTAATAATGATTGGCGAAACATTCATGCATATATTAGAGAAGTGCAGTTGGCTCTTTATTTTACATTTTTTTTGTTCTGTCCAACTCAATATGTCACCACTGGACCAGTTGAAAATAATCCAATACTCTAACTGACCTGACCCATGTTTCAAGTTAATTGGACTATTGAAATAAGAAGGATTATTAATAAACCAGTGATTAAAATGACATATGGCACTTTATTGATAAACAATCTTTGAAGAGGCTTTTCATTTTGCATTCTTTCTGCTGTCAACAGCGAGTTTAAGACCTCTAAGAAAAGTCTGTGAAAGCAACAGTGCCACACCTTCCATTTTAGACATTGGAATGTTGAAAGCTTGACATAAACTGTTGTGACAAGTGCAGATACGGTGAAAATAACTCAAAATTCCTTCAAAGATGCCACACCATCTTTTTTATGTGTATTACTTCAAGTGCATGCTTGACCTAGTTCTGTAAACAAAGAGAGTTGAAGGTTTTGCTGCACTGGAGGTTCTGAATGAGAGAAAATTAGTTGCATAACCAATTAGTTGAATAAAAGCTATGCAGAGGAACTATTAAGAGGAAACAAATTAAACCCTTTAGCCACACATTTTCATCTCTGGCATGCTGGAATTGATGAGAACATTTCAAGAGGTCACCGGTTAAACTCTCTAATGACACACTGATTCTAAAATAAAATGTAATAAAAGGGGAAAAAAAACATGATTTAGGTATAATCCAAGCAGAATTCATAGACATTGTATCATGCTGATAAAGCAGCCTTAGATAGGCTTTTACTATCTAATATAATTAATGAATCTGTACTCCCCTACCATTATATTCCAATTTATCGTACAGAAAGGACATAACGGCCCAATAACTTCACTGCAACGAGAATGAAATACACTCAACATCCAAATGAATGGATGTCTTGCTCATTTGTTCATCCGCACTGTCAGAGATATAACTTCTATTAAGAACAGGTGCTTTATAAAACCATTTACATTTTTTACAATTGGTTTTTGATGCGCTCTAATATCAATAAGAGTAGACTTTTGATGTTCTCTCATAGAAATTTTATTATGATCCTGATCCATCACACCAAGAGCTTTCATTCCTCCTTATTCCTCAACTAGTGCTAGTGAAAACAAAACCCAACCATTTTAAAATGGGAAAAAGATTTGTCTGGAGAATCAAAAGAACTTTATGGCACAGATTTACTTATGGCACAGATACCTAATTAGTTTCCATAAGTGGGCAATAACAAGAACATGGCATGTGGACAAATGCACCTCCTGCATTCACAGCCATCTGTTTCAGCCACAACTTTTGGACTAGTTGCAGAATGGATAATGATGTGGATACTATTTGACAGTGTTCGTCATAGGATGCATCTTGTAGATCTTTAAGATTCAGAGGCAGATGGAGATTTTTTTCAGGTGCACTCGGATAAATACTGATTCATAGAAATGAAAACAAATGGCACACCTGTGTATTGTTCAGACATAACAACAGTAACGCAATATGTTCGCCAAATTAGCTCATTACGGCAGATAAAGTTGTTGTCACAATACCAAAATTTCAGACACCAGTGATTTCTCCCTCAAATACTCGATACAAAAAATAATGAGTTAATTAGATGTAAATAGCGACCACTTTATGGAGGATGATCAGATATAGTGTTTCTTTTAACCGTATTATTAATTTGTGTTTATTTCGCTCCAACGGCACACTTGGCCAGCTACAGAGAAACTCGTAGGCAGGCAACGGGCAAGGGACCGATCGTGAGTGGCGACGTCATTATGCGCATTCTGGTTCAGCATGGTTAACTGTGCTGAGAATTCCAGTTTCGAGAACCGTGCCGAACCAAGCTCTAGTGGAAACTGGAACTGTTCCTAGCTAAAGTATTTAAAAAAAGAAATAAATACTTACTGATGTTGGTACATATTATGATATACATTCATTTATGCTCTCAAGCAGTGCTTCTCATAATAAACATCCATTTTTAAAATCATAGTGGGCGATGAAGATCAGTATGTTGGAGCTTATTTGGAAGAAATGCCTATTGAAGTCTTATGTGCCATAATTCTAAAACAAACCTAGCATATTCCCAAAGGAAGCAGTAGCCATTTTCATAATGAAAGATCATTCATCTTAAAGCTAACCAGCTCTCAGTTTCATAAGGGCTCTGAATGAGTCAGTGGTCAGCTCTTGATGGGTGGCGATACCTCATACACACCGGCCTGCAGAGTCAGCACCTGCTAGCATGTGTACACATACATCCAGAGTGCATTAAGTCTTCAGCACTGAAATACGTCGCCTTAATCAGTCTTGCTTCCCTTCATTGGCACCAATCAACTGTAACCACTGTTAACAAAATGAGAAGAGCTTGCCAAGTGGAAAAGAGGAGGAAAAGAGCATTAAATCAGATCTAGGCATTCGTAGAGCTGAGCTTACGTACATTACGGTTCTGGTTCAGATTCCTTTTAATGATTCGGGCATTACCAATTGTTTAATACTTTTAAGGAATAAATATTTGGAAATGCATAATTTTATTACTAAACAAATTAAAGGCAATTTTAAATAATTCTAGCAAAAGGTTATATAGACTATCAATTTTCAAAAAGTCTTTCAGACAAAAAGTCTGGAATCTAAACTGTATATTTTTGATTCACAAAAAAGAAGTCAGGGAAGTTTCGTTACAAGCTGTTCACACATTGGCAAAAATGTGTAATTAATCCATGAAAATTCTTACATATACCACTTTAAAAACCATTCTTGGTTCCAAACACTAATCACAACACACTCACGTTACAAGCTAATATCACCATTAACATAAAAAAATCCAGGGCACCAAAACGTTCTAGCAATAAAAAAGTTCCCTTTCACTCATACACAATCTCAAACTTAAATATCTAAACTGAGTGTGGCGCAGCTCATCTCAAAATTGGCAAATACACCTGCTATGGGTTAAAAAGAAATCTGTGCAATCAGTGATTATGCACTGCATTTTCCTGCTGAGTATCTTGCGAGCGCGGGAGGGAAAGGACACCAATGTGTAGTATGTTTCCTAGCATTATTCATACTGTAAATAAGTTTCTTAGTAGACACCTAGAAGTGAGGCCGTTTATACCCACACAAACTGACAAATAAAAAAAAGAGAAAAAAAAAATGGAACGCATTTTCATGTTCCTCTTCCAAGTGTGGAGAAGTTCAGTAAGAACTGCACTTGGAAAAGCCACAAATAAAGCACTGTAGCTTTCACAGCAAGTTCCAACCTTAGGGTTTCCATTAAAGGTTTTAAGTGAGCACCCATTTGCTGTGCCCTGCAATCAAGAGACAGCACGGCAGAATATACAAACCGTGCTCTTCAACACACCTGACTTCACACAGTTTTAGTAGCCGGAAAACACTTGCTCCTTGGAAGATACACCTCTCATTTGGCTGAGAGATCAAAAAAAAGTCAAGACAAGTGCTCCATTTGAGCAAAACTAACTGTGAGAGACATTTTGACTGGCTAACAGAGTGTCGAGAAAAGAAAATAGTCATTCTAAAAGACACAGATAAGTGCATGCCTGGAGAGGACTTGGCATCTGGACAGCCTGGTTCTTACATCTTTTTTCTGCCATTTTATTAGGGAAAACTTTACAAACATAAATTCACCACAACAAATCTGTGAGAGAAATATGTTTTGATGGATCTGTCTGATTTTTCACAGCTTTTTGTTCAAGCAGGCAAAGGGAAAATTCCTCGAAATTTGGATGAGAAAATAATCAACAATAAAAACCACAATAATGAAATATGAGATTACTTCAAACAGTATGTAAATATTTGTTTAATGATATGAATAGTGTGGCTAAAGTGACTAATGCCTGATTAGTGATAAAAAATATTAAATGATACATGATATAAATAATAACAAATGTTTGGACTGATTGATTGATTCTGTCGGTGATCCAAAAATATGATTTAATATATGATCCATGTATATCATGGCATAGCGTTTGTTTAGTTATTTATTTATATGGATTCAAATTTTCAAATATGACTGTTGTTTGCAACATTATACAGTATTTTCAGTATATTGTGTGTGTGTGTGTGTGTATATATATATATATATATATGTATAAACAAACAAAAATGAACAAAAATAAACAAATAAATACCATGCACTGGATGAGAGACACTGGTCTCTGTAGATTGGAATTAATAAATAATGTTTTAACAAACATAACAAAATATTTTAGTATTGTTTTCTTGTTGATACAGCAAGGTAATGGTGTTTTAAATGCCTTTAACCCATAAACCATTGCACGAATTTACAATGGACAATAAAAACCCCAATCCAGAGAGGCGATTCAGATTTCAGAAGTGCCGCCGCTCCACACACAGCAATCACACATGCACCGAATGACTTGAGTACTGGAATAAGATGGTAAATATCTATTGTTATTCCTGCATCCATTATTGGCAAGCCGACCATTTTAAGACAGCTTAATTAAGTGCCCCAACTCCGCACGGACACCAAGTTCATTATGTATATTGATGTATCTATCTCAGCTCTCCGGTGAATATTTCAGAGTAGGCCACAGCTTCCAGCTGCAAAGGACTCTCCCTGGACCCATTCAGAGCGCACAAGCTCCGTGGATCAGCCTCTCAATGGCCAACGGCAACGGCCAAAACCCATCTAAGGCAGTACTTATGTTAATAAAGTCTCATATGAAGGATTTCTATGTACGCTCTCACACCAACAAAATCAACAACACGGTAATGATCACTGCTCAGCTAGAAACTCAGTCCTGAGGCTGCAATAAAGAAAGTCAAGAAAACCCTAAAGATGCAAGACATTTAACTTCACTGTGAGACACCAAAGACCTCTAACATTAGCAGCTGGGTAAATTAAGGTGAAAAGAAAAATGTAAATAATATAATGATGATGATGATACAAATGTTACATTAAAGTCTCATCAGGTGTGTGGTTGTTAACAAGTGTGTTGATTTTATTTATTCATTCTTTCATTTGTTCATTCAATCATTTATTGCAAGCAACACCTAGTAGTGACAAATAAAAAAATCCACAAAATTGTCTTTTTACTGTTATTGTAATTGCTATTCTCAGTCACGTAAAGAAATAAGCAGATCAAGCAACCGACCAACTGATAAATCGATCGATCAATCAAATCAACCAACCAATAAATATTTAAATAATAACATACTTACTATTCGATGGCATGAGATCAAATAGAGGTGAACTAAAACATGGTTCGAGCTTCATTTGTGAACCATATCAATTAGTGATAGATATATATCTATATTTCACACAAATACACACACCCACACACACACACATATATATATGATCCTGATACAAAAATTAAAATAGTAATTTCACCAAATTTAATAATAAAAATTGCAATTACAGATTTTTTTATGTCATTTTTTAGCTATATTGTTTTGATGTATTGTGAATAAATAAATAAATGCACTGGATGATTGACACTTATATATTTGGATTACACTCAATAAAAAAAGTGATCCTAGGCACACAAAACGTTTGTACTAATGTACAGTGCATATGTTAATAAAGCCTCTTATGAAGGATTTCTATGCACACTCTCATGCCAACAAAATCAACAGAGCGGTAATGATCACTGCTCAGCTAGAACAAAACCACCTCAGTCCTGAGGCCGCTATAGAGAAGGTCAGATAAACCCGCAAGCCGTGAGACATCGAGCACGGCCATGCTGTAGATGTCTAACAAAAGCAGCTGGGTAAATTAAGGTGAAAGGAAAAATGGAAATAAGACCCTTAAGACTCTAAAAAGCCGCGCTCAGGGGGCAGCGTCGGGGGTAAATGAGGAAAGGTCAAGCGAAGGGAAGGGGGCCGGAAAAGTGATGCAGGCTCCGTCCGTGCCGCTCTTCGTTCACATTCACACTCAGTCACGACTGCAAGCCATTTAATTAAAAGGAGCTGAGCTGTGACAAGAAAGAGAGGGGACCTCAGCTTCTGCAGCGCCTACAGCCTCAAACACAATCCACTCGGCACAATCGATACGCAGCCTTTCCAAAGCTGCTCCTTAACCACGCGCACACGGCGCCGCTCTGTAGCGTATTCTTAGCATGTTGACGTAGGCTGGCTTTTCATGTCAGGGTTTACTTGGTGGAAAAACATTCCCTCTGCGTCTCCACAGGGACGGGTTTTGACTGAAACGCAGATGGCTGTAAGTGTGCTCAAAGAGTACCCACTAATTTAGGGACCGCTATATGATGCATGTCTTGTCTACAGCACTGGTGATTTTAAAGAAACGGAAAAGCAGAGAGGGAAAACATAGTTTGCCATCCAGCGATGCAGGCGGTTAAGGCAGGAAGTGATGGCAAGACGACTTGTTTGCACTTTCCTTTTCCCCCCAGCATTATGCAAATAGCTGTCACCCCATTGCCTCTCAATCTTCTGTCTGCGTTGAGCTGAGAGCTCTCTCTCATCAGGGGATGGGCTCACTTGGGCACACTTGGGATATGAGAGACAACAGCATCACTGAAAAATACTAAACAGAGTCTGATCACACAAGATGGTGGATGAGAAATTTGGCACAATTTGCTTGGCATTATTCGTCCAGTGCTATTCTAAACAACTATCAAGTGTATTCTCTAAAAACAACATTGTGTTGTCAGATTTTATTGCTCTCTACATCTCAGGCTTACAGAGTCAGTTTAGCCAAAAAAAAAGACAGCTCGTTTAGCCAAATCTGTATGTATTTCTTTTCTCATTTTCGTCATGTCTATGACACCAGACTGGATTGTTACTTGCGTATCTCGTAATCAAACAAGATGCGCAAAGTATGAATATGCAGGCCGAGAAAGTGATCTTGGAGCTACGACAGAAAGGAAGATTTTACGCAAGCAAGTTTTGGTCCGTCAAACAAAGCTGTTGTAGAGCTATGTAAGACTTCAAATATCACACAAGCCTTTTGGGGACTTTAGAGCCTACAGTCAAAATTTTTTGGAAAAGAGCAGCGTAAACATTCTTCAGAAATTCACTGTGACATTTTTTATGTCACAATATATTTTTTCATCAGAATTGGACTTTGTAAGTCACAACTGAGAGTCTATGTCTTGCAATTCTGAGTTTATTGCTCGCAATTGCGAGTTCATTCAGAATTGTGAAAAAGTCAGATTTGTGAGATAAAAATGTGCAATTTTCTTTAAAATTCTTTTATTCTGTGGCAGAAACAAGCTTCCATGCACTACAGGATGTTGACAAGTCTCTTATGCTCACTGCATTTATTGAATCAAAAACGGTAAAAACAGTAATATTGTGAAATATTATTACAATTTACTATAATATATTTAAATATATTTTTAAATGTAATTTATTACATTATGAATTTTCAGCATTGTTCCTCCAGTCTTCAGTGTCACATGATCCTACAGAAGTCATTCTAATATGCTGATTTGCTGCTCAAGAAATATTTCTAGTTATTATAACCATCATTATTTCATTATTCTTCAAAGTTCAAATGAACTGCATTTACTTAAAATAGAAATCTTTTATAACATTATAAATGTCTTTACTGTCACTTAATGGGATTTTCTAAATAAAAGTATTAATTTCTTTCCAAATGATACAAAAAATCTTTCTAACCCCAAACTTTTGAAAATCTCTGTTTTTATAGTGAAGTGCACATGCAGTTTGTGACACCGTTGAATGTGTTCTGAAACTCCAGTGGAATTTCTCTAATCTGAGAATCAGAAGACTTAAACTCTGTTTGCTCTCCATTTAATCTCACTGCTGTCTAGGAGAAACAATTAAAGAGAGAGATTAGAGAATTAAAGAAATTAGTGACATTAAAGACAAAATGTTTACGTGCTGTAAAGAACTGTGCTTCGATATCATGCTTTGCGTGATTATTATTCAGAGTCTAACTTGCTCAAACTGTTGCACAGTTTATTTGTTCAGTATGTGTGTGTTTAGCTAGCTAATACCCAAAGCGGGCGATGTTTCATTAGTTTCTGTATGTCTGTCTGCCAAGAGGCGCAGGCACATGTTCTTGCTGAAATTTCCCTATAATCATGCAAAATGTACATTTGTTGCATGATGATGATGAGCATTTTTAAAGGGGCAGTTCACCAAAAAAAAATCACAATTTTGCCATCATTCACTTACCCTCACGTTGGAGACCATAATGTAAAAGGAGAAGTAGCGGAATGTCCTAGCTGCACTTTTCATCCACAAAAGTGGATAATGACTTCTTTTTTTTTTTTAAAGCTATTCCTTGACGAGATTTTTATTCTTACTTAAATGTCATTCGTCATATTTTTAACAACAATAGATATTGCTACTAAACATCTTTAGCAATTACAGACAGAAAGAGACTTTAAAACTAAAAAGATAAGAAGTTTGTGTACAGCAGATTACTAACAGGGCACTTGAGTACAGTATCTTATCAACTCATCATGAGCATAAAGCTAATAGAGCTTCAGAACTCCATTAATGATCACCGGCAGGCTCAGTAGAGTAGATGAAAGGTGTAACATAACAGGCTGGGCTCATAAAGGAGGACGCCATGCAGCTAATGAGGATTTAGACTGTCTTATAGAAGGGCAGGCAGAGAGCCAGAAGGGCATGGCTTTCAAGGGTTTCAATACGGTCTTGCTACTAATTACACATGTACTAATGGCAAAGATTTTCATTAGAGATAATTTAAGTCCGCTCATCCGGACAAGGCTGTGCTGCATGTACAGTGCCAAATGATTGGCATGCTGTTACAAATTCCCAGCTTCATTCTGAAGGTTTGCTGGCTGATAATGATCTTCACCCAGCTGACAGGATATATTATTTATCAAACAGGATTGTTAATCCAATTACCATATATTATTGATCAAAAGTGTAGCTGCTACTTTGCTAATTGCTAGATACTCCATTGACCCCATTGATATATACAAAGTTCTGCCATGAAACTCTAGATGGTGCGGGCTGATAGGTCCTTAACTCAATCTGCTTGCAATCACGTCATTCTCGGCAGGGCACAGCACATTGGTTCCTCAGTATTGGTTATCAGTAACCAATGAGCTCACTGCTCAACCTTCAAATACTTGGTTAGCATTTGCAGTAGCAGTGCAGCATGCTTTTAGAAAACCCTCCACCTTCCCTAGCTCCACCTGTATAGATACTGAACTGGCTCCCCGACTAAGCCTGGTTTCTCCCAAGGTTTTTTTCTCCATTTGTTGGAGTTTTGGTTCCTTGCCGCTGTTGCCTTTGGCTTGTTTAAGTTGGGACACTTGCTTGATATTCAGCAGTGTTTTTGATATGCCTGCATTGGCGCCGTTGTATGCGAACTGAGCTGAGCCGGACGATTAAACCACTGTTTTCTCCATTGCTGATATACATAAATTAACTAGACTAATAACTATTGATCTTTGCAACGGAATGAATCAATAATATATAGAATAAGCTGGACAATGACACCATTTTCTTTGGGAGCTGCAGTGCAGCCAAAATTATGTGCCAGTTATTAATGTAAAGCTGCTTTGCCACAATTTGCATTGTAAAAAGCGCTATATAAATAAAGGTGACTTGACTTGATCTGCTACGGGTAATTCAAGTACGCTAACACTGTAGAGCAGCAGCATGTCTTACTTGCTCACAGCAGCGTGTTGAGTATGTATTGGCAGTAGCAAGTCTGCAGCAGCAGCAGCAGCAATAAAAGCAGCAGCGTGTCAGATCTATTCCACTAAGACCAAATATATCAACATTGTTATATCCATTATCATGCTAAACACTCAGAGTTGTCATGACGGAAATATTTGCTTGTGTCTCACAGAAAAAAGAATTAAGAGTGAGTGAAAGATAACAGAGACCCAGACCCAGACAAAAAAAAAAAAACAGATTGCCATTGATCTATTCCAAATGACAATTACTTCAGCAAGTTTGTCTATTATGAAGTTACGTAAAGACCATATCTAACATTCTCTAGACCTCTGAGCCCGCAGATCCAGACGAGCACTTTCTGTGCCAAGCGTACAGCTTAGTAATTAGCTTTTGTTCATATTGATTTCAGTGGCAAAGGAAATGTATGCTAATACAAGGTGGACTTAGCTTAGCTTAGGAGTGCTGCCAGCTGCCAGACTGGATTACAGACGTCTCAGAAACATGTCAAAAACTGAGCTGTCTCCCCAAGGGCTGTGCACAGTCTGTGCCAGCTCTGTTAGTGCATTTTGTTTCATTGTCGTACCAGCAGAACAGTGAAGCCTTGAAGGATTATCCAGGAACATACGACTGGTAAGACTTACTTCCATGAGACTCTCGCAATTTCGCATATAGCGGTGGATATAGACCTGTCAGCTACAGACAAGAACAGGACATATTCCTGTTCAGTGCAACAGTAAAGATAGGTTTTATGCTTAGAGGCTTGAAACCAGCTGATGGAACCCATGTTTCCATTATGCTGCTTCTGAACAGCCTTGCGATCTAATGATTACATCTGAGAAAGCCCAATGGTGCAACAATAAATTTAACCCTTATGTACTATTGCTATTACATTAGTGATGTTCCCGGGTCAATTTGCCCTGAATATTTTAAATATTCTAAGGCAACAGTACAGGCCAAAAATTATTTCTTGCTTATATTTTGTTATTTTAGTTTTTACTGCCCTATGAAGCTAAGCTAAGCTCAATTTGACCCATATAGACCCAAAATACAAACACTTCTTTGCTGTGTCAGAGCTCTTCAACTCTAGTCCTATAGTGCCAGTGTCTTGCTGAGTGTAACAACTTTTTAATTTCAAAGTTTGTGAAAATAAAAATGTGCTTACCTGTTGCTTTACACTTTTGTCTGCCTGTCACACTTTTTGAGCACTGAATTGAAAATTACTTTTCCAACTTATATTGTTAAAAATCTTGAATACTTCAGCGCACAGACTTAAATTTGGTATGTTTTTAAAGCGACCACTTCACATATTATTGTAGAACTAAAGTTAAAGTTTAAAAAAGTTATTAAAAGTTTTTTTTTTTTTATATTTTACATAAATATATATTTCATAAAAATTTTCAACCCTAAAACTTCAAGAAAATTAAAGCTAAATATCTGCTAATAAGTTCTGTGCCAAATGTTAGGTTGATATCTCAAAAAATTAAATGTAATAATGAATAATTCAAAACATCAAAATAAGTGCACTTGAGTTTAAATCACAACACAATTAAAAGAAAATGATTTAATATGTACTTTTTAAGTAAAACGTTTAATTTAACATTAAAAAGTGCACTTTTATAAAATTAGCCAAGAAAGTGTACTCTCTTTAAAGTGGTCTTTTACTTCATTCATATTATATAATATGCAAGACAAGTACAGTTTTTAGAAATATGTAATTGTCAGATTTGATGTAGACTACAAGTGCACATTCAGTACAAATAAGTGCACTTATTTTTCACAAGCGCCCTCATTTCATTGCAAACTCTCTTGTTTCTGAGGTATACAAAAAGATCAGAATGTTCACACTGCTCTTTTCCATGAAATGACAGTAAATGGTGAGAGTTTTAACTTCACAAAAATACAGCACCTTTCACTTGAATGGATTGTAATTAAAAATGAGAGAGGGAATGATTGTCCTGCGTGAAACAATGTTAACGGAACCAAAAATGACAGCAGCACACAACAGGGTCAATTATCTCTGAAATTGTGTAATGAAAATTAGGTTTGCTAAAGGGAAAATCATTAGAATTGTAAAAACGACCTCCTGAACAAAGTGTTTTATGAGCAACCCTCCTGCCAAACACACATGCAAAGCCGCCCCAGTTTCCCCGGCACATATCAATTGAGTTAATACAAGCTAATGGTAATAATTTGTCAAGCTTACAATCTTGTCTGTGCCGTTTTAATAATGAGTGAAGCTGGTCTGGTCTGGTCCTACTGCAGTTATTACTGGTGTAATTTGGGCCACCCTAGAGAATTTTTAGATTTAATTTAAGCATTTGGGGATGATGCTTAGCTGTGACAATAGCGATCCATCTTTTTTAACACTCCTAATCTTCACGGAGGATCCAAACCTTAGTTGGAGCCTTTGATGGATAACCCCTCCTCTTTTTCATATCTCCCTGTCTCTCTGTCCGTCTATCTCTCTTCCTGTGCTTCCTGCAGAAATACTATTATCAAGAATAGAGAACCGAGACTGGAGTGTGGCTACATTGTCCAAAGCAGTTTGTGGGTGGATGTCATAGCGTATCTGCAGCCGGTGTTAAGAGGCATGTGTTTCTGAACAAAAGTCCACTCTTGTTAACGACTCTCATACAGTGTAAAATTCATAGAACAGTTCAAATGCCCACTCAGAGCTCAAAGGGTTCGAGCCAGGATGAGTGGTCACTTGTATAGCGGAAAACCTGTAGATTCATAACACACAGTTATGAAAAAGAGATCAAAATGGGTGGCATAAAAGCCAAACTATTCATTTTTTCAATAACGTTCTTGGTCTTGCCGACAATTCATCAGTGCACGTCAACAAAGAAAACAAATATGTGTCTGAGGGTGTGTTTATGTCTACTTTCCACTTTTCATTACAAAGCTGTCAATACTAAACCAGCTTAAAGGGATAGTTTAACCCAAACATGAAAATTCTGTCATCATGTACTCACCCTCAAGTTGTTCAAAACCTGTATGACTTTCTTTCATCTGCTGAACACAAAAGAAGATATTATTCCATAAGAATATGGGCAGCCAAACAGTTGATGGGCCTCATAATATGGAGGGGAAAAATGTGGAAGTCAATGGAGGCCATCAATTGTTTGTTTACCCATATTCTTCAAAATATCTTCTTTTGTGTTCAGCAGAATAAAGAAGCTCATACAGCTTTGGAACAACTTGGGGGTGAGTAAATGATGACAGAATTTTCATCTTCGGGTTAAACTATCCCTTTAACGCTTACTTTCACCTATTGTTTACAACCAGCAAAAAGAGACCATGTCATGCAGGTGCCAAATATATTGTGTTACCCAGTAAATTGAGTGGTCTGTCCGTTTTATCTTTGTGAAAGTAATTACTATGAGATTACCATCTTGTGTGTCTGACTCACTAGAAAATGACTGGATCGAGTATTCATTAGAGATCATTATGAAAAACGTAATTAAACATTTTGGAGCTTAACCATGTGGTGCTTGCATTTGTAAGGTGTGTATCACATTACTTTTGCTCATATTAGTATTAACCTTTAATGTGCAACTTGTCCCACATTTGTTTATGCTACAGACATAAATGACATTTGTTAAGGAAAGATACGCTAGTGCTTTTCTTAACAATCTCATTTCTTGACTCATGACAAATTGGTTAACTCCATGTTTTTATTTTATGAAATGTTATGAAAAGAAAACAATCTTTTTATTATTATCTTGAGGCGTTTTGGAGACTGTAAATATGTACAGTAGCTGCCTTCACGAGGCATGATTCTTTTTTGTCGGATTGAGGCATATGGAAACTAACTGATGCAGATACTATCCAATCTTACTAATGGATGATTGACAGGTGTCACACATACAAATATACTATGACATTATATGAAAATATGCCTCTACATAAAGCATTTTGTATTTGCATTATGAAAGGTGAACATAAGAGTATAAAATTATGAGTGCATGAAATTCAGCTAAACAGCACGAATTTAAAAGTGCAACTGCTTAAAAATACCTATAAAGTGATGTTGCTATTTAATATGTATGTTAATATGACATTTTATTCAATATTAACAGAAAGAGTCCCTAAGATAGATAACATATTCTGTAAATTACCATTTATCATTTGAGCTGCTTACCAATTAAGGAATTACAGCGAGCTTCTGATGGTATAAATAAATAAATGACGGAGTGCAGTTATCCATCACAAATCATCTAAGACCTCCTGTCATCTCACCCAGCATGTTCCCTTTCCTCAGCTTTAATTAACTTATTTTGGAAGTGCTGACAACAAAATAAATATATAAGAGTTTAAAGGGAGAGGAGCAGTGTGGGGAGTTGTCATGGAGACCTGAAGCATCTGGCAGATTCCCAAGAGTTTAGCAGCCACTTCTCCCTATCTCTCGCTCTCTCTCTCACTTTCATTCTCATTGGAGCATGAACATCTGTCATGCCCAACACAACATTACCTATAACCGCACACCACAATCAATCTACTCACCGCGCAGGCCACTGCAATAACACTACAATACTAGCAAAATACACCGATAGAACTGTTCATCCTCACTGTAGATCCCTTATCATATATAATTCAGTAGATCGCATTAAGACCAGAGATCCTACACAGAAATTTTAAGGGGGCGTACAATGGAAAATGTTCCTTGCTCTTTTGAAAGACAAGATATTCCCAATGGAATGATCCATCTTCAGTCTGCTCAGATCATTCATGCAAACTTAACAGCAAAAGCAGGAACTTTGAAAAAAAAATCAGTTGACGAATGATAATTTGAGCGACATTTTACACCAAAAGTGGTTAGCCAGTTTTACAGAGAAGTCTTAAGAAAGTCTTAAAAGTACAGTAGCATTAACATGAAAATCTAGAAGAAATCAATTTCACTTTCAAGAAAATACTGAACTAGATATTAACAATGCTTTTTATTGAATGATTTGATACAGCTTATTTTTTGGGTTCATGTGTCAGAAAACAAATATGCAAAATCATTTTAAATGATTAATTTACTTCTGTATATATATTAATTATATATATATATATATATATATATATATATATATATATATATATATATATATATATAACTCATGGACATTTGTACAACTAAAATAAAAACAATTATTTTTATTATTATGGTATATTTTGGAAAATAAGTCACGTTTTTTTATCACCTGAAATGTGTAATCAGATTATTCGACTTTTAGACTTATCGGTGTGTTTTTTCCCCCCACAATGCAATTTTGAATTGGTAAGACATTCATATGATGTGACTCAGTACGACAAAACTCGGTACGAGTATTTTTGTTCTAATTTTATTAATATATACAGAAGTAAATTAGGTAATTGGGTAATTTACCTGTGAACACCGTTTCTGGATGTTATTATTCAGAGAAAATATTTAAATATTCCAAAATATGCCCAAAAAATATTCGTCAAGCCAATTATCTCAATATGTTACTTCAAATTAATGGGTTAAAATGGGTTGCAAACAACATTTCACTTTTATCTGTTTTCTAATATTAAAAAGTAGACTTCAGGTGGAAAAAAAGCTAAAAACAAAACAAACAATTTCCAAGGTTTTAATTCTACCTGTCCAAGGTGTCAGGGCTGATTTTCTATGTATAACATGCACATTCATAAATATATATCAGTGAAACAATTTCCAGGATGTGGGTACCATCATTTCACATTATTTCCATACAATGTGTTTCTGTAAAAACTCACAATTTGTCCATTTAACTACAGCTGTCAATGTCAAGACATATGTTGAGTTCTCCCAAGATACCAATTAACTGGCTCTTTCCTATTACAAGATCTAAAGAACGCGTTCACATTAGCTCTGTTCAACACAATGGCGTGATTTGCCAAAGAGATGATAGCGAGGCTCTCTGTCTGGGGTAAATACATTAATGAACACAGCAATTAACGCAAAAGCTATAAGAAATATAAACGGGCATTCACACGGATGAGAGTCAGATAAAGAACCACACAGACCGGTTCCGCCAGGTGAGAAAGAAACCGGCTTAGAGCAACGTTTATCTGAGCGTTTAAGCAGAAAGAAAACCTTCAGGTGCCACATTGTCATTGTTGGGTGCCGTCTCATCCGCATTTTTTATTTATTTATTTTTTTTCATGAGGGAAGAGAAAACAATGTGAGCTTCCATTACAGTGGCATCATTTTCAGGAGGATGTGTTATTACGGCCCTTATTCACACAATGCTTCCATTCATTTCAAATTCAAGATTCTACTTGAGAAGCGAGGCAGATGTTGCAGCGAACCGCAAGCTGGACGATGGAGTGCAGGGAAGGAAAAGTCGGATGCGAATCAAAGCCACCTTTTGTCGTCAGCACTCTCATTTAAGAAATTAACAAGGGACTGTGAGCGAGGTGTACAATACGGAGACAAAGGAGCCTGGTTGGCAGCAGCAATTTGGTTTTCTCGCTGACTTTGAGAAAGAAGCAGAAAATGGACCATCTGTTTGAATTACTAAGCTAACACTGCAAGGAAGTAGTGAAGAATACACACTTTCAAACGCCCAAAATTCAGGGTGCTGCACAGCAGGGGCGATTCTAGGATTTCAGGTCCCTTATCTAAGAATGAGCTGATTTGGCTCAGAGGAATATTTCTAGCCTTAAAGGGATAGTTCACATAAAAATTAACCTTCTGTCATCATCTACTTACCCTCATGTCATTCTAAACCTCTGTGACTGCCTTTCTCCCATGCAACATAAAACAAGAAACTCTGGTTGCTCTTTTACGACTCATGAAGTCTTTGATCATTTAACCTTTTATGGAAAGTCAAGGTTGGTTCCGATGTAAAATATCATGTGGTGAGACTTTCCAAAAATGTAATGATATTTATGAATTAAAAATTCATTTTTTGCTTTGAATTTTGCATTTATTTATTTTTTTAAATGAATGATTAAGATGTGTACACTCACACATTTTTGTGACATTTTTAGTCATTCAATGAAAAATAGTAAAAACAATAAGAAACAAACATGAGTACAAAGATTTTCCCAGAACTTTCCAAGAAATTTCATTCTTTACTATTTAAATTTCATCCAAGATCATTCAATTTCTGTAGGTTGTGTAGTGGTGCCGCTGTTGATTTTTGTAAGAAAAATATCCAATTGTAAAACTTTTTAAGCTAAAATAACTATAGCTTCCGACAGATGGCAAGTCGACTTGGGTCAAAGGACTAACTTCTGACGCGATGTATGACGTAGGATGTAAGAGTAACGTAAGCTTACGGTTCAAACAAATAGGGCTGGGCAACAAACTCAAGCTCCTCCTCTCTTATATCAAAATCTTCCGATATTTCTCTTCAAAAATTCTCATTTTAAAAATCAGAGATTATTCTTTTGGCGCAAGTCGATTTGAGTAGGCAGACTGCCAGAAGCTAGATATTTTGGTTCATAAAGATTTAAATATGGATATTTTTCTCACAAAAACCCATCGCTTTGCTTCAGAAGACCTTTCTTTCTTTATTAACACCCCCCTCTGAAAGAAGAAAGTCATATACATCTTGGGTGGCTTGAGGGTGAGGAAATCAACTATCCCTTTAATATGTGGCCTTGCTCAGAGATGAGCAGACATGACTTGGTGTATACTATATAGAATAACTGTAAAAAGAATACAAATATATAACTATACACAGTATAGAACACAAACTATATAGACCAGTGCTTCCCAAACTGTTGGCAGTGGACCCCCGGTGGGCTGTAGCAGTATTGCGCGTTGGGGGGGGGTCTCGGGGGGCGCGTAGCTAGTCCAAATCAATATATTAAAATAATTAAAATATTCCAATTGTTCTAAAATTAGATTTTTTTAAAGGATGTAAGGTTAGTCTTATGAATTTAAATATATTTGTAAAGAACATCTACATTATAGTTCACATGAAATTCTTACAAACTTGTTAATAAATGTATTTCTAGGTAAATGTCGGTATATATTTTTTAACGGCCGGATCGTGGAGCTTTTGCAATGTTTTTGGGGGGCCTTACCCCTCTTAAGTTTGGGAAGCTCTGATATAGACATTACAAAATAATAATAACATTGACAAAATGACAAATTTTATATTAATAAAATGACAAAAACTAATTCAACATATTAATAAAATCTAAAATAGTGAAATAAATGATACCATAATAACACTGATGTATCAACTATTAAGTGTACCTCACTTTTTATAGGTTTTTCTTTCTTTCTTTTTTTTTTTTTTTTGCATAATCGCTTCACCTGAAGCTCCAGATGGATGGATGGATGAACGGATAGTGTTTGCAGCTTAACTAATAAGGTTATAGTCTGTTCATTAAAATTATTAAATACAGCACAAATATTTTTATTTGCTAAGCAATAGTGGATATGCTAAATGAAATGAGCTTGCCCGAGGCAAGAAATGTTGCAAAACTCTTTGAATATTCACTGTTCAGCTAAGGTAAATGCACAGTGGCATTAGCAACATCAATGTCATGGGTTCGATACCCAGGAAAAAAACATACTGACACCTTAAATGTCAGGTGATGTGGATAAAAGTGTGTACCAAATGCATAAATGTATTTTTTTTTCTGTTTCTATTTGAGCCCCCATAATAGCATTTTTATAAATAAAATCCAATCATTTACAGAGCTTTTATTAAGCTAGCTAGAAATTTCAGATGCAACCAGTCACTGAACAAGGACCTCAGTTTTTTTCACACTCTTTTTCCAGATTCAGCCGAGCTTGTTAGTGAGAATTTAATATCTAATAGAGTGGAGAGGTTTGTTTTGATGTTTGCACGGGTGACTAATTTGCCCACTTCTCATTAATAACCCAAGAGCAAAGGAGTCCATGGACATAATGTGAGCTTTGAATGCAGTTTATGTGGCATCAGCATCACAACTTTCAACATGTAGACACAATTTGTCCCACATGATACTGAATCAGCATGTCTTGAAAGCTATGTTGTTGATGTCAGTGGGACTGTCTAATGGCTCGTAATATATTCAGTGTGACTGTTGTGTCCTACAGGAGAGCTGTTGCGAGACCGAATGTGTTCCCTTCAAAAACAGCATGATGTCTACCATTAAAATCAGATTCATCAGAACATTGCCTGAAAAATATACCACATTAGCACTAACTGCCCACTCCAAATGCTTAGGAACAGGATGCTATCAACACAGCACAATGTCTCTCCCACATACATTATGGCTCTTTCACCTATGCAATTCTATCCATTGACTCAAATAGAATGTCGAACTAGCAACATATGGAAATGGATACTTTCCATTTAAAACCAATCCTTGGCTATACTTGAAGCAGACAGACATGCATACTATGTAGAATAAATATATAAAGAATATGCATTTATAACTATATATAGAATAAGAACTATATAGGCATATTAAAAAAATAATAAAAGTCATAAAAGCACAACAAATTTACTAAAACTTTTACAATTACTAAATTGAAGAAACACCAATATATATATATATATATATATATATATATATTCAAGATATTTGCATCTCAATTAAATTTATGTTATTTTAGGATATTTTTACTGGAAATCAAGGCAAAAAATACTAATTAAGATAATGCTGTTTGCTGTGTACGTGATGCCTTTATGATGATGTGACTTTTTACAAAGCTCTCTCTCTCTCACACACACACACACACACACACACAGATCCCATGTACAGTACAGAAGGAGCGAACAACAAAAGGCTCTTTCTATTCCCCTCGAATGAGAGCAATCACACTTGAGAAGGGGCAGCTGCTGTATCTCCTTTTGTGCGGGCATTTTAGACAGCTCTTCAGTGTGGCACAACACAAAAGGAGTCAAATGTATTTTCTGACCACAGAGGTGAGACAGGCCCGCCATCAGCGGCCATCTTCCTCACAATGTCCATGAGAGCACAATCATCCAGTGCGCAGCCCACTGATGGATGAACTGAGAGACACAACCTCCCTCCAGCCCTCATTCACCGCACGCTGCTGCGAGACAAAATAGAGCACAGCTCAATTATAAACAGATTGACAGTCACATTATGCCATAACAACAACCCAGTCACTCAGGCCAGGGATGAACTGAAGAGCAGCTCAACACTTACATCACCGAGATGTCGATGACGGATTGATGTTCGCTAGATCGGAGAGAGTGTACGGGCAAGGCTGATTGAAAGGCGTGAGATGTGCTATCAGCTGCGTGGAAACGGTAACCTGACGGGATCTGACCTTTACCGACCCCAGTCGGTCTTCGCAACGCTGTGTTAGGGCACCACGCTCATGCAAATGTCGTCGAATTACACCACTGAAGTCTCTCCTGATGAAATCATAAAAAGGGTCAGATTCTGTTTGAAGATGTTTACCATCAAAAGCTGAAAGGTCAACCAAAGTCTTATATTATCAAATCCAAGTTTCCACAGCTCACTTTACCTCCATAATCTGATGTATTACAGATATTTGTTTTAAAAAATATATATGAATAAAAGTTAACAGTGATTTCATTGGATTGTGATAAGTGAATCATTCACAATTAGACCAGAAACATTTATGTGTACATGTATGTATATATGTATGTATATATATATATATATATATATATATAGTTTACATACGTGTACTGGAAAACAAAACAAAAATGCTGAGTAAGAAAACCAGGGACTTTATCAAACATCAAGAATGTCTTGAACAAACAAGATGAATAAAGTTCAAGCCTGAGTCTATCCTTGCAAATTAAGTGTTGTATATTTTTATTATAATATATAAATTTTAAAATTAGAACATTATTTGGAGAAAGAAACAGAGGAAAAAGATCAGAGCATGTCGGCAAGATTCAAACCTGCATTTCCCATACGAACACTAAATGGCTCAAGAATGTGCCACAGCTTGTTGGCTGGTTTATTTTGATGCTCTGTCACTTTCCACAGTTGTTTCTATGAGACCAGCAGAGGACGGGTCACTATAGATGAGGAGGATCACTTATGTGCTAAAGACTAACATTGAGGAATTAACTGTGTGTCTCGATTTCCCCTGGCCTTCTGCTAAAAGCCCATTAATAAAGAACATGACAGAGTAAGGAGGCTGATGCCTCCAGCCACCAGCAGGACCTAGTTTGACCTAATACACTATCCAAGAGATGCAGTCTCCGTATAGCAAGAGACAAATCCTCACAATTCAACTGTGGCATACAAGAAAAACAAGAGGAAATAAAGACAATAAGGAAAAAAGAATTGCTGTTTTTTCATTCTTTGTCATTGCCAGATTTGTTATGCAAACCCGCTCAGTATATTTTCCAGATGATACACTTTCAATAAGATAATTTTCAGTGGGAAGTGAGGTAGAAATTGTGAAAACGAGGCGATCATTTTATCTATAACCCAGCTAGAGAAACAACACATTACAAATTAGGTGATTCATTTGCTGTCATATTGAGGGAAACTTGTGAAAAGTGAAAAGCTTGAGGCACTACCATCGTGTTATATACACGTTTCTGTAAAGCATTTCAAGGTTCAGATCAATATTTCCCTGTCTCTCACACAGTGGCACAAACTATATTTCCTGCAGGAGTTTCTCTTTGAGTAAATGTGGCCTATTAATACTCATCCCCAAAACATTGTCATTATACAACGGCACCAATGTTGCATGTACAGTTATTGGTCATCAAGACAAAGTGCCACAAGATGTTATATGTCTACATTAGAGTTTGGTTTGTGAACCACAGACACATAGCAGATAAAACCGTGCTCTGGGCTCCTTTGATCAATATCCTGCATCTCTGGCGGTGATGAAACAGGGAAGCGAGTAAAATTACTCTGACATAAGAAAGGCCACTACATCTTGTTCATTTCCTGTCCTTTGGCAATGAAGTGGCCATAAAGGTAGTGTAAATACACAGACTCATTACACAAAAAAGTCTCACATTTTCTGAAATTATAGCCCATCTCTTTTTTCACCCTCAGTGTGAAAAGTATTTTTCGGAAAGGTGTCTTGGCAGCTTTTTCCACACAGTGTGTTTCTATTCGACAACATTTTAGACGGATAGTTCATCCATAAATGAAACTTCTGTCATTATTTACTCATCCTCATGTTGTTCAAACCATATGTTGTTATTTCTTCCATGAAATAAAAAAGTACACATTTTTTTAAAGAAAAGTAATAAATCTTTTGCCATACAGTGACAGATCATAGCAACCACACGCTGTCAATCTGCAAAGAGAAGATTAGATAGATAGATAGATAGATGGATAGATAGATAGATAGATAGATAGATAGATAGATAGATAGATAGATAGATAGATAGATAGATAGATAGATAGATAGATAGATAGATAGATAGATAGATGGATGGATAGATAGACGGATAGATGATGGATAGATGGATAGATAGATAGATAGATAGATAGATAGATAGATAGATAGATAGATAGATAGATAGATAGATAGATAGATAGATAGATAGATAGATAGATAGATAGATGGATAGATAGACGGATAGATAGATAGATAGATAGATAGATAGATAGATAGATAGATAGATAGATAGATAGATAGATAGATAGATAGATAGATAGATAGATAGATGGATAGATAGACGGATAGATGATGGATAGATAGATAGATAGATAGATAGATAGATAGATAGATAGATAGATAGATAGATAGATAGATAGATAGATAGATAGATAGATAGATAGATGGATAGATAGACGGATAGATGATGGATAGATAGATAGATAGATAGATAGATAGATAGATAGATAGATAGATAGATAGATAGATAGATAGATAGATAGATAGAGATAGACAGATGATAGAAAGATAGACAGACAGACAGATCAATAGATAATAGACAGACAGACAGACAGACAGACAGACAGACAGACAGATAGATAGATAGATAGATAGATAGATAGATAGATAGATAGATAGATAGATAGATAGATAGATAGATAGATAGATAGATAGACAGACAGACATACAGACAGACAGATAGATAGATAGACAGACAGACAGACAGACAGACAGATAGATAGACAGAAAGACAGACAGATAGACAGACAGACAGATCAATGGATCAATGGATCAATAGATAGATAGACAGATAGATAGATAGATAGATAGATAGATAGATAGATAGATAGATAGATAGATAGATAGATAGATAGATAGATAGAAACAGACAGACAGAAAGACAAATGATAGACAGACAGCCAGACTTCGACATTAAACAGCTTAAACAGAGCTAATATAATGTGTGCACATACCGATCCATGATGCCAAGGGTGTGTGTCCTAGATCATAAGCATGTCCTTTGATCAGTGTTCTGAGGATGCTGGAAAACTCTGGGAAACTACATCGAGGGCACTGCTTTATGACCCATTTTAGCACAGATATATTTGGGAGCAACAGGAGTTGAACAATGAACAGTATGTAAGTGTGTATCTGTGTTGAAGAGACCCAGTTTGAGTTGGCGGGGGCCGTCGATTTCCTGACTGGATTCTACTATACTACATTGAGTGCAACAAAGAGCTAGACACAGCGGTCGGCAAAGCTCGCTATTAAAAGCAATAAAATAGAGGTGAAGAGGGGTGAATACAATTTAAAAAAATCAGCTTTTGGTTAATATGTCACTTTTCGAGCTTCTGAACGTCCATCAACATTTTTGAACGCAACTAAAAAGCTTCGTGCTGCTCTAATACGAGCAAAGGTTATCCCAGAAATGGATACGCCAGGGCTGCGATAATGTGCTACATATGAATTTTCGCGAACTTATTTGAGTGACTGACATGTCATTTAACACAGGCAATCTGGGTACAGGTGTCTATTCAACCATCTCATTTTTAGAAAGTGCCACTCTGAATAATTTACATCTAACATTTTCATTCGACCCACTTAAGTTACAGAACTGCATTGAGGTGGAGAAGCAATGAGATGAGAGTTACTGGCCGTAAAAACTCCCTCCAGAGATGGAAAATATCACAGGTGGCGGAGACGGTAGGGGATGTCCAAATCTCCATTTCCAGAGTGAAGCCCGTCGGCTGTGGGAGAATAAAGGGGGATGAACGCAATATGGTGTGTTTTTCCCTTGGCCTAACAGTTTGACCTCCTTGTATGAGTCAAGTACCAGGAGAGCTTGAAAATAATTAAGGATCAAAAGTGACTTATAATTCCCTAACCTTCTATACTGGCTTTAGTTAGACCTATGAGGCTGCTTCACAACACACTGTATCTCAAAGCAAGGTGCAAAAACAAATTAAATACAAATAATCAAGTACTACAAATTAAGGCTGCGTGATTTGGAGGAGGGAGGTTGAGAAATTGAATTGTGATTCTTCTGTTAAAAAAATACATTAAAAAAAAATCCATATAGGTTGTAGGGCTGCACAACATTTGGACAACAATTTGTGAAGAATTTGTAATAGTTATTATTATTATTATTGTTGTTAGTTACTGAATAAAATCAAAATAAGAAATATTATGAAGGTAATGTTTCACTGTTAAAATAAAAAACAAGAAAAGCATTTAAGAAAAAAATTATATGATAATGATAATAATAGTAAAATATATTATATGATTTTTTTGCATTACAACTGTAAAATTGCAATATTAATGTATATGTCTTAATTTCTCCATTTTCAAAACTTTTGTTTTGATGGAAAACTCTCATTTACAGACAAAGCATTATGAAATCATTTACTTATCATTTGTGATACAGCTGCTGTCAGATCCAATGCAGTTGACTGCTTCATCTGTCAACAAAAGTTTCTTTACAAGCTCTCAATTACACTGGGCCTCGTTTACTAAACAATCTGCTGTCAAATTCCCTGAACAAACCCTCAGATGTGGTCCGAGATGGCATTAAAAACAAACCATCCACTTGTTTCCCACTCTGGGATGCTTCTGAAGTCTGTACAGAGACTGGACATGTCAAAGTGTGAACAAATGTCAACCGTTAAGTGACTGAATGCTAGTGTCAAAGTCTCGCACTGGACACCGTCATGTGCAAATATATTTGCCTGTGAGACATCTCAGATCTCGCAATATAAAATTGAGCCATTTGGGAGCTTGATTAAACAAATGCTGTGTTTATAATGAGGAGGACGTTTTAAACTACGAACACTGCAGGATGTTTTAAAGGCACAATATATACATAACTTTTCGCCTATTAAAAGGATAAAAGGAGATTGAGCGCAGAATCATGGGAGATGTAATCTTCACCTCACAGCCAGAGGAAAAGAATCCAACAGGACTCTGGCAAAAATAATGTTTTGGTGAGATTATTAACGTTACTATAGAAGCCGAGCAGGGCTGAGTGATGTGGGAGCTGAACAAGGCCACTGGAGCGCTTCCTAATGAGAGACGAGCGCGACACACGGCTCAGAACTTTTAGTAAGCCACAGTCGCTGCTTCTGCTTCTTCCGGTCAATCGTATGTGGGGTAACACAGCGCTGTTTTCTCATATTAGATACATTTCGGTGTGTTGAAAATGATGTATTAACATTACTCTAGGTAGCTGGCATAAGACACTTGTTGCACACTGGAGATATTAGAATATCATATTAATATAATAAGAAAACGAGATTCAAAACGTGTTGAGCTATATAACAATGATTAGTTTTCAGTCTATAAATGTATCCAAACAGTTGCTTACCTGTCTAATAAAACATATAATATATTAAATCCATGTTTCCATGGTTTCTACAAAATAAAAGCAGAAATCGCAATGGACATGGTCCACATCCTGGTTAAAATTGCTTATTTCTCTGGATTTAAACATTCTTGTAAACATTTGGGATAACGTAAGTACACACGTCAACAAAATATATACCACGGTTCTAGTGCTTTTTGGAAATTTGAATCCAAACATCTTACATATTGTGTCTTTAATGGTACAAAACCTCTTATATGTCAAGGCAAATGTCATGTCATGATCCATTTAAAGTGACCCACACTCCAAACAGATGGAGTTTGTGTGGAGCAGCATTAACTGTGTTCGGAGCGAATAATGAGCTGTTCACATACGAGTATGCGCGCACACATATATTTATTTGATTAAATCCCGGCTTTTGCAATTTGATAATTGCATTAAGCCATATTAGGAAATCAGTTTATTTCAATTATTCATGCAGCCCTACTACAATGTCCATCTGTGTCGGTGTGGCAATAAGGCCTTGTTGAAAAAGAGTTTGAATCGTTGTCAGTGTAGTGGTGCTGAACCGTGACTAATGTTGCTACCCATGTAGGCCGGCACTCCGGCACCTCCTGCCTCATAGATCTCAGGCTCAGGGGCCTGGAATCTGTGTCGCCGCTCCATCTGCTGACCCTCCTCCTCCAAGAATGCACCCCCCCCCCCCCAATACGGTCACCGAGTGGGACTCTCCTCCAGCTGGAGGTGAACTCAGAGGTCTCTCTTAATAAGTCCAGTGCCAATGTGAGGCCCAGCCCGCAGAACTATACCTCTACGGCTGTGACGCAAAACCAACGGAGACTCCATTTATCCATGTGGCTGCCCGGCTGACAAGACCAGCATGAATTTACAAGCTGGTTTATGCTGTTTATCGGTAGAAAACGCTAGGCAACTAGCAAAGTCTTTCAGTTGAAGCCGGTTTAACTTGTTAAAAAGACTGGCGGTGAAACCAGCATCACTAACACAACATACGCTGATTTTCAACAGGGTGAAAGGCAGCAATCAGAACTGTCAGCGTGTTATTAAAGCTACACTGACAAACACTAAAAATTAATGCTGTCAATTTAGCATGATTATTTAGAATGAATAATTATCAAAAAAATAATGCAATAAAAAATTGATGCAATTAATCATCCCCCTAGGCGGTATGCAAAATCCATATTAAGTGTTTCTGTGGAAGCAAGTGCTAAAATGTTTTGGAAAGAAGTCTCTTATGCTCACCAAGGCTTTATATATGTATTTATATATGTATGTGTGTGTGTGTGTGTGTTCAAAAATAATTCTAATATGCTAATTTGGTGCTACAGAAACCTTTCTTATTTTTAACATTTAAAACAGTTATGCGGCTTAGTATTTTTGTGAAAAGTTTAAAAAATGTAAGATTCTTTGATGAACAGAAAGATCAAAAGAATAACATTGTTGTTTATTTGAAACAGAAATCTACTGTAACATCTTTACTGTCACCATCAATTTAATGCACCCTTGCTGAATAAAATACAGTCCTGGTCAGAATTATTGGCACCCTTGGCAAATATGAATGAAGAAGCCAGTGAAAATAAATTTGCATTGTTTATCCTCTTGATCTTTTTTCAAAAAATAATAATAAAAAAATCTAACCTTTCAATGAAGTAAAAATAATTAATGGGGTGTGGAGGAAATTCATATTATGAAATAAATGTTGTTCTCCACTGCTCCATTGGTCACAATTATTGGCACCCCTAGAAATTCTTAAGAGTAAAATATCTCTGACATACATTTCCATTCATATTTACATTTTTTAGCACACCAGGGTAACAAGGAACATGAAAATGACTTCCTGTTTCAAAGCTATATAAATATGAGGGACCACAAAGGCCAAATTTCCTTAATCATCCATTACAATGAGTAAAACCAAAGATTGTTGAGCTTCACAAAATAGAAAGTAGTTTTAAGAAAACAGCTAAACATTGAAAGTTCCCATTTCATCCAATAATTGAGAAGTTCCAATCAACTGGAGATATTACGAATCTGACTGGAGGAGAACGTGTGTCTATATTGTGCTAATGTAGAGTGAAGAGAATAGTTCGAGTGGCTGAAGTTTCTCCAATGACCACAGCTGGAAAATTGCAGAAATTAATTGAGTCTTGGGGTCAGAAAGACTGTGAAAAAGTAATAATGATAATCAGACAGCACAAGCATCACCACAAGTAGTTTTGGAGGGTTTCAAGAGAAAAATTCTCTGCTCTCATCTAAAATCAAATTCCATCATATTCAGTAGGTCAGATGAAACTAAAAAAAAAAAAGAGTTTCAGCAGCTAACCCATGGGTTTATTGCAAACAGGGATAAAAAGTACCTCATGTGTTTGATTAAATATGCTGGATCTTTAATGTTGCGGGCCGTTTCTTCTGCAGGAGGTCTTCAACATCTTGTTCAGATACATAGATTCTATCAAATACCAACGGATAAAAAAATCAAAACCTGACCGCCTCTGCTAGAAATCCTATAATGGTATAGTGGTTGGGTCTTCCATCAAGAAAATAATCCAAAACAAACATCAAAATCAACACCAAAATGAGTCACTGAGCATCAAATGAAGCTTCTGCCATGGTCTGAAGCGTACCAACATGGATCTGGGAATGTGAAGGATCAGGAGAGATTCTATATGGAAGAATGGCCTCTGATCTCTATAGCCAGGTGTTCTCCAACCTCATCAGGCATTATAGGAGAAGAGCTGTTATCTTGGCAAATGGAGTTTGGAAATGGAAAGCATTGAATAAAAGGGTGCCATTAATTGTGGCCAACATGTATTAGAACATTTATTTCAATTCTTTTGCTTAATGAAAGGTTAGAATAACTTTTTTTGAAAAAAACATCAAAAAGGATTAACAATGCAGATTTATTTTCACAGGTTTCTTTGTTCATATTTATCATGGATAGTACCAATAATCTGACCAGGACTGATATATATATATATATATATATATATATATATATATATATAGCATTCAAAAGAACAGGATGTATTTGAAATATTCTGAATAGGAGTATTGATTTTTATAATAAAAAAAAAAAAAATAAATAAAAAAAATCTCATCCCAAACTTTGGAAAAGAAGTGTGAAAAGTACTATACAAAGAACTATTAAAATTTCTATTACTTTGAATAATTTTGAATACTTTGAAAACCCCTTGACAGTTCAATGATTTATTTGTCTGCAATAATGATATCTTTAAATATTCTTCATTTGTGAGCTTTACTGATATATGCGATTAACTGCAATTAATTACTAAGCATATTGTGTAATAAATTTGATTAAAATTTTAATGGATTTAAAGCTCTACTAAAAATATAACCAATAACCAGAGCTTTTATCTTCTGACCTTGTTTTTCATATTCACTAAAGACAAAAAATGATATTATAAAACAATGAAAATGGGTTGTTTGGCTGACTGACATGAAAGACAATGTTCAAAGGGATAGCGTATTACAATGAATTGCATCATATGAGACACTAGAGATTCAGTTCCTGAGGAATATGACTCTCAGATATGAATAGAGGACCATGAAAACCTCAGAAACCGTCTTGATCACGGTTTGTTTAATCCAGTCTGACATGAGTTAGATGACAAACAACGCAAGAGAAAGGGAGACGGAGAGCAACTATGGGATATTTATGCACAAACAAACATTCTTCGCATTGCAACGTAAACATAAACAAAAGTTATTGTTCAAATGATAGCAACAAATGAAAAACAATCCACTTAAGTCAGAGGACGATTGTTTACCCATATATTTCAGTCCGAGGAGTCGATATAGCATAAGTTTGAATAGATTTTCATGGCCTGACCATGACAGTCTAATTTGAGCTTTATTTCAAAACGAAAAACCACAAGAACGCACCCTCTGATCACACCAGAGCCGCAACACCAGGCTAAACACAGGGCGTTTCCCTCTGGCAGGGACATAATAATACCCTTCTATTTTGGGACCAGCAGATGGGAGGTTATTATAAGTTACGCTCCAATTTTCCTCCCTTCATTTTCAAACGGACTGTAGAATTGAATTTGGTAGGGACGCTACATTTATTCGAGCTCAGGTGTCATTACAAGGTCTCTTAACTTTTAAAATGAGCCCAGTATCGAGCCAATCGCATGCTGCGCCTGAATCATTACCATATAGCAGAATGTGCAGAATGTGTATATTTGCTGTCTGTTCAAAATATGAAAGGACAAAATATTTCACATATTTATATCTACACTACCAGACAAATTTTTCAGCATGAACTTTCTTTTCATCAAAGAATTCTGAAAAAAAGATATCAAGATTTCCACAAAAACATTAAGCAGCACAACTGTTTTCAACTGTTTTTTGAGCAGAAAATCAGCATATAAGAGTCATTTCTGAAGGATCATGTGACACTGAAGACTGGAGTAATGATGCTGAAAATTCAGCTTTACCATGACAGAACTAAAGTACATTGTAAAATATATTCACACAGAACACAGTTCATATAAATTGTAATAATATTTCACAATATTACTGTTTTATTGCTGTTTTTTATCAAATAAATCCAGCTTTGTAGATCATAACAGAAAAAAAAAAAAACCTTACCGACCACAAAATGTTGCAAAAAAATATTTTGGACAGTAAAAATATATTGTAAATATATATAAAATATATTAAAAACTACCAAAATACATTAGGAAAACTAAAAAAACGTATTCCAATAAACATGTGTGTAAAAAAAAAAAAAATGTTTAATAGCTATACTTAGCAACATCTGGCCATTTTTGAGCAATACTTAAATATATATCTGCTTATACATGATCTGTATTGAAATGTACATTCAAAATTTGCTATTTATTAGAAGAAAATGTTCTGAGGCAGAGAACTGGAAAAGGCATGATGCACCTTCAGATTTAAAGAAATACCGGGAAAGAAATATACAGGAAATATTTGATAATAGAAAGAATAAAAACATCAAGCCCTTACCCTATACCAGATCAATACACACATATTTGTTTGATTGAGGGATGCATGATGGCCATTACCGCAACATCAAACCCCTGTTAACTCACGTGAAGTTCAAAACAAGAAAAAAGAAAGTAAAGAAATCCGCGAATGTACAAGCCTCTTGTTGCCTTTTCCTAATTACCTCTTTTCCGTCTAACATGAATAAACTAATTAAGCCATGCTGCCATCTTAACTAAACAGCCTAAAACTAGAAAAGCCCCCCTGGAGTTCAATGCTGGTAAACAGATGTGATCCAGCCTGTTATTAGTCCTCCCAGTAGCAGAGGTGTGAGCTTCGGCGGTCTGTGCTCGCGGTGGCGACCCGCTCTGTAACCGGATAGGAGGCAGTCTCTGCAAGACCAAAGCAGATTGCTAGAGCAGACCACAAATGCTGACAGATGGCTCCTCAACCTTTTCACTGGCAGCCTTTGTGGTAACAAGGGAACTCAGCGAGAAAACCACCCATTTGGAAGTATTTTTGGAGTTGTTGTTCCTGTTTCTAAGGGGGAAATATTTTCAGCATCAGCTTTAAAAAGAGGATGCTGAGCACGGAACAGTTTGGGAACTTTATGTTGGGTGCACATGCAGAGGAATGGCACATATGTCAAACACAAAACTGTACGTATCCTTTTGAGATCATCACATCTAATGTGACTCGACACTTCTTAATTAAAATCGCACAGTCGCAGCACTAAACGCCACGGGAACCAGGGGCTTTCATCCATGACTTTCACTTTTATTCGTTTCCGTATTTTTTTCCACAACTAAATTCGCTTTTGTTTTCGTCATAGTCTGATTACACTGTATTTTAGTTTCCTATTTTTAATATTGCCAATTTTAGTCTGCAAAAACTGAAATAGTTTTTGTCAATAAAAACAGCTTTAACAGTTTGGGGTCATTTTTCAATCAAGGAAAGGTTATATTGAAGACATTTATGAAGTTACAAAAGAATTCTATTTCAAATAAATGCTTTTCTTTCTTTTTTTTAACTTTCTTTAAGAATCCTAAAAAATGTATCTTGTTTCCACATTAATACTAAGATTTTTTTCTTGCTCAGCAAATCAGCATATTAGAATAATTTCTGAAGGATTGTGTGACTCTGGAGTAATGATGCTGAAAATTCAGCTTTGCATCACAGGAATAAATTACATTTTAAAATATATTCAAATAGAAATATAAATTAGTTATTTTAAATTGAAATAATATTTCACAACATTACTGCTTTTACTGCACTTTTGATCATGTAAATGCAGCCTCTATGTGATCATGAAAGACTTTTCAATGTTTAAAAGCTAACACTTTACAATAAGGTTCATTAGTTAACTACATTAATTAACACGAACTAATAATGAACAGCATTTATTAATCTTTGTTAATGTTAATTTCAACATTTACTAATACATTATTAAAATCGTGTTAACATTAGTTAATGCACTGTGAACTAACATGAACAAACAATGAACAACTGTATTTTCATTCATTAACTTTAACAAAGATTAGTAAATACAGTGACAAATATATTGATCATGGTCAGTTCATGTTAGTTAATACATTAATTAATGCTTAACTAATGAACCTTATTGTAAAGTGTCATCAATAACAACCTGCACTTGTTTCAGTGGTTCCTGTTTCAATCCTCCTCCACCCCATCTTATGCCTTTCTTTCCACACTAAGATCCTGAGGGGACAATTTGCTCAGAGTATCAAACTCAAGCATTGTCTGTTGTGGACAGAAAGCCAAATATGTGGGAGTTTCTTCAACTTCGGGCACTTCTTGTGTCCCAGGGGTTGCTTTTTATTAAAACTACCAGTTTCAGCTGTTTTTATTTTGTTATTGTCTTGGTCTGGGAAATTGTTTGCCATGTCTACATAAAGATTTTAAATCTTAAATATATATGAATACTCTAAACAAATAAGCGAAGAGAGAAATAAACAAACCATTGTTGTATTTTTTAGAAGTCGTACTTATTTACCAAGGAAAAAGTAGTGCCAGTCAAGAGCTTGAGAGAAAAATAAAAAAAAAATTAAAAACTATTTATTTTAGAGTCTCATATTTTATTATCAACCATCTGAGAAAAACATAATAAATTATATGGTAACACTTTAGTTTATGAAGATATTTGTTTTTTTACCAAGCAGATCTCACCCCCTATTGACTTCCAAAGTATTTTTTTACTATGGTAGTCAATAGGAGGAGAGATCTGCAAACTTTCTTCCAAATATCTTCCTTTGTGTTCAGCAGAACAAAGAAATTTTAACAGGTTTGGAACAACTTGAGGGTTGTGATGAATAAATGATGACAGAATGCCCAATACCTAAATGCCTACCCAATGCCTATAAACTTAACATCTACCTTACTAACTATTACTAAGCAGTAATTAAGCAGTTTATTGAGGCAAAAGTTTTAGTTAACAGTTAGTTAACAGTGAGAATTGGACCCTAATCTAAAGTGTGCCCATATATATACAGTATCTTACAGAAGTGAGTACACCCTCACATTTTTGTTAATATTTTTATGCTATAATGTAAAGTAGTGAGTGAACAGCTTGTATAACACTGTAAATTTGCTGTCCCCTCAAAATAACTCAACACACAACCATTAATGTCTAAACCGCTGGCCACAAACATGAGTACACCCCAAGTGAAAATGTCCAAATTGGGCCCTAAGTGTCAATATTTTGTGTGGCCACCATTATTTTCTAGCACTGGCTTGACCCTCTTGGGCATGGAGTTCACCAGAGCTTCACAGGTGGCCACTGGAGTCCTCTTCCACTCCTCCATGACGGCATCACAGAGCTGGTGGATGTTAGAGGCCTTGCGCTCCTCCACCTTCCGTTTGAGGCTGCCCCACAGATGCTCAATAGGGTTTAGGTCTGGAGACATGCTTGGCCAGTCCATCACCTTTACCCTCAGCTTCTTCAGCAAGGCAGTGGTTGTCTAGGAGGTGTGTTTGCGGTCGCTATCCTCTTGGAATACTGCCCTTCGGCCCAGTCTCCAAAGGGAGGGGATCATGCTTTGCTTCAGTATGTCACAGTACATGTTGGCATTCATGGTTCCCTAAATGAACTGTAACTCCCCAGTGCCAGCAGCGCTCATGCAACCCCAGACCAGGCACTCCCACCACCATGCTTGACTGTAGGCAAGACACACTTGTCTTTGTACTCCTCACATGGTTGCCGCCACACACTTAACACCATAACACGCTTATGAACCAAATAAGTTTATCTTGGTCTCATCAGACCACAGGGCATTGTTCCAGTAATCCATGTCCTTAGTCTGCTTGTCTTCAGCAAACTGTTTGCGGGCTTTCTTGTGCATCATCTTTAGAAGAGGCTTCCTTCTGGGACGGCAACCATGCAGACCAATTTGATGCAGTGTGCAGCGTATGGTCTGAGCACTGACAGGCTTACCCCCCACCCCTTCAACCTCTGCAGCAATGCTGGCAGCACAATTTCAAATTTTATTTCCCAAACACAACCTCTGGATATGACGCTGAGCACATGCACTCAACTTCTTTGGTCGACCATGGCGAGGCCTGTTCTGAGAGGAACCTGTCCTGTTAAACCGCTGTATGGTCTTGGCCACTGTGCAGCAGCTCAGTTTCAAGGTCTTGGCAATCTTCTTCTGGCCTACCCCATCTTCATGTAGAGCAACAATTCTTTTTTTCAGATCCTCAGAAAGCTCTTTGCCATAAGGTGCCATGTTGAGCTTCCAGTGTGCCAAATTTAACACACCTGCTCCCCTTTCACACCTGAGATCTTGTAACACTAATGAGTCACATGACATCAGAGAGAGAAAATGGCTAATTGAGCCCAATTTGGACAATTTCATTTAGGGGTGTGTTCAATTTTATGGCCAGCGGTTTAGACATTAATGGTTGTGTGTTGAGTAATTTTGAGGGGACAGCAAATTTACACTGTTGTATATGCTGTACACCCACTACTGCACATTGTAGCAAAGTGTAATTTCTTTAGTGCTATCACATGAAAAGTTATAATAAAATATTTACAAAAATGTGAGGGGTGTACTCACTTCTGTGAGATACTATATAATGTATATATAATAAAGTATACATATATATATATATATATATATATATATATATATATATATATATATATATATATTAAAATTTGTCTTAAGAAACGTTTGACCATTAGGAGCCTGGGGTCTTTATGAGGGCTGGGCTGGGACATTTCCCTCGCCCCATAGTTTAAACGGCAAGCCAATGTTAGTAAAATGAAATACTCAAGGAAGACATAAGTCTCATTAAGTCCCATAAAGGACATCCCTAATAAGATCCTTGGCCTGACATTAAGGAGCTCTCTAGTGATGGCTGATTAATTGCAGGTGCAAACGAAAGCTTTGGAGAGAGCTTAGGTTCTGTGGATGTAATTTATCCTTCCATGTCCTTGCAGATAGGAAATATCTGACCGAGCTGCAGCGGGTTTACCTGGGGAGATGCGCTCCCACCTTAAAGGACAGCTCCATCGTTTTAGCTCATAATGGGCTCTTGCCACAAAAGGAAGTCAGGCCGAGGCCATGGGTTTTATTTAAGAATCCATAAAGCCAAGAGTCAAATGATCTTTAAGAGGCAGAGGGATGCTTGAACAACAAAGCTCTGTAAAATAAGATGTATGTGAATATATGTACATTCCACTAGTGAATATTTCACACAGCCCTCTAAGAATTCAGAGAAGAGCTTTGCACAGCTTCATGAATGATTCTGTTTCTTTGAAACACAAGCAAACATGGCAGGGTAAAGAAAGCGAAAACACTTGGAAGAAAAAAAAGTTTAAACATATTCATTATGAGCCACCTAGGATTTTGAATGTGATTTTAGCTGTTTTTATCTGTCTTTCTGTGCCCAAGAGCTGTCGGAAAAACAACACGGCAAAAGACACAGGGGTCACAGAGAAAGGCTGGCATGGAATAATTTGTGAGGGACCCATAAGAGTTGGCCAGAAAAGGTCGACCTGAAAACACAAAGCACGCATGAAAGGAGAGATCAGCCGCTCAAGCATCATTATGCAGTTCCATGAATCAACTATGCCGTCCACTCAAACGAACACAGAGAATTACAACAATAAGCGTCTCATCTCGTTTCTTTGGGAAATGTGGAGCGATATGTGTCAGCCCTTAAATTAGAAAAGTGATACATATTTTTTATAGCAAAAACATGGTAGGTAAAAGCAAAAACAAATTAATAATAATTTTCCAATAATTATATCAATGCTAATTTATTCAGGACTAAAAACATTTATTTGATGTATTCTAAATAGTACAAATATTTATACAAATTTCCATATATATATATATGGTTATTTTGCAGCAAAATAAGTATGACATTGTTCAAAAGTAAATTTCGTTTATCCTCGTTGATGTTCATATTTATATTTGAAAATTTCATATATTTCCCAATTATGCCCCTCAACTTGACACAGCTTACCCAACACAATCTCATGGCAATTCGTAATTATTTATGTTTTGGTGAATTGGTGGCTAATTTGTAAGAACGTTTACATTTTCATACGATCTGCTTACTCCTCAGTGGTGGTAAGGTTTAGTTGTGGGGTAAGGAGAGGACATTCCTGCTTACTGTTTTTTTTAAATTGTACATTTCATAAAAAATTGCCACCCCATAAACCTGTCATGTTTTCCAGTAAAATTGGGTTGGCTTACACCTAACAAATTTCAGTAACAATTTAGTATGGGGAACACATATTAACTATGACCTTTCCCTCAATAAACTCCTAATGTACTTATAGTTAGCAAGAAGTTGTTGTAGTGGTTACATTTATTTATTGGGTAGGTTTAAGAGATGTAGAATATGGTCATGCAGAATAAGGCATTAATATATGCTTTATGCAGGCTAATAACTAGTTAAAAGCTAATAACAAGTTAAAAATTTAAGTATTACCCAAATTTCTATGGCCTCAGATATATTTGTTTAACTACTAATTACTCCTTGTCTAGAAGACAAGTTAAGCAAAAAGTGGCTCAGCTTACCCCGCCCTCCCCAACTCGGCACTCTGACATGTTCAAAGTCACTCTGAGGGGTCTATGTGCGGCGGCTTTAGTATACATCATACATCATGTGAACTAACCAGCAGGACTGATAATGATTTAAAATGCTTGGGAAGACAAGCCCCTCTAAAAGGGTTGTGACAGCCCGCCGGCAAGCGGCTCGGTTCTGACAGGATGTTTACATCATAGAGCAATACATCCTGATGTCACCTTCAAATAGGCTGTGCTTGACTGAAAGCCTGATAGCTCCCATAAATTCTGCCTCTAATTACATCTGCGAAAGAACACAAGCCCTCTGACAAGCCTTTTCGGACAACTATTAAAAGAAACAATGAACGGTGCCGTCACACCACTTTGCATACGGTGACAAGCTGATATGTCACTGTGATGGCTTAATGCACCATAATTAGACCACTGTAAAACTCTGATAGCACCCGAACGGCGATGCACGAAGCGATCAAAAGGACAGAGATGTTTCACTGAGAGAGATTGAATTGATGTCAGTTTAGAGAGATAATGAATAATGGAAGGTGAATGACTCGCACAAGACAAATAGCAGGAGACAAAAACAAACATACATTTTGTCTGCAGCTGATGTCCCCCTGTGTCTCTGGAACCATCACGCATAATTATACATAATCACTGAACAAGGAATACCTTGCACCACAGAAATCCCACGCCACCTAAAACATGTCATTCATCATAATAATAGCTATACTAACTAACCAATTTAGGCCGATAAAGAATGAGGCAAAGGTCCGGCGTGTGCATTAAACTTTAAGTGGAAGATCATACGGATGACAATTGCAGTAACCTTTTAAACCAAAAGAAATGTTATTACAGTGGTGAAAAAAAAAATACTGGATTTATTTATTTATTTCTTTCTTTTTCATATCGATCGATGTCATGGTCATACTACTACATTTGAATTCAACTCAAAAACCAAAAAAATCAAAACCTTCTACAGCCACTTTCATAATTTTTCCTATATGCCATTTTTTGGGGAGCAAATATCAAAAACCCATCACCTTTACAATAATGACTATTCTGATTCACATCAGAATTTGCATATTTTCTATAGAAGACACATTTTTTATTAAGACATGATTTAGTATAGTGAAAATACGTAATATGATATGCAAGCATGGCTGGGAGCATCAGACAAACTGCAACAATGAGTAATTAAAGAGATTATTTCAGGCAAAACAGCTGAAAAATCATAAATTCGGACTTTTAACTAATAGGTGGCGATGTTACCAAATTGATGTTCTGTGGTGAGTGCGAGGTGACAATGACATTTAAAAGTCAATAAGTGTTGCAGAGTTGCAGCTTTAGAATCATCTTAGCATCATGCCATCAATTTCTTTGATGCGTTACTCGAAAACGTCAATCAAAACGCTTTTAATAACCTTTTTCCGGCTTGTTCTCATGATGATCTGAGCTGATTTTGGACAAAAAGTAGATTTTCGAAGAACTCCTAAATGGCAGACAGTAATTTCGAAAACAATTGCATAGCTGGTATTATTGTTCTCGGAATATGACTCCAGGAATCTCAAGACCAGTTTCATTAAAATAGGCTAAACTAATCATAAAAATCACAAAATTTGTTCAGAAACTTTTTGAGTACCTTCAGAATATGGTTCAGATGACTCATACATTAAGTTTTGTAATAAGGTAATGCATTTGTAAAATACAGGATTTTTTGACAAAATTAAAAATAGCCAACACGCAATATGGGAAAACAGGATATCTTTTGAAATCTTGAGTATGCTGCACGGAACCAAAAGACACCAGCGTTCGGACAAACAGTTCAGAAGTTGTAAGCAAAAATGGCCATTTTTCATATCACCTGACCAGTAGGTGGCACTGTGCCAAAACGCTGCAAGTAACCTCAGATCATGCTTGTGATGACATGTACCAAGATTTGTAAAGCATTATAAATAAATAAAACAAAATGAAATGAAGTAAAGTAATGGCTACTCCTTGCATCTAAAAACAGGGCAGATAATTGCCTTATTCCAGCAACTTAATCCTAGTTCAGGTGGGAGCAAACAGCTGTCCGAATGAATCTTTTTATGATGTTAATACCAGACCTAAAATTCACTGAGTAAATTATCTATGTCAAATCTCTTGTCCAACCATGAATAAACAAATATGCTTAGGCTGTGACGGCCGAACAAATCTCATCAAATGATTTAATTACCAGTTACTGAATGACCATGTGCATTGAACTTTAATTATCTAACACTTCATGGTCAGACAGTTGCAATTTTTGGTTTGCAGAAAAGATAAACGTGCCTCTTGCCGGATGTGATGAGAAATCTTGCAAAGAGAGATGAGGAGCTGTTGAAAATTACATTTTTAAAATAACTTAACACCCAAATGTCATTAGAAATAAGAGGATTGTCTAACTATCAAATCAAGCTATGATCATAAAAGACATATGAACAAAACTTGAACTAATTCACAAAATCAATCAAAAACTTTTTATGCAGGCTTCCAGTACTTTCAGTGTACTCACTCATCTTCTATAACCTTGCCTTTTTCGGCTACAGTTTTTCTGTCTGTGCCACACGACTGATAAAATGCGAAGTTCTGAATGAGGTTTTACAAATAATCCAACTTCCATGGCAGCAAACCAATTACTGAGGCTAAGATAACCTCTTCCCTGTCAGGAGGAATTAACCATTGTTTCACAAAGGCCAGTAAGCGTAGTGCCAGTAATGCCCAGTAAGTAAATACATATTTATATTTTAGAACATTTCAGGTTTGTGCTTCCACATTCCATCAATTAAGTATCTTGCTCAGAAACAGCCTGAGTCAATATTACTTTTGCAAAGGTGCTGAAATCTCCACGCTTTATTAAAAGCATTTTTAATTAATTAATCATTTCACAAGTTCGCACTTACATATAATCAGATGGAATAAAGGTTTTTTTTTACAGGAATTTGGCGTGCTGTCCAAGGGGAGGCCTCCAAGCTCGGAATTTGGCTTGTGTATCACATTAACTTTTTTGCACTCCAGCAATACCATAGTGAAAAACTATCGTATAGATATTTCTAATATTATTACATAATCTGGCAGAAGGTATATTAGGTTGTTGTCACTTTAAGACCTGACACACGGATGCATTATACTGTTAGGGGTCGTTCACATATTGCGCCTAAAAAAGCGTGGAAAGCGGTGGCCGCCATAACTTGTTTTCAAAACAGATTAAGTCAAATATAATAGTATTTAGTCTAATATAATGCATTTTGGATTTTGTTTTCCCTTAATAATAACAACCTTCATTTAAAAACTGCATTTTGTGTTTACTTGTATCATCTTTGACTAATATTTAAATTGTTTGATGATCTGAAACATTTAAGTGTGACAAACATGCAAAAAAAGAAATCAGGAAGGGGGCAAACACTTTTTCACACCACTGTATATGTAGAGAAATAGTTCATTTCTCTAGCGAACTAGCTGTGGACATTTCTCAGATAAAAGCTACGACATTATTCACAAGCGGTGTCGTTAATGTCTTACGCATTTGAAACATTAATTAAGCGATTACACAAGATGCGTTTCAGTAAGTTGTTCTGTATCTTTCAACATTCCTTCAGATGTTAATTTTAAGTTTATTCTGTAACTATTATTAAAGAGTAAGAGATGATCACTCGCGCTCCACTCTTCTACTTGAAATGAGGTGCCTGTAGTGATCTGTCACGCCACATCAAAGAGCGTCAAAACGGCATTTATTGTTTGGATTTCGTGAGGAAATGGACAGAATTTTAGGGATACGTGTACAAATACGTGTACCGCTACACCCCTAATATATGTATATGTGTATATATATATATATATATATATATATATATATATATATATATATACACACACATACATACATGCATAGATACGCACACACAATGCCATTATATAAAGGTATATACTGCCTAAAATAAGCAATACAGAAAACCTTTTTCTCCCTCAATCCTACCAAGTGGATTCAGTATCTTAGATGTTCTTAAGGTTGCACTCTCCCAGATTGAGATATTGAGTTTTTCCTGGTGTCTGTTAAAACCATTTTCCAGCACAAGTGCCAAGAGCCCATATCAGCAGTGGATCTACTTTGGCTCTGGCTTGTCACTTTCTCTCTATAGCTTCTGCTTTTTTCCTGATATTTGCCAAGCTTGTCATCCAGTTACTACATCCATCACTGCAGATCCATATTCAACTACAATCAAGCTAAGCAACAAGTTACTATGAAAATGTTGCAGAAAAAAAAAACATACTAGTACGTCTGAAAACCGAGCAACAAATGAACTCGAACTGTGATGTTTCTGAAAACCTACTGTATAACACCCCGTCCTTGTATTACACAAATATGTCACACAAATCAATGGCCTTGTTAAGATAACATTAAATGCTGCTATTGTGTGGAGTGATCACAACTTCAGATGAGAAAATAACTTGCCAGCTGATGTGTAGAGGAGAGAGATCCCATTCCCATTGTACAGAAGTAAACTACTATGAACACAAAAAAAAAGAAAAAAGAGATTTGGAGCCAAAGCATGACGGCTCAGATCCTGATGTTTATCTTTTTAATCCCATCTGATTTTCTGAAACCATCACAGACTTTCATCAAAAAGGAAAATATGAAGGTAAACCTGATTTATTTAAGTGACAGCATCATATTTTTTTGTTATTTTTATCAGCGTCAAATTAAGGAAAGGCATCACCTCTATGGTGTACAACAATAGTCCTTAACTAATAATGTTTTAGGTCTATTCTGAAGGTCACATTATCAGAGAAAATATAATAAAAAGTAATGCTTTTGTTGACATCAGAGCTGTGCCATAATTAAAACTGAATGCAAATAAAAAGGTCAATTCTCCAATTCACAGCATGTGATGGTAATTATCATTTATGAAGCTAATATTTTGGGCCTATAAAGGTATGGGTCTATCATTTTAATTAATTTCATTGTTTGTTTTAAGAGCATTTATGTAAGATAAACAATTTCACTGTACTGAATCCCTTGTAAAAAGTAAAAATCTGGGTTATGAAGTGAAACCATCCGAGAACCATTGATCTACAACACCTTCCAGTGCTTATTATCCGAATAGTTCTCTTGCATTAACCGTCTCTGTGAAAAGAGCTGGAATATTGTTCAGAGACCTTCACAGAGACATGCTACATCATGTTAACATCTGTTTAAATGGATGAAACAGGCTCTCACCTCATATACAAGCTTTAATAGCTACCGCAAGCGTGAGGTTTTAGCTTTGCTCTTAATGCTTTGAGGTGACATTAATAACACGTCGTGTCTAACAAACGCCTGTGCAACAGGAAAACCTGAGCGAAGGAAAGAAAAAAAAAACTCCCCATCATGCTATTCTGAGGACATATATATGGTGATTCATTCTGAAACATTTGATACTGTGCCTTTCCTCAATCAACCACAAACGGGGCTTCATTACACCGACACCTTTCTCCCACCGGACCAGCGATCAATAGATGGCTGATTCGGCTGAATTAATATGATTGCTCGGGGTGCATTGTCCTGATTCAACAGTGACAAATGATAAATTAAAGTCCTATTGTACAACAGTAATTAAGATAGTGTGTCTCAATTGGATAAAGAAAGCACTGAGCTTTTGAGCAAAGTTAAACCTTAAAAAAAAAAATGCACCATTGAGGCATCTTGGCAAAAACTCTGCAATTAATTTAAGGAGCTCAGGTTTTAAGACTTAAATGTTGATTATATATATATATATATATATATATATATATATATATATATATATATAATATATATATATATTATATATATATATATCTTTGTGTTCCGATCCATTATTTTCATTACATTATTATATACACAAAGTTTGAATATTTAGTTTAATTTTGCACTTTCTCATCATTCTCATTATCTCAATCTCATCAAATGTTATTTTAGCCCCCCAAAATTGGATGTTTTTTAGATATCAGAGCAAAACTGACTAAAAATTTATCAATATAACATAACATAAATATTGGTCACATTCACAACCGCATTCTATAATCAAACTCACACCTGTAAATTTTCAGATCTACAACCACATTCTCTGAAAACTTACACTGTGGGAATGGAACTGTGTAATCTGAAGGTTTTAGATCACTACCCTCCATTTCGGTTGTTCCCGTCAGTATTGCGTGACTCAAATGATTGTCACTCACCCAGATATAAAAGATGCTGTCAGTTAATGAAGATTTGATAGATGAACTCATGGACTGACTGGACTCTTGTCGCGCCAAAAGTCATAAGACTTTCATGTAATGGATTTCGCCATCTTTGATCGGCATCTTTGATCTTTGGTCACTGTCTCTATGGTTATTGGTAAGAGAATACAGTCTTGACTCCCACTGCACGTTCATTCAGACAGTATTTGAGACACTATACGTAGCTGTGTGAACGGGACATTTGATATTCACGCCTATAACTAAACGTGCTTGTCAATCCCAAAAACTGACAGTGTGAACACAGCCATTGAATATATTGTAAAAATTTATAAAAAAAAAAAGGTAAAAAAAAAAAAACTGCTTTTGCAAACAGGATTATTATCATTAACTAAAATTACAACTATTAAAACCTTTTTTGCTAATAAAAATAAATCTGAAATAAAATTAAATATAAATATTACACTAGTACAGAGCCCCTAAAGGGACATCTGCAAAAATGAAAATGATACAGACTTTCGCATATATGCACGTTCACTGTCATTTTACAATGAAGAAAATGAGCGTATGGATGCGCATGCTCAAATTTGGCTTTCATTATGGCAGTATACCTCTAATATCACAGCCTTATGTCTGTTTTAACCCAGGAACTGCACTGCGAAATGGGCCGATGGTGACGCAGTGCACATTCTATATGCTAAGTTTAAAATAAAAAAAAACATTGTTACAGTAAAAAGTGATAAAAATAATAATAATTTTTTTAACAATTCAAACAATTAAAAAAATCAATTTTATATAATATATTATAAAAAAATAAAAACTTTTATAATAGTATATAAATAATACTAAAATAACACTGCTATCAACACCAAACAGACAAAAATAATTCCAGCTGCAATTAGTCAGCCAGACAAATAGCCCTGCCCTCAAACTCATACCATTGGTTAAGCCACTGTTGCTGTGTCAGGATACTTTAACAAACAAAGCAATGTTCCGAAAGCAGAACTACAGTATTGGAACCTATCAGGAGGGGGTTAACATACAAACGGCTCACTTGTAATTTGTCTGTGTGTATTAAACTGGGATAATTCGATTTCACCAAAAAAATGCCAAGCATCACCTTTAACAGTGCAAATCAATGGCACTCATCCTGCAGCAATGATCCCACTAAAGCACAAGCGGATGTTAGCATGACTGTGCAGACAGATGTTGCTATCCCGGAACCTCGTTTTGCGCTAGGTGATGAGATCAACCACCGCGAGTATCCAGCGTCCTGACATTCTTAAGTATTTAGCAGCTCAATTGAATAGCACCTCCCCTCTGAGCCGCCATCTGTACGTTCTATTGATTGGTCACTCTCCCTTACTCAGACAGCTGGAGTCCCACTCTACGTCTCAACTGATCGATGGTGATGTGATCAGCAGTTGAGACTGCATTGACGATGCCAATGTGCTTTCTAACTAGCTCGTATCTCGCCAGTTTAAATATTAAAAACACTGGGACTGCGATCAATTTTTGTAGGAAGAAAAATGGAGAAAGAGAGGCCGTATTCTCTAGCATTCGTGAGAACAACACAAAAACAGGGACTGAGTAAACGCAGGGGTCTCTGGAGATGATGCTGGGACCTTATAGGTTCTATCAGCAGCTCTGTTCGTAAGTGGGTCACATCTTGTTGAGCTTTGGGGGCATGTCACCATTCATATGTTTCTGAACATTTTTCACAACAACTCTCTATGCATGGTGTGATGAAGTAGGTCATCATAACACGTATAAAAATATGTTTCACGAGTCTAATGCAAGCACACAAGCTGTAAACTGATTCTAAACACCCATCAGAACATTATAGGAAGAAACTGTAATCTGTTTTTATGGGTTTCTGGGAACAAGGAGAGCAAGGATAGAGAGCAAATGATTTGTACTGCGTTATTATTTGAGGATAACATGAATCGCAGCCTATTTTGCTTCCGTAATGTGACATATTTCCAAAGTGAAACAAGATATTCAACGAGAAAAAGAAAGGTGTTATATGGCATGATTTTATCCAGCGTGAATTGTTAGGATAATAAATAGTGATCTCTACATGATAGGTGGTTGAAAAATTACTATGCCATGCTATATTTTCAAAGAAAAAAAAAAAGATTTCTTCTTGAAGTATCCATGATAGGAGCAGGAACAGAATCAATTTGTACTTAATATGTTATTAATTATATTAATTATATAGAGGTCAAATGATGAATGCAAAACTACATATACTGTACATATAAAGTATAATAAATCATTTTATAATACCATTTTTATTCATTGTTATTTAGTTATTACCTTAAAGTATAATAATAATTATAAGAAATATATACAAATAGTGTTATATTATATTATATTATATTATATTATATTATATTATAGCCTGGTTTCATAGACAAGGCTTAAGTCTAGTCCCAGACTAAAATGCATATTTGAGCTGTTTTAACTGAAAGTAACTTGCACGTTACTTTATAAAGTATCGTAAAATATATCAGTGCCATAGTTTTGTCTCAAGCTGCTTAAATGTCCTAATTGAACTAATGCCCAATCCTGGCTTAATCTAAGCCCTGTCTGTGAAACCAGGCCTATATTATATTATTAGAAAGATATTGAGGGAAAATAATACTGCTACTTTTGAAAGGTGGCATCATTCAAAATCTCTCCCAATATGACAAGCACAGTTTAAAACCGGTCAATTGTGTCAACAGCGTTGCAATACTACAAAGCTTTCTGCAGCTCTTCAGCGGCTGGTAAACCAAGCAAGCGGTGCACTTTGTGCCCTGAAAAACAACATAATTTGATTTTTTTCATGGTCTGTGCCAAAACAATTCTGCCAACTAGGACAGACAATGAGCTCAGTCCATGAAAGACAGGGCAGAATGAGAACAATGACAATATTTATCACAGAAGACAGGAACCCCCTCCCCTCATCATATTCCACTCTCATTACTCCAGCAGTGTCATGAATGAAGCATTCTCTCTCCACTGGGGCTTCCTTCAATCTGTTACCACTAATTGACTGTGTGCTGCTGCATAGCGCTCAACTGGTATCTGTCCTACAGAAACGATAGTCTATCGGCCTCAAGCATCATTTTGCTCACAGTCTAGTACCGACAAGAGGATACTTCAGCTCTGATGTTTAGTAATACGGAGGTATAAACAGAAAACTAAGACAGGGAAGGTCTTCGTAGTGCTTCACATCATCCCCTGTACTTGTGCGTTGACTCACTAGAAAGGCTTCTGTCGTGAAGTTACATAAGTGGATGAGCAATATGCAATAACCCCAGTGGAGTTAACTAACAGATTGCGGACTCATATTCAAATATGGTCCGCATTTGAAGAAATACACAAACACAAAATGAAGCAGAATTGTTGAGCTTTCAAAATTACATAATTTTAAAGCCCGCTTTGAACTTCATCTCAAAAAGACTCCTTTGATGCGAGATGAGGTTATTCTGATTCAAGTTCCTTAATGACACTGCAAAAAAAAAAAAAAAAAAAAAAAAAAAAAAATTCTCATAATTGTGCTGGGCAACATCATCTTCACACGGCACATCATCATCTTCGCTTCTATGGAAAGTTATCTCACATTTCCATCTCGGCAACTTTAGCATCTGGTAGGAGCATAATGTAGTGCTGTGCATTATTTAGCAATCAGCACAAGGCTTATTAAGCAGGGATAATGTAAATCTAATGAGCTATAAATTCTTCGCTTTAAATAGAAAAGAAAATTATTCCAAAAAACAATCTTAGAAAGTTAATGCACCAAGGGAAAGCATTTCATTTTACTGCCAATCAACAATTTGTTGGGATTCAGGCCATTCAGAGGAAACACATATGCATCAATGTGATCATCTCAGCAGAAGAGTGCAGAAATTTCCACACAAATGGTTTCAAATGCAGTTCTTCCTCCACGTATGAGCGTGTGTCATACATGAGCTTTTTTTCTCTCAGTCTTTTCTCTGAGGGTATGTTTTACAAGGTTTCTCGTTTGATTTTTAGAGGGTTTTAAATTAGTGCTGATTGTTGTGGGGAGTGTCAGGACATTCATCTTCCATAACATTCATCACAGGGCATCGTGAATTATGCAAAAGCTGCAGTGTGTTTCTAATATTTACAACTCGAGCCTCTCGCACTGATGGAAACTCTACCTGTGAGTCACGCAGACTGAATATTACCCTTGACATGAGGCAATTTACATGAATATCCCATCTCATTACGAAAGTATTGTTTGCCAGTGAGAATTGTCCCATATCAGAATTATTATTATCTCTATTATTTCTTCTAAGAGAATATATATTCCCTCTCAAGCCAATGCAGTTCTCCTGTCAGCTCACGCTGTTAACTGCAGTCTGCCTGTTGAACGAAGATGACTAGCTGCTTTGTAGCATTTATGTATGTGTAGCTGATGCAGAACAAGTCAGTGATTTTTTTTATTTTTATTTTTTTACTCAGGATTAAAAGTTATATGAATGCAAAAGGGAAACTGTATATTTTATGTGTAAAAGAAAAAATTCTAAATTTAAATATCTCACGTTGTTAGTAAATATGAGGTCATAAGTATAGTAAGAAAAAAAACATGCTGTTTAAAATCATTTGAGATAGAGTTTATCCTGTTACACAGCAAGACATATCATCTTTTCCAAAGTATTTCATCTTAACTACCTGTAAGTATCTATGGGATGGTGGAATGGATGCGCAAAATCCATCCCCAGCAAATAGCAAGTCCTTGCATTACACAATATTCTAGGTGGTTATGTGGATTCAAGAGCATTTACAAGAAGACAAGTGACTTTGAAGTCTCCTGAAGGAAAACACATATACCTCTAGCCTCAGACAAAAGCATCCTTCACACACACTGAAAAGCCTCTGTTGTTAATACAGGCTTCAGCATCCACAAACTAATGTCTATTAGAAATGGGGTTTAATCAGTGAATAAATTGGGTAATATGCAAAATAATCACTCTAAAATATCAGGAATATAAAAAAACTTATATTTTTTAAACAGAAAACTGCAAACTCATCCCTAGAACCCAGAATAAAAAGCCAATATCTTGCGGAAAACCTGTTGATGGATGGGAGGTAGAAAAAACTATTGTGGCAAGCCATTTGAACATTCATTCTTTCACTTGTATATGCTACTAGCGTAGAATCATATATTATATTACTACCTTCTTCCTTTGCGACGAATCACTTTTTCAACAGTGACAAGTAGCAATATGAGGTTTAGATATAAACTATTCACTTTCCCCTAGTATTTACATTTTTGACCAGTTTAACAACTAACTATTCATTAGGGACTTAAGCTTATTAGTCACTTTAACTAATCAATTTTCTATTTCAGAATCCCAAGTAAAACAATTAAAGGACACTACTACCCTCTTATTACACTAAAATGTGTTTTTCAGTAGTTAGTAATATTTTACTGAATTATACATTGTGACCATGTCTTAACAACTGACAAGTAAAAAGGTAATTATGACTATGAAATGCTACGAGTATTAAACGGGATAAATATACATTGGTATCAGTGTTTAATCAATGCACACTAGTAAAACCAGAATAGATGCTATTATCTATTTGGATAGCTACAGTTCCAGTAAGCTTACTAAGAAATAAGTACTAGTACATAATGAATAGAAAATAGTGAAACTGGAACAAGCACCAGCACTAACTAAACCTAGTCAGAAGTGAATGGGGGTCAGAACACCAGGGTTCCAATCCTACTCTTTACGAGAAGTGCCATGGGCTTTGTAATAACCTAATTTCTCGTCCAAAGGACAGTGCTTGTTACAGTATAGTGTAACAAGCACTATAGCAACCTAGTTTTCCCAGGAGGTACAAACCAGGATCAACCCTGCTTCGATTCACTGGGAAACCAGTCTTGGGCTACAGGGTGACATGGATGAACAAAGATCTCAATAATGATGAAATAGTTGGGCTACTTGACTCGAGCAGCCATAGACAAAGGCATCCATCTATCACTGTAGCGGAATAAAAAATAGTGACGACTGATGAAACTAACCCAGGGTATTTTCATAACAATAAAGTATGTGAATAACACATAGGTATAATTGACATACCCTTTATTACAGAAGAAATTATCAAATATATTTTCTGCCTTATTCTGCAGAGTCATTAAATGTTAGAGCGACTTTAAAAAACATTGTATTAAATCTGACTTAATGCACAAGTGTTCATGTCTATAAACCGATTTTAAAATTATCATTAGGAAGATATAGTAATACAGTGATTACTATACCCCTACTATACCCCCCACACCCCTAGTAGTATCTAATGATTAGTTCTGCCATTAAAAAAGATAGCAGTCACCATTGGATTAGAAGTAATTAAAATAATTAGACCTGCTGGTAACACGAAAGCGGAGCAAGCTAGTAGCTTTTAAATGATAAATGTAAAAGCGGCTTGCCATAAGCGAATCTCGCAGCTTGCTCCATCTAACGGAGGAGCGGTTCCCACGTAAGGCTGGAAAACTACCTTAAGCTGAAAACAGTCTTTTTAACAACACCAACGCAACATTAGCCAAATCGGTAAAATGGCAATGCACGTATAAGATGACACAAAGAACTGAAGATGGCCGGTATGTTTATTGAAACATTGGACAAGTGCGCGCAACGCTGCTGTCACTCCATAAAGTCGATGCAAGTGTGCGTTATTCTGCAATCCGCGCATTTCTCGTTTAAAATCTATATTAAGCATGTGTTTTAAATAGATAAGGACATCATCTACTCGTTTTCAGATCACCAGCATGTATTGACTTCTGGGCAGTGAGAGATGGACTTGCGTCGCTCTCTCATCAGCAGCACTGGGTACTGTACAGCATCTGGACAGTACTTTTCTCCAGCCAAACAAACAAAAACAGCATTCAGAACAGTAAAACGTGCTGCTAAAGAACTCTTCACGCGAAAGCTTTTTCCATGCAGACTGTTGCAGGTGAACTGTGAGCGCTTTCACAGCATCAGGGACGTGCGCAAGTGTTACATATGTTGTTTACACACTGCTCTCGCTTCGGTACTAAACACAAGCTTTCATACATGCTCCGCTTGTCTTACCTTTATGCAGAAATGTTGCTAAAACCACGCAGAAAAAGAGCGAAATAGAGTGAGATCCGAGTCCCGAGATCGCCATGTTGAACACCTGCTTCGGACTGGCGGCGCTAAATCACCTAGAGACGCTCACAGGATCATGAGATGCGGAGAATTGGGAGGGAGTAAACACGCGCGCGCGCACACACGCACGCACACACACACACACACACACACACACAAACGAGCGCGAGCAAAGTATCTGCTAACATGTAATCTGTCAATTAGCCTACAGAAAGTGTTCGTTTTATTCGAATTGCGCTAAATATTACTTTTCTTAAATTATCCTATTATTGGATACTTATACATTTGCATATACATTGTACATTCAGCCTGTCAGATATTAAAACAAAACAAACCCTGACAGGATGATCAGAAGCACGGTATTATTATTATTATTATTATTATTATTATTATTATTATTTATAATAACTATTTATAATAACTATCTATCTATCTATCTATCCATCTATCCATCTACCCAACCACCCATCTATCTATCTATCTATCTATCTATCTATCTATCTATCTATCTATCTATCTATCTATCTATCTATCTATCTATCTATCTATCTATCTATCTATGTGAGTAAAACACTGTTTAAAATAAAATCTTAGAAAGGATTTACAATATTTTAATTTTGGGGCGTTTTTTAACAAAATGAATGAAATGGTCAAATGGATTTTGTGAATCAAGCCTGTCTCTAGCGCATGCTAAAATGTTAGTGTTTCACACACAAACAGCGCCCCCTGTGTTCATAAGCGAGGGAGAGCAGCCTTAACGCAACCCTTTATCAGAGGTGACTAGGATTTAAACTGATTTTCATTAGCTCCTCCTCACCAATATATCTTACATATGTCATGTTCAGACAAAAACATATTTGAAATATGGATCCAGACATAATAAATATAGAAACCTATCTAAAAAGAAGGATAAAAACAAACATATAAGCCTAAGTGACACTGAAAAATATAGCGATGTCATTGTAGTTGTCCAGCTGCCCACCCATAAATCACACAGAATACTCATCCATCTGTGCATGAGTATTTGTAGTGATTTATGAGTGCAATCATTTTGTTGCATTCTACTGCATTAACCCGTCAGTCATCTTAAGTTAGCAAAATGCAAATTAATATCTGAGGATCCTGATTTTCACATCCTTTGCTGGAGCTGACCATTGGTCTAACTAAATCTTTTTTTTTTTTTTTTACAATTTTACATAAATATTACTATAATTACTTGCAATAAAAAATGTAAATAAGTATGTGCAGGTGACAAAATAATTACATATTAAAGGGATAGTTCACCCAAAAATGAAAATCATCCCATGATTTACTCACTCTCAAGCCATTTGTATATGACAATCTTCTTTCAGACAAACACAATAGGAGATATATTCAAAAATATCCTGGCTCTCCCTTGTGAATAGGGGGTGAGATTTTGAAGCCCCCACAAAAAATGCATTTATTCATCCTAAAAATAATCCTTAATAAAGTCATCTGCCATGCAGAAGCTAGTTATTTTAGTTTATAAAGTTTTAAATATTGATATTTTTCTAACGAAAACCAATCGGTTTGCTTCAAGAGGCCTTTATCAAACCCCTGAAACCCCCTGGATTATTTTTATGATTAATGGATGCATTTTTGGGGGGCTTCAAAATCTCGTCCCCCATTCACTACCGTTATAAAGCTTGGATATTTTTAAATACATCTCAGATTGTGTTCGTCTGAAAGAAGATAGTCATATACACCTAGGATGGCTTGAGGGTGAGTAAATTATGGGATAATTTGTGGGTGAACTAACTCTTTAAGCACATGTTGTTCATTAAAATGATTTAGCAGAGCAATACGTATTAATTTATTTCACTCTAACAAAAAACCTAAGAAAACCTACTGAACGACAGGCTTCCGGTATTTATAAAGAGAAGCAAGCTGTGAACCTAAACCAGTTTTTTCAGTACCGCTAACTTGTAATATACATGCTTAGATGGTAATGCCCTGATATACTTTGGAGTACCATGTAAATAGCATGGTATAGTGTATGTTTATGATAATCATTCATAATCTTGGTATGATTTCGATCCGACACAGACACTATAGAATGGTACAGTTTTGAAGAGGATGGGGAAATACTTTAGTTAAAAAACTCCAAAACTAACAGGTTGTTTCAGTGATTTGTAGCTCTGTTCAAGTCAAAATGTTTTTTTTTTCCACATCCAATTCTATACAAGCACTAATTTAATCAAGTGTAGCTCAAGGTTGCAACAAAAAACATTCTTTTTGTTGTTGTTGTTGGTGGTGGTTTATGGTTTCTTTTTTACTCAGCAGTCACTATCAAGAATTTTGAACAGGCGGACTCATCAATTACATTGATAAATACACATTTTTTCCTGTATAACCACAAAAGAGAGGTGAAGCTAACCATGTCAATAACTCTATTCATAACAGATCCAGGATACCAAAGCGTAGACTTCTCTGTTTAAATGCCGAATTCCTAACTAAAGAATAGCAGCATATAGCTGTGTAGTAGCAGTGTAGAAAAAAGAACCTAGGTAAAATAAACAGAAAATTACAGCAGAGAAGTGCAGGGATTGGAACAGTGTAGTGCATTATGTGCCCTGTCTGTATTGCCATGGCAGTACCAGTAACCGAGCAGACAGAATGCCATCTAATTGCTCAATCTATTTGAATCTTTTTTCTGAGTGTTTCATGTCAATCCTCATTCTAAGGCAGCCACAGATAGCATTTAGAACCTAATTTTAATCTCCCAGCCAGTTTTCTTTGCAACGATTGAATTCCATGCATCAAATTCACTTTTGATATCATTATCCGTGGCAGGCTGCCAAATTTAACGTTCTAAAAGGTAGCAAATTCTGCAGTGAGTTATTGTATAACAGCATGATAACAAGCTTTGGGTAGTACCTGTCTGGGTTGTTGTATGTGACACAGCGCTTTTGCATCCCCAGGCTTCATTTTTAATCAATACATTTCAGTTTACAACACTGTAAAAGGCTTGCTGAGGATCTGACTGTCTAGTTTTATAAAAAAAGAGAGTTAAGACTCTGAAATCTATGTGTAGATTCTATTGCTACTATATCTATAATATATTGCTATTTCGTTTGGCAACTGTAAACAGCATACAGTTATGCTAATGACACATATGAATTCATTTCTTTTTTTTTCCAATAATTATTAATAATACATTTAACGGTTTATTGAATGTTGATGTCATACTCAACCTCACGTCAATATTAAAATTATGGTTACGATAATTATTTTCATTTTATGACTGATAACCAACTTAAAATATATACTATTACAGTTATTAATATTCTCCACTGTGTAAATGAATTAAAAATAAACAACTAAAAGTGAATAATTTTAAGTGCTTCTTATTTTAAAGTCTTATTAGGTATCACAACATTATAATGTACAATATGAACATTTATATTTTGAGATTCAATTTATAATTGTGCTTTAAAAAAGAAAAAAAAGACTGTAAAAATGCTACAGTATAGCCTGTTAATTGGTTAACCGTTACCTAACCATACGGTGAAAAATCTTAAATTTTTGACCATCGCATTATGTCATTTTACTGTAAAATACTATCAAAGTTATGGTTTTCGCAAATAAAAAAATATCATATTATTTACAGTGTAAAACAATAAAATGACAATCCCAGAAGTCCCGGTGCATATATTTTCTATTTCTTAATTTTGTTATCAGTCATGCACATTATAGGGTGTTTTGTGTTAAATTTTATGTTATTTCGTTAGTATTTATTGCATTATTTTGGTGCACGTGTTACCCTGCAGATGTTTTGTCTTTGTGTGTATGACCCTGGGCACTGTCTATATATGACTATTGGACATGTTTTATGAACAGGCCACTTGCGGTGAATTTGATTCATCACGTGGCTTTTTACTGGACCACCCGTGGTATCACGGTGCTTATCTGCAGGGCTTGACATTAACACCCACCAACCCGCCAAATATGGGTGGATTTCAGCAGCGGTGTGTAACGCATTCGCTCCTACTTGCCACTTTGGCGAGTTGAATTTCAAAATATATACATTTTCAAATTGTAATCTTTTAAAAAAGGCATCTGAAATAATAAACTAAGTGCAATGTAGCATTGTCAAAAATGACAATTTTTTCCATGAATATTGATAATGAAATAGTGCTTCCAATACTCATTTTCCGCAGAATAGTTACACGATACCAGCTGGAATTTTTAGCATGCTCACGTGTTACATTTTTCGACCTCTTTCCTTTGGGCGTCACTGCCATTTTACTATAAAAAAAACAAGATTATGGATGTGCATAAATTAATAAAGATATTTTGATTGCTTTCAATAAGTATCACAGCCTTATGTCCGCTTTCATGCATCGCATCCTCTGTGACGGCAGGGAAACCGCACTGTGAAATGGGCTGATGCCGGGTCCATAAAAAAAGACTTATACAGTAAAAAGTGCTAAAAATTTGGCTTTCGTTAGGGCAGTCCAGTAAATTTGATACTGACAAATTTGAAAAAAAAAAAATTGGTATTCCACTAGGGTATATTGCGCATCCCTAACTCATCAAGCACTCTGACAATCTGAGACCTCTTTAAGAAAAGTGTCCATTCAGACCGTTGGTTTTCTAAGGATTTTTTCATCTTTCTAGGTCCAACATAAATCATACAAAACAAGGAAATGGTATATTGGATGATTGAAGCTTCCCTGTAGTGCAGGCTGGTCACAGCTCAGCCTGATCCCTGTAGCACATAAGAGCACTGAACCGCAAATCCTATCCACTGGTGAGACTGTGTATATGTGTGTGTGTTTGTGTGCGCAGGTTGACCGCTGTGTGCCATTGAACTCTCCGGGGAACCACAGGAGGAACAGAGAGCCAAGACAGTTGAATTCCCTTTGTTTTGCCTTGAGGCTATGGCCGTAATGAATGCTGACAAAACTCATAAATTCCTCATACTGGGGTGCCACACATTTCCTCTAGCCCAATGGTATCAGTGCAATGGCAGTGGCAGATTTAAAAGGCATTAAACAATTTATCAGGCCGCCACGATAGATGTGGAGGCATGCATCAGAAAACACAAAGCATTCTGGCCCATTTCAAATCGCCGCTTCAGATCATCCTTGCTTACAGAGTTCTCTATCAAAAATATCGCTATGTAGCAAGAACGGTTCACTCCGTTTGGGGACCTCTCTCTTCAGATACCCTGTTGGAAAGCCTGATTAAATGTGATTCTGTGGTGCATATAAACAGGTTTTTCAGAATAACTAGGAGTTGCATCACCAAGGTCATGGGTTCAAATCCCACATATGAAAACTGAAAAAAAGAATGCTTTGAATACACTTACAAGTTTCTCTGGATAAAAGCATCTGCAAAATGCATGAATGCATAAATGTAAAACACATATAAGACCACTTACAGATCGCTTATTCATTCAGGTACATTCCCAAAATGAAAAGCTTTACCAAAAGGTAGGTAAGTGGTTTCTTTCAATATGATTTGGTATTGAATGTTATTGTATTGGGTTACAAAACAACTCAAATGAAATAGCTTGTGTCGTGGAACTGAGACTCTCAGATTTTATCAAAAACATCTTCATTGTGTTTCAAAAATGAACGAAAGTCTTACGGGTTTAGAATAACATGAGGGTGAGTAATTAATGCGTAACACTTTACAATAAGGTTCATTAGTTAACTACATTAATTATCATGAACTAATAATGAACTGCACTAATACAGCATTTATTAATCTTTGTTAATGTTAATTTCAACATTTACTAATGCATTATTAAAATCTTGTTAACATTAGTTAATGCACTGTGAACTAACATGAACAAACATTGAATCACTGTATTTTCATTAACTAACTAAATACAGTAACAAATGTATTGATCACGGTTAGTTCATGTTAGTTAATGCATAATGTTTAACTAATGAACCTTACTGTAAAGTGTTACCAATTAATTTAAGTAAACTACCATTTTACGAAATAAAGTGAACGCAATTAAATTAAATTTGAAAAGAAATTAAGTATTGTGCTGCATTTGCTCATTTTAATAAAGTAAATTGCACAAGCAGAAAAGAATTCATGTTTTGAGTGTAATTTAACTAAGCAGTCTTATAATAACTGGTTTTAGTCAAATAGAAAGCAATTACATAATTACAAGTTCATGACTTGCGTAATTACAACTGGGAAATTTCTGAGAGTTCAGACTGTATCATGTGACCGCTGTACCACCTGACCACAGCAGATTCAATTTGGGATAGTCTATATGTTGAACGCCACATGATCAAACCAGAAAACTGGCCTCATTGCTTACGTTTGTCAGAGACAGTGTTAACAGCAGTATGAACCGATGGCACATCTATGGACTTTTAAGGTAATCAGCGAAACTACCTAGTTCGCATTGTTATTTTATTCTATTAAATATCTCAACGTTGGCGTGAAGAAGAAAAATGAAAAAAAGCTTTAAAATATCAATTTGCATACGCAGGGGACTTCAGTTATGCATTCAAACTCAATGAGGTTCACTTATGAGGTTCCATGGTTCAAAGATATCTTAGAAGGTAGCTAACTACATTTTTAAAGACAATAGTAGTGAGAAAATTGTACTTGCAATTGCATGTCATCTCCCTTAAGTCACATTGGTGAAAAAGCGCTTTCTTTTTTGTACACGTACAAACATATAAATGTGTGTGTGTGTGTTCTAAGAAGGCATTTGCTTCAGTCATGCTGACAGTCTCAGTGATAAACTACACCATCTATTCACTGCCTGGTGAAACGCAACCATTTTACCAGTTTGTTTTTTTTCTTTCTTTTTTCTGCTAACTGCAGTGTTGTATTAAAGTGCAGCACTCTGGCAGATACAGTGAGTCATTTTCTGTTAAAATAAAATAAACTTCCATGCTTGATCGTGATGATCCTTGATGATCCTGTCAGCTTCTCTTTCAAGATTGACTGAATGAAATATCTGCTATATATTTTGAGAAATCTGTCAACATCAAAAGCATTGTGGTATTTATTGCCTTTATTTGTGTTTCCTTGCTGTTGTAGACCGTTATAATTTAGCAAAACCCTCACAGTTATACACGTGGAAATAAAAAGCAGTTGTCCAACTCATATAGACATTAAACAGCACAGTTTTATAACAAAATACATAATGCATTTTATTTACTGCTTTGCTAATTAGCTTTTGTTTAATTTATATGATGCTTCTGAATGGGTTTCGCCTGTAGGGGTATTTTTATGGATGTGCAAAGAATGATCTATTGAATGCTGGTGCTGCAGTCTTCTCTGTGCTGAAGAAGCAAGCACAAGAAATACGCAAATGTTCTTGCTCTGAGTATTGATTTAACGGTGCTCGGTTAATATTGAAAAATTCTCAAAACACTGAAGGATAACCCTGTCAACTGGCCAGCTTCAAAATGTAAAAAATATGTTTCAAGAATGTAACCTACTAGATCAGTGCTTCTCGATTGGGTTCCAATCTGTTCTTAGACAGAATATTTTAAATTTAAGTAGATAAACAAAAAGTACAAAGGAAAGTATTTTCCATATCTTGTTGTTGACGTCGACGGGAGAGCGGCCAATCAAACATTACACAAAAATCTCATCCTCATATATATATATATATATATATATATATACATGCATGTTGTGTTGAAACGAGAGCGGACGTTGTTACGTAAATGCAAGTTGAAGATTAATATTTTGTACATTAAGTGGTAAATTATGTTTTTTTGTGCGTTGCTTCATACAATTGAGTTTAAACCACTGGAGTCACATGGATTACTTTAATGATGTCTGTACAACCATTCTGGGGCTTGAAAGTGATAGTTGCGTAGGCTGTCAATGGAGAGACAGAAAACTTTCAAATTTCACCAAAAAGATCTTCATTTGTGTTCTGAAGAACACAAAGGATGAGTAATTAAGGACAGAATTTTTATTTTTGAGTAAACTAACCATTTAAAGCCCATTCTCACCAAGAACAATAACAATATTAGTGTCCACAAAGGAATGACATCGTTCTCTAAGCACGTGCTGCAGTTTTGTCGTCTCCCGCTTTAAACGCTAGAGCTCTGATTGGATTCTGATTGGCTGTCAATGTTTTTATCGCCGTGACATTTTCTTTGTAGTTGTGAACTTTGCTATGCTTTTACATTTATAAAGATTTTTTAGAACCATATCTTTATCGTTATACCGTCCTTGGTGTGAACGGGCCTTTAATGTTAGTTAATGCATTAATGGGACGGACCTTGTTGTAAAGTGTTACCAAACTCACAATTACAAGAAATAAAGGCACAATTGCCTCTTTATTGTTTTTACTCTGATGCTTCCAAACATTTTTATCTAGTTTGTATGATAAATAATTTTGTTCAAAAGCAAAATTGTTGACCTATATGTCAAAAGTTAGATGACCTAAATGACCTTCATGATTGAAATCAATGTCCATAAGTGACATCTGCAATCAGTTTAAGGGTTGGTGATTACAAACATTTTTTTATACTGGACTGATCAGTGTATTAATTTTTCATTTCCATTTATGAACTGTGATATACTGGCGTGGACCGAAGTGTTTGTTGTACTTGAGAGAGGTTTTTTAACTGATGACCAAGTAACAATGTACACTGATTGGAGGGCTTTTGAGGTAATCATAAACAGGACATTTCAGAGTCAGGCAGTGGTAGAAGAGGGTTCACAGAGCATACTAAGTGTATCCCTTGATACACATATAACCATAGTTGCATTTTCGGTATCTACTGTGAGTTTCATAGAGCCCAGTTTCATAAAATAATATACACAAGAGTGTGCCATGGCAACATTGCAATAAATTCTTTCAAGCTAATTCCCCCCCCACTGTATTGCCAATTCCAAACTCTAAGTTACTGTTTCGGAGTTCATTAACTAATTTTAGGAGTGAAGTATAGAGTATTCATATTCAAATTAAAGAGTGAGATTGTAAGGAAGGTTAGGTATTTTTAATTGGATTAATTTGCATAAGGAAATTAGTTTTATGTATCTTCAAACATCATAATCCATAATTACTTTACCATTCTTTCCAATGCCATATGTACTCTTGTATTTGCATAATATTAATTAGAGAAATGTTCTGTCACAAAGGGTCATTTTAAACGAACACTGTTGAGCTTCTTGTCATTTGAATAGCAGGATAATTACCTATTGCTCGCTGGTCAATGACTATTTTAAGAAAGAAAAAAAAAATCAATATTAGACCTACAATATGATCTTAAGACTAGACCTGCAGTAAAATGTTCTACACACATTCTGAAGTTTTACACTGTTTTTAGGTCAGTAGTTAGCAGTGACAGTGATGAGTAAATAAAGACATTTAGCACAACGACAGTCCATTCTCACTTCATGGAAAGTAAAGGGACTAAATGTCCTGGCTTGTCAGTAGTGGAGGTTATACCTGAAAAACTTCAAGAATAAACCAGTAAATATAAAAAATAGATCTATTTTATTCAAGTCAAGATTCTGCTTTAAAACGAGGCTGCAATAACAACGTTTTGTGGGACAGGGAACAATGGTTCTGAGGAATTGAAAGTGCACTTTACAGTCTGCTCAACAGATTTGGTCAAAACAGATAACATTCAGAGAGTGGAGCCATCACTCCGATGTCCATCAAAAGGTGTGTCTACCCTCAAAGAGAGCGCAACAGGGTTTGAAATACATTCCCTGGGCAGCAATGCAGCCTGCAATTTCAAGTGAAATTGTGTTAAAACTTTTCTACATCAGTATGTAGTCCTATTTTGTTGTTAAAAAAAAAAAATAAATATATATATATATATATATATATATATATATATATATATATATATATATATATATATATATATATATATATTAACATCCTAAAACAAGACGTTTATGATTAAAACAAGAATTTGTTAATGTGTTGAGGAAAGTTACTTTTAAAAGTAATGCATTTCAATATTACATTACACCCTAAAAATGTAACTAATTGCGTTAATTAGTTACTTTTTATGGAAATGAATTGGCAATTACTTTTTCTCACTTGGGCTGGGCTTGCTTGATTTTTTAATAGTAAAAAAAAAATTGGTAAATGTAAAGGCCATTTCAATTTCAATTTTTGCTTATTAATATAGTTGGATTGGATCATTGAAGGTTAGCAGCAAAGACATTGTTTAATAAAGTGAGATTAAATTATATTTGAGTAATTTAATATATTTAATTATTGCAGGTTTGTGCAATATTCTGAGATTACATTTAACTGTTTTTATTCATTTTGACAAACACTGAATCAGTTTTTGTGCATGTGAGATGAGTAAATGCTCACATTTAGTCTAGAACTACAATAATGTTTACACGCAACGCCTCTCGATTCCTCTCAAAATGGGAACAGAAGAACTGTCAGTCAATATATGGGAAAATAAAGTGATTTGCATTACTTATTTGAAAAAGTAACTTAGATATTTTGTTGTAAATTTAAAAGTAATGCATTACTTTACTAATTACTTGAAAAAAGTAATCTGATTATGTAACTCAAGTTACTTGTAATGCGTTACCTCCAACACTGGTGGTGATGATATATTCTCAGAAAATATAATATCTTGCATAAAAACAAGACTAAATACTGATTAATCTAAACATCATAAAATATAATATTTACTTAACAGACTTGTTTTTATAGATTGTTTGTATTATGTTTCTGTTTTATCTTACAAAATGAATGCTAAAAACAAGAAAAAAAATGGCAGCAAGAAAACTAAACTTAAATATTTCATATTCATATATTAAAGTTGTAGCAGGTGATCGGGAAATGCTAACTGCAAATCTCCGTCCAAAGCCACACCTCCTCCAGAACACATGAACGCACACAGCTGCTCTCGGAAAAACTTGACAAAAGTCTCCGTTAAGGCCAATTCACACCGCACCGACAAACGCCAACAAGCACGTTGGCTGTTGGATTTAGAATTCTATGAGAAAAAACGGTCGTGTTCACACTGACCCAACAAACGAGTCACAGAGAGTCATGTCTGACTGGGAAAACTGGAGATCCACAACTACATACATGTAACCATGTTAACATTATATTCAGGCAAGTTTATTAGATTAATAACAGAGTATCATATACATTTTCATTGTATTACAGTATTGAGGCAAACATAAAAATTATAACTGAAATCCGAAGCACTATCCATCGATCTGATCCCTTGCGTTAGGGTTTGGTCTAGCCTACACCGTTTTTTTTTTTTAACCCTTTTTAGCGCGACCCTTTTTTTATTGACGCAACCCATCAAAGGCATATATACAACCATTTGTAGCTAAACAAGGCAAAACAAATTCATTTAAAACTAAACTTAGGCTAAACCTGCGTTGCTTTCACGCTTATACCTGTCTCTTTCGGCACAAATCCAAATATTTCGCAAAGTATTTAGATGCTATACTTACTATTTATTATGTAGTCCTTCACACGTGCGTTACAATATCAATAGAAAAAAATAATCCTCTTCACATGAGCAAAAATGGCAACACCACAGAGGAGCAGTGCTCTTGCTGAATGGCTCGGATTGCACTACGGACTATTTAAATTGAGCATTGTAAGTTTTTTATTTTTGACTGCATTTTTTATAATGAACAAACTGCGATGTCACGTTTGCGAGGAACTTGCCATTCGTGGCCAGGTCAGATTATGTCAGAGTTTGTTGTCGTATGTTGGAAAACCATACCACACAGTCCATGACCCAACAAACGCCAATTAAACATGTTCAGTTGGGTGAAAAAAGACTCCAACCAACTCCAACAGACGTCGACAGGGGTATCACACCGATCCAATAAACTCCAACAGACGTGTTGAATTGGCCTTTAAACTACCTCAAAACACACATTACAATAACATTAATGAATGTAAACAACTTGGTGAGTTTGTATCTGACTGCTGCAGATTCATTTCGGTATTGATACGGTTGACATGAGATACACTTCTCAAGTAAATATATTGTGTTGATTTTTAGATATTTTATTGGAACAAAAAACTAGACAAAAAACAAGATGTGTTTATTTTAGAGACCTTTTTCAGATAATACATCTTGGTTTAAGTTTATCATATCTCATTAAAATATTTTTCTTGCATAATTTTAACACACAAAAAACTCTCCAAAAACAAATGACTTTCTTAATCCAATTTTGCCCTTTCAAATATTGTTTCAGGATATTTAGGTATTCTTTACTGCATAAAAACACTGTTTGAGTAAAAGATTATTTGCAGTACAAATGTCAGTACAGTCAAGTGTAAATAGTCTAAAAAAAAAAAAAAAGTCATGTGAACATATATTATGTTTACTAATGGTCTGCAAATCATCCTGAATGGATCTCGGCCAAATCAAAGCAAACTTGAAATAATCTGTGAATTTTAATAAATGAAAATATTTTTAAGAAATTATTAATATTCTCTTTCCATTCCATTCACAATTCCAAGATATAGAACATGTGAAATACTCAAATTAAATTCTATTTTTTAACTATCAAATCAGATTACCAAGGTTCACCTCTCTGGGGCATTCCAATGCTGTGTGGCTCATTACACTGTGCTGACTGTGTCTGGCCCAGAGATAAACATTAGCTTCATGGCTCACAAAGCAGAACTGCAGTCCTCTGGCAATTTGGATGTAACAAGTTCCTCTTCATACCCTCGAGACCATTTTAACTGGGTTTTTCTACACCGACCTGCCAATCATATATTGCAGAGGGAACTGTGGATAGGTCTACTATTAATCTATTTGCAGCAGAATCTATCCAATAATCAGGCAGAAATGTGCGAGTCTTTCATGGACTGCACTTTTATAAGAGGTTTGAAAGGAAGATATTAGGCTGGGGTACCAGCCTTCCAAACAGTATAAAGAGACTGTTTTTCAGCTACATATATATCCTCCAAAGAATTGTTACAGTGCAGGGTCCTACCTAACAGAGACTCAATGTCAAACTCCTAACAAAACATTCAAAATATGGCTTTAACAGTTAAAGAGAGTCAAGCCTTATAAATATCATATTAAAACCCGATGGTCTATTCTATTTGGTGTTGGTCGGCAAGGCCATTTGTAGTGCATTAAAAAAGAAACAAAGAAATTGTTGCTCAGATAAAGGTCACATGGCATGCTTTAACAATGCTCCGCAAAATCTTGAGCATGGAGCTCTCCAGACATTAATCGGAAAGGATTATTCGATATGGCACATTTAAAGGATACACTCCAGTAATCAGTGAGAAGCACTCAACACATCTGTGTGAATGCCTCGTTAGAGATTTCGTTTATTGAAGGTTGTGAATGCCTCAATAAAGATTTCATTTATTGAAGGTCATCTCATTGTGTATTGTTTGTTGCATGTTTATGCATTTGCCAATAATTAAAGGAATAAATCATTAAAAAGTAAACATTTTGTCATCCTATGATGCTTAAGTTTATCATCCTGACATCCTTATATTATGTAAGGAATAATTTACGACGGGCCATAAAATTGTTATGCCTCGGGTGTGCATTATTTTCTAATATATCAATGGACTGGAGTCAATTATTTCGCTTATACTACCGTTACCTCAAGACTAAGTTCAATTGTTGTATTTCAAGACATTTGGCAGGTTTTTGTCCTTAAAAATGCCACATATCCCACGCCTCCATTGCAAAATGTCATTTTAGAGCATTTTAGTAATGGACTGTGCATCTCTCAACAAGTTGAGCAACAATAGCAAAATTGTAAGTTTATCTGCTTCAAGAACGGAGCCGTTATTATAACCTCACTAGTGAGAAATGTCATGTAGCTTTTAAAGGTGGAATAGGGCATTTTCAGAGAGGCTAGCAATAGCGAGCTAGCTTTCAAATCCTAACATCCCACCCTCAGAGCTTCTCCAATGCCACGCCTCCTCCAAAACATATGGCACACACAGCAGCTCTCAGCAAAGCGTCACAAGAGACAGCGCTAAACTACCTCATGTATCAAAGCACATAACATAATAATAAATTTAAACAACATAGAGAGCTTGTACTTGACTGCTGCAGATCATTTCAGCGTTGGCATGGAAATGCATAATTCCGAGTCTGAGGACATGAACAGCTTCGGTTAGAACGTCACGGGTTGCCATCTCTTAATTTCGGTAGTTATGGCGTGAACGCAGCTCGCTGTTTTCATTCGGTAGGAACTGTAAAAAGTTGCTGCTGTTTGTTTGCGGTGCTCCTTGACTGATGGTCTGTATAAACTCCATAGCATGAAACGTGCTAATGACGCATGATGTCTGTGCGAACAGGGTGTGCGAGGGTATGTAAAAGCATACATTGACAGTGGGGCTGGGTGCTTTTTCCAATTAATTCAAATTTAATGTGCTGCCACGATTTTATTATTTTTAGATCGTGAAATCGCGGCTTTGAATAAAAATGTTAGCAAACGTTACAATTAGACGTTGACAATTCAGCAACGATAACATTTCTAGAATGCCGTTTCATGGGTGAGACGCAGCAAAAGACAAGAGTGCAATAGCCATGTCCAATAAACATAAAAACAATAGGAAAAATAGTGCAATGGAATGCAAAATTTTTTAAAGAACTATTACTGCATGTATGATATTTCATGTTTGCATGATGGTGGCACACCAAAACGTGACGCTGTTTTCTGTTTTTACAAAGCATTTGCAGTTAATAGTCTATTACTGGTGTTTTTATTTTATTTTATATTATTTCTGAGTATAAAGAATATGTTTAAGATAAGTATGTACAGTATTACCATTCATATTTCATGCATATTTTCTGGAAAATTATTTGACAAAGTAATTTGTTTCTTAATTACACCATATTGATCACTGCAGGTGTGCTGCACTTTAAAATAATGTTGTTGTTGTTTTTTTTTTAAACTAGATTGTTAGGAGAATGTTACTTCTTATTGTTTACATTTTTAAGCTGACTAGTTAAACATTAAAAAAATCGAAATCGTGAAACGGTCAATCGTTCTGAAAAAAAATCAAGATTTAATTTTTTTTGCCATATCACCCAGTCCTAGTTGACAGGCATGTAGGATGTTATATTATTTCATTCGGATCGAATATAATAATTGAATGAACATTTTATAATCCTATGCCTTCCACATACAATGCATTTATAAAAATACATTTAAACTGTGATTACTATCAGGATATGAGGAGCCTTTCGACCGGTATAACAAAAAAAAAATTCTGTAAAGAATCACCTATTGTACCTTTAATGTTGCTAAACTATGTTACTGAGAAAATTTTCAGAAAATTGACAAAATCATGCTCATCTCAGAAGAGGTGTATTCAAGCAATTGCATATAAGAACTGCCTTTTTAATGTATTTCTGAATAAAATAATAGATCCAGACAAAAATAATGAACCATGTTATTGACCGCATTAAAACTAAGTCTGATAAAAAAGAACAAACAGTTTGTAATTGGAATGCCATCATTACCCTTGATTTTAAAATGCCATCGACTAACAATAGCTAGGGTCTTACTAGAGAAGATGAATGCATAAGTACAGCAAAATATTAAGTCATAATAAAATATTAAGTCATTGTTGGAGCACAATGTGCTTAATTTAACATAGTGTCTTCCCTGTGGATTATTCATAATGCAGTATTGAACCACAGGGCTTTATTAACAAAGTGACCTTAATTATTCTAATCCTCTAATAACAGTTTGTACACTTCTCTAATTTGAATCAAGAGCTAGAGTGTTACAGCTTCACAAATATTGTCCTAAACGTATTATTGTATTTTTTTTACACTAAAGCAAGATGGCAAAGTTCAAGTAAACCAGTTGTGGTGATTCTTAAAATAGCACAAGATCCCAAGAAAACGATCGTTGGATTTTACCGAAGGTCGTTTATGCTGAAAGAAAGAAAACAAGCCTATAAATGTTGAAAGAAAGTTTTAAAATGGTTCTTTTTCAGCGCTCAAGGCAAACATAACATGTTGGACAAAAGGTAAGCGCACACAGTGGGCTAGATCACGCTTCTGCATCGCTCTGCAAGTCAAATGCTCTAGGATATTTTACAGAAAGGTAGGTAGAAAGAGTTTTCCTTTTTGTCTCCACCAGGATACTTGTGGTTTTAAAATTCACTGGGGGAATCTCAGCCCCGCTGTCATTTTCAATTTGGCACAATGTTGAGCATTAGGGGACTGCATGACAGATCAGCAAATGTTCGAATAGGCCGTGTGAGGCTGCCATACTTAATGCGCCCAAGCACAGAATTTAATTTTCTCTTGGTAATGATCAAATTTGTCACATTATGTAATTATCTGAGAGCTGTCAAACTTTATGAAATGGGCAACCATGACATTTTGTGAGAAATTGCATAATTAGACCGCAATGTACTAGGTCTGCTCTGAGCAAACAGGTTTCTAAGGCATCTGAATGGTTTTGGTATTTGCATGGGTGGGCGCACTGTGTGCAGAAGTGAATTTCAATGCAGGTGAAATTTAATTATGCACTAATACGGCTTACTTCTGTCATTTGTTCATAACATTTTCTTTCAGAGCTATTTGTAGATCAGCGCTGCGTTTCTTAAAAGCATTGTGATCTAAGTTCATCATAGAGATCATTGGTGCCAGTGGCTCTACGATGGTGATGATATACTATCAACTTAGATCTACAATGCTTTTGAGAAACGCAGCCTATTATTGCTGTGTTCATCCCAGTTCTCTAAAAAAGTCATACATTTCTAGTTACTAATTATATCATCATCAACAATGTAATTAGATTACTGTACTAAATACTCTCCTAATTACGGATTATTTTCTAAATTCCGTATAAACCTCGACCGACTGAAAAATGCAAGGATAGACATGAGACTGCTCTTTTAATTCTTTCAACAACAAAAAAAAATCATATAAAATTGCATAAATTATTCTTGAAATTATTTGTACTCCCTATTTAAATTGAGAACATTACATAAAAACATACCTTTCAACATTAGACGTGATATTTTGATGTTCAATCCATTATTGTTTTATACTGTTCTATACAGTACTTACAGTACCCTTCACCGGCAGTTTGATTGACAGGCGATCTAACCAATCATAACCCCGAATCAGCCATTTTGTCCGACAAAGCAGTCAGGGAATTAGTAGGTAAAGTTGGAACTTGAAAAATTGTGTGTACTCACGTCTTTTCACGCTTGAAACAACATTCCTTCTGATGTCCATTCATGTTTATTTGATGCTATAAATGAACTAGTATTAAGAGATGGTCGGTTCACGAGCCGCTTGAAGGAGCTACAGCGATCTGTCACGACACATTAAAGAGACACTATACAGAATTTATTTTTTAAACTTCTTTATATAATTACAATATTTTCTGTCAATGCGTTGTCAGTGTCCTCTTTGCTCCGCGATGTATTTTTCACAGCATGATAACATGATGTGTGGCATGAGATTCTGGGTCTTAGCACTAGTTTATGATAACCACTTTGTAAGCTCTACATTCTAATCTTAGAACACGGACACATTTATGGCAGAATTCTAATGTCCTTGCGTTATTCCGCCTGAGAGTGGCGCTCCAATGATGATTGATAGAATTTAGTTCACAAGACAAACTAATTAGAATTGCCTTAATGTAGTATTGTTGTTTTGAATTCCAGTGAGGGAAAAAAGTCATGTCTGTAGGTCTTTATAAAAGCTTTTCACATGAGCATGTTTAAATTAAATGGTTTATATATGAAATGCTACTTCACATAGGAACATGCGCTGCAGTTCCATTTTTCACCACAGATTTACATTGGAAATATGTGGGGCGCTGTAGAGCTAAGGAGGGCTCTGCTTAGTATCATGAACACCACATTTGAAAAAGAAACAATATCAAATCTATAAAACACTTCAAAACTCCATTAAGTACAACAAGCGTATCGAAGAGAACACTAGTTTGACGGGACATAGATTAGGCCTTTAAATAAAAGGATTATTGAGCTGTTTCTATCATATACAGTTAAAGTCACACTCTGCACGTATGTTAAATAAAAACATAATTTAACATATGAATAACAAGTTTTAATAGATCACTTAAAGTATTGATTACACACACAAAAATGACTGAAAATGAATTAATGTAAATTAACAAAAAAATGAGTTGTATTTACAAACAGCACCCCCACTTCCCGCGCCCTGGGGCCTCATCTTCCAAGGACTCGAGGTGTAGCAAAATGTCCCCCAAAATCTAGACGGATTTACGTCATCCATATAATGTTCACCAACTACTTTTTGCATTCTGTACAGTAGGGAAGTACACATATTCTTACATGGGGATCATCTGGAATGCCGTGAACAGGAGTGATAGGCTACTTTACAAACACTGAAACATCTCTGTGTACTATTGATACTCAAACCAATTGTGATGGATTATGACGAGTGTTCTTATTGTTGATTGAGTATTCAGCAGATGACCACCTTTCCACCAGATAAAAGCTGGGACTGATATAAATAATTCCCTTTGATATTACCACCATCTCTGTCTGTCATGCAATTTTCTAGATTGTGGTTTCATATGTTTCAGTTTTAATATTTATATTGTTTGATGAGCTGTCCCAGTTGGCACATGTGTATTATCTCTATAAAATAACTTCCTGCTGATCCTCATTAGCATTCATCTCCTAACTTTGTAGAGAATTATACTTATGGACGGATAGTTTTGCAGTAATGCATACACTCAGAGAGGGTTCATTAGGGTTCCCTGGAGCTCTTTAATAAGTTCCAAAGAAAACTTTACTAAAATATATTTAAGTAAAGTATTTATAAAAGTAAAAAAATATCTCTTTAGGCTAAACAATAAATAAATAATAAATAAATAAAATAATACTTTAATCACCGATCAGACAAAATTTTTTTGCGGTGAGAACTGCCATTTTTTTAAATTGTTTTCTATTGGCAGAGAGCGATTATGCGCCCCCGGGCACCTCGCGTTTTAGCCACCTGCCGTGTTTTGCATTTTTGTTGGTGCACTCGAATTAGGCTTCTTTTACACTGTTAACGTGGGTTGTTTTTAATGTACGCAGGTTGAAGAGACCCCAAATAACATGATACCTGGGGAACCCTGCCAAAAACATGTTTTTCTATCATGTTCTAAACATGTATTGTATCTGGCAACCCTGGGGCACTACTCTTTAATAAAAAAATTTAAAAAGTCATTTTTAAAACATGAAAAACGTGTTCTGTCTGATCGGGGCCTTAGGCTATAAACGTTTACTTCATGTACTTTTTAAGCGTTCAAAAGTTCAAATGTTATATTCTCATGTAGGGTTGCAAAATTCCGGGAATTTTCAAGGCTGGAAATTTTCCATGGCAATTAACGGGAATATATGGGAATTCACGGGAATTAATGGATTTTGCAAAATTGCAGGTTAGCCTATAACAGGGAAAAAGTCTTGTAGTATAATCTTGGTTAAAACAACCAGATTTAATGCAATTTCGGATGAATTTTTACCATGCACATTTCTCAATCACATTCACACAGCACACTACTTACTACTTAAGGCCACACCATCTGCATGCACAGTGCCCTCCTCCACAACATCATTGATCAAACATACAGGAAAAAAACAGTAATATTGTGAAATATTTTTACAATTTTAAAATAATTGTTTTCTATTTTAATATATTTTAAAATATAATTCATTTCTGTGACGTAAAGCTGAATTTTCAGCATTATTACTCCAGGCTTCAGTGTCACATGAACCTTCTGAAATCATTCTAATATGCTGGTTTGAACATTTGTGCTCCTTAACACATTTTTTTTTATAACATGTGATACTTTTATTAGGATTCTTTGATGACTAAAAAGTTAAAGAACAGAATTTATTTAAAATAGAAATCTTTTTAACGATACTGTTTAAAATTTGGGGGTCAGTCATTTTTTTTTTTTTTTCAGCAAGGATAAAAGGAAGAATTGATAAAAAAAGCAAGACTCAATAAAAACTGATATTAAAGATTATAGAAAAGATTTCTATTTTGAATAAATGCTGTTCTTTTTAACTTTTAATTCATCAAAGAATCCTGAAAAGGTATCCAAGGTTCCAATATAAATATATATATAAGAAATGTTCTTTATAAAATCTTTCCATAAAGGACACTATGTGGTTCTGTTGATTTAACCCTTTAAAATTGTTTCATATGGAACCTTTTAGCTTCCAACTATGAAGCAACTAATATAGAACTATGATACAGTCTATGATCAAATTGAATCAAGATATGGAATGTACCAGAATATAAAAAACTAAATAAAAAACACTATTATATCTAATTTAGCTTGCACAGGGCATTTTGAATAAAACATCCTTTACGGCAGAAGTCTACTCTGCCATTAAATGCACCTGAATTCCTTTTTTTTTGTCCTGTTCCTCTGTGGCTGTGCTCTGAAAACCATCAGAGAGGGCATTTTCAGTGCCCACAGAACAAATCAACAATCACATCAATATTCAGTGTTATTGAAGTGGTACGCCAGGGAGGTGCGAGTCATGCATATTTTTCCGTTTGTCCTTGTATCGCTGAGCACAAATCTCACAGAGCTTAGATTCTCACAGAACACGGAAGCTTAAAGGTCATGCATATGTGACCTTAACATGTGTATATTGTTATTTTTATCACAAAGTGACTCTGAACTCGATTCTGCACCATGTAACCAATGGATGTTCCTTTGGTACTTTCACCACTCTGTCTGTGTAATCACTCTGTTAACAAGCTGCTTTGTGATTGGCTTAATTCTCCACATTTTCATCGCATCACATTGACATGCAAATGATCCAACTTCGGTGACACAAAACTAAAGGACTCTGTGTGAGCCCTTGGTGTGATTGCTCTAACACTTCTCCCTTGCTCTTAGCAAACACACATCTCTCGCTGAAAAATCACCTAATTGCCATTTAAATGATCTGCAGCAAATTGAATCAGATACCCTCCAATTATGTACATTGTCCCTATGCCCCCATCTTTGATTGCTCTTTGTATTCAACAGGTAGGACGACTCAAACAGGCATTCATCGGTTTCTGATGGATGACACTTAAAAGGGTTACATGAGCTGTTTTGTGCACCAGGGTCACTCGAATTGCCAGATTGATCCCGGAGTGAGCTATCACAGTAATAAAATGTTTGCGTGTGCAAAGAAGTCAAGCAGAGAATTGAAAATTGATAAGAAGCTCATGACAAAAAACACGTGCATAGTAAAAGGGTTGTGAATACAAATGAATTCTTGGCAGACAGCTCCAGCTGACTAGAGTTGAATCAAATACAGTATTCCTTCACTGACAAGCCTGGAATTACAACATGGTAGAGGATATTTTAAAGGACAACTGACGACTTGGCCCTTTGTTTTATATATATATACATACATACATATATATATATATATATATATATATATATATATATATATATATATTGACACCTTATAGTAAATGTTTCATTGAGCTTAAAATGTGATTTTATTAATTTATTTACTGAAGAACTATTATATTACATATAGCCTTTGTAACCATTATGTAACTATATTATTGTCTTGTGTATATTTATATCTCGCTTGGTTCAGTTCTTTTGTCCCATCTGTGCCTTATTTTACCCCTCATTATCTCGTATAATTGACCATTCGCAAAGACCCGCCCCCTTTAGTAACTGTTGCTATGTCCGACAAGCCATGCGTCACACATCATGTTCTCACAAAGTGAAAAATAAATTGCGGAGCAAAGAGGACACTGACAACATATGAAACAGTTTCATATTTAAAATATTGTAATTTTTTAAAGAAGTTTGAATAATAAATACCATATAGTGGCTCTTTAATGTGTCGTGACAGATCGCTGTAGCTCCTTCAAGCGACTCGTGAACCGATCATCTCTTCATACTAGTTCATTTATAGCATCAAATAAACATGAATGAACATCAGAAGGAATGTTGTTTGAAGTGCGGAAAGACGTGAGTACACACAATTTTTCAAGTTCACCAACGTTAATCTACTAACTCCCCTGACTGCTTTGTCAGACAAAATGGCAGATTCTGGGTTATGATTGGTTAGATCGCCTGTCAATCAAACTGTCAGCGAGGGGTCAAGTATATTCCCATGTTTGTTTCAATTTCGTCCGTTATGTGGTTTGGTTTGGTTTTTTCGGTTCTCCTAGTGTTCCTGAATAATTTTTTATTAGTTACTGCTTGCGAGTAGATCCTCTACTGTCCCTTTGTCAACCAAACTGTGACTGTAATATAATAACTAATTTATATCACCTAAGCTCAAGGCTGCTTACAAGAAAACATCCAATTACATTTAAGTGCATACACAAGAAGTGCAGTGTCGGAACATTTGAATACACTTCTTGAATTCAAATTTATTTTTATATTTTTGTGTGGCTGTCAGAATGTCAAGGTGATATTCTTTAAAAAAGTATGTAGTGGTTTGGCATAATCTTTATTATTATGAGTAAGCCTATTTCTTAAAAAGAAAAAGTAGTAGTTAAGTGGTTGTGTTGATAACAGATTAGGGGAAACATAGTGAGAGAGAGAGAGAGAGAGAGAGAGAGAGCGAGAAACTCAGATGGGTCCAGCACATTTCTGTGGGTCATGAAAATACACTTTATAAAAATAAGCGCTCGTGTGTGTGTGTGAGTGTGTGTGTGTGTGTGTGTGTGTGTGTGTGTGAGTATTTCTCTTCTCAGTGCTGCTCTTGAAGAACAGATTCAAATATCTTGGTGTTGAGCTGGATACAAAACAGAAGGACACAGCAAATAAAAGATTCATATTCAAGGATAATTTGAAATAAAATAATAATAATAAGGTGGAGCTCTCCACACACAGTATGGCAGAAAGCAATGCCAGCGAGCGAAATGAAAGTACAGTATGCCTTATTGTTTACTCTGCCTGAAATGGAACACTATCAGGTTCACCGAAAAGGTCTATTTCAGCTTTGTGTACAAATGTGAGAACGGTGTGGTTTCTATTATAGTTTTCTTTTCTTTGGGGGGTTTGTTATTTTGAATTTGCTCAAAGCAACATCTATCGGGCAAAAATTGCTCTTTCTGTGTGGGAATGAGAATGGAGACTAAAGTGCCGGAAATGAAAGGTGAACGTTCCATCTACCTCTCTGCTGCTTTCATATAGTGTACCACACAATCAATAACAAAGAATAGAAAAAACATCATTCTTCAAAGTATGGCTTATTCTCTTTGAACACTGACGTTATTGGGCTCGGAAGGAGTTTGATTCGGCTCATGAATGAATCATCATACGCTCAGATGTGACCATAGGATCGAATGTAATGTGATGTTATCCCATCTTTTTAAGAGTAACTTCCTGGCCATTCAGGGCTGCGATAGAACTCTCATGTTAACGTGTGGCTTGCAGGGAAAAACATTCAGTGCTATAGAGTAGTAACATCACATTTCAGTATCATCCTGGATTATAATAAAACTCTATGATTGTGCAAACAAAGAGCGGATAAATTTATTGTTAACATGTGTGCGAGTTAAACCATTTGCTATGGAAAACCGTGTCTATTGTTGTCATATAAATGCAAACTAAGAATCATGAGGCCTTTCTGTCACTTGCTATTGACAACCAGCACACACTTCAGACTTTAATTTGCATTAGGGGGAGGGGAGGGGGGGCTCAAGTAACCATAATCAAACTAAAATTGTTTATTCCAATTTGCTTTTTTGAATCAAGGCATTTAGAGGCATGTAATGGATTCTGTTGTTTTGGTTCATTTTTTATTAGACAGTCGTATTGCAGCTACATCCAATGGCAGTAATTCAGCTCTCTCTCATTTGTCACAGTGGGGCGATTCTTCTCCGGAAAACATCATTACATTAGGCGTTTATCTCTGCAAACAGGGGAATTTATTAGCTTGAAAATGAAAAGGGCTGCAAGATATTTGTGTTCAGAACATACAGGAAATCCAAAGAATCTGGAAACTGTTTACAATTAAAAGTAGCTCCAATTATGATTATCATAAATTGCGTACATGTCTGAAATGCTAATGTGTGTGTGATGCGGGGCGTGAGGGGAGTTGTGCATCATTCAACTGCATTGAATTATATACCATGACATGTCAGTTCCTCATAAGCTAAATGAGTTTATGAGAGCTAAACAAATGGCAAACAAACAAAATACATTATATTAAGTGAAAGTAAAGAAAAACCATAATAATAATTTGAGGGATTGCAAAATGTACTATAGCATTACTCTTAAATTATTACATGCTGCCAAGCACAACCCAAGGGGAAGTTGTTCATTACACTGAAAGACATATTGTTTATCTGGAACGTGAGAATCTGTTGAGATTTAAAATCAAAATTGTTGCCCACTTTCAGTTCTTCTTGTGTTCTTGTAAAGGAGCCAATCAGATTTTTGGATCACTTGATAGCATGCTCTCATGTTATACAGAGCTTTCTATATAAGGGTTAGACCTCAGTCTGCACTTTAAATACATTACAAGCCTGCCCTCTACAGGAAAATATACCAAATAGCAGGATCGTGCTTATAGTATATGACCCGACCAGCAGATGTCAGCAGATACAAACAATTCATCCTTCGGCGCTTTCACCCATTCTCTCCACAGCAAAGACATGATTAATAATGTTAGAAAATACCCAACAGGAGAAAGAATAGACTACTTGTGTAAGAATAATTGTCACACAGGGCCTAGTAAAGTAAATTATCACTGTAGGAACAGCCATATTAAGCGTGACAGTGATGAATGCTATTGTCAACACTAATTTTCTTGCCCAAACGTGAAATGTGAGAGATTCTCATACTTGAGGACTCATCAAACAAAACTTTGGCAGAAGCACATTTCCCTTAGCTGTTAGTGCCATCTGTACAAATCTTGCCAGCTCCACTGTGCAAATGCAAATAAGAGAGTTTCCAAACTGATTTTTAAACCACTACAAGACTATTTATACTCAGAAAACAAAATCTCATATCTCTCAGGCATACTGTACCATTTACTTTATTTGTTTTGCTTTTGTGTTCAATATGCATTGTTTTTTTCATTACAAGTTACCTATAAAAGACATCATGCTAGCAAATCCAATGTCTAATATATATATATATATATATATATATATATATATATGCATTTGCTTGTTTGGCTGTAACCGCAAACTACAATCACATATAAGCCAAATATTTGCTCTGCATGTGATAGCTCTGAAGATTATTAGGCTACTAGATCTGGATGACAGAAAGAGTATATCAACTTATTTTCAGGAAGAGGAAAATTTGGGAGTCAGACAATAGACACACCTATCGAATTCTTTGGTGTACAAAGAAACAATCACAATCGCACAGAAATCACACAAAGAAGGTTACTATAACATGCAAGATGTCTCAAATGACAATGGCATGATTGCTCGTGGTGGTAATCTGAGCCTTTGAGATCTTTACTAACAAAGTACATATTGTCCAGGAATTGTACTCAAATAGTTGATGATAGCCAAAATGAAGAAGAATAAGATAATGATGATGAACTACTATTTTGTTTCACTTCGCCTCTTTCATGTAGTTTTTTTCCCATACATTAAGTTTTTGTTGGTCTCTTCAGGCAACACCAAACTAAGGGAGCAGCCTATACATTCATAGAATAGGAAAAACATAATTTTTTATACAATTGTAACAGCAAATATCACTGAATGAACTTATACGTGTGAATAAAAAAAATTGAAATTATAAACAAAGTATGTAATGTACTCTGAAATGGACAGCTAGGACTACTGTGTAAAATGTGTTTCAGGTGCTTTTTGGGGTGGAATCAAATATCATCATCGGAAATAAAATTAAATTAATAACAAGTCTACTGCCTGTTCTCACTTACACTAAACCTGGCCAGCCTCTAAGCAAGGCTTTTAACTGGCTACTTGGATTCTACATTTAGATGATCTTTTTTCTCTAAAAGTTCACCATTTCTAAGCCACAGTGAAAAGCAGTTCCTCTTTAGCCCTGCATGGGACATAGAGAGCCAGATAAAGGAAACATCAGTGAACCGATGCATGAGGGAGGTCATTATTTCCAGAATGACAAAATGGGGCGCCGCCAGCACATTACTTGGAAATATTAAGAAAATATGACTGCTATTTTTTATTTTTTTTTTTTTACTAAAAGGTATCTTAAAATTACAACCATCCCAATTATAGTATCAATAAGTCTCCCTCGTGTTGTTAAAGACTGCTAATATCAAGGAACGAGCTTCCATTGCTTCTTTCGCATTCATCAACAGTGAATTGTGACCGAAATTGACATTCAAAATCTGCGTAACAGAGTACAGGAGCACATAAGTAAAGCGACACAACATTTTCATTTGCGCGTGAGCTATCGCTTTAAATATTCGTGTTTGTTAAATGTGCCCGAAATCTGTGAGGGAAATATTTGTTTAGACTATATATCGATTTATCCTCCCATTCATTTCTCTGGACGGTCCAGGTGTGTGTATGTGTGTTAGTCGTATTTCGTTTCCAGGGTGGGTTCAGTGCATTATTTGACAATTTCGTTGTCTTTCCCTCAGAGCCGCCGCTGATTGGGCGGATTAATTCGCGTGCATCTTGAAGCCGCGTGTGCACGCGCTCCTGCCTCTCATTCTCAGCGCGCGACATATGGCCAAGCGAATTTAAACCGCAACAATATCAATACTGTCCAACGCTCGGAATCCTCGTACATATTCACAAACTTCGTGGAAACTTCGCAGGCGCATTCTTACGGATTACGAATTCGACATTTCAAGCACGGAGGACAATAATAAACAGTAAACACACTGTGTTTCATAAAGGGATTGCAATGTTTCCGACCAAGGCGATAATCTTGGTGCTTCTTTTCTTTGGCAGCTCAGGTAAGACCGCGTTCAAGTGTTATGCAAGAACCGTAAACGAAATACAAACTGTTATATAATAAATAGCTTGGGTTTTGTGCATGTTTCTGATTTGAATTCTACTTTGTGGTCATATGTGGTCGGTGGCAGGTGCATCTGTGGAGCTGTGCTCATCGATCAGCACTGTTGCGTTTGTTTCTGTAACAGTTTGTGAGAGGCAGTGTGTTGTTCACTTTAACGCAGGTGTAATATATATATATATATATATATAATACAGATTAAGGGGACTGTTTGTTATGAGCTAATTTGCTAGGCTATGCCCACTGGGCTTTGACTATGGAACCTGTCCTTTAACAAGACAAGATTATCTGAGCTAATATTATAAGCAGTGCTCCGTGTTAAAGCGTCTATCGGATAGCAAACGGATTCGAAAGAATCGCATTGATCCTTTCTAAATCCTTATGGGACGGTTGTGGGATGATTTTCTTGGCAATCCACCTGCTGCACGAGTCGAGAAAGATCCAATCAGTGAGTTTGGGCGGGAACTGTAAATGATGTAATTAACCTGTTGTGTGTATTACATCATATGCATCAAGGAACTGTGTTGAAGTAAAGGGTGTTATCGCTGCTCTTCAGAAGTCACATTTGCTGTTGTCTTTAAATGAATGCATTTATAAAATATTGCATCTTGATATTAATTTTATTACGCTGGTAGGTTCTTCCTTTATTTTATGTATGAGCAACACTTCACGTTGTACTGTCAATTTATGTAATATATAATTAATTTAACTTGCACTGTAAAATGTCCACTTGAGTTCTTGAACATGGTGAGTGATGGGTTATGCATAGCCTCAAATATTGCTCCGAGAGGTAGTGTGGAATGGATTTAAGGGCACTGAGGCATTTTTCAGACCTGTCTAGGACTGTGTTGTACACTTTCTTCCTGTGGCTCGCCATGCACGTGCTTTCAAGTGGCCAAGACCACAAGTGTGTCTATTGGGATGGACCGTAATTCGCAATAGATTTTTTTTATGGCTGAAATAAAATCAGTGGTTAACATTACTCGGAGAGACTTCCTTTGTTTACACTTTCTTTTACAGTGCCATAGTTACATTTGTAATTACTCAAATAAGTACTGAGTACTATTAATTAACTACATGTACTTACTATAGAGTGAGGGTTAGCGTTTGGTTTAGGGTTAGTTACTTGTAATTATGCATAATTTAGTGTTATTACTTTTGGAAGTTGATGTAGTATCATGTAACTACGGCACTGTAAAATAAAGTGTTACCCCTCATTTTGTTCTACAACATAACTTACATTTCTATGGAACTCCGAAAGGAACAATATGATGGGGGACAAAATTAAATGGGCGCTCGCAAAGAATACAAAATTTTCTTCCGTTAAAGCGCTGACCAAGTTTTGTTGGGGGATCCGTATATTTCATGCCTCGAAATGTGAATTTTTGAAACAAATGTTTATGTCAGTACCATAGAATGTATAAAATTATGGACGTAGTGTCTGTGATGTCGCCCGTAGGCGATGAGCATTCTTGAAGCCCAAAGTGGGCGGAGCCATCTGTCGCCATCTTGGCAGCGTGTCACTCCCGGATAACCGAAAGTGGGCAAAGAGTCGTGACGTGGGTGGAGTTGACAGACAGCAGACAAAAAAGGCTAGTAGTGACAGAAGTGGCAATCCACCTGTCACTCAAGTGGCCACACCCTTAATTATGCATAAATTTAAAGCTTAATATAATTTAAAAAATCACCCACCTCACAGTCACAAAGGGCAAAATTAGCTATATAGATCAAAACCATTATTTGTACCAGGCTACAAACACATTTTTTTGCCGGTTGGTCAGTACTAACAGTCATCTCGGTTGTCAAGCACACTCACATCTTTGTGGTAGTTGTATTCCTTATGTACTGTTTTTAATTGGTGACACGAAAACTCAAACGTGCTTGCATGATGCGTGAGAACAAACTTCATTGGCGGTCATGTCTTTTCAGAAAAATTGAGTTAAACCGCTCGATTCATATGGCTCTTGTTTTTTTTTTTTTTTTAAAGTTTTGGTTTTGTGGACTTTCATTGGATGGACAAGAATTACAAGAGAATATTACAAACATCTTCATTTGTGTTTTCAAGCTATGTTTCGTTTTTGAAAATGTTGGGTTTGTAACAGCATGAGGATGAGTAAATGATGTCAGAAATTTTGTTTTTGTGTGAATTATATTGAATACCTGTCATATTTTTTTGTTTTCTTAAGCCCTGGCGTAACAATTAAGAAAAAGGTTTTATTTTTCCAAAGAATTGCCAGTTCAAGACTTTCTACCACAGTGCCAGGGTGTTGTGGGTGGCCTGCATATAGGTTTATATTTTCTGAGTGGTTTCTGTGTGGTTTAATTCAAATCAAAACAGAAGCCCACTCCCAAGTCTCTGATATTCTATACATTTTTTGATAGAAAGTTTAACCCTCAGTTAGGAAATTTGATGAAGCAAAATGAGCAAATGAGATGCTTCCTCTCCATCCTCTTGTCTTATGTCGTTGTTTTGATGATGAGAGTAAAACACAAGGCTGTTCTGCTGGAGATGCTCTGGGACCTCATCAGTGTCATCTGAGAGACGAGATGGGCGGAGCCTGCGGTCACATGATGCACTGCTCCAGGCTGTGGGGATGAGTCATCTTTGTGATGTAATCTCTTGATATGCAGTTAAGCTCTTATTGGGCTTTTAATTAGCTGTGCTAGAGATAGCCTGCGCTGACTCTGAGGGCCTGAGCAAGACAAAAACAATAAATATGATGTAACCCTCAGTACCCTCACTGATCCGGAAACACGACAGGCTGATCTCACATCCTAGATTCTGAATTTGAGGAGACGTGGCCTAAAGAAAATAGGATTTAACAGGACAGATGTTGTGCTGACAGATCAATTTCCCTTGATCATTACCACCGCACACCCACACAAATGCGTGCAGAGTGGTTGTCATGCACAAAATGTGACTGGGTGGGAATCTTTTTCCTCATCGCTGATGAGATTTTTGCATCTGCATTTGGCAATTCATAGCAACACTTATTTTGTGTCTGCGTTTGGATTTACCATTTGCACTTAGCCTTAACCCATAATCCAGTGTAAGTTCAATGGCATATGATTTATGAGTGTCCAAAAATCTAGTTTACACGTGCGCCAAGTTCTTAGAAATGCACTGTGTTCATGTTGGTTTTCTATGGCTTTTTTTAGACAATTTTCAAGAAAAGTTTCAATTTGATGATTTTTAAAACGTCATACATTGTAACCATCAACTAAAAATAATAACATTTTCCTTCCCCTTAGGGTGATTCACACTTGTCATGTTTGGTGCGATTGCTCAGTTAGTGCGGTTCGTTTGAACATATGTGAACGCTGCAATCCGAACCCTGGTGCGGACCGAGACCGCTAAAAAGATGGGTCTCGGTCCGCTTCCAAACGAACTCTGGTGCGGTTCGATTGATATATGAACGCAATACGGACCAAAGACATGTAAACGAACCAAAAGCAGGACGTGATGTAACAAGATTCGACGCTACAAGTCAGCTGATTTGACGACGCGGAAAAATCGGTGTATCCAAAATGAGTCGAGGGCAAACGTGGAGCAATGAGGAGGTAAAGCGCCTCATCAATATTTGTTTCTGCATACAACGGAGGAAATCCTGCTGCTGTTTTGAATGTTTTTAACATTTTATGAGCTCTTCATGAGTTTTTAGCTGGTAAAAATAAAGCATTTGTACACGCATAAAATGATCATGTTTAATCCTGCACACGGCATTGTTTTGAATGTTCGGGAATGAAGCTCTGTCACGAAATATACGTCATAAAAGCCGACCAATCAGGTTGTGACCGTATCCTTATGCATTTGGTTCGGTAACTTAAAGTTCGCTATTAAAAATGCTAGTGTGAACGCTAAGCGGACCAGGACTATATGTTTTGTTTTGTTTTTTGGTCCGGACCAAACCAACCGAACCAACCAAACTACAAGTGTGAACGCACCCTTAGAATGCATGTGAGTGTTATTTGAAGTTTTAAAATATATTTTTCAAAGTATATTGTTAATTCCCAAATATTACTAATTTTCAGGGAGTCAAACCACATGACATTTTACAGTCTGAACTAAACCTCCCTTGTTTTATACAGTAGGTCAAATTTTGTGATATTTTAAGATACTTATTGACCTTGACACAGTCATGAGGGTCTGCAGGGGTCTTTTCAATTAAAGCAGGGTGTTTGGTTGTACCGCTTGACTCACTGCATGACTTTGGTTTGGCATACTAAGGTTTTTCAAATGTTAATAAGCAGTGAAGCTTTTTTAAAAACATTTTCTTATAAAATAATAAAAGCCAGTCAGAGTGAATTTTAATTAAAAACATGCTCAGACAAGTCATTGACCCAAGTATAGCTTGCGTTTTAATTGTAATTTCTAATACTTGTATAAGGCTAATACATTAATACATACGCACAATCCAGGGTTATTGATCCTGTTGTATTAGGTTATGCCACCCCACCACCCCTGCATTTTTCTGCATGTTGTTTTTTTATTTTATTTTTTTTAGTCAAACCACATGGCTTTGACTTGGCATAAAGTTTTTTTTTTAATTTAATTTTAATAAGCAGTGAAGTATTTTTTTTTCCCACTAAGATATAATAAAGCACTCAAAATGAATTAATTTAACATGCTCATAAGAGATGTATTGTGGTCATGAATTGCATTCATTTATTTTATTTTTTTTACATTTATTTTTGAATACTTCTTTTTGAAAATTAATAGATCCAGACATTGAAGGTTCATTGATCTTGTTACGTATGTGTTATGATCCTGGCATGTTGTGTCTCATGATTCCTGTAGTCATAAAACTACCTAACCATTTTTTTTCCCCAAGAGGTCATTTTTGGTTGCCCGCTTCTATTTCAAGGTTCAACCTGTGTAGCGATAGCATATGTCACTAAGCTGGATAATCCGAGAAGGCCTTCGGGGCAAAAGCATGTTACATTCAGCGTTTCTACACCATTTGGTTGGTGGTGATTTCATGTATTGGGCCTCCCCATATGTGCGACTGAATCATTGCAACCGTGAAGCCTTCAGCCAGGATTGTTCTTTACAGCAGAGGTCACAAGTTTATCGTGTTGTCTGACGTGTTGTGTCCTAGTATATGCTTTAAAACGTCGATGATCATTTCCCAGAAAGCTGCAGCAGATGTTTTATGACATATTACTGATGTCTATGCTATACAGGATGATGGCTTTATTAAATGAACTACTGTTTGTGATGGAATAGGGATGGATGTGCTTCTGACAGTGATGTTGGATGGGAGTTGCATGGCCAGTAGTGAATGGAAATGTCTGGGAATGAGCCCTGAGTTTTGCGGGACATCCTGTTTGACTAAATGGCTCCCTGGTATGTAGCTCTTCTGCTTGGCCTCACCTTTGACTATGAGTATAGCTGGCAGATTTAGGCCTGCAGAATGCTGGAGGAACAGCAGCATATTCTTTTTTAATGAGACCAGCCCTTTACCTTAACACATCACCTGTAATGAATGCTGTTTATGACTTCTGTTTTTCGATGTGCTGTCACCACCTTTGAGGTTTCCAGATAAATAGGTGGTTTAAGTGATGTGGCTGTTGTTTTTATTCAGTAAAAGATTGTTCCAATGTAGTCTCGGTCAAGCGTATTTGTTATGGACATGGTCTAACAGTATTGGCCTGAACACTGGCAAATAATTACTGTCAGGCCTTCAGTTTTGGTCTATCCTTTAATAGTATTTCAGAGTGTTATGGATTAGTACCAATGCACTGAAAAGCATGATTCTGCATCCAAATTTGTTCATAAAGATATGTACTACTGTTCAAAAGAATATGTTTATGTCTTGTTGTTTGATCAAAGTTGAAAACATTAGTTTTGTTAAATATTATTGCAATTTTTCTTTTTGAAATGTAATGGTTCAAATGACTCATGGTTCGGTTTGTATCATGGTTTTAAGGTTTCTGTTTTGGTATGGTTTGGTATGTGCTATGTTTAGGGGGGGACATATTAAGGACATGATCAAACTAAAAGCAATAGCATATATATATATATATATACTCACCTGAAGGATTATTAAGAACACCTGTTCAATTTCTCATTATTGCAATTATCTAATCAACCAATCACATGGCAGATGCTTCAATGCATTTAGGGGTGTAGTCCTGGTGAAGACAATCTCCTGAACTCCAAACTGAATGTCAGAATGGGAAAGAAAGGTGATTTAAGCAATTTTGAGCATGGCATGGTTGTTGGTGCCAGACGGGCAGGTCTGAGTATTTCACAATCTGCTCAGTTACTGGGATTTTCACGCACAACCATTTCTAGGGTTTACAAAGAATGGTGTGAAAAGGGAAAAACATCCAGTATGCGGCAGTCCTGTGGGCGAAAATGCCTTGTTGATGCTAGAGGCCAGAGGAGAATGGGCCGACTGATTCAAGCTGATAGAAGAGCAACTTTGACTGAAATAACCACTCGTTATAACCGAGGTATGCAGCAAAGCATTTGTGAAGCCACAACACGCACAACCTTGAGGTGGATGGGTACCACTCATCTCCACTACAAATAGGAAAAAGAGGCTACAATTTGCACGAGCTCACCAAAATTGGACAGTTGAAGACTGGAAAAATGTTGTCTGGTCTGATGAGTCTCGATTTCTGTTGAGACATTCAGATGGTAGAGTCAGAATTTGGCGGAAACAGAATGAGAACATGGATCCATCATACCTTGTTACCACTGTGCAGGCTGGTGGGGTATTTTTTCTTGCCACACTTTAGGCCCCTTAGTGCCAATTGGGCATTGTTTAAATGCCACGGCCTACCTGAGCATTGTTTCTGACCATGTCCATCCCTTTATGACCACCATGTACCCATACTCTAATGGCTACTTGCAGCAGGATAATGCACCATGTCACAAAGCTCAAATCATTTCAAATTGGTTTCTTGAACATGACATTGAGTTCACTGTACTAAAATGGGCCCCCACCAGATCACCAGATATATATATATATATATATATATCAAAAACACAGACAGCAGGAATATTAGGCTGCTGTCACTTTAAGACTAATGCAGGTGTCCATTATACTGATACGTACACATGCATTGTCTTTCTAAATTGTTTGTTCATTTAAGGCATATCCGACTACGTTAATACTCACCAAGACGGGCATTTTGACATAATTACATTACATACGTTAATATAGAATGGTGGATTAAACGGTTTTAATGCACACCTTCCAGCCAATCGGAATTGATTATTCAGACAGACCATGCAAACCCTGCCATGGTATAAATATTATTAAATGATGTGAATTAATGATGTAAGAATTCAACCAAAATATTAATAATATCAAGTTAAATGAATCACGATACATGATGATCCAAATGGAATTGGCACAAGTGTATTGCACACATTGCATTCAAAAAGCAGTGTTCTTTTCTTCATTAATGGTTCTGATTTATTCACATCTTCTTTCCCGAGGGCATGTTCTCTCTTTGCTGGGTTGGTGTTAATTCTTCCACAGTGCTTGATGTCTTTATAGCATCTGTCTACTGCTGAAAAATATTGAGAAACTGAATTAAGAAATGCAATTAGAGGCTGTATTTTGTACATGAAATATGGCTAACTAGTCACATACATGATTCACATGTGGAATGTGCAACATTGTGAATTTGTGTTTTAAGGGTCACTTAGGCCTTCTGTTTTTTTCCCCTTTGCTTATGAAATTATGTAGGCATAATTCTTTCTGAAGCATGTGAAAAGTTATTTGTCCTTCCATCAATAATATTTCTAACCATAGTTAACCTCAGTATTGATTGCTTTTATTATTATTTGCTATGCATTGCATTCTTGCCTTTTCTCTCAAAACCAGACAACATGTGGCACTATGGTGTTTTTAAAAGACACAAATCCCATGTTTTTTTCTTTCTTTCTTCTTTATTTTTACAAAATTAAACTCCCTTGCAAAATAGCAAGTTTATATTGAAGGGTGTGTGTTTGGCCTGCACATGCCATTTTTTGAGGTCTTGATTGTCTCTAAATCCAATAATTAAATTTTTTTACAGTATTTTCAGTTCACTTTATTAAGAACTGTTTTAATTAACTGATTATTTTTAATTACCAGAAATTTAATTGCCATAAATATTATTTGATGTGTCCCAAACTTCAGTTCTGTTACCCGATTTATTGTGAGGTCGTTTATGGTATTTATGGGCCTGTTTACACCTATCTGATTTATTAAAAGCATAAATGTGTCTCCAAAACGAATACAAATCTGATCTTCAATTCCAGCAATATATTCAAAGTTCACGTCAATGGAAGCAGCAGATTTTTGATCCGCATTTTATTTATCATCAGTTAATTTCAAGATCAAAGACCACAATTGGAGAGAGCGGCATCAGCACTGGTAAGATAATTTAGTCTCATTACTTGTAAAGAAGATGGCTTTGTGTTGAGTGTCCGTGAATCTGCGATACAGAACTTTCAGTTTCATTTGCGGCAGTTTGTGCGTCCTCTTGCTGAAGAGATACTCAGCTCATCTGCAGCGATGTGTGTTTCAGTAGCGCTGCCATATCTGGCTCTAACATGCCCAGTTTTATCTGAAATGCCTCTCAAACCACCTCCTGAAGTGGTTTGAGTGATTGAATTTAAATTCGTCTCGAAAGCGTTTCGGGGGCCATTTACATCTGGTCTTTTCATGACTGGATAGCTATCCGATCAGAGAAAACCCATGAAGGGACTAGGTATAAACAAGCTTTAAAAAGTGTAAGTTTAAACTTAATAACTGCGAACCAACAAATAATAAAACCACAGGGCTCCAAACTAACATTTGGGAGCAGTGGCATCAGTGCCACTAAAATCTACAGAAGGTGGCAGGGAGTGGGGGTTTAATCATAAAGGTAATTTAATCATATTGTTTTGCATTAATAAGTACAGTTACTAATGCTGTAAGAGAATGTCCGCGCACATGCAAATAGACTTCTTTGAAATGCAAAACTGATTTTCGTTCGCTCGAAATATTTTCTTATTTGTGAGACTAAGATTGTCTCCTCAACTCAGTTCTCTAATAATGTTTATTTCTCGGAAATGTGACAGTACTGATCTAGAATTAAGTAAAAAAAAATTAGTAACATGCAAAAACTTAATTTTTGAAGGGAAAAAATATTAATATTCTACTCTTATTAAATGTACTGTGAACTGACCGACAGCTTCAGTGATTATAAAATGAGTGCTCTTTACTTGCTTTCTGTGTAATTCAGTCACAATTTGAAGAAAGTTTTTGTTTTTCATGAGACTGGCTTTTCCTACTTTTCTCCATATATTAAGAAGTAGAAATGGCTAACAAGCCAATAAGTGCTCCTCTTCTTCCTCTTCCATCTACTGGTTATTCTGGTAAAGTGAAACACTTAAAAGTGCTTGAATTTCACTCGCAAAGGTTTCCTTGAACCCTGAAAAGAATAATGTAAAAACATTCGACTATTTCTGCAAACATGGTTACAGTTAGCGTTACTCACTTTTGAGCCTTAGTATAACTTGTTCATTCATGGCACAATATTTCTCCTTGTTCCCACATGAGCCCTCCCAGGATCTCTCAGCACTCTGTAGTAACTAATATATTGCTTGATTGGCGCACGAGAACCTTCTGAGTTTGTGCTGTGTTTCTCCCATAGACTGTGCTGTTTATTATTGTCAGAGCTGATAAATGGTTTCGTTTCACTTTCGTTTTGTTTGCCCTTTAGATATTTCTCATCTGCATTATATGCAACAGAAATGGCACCTCTCATCAGTTGGGCAACGTATGGTTGGACCAGTGCAAACACTAATAAAATGTTGTCACATTGGCTGGAAAAAAGCGCAAAATGTGACCATTTGCCCCAAAATGTTATGAAGATTTAAAGCGTTTCACTTTTGATTAATTTTATTTATAAATAACCCCATGTTATTTAGTGTAACTTTGTGATATGGACGATTTAGCAATTTTTCTTACCATTTGTTTTAAAAAAAAGTCACTTTCAAGTCCCATTTTGTACCTTAATTGTACCTCTTCACTTAACGTTAAAAGATGCGTCTACCCAAGTGTCTTACAGTTCTTTTTACTGTTTCTCATCTCTCTTTTTCTCGCTTATTCTTTCTTTCTTTCTCTGACTCAGACACACACACACACACACACACACACACACACACATCCCCCTCTGCCTCTTTCTCTTGCTGTCTGTTTTCCTCCCTCTCTCTCTCTCTCTCCCACTTACGAGCCCAAACATTCATGCACAGACACACAGATGGAGAGTCCAGTGTGACTGGGTGACCTCCCCTGCCTGAAATGCCTCACACTTTCTCTGCCAGCAGAAGCTGGATGTGTCACGACCCCTGCCGTGTTGTCTGTTTTTCTCCCGGATGTTCCATGTGGAGTTTGATAAAAATGTCCATGGGCAGTCAGATCATCAGAGACAACAGAAACACAAATGAATAAGGCAATCTCATTTTTCGGCAAGAAGCTCCCTAGTGCTGTAGTGCTAATGCGGATACCAGTATTATTGCTAAGCAAGCAGCTTCTTATGGGGCTTCCTTCATGCTCATTTTGCATCTCAACGTGTACTTGCGAATAGAGAGTGGTTTATTTTGGGGATAGTTCTTTTTATTTTATTTTATTTTTTTAAATGGTTGGCTCTGTGGACCAGCAGGCAGCATTACGAGGCACTCAATCAGGAATGTCCCTTCTGGTCTGATGGCAGAAAATTTGCTACGTCAGGCTGCAGCGAGTGCGTCATCCAAGACCCACAGCTTGACGAGAACATGCATTAGTCTTTCTGCTTCACTGCCTCTGTCCACCGCTCTGTAAATACATGATGACGGAACAGGGTCACTAGCTCTTTTTTTCATTCTGAGCTCCATCATCAAGTATAGTTGCATAGTACAGCCATGAAGCCTAAAGAATGGTGCTTTTAGGTTAGAAACCTATATATTCAATCTTACACATTTAATCTTGTTTATATTGGCGCTTGTTATGTATTGCTATTACTATTGCTCGTACTTGAAATGCATAACTCATCTTGTGCTACAGATATGAACAAAACAATAGCTGTTGACTGATATATCGCCAGGCCAATATTTGGCTTTTTTTTTTTTTAAATTATCATTATCTGCCAATAAGTTTTTCTGTTTGGCTCATTACGTGTCGGAAGTAGGGCGTTTACTTTGACAGCGCTCTCGTTCTCATTCGTTTTTAGTTTACTGTTTATGGTTGTAAAGTATAGTAGGATCACAGAATCAACAAGCTGCTGAAGTTCATTTTACTGGTTTATTTTTTAATAATCTTTAAAAAAAAAAAAAATAATATATATATATATATATATATATATATATATATATTATATAATATATATATATATTTTTTTTTTTTTTTTTTTTTTTTTTGATTCGTTAATTTTAATTTAGAAAATATTACGTAATTTTTATTTCATTGTAATTGTTATTTGCTAGCTAAATTCATTTTTTTTATTAGAATTAAAAAAAGTGTTATCATATACATTATTTCATGTACAGTAAATTCCATTCTGCTCTTCATGATATCACCATTGGACATCAAAAAAATCCACATTTGTCAACTTCTACAATAGAACCAATCAAATAATTTCAATTGTGATTTTAATTTGAATTATCCTGAAATCCTAAGATTGGTCTGTGAAATGTTTTTATACAGTAATTCTTTAAAAAATGACTTCATATATAAGAAAAATAGATATTATAATTGAAAATATACCCAAATTAATTAAAATCGATTGGGAGCGTGAGAATTTAAATTCTACATGAATCCTATATTTGAGAGAAACAGTGTTACCACTAAGTAACAACCTAGAACCTATAAATGCCCTAATATCACCCAGAATATCCAGTCAAGCACTACCAACATTTCAGCAATCACCCATGACGCCTCAGCGTTGTGACGTTGAGTTTGGCGTTGACAGGCAGGACTTACTCATATATGCTAAATGTCTAAATATCCATGCAGTTGTTCAATAAATTGTTTATTTAGTTGGTAGCTCCTCTTTCATACAACACAGTCTCCATTTACTGAAGTATGCAAATGTTTCAGCAGACACACCGCTTGTTATTCTATAATTAGAACAAGAGGAATGGTTGGATGTGAGCATCGCTCCCAGCCATGGATCTGTTCTCTCTGATCATCTCTGTTCTCTCATAATGAGAGCTCTGATAAGCTCCCTCAGCTCAAGGAGTCAAGCCCAAAGTCTCACAGACCTGTCCCAGGCAAGAGAAGGGAATCCTTGATTCACCTTTGCCGCAAGACACCGCATATCTCAAGATGTCCAAGAATGAGGTTGATCCGTGGATTTGAGCATGCCGCTGTAATGTTGGCATGACTGTAAAATATTGTGGCTGCCTACGGCTGGCTTACGGGGAGGAGGTGCCTCTCCGCCATCTGTTGCCCTGTCAATGAATATGACACACGCTTCTTCTAGCAGCTTTTTCACCAAATAACAGCAGTTTTTTGGCAGATCCTGTTGCATTTTTTTCTGGGGCATTGATTTTTGCCTAAATCAATTTTGAGCTTTGTAGGCATTATATTTACACTCGAAATTGGTTATTGAACACGTAAAAGTGCCAGCTGTGGTGTTATTAACATCCATTATAGATTAATGTCCACGATAAAAGTAATATATTATAAAAATCTAGTTTAAAACACATGTGCCAGGTTCCCAGAGATGTAGTCTATGGGCCAGCAGCCGTATTAACAAAACATCTTAAGGCTAAAAGTACCTCCTAACTTGCCAATTTAAAAATAATGACTGTGTCAGTCCTAATTTTAGGGCTCCTAAATTTTTGCTCTAAGAGTGTTTCACAAAGCATTTTGTCGTTAAAACTAGCTCCTAAATCTGTGAAACGTCAAGAGTAGAGGACTATCACTATAAGACCATACCACAAACAATCCTAATCCACCTAAAGACACTGTACACTATGAGGCAATAACGATAGAGCCTTGAGTGCTGAACCTTTTCCTCACAAATGCAATGCATATTTTAAATTTATGGATTTGAATGTTATGATAAAACGCCAAAAATAAATCTTTAATAAATAAATAATGTCCAATTACCTTCGGCAGTTGTTTTCATGAGTTAACACTTACAAATGATCGAATAGAGTAAAAAAGTATAATAACCGTATTGGCCGTGCTGTCCAAGGGGATCGAGAGCTCGAGGTTGCAATTTAGCCCAAACCTCCCCTGTATCCCTACTGAGAGTGAGGAGCAGGGTAGTGGAGGGATGCAAAAAACTGTTGAGGTATGTATGGGTGAGTCGGCTCTTGTCTGTCTGTGTGTGTGTATGTATGTATGTATGTATGTATGTATGTATGTATGTATGTATGTATGTGTGTGTGTGTGTGTGTGTATATATATATATATATATATATATATATATATATTATATATATATATATACCTCGATTTGAGCTGATTAGATAGACCATTTGAACACGCTCCTGACAAACTTATGAAACATTTGTCGCTTGAATTCTGCATTCACTCGGGACGCAGACATGGAAGAGGCTGAAAATGAGCTGAACATATATTAGTTTAATTGGTGACACTTAGCCTACATTTTTTAAATTTTTATTTGAATATGGAAACATGATACCTCATTCTACAATATTTCTATGATTAAATTGCTGACAGAGAGCCCTCCCCCATCAGCTAATAACTGTTGGCATAGTTAAGTAAGTGTGTCAGCATCATCCATAGAAACGAGATCAACCCCATCCTTACTCCTAGCTTAAGATTTCTCTCTATTCCTTAGTAAAAGTTTGTCTCAGTAGCTTTGCGAATAGGTTTTAAGAGAAAAGTCTAAACTAAATACTTTCACTGCCATTTAGGAGAACTCTTAGTGGTAAGATCAAATGTTTTGCAAATATGGCCCCAGATTTACTCTTTTTGTGTTAAGAAACTACTGCCAGGATTTACTAAAGACACACAGTGAAGAATTAGAAGAATGTAAAGGCATGAACACAGTTATTACTGCATGCATTTGTAGGTGTAGTCATGCAACGTGATTTACTAAGGTTTACGCTAGTCAAGTTACAGATGTTTGTGACCTTTAACACGTCCCAAAAAGGCATGTCTTAAAGGAATAGTTCACACAAAAATTAATTTATCCCATGATTTACTCACCCTTAAGCCATATATGACTATCTTCTTTCAGACGAACACAATCAGAGATTTATACTAAAAAATAACCTGGTTCTTCCAAGCTTTATAATGGTAATAAATGGCAATCCTGATTTTGAAGTCCAAAAAGGTGCATCGTCCATCTTAAAAGTAATCCTTATGGTTCCAGGGGGTTAATAAAGTCCTTTTTGGCTTCTCTTCTATGGAAATCTTCCGATACTCGTTTTAGACTTCTAATTCATGACCAGTGTTTTGTTTTGCCCTATCTTCCGCTGCATGCGTCAGGCAAGATTTGGTCGATTTGCGTAGGCCGTCTGCCAGAAGCTAGTTATTTTAGTTTATAAAGCTTTAAATGTAGAAATTTTTTTCTTACAAAACCCCATCGCTTCACTTCAGAAGGCCTTTATCAACCCCCTGAAGCCACGTGGATATCTTTTATGATTGATGGATGGACTTCAAAGTCAGGAGCGCCATTCACTACCATTATAAGGCTTGGAAGAGCCAGGATATTTTTTAATATAACTCTAATTGTGTCTGTCTGAAAGAAGATAGTCATATACTTGAAGGTATATATGGCTTGAAGGTGAGTAACTATCGCTTTAACCCATTTTGTTATGTTATGCCTGTGTTGGTAGTAGATCACATGCACCTGATTATCAGAGGCTTGGCTCGTTTGCGATTCTACGCAGATTTGCACTGCTCTCGATAGATTGCTTCGGTCATTATGGAAATGATCCTGCTACATCGTAAAGTAGATCATCCGAAGAACTTTCCAGTTCCGTTGGCACTATTATGCGGTAGCGGTCTCACTCTAAATCCATTTTTTTTTTTTTCCATTGCACGCAAATCAGTGGAGCCCATCAATGGTTTAGTTACTCATATTCTTCAAAATATCTCCTTTCGTGTTCAGCAGAAGAAAGAAATTTATTCAGGTTTGGAACAATTTGAGGATGAGTAAATGAGAGAATTTTCATTTTTGGATTAACTGTGTCTTTAAAAAGCATGTTATTGACCCAAGGACCCATCCGATCTTGATGTTTTCCAGAGGTTCACTTCTGTTACTAGATGGCATGACAGGCATTGTTCTTCACAACACTTAATTCATAGAGTAACTCAATTCTTGAGTGCCAAGTTGGCCTCAGTTCAGTTTGGGAATGTTTTGAAAAAGTTCATTGGATATGAATGGCCAAATTGTTCTTCGTTTTCATCAGAAAAGGTCTTATGGCTAAGAAATGGAGATGGGGCCATCTGTTGCTAAAACTGAACATAGAAGTCTACAGTAGCTTCAGATGCGGAATGCTGCCATTTTGTGCTCTCACAATGAGATTAGGGGCCTTGTTACTCCCACGACTACAGCAGGAGAAAATGAGGTTACAACAGATATAAAGCTGAATAACTGCACGTATCGACTGACTCGTTTGTCACTGTTCTGGGGTTCCTTTCAGGTCCTCGTTGTGCTTTTGCTTATGTTGCTGTTGTTTGTTTTGCATTTTTACAGTAGGTCTGATTTAAAAGTAGTTAGGGGTATTACTTGGTACACGCTGAGTTGCCGAGAGCGCAGAAGACAGACTGTGGTGGATTAGCATAATTAGGAATGGCATGGATTAATGTGAGATGTCCCTGACGAACTTGATGTATGAAAAACAGCTCTGTGCTGCCAATTCTTCAGTTCTGGAAGAAATGAAACAAATATTGATATTGATCACTGGTTTTATTAGCCAGTGTACTTTGCTTGAAATACCAGAACTGCTGATTATATACGTGAGCTTAGCATAATTTAAAATAAATAAATAAATAAATATATTAATGTATATGTACACACAGAAAACAAACATCTATATCCCACATTTCTGCCACAATACCATGTTTACAGCTAGTGTTACTAAATTCATGGTAAAGTTTTGTTTTTTGTGATTTGTGGATTTATGTTTATTGCACATTTATTTACCAAATCATTACTGAAATTTTTAAAATGTGACGAGACCAGCATTTCCTCCTAGCATTTTGAATGCTGTTGATTCTTAAACACCTCTGATTGGCCGTTGTGTTCATGCGTTTGAAAGCAGGCTATCAGAATTTGCTGGTAGATGCCTGCTTTCAAACACCCCCGTGAGTATCTGTGTAAGCGCTCTGTGAAGAGCGTCAAAGATGTCTATGCACAACATGTTTTTGAAGCGTTGATTATTGTAACCAATCAGAGAGCTATCTGTTGAGCCTGTGAACACAATGGCCAATCAGAGATATTTCAAAATCTGCTCAACAATGCTCAAAATGCTAGGGGGAAATGCTGGTATGATCACATTTTTAAAATTTCAAATACCAATACCAACTTGGCACCGAAGTCTGTACTTTTGACAAGCCTTCTTAGCGGGTCACATAAAATGTATTTTAATAGACAAGTTGTGGGCCAGTTGAAATTCATCACTGTACCGTATTTTAGACACCTCTGCTTTTGACAAAAACATGAGCTAGTCGACCTGACTAATTAACCAGTTGGCTGTCACACGACTATTTGACTATTATAACCCTGTTCCCCATAGATTACTTAACTATCTTAACCAGCAGGACTTGGTAAACAAAAGGAAAATGATGTGAATTATGTGAATGATATCTGTTATGTGAATATGGTTACATATATTTTTCAAATCCATCACCAAGCACAAAACAAATATATATTCTCCAATCTTTGTTGGATGGCAGCATGAAAGAAAAAAATGAGGCGATTTTGAAAAAAATCAGGTGATTTTAAAAAGTACTATTACGTTACAAATACAAAGAAAATAATCAAATGATGAAGTGGATTTAATTTAAATGCATTTAATTCATTGTATAACATGCCTCTCTGGAATATTTTATTCTGGTTGGTCAATCACTGCATTTGGAGATATTTTTTATACTGCTAAATTGTCATTCCATGTCTCTTGTATGACTCTACGGTGTCTTTTCTCACATAATTGAACTGGGATAAATATTTAATGCACATTTATTTATTTAAAGTTGTCATCATGAATTGAGAAATACATTTTTTTTTTGACATTAGAGGACACTATACCATAAAAACATCCTGCAAGTTTCAGAACTCAACTTCCTCGTTAATCCAAAAACAGATTTTATTGAAACCAAACCCTGAAAATGACTTGTTTCAGATTTTGTCACGTTATGACGTAATGATGCAACGAAAGACTACGTCTGCAGCAGTTGCATTGAAGTGTCTCAGTAGACATCCCCCTTCCAACAAATCGTTCAAATCAAAGGGCTAAAATCAGAGAAAATGGCCTTTTATTTCTAAATCATGACGTTTTGATGTAAAAATCATACTAACATTATAAGTGCACCTCACCTTAAACATAAAATGATAAAAAAATGCAGTTCATGGGTCCTTTTAATAGCTATATTAGAAGCTGGATAATGTGCAGTCATCATTATCCTAGAAAAAAAACCCTTCATGATAATGTAAGATCAGCTTGTGGTTTATTTAGAAATGATCATCCTTTATACCTTTACATATTGTCTAAAAATAAGCATTACCACTAAATTACTTGTAATGTAAGATTTTTTTGATTATTTATACTAGATGATCTTTGTGCAGACTCTACCTCAGCCGTCCCACTTGTGTGTGTGGTCTTATGCATTCGATGATGAGAATCCAAAAATCAGATTAATAAAATTTATGGTGACTGGGGGATCCTCATTTAGCATTTCCCACCATGTTCATGATCTAATTTCTTTTCAGAAATATGGAACTGTATCAGAAGTAGGATTTATTCATTCACAGTCAGCATTAACTCACAGTACATTGTTACGCTGAAGCTAAGCCATAAATAATCTGGATTGCCAAAATTCCTCAAAGACACTTTGAGGATTGAAAAAATGACAGCTGTTTATACACTGTTTCGTAATTCCTTGCCTGCTGGTTATCCCCCCCCCCTACTTCCTATTCGATAACAATTCGCTCCTTCCTCCCCTTTTAAATATGGCACTTAATCATCTTGAAATAACGTCTCCGGTGACAAAGAAATGAGCAGCGGAGGAAATGGAACGAGCCTCATGACATTGAACAGTTTTCACTGGTTGAAATGACATTTTCGTAAATTACTTTCTGTGAATTTTCCTCCCACATCTCCACAGCATCTCCTCCGTGCCGGTGCACAGGACATCTGAACACAGACGTACAGCTATTTTGAGCCAGACGGCACAAACTCAAGTCATCACCTCTTTTGAATAGACGCCCACCTGTTTGTTTTCCATGATATTTAAAAATGCGCCTTGGGAAAGTAAATCGCACTGTTGTGCTAACGTGTGGGCTTGGATTCAAACATCATGTTAAGTAGCTCATGAAGACCGTTCATGTGAACTCCCACTCTGGGTCAGTGGGGTCAGTGTCTTGTGCGCCCCAGCCCGGGCCACAGATTGTCACTTAACCCAAGTTTTCTCAAATCTTTCATACACGCTCAGTTCTCAAACGGTTTCAGACTTTGCCAGATTTCATTTCCCAAGCTCTTCAGCTAATTTGCACATTAATTTCATTTGTTATGGCAAATGGCAGATAGCAGCATATTGAGAAGCATTGGTTCATCAAATCAGCCAACCAGCCTTGAATACTGTGCGACATTTAAAAATTCTCATTCAACATTTCACAAGGTGAGTTCACAGGGCCGCAGATCGCCGGCACTGTTTAGTTGCTAGTAATAGTGGGCCTAGATGGCAGACTAGTCATTGAACTACCAACTACTAATTAGCAATGAAAGTGCTTTAATTAGAACGATAACACCTTGTAACGCTTGAGCTGTGTGGATTTTGCAGTGACCACCTTGAAGGCCTTTGATCGTTGCATCCCATGAATTTAGCATTGCATGTCAACTTAAGTTAGTTTTGAAAAACCTAAGTCACTTTCTGTTCCTTGGACTTCGAGTTTGTACTTCCCTGTTTTGTCTTATTGTTTTCGCATGTGCTTTTAGTTCCAATTAACCTGTGTATTTATATGCATGCCTTCAGTTTTGGTAGCCCTTTGTCGGGTATTGCCTTTGCTATGTGTAAAGCTGTTAAGCTGATTTTCGCTGTTGTGGGTCACTGTTTGGTTTTGTTTTTAATAAGTCTTTAATTAAAGATCCACTTCTTTGCTGTATTTTTTATTATAAAATACAGCCTTCATTAGCATAAGAGACTTCGAAAAGCATAAAAAATATACCCAATTATACAAGGCTTCCTTAATGATGGCAAGAAATGAAAATTCACCCATTTGTAAGTGTATAGTTATAGATCTAAAGTTATAGATGTTATTGTGAACGAATTATCCTTTTTTTTTTTTTATATTAGTGCAGTGTTTAGTCAAAAGGTCAACTCGATCTTCTAGTTAAAACCAATGTATATCGGACTTCTCCAATCATGTAGTTTGCTTAAATCCCGTCCCTCCACAATCCACTTCAAGCATGAAATCATTTTTGAGTGAAACACCCACATCTCAAAATCCAATCAACAACTGATGGACTCCAATCAAGATCCCGCCCTACTTTTTCTTTTTTGTTAATCTGTTTCATTCCAATGTACGTCACAATTTGGAATAAAAGATCTGTCGCTAATTTCATTACGATTTGGTTGAGTTCTTGTTCAGACAACCATTCTGACGAGTTGATTTTGAAAATGTTGAATTCTAGTGTGATTTGGGCTATTGATGCACACATTGTTGCCATTGTTGTCTGAGTTTATTGGTATTTACATTTAATGTTATTGAAAAATGCAATTTTGTTTTCGTTCTTGACCTATACAAGTAGGTTGATGCTTTACTTGCATGTTACTTGCAGTGTTGTACATGGAAGAATACCTGTCCAGAAAAAAACGGATTTGCTTTATAGAGAGACTTTGCCAATAACCAATCTGCAAAAGCTCATCAAACCAAGCTGTTCCCTGTCTGAACTACTACAGGAATCTGACCTCATCCAGCCGCAGATTCTGCACCAGCCGGTGGCTTTGCAACGACCCAGATAGTCTTGCGCTTGCATTATCACCACAAGTAGACTGCTGCAATGACAAAGAGCACGTGCTGATTCTCATTCATCTAATATAATATAATGCATACTAGACATTTATAGACAAACAGATTCCTCCCATTAATAAACATTTGTACTGCCCGCTAATAAACATTACCAGCAGGAAGAACACCTACTTGCAGCTGGAAATATGCAAAACTGCCTTTTAACAGTTTCCGCGGTAAACAAATGGCCAATCATATTTTTGATAGTTTTGTTTTAATTGAAAGACATTATTTCTATTTTTACAGCTATATTGAACCTTACATTTACATTCAGTTTTCTTCCCTGTGATCCTTCTCCTCCCCCTTTACTGCCTCTCCTACTGGCTGTTCAGTGCATTAATCACTTATTACTTGGGAATACCCACAATCTCAGAAATCCTAGATGCACTACAGTTCAGTGTGAATTTTGCGGGTGTAAATCTGCACATTTTAAGGTAAGCCGTTTCTGTGGTATTATATTTTAGTGCAAAATTTCAGTGGTTTCTGCAGGCAGCAACCTCTATGTTGACATTTCATTCTGTTAGCAGTTTTGAGTTGATGGCATAAGTGCTCAAATGTTGCATAATAGCCCCTTATGCCCTCTCAAATGTTAGAGTTTCGTATTATTTGCAAATGCCTTGATGAAATGAAATTTATTGGAAGAGAAAATCCCCATCTTTTTGGAAAATAACGGTGATATAAGAGAGTTTGGAAATTCTCTACGCACAGGGGTTGCCCCCTCTCTGAGTTCTTTATACCAATATAGATTCGGTGCTGACTCAAAACATGAGTCATATTGTTTAGACATCCTACTAGTTTGATTTACCACTGTAGGTTTTACTAGGCTGGGGGATAGCAAGAAATGTAACGCAAGATTTAATATCTCAGTATTTATGTTCAAATATTTTTAATGCTAGATGTCATTATAATTCAGTAATAATAATAATAAAAAACTGCATAAAATCTTGTTTTTTGTAAATAAGAGGAGAATATACTCTTTTTTTTTTTTTACTTAAACTTTTAAAAGGATGCGGGTTAATATCATGCAATTCTGAGAAAAAAGTCAGAATTGTAAAATATAAACTCACAATTGTGAGGAAAAAAAAATCGCAGTTACTTTTTAATGATTTATTCAGTGGCGGAGACAAGCTCCCATAGATTTGTGCAAAAGGAAGCTTGTCTTTGTGCTTTAAAGAAGGAGTGGAGGTAAAACCAGCCTAATGAGTTGCATGGTCTTTAGAAAACTAAATGACCAAATACAATCATTGCAGTATTCACAAAGTATTGAGTCTATTTTGAATCTTTGACACAGTGTCCAGGCCTTTACCCACTGTTATGCTGGTGTTTGAGAAAATGCCCTGGGTGATTTGCCATACCATCAGACAGCACCTTGTAAAACAAATTGGCCTAAATGTGATTTTCTGCTGTTAAGAGCCTCTCACAGTATCCCACATGCAATGTCTGCCCACTCACAGCTCGCTTTAAAGGAATCCTCTCACTCAATCCAATGTCTCTTTGGATTTGGATCAGTAATTTACCACCAGCTGATCCCCTCACTGCTCATGTCCAAGCTTGACGAGGCTCACCCTTCTGTACACTGCGCAGGCACATTGACAGTCTGAAAAAAAAAAAAAAAACTCTGAGTTGTTTATATGATTTGAGTTATTTGAGCCACTTAAACAGTACATTTTGGGTCAGCAACTAGTCTCAACCTTAAAAAAAGAGAAGAAATCCAGATTGTATAGCCTCTTGAACTCACACGAGATTGCTGAATGTAGTCCACATAACTCATGCACCATATTCCAAGTCTTCTGAATTCATAATAGTTTGTGAGGAATAAAGTAAATATTTTTCACTGATTATCTTTCTCTCAAGTGGAATATTAAGTGCTTCAATGGGATCATTGAACTCAAGAATTGGATCTGTCCATTTATGAACGATTCTTTCAGACCATTATAGTGAACGGAATTAATGAATAAAACATACTCGCCAGAGTCTTTATATATTTTATATTATATTTGTATTAAAGTTTGAAAGTGATGACAGAGGAATTTCTTTCATATTGTGACATATGTACATATGAGTGAAACGGACTATGGAGAGAAAAAAATGTACTGCAGGGACTTGGTTCTATTCACCGGGTGCTAATTGGATAGAATCGGGTCTGAATGCAAGCTTGAAGTCAATAATACAAAAGGGGCGGAGTTTATGCTGATTTAAAAAACAAAAAGGATTTTTCATTTCAAACCAATGTTAAATTCTTTTATATTTGCCTTGAACCATTCAAAGCATTTTCAGTGGGAAAAATACACTTTCTTTCTTCTGAGGAATACAAAAGACATTTTGAAGATTTTTTTTTTTTTTTTTTTTTTTTTTGAACAATGAAATTTAATGGGGTCAGAAATGACATCGGAACCCATTGACTTTCATTGTAGTGACAAAATAACACCAAGACATTTTTCAGATTGCCTTGTTTTGTGTTCCGCAGAAGATAGTCATACAAGTTTGGAATGACAAAGGGGAGAGAATGATGGCACATTTTTCATTTCTGACGAAGTACACTTTTACACAGTGGTGTAAGCAGTAACTATTACAATGAACATTACTTCTGCTGATTTAAAGCGATAACTCGCACAGAGTGGCTATAAGCGAGCCGTAGGTGTCTGGCTGTGCCATTTAAAGCCAACAAAGTGGGTTGTGAGCGAAAGATGAAATGCAGGTGTGTTCTGGGCTTTCATACTCGCACAGTGTTTTCTTCAGAACCGAGTAGCTCCACACATTTCTCTCAGTGGGCAACCGGCTGCCAGCATGAGGGGGAGGGGCTCTGGAGTGTTTATTTGTTGTGCAGCTTAATATATCTTTATCACCACAGTTGCTGCATGATATTAACAGAGAGAGAAAAAGACTGAAGAGAGCAGTTGCTAAAAGGTGATTATTATTGTACATGACCCTTTGTATTTTTCTTTGTCTCTCGTATTATCTTTGTCATAATTAACTTACTCGCATGACACTGTTTGCGCCTATAAGCCTCAAAGATCATAAGCATTAGACTCGGCTGGTTTGGTACTAAATCTTTATTTCGCAGTGGCGACAGTACATTTATCTTCTGTTGTGCTGCAGCTCTTCTAAAGGAGTGCCGTCATCTTAAGATTGAAAGAGGGAACCATTTGGCGCTTTGAGATTGTATATAAACATGGGAAGGTCTATTTCCCTGAAATGGTTTGTGTTATGAATGAAAAATGCTACGGTGATATCTCATCAGCGGTTGCACTTGATGGCTCAATTACGTCCTGATTACTAGCAGGTGATAAAATGTGTGAAACGAGCTCTGTTCCAGACCTAATGAGCAGCCTAGCTGTATAATACGCATATGCAGCGGGCTTCGAAGACAGCATTCGAACTTAAAAGGAACCTCATTCGTGACTGATCTGAATCGCTTTACATTCTGTACGTGTGCTGGTGTGAAGTGCACAACAGCCTCAATTGATTCCATAAACAAACATAGCACACACACACACATGAGATATAAAATAATCAATTTTAGTTGGATTAAACTATTTTATGTGTACTTTTTATTATTGATTTGAATGTTTGTATATTTTTTTAGCTGATATTTTCCACCTTGGATGCTATTTTTTTTTTTTTTTTTTTTTTTACACTGAGCTTGCTGCAGTGCACTCTGGGATTGCATCTTGCATCTTATCTATTTGGAACAGCCTTCACTTTGGATATGATGTGTTAAAATGTTGTATTGGCAGCTCACTAGGGAAAGGGAGCTACATTTTACATACTGAACAGGTATGGGGTGTGCATCTGAGTTTTTAAGATGCTCAAAGCAGTGATTTATGCAAAGCAGTGTTGCGAGTGCAAACTACGTTTTGATCTCCACAAAAAAAACAAAAAAAATGACAATTGAAATGAAATTAATGTTCTAGAAAGGCAAACGTATTATTATTTTTTTTTTATTTGATTGTCTGTGGATTTTTTTCTTAATTTTCACAAATGTTTTATAGCAAATATTTGAGGGGAGAATTTAAGGATGTTTTCTTTTAATTAAATTATTAGATTTTTTTTTTTTATTTAATTGACCCTTTGCAAACAATTTGATTGACAGGCGATCTAACCAATCATAATTCTGAATCTGCCATTTTGTCTGACAAAGCTGCTAGGGGAGTTAGTCGATTGAAGTTGGTGAACTTGATCTTGAAAAATTGTGTGTAATCACTAGTATGAAGAGATGATCGGTTCACGAGCCGATTGAAGGAGCTACAGCGATCTGTCACGACACATTAAAGAGCCACTATACCAGGGGTGGCCAACGTCGGTCCTGGAGAGCCACAATCCTGCAAATTTTTGCTCCAACCTTAATCAAACACACCTGAACAAGCTAATCAAGGTCTTAAGGGTTACTAGAAAGCTACAGGAAGGTGAGTTTTTATCAGGGTTGGAGCTAAACTCTGCAGGATTGTGGCTCTCCAGGACCGACGTTGGCCACCCCTGCACTATACGGTATTTATTGTTTAAACTTCTTTAAAAAATTACAATATTTTAATAATAAACAGAGAAATTCATATAGGTGCTCAGGCCCTAAACATGAAACTGTTTCATATGTTGTCAGTGTCCTCTTTGCTCCGCAATGTATTTTTCACTGTGTGAGAACATGATGTGTGGCGTGAGAGCGCATGGCTTGTCGGACACAGAAACTTTAACTAAAGGGGGGCGGGTCTTTGCATAGGGTCCATTGCTGAAATGCTGCATACATCATATCAACTAAGAATTGCAACAGGTAAATAGTTATATACTCTAAAAAATGCTGGTTCGTATATGGAATATCCCAAACATTGGTTTACATTTTTGAAATGAAATTTTTAAACCCAATGGATGGGTTTGTCCATATTTGACCCAAACATGGGTTGACACAACCCAGCATTTTTAATCAACTGAGGATTATGGGAAAGCGCAAGGTTCTGTCCTCCTTTCTGGGGGTCCGGTCATGAACCCCCTCGTCATTTACTGACATGAATGCTTGATATCATAATAGCCTCGTGCTCCTTGAGGCCTTATCAAATTATTGAGCCCAAGCCTAGTCTCTCAATGGCTGATGTTTTCCTCTTGTTACCAGAATGCAACACGAGACTCTTGAATTTAGCACAAACAGTCCTGCCTTCACAGGCAGCAGCTGCGATTGAAGAGGGAGGAGGAGGGGATTGATGCTGTTATCCAGCGTTTTTAAGTGCCTCCGAATATCTGCCTTCCCTACTCTCTTTAGTCTGCCACTTAAATAAAGTCTCATTACAGGCAGGGAGAGGGAATTATCCTCTGGCCTCCGCTGCATTGGAGAGCTCCTGTAAAGTTATGCGCAGATGTTGATGGGCACTCAGCGCAAATTGCCTGAATATGGTCAGATCTCATCTGCCTGAAGTAACTCTCAGATCTGCGCTGCCTCTGCGCTCTGACTCACTATCATTTTCAACAGGCTGGAGGAAGCAAGTTTTGCAAGCGTTTGAAGTGCGCTGTTGTGATTAGACATATTAAGCCTTCGGTAATGGCTGTGATTTATGTTTCATAATTGTCAACGTTAAGATAAATTAATTAGCGGTGCTTGCTAAGGGAATCTGTACTCGGTACGTTTACATCCACGGCTATATTCAGGTTTCACCAGGTTTCTCTCCCCATTATCACTTTTATCGTGGCTCTTTTGTGCAGCTTGGGATTCATTCGTCAAAAATATTGCATTCGAATGTTTGGGCTCATAAAAATTGAGTATTCGAATATTAGTTTTTTTAAACTATGTATACTTTATATTGTTATTCATCTAGTTTTGTCACCATTTCTGAACAAGCTTACAATTAAGCAATGTGCACAACACGCTTGCGTTATATAGTTGAAAACATTAACAACGTGCAAAAAAAAACAATAATAAAAGCATTTAAGCTCAAGCAGTGCGAACGGGGAAAATGCGAATAAAGCAGACTGCGCCAGTTATCGTACAGAGCGTACATAATAATGAGTGAGGATAGTAGTTAGTGTTCATATTGTTTCATATGTTCACATTGAGAAAAACAGTATCCAAATACTCTGGTGAGAAAACACACTGCACTGCCAGACACTGCCGAAACAAAACGATAGACGTGTGCTAAGCTAAGTTTCTAACAGCATTTTGTTTTCTGCCCTTAAAGGAAGTATATGTCTTCATTGGTTTGCTATCAGATAAGTTATCTTCTCGGCTCAGTCGGGGTACAGCTGCACTTACCTGACGTGAATGCAGTGATGGACAGCTGTCTTTCCTCATTGGAGTGGTGTTGGATTTCATGTGATTTTCTTATTGAGGTGGTGATGATATGATTACTCAGTTTCATTAATTCATCTGATCAAAAGTTATTCCTTTTAGTAAGATCATTCCAAACTTCGCAAGGCGGATGACGACATTATGTGATTTAAAATACAATAAACTTGTTGAATGTTTAGTTTTAGTGCTTGGGATTTATCATGGATTCACTGCATTTACAGCCAGCAAAGCAACGTGGTAAAATTCGAATAGTATTTTTATTTTTTGAATAATAATTACAAATTGGATAGTCGAATATTTGTGCACACCTCTAGTTTCAAGTAAAATCAGACTTTTAAAGGGTGGTTTATAAGGTATAATATAAGTCTCTGGTGTGCCAGGAATGTGTCTGTGAAGTTTCAGCACAAAATACCCCACAGATCATTTATTATAGCTTGTCAAACTTGCCCCTGTTTGGGTGTGAGCAAAAACACGCTATTTTTTGTGTGTCCATTTAAATGCAAATGAGCTGCTGCTCCTGGCCCGCTTTCCAGAAGAGGGCGGAGCTTTAATATCTCGTGCTTCAGTTGCTCTACAACAACAAAGCCGGAGAATCTTACGCAGCTGAAATGACGAACGTCAGTAGCGGTTTTCAGCCTTACATTGCTCAAACCATTGCGTGAGTCACACACTGATAGAGAGACTCAGGAAGTCCCGCTTGTTCTCTCTCTCTCTCCTCTCCCATTATGAGCGTTCACATCCCCTATTGCTGATTGGCTACAAGAGTGTTTTGGTGCTCCATGGATCTGTCTAATCCACTTTGTTTTGCATAGCCAGGGCAATGTACAAACAATGTTTTTTTTTTTCAGCACACACCGAACAGATATCTAGCAAATGTTCACATAATAGTTGTTTTAGGTCTTGATTTCAACAGTGTCTCTTAGAAATCACTTACTGCACCTTTAAGGAAAGCTGTACAATTGCTTTTTTAAGCAATCAGACTCACCATATTTGACTGGAGAATAGTAGAAAGGATAGACTTACATTTGAAGGAAGGATTTAGAGACCCGAATATAATAGACTTGGGTGTCTGATTTTGTGACTGAAGTAAAATCATGGAATATTTCAGCTAGTATGCATTGTGCTTTGTCACTCAAACTTATTATAATTCACATCATTTAAGCATATTATAATTTAATAGACAAAACAAAACTGTGATGATTCAGATATTAAAAAACATTAAAAGGCTAGTCATTTCAAAATGTCAGCATTTTTGTCTGCTTTTTTACATTGTAAACAGTACACGCTGTACTTCAGAGGCACTTTTATTATATAATGTCAAGATGTGGGTAGGGCTATATTTAGCATAAGGCAAAAATAACATAATACTCTCAATCTCACTGGATTTTGACTAGGTATTTCTTTAAAAAAAAAAAAAATGTTGGTATATTTGATTGTATATTGAATATTATAATAGTTATTAATAATAAATTAAATCCAATTATAAGGACCACTAACGTTTGGCTTAGTGTATGTTGTTCTCCTCAGCCCCTGCTCAGGCTCTGCCCACGGTGGACTTTTCCAGTGGTGGTCTATTGCATCCTATTCACATGGTTTTTACGAGCAGAGAGGGATGGGGGTTGGGGGGGGGGGGGCTGGTTTCCATAGCAACGGGTAGCAGGGACGATCACTGTGGTTGTGGCATGATCAGCAAGCAAATGCAAGCCTGACTTAGCAACCACTGGTTTACCCCAGATTGTCCCCCATATGCAAGCGACTGACCATATTATGTAACGTCACTCCCTGGATTTATTGCATGCTGTTTCGCACTGCCAGTTTGTAAGGCTTGAGCATTATTTTATCTCTATATAAAAAAAAGTCAGAGCTTGAAATACCCGTAGCTCAGCAGATTGCCGATGGCGCCATCGTTTGGGAAAGGGTTTCTCCTGCCCCAGGGCTGCAGATAAGTAGCTCATCATATTCTCCACGCAGTGGCATCTCTCTGGGTGCAGTGCCGACTGTAAATACACAGCGGTAATCTGCTTAAGCTGGCCCATGAGCCAGTGCAGCGTGACAGGTGTCTTACACATACAGTAGTTCCTGCAAAAATAGCAGCAACAGCAGCTCAACAGTTGAAACAGTGATAGCAGTAGAAACTGTAAAGCTTGTTGTACAGTATTAACTTGTCACGTCAGCACTTTATACCTAGCAGTGATGTGACTGGAATCAGCTTAATTATGTGGTGAGCGTCATCGACACAGTAGAAGGAAAACACTGTGTTACTTGATGTTTTACCCAACTAGAGTCGCAAAATGACAGAGCACCTAGTTAAGTGAGGTAATGACAGGAATAGACTTTAGTAATAATCCTTTTGGGTACAAATCAGATTGCAGTTATCCTAAAATCTCATATATAGGTAACATGGAATGACATTTGTAACCCATTTTACTTTCTTAAGGTGACTTATTTTTAAGTAACAACATCAGTGAGGAAAAAGGGGAAAAGGAGGGGTACTTTATTCATCAGGAATTGATTGAATTATGATTGAATGTCCTAAAACTTTTCCAACTTCCTTGGTTGAACACAAGTAGTCTTTTGGATGTCACCCGGAAAAAAAAAAGTTGTTGCACCACTGAAAACATTAGTTAACTTTCATTTTAGATATTTGAGAATTTTAAAACGATTCCTATTGACCAAATTTAATATTACGGTTGCCTTTAGAAATAGATTGATTGTGGTTATTTTACTCTACACTCTAAAAGATAATGAATTGGTGAAGCAAAAACAATTAACGCAACAATTTGCGTCCAATTCGTCCAACTTCAAATGGAATTACGTTTAAACGACAAACTCCTCTGAGTTAGATGGACTTTTTTAAATTTTTTAGAATAAACACAAATTTTTAAGAGGATTATTCAACAACAAAAAATAAGTTGCTCCAACTATTTGAGTTGTAGACCTGCTGGAACCAAGTAATCTTATTCATTTAACACACAGCTAGCATAGCACATGCTAAATGGAACTTATTTAGCGTATGCGTTTAATGAAAAAGTAAGTTTACTTATCACTAGCATTACGTTTACATTTACATTTGTAGTTGCTTTAGATGAAACTGCCTGTCAAATGGATAAATGTAAATGTAAAATTACTGGCATTAGCCGGGTCATTGCTTATGAACTCACTTTATCTATTGTTTACCTTTATCATGTATGCATTTGGTAACTAAAAAAACTCTTTTAAATGTCGAACATAGCAGTATTAAACAGTAAAAGGTCTTTTTGTTGCCTTATACAAGTTTTTATACTTGAAAATATAATATATATTGTCTTTATCTTTTCAAATGGCAGACCCTTTGAGGGGTTCATTATATTTAGAGGTTCTTGGCACTAAAAGTCTGAAGTCTGAAAACCCCTGGATTAAACAATTGACCAGTGGTGTATTGAGCCAAGCTGATTGGTTTCTTTCTCCAACAGCCCTGTTCTTTCACAGAGTTGACCTCATTCAGAACAAATGTACCATTCTGTAACCTTTTTAGATGACTTTTGGTTGTTTGTGGCTTTTGTAGAAATGAGTCAGCCCAGGTGAATGGAACAGCAGGGTGTAAACAACAGCGTGGTACCCATGGGGCTCCAAATCTGGCTGCATCTTCAAATGCCACTATGTAAAACAACGGCCCCACAGCTTTGAAAATAATACAACACTATGTAGGATTTGACGCAGCACTGTGCACGGAAATGTCATCGTCTCTGCGTTCTCATTACATATGTTACATAGCCCGCGGCTCTGCTCTGGTGAATCGCCGGACGCCCCTGCCACTCAGCTCATTAGCATACTCTGCACACACACGGGATGTCATGTTGCCAAGCAACAGCGCCACATCACATAGAGAATGTTGTGAGCTGGGTTTTTAGAAATGCACTCTTAGAAAAAGGTACAACACCTTCAGAGACCTGAAGAGCATCTAGTTCAGAGCAAACATGTCTTATTGGTTCAGTTTATATTATCCATGTTTACTTGCACACAAATGCACCTTAAAAGCTGAAATTGAAAGTGTGAATAAGAGAAGATGAATGTGCTGCGCCCGATAAAATGCATCAAAATTGAGTCCCCTCTCTCCCCATTATCACTTTTATCATGGCCCTTTTGTGCAGCCTCTGAATGCATTTTAGAGCTCTTTCTGTCTGCTATTAGGTTTTTTTTTAAGTTGGACACTTATCATTGAAGCATGTAAACACAGAAGCCACTCGTGAATCTAGGTTAAATCAGAACTGAGATCTCGGACAACTTGTTAAAATCATTAACTCATTTGCATTTGAACAATGAAAATGTGTGTTCGGCAGAGATCAGAAGTGAGCTCACATGTGTTTTTCACAGTACTGAAGCTTCAGAATTAGACAATTAATCAAGCTACAAAAATAGTTTTTTTTTTAAACTTGTCATTTTCAATTAATGTCTGAAACCGATCGTAACCCCCCCCCCCCCCCCCCCCCCCCCCCCCCCCCCCGACTTGGTCTCGAAAATAAACCCCATAGTTCCTCATGTGAAGTCATTGATTATGTTCTAACCAGGCGTGTTTGCAAAAGCAAGACTGCTGCTTGATGTGATGCCGATTCAGCCAATCAGAAGATATTTTGTTTTGATCTGAATTCTGGATTTTGCACAGTGCTAGTTATAATGTTGATAATATCAAAGTTACTTTTTCAAATAGCTAATGTTTTACAGTTATATTCCTTTGTCCTGTGTTTCTTCGAGTTTGTAAATTATTAAAAACTGATCCCAGTTGATTGTTTTTGTTATATGACAAAACTGTCTTGGGAATTTTCATTTATTTTTGTTACTTTTTAAATGGGTCGAGTGAAATCACTTTTAGAAATAGCGTATAGTGGCTCTTTAATGTGTCGTGACAGATCGCTGTAGCTCCTTCGGTCTCCTCAGTTCGCTCAGAGAAGCTTTCAGTCTCAGCTGTTAATCATGACGTCACGTCACACTCCCGTTTTTATAGCATCAAAAATAACTGAAACCAAACACTTGAACTTATATCAGTGTGATAAAGAACTACATCAAATGAGAGAAACCGTCTGTGACGAGCAGGGCGGGCGAGAGCCGTGGGGGTGACGCGAGCGTTAACGAGCGTCAGGTGCTCGGCGCACCGCTCTCGTATCTCCCACGGAGGAGCTCCGGAAGCATAAAGGAGGAGCGACGACAGTGGAGGACGAGAGAGGACCAGGCCTGGATTTTATGTTGTATATTATTTGGTTTGTGTGGGCGGCAGTCGCCGTGAGGAACTGCCGCCCTTATACTTTTTGGTTTATTGTTGGTTTGTTTATTTATTAAATATGTTGAATGTTCGCCTGTTCCCGCCTCCTTCTTCCCATATTTACGAACTTTGTTACACCGTCTTTGGAAAAAAAATTATTTTAAGTGTAATTTAATTGTTTAGTTTGTCTCACGTCCCATTAGATTACATGGTGGGGTTTATGACCTATACTGGGACCAGCCACCAGGGCTTGATCGGAACAATTTGGCTTCACTTTTCAGATCTTGTGCGGCCCTCCCTTCATTGCTCCCCCCACAAAAAGCACAAGCATTCAGTGCAAGAGTACATGTCTCTTTATCATAGCTAAAGCAGAGCCAAATAATGCATCATGAAAAATTGTAATGATGATGAACGAACAACAAGGAGAAACAAAAAAATGAACATGCAGTACACCAATATAAACAAGCAAGAGTTCATTGTTAAGGCCCGTTCACACCCAGAATGACAACTATAACTATATTCCACACCAGTGGTTGATATAATTCTGTTCATTCTAAGTCCATTCTAGTTCGTCACTTTAAATGCTCGAGCTCGCTACAGCATGATGGATTCTGATTGGCTGTCAGTGCTTTTATCATTCTTCAGCTGGACAAAATCACTCTGAAAGTGATTCCAATGTTATTGTTTCTCTGTGCCGTTATCGTTATAGCACTGGTGTAACTTACTATTCTTTAATATTCAGAATCATTTTTAGAACTATAATTATTGTTATCTGTATAGTTATCATCCTTGGTGTGAACAGGCCTGCACCAGACAAACAGTTACACTCCAAACTGTCCTGTTACTATAGCTAAATTTATAACGACAGCATTTTGGTTCTGTGAAACAGCAAAGTCAATGTTAGTCACGTAGGAGTAGAAACAACGCAACCGCAGCATCCGCTTTTAGGCCTTCCCGCTTGGGTCTCTTCAGCGCTGGAAAGCTTTTGCAATATTAATGCTTGTCTTAAAGCATGTCTCTTTGCCATCTCTTTTTCTACAGTCTTTCTTCAAATCTTCCTCTTGCTCACTCTTTCCTCTTACGTCATGGGTGGACACGCCTCCTTATTGCTGATTGGATACAAGTGTGTTGTGGTGCTCGGTCCAATCCACTTTCAACAGCATTTCTCAGAAACTACTGCACAATTCCAGTTAAAGCTTTCTCTCTGAATGTAGCATCTCTGCATAATCGCAGCACTCCAGACTTTCATTTAGTCTCTTATGCTTCTGATTTCCTGCACAGTTTTAGTAAACGGTTGATTTCAGATGTGGTTTCCCCCCTGACTTTTCTTATAGTGTTTTTTCTTTTGTCATGAAGAAACTCTTCCTTAAGGGACGGTAACCTACCCATGAGACCACCGTCAGACTGCAGGCAGTGCATTTGAAATCGACATTTAGGACTAACCCTGCTGGTTACACATGCAGTTCAGTTGTGTTGTAGAAAATAGCATAAATTCAGGTATTCCCAGTCTCCAGCGGTGATGCTGAGGAAGAAATGCCTGTGAATCTTTTCATCTCTTACTTTAAGATTCAGTGTGACAGTTCTGCAGGGCCATTTGATTTCTCAGAGGAAGATATGAAAGGGGATTTCAAATAATATGGGATGCAAAATGCTAAAATTTAAGATGATTCATTCAAATATTTGCATACAAAACATGGCATACAAAAAATAATGCTGTCAACAATGTTCAAATGTTTTACATTTGCGTCATTTTGGATGTGATAAACAGATGAGGTGAGATGATGTGTGTCTGGGTGGGTGGGGCTGTGAGAACAGACACACATCCAGCAGTCATGAACACACACACACACAGACAGACACACAGCACATTCTCACGACTCACTGAAAAATCATACTTCCATTGATTCCGCAGATAAAGAAATCTGTCATGTACTCACAATCATGTTGTTTCAACCCTGTGTGTTTCTTTATTCTGTGTGACACAAAGAAGATAGTTTTCTAAAGTGTACTGTTTGCTTTTTACAACGAATGGATACTGGAGCTTTCAAGCTTCAAAAATGATACTAAAGCACCATCAAAGTATCATAAAACTACCATAAGCTTTCTTGCTGTTCATCACTTTTCTTCTATTATGTGATATCAGACTGAAACTCAAGTTGATATTCACTATCTTTCCTTCCAGTGAAACCGGATTGAGTCAGTGAATTGAACTCAAGAATCGAATCAGACTGATTCATGAATTAATCATTTAGACTGATTTTGTGAACTGCTTAAGTCAACTTATTCAAAAAGATCTGAGCAGTAGTAAATGTAAAAAATTATCAAATTTTAGTCTGTTTCTCAAATAAAGGTGACTTTAGTTCTGCACTATTTTTATGTGTTTGACCACCCCACGCTTTATTCGCTTTTATTATATTCAAAAAAAAAAAAAAAAAATTGTCATCATATATTCACTTTTCTGTTCCACAAAAGAAAAAAAAGTCATATGGAATGACAGGAAGGTGAGAGTAAAAAAAAAAAAAAAAAAAAGTTACATTTTTTTAGTGAACTATTCCTTTAAACCTAAAACAGATAGTCCAGAAATCTGGAAGTGTTGGTGTATGTTTGCTCTTTTTTATTTGTCTGTTTGTTTTGTTTTTTTGTTCACTGAGGCTGTTGACAAAATTGGTTCAATTGATTTGTAAGTCATTTTTTGCAGAGGTCAGCAGCAATGAGAAATGCTTAATATATATAACAGGCAAATTATATGCCATCAATAGCTGTTCACTTCCACAAAGTTGAATGGATTGCTTATATTGTGTTCCACAGACTCAATGGACCGTTCACAAATACCCGCCCTCTTTAGTTACTGTTGCTATGACCGACAAGCCATTGCTGTTCTCACGCTATGCATCATGTTCTCACACAGTGAAAAATATACAGCGCGGAGCAAAGACGACACTGACAGTGCGCCCACAGACAAGACACCGAAGGTTACTTTTGTTATTTTTGACAAAGTCTCAAGTCAAATTATGTAATTTTTAAAGAAGTTTAAACAATAAATACCATTTTGTGGCTTAATTCATCGCATCAAATAAACATGACTGAAGGACATGACATCAGAAGGAGTGTTGGTTCACTTGCAGAAAGACATCAGTACACGCCATTCAAGTCCACAGACGTCAATCTACTAAATCCCCTGACTGCTTTGTCAGCCACAACGTTGGATTTGACGTTATGATTGGTTAGATTGCCTGTCAATCAAACTTCCAACGAAGGGTCATTTACGAATTGTTTTCAAATGGTTCCTTTAAAGTTGGCATGAAATGAAAATTCACCATGTTTTCTAAATACATGTTATAGAACATTTTTTTGAACAATTCATCCATGCTGTTTCATTTTCAGATAAACGTTTTGGCCTTGTAATGTTTAATCAAAATGTCATAATTGGACCCTCCTGTGAAAGTGACAGATTTCTCTGTGGTGAAGTATGCGGGACTTCTAATAATTTAGTCCACTTAAACTCCACCCCTGCAGGCTTGCGTTCATCTTGCTCCACTTTTGAGTGCAATGCCCACATCTCAAAATCCAATCATCAACCGATGCATAAAACCAAAGTCCCCGTTCTACAGGGAGTGCAGAATTGTTAGGCAAGTTGTATTTTTGAGGATTAATTTTATTATTGAACAACAACCATGTTCTCAGTGAACACAAAAAACTCATTAATATCAAAGCTGAATATTTTTGGAAGTTTTAGTTTTTAGTTTTTAGTTTTAGCTATTTTAGGGGGATATCTGTGTGTGCAGGTGACTATTACTGTGCATAATTATTAGGCACCTTAACAAAAAACAAATTTATACCCATTTCAATTATTTATTTTTACCAGTGAAACCAATACAACATCTCAACATTCACAAATATACATTTCTGACATTCAAAAACCAAACAAAAACAAATCAGTGACCAATATAGCCACCTTTCTTTGCAAGGACACTCAAAAGCCTGCCATCCATGGATTCTGTCAGTGTTTTGATCTGTTCACCATCAACATTGCGTGCAGCAGCAACCACAGCCTCCCAGACACTGTTCAGAGAGGTGTACTGTTTTCCCTCCTTGTAAATCGCACATTTGACGATGGACCACAGGTTCTCAATGGGGTTCAGATCAGGTGAACAAGGAGGCCATATCATTAGATTTTCTTCTTTTATACCCTTTCTTGCCAGCCACGCTGTGGAGTACTTGGACGCGTGTGATGGAGCATTGTCCTGCATGAAAATCATGCTTTTCTTGAAGGATGTAGACTTCTTCCTGTACCACTGCTTGAAGAAGGTGTCTTCCAGAAACTGGCAGTAGGACTGGGAGTTGAGCTTGATTCCATCCTCAACCCGAAAAGGCCCCACAAGCTCATCTTTGATGATACCAGCCCAAACCAGTACTCCACCTCCACCTTGCTGGCGTCTGAGTCGGACTGGAGCTCTCTGCCCTTTACCAATCCAGCCACGGGCCCATCCATCTGGCCCATCAAGACTCACTCTCATTTCATCAGTCCATAAAAGCTTAGAAAAATCAGTCTTGAGACATTTCTTGGCCCAGTCTTGACGTTTCAGCTTGTGTGTCTTGTTCAGTGGTGGTCGACTTTCTGCCTTTCTTACCTTGGCCATGTCTCTGAGTATTGCACACCTTGTGCTTTTGGGCACTCCAGTGATGTTGCAGCTCTGAAATATGGCCAAACTGGTGGCAAGTGGCATCTTGGCAGCTGCACGCTTGACTTTTCTCAGTTCACGGGCAGTTATTTTGCGCCTTGGTTTTTCCCACACGCTTCTTGCGACCCTGTTGACTATTTTGAATGAAACGCTTGATTGTTCGATGATCACGCTTCAGAAGCTTGGCTATTTTAAGACTTCTGCATCCCTCTGCAATATATCTCACTATTTTTGACTTTTCTGAGCCTGTCAAGTCCTTCTTTTGACCCATTTTGCCAGAGGAAAGGAAGTTGCCTAATAATTATGCACACCTGATATAGGGTGTTGATGTCATTAGACCACACCCCTTCTCATTACAGAGATGCACATCACCTAATATGCTTAATTGGTAGTAGGCTTTCCAGCCTATACAGCTTGGAGTAAGACGACATGCATAACGAGGATGATGTGGTCAAAATACTAATTTGCCTAATAATTCTGCGCTCCCTGTACATTTACTTTTTCATTTAAGCAGTTACACTTGGATGTACATCACAATTTGGAATTCACAATGGCAATCTGTCGCCAATTGTTTCATTATTACTTTAAAGTACTTGTTTTCTTTTTGCTGCCATTCACTATGTAAACACCTTCTTCACAAGTGATATGAAATATAATGCTTTTCCGTGTTCATAAGGATCTCTCATTGGGATTCTCGGGACACTGGGACTTTGGGATCCTTCATAAGAGTTGTATGGGCTACACACAACCAAGAACGATTTCTTTTTCCTCAACTGGACATTAATGTATTCATCTGTCTGGAATAAATGTTGTTGCTGAAGTTCTGAACAAACGGTTAGCGTTATTTCAGTGTCTTTTTCAGTTCTGAAAGTTACAGCATGTACTTAGAAGATAATTTTCAAGCGTAATTTGATTCCTCCTTGTATATCTATATACAGTACCAGACAAAAGCTTGGAAACAATACAATTTTTAATGTTTTTGAATGCTTATCCCCATCAAGCCTGCATTTTTTTTTTTTTTGTCAAAAATCCAGAAAAAACAGTAATATTGTGAAATATTATTACGATTTAAAATAAAGGTTATCTATTTTAAAATACTTTTTTTTTCTTCAGTGTCACATGATCCTTCAGAAATCATTATAATATTCTGATATATTATCAATGAATGTTTGAAACAGTTGTGCTGTAATATATTTTTCAGGATTCATTGATAAATAAAAAGTTATAAAAAAACAGCATTTATTTAAAATAGAAATCTTTTGTAACACTACATTCTACCAATCAAAAGTTTGGGGTCAGTCATTTTTGTCTTTCTTTTTTTCATATTAGAATTATTTCTAAAGGATTATGTGTCACTGAAGACTGGAGTAATTGAAAATGAAAAATCATTATTTTAAATTGTAATTATATTTCACAATTGTACAGGGTTTTTTCTGCACTTTTGATCAAATACTTCTTTCTAGAACATTAAAAATAGGTAAGGTTTCCAAATATTTGACAGTACTGTATATATTTTATTGTATTTTATTTGTATTATTTTCCCCTGAAATGGTCCTGGTTGTAGTGTAGAAGTCAAATCTGTCTTTAGTAGAGCAAAACCGTTCACTGTAGGCAGCATTGTTCTAGTAATTCTTTAGAGTGAATTCAAGCGGCGACTTCAGAGATTAGAGGTCTGTGGCCATTACACGCACGACTCCAGTGTCCCCATGCATCTCCCAGCATGCCCTGCTAATGAGAGGCTAATTAATTTAAAATCCTGTCCTCAGCAGAACTTCAGCCTTTTTGTGTCATTCCCAAAGTTGACTGCTTCGCCAAGTTCACAGATTAAAGTCATTCTTTTATCTAAATATAAACTATAAATGTGTGAGAAGACATGAAATAAATGGCCCTTCCACTAAGAACAACAAACATCCAATTGTATTGATTGAATATGCTGATTTAATTGAGGTTTACCCTCGTCCGGCTTTGTCCATTTATTAAATTAACTAGAAGACTAAAGGCCACCATCTGTGAGCAGATCAATTTTGTCTTCAGTCCACTCTTTGTCTTTACTCATTTCCCAAACATCCCCTGTGTTCCGACATATGAATGGGAAATGAGTAACGGTCTCGCTGAAGTTAACGCCCAAGCTCTGGGTTTTACGTTTCCTCAATTGAAACATATCGATCTGTTTTACTCTTTCCATTCCTAGAGTTTCTGAGGACAAAACAAGACAGATGTATCGTTTTTAAAACCAAACAGGCTTTTTGGCCTAGCTAAGAATGAGTTTAAGAGGGAATTGAGAGTTTCTCTGAAATAAATCTCAGCGTAATGGGATGCATTTGTGACATAGTGCTGAATGCGCTGATGCCACCGTCAGATGCAGCGGCAATAAGGCAATAAATGAACCTGCAAAACTCTAAGGAGGTGAAATGGCCGAGTTGACAATGAGCTTGTTAGCGTCACTCTCTGTTGTCGCCTCTCGTTTAGTCGGATCAAAATGACGCGTCGTTGTTTATCTGAAGAGCCTATGACAGAGGGGTTTCCATAGTTACTTTTGCGGCTGTAAAAGTGAAGAGATCAGCTGCTTGCGTGAAATTAATGAAAAGTGCTCTCAGAGACTGCTGAATTATGCATGTGGAGAAATACAGTTTGAAAAGTTTCTCTGTTGTGAGTTGTAGGATTTATTTTTTTTTTTTCACTAACTTTAGCTGTTTATAGCAGGTTGGTTTGATGTGTTCTTTAATCCTAATACTGTACTTTTCTCTCTCTTCAGTTGCTCTGCAGGTCGATATTACTCCTGCACAGAGTGAGATCAGTGTTGGAGAGTCTCGGTTCTTTTTGTGTGAAGGTAAGTTTTCATATTGACCAAGAACCCTCTGGCCCTCATTACAGTGCTTTGAGGAGGTTCTGCAATTAATTCAGCTGCTACCGATTGCTGCAGGGCTTTGTTTTTTAGATAATTTCAGCCTTAGTTATGCCGTATGTTCTTGGTTTTTGTAAGCGAGGAGGAGCAAGATTTTGTTCCAATGAGTTTCCGGTGTGGGCGAAACGGGTGGCAGGCAACCAGGTTACATCTGGTTCAGAATCAGATATTGATCAAATATTTGGCATTCAAACAAACATGTCATTATGTTCTTTGGCTACCAAACTGTGATGGGTCTGTTTATCCATCTGTATTGCATATTACTGTCAATCTTTCTTTCTCTCCTTCTGTCATTTAACCAGAAACATTAACACTGCTCATATTCTGCTTTCCTTCAGGAAAAGCAACATTGGTTTAGAAGCAGGGAAAGTGGTTGTTATAGGTTTGTGGATGATTTCAGAGACAAGAAGGTTAAAAAAGTGTCACTTGCTGAATTTGATCTCAAATACAGTAAAAAAAAAATAATATATTGAAGTATTACATTTTAAAATATATTTTAATATATGCTATAAAGCTGAATTTTTAGCAGCTATTTTCTTTGATGTGAAATTTTAAAAAGAAACTTTTGTAACAATATATATATATATATATATATATATATATATATATATATATGTCTATGCTGTCACTTCTGATGAATTGATTATATCCTTGTTGAATAAAAGTATTAATTTCTAACCCCAAACATTTGAACGGTGGAGAGAGAGAGCAAATGTAAACAATTTTTTTAATGTAGGCATTTTTCTTGAGAGTTTGTCCTCGCCAACGGTTGCCTTTATCTTGTTTGCTGGGGTTTTTAAGCCAATATTCTTTGTAAAACTCCTTTATAGTGGAAATTGAATTTGAATTGATGTTTCTCAACAGATTTACAGTAAACATCTAACTGATAGTGGGTTGCAAAAAACAAATCCTATTACTAAATATTTTGCCTATTGAGCAATAATTTAATTTTGCAAATATATTATTTTCATGTCACATTTACTGCTTATCTCACACAATACAAATAGGGCTTTTATGTATTACAATATATATAGATTTTCCTTTTATATTTTATGAGGGGATCATCATGTTCATCATCTGTTGATAACATGTTGCTGACATAGTTATTTACTATCTGTCCCCTTCTATGTTTTAGTGGCCTGATGTCGGAACCTTAATGAGTGGAAGTTTGTTTGGTTTTTGTGACCTAAAAAGCAGTAATCTTCTAGATTGATTCATTTACTGAAATAGTAGACTACTGTGAATTCAACTTTAATGTCACTGATGGTGTCCTGTGTCAGCAAATATCACTGAGGACCCAGTAAATGAGACCCATGTGAATAAGGCTTACAAGAGGAATACGTTAAACCTTTTGTGTGCATATATCTCACTCTGAAAACCGTATTTTCCTGGTTACACTCTCCTGGGTTTCATTTGAAGGCTCAAAGGCGTGGAACAGCGGATCTGATAATTGCTCTCAACACTCGAGTCTTCACCAAAGCTGTGTCCTACGGTCCACTGATTTGGGTAATAGACTGGTAACCTGAGAATCGGTTGAAGTTTTAGGTTGTGCCTTCTGACAGCTGTCGTGCCAGCGACACCTAATCCCAACTGATTCACACAACTAATTCAATCGCATCAGGCCTGATTCTTTTTTGATTGATTCATCTCTGCTCTGTGGATGTTAAACCGGCTTTATTTTTGACACATTTAATACACAAGATCAGCCCATGAATGCTGATTTTTTTCATTTGGTTTGGGGTGCAGTTATCGGTGGGGCCAAGGAAATCGACTGGTTCGCTCCAACCGGGGAGAAAATCGAGCCGGGCAAACTAGACGTCAGTGTGATTCGCAACGACGAGACGTCTTCCACTCTCACCATCTACAACGCAAAGGTCGACAACGCCGGGACATATAGATGTGTGGCCAGCAATGGTGATCAGGACGCTGAAGCTACAGTCAATCTGAAGATATATCGTAAGATACCTGTTTGATGCATCACAAATTTAACTGCGCCATTCTATGTAGTTGAATGCCAAGCACTGGCTAGTTAGAGAGGGTCTGAACATTCTTGGTGCCAATTCTGGGGTCCATCTCAATCTCTCCAGTGCCATCAACACTTTAAATTCACACTTACGCTTCTGCGTGCTTACCGTATTTTCCAGAAAATAAGTCACACCAGGTTAAAATCGGTGTATAAGTCACAGTTTATTATTACATTAAGAAATAGTGTTTCTTAATGTAATAATATTAACTACACTATATTATCAACACTATAAACAGTGAGTTCCTCTCACTCCACAACAAATCCTTTAAATTTAACGGTATTCAGTTGACTGTTCTGGACTGTTTTCTTGGCTACAACAATACAAAATGAATGATTGCATGTTAAATTTGAAGCTGTTGCTGAGCTACTTTTTTCCTCTAGAAAAAATCACCTTCACAAATGTCCCATCACCTCAAGAGTTCACTGAAGGGTACGATGCCATTATTGTGTGTGACGTCATAAGCTCCCCCCCACCCACTGTCCTCTGGAAATACAAAAGTTCAAAGATCCAGTTTGAAAAAGATGGTAAGTCAACAGTATTATCTTCCACTTTAAATGTAAAAAATTATGCATTACATAATAAGGGTGATTTATTTTGCTTAACTCACACTGTTTGCGTTCATTAATAAATTGATGATATCATTAATTCAGCCTAATGCTTCTTTCTCAGAAATGTGGCACCTTATTAATCCATGGGATGACACATAAAAAAAAAAAGGGTTCAAATTGATAAATACGCATGTGATTTTAATACGCAATTTCAGAGACATCTGTTCAAACCCGCAAGAAATGAATTCACCCTTGTTCTGCTTTACAGTGCGTTTCAGGATTTTGAATAACAACCATCTCGAAATCCGAGGGATCAGGAAGACAGACGAGGGGGTGTACACTTGTGAGGGCCGCATTAAAGCCCGTGGAGAGGTTGACTTCCGCAGCATTAAAGTGGTTATTAACGGTGAGCTCTTATTCACATTACTGTACATGTAGTGCTCTGGGTTTGGATCTTTCAACTTGTCTCGAATGACAATACCATATGCTATGGAAGCTTGATTCTGCCACTGAATAATAAATAAATGTCTAACTGGGACTCTTTATCTCGCAATTCAGACTTTTTTATTTCAGAATTGTGAGATATAAACTCAATTGCGTGTTTTTTTTCCCAATTGTTTATGTCGGAATTCTAACTTTTAAAAAAAATATATATATATAAGAGACTTGCAATTCTGAGAAATAAGTCAGTCTTTTTGGACTTTATAACTTGTTTATAGTTTATATCTGCAAGTGAGAAAAGAAATCAGAATTGCGGGTTCTAAACTTTGTTTTTATCCACATGAAAAATCAATAAATGTATTTCTAAATATCAGATCACATATTAAATTAGGTTACCAAAGCTTAATTGGTCAAATAAAAAAAAAATTCTCTCTCTTTGTCTTTTCAGTTTGCAAGCTAACAGCTTTGTCTACTAGTTTAGGATAGCGCTAACTGGCTCTTTTGATTATCTAAAACAAGATATCACAATATTGAGCACCTTTTTTGATCAGCAGCAGTGTTGGTGTTGAGGTTGAGTGTAAAGCTCAGTGTTTTGTGTTGAGGATCAGACGGTTTTTGAAGTAACTGTTGTCAAGCTGCTCCACAGACATCTCCTTTTGATTTCTTTTTTATTTGCTGTCTTTCTCCTTCCTGCGGTAAACCTGGTAATACAGCTTCACCTCTTGTGTCTGCATTTCTTGTTTGTTTATTTCCTTGTTTGAGTCTAATTTGACTCCTTAGTGGGTTTTCGTCATGTTGTTGTTTCCTGCTTGAGCGACCACAGTGCAGGCCACATCAACAAATGCAGCACTTAATATGTGAGTCCCTTTATATCTAGAGAGGAGGAACAAATATTTACTAACAGAGCTCCAGAAATTGGTTATATTATCCATTGGCAGCCAATTTGATTCCTTTTTCAGCAGGTGTTTGATGTGCTGCAGTGCCATATTGTCTTCGTGAATGTTATCAAAGTGAACAGTGTTGTTGTCTTTTCAAACTTTTATCGTCTTTTATGAAAGAGTATTTAAAAATGTATTTTAAATAACTTTATATGATATGCATAATTGAAAATGCATGAAAATGTACATGTTGAGGCTTGAGGCAACATTGTACTAAAATGTAGTCAAAGTTGCACATTACATACTTTCAATGTGTGAAATATTATTAAAAATGAACTATGGTAACACTTTACAATAAAATTCATTAGTAAATGTATTAACTAACATGAACTAACCGTGATCAATGCATTTGCTACTGTATTTGTTTATCCTCTTTAACGTTAATGAATGAAAATATAGTTGTTCATTGTTTGTTCATGTTAGTTCACAGTGCATTAACTAATGTTAACAAGATTTAAATAATGCATTAGTAAATGTTGAAATTAACATTTTACATTAACATATTAGTTCTTGTTAATTAATCTAGTTAACTGTTCAAATTAACCTTATTGTGAAGTGTTACCAAAACTATTTCTTTTTCTTTTTTTTTTTCTTTTTTTTTGAGAATGGTACAATGTTGCCTTAAGGCAGAAATTATTTGAAAATCTATATTAGTGTACTATTTTTAAGTAGAATAAGAAGTGTTATGTAGTGTTAAGATTTGAGTTTTTTTTTTTTCATCTCCACGTATCAAACCCGCAATTTTTTTTTTCTGCTCAGTCCTGCCCACTATAAGAATCCGTCAAGCAGAAACGAATGCCACTGCTGACATGGGCTTTTCAACCCTTCTGGCCTGTGATGCTGACGGATTTCCTGAGCCGATGGTGACCTGGGTGCGGTAAGCCCACGTTCTTCTTCAAAATCATCCTAGTAGAAACAAGGCCCTACTGAAACACTGGATTTGCTGCATGCACCACTTTTTGTGGATTCGGAGTTTAAAGCAAGATGAAAAAGCCTCTGAATAAGTGAAGAACTTTTGTGGATGACATGGAATATTGAAGCGCACCATTAGTTCTTTTTTAAAGTCTGAGTCTCTCCTCAGCCATCGCAGTGTTCTCAGTGGGTGTGCGCACTATCTCTGCTCATGGAGGAGAAAACATGAGACCCAAATCCCTTGGGGTGATACAGCACACCTCAAGGATCTTTTGTTTGGTCGTGCTGGGGGGGATGGGTTGAAGGAGGCGTTTATTTGGCTCAGAATATCTCAGGTCCTCTCCTCTGACAAGGGTTATGGTATATTTATTACCTGTTTGACCTTAAATCACCACCGTGGTCGACAATGTTTTCAAAAGCGTCTGCACGAAGACCGCTAATAGAGGGGCAAATAGAGGTAGAATAAAAGCCATGCAGCTGAAAGAGTTCCGCTTTTCTTTTATACATTTTTTCATCAGGAAATCTCAGCAGGCGAATATTGAAAATAGGGCTGCATGGAAAATTCATTCAATTATATATATATATATATATATATATATATAATATATATATATATATATATATATATATATATATATATATATATATATATATATATATATATATATATATATATATATATATATATAATTATAATTCGGATCCATTGGTTTTCAGGCCCAGGGTACAATAATAATATAGTTTCTTATTAAACTGTATATTATAAACATTGTTATATTTGTATTTCTTTGTTTGTATAAAGAATGTCTTAATAAATAATACATTTTATATATATATATATATATATATATATATATATCATTTTGCTTTTCTTACAGAACTGGCTCTTTGAAAGGAAAAATATTCAGATTTGTCTTCCCTATAGCTGTATTGTTTCAATAAGTTAGCACTTTCTTTCCTCTCAGGAACAGCATTCCACTGGAGAGCGGGGATAAATACAACTTCAATGAAGACGGCTCCGAGATGACAATACTAGATGTGACAAAGCTGGACGAGGGAGATTACACATGCATTGCTATGAACAAAGCTGGGAAGAGCGAACAAGAACTTAGCCTTAAAGTCTTTGGTAAGAATCCATGAGAGATGGAGTCTCATAGGAGTCTAGAGATTTGACAGCACTTTGTCGATGTTGGAAATTCAGCAGAAAAAAAAAAAACAGTTTTATTCTGCAGAGAGCAGAGTATAGTTGCAGTGACTATATTGTTTTTTACCTTAAAGAAATAGTCCACTGACTGTTTTCTTTCTTCTGTGAACGGTATTTTTAAAGAGGTTGTTTTTTTCTATCAAACATTAAGTAACTTTTAAATTAAATTAAATTAAACTTTTTTCTGTGGGACACAAGGGAGATGTATATCTCCTTCATTCTATGAAAGTGAACAGAGAAGGATGCGGCAGAGCTCTAAAAATGACAAAAGTTCACCTTAAAAGTAGTTATGTGATCATATTCCAAGTCTTTTGAAATCAAAAGACTTGAAACGGACTGAAATAAATTGCTCTCAATTTGCATTCACACTTCCGTATCTCCAAAAATAGGCAAAATAATTGGCAAGAGACATGGAAAAATGTTTTCATCATTGACTTCAGCTTTGGTCTGACATGTCTTCACATGCTGTTTTTGAATTATCATTCTTTAAAACAGATTTTTTTTTGTTCCACAAAGAAACTCATATAGGTTTTCCATATTAGACTGAATAAATAAAGAATATAATTTTGGAGTCATCTAACCTTTTAAAATGTGTCCTCTCAGTGCAACCCAAAATCACATATTTGGAAAGCCAGACTACTACAGAAATGGACGAACGGGTCACGTTAACGTGCGAGGCCACCGGAGACCCCACGCCCACCATTACCTGGAGTTTCGGCACCCGGATCTTCACAGAGGGAGAGCAGGTAACACCAAAAGCACAGGCACGGGGTCTCCTCACTGGTTAGAAGAGGGACCAGGGGCTAGAAGAGTAGCATGTTCTTCATGGTCGTACAGACAGGGAACGGCTAGTTCAGTGATGGAGTCGTGGTGCACCTGCCTCTGGCTGTTTCATGCATACAATTCTTTTTGTCTGCAGGAACACCAAAAGAGGATTTATCAGGTATGAGATCAGAAGGTCAGGTATAGTAACGAGCCACTTAGATCTGTTTCTAAATTCCAGTTTTTCCAAAAATGGCTCTGTTGATGTCTGCATACTTAAGTCGTTTGCTAATCGACCGTCTGGTGTTTCAATTTCCTGAAGTTCTTTAAGTCATGATACTAGCTGCAATTGTTGATATGTGGAAAAGACGTGCATGGTGGTGAAAGTGCAATACTATTGCAACAGTTCCTGACAGGAAAAGTGATGATGGATGAGCTCTAAAAAATTACCTTACATTTGGTCTGTTCCACAGCCTAGTGCTGCTTTGTGCTTTTTTGGCAACATAGGCCTGCTCCCAAAGCAATGGCTGCTCCAAACGCTAGGTAAATGAATTATGCTGCTGCCTAAGATACCGTGATTTAACCTGATTCTAAGGCAGCACAACACTTCCTCTTTACAGAGAAGGTAGTACCAGAATGTATTGCAATGAGCAATTACAGTGAATAATAAATCCAAGATTGTGGAGAAAGGGTTATTTATAAATATATTTAAATTCATTATTGTGAAAGGGGTCATGACATGGATTTAAAAAAAAAAATAAAAAAATTATATTGCCACTTAAAGGTGGTAGCTTCTAAGACTTCTGTTCAAAATGGTCACTTATGAGCTGTGTTTAATATTTTTATATACTTTTAAAGTTAATGTTTAGAATTAGTTTTTTTTTTATATTTTCTGTTTTCTATTAAATTTGATTTTATTCTTAGTAATTGTATGTGCTCTTGTCATTTTTATTAAGATTTTTTTTTTATATTTTATTTTTTCTATTAAAGGGTTAAGTCACCCAAAAATGAAAATTGTGTCATTATTTACTCCTCCTCATGTCGTTCTACACCCGTAAGTCCTTCGTTCATCTTCAGACCATAAACAAAGATATTTTTGATGAAATCCGATGGCTCAGTGATTCCTCTATTGACAGCAAGACAATTAATACTTTTGATGCCCAGAGAAGTACTAAAACACATTTAAAACAGTTAATGTGAGTACAGTGGTTCAACCTCAGTATTATAAAGCGATGAAAGTATTTTTTGTTCTCCAAAAAAACTTAACAACTTTTCAACAATATCTAGTGATGGCTGATTTCAAAACACTGCTTCGAAGCTTTACGAATCTTCAGAGTGCCAAAGTCACGTGATTTCAGTAAACAAGGCTTCGTTACGATTTCAATAGTTCACGTGACTTTGGCAGTTTGGTACGTAAACTGAACAACTGATGCTAAACAAATGATTTGTAAAGCTTCGAAGCAGTGTTTTGAAATCGGCCATCACTGCATATTGTTGAAAAGCCGTTATTTTGGGGGGTTTTTTTGGCGTACAAAAAGTATTCTTGCCACTTTACAATACTGAGGTTGAATCACTGTACTCACATGAACTGTTTTAAATGTGTTTTAGTACTTCTCTGTGCATCTGAAAGTATTAATTGTCTTGCTATCAATAGAGGAATCACTGATCCATCGGATTTCATCAAAAATATCTTCATTTGTGTTCTGAAGATGAAGGTCTTACGGGTGTAGAACGACATGAGGGTGAGTTAATAATGACAGAATTTTCATTTTTGGGGTGAACTAACCCTTTAATATTTAGGCTTAGTTTATTTTTATTTGTTTGTTTAATTTTAGTTTGTATTTTTTTTTATTTAAGTGCTTCAAATTAAACTTATTTTTTAAATGTATATTTCAGCTTTATAAGTTATCAATTTACTTTTCGTTTCTAGTTAACAATGACTATTTTAGTTGACGACAGTGAAGCAGCCCACTAGATTTTGAAACAGAGCTATTGTTCTCTTTCCTTGAGGTAAATACAAGATAAAGGATGTCTTTAAAGACTGAAAAATAAGCTTGATTTTGATCATGTCGAGTCACCGTCATCACAGGGTTCCTGAAGGAGCATGCTTTATATAAGCTCTGTTGGACCGCTTTGTCATTTCCTGTGTCTTCTTGTCCAGTCTTGCTCATCTCATGTGGGTGTTGGGTTGTCATGATTGCCAGCATCTCTTCACTGGCCTCTGTTGATCACCATGAATTTTTTTCATGGTTACAAAAATGATTAGCAGGTTGCTTTGGCTGTGTAATGTTTTATTTGTTATCATCAAGTATGACCAGCTGTCTCTGTTGATTGTCTTTCAGTCAACATGAAATCACAATTGATCATTTACTTTTTTAATAAACATTCCTAGTTTTATTAGGTATGATTTATTGGTGCATGTTATTCCAGAGGGATAAAAAAAACAGTAAAATGAAAAAGTTGCACTGCCTCAAATATTTAGTGAGAGTTTTGTTATTTTGCTTTTTTGTCCATCAAGAAAATATAAATCAGTAACGAAATCGTTATCAGGCTTGAGTGTGTTTACATTTACAAACAAACAGTGATGTACTATATAAACAACAACAAATAATATTTCATGAAATCAAAATTGATCATATTTACTTTGATACATATTTACTATCATATTTATTTATTTCCATCAGGAAAATATAAATCATTTTCCAAATAGCTATCAGGATCAGAGCGCGTTTACATGTACAGCTAAATAGTAATGGGCTATATAAACAACAACAAATAATATTTCAACATTTTCTGGGTGAATTCAAATGCCACTCTAGATATTCTTTTCCTTGTTGCATATCAGTATCGCTCAGAAATGTCACATTTCTGAAGTTAAATGCGAATTCTGTTTCATGCTGACTGTACCTAAGCAGTCTGGAAAAAGACAATCAACAGTTAGTGTTTCTAATTGTCACTTGTGAAAAGCAAATTGCCGTAATTGCTAATTATTTTTGAATTTGTCACTCTGCTGTTTCTACGCTGTTGCTCTGTGCTGCACAGAACATCACACGCTTGAAGTGGGACTTTATTATTTTTTGTTCGCACAACAGTATTTACTGGGTGCTTCAGATGAGCAATTCCTTTTTAATAACTCGATGTCATGCTATAATTTCTTTGCTCGAGGATTTGAGAACGGTTTATTGAAAATATTTACTAGACCTTTAGATCTTCTTGCTCTGCATGATGCATGTTTCTACCTTCTCCATGCCCTCTTTTACACAGCTGTGTGTCTTGTATTACACCCGCGTTCATATGTGCATTGAAATCGTTCACTGTCTTGAGCTTCCTGTCGTTTTAAAATGAATGTTTTCTCCCCCAGCAAGACCTAGCTCATATCTTATCTTCTGATTTTAATAGTTGGGTCAATAAAAAATGAGTTGAGGACTGTCATATATTGTAGTCTCTGGGCCACTTACCAAGGTGCCAGACAAATGAGCGGGTCATAAAAATGGCAGGGTAGAAGCGCCGCAGGGCGATAAAGAATTGGCCACGGACCACAGCTTATCACAATCCGGTTGAAAGACAAGAGGAGAATTCAACCTCTGAACAAGAGCCAATACATCAGCCACTTTTTCTCTTGTCTTTTTTTCAGTCGTGCCTGCCTTTCTGGGTCTCCTTTGAGGAATCTGTAGAGCATATTAAAAAATGAAACTTGTCATCTTTTACTCACCCTTGTGTTGTGCCAAACCTGTATGACTTTTTATTCGACTATGTGGCTATTGAGCAGACTGTTCAAGCTACTTTTGCAAGTAATTTTTTTAATGTATTTTTTTTTTTTTCATTTAAAACAAAATATAGCAACACTTGAGATGTATGCTTAAAACAATAAAAATAACAGTTTTAAACATTGATAATAATTAGAAATGTTTCTTGAGCAGCAAATCAGCATATTAGCATGATTTCTGAAGGATCATGTGACTGAAGACTGGAGTAATGATGCTGAAAATTCAGCTTTACCATCACAGGAATAAATTACATTTTAAAATGTATTTAAATATTCAAAACAGTTATTAAAATTGTAAAATTTTCACAATATTACTTTATTTATCATATAAATTAGCTAGAAAACACATGTGTTCCACAGCAGAAAAAAAGTCATATTGGTTTGGAATGTCATGAGCATGAATAAATGATCAGATTAATTTATATTAGCTGAACTTTCCCTTTAACACAAATGAAGACCAGTACCATAATTGTGGTAAGGACACACAGTCAGATCAGAGCAGTTTCATTCCTAAACCCCACAGACACACTCCAGAGAGCAGGGCATGTGTAGGGCAGCTCTTGTTTTCAGACACAATGCTCTTTTAGATCAATGCCCTCTGGTAGTGCCGTCATTGATAGCTTTCTCCATTCGTGCCAGTGACCCCACAGTGAGTGAAAAGCGACCTATCCCCTGAGCTTGATGAACAGCGTTTCCTGGCAAACTGTGGCTGATCTTATGAAACCGAGATATGGACACTGTCCCCCTCGTGGTAGTTCCACTGTAGCGTAAGATTTTTACAGTGGCCTTGTTGATGTTTACTGTCCTGCACGAGGGAATTAATTAAAGCAATCGTTCAGGTTGAAAGCAACGTTTGCGCGCACTATTATCAGTGTCTGTGGCACATCTGTGGATTTTGAAAACTATAAGAAACTTATTATAGGGTTCCCTTCAAACGAAAAGTCCATTTCTCTTTGATCTGTTGAGATTAAATAATTCATTGTACTATGAAAATACAGTAACTTGAAAAACCAAGTAGCAAAAATGTCTCATTCTGAAATCATCAGGTTTCTGACTAAGACGCTGACTCAAGATTTTAAGGAGAACGCAGAATAGATTCTCTTTCAACCAACAAAACACTAACCGTAAGAGTAAAATCAGCAGCTGAAAACTTGTTTTGTTTCTGGCTGTGCAGCAGCTGTTGCTCTGCATGTTCTCCCAAATAAATAAGTGAACAGTGTGGAGCGGAAGCAGAGCTCTAAGATTTAGTTTGAAGCATTTTTTTCCGACGCAGCAGCATTTTCTCTCGCCTAAAGAAACCCCTGTTGCCGTTCCATCAGAAGTATGAAAGGTTAACAAATTAGCAGCCAAAAATGTCATTTCAGTAAAAATGTGCTGCATATTTATGGTGTTAATAGACTGTTAGTAGTCACAATAAAAACGACAATGTGCAATAATTTATTAAATTTATATTTCTTTACAATGGTAATGTCATTCCATTCTGCTTACATACACTACTATTTCAGGTTTGGTGACCGTAAAATAAAATAAAAAAAAACTTTTCAGCAAGGATGCATTAAATTGATCAAAAGTGACAGTAAACACATATTCTATACAAAAGATTTCTATTTCAAATAAATGCTGTTGTTTTGAAATATTCATCAGAAAATCCTAGAAAAAAATCTATCATGCACACACACACACACACACACACACACAGGTTTGTTTTGCTATCAAAGTGAGGACATTCCATAGGCGTAATGTTTTTTTTTATACCATACATTCTGTCCTCCTACACTAACACTACTCCTAAACCTACCCATCACAGAAAACATTCCACATTTTTACATTTTTAATAAAACATTGTTTAGTATGTTTTTAAAGCTATTTGAAATATGAGGATGCATGAAATGTCCTCATATTTCACATTTAAGTTGTAATACCAGTTTAATACCCATGTTATTATACAAAATTGTGTCCTCATAAATCACAAAAACACGCACGCACACACACACACACACACATACGGAGGTTTGTTTCGCTTCCTTAGTGAGGATGTTCCATAGGCGTAATGGTTTTTATACTGTACAAACTGTACATTTTATCCCCCTAGACTAAACCTACCCATCACAGAAAACAAATGCATTTTTACATTTATAATAAAACATTGTTTAGTATGTTTTTAAAGCTGTTTGAAATATGAGGACGCATGAAATGAGCAAAAGAGACTTCTTTCGAAAGCACAAAAAGATCGTAATGATTTTTCTGAAACTTTTAAGCAGTATTGTGCTATTCTCCCAAATGATTCCAACAAGCAGCTTAGTTTAATATTATTATTTCAATCTGATCTTAATGTTTTGTGCTGTAAATTGAGTGTTTTGCTTCAAAACCCTTTACTAAAAAAATGAATAATTAAAAAAAAAAAATGAATATGAGCCCGTTAAGTAAGTAATACATTTTGACAAAGGCACTTTCATACCACTGTCCCATGTGTGCTCCAGACTGCTTCACTGCTCTGCACAAAACTTTTCTTTTGCATTTTATAATTAACCCTCATGGTATCACCAAAACACAATGTGATCTTCGAATTAGCTACGATTTAATGTGTGTTATTGAGGAGTTTATAAACTCTTGCATGAATAAGCTGCCAAATTCTCGATCTGCCAGACGCATACCTGCGATTCGTTCTCAGGTTCCTTGTGTGCATTTGAGAGATCAGAGCAGGCCTGAGGCGTCGGGCACCTGATGTAATCAGAATGATTGTCATGTAATAATGTCAACGATAATCAAATTTACATAAGCAGCTTGTTCATTTTGTTCTGGTACTTTATCAGGCTTGAAAATATCATTCAAGCATTCGTCATTAGCCTAGGGCTCTAGTTTATACTAAGATATTAACTTTAATTAGTAGCAATTACACAGCGTTGCAGAATAAAAGGCATTGATCATAACTGTTTATCCCATGCGGGTCTCCAGGGAGGTAGTTAGCCAAATGAAAGCTGCAAGACTAGCAGACTCAGCCTACTGTCATCATAACAACCCTGCAAGGGTTTCGCTTTTTTTCCTGATGCTCTTGCAAAAAGACTTGCGCTGTTCAGTCCTTGCCTTTTTTGTTGTTGCAAGCACAGTACAGAGACACATTGTTGTGCTCAAGTGCACTAAAGCCCCGTTCACACTGCCAGCGACATGATCTAATTCATTTTCAATGGAGGGCTGGCGACACGAGCGACAGTGACCGTTGGCGACAGGATATAGGTGTGTCAAAAGTCGTATTTATTGCAAAAGTTGTCTTTATGCAAATGAGTATCAAATTTAGCAAGTGACAACCAATAGTATGAAGTATTTTTGGAGAAAAACATGTAAGCTGATTTAAAAATGTGCAAATGTTGTGTTGTGTACAGTTTGCAACACCGAAAATATTTTTCTATATCTATTTCTCTTTGTTTTATCTATTCTCTACAGCTATACATACACAGGTGCTCAGTTGTTTTGCTCCAAAAATACCTTCAAAATAAATAGAAGTGAAGACTGTCAGTGGAGCTCACAAGTCTCAAGTGCAGGCAGCAATTTTACCGTTTTATATGATTTGACTGTAACCACATACATGGATATAATAAAATGTTGCGTGGAAAAGAATCTGTCTTAGGCCCCGATCAGACAGAACGCGTTTTTCAGGTCTGCCTTTTTTTTTTTTTTGATGATGATGATTTTTAGAAAAAAAGAGCAGTGCGCCGCAGTTTTTTTTATGTTGCTAGGCAACCACTGAATCAGCTGTCCTGTCAGTGGTTTGCTGTTAAACTGTCATATTAGCAGAAACTTAAAAAAAAAAAAAAAATACATGCAAAGGGCTCCATCTTTTCAATAAGTGTCCAAAGAACTGTAAACATTTGTCAGCACAATGAAGGTCTGTCTCTCCATTCATTTGATTGGACAATGGAAAGGAAAAAAAAAACGCGAATGACACCGGGTGCTTTTATGCTCAGAGTTGATTTATTTTTTTCAACTCTTTGGTTTTCAACTACAGTAATTAATGTGCTTACTTACAGAATGAAATTCTGCTTTTTATATGACACATTTCTGTTTGGTCCGTTGGGTCGGATTGCTTTCACATCTCAAGCAAACCGCTCTAGAGTTTGTTTGAAAGCTCTTCAAGCAGGTTTCGGTACATTTGTTTGGTCCGTTTTTGGTGCGAATGCTGCATTCACACCTGCCCAAATGATCCACACCAAGGAGGACAAAGAACTAAGTGCGAACGAAGTGCGAACTAAGTGCGATTAAACCGAACTAAATGAGGCAAGTGTGAAGGCACCATTGGTTACTTTTTATGGAAAGTAATGTGTTACATTACTTTTGCATTACTTTCAGGGCTGGGTAGGTTATTTTTAAAATGTATTTCACTATAGATTACAAAATACATGCTTTAAAAAGTAATTTGTAATGTATTTCGTTACATTACTCAAGTTTAGTAACTTAATCTAAATACTTCAGAATACTTTGGAATACTAATAAGTGTGACTTTTTCCCTCAGAATTGCATGATATAAAGTCAGAATTATGATATAAACTCACAATATTGAGAAGCCAAATTATGAGAAATAAACTCAAAATATTGAGAAAAGTCAGGATTATGAGATATAAACTCACATACTAAATTCACAATTGCAAGAAAAAAAAAGTCAGTATTGCAAGTTTACATCTCCCAATTCTGACTTTATAACTTGCAATTGTGAGTTTAAATCTCACAATTCTGAGAAAAAGATGGCAGAATTGTGAAATGCAAACTCACAATTGTGATGGAAAAAATAAATTGTGAGGTAAAAAGTTGCAATGACCTTTTTTACAATTATAAAATGACTCACAAACAACTATCACAATACATGAAAACAGTCGTGGATCATTCAGGTCATGACAGGACAGTTAAGTTGACAGTTGGGCAATTTTTTTTTATAAATTCAGTCATTTTGTCTTGTTCAGGACAGTACTAAATAAAAATAACATTTTTATGATCCCTCTTAAAAGTATTAAAATATTGATTAAACTTAACTCCGCTTTTTCAGACTGTCAGGAGTCAGAGAATCACCAATTGCTGTTTAAATGACATTAAAATTCAAAGTAATCACTTTGGTAATCTAAAATATCTTTTCAGATGTAACTGTAATCTGATTACCACCCATTTAAAATGTAACTGTAATGAAATACAGTTACTCAAATTTTGTATTTTAAATGCGTAACTAAGTTACTTGTATTTCGTTACTCCCCAACCCTGATTACTTTTTCTCATTTGGGCTGGGCTATTTTTTTCAGTTTGTCAGTCCAAACAAACCTTTCATGTTTGCAGGGCACATACAATGCCTCTGCACTTCCGGAGACAGGAGTGGTGTCAGTCGATAAATGTGGGTAGAAAGTATCTTGCGTTACTTATTTGAAAAAGTAACTCCGATATTTTGTTTTTAAATTGAAAGGCTATCTCTTACTTTACTAGTTACTTGAAAAAAGTAATCTCATTACATAACTCGCGTTACCCCCAACACTGCAACGTCTTCACAGTACAGAGGCTAGTGGTGTGAACGGGGCTTAACACAGAGCGCACACCATCTCAGGCACTGTTCAATTAGCGCCGTGTTTTACTCTTGTTCTTCTTGTGTTTTGTCTGGTGATAATCTCATTGTGTTCTAGCATGTCCATTGCATCGTGTTACTAAGCATGTGCACGCTCAGCCTCCACGTGAAGAGACGTGAGTCCACAGAGAACTTCAGCCACTTTCATGGGGAAAGTGTTTGCATGAAGTGTTTATCTGTGTGGTGTGAAAGTATTCAGTGTATCCCAAGAAATTATGTGGTCCTGTTGTCTGCAATTGAAAAGGAAGTTACTGCTTACAGCATTTTATTTTTTATTGTTGTTATTAATAACACTGATTTTTTTAAGAACTCATGCTTAAGTTCACCATAATGCTCTGCAAAGATCTTTTTATCTTTTTTTCCAGAAAATATTTAAATACCCTTAAAACAAAATCTATTTACTTGAGAGGCTGAATTATAGATAGTAAGACTTGTTTAAAGCTCACTACATTTTGTTTGGAAAAAAGAAATAATTTGCCATGGGGTAATAAAAAGGCACACTTAATAAAATATTTATTCTCTGAAAATAATAATAAAAAAGTCTTATGCACCGTTTTGCTTTTCATGTAAGTTTTTTTTTTTTTAGGGATGTTTAAATGGTTTTTTTTTACTTCAAATTCAAGACTCTCCTAAACTATTAACTTGTTGCTTAAGGAACAAGTATTTTTAGATTTATTATTTTCTGAACTATAAAAGATGAATGTGTAAGCGAATTTTAATTAAGCAGAATAAATGACAAGTTAATCAAGCCTATTTGTGATGCTAAAACAGAGCAAAACAATTGAACATTTAATGTGCTTCTTAATTTAATATATTTTTATTTTTTGTAATATGGATCACTTTGTAAGGACTGCTTTGCCTCTTTGTGTTGTGTTTTGTCTGTGTTCTTTGCAGGCCTCTTGGACTCGGCCCGAACAGCACAAGGTAGAGATTCCATATCCATGACTCCATAAACTAAATTATGAAGATAGCCATCAACTCCATAAACCTCCTCTTTCCTATCAGATCAAATCTCTGAAATCTCATCAGATCCATCAGCTGAATTATGATGATGGCTTTATTTCACTTGAGAGTGAAATGTAGTTGTAGTTTCCACTTTCTATTCAGTGCATGGCCTCTTTTTTCATTCTCTGTCTAATCAATTAAGTCATTATGACATTGTTGTTTTCCATTATGACATTATAAGGCTGCATTCTCAAAGTTTCATTTTTTTTTTTTTTTTCCTTCCAAAGTTGTTATTGTGATTTGATGGATTTTTCCTCTAAGTATTTAATGTTGCACAAAATGCTTTTGTTGTTGTTCACACCGAGACTTTTCCTTTCCCGCCCTGACAAAAATAGACATTTGAGCAAACCACCTCCATCCAAGCTTTGCAGAAGGCTGGTGTGCATTATTAAAAAGACCTTTCTGCTGAAAACTATGGCTCTAAAACTTTAATGATATAGCGTTCTCACGTTGCAAATGAATAAATAGAGCCTTATCTTAGAAGAATGGGAGATAAAGATTGAATGTGCTGATTGAAGTGTATAGCTGTTTGTTATAGAGATCCAACGATACGGGCCGCTATCTGACCCCAGTACCACATAGTAACCAGAGTCCAGTGACGAGAGCACGTACCATGGCACATGGGGTCACTGTCCGGCCATTTGAACACAGCAGACAGGGAAAACTGTGGGAAAGAAGGCCGGAAATGGGCTGGATTGGGTTCAGCGCTCCCATTAGGGGGTTATTCAATTAGCCCAGTCAGCTCTGCTGGGTGGCTGTTGGGTGGTTTTTGGATGAAAAGACTCCGCATTATGTAAGCGTGACTCAGTCGTGGGACAACACCGGCATAATTATTGTCTCTGACACGACTCTTCTGCTGAGTTCATTCATAGCAAAGATTGTGCAAGGGGCAGCGGCTGACCACAAATGTAGAGAAAGGAGTTTTTCTGTTCCAAGTGGAACGGGGAATACTAATGTTGTGCTTGATGAAGTCTTTGAAACTTCAATGCATTTCCTGTCCTCATTACTGTCCTGTCTGAGATTGTGTGTGTGAATGTTTGAAAGAGAAAGTAACTTCATTCTACCCATTATTCCTTTGCTATCACAGGAATAAATTGCATTTAAAATAGAAATATTTTAAATCATAATAATATTTCACAATATTGCTGTTTTCTGTATTTTTTTAATAAATAAATGTAGCCATGGTGAGAATAAGAGACATTTCTTTAAAAAAAAAAAAAAAAAAAAACTGAGCCAAACTTTTGAACTGTCGTGTATATAATTTGTACTTTGTCGTTTTCCAGTAAAAATAGCTTAACATCTTTACATTCGTAAAATTTACGTATAAAGCAAAGTTGTTTGTAATATTTATACTTTTTCTTTTCTCAAATCATCCCGTGGGCAAGAGTAGTCCCTTCCACTGGCTGTATCCACCCCGTGGGCTATGTGTTTGACACTGCTAAGGTATATGCAAATTGCGGTCATTGAGGAAACTTTGGTAATAGATATGCCACCCATCCTCATAAGATCGACAAGGTTAAGTGGAACAGCAAGTTAAAAGAAACTGCAAGCGTGGCATGTTAAGATCTATGCTTGTCTTTAAAATGAGCACTGGGACATTGTAAAATGGTCCAAGCCAGCTGAGATCATGTGACGTAGCTTTTGATGAAGTAACAGCGGTGTAGAAATGGCTTCCCCTACCTTATGGTCTGCATTATTTATGTTTCCCCCTCACATCCCCGCTCCAAAGATTCAGCACATAAAAGACTCTTATTTATGTCTGCCTTTCACCAAACCTCCTTTTTCACCAGGTTTGCTTCTCTGATATGTTTCAGTAACCACATACTTAAAAAGGAAGAATTGTTCAAATGGCCATTTTTCTGTTTGTCCTGTTTTTTTTTTTTTTTGTTGTTGTTGTTGTTTTTTGCATTGAAGCGGAGTTACTTGCAAACTATATAATACATTTAGGAAGATAACAGCCAACTTGTTTATTAATTTGAAGGAATAGTTAACCTATAGTTAACATTCTGTCATCATTTATTCATCTTGACACAAAAATGACTTTTTTTTTTATTATTTAGAAAACAGAATACTTGCGGAGTTGGTTTTCTCCGTAAAATGAAAGCATGATGTGACCAAAAGCTCCAAGAAAGTGTCTAAAAGCACCACAAGTACCAAAAAGTAGTTAAAGTGTCTTATACTACATTTAAATTCTTCTAAAGCCATAAAACCACTTTTATGGTGCTTTTTTTGTCTGTCCTTTTTGGAGTTTAACAGCCTGTGGTGCTCGAAAAAAGAAAGCCATACAGGTTTGGAATGACATGAGGGTGAGTAACCGATGACAGAATTTTCATCTGAGGGAGAACTATTATTTTAATGGCTGAAAGAAATGAAAAGTATGCATTTTTCAGTGAATTTTCGCTTCTTGTCTGTGTGTTTAGAGTCCTGATGGTGACGTGTTGGTCCGCAGTGATGCCCGCGTGTCTTCTCTCACCCTGAAGTACGCTCAGTACACAGATGCCGGCGAATATCTTTGCACTGCCCGCAATGCCATCGGAGAGACCTCACAGACCGTGAATCTGGAAGTGCGCTGTGAGTCTATAGTATCTGTAGCCTCATTAGCTTCTATCAGTCACACGTACTGTTGGATCCCACACTGATATGCCTCAAAGGCATATGTTTAATTCACAGCAGCACTGCTGCTCGGCTGCAGTCCAGAGAGCATATGGTAACTCGGTCGAGAATGGTAGTTAATGTATCAAAACTACAGCCACTCCCCTCCCCCACCACAGGACACAAATGATAGGAAAACAGCCTCCCAATTGACTTAAATCCCGCTGTGTCCTAACCCAGTGCAATGTGAAAAGGTTTTGTGTGTCCACATTGAGTGTCAAAAATTCTACATGACATTATTTTGACTGGAATTTTCATAATTGTCATTAAAATGAATGATCAAATAATTTTTAATGCCACAAAACATGTGGAGAACTTTTAAATCATAAATTAAATGAATATTAGGGATACACTTCCATATTGAAATTCTTAAAAATTCCAATATTTTTTGCATGCCCAATAACATAACCAATGACTGATATTAATTTTAGTAATAATTTTAAGAAATTATTATTGTTTATTGATGATGTCACAAGTGTATATATATATATATATATATATATATATATATATATATATATATATATATATATATATATATATACACACATGTGTATGTAATATTTATTGAATATACATCCATATATTTATTGAATATACATATGTATATAAATATTCAATACATATTCAATAAATATATATATATATATATATATATATATATATATATATATATATATATATATATATATATATATATATATATTCAATTATATAGTTTTACAGCATTGTGCACATATTTAAAGTGAACAAAAAAGTCATAATAAATAGTTTTTTTTTTGTCTCAAATGACATATACAGTAGCATTTACTAAAGTCTACTAACAAAGACATAGTTCAGACCAAAAATGCAAATATTTACTTGTTTGTACAATTCATATATTGCTGTAACGTCAAAAACAAAGCCTCAACCTTCTCTCAACTTGTTAATTGCAATCAATAGCAAGCAAAGCATTACCTCCCATTTTCACTCTCATTGTGTTCCCCCCACTGCGCCTGTTTGTATTTGTTTTCACATTAGCGGCGGCGTATGCTGTGAAAATATCAGCCTCCCTCTTTGCTTGTTTTGTGCGTTTGTACCAGCCATGTATTGCTGTGATGGGACTAATGACATCTGAAACTCTGATAAATGTGAGAACAGCATCTCAGAGGGCCGACAGTTATTCGCACACAGTCTGTGAGGGAACGCGGGCCCGACGCTTGCGTCACTGGAGCATCGTGCCTGATGTCAGCCCCCAGCATGCTATTCAGGGAGGCTGCTTGGAGGAGGGGCCTTTTGAAGCCAGTGAAGCGTGATTGGCTTTTATGTACTGCCACGAACAGATGTGTTCAACATCGCAGAGCACTATGTTTTAAGCATTCAGCTTTCAGCTCTATGTTTAAGCCAAGGACATTTTGATCTTTAACCACCTTATCCTCAGAATTAAGGCTTCAAAGATAATGAGAATGGAGTTTTTGTTCTCCCTTAGCGGATGTAGACGGGCAGTTGGTAGATAAAGGGTCAGCAGGTTTGTTTGTTTTTCATTTGTATATGCTTTGCCTTTCATCACAGATGCCCCGAAAATCCTGGGATCAGTAACCGTGTACACGTGGGAGGGCAACCCAGCCAACATCAGCTGTGAAGTGCTGGCTCACCCCAGCGACGTGTCTATTACGTGGCTGCGAGACGGCCTCCAGCTGCCTAACGCTAACACCTCTAATATCAAGATCTACAACACACCTTCCGCTAGCTACCTGGAGGTACGGACCACACAGGCGTCTCCCTGTGAACATAAACGTTCTACAGTATATACACATGAATTCAGATGTGGAATCTAACGAAACTGGGGAAGGGACATGTTCCGCCTATATTCCTAAATCAAAAGAAAAAAAATATTCTATATTATATTAAATTATATTGTATTATATTATGTTATGTTATGTTATGTTATTATGATTGCCTCAAAAAAAAATTGCCAAGTTTTTCTGTTTTACAGTGTACTTTGAGTTGTATTCAATTAAGATGAACAAAGCAGTAGATATGTATTTTGATTTAAATTGTTTATTTGTAATATACAGTTATTAAAAAAAACTTTTTTTTGAGTTAGTAGAACTTATCTGGGTTTATAGTGTAGACTTGAGTCATCTGGAAGTCGCTGAAGCGAGCTTGACTGACGTGACCTGCCAGAACCGACGCTACGCTTGATTTCTTTTTTCTCATGCTATAGTTTGAAAGCAGGAAAGCAGTCACATATTTCATTTCACTTAAGTTTTTTGGGTTTTTTTTTTTTTTTTTTTTCAAAAACTTATGATTCGTTCATCATCTGCAATCTTAATGGTTTTTAAAAACAAGCTTAATTTTGTATGTCAGAAGTATTACTCCTAGGTAATTCATTTCGGTTTAGGGGTGAAATGTGACCTGGACCTTATTTTCATGAGCTTTGCCCAGGAAGAGGTTGGATTGCTTTAGGGCACTACTGCAGCGTGTGCATCTTATCAATATTTTAGCGCAGTAAGCACACTGTCAGGAGTAAATACACATCTAATGGAATGACAGTGATAAAATGCACATTTGAAAGATAAATGAAGAGATGGAAATTAGAGGTTAATGCATTCACTTGATCTGTCTCAGGTCAATCCAGAGTCTCAGAGCGACTTTGGCCCCTACAACTGTACTGCTTCCAATGAGATTGGGACCGAATACAGAGAGTTCATCATGATACCAGCCGGTATGTTTGTCTGTTTTTATCCCCAAATATACACAGCAGTAGCAAATCATGTAGTGTTTTTTGCTTTCAAAGTACTGTATTTTTGAATTGCGTGCAATCCTAGCCTTTGTTCAATAAAGCGCAGTACAATAGCTCAAATTTTCCTTGCGCCGAGCATAAGTTTACATAATCAGGCAGTATTATCGGACATAAGCTGTTAAAGTGCAGTTTCCCCACTGCGTATTGTAAAGTGTCTCCCCTGTGGTGCAGATGTGCCCTCGGCGCCGGCCATCACTCAAGTGCAGCCGTACTCCAGCACGGCTCAGGTGCTTTTCGAAGAGCCCGAGTCCAATGGAGGAGTTCCTGTGCTCAAGTACCGAGCCGAGTGGAGAGCAGTGGGCCGAGGGAAATGGGTACAGCGAGTCTACGAGGTGAAAGACGGTAAGTCTGTCACATGAACCGAAGCAGGAAGCCATCTGTATTATATGGAATATGATGGTTTGTAGACTTTAATAGTGGACTTATATAGTGGAAAACAGCACTTTTAAAAGAAGAGGTCAGGCTAAGGTTTTAACGTCAAATATGTGGTCACATTAAGACGTTACATTCAAAAGTTTAGGGTTGGGAATATTTTTAAAATGTTTTTGAAAGAAGTCTCTTTAAAAATGCTCACTAAGGCTGATTTATTCAATCAAAAATACAGTAAAAACAGTATAATGTCGTTAAATATTATTACAATTTAAAATGTTTGTGTGATGGCAAAGCTGAATTTTAAGCAACCATTACTCAAGTCAAATGATCTTAAAAACTAAATTGTCTTTTTTTGAGTGCCAGAACTTTGACATTATAACTGGATTGAAGGGAAGAATCTACTTTCTATAAAAGTGTATAGTATTTAATATGCAATTATTTAAAGAACTTAATTCTGTTGTAATGAATTAGATTTGCACGTAATGGGTCTTATTCATAAAACACAAGCAGAAATAAACAATTAATAAAAGAATGGATGGTAACACTTTATTTTACACTAGCTATGTTTCCATCCAAAGTTGCAAATTAACTTACTCACAAATTTGGAATCTCGCATAAAACATTTGCAAATAACGCAGTGTTTCCATCCCATGTGTTCATGAAAACAAAATCATCACTTCCTGGGACATTGGCATAAAATATCTGTAAGAAAAATTGAAGTTGCTGCAATCGTGGAAACCAGTGTGGCACTTTTTTCCTCCGTCTTAAATGACTTGCGCCTCAGAGCGTGGAGATGAAACTCAATAAACGCTGTCATGTTATCTTGCGTTCGAATGCCTGGTGTTTGGGAACACAGTCATGTGAGACGCTTCTGGGAGGGAATTAAACCAAATCATTCTGATGACAGACTTTGGCTCAGGCATTTCAGAATGATCAAACCAACATTTGAAATACTGTGCAATGAAATTAGTCTGCTGGTTAGTCCGTTTATCCAATCACATTCACTGCAAAGTCAAAGTTTTTTTGTTGCGCTTTGAGGGATTTATTCAGTAAATGTGTTTCCATCGTAGTTTATGCGCATATCTCATCGGATAAAAAATACATCTGCCTCAATTGAGAGCATACTTTTTTTCTTTTTTTTTTAGGTGCGTTTTTCAAAATATATGCTCATTTTGGCGTTTCCATACAGTGTTTTTATGCAATATTCCTAAATACGCATACAAATAGATGGATGGAAACATTGCTGCTTTCCTTGTTACACATGTTGCATATACTTATTTTAATAAAAACTGTCGATTATGCATAATTACATTCAACTAACCCTAAACCAAACCCTCATTCTCACCCCTATAGCAAATACATAGTTAATTCATATTACTCAATACTTAAATGTTTAATTACAATGAAATAAGGACATCTTAAAACAAAAAGGGTTACACTTTATTTTAAGGTGTCTTTGTTACACTGTAACTATACATTTAAGTGCTGAGTAATATTAAGTAACTACATGTACTTACTATAGGGTTAGGATTAGGGTTTGGTTTAGCATTAGTTGCATGCAATTATGCATAATTTGTAATAATTACAATAGTAACCACATGTAACATATGTAACAATAACACTGTAAAATAAAGTGTTACCGGTTACACTTTATTTAGTAACACTTTTTTTAGCGTCATTGTTACGTGTATTTACTATAGTAATAATTAGAAATTATACATAATTACATGCAATTAACCCTAAACCAAACCCTCATCCTAACCCTATAGAAAGTACATGTTGTTAATTATCATTACTAACATTTTAACTGCATGTACTTGACATATGGTTATGGTAAGGATGATTTAGGATTAATAGCATGTAATTATGCACAATTAATAGTTTTTACTCTAATAACTCCATGTAACGTGTATCATTGACACTGTAAAATAAAGCGTTACCAATAAAAGTAACCAAGAGGTTTTATGTACAATTTGTTTGAAATGCATTGTGCTCTCATTTCAATGCATGGTCCAGTAGTAATAACATGGACCTGTGTTGTTATTACTACATGTTAAAGGGATCGTTCACCCAAAAATTAAAATTGTCATCAATTGTCAGTCATGTGGTTCCAAACCTGTGACTTTAACAAAGAGGATATTTTGAGGAATGTAAATGTGTTCTTTACAATGTGAGTCAGTGGTAACAAAACTATTTGTTTACCTACATTTTTAAAAATCTCTTCTTTTCCGCCAACAAAAGTCATTCCTACAGGTTTAAAACGACATGAAATATCCATTTTTACTATGATATTGAATGTCAGCGCCACTGTACACCCGTTGCTTTAAATGTCAAATGTATTTCCGCCATGTTCAGTGGCAACATGGTTTTATGTTGCCCATTTAACTTGCCTGCTGTCGTTTATGAATTAATGAATGGGTTTTTGATTAAATCTGCTTCTCGCTGCTTCCCAGCAGGGCTGAGTTCAGTCACAGTCACCGGGCTTAAACCCGAAACCGATTACGAAGTCAAGATGTCTGCCATCAACGGCAAGGGCGAAGGCGACAACAGCCCGTCAGTGGTCTTCAAAACAGAGCATGTCCGTGAGTATCCCACTTCTCTCTCTCTCTCAGGAGCTCATGGTTCCATCAACAGCAGCGCAGCGTGGCGTGACGGCCCACACACCTTATCAACCAGCTAGTGTGAAGTCTTTGGCTGACGTAGATGCTAAAAGACACAGTCTGTGCTCATGGTGCTAAAGAGTAGGGCCTAATGAATTAAGTAGTTTGAATATTAACATTTCAGTCCCTTGAACAATTCTCTCTTTTTACTGAATTACAAATCCAATGAAACGCAGCATTACAATATGACATTTTATTAAAAGCGAAGTGTGTGCTTTTCTAAATTTTGGGATATATATATATATATATATATAATATAATCTCACTCAATTTTAACCTCATCTGACTGCAACTGTCACTATTATGCAAACTCCAGACATGCTTTTGCATGGATCTTTTTGAGCAATGCCTTCTTTTGTGCCTCCCTCCCATACAGGACAGTAGAGCTCTTGATATGGTTGACTGGTTCACCTTTACTCTGTTCTCAACTGAACTGAACTCTGTCGCTCCTTCAGAGTAATTGTTAGCTCTCTGTTGCGTCTCTGCGTTTTGAATGACGGCCTTTTCAAGGCGATACCTGGATGGTTTAATATTTTTGCCTCTTTTGTACAACCAATAAACATTTCCCAGTTTTCTACCCATTGTTTTGCACTGTATGCAGGTTATGTATTATTCATCATGAAGAGAAACCTGGTGGATATTTTAATCATTTATAGAAGCTTATGGATGTACTATAAATATAAACTTCTTCAGCACATTTCTGTTATTTTTGACAAGAATATTAACAAAAATTGACATTAAAATAGTCAACTATGACTTTCAGTGGATAGAAATAAAGATCACAGAGGACTTAAAATAATGCAAGATTTGTAATTCAGTCTATTGAGAACATTGGTTAATGGTCATGATGCATTTGTAAATCACTGCAGATAAATAATATATGCTTGGCAGTTTTACTGCTGCTAAGCACATTCATATTATATATATATATATATATATACTGGTCGCACACACCTTACATAAATGATTTCTTATATCAATAATTGATTCATCAATGAGAAATTCGACTGGTATGAACAGAACATCTTGTTCTCACACAGAATATAAAATTCTGCAAACATTCCACAAACCTTAGATAAAAATCAATCATAACACCGCACACTATAGGAATATTCCTGTGATTTGTGTTGATATTCTCTTCACGATTACACACCACACACATCTTCCCTCTTACTCCTCCTGGTGGTGGATTGTGTGATCAGCGGGATGTTTTGGACTTCCAGAGATGCCATTACCACATAATACACTCAACACATTGTACACTGGGATTTATTTCCCCTCAGTACATGAAACAAAACCCATTTGGTGTGGAATGTCCAGGTTGTAGTGCAGAGAGTAATGTCTCTAATTCAGGTAAAGTATGAGTGATGAGAAAGTATTTCTGTCTAATCTCGTTACCGGCTTTTTACCCTTTGACATGTTCAGACTTCTCTTTTTTTTCATCCTGTCATTTTATGTGAATTTCCCCTATTTTGTTTCCCATTTGTATGTTTTCTTACTTTTTTCCCACGGGATGCTCTAGGTTATTCTTACACAAGTAAGTGTTTCATGTACCACTGTGATCATCACATTAATTTTATACATTTTTCACATTTTATTATTTGTTCATATTATTTCTTGTGGTTGTAGAATTTAAAGACCCCATGAAATCAAAATGAGAGTTGAGTGACTAAGTCCATGTCTAGAATGAGGGCATTTGTATGTTATTGTACTTGTAAAAGTTGAGGAAATGAACATTTTTGTCCAGTCAAATGCTCTTTAGAATGAAAATGTCTTTTAATATTACCTGGTTAGCAGTAACAAGTGTCAAACCAACATGGCTGTGACGTAAACTAAAGTCTACTTACTATTTCACTATAAGTTGTACATCAACACATTAAAGAAAACTACACTCGTCATATGTTCTCGTGGGGTCTTTAAGTTAATATGCTAGTTGTTTCCTCAGTTCCAGTTATCAAACGAAATAAAAGTGAACATTTTCTTTTTTCATATGCTCCCTAGATGGGATTTTTCATTTTCATACTGAGGACACAGGTTTGTTATGCAGTTGTATGATGGTCTTCATTATTATTGTGTCATATTAAAACAGAAACCAAAAAGATCCTTCTGTATGTAATATGAGTTATATTACTGTATTATTCTGTAGTTTTGTGGCTGCAGATTAGCCTCCACCTGTCTTTATTTCTCGGCAACACACAGTAAATCCAATTAGCAGTACATGTGAAGTATTTAAAGTTGATCAACTTTGAATATTTCTTTAGAGATTGAGATGCAGTGTGATGTGTTTACTGTATCACATGCTTTGTCCAAAAACTAATGCATGATCCCTTAGTATTATATGAATACTTAAGTGTTTCCTCTGTTTTTTATTGAGAAATATGATTTGACAACTTTTTAGTAGTGTTTGCTTACTTTGCTAAAGCATGCATCCTTATCACAGTTGTTATATATAGGATTTGAATGCTAAGTATTAAACTTAGATGCCTAACTTAACTCATACTGTTTTTGCTGTTCTCATGAATAATACCTCAAACTCAAAAATAGTTTTATTACTTTAAAAAGCAAAAAAAGAGTTTTTTTTCGCTTAGCGGATGATTAATAAGTGGTTACAGAGGTCCCATAACCTTGACCCTCTTGTGCTCTTCGCATGACCCATTTTTTTCTCCAATGAAATTAATTTTTAGGGGATTTTATGGTACTAAATTATATCTATGCAGTAGATATAATCCATTTATTCACTTTTTGAGCATCAACCTGAAAATGAAATTTTCAACTTAAACTTTCGTAAATCTTGAATGTTTGGTCTGTTTTTAAAGACAACATTTGGCAGATTATTGCTGAAGTGAAAAAAGTAAAACAAAATAACAATTATAGAATTTTACATTTATTGCTATGAAAAATGCACTAATGCCATTTTCAATTTTTACGTGAAATGTATATTTTCCAAAACACGTTTTGGTCTAAAACTCCAAGAAAATCAAAGAAAGTTCTAAACAAGTTGTTTTCCAAATTTGAGGTTGGTATCTCATAAAATGAGCTAATGGCGCTTTTCTATGGGATGGTACAGCTCACTTTTGGTACTTTTCCATGTCACGGAAAAGCCGTGCCGATACTGAAATGTGACTTGTAAACACTGCAGACATAGCTGTATGTTCTGCAGATCACTGTCAGAGAGAATTGTCATTACCAGCGTCATTGGATTTGCGTCATGAGGCACCAAACCCGTTAGATTTAAATAGTCAGCAACAGCCACTGCAGTATTATTTGGTCGCATGACTTTTTTAAACTACTTGCTTTAAACGACCGTCGCACGCAACTTGGAAAAAAAAGAAATGGCTGTATCGTGGACCGTAGACGAGGTGCGTTGGTAGCCAAGGAGCAGATCCACGGCAATAGAGTCCGCGTAACGATCTGCCTATAATCCCGGCCCACTTTGAAGCAGTAGGAACTGCAGTTGAAAAGAAAACCGATCCAAAGCAAAACGAGCCGGTCCGAGCCAAGTCTGTCACGGTGCTGTGTCCAGGAAGAAGTGCACGGGGATGGAAGTTCTTTCGACATATAACTTTTAATAATACAGGAGAATCACACGGAGATTTCACACAAACACCATTCAACCATAAACGACGCAAAACAAGGACTGGATGAAAACACAGGGCTTAAATAACAGAAACATAGGGGAGCAAACAAGGCTAATGAATTACACACAGCTGATAGGAATGAACTAATAATGACGGTGGCGGGAACATGAACAATGAGCACATGTGAAAACAGTCCAGACAGAGAAACACGTAACGGAGTCGCACCAAGCAGTGGAAAAGCGGCATCAGTAAGATGTTGTTTGGACGCAGTACCAAAGGTTTCCACTAGATGAAATTAATTTCCCATTCTTTTCCAATGCGGTCATGAGGAGCACAAATGTGACTTATTTTCTGGACAATTTAACCTTTTCAAATCATGTCCATTATTTATTTATTTATTTATTTATTTATTTATTTTTCACACAGTAAATGCCAAAACCTTTACTAAGTTTCATACCATTCCAATGAATTAAAAAAGTACAATTTTTCGGTCAAGAACGACAGAGCATCAGAGGGTTACAAAAGGGACCCAAGCCATATCTAGAGAACAGAATGTCATATAGACTTGGGGCTGGACCCTTTTTAAGCTGAGCAACCATCTAGAACAACCACTTAGCAACACCTTAGTAACCACCAAGAACACAGCAACAGGCTAAGAACCAATATAGCGACCACATAGCGGAACACTCTAATGTTGCAAGTTTTATTGGAAGTATCACTCTAGTTTTAGCTTTTCATTTGTTTGAAATCAGACCATATGCTCAATCTCTCAGAGGAAATCCTGCTCAGTGTGTTTTTGCTTCTGTGCTCAATGTTGTAATGTTTGTGATAAAACCATTTTGATTTGCTTGGTTTTATGTTTCTCTGCAGTTTGTTCTAACCCTTGACAATCTTTTTTCGCATAGTTACATTTGTGTCTGTATTTTTGTATCTTTCATGCAACCTCTTCCAATTTCCTTTCAACCAATCATGTGCGTGCATATGATGTGACTGTGTCATGTGGCTTGCATGGTGCTGGTGATGTCATCCACACTGATGAGCAGAAGGTAAACACACGGGCCCAGCTTCATCCTCTCATGTAAAGGATTATCCCTTACTCACATCAGGATCACTGCATTCATCCCTAACCAGCCATTATAACTCTCTACCGTCACATTTCTAGAATTAAATCCCCTCAGACAGGTCATGAAAATTCATCCATTCCCAATTTTTAACGGAGACTGTTACCCTTGAGCAACCACTACGCTCTGACTGCACAAATTATCTTCCGTGGTGAATATGGAATCAAAAAAAGAAAAAAAGTTGATGCCGTGTCCTGCCAACCATGGAAATGACATCAAAAGCTCTGGAGCTGAAAAACATTTCCCCAGAGCGATCGCTGGGTATGACGATCTCGCTCTTTTATGTTCAGTCTAAACATTTTGACAAGCAGCGGGTTTACAGACGCTCTTTACACTGACGTCCTTTCATCTTGTGCTGCTTTGGATATGCTGCTACCAGTGTACAATTATATCCAAATTAGGAAAACCCTTAAAAATGCTACAGTAGATGCTGCAAAGTGGTTGATCTCAATGGTTTATTTATTCTCCAGTTTCAAGCATGTTTCAGTAACTTTCACAGTACCGCATTTCCTTTCAACATACCTTTGAACCTTTTACAGGGCTCCTCCCTTCCTCTTCAAACTATGTCCTTTGATGTTCCAGTTGTTTTTACCTGCATGTAAATTTTATGATGACTCTGTAAAGAGAAATATTGCAACTTTCTTTTCATTGCGCGGTTGCTTGCTTTGCGTACGCACCTTGATTATTTAAATTGGTTTTACAATGTTTCCGTGATTTTGAGTATCATTTTGCTTGTCTTTTAAGAGTAAAAGAGGCAAATTTATTTAACAGATGCACCACTTTGCATATTTTTCACAAGCCATATGCAGTCCATTTTAGTCCAAGTAGTGTCATGCATATTTAAATTAGTTCACCTATAAAGGAAAATTCTGTCATTAATTATTCACCCCCATGAGACTTAAGTTCATCTTTGGAACTCAAATATATGTCTATATTTTTGACATGATCTTATCATTCTTCACCCTCCATTGAAACCCTCATGACAAAGAGTCGCGATCTTCGAAAGGTTCATAAAGACATTGTTAAAGTAATGCAGTTTAATCGAGCTCTGTTATTTGGTCTAAGTTAAGACATGATTGCGTTATATGATGAATGGCTTTAATTTAGGCTTTTATTCACATATAAACTTTACCACACATAAACAGAGCACATCAAATATGATGAACAGAAACTCAACCGCGCTTGCTTGATGCTCAAGAACAAAACCGATTGATTGGTTCTCTCGCGTCAAGCACCTTTGAGCCTAAGATGATGAACGAAAGTCTTATGGTTTCGGAATGACATGAGGGTGAGTAAATTATGACAGAATTTAAATTTTTGGTTGAACTAAGCCTTTATTATGCAATTGTTATTATTATCAGCACAACACGCCTCCTTTATCTATAAATTAGGGTCGTGATTGATTGTCGGTTCAAATTAAATTGCAATTCAATTCCTGAATTTGGGTTGAGGCAGTGAACAGGATGCAGAATTTCAATTTCAATTTTAATCTAAGGAATTAAAATGAATTTCAAAGAAATAACATAGCAATAATTTTTACTAGAAAAGCAAAGTGATGAAAAGCAAACTTTGATTATTGTGAAACAATAGTATTTAAAAAGTTTCTAAAGGTTTTTGGGCATTTTAATTTGATTAGTTATATATTTCATCGTATTTAATGTAGGCCAGCATAGAAGAACATTTCCTGGAATACATTATTTGTGTTGAATTGCTTAAAATTCGCTTCAGATCATATATAAGCTCAGTGCCGAATAGCACATTCCAGTTCTTTAAAAATCAGTTTTTAAATTGCTCTTTTGTAATATTTAAACCTGTTTTCCAAATAGAGAACAGCCGAGAAAGCTGGTGTGGCGTTAAAACACCAACCAACCAATTCCTGTCATTCCAATTCAACTTCCTATAGGTGTGGCTAATTCAGTTCAAATTTCAACATTTCCAATTCTGAATTTTGCCCAATTCTGCAACCTAGTACTTAGAACCAACCTGCAAATCGGGTCGTTTATAGTGTGTGTTTGCGCATTACCCAATTTGCATAATCACATTAGTGAATCGTGCTAAAACAACACAGACAGCATGTGCAAATAAATTGGTGAATTCCCCCAAGAATATCTGTGAAGTTACCATTAAGAGTTCATTTGCAAACGTGTAAAACTTTTATTTTTAGTCTCATTTAATTTACTGCTGTTTGCTCCCTTGTGTATAAGATAACTTCATTTACTGTATCCTGTTGGGACAGATGGCTAAGAGGATGGAATTAATCATGCAGTGCTGAACTTTCATTATTAAAGAGATGAGGGTTTATTGATGACCCTTTAAACTGTCAGTCGAGTAGAATATCTGCTTGTTAACTGAGCTGATTGTTTGGGATTGTAATTCCTCACACCATTTAGTGGTGCTTCTGCCATTTTATGTGTGCACTTTTATAACCTCGTAACACATTAAGATTAATTACTTTACATTTTTATTACATCTCGTTCAGTTTTTGCAGATATGATGGTGTTTTGTAGCAGATCCAAAAAGGATTAGAGGTGTATTGTACCTCTGAAAAATTGTGTCCTCCTTTATCGGAGAAGCGAAACAACTGATGCATTGACAACATTATTTCACTACAGCGTAGACAAAATTAGGTGTTAATGATTTATATCAGGCTGAACAAGAGGTACACACAAAAGGAAAGAAAAAAGACCTGAAAAGTTAGGTTGTGTGAATGAAAGTGTCTCTCTCGTACAGGCTAATAGCTAATTACTCCCTTAATGAGAGTAAAATGCCTTCATTTTTCAATCCACCGTGAACAAGCGTAGCTTCTGCCTGCAATGTTGTTACGTGTCATTCTGCAGCGTCAAACTAATGTAGTGAATCAAACGAGCATTCGCTGGTCATTAAAACGAAATGGATCATGATGGCCCGTGAAGGAGAGGCCTCAGTGAGCAGCGCCATTGAAATATTCCCAATTCACAGTGCACTCATACACATGAATGCTCTATAGGGATGTTCCCGGTTCACCGTGACCTCCAAATATCAGCCCACTCATCTAAGGAGGCCCAGCCAAGCAGCATGTGTCATATTGTTCTATTGCTTGCCTATATGGATCCATTGCTGTGTAGGAGGCTGAGAATTATTGGAGTTAGAAAATTTCCACCTTTTAATACACATAATTAGTGGTGGACTGGCTTTTCAATGGCCAGAATTGAGATCTACAGCCAATAGCTAGTATAATGCTGATGTATGCATAATACAGTTTAAAGCTGCTGCGTGTCAGTTTTTCAGTGTTCAGTGGCGCCATTTGTCAACTTTTGGCTCAAACTGAATGGCATGAGTATGGACTCCATTTTGATGAAGTTGATCATTTATTTAATAGCTGAATTTTATGTTCAGCGTTTATTGATTATATTATTGCATTATTTATGTTATTATGAGTTATTTGTCATTTGGATCGACTACCTGATTATTTGAACTGTGATGTATAGAGGACTCTTTAAGAAACCTAATTATTTATTTTGGTCCTGTTACTGGCTGGGAAATTACACTTTGCATCTTCAATAACAGCAAAAGAGATGTACACAGAAATTATTAAAATGAAAGATTGAAATGAAACGATATGTACTATAGGAAGATGTCAAATGAATTTTTGCTATTGTAAAGACAGATGTATCGGCCTGTCACTACACATAATAATACCAGTAATTAATGCTGATTTTACTTCCTTATTCTGAACTTTCCTCTTTTTCCACATCTTCTTTATTAAAGGGATAATTCATGCAAAAATCAAAATTCTTTCATATGTTGTTTACTCACCCACATGTTGTTCCAAACCCATAAGACTTTTTCACAAACATATTTTTATTGAAACCTTAGAGATTTCTGTCCCTCCATTAAAAGTCCATTCCACCAACTCTTTGATGCTTTAATATGTTCATAAAGACCTTGTAGAAAGCAATTTGTATGAGTCAAGCTGTTTATTCAAAGTATTCTGAAGAGACACAATCGCTTTATATTACGAACAGATTTAATTTATTCAGCACCCATACATAGAGCACATAAAATATGCTAAACACAAGCTTGCTTGATGCAGAGGTGATTTTGTGGATGATGAAAGAAAGTCTTATAGGTTTGGAATGACATGAGGGTGAGTAAATGATGATGATGAAGTATTTTTTATTTTTAGGAGAACTACCACATTAAGCTTTGGGGCTTTTTTTTCCCTCACATCCTTGTTCTGGTTTGATGTTGTAGGAGAACCCAGCCCTCCTATACTCGAGGGAACTCTACGTCCCAAAGGCAATTCTCTCAAAGTGAAATGGATCAAACAAGATGATGGAGGGTCGCCAATCACCCATTATTTGGTCCGATACAAAGCTGTGAGTTTTAAATATACATGTTTTTTATTATTTTGACACTTTCTTCTTTTTCTGTTTTTCAACCTTTGTGACCTTTTCATGGCTACTTGTTTGGTACACAGAGGTCAGACCCTGACTGGAAGCCTGAGATCCGTCTGCCCAACGTGAGCGAGTACGTAATGCTGACCGGTCTGGAATGGGACACTGAGTATGACGTATTTGTGGTGGCAGAGAACCAGCAGGGCAAGTCCAAGCCCGGCACCCTGACCTTCAGAACATCATCGGAGCCCACAGCTACCACAGGTAACCACCACCCCTCCCTCTCTCCGCCTCCCCTTCCATCCCTCCTCCTCTGTGTTCACCCTCGCTGCCAATCTCAAGCGCACTGATTTTAACAGCTGACTCAGAGCTGTAATGACACCAAACATGTGAATGCAGTCTGGGCCATCACTTACACTGCATGATAAACAGTGAGTCATGCTACATGGCACATCACGAATCACACGGACAAAACATTTGGCTTGTTCATATGGGATTCTTGATGCCATATTTCTATAACATAAGATAGTGTGAGACGCCGACACCAATCTTCAAGCTGGCCATTTAAGCTTTAGATTTAGCCAAATGTGTAAAGTAGGGAAGACAGAGGGGCAGTTTTGATAATAAACAAGTGCGGTGACAAATTTCATACTCCGAGATTTCTGTTTCTGCAGAACAAAAAGTGTAATTTGTTTCATTTTTTTTTTTCTGAAGATGTTATGTTCATTATTTAATTAAAAAGACATAATACTTGGTAAGACTTTATTTCGATGGTCCACTTTTATTAACTAGAAGTGAAAAATAACTTTGCAACTACATGTCAACTTATTCTACTTACTCAAACCTTAACACTTAACCCTAACCTAACAGTCACGCTGAGAGTTAGTTTACCTGTAAATTACCTATAATTAGTATAATGAATAAAGTGGACCATATGGATGGATGTTTTATAGATTATTATATATAAACTTTAATTTATTTATTCATTTAATTGTTGTTGTTATTATTATTATTAAATAATGGACATCCAAAGAAATCACAAAGAAAACTGGCTGCTTACTTTTCTGAAATGGCTGGTAACCAATATAGTACCAGTATGTTCCCTATATTAATCTTATCATTTTGCATATTGAAATAAATCCGCATTGACTATTGAACAAAAAATAATCATTTTTGCATGGTCACTTTGCAAAACAAGCTTTTATTTCACTAGCACTGAATTACAGAGACGAAATCAACAGACCCCTTGCATTCACATGCAGGTACGCTCTGAGTCACTGTCTGTTTAATGGTATTGACTTGGCCTCCATCCACCTGTGACTAGGCTAACCCTCAGTGTTAGCAGCAGGGCAGTAAGTCCCTGTCCCCCTGCCTGATGGGGAATCACTTCCCGTTTACGAACCCTAGTATGTTGCGGCTGTTTAGCAGAGAGGGTTACGGTCTGGTCAGGCGTGCCAGGGCCACAGCTGGGGTTCACTGCTTCACTTGTAATGTAACAAGCATCTGGTGCTTCTTCATGCAAAAAGACTTTGTCTGTCCCTTGTTGTCCCTCTCCCTCATTAACACTCTGAGACAGCCCTCTGGACGTAGGAGGGCTGAATTGCCGCTCTCTTTGGCATACTAGGCTGCGAATGGCCCACATCCAAAGGCTGTTTGTCTCACTCACACCTCCGAGTACAGAAGCGCACAACTCGCAGCATGCTAATGAGACCACATCACCTCCTGACTAGAACTTTACTAAAGTTGCTGGCACTAACATGTTTCAAGTGTTTTTATTCTTTGCTGTGATAACTCACGTTAAAGCCGAGAGCAGCTTGGATGTTGGCGTAATAAAAGTCGACAACATGTTGCGGTGATTTAATGTAGCAGTTAGCCACTACATTTCATATATTTTTATTTAGTTTGAGTAACATTTAAGCACATATTTGCTTGAAATAACTGTTTCAGCAACTTTTTTGTGCAAGTTTTCTGTTTGTTTAATCATATTTGGCATTTCATAACTTCTTAACTGAATATTTTATAAGATCTCATGCATTATTCTGCTCTTTGTTAATGAACTGTGTACATCTTGGAGCTATAATGCTATACAGGCATATTTCACAACTGCTCAAATTACAATGGAGATTTGTTTAATATGGGCCCACTTTGCACATCCATTTGTCTGTTCCCTGCTTATGGAAAACTTGTTGCAAATAATTTATTGCAGTATAGACTTTTTGTCCCTGTCTACCATACTAATAGTTTATGTGTGACATTTTTGGCCACAGTGGGTCTTTTTCAGCCTAGACATCATCAAATAGAATCCTTTTTCTTATTTAGGGGGCAGTGTTGGCCTTATGGTTAGAGAGTCAAACTGGTAACCTAAAGGTTGCAGGTTTGATTCTCAATACAGGCAAGAAATGACTAAGGTGTCCTTGAGCAAGGCTCCTAACCCCCAATCGCTCTCCAGGCGCCACAGCAAAAATGGCTGCCCACTGCTCCGGATGTGTTCACTGTTTGCAGTGTGTGTGTTCACTAATGTGTGTGCACTAACTTGGATGGGTTAAATGCAGAAGACAAATTCTGAGTATGGGTTACCATACTTGGTATTCACGTGTCACTGTCACTTCACTATTACCTTTTAACAGTTAATAATGAATATATAATGAGTAATTGTTCATTTAAAAATCACAGTGAAAAAAACTAAATCTTGCAAACATTGTATATCTAATTGAATAAATATAAATTAAATTGCAGGGATTCTCTTTAGTTGCATAATTATGAACATATATATATATATATATATATGTATACACACACACAAACCACACAGATATCTCAGATTATTAGGGCTGTCAAACGATTACAATTTTTAATAGGATTGCACAATCTGGTGATTTAATTAATCGCAAATTAATCGCTCATCAAATTGGGCTGAGGAATTACCCCCAAAATATCAATTAAAGTCATTATTGTGTTAAATGAGAAAAGCATAAAAAAGACATTACAAAAAGTAGTTTAAGAAAGAAATATTCACTGTATATTTTTGTTGATTCAACTTAAAATTTATTACACAAACTTTTAGGCTTCAACGGCCATGAGGGTGAGTAAATGATGAATGATACCTTTTTTAGGTGAACCTTTAATGGGTTTTTAATTCAATTCATATGTAAATATGAATTGATTTTTTTTATGAAATTATACTCTAAATAAGAAACTAAAACTGACTGTAGGTGACAGTAAATGTCTTAATGAGTAAGTCATTGAGTCATTCATTTGATTCGTTCAAACAACTGATTTATTCAGGAAAGAAGTAAATGACTCTGTTTATGAATGGGCCAATGAATCAATGGTTCACCTGATTGATTCGCTCAAAACACGTATCGCTTGTACAACAGTTCTGCTCTGGCTTTACAGGTAATATTTTCATTGGCAAAATTGAGCAAAATCATATTCTGGGCTCTGGGACTGGGCGGGTTGAGTGAATTAAATACGTTAATTTTAACTCATTATTTTTTTCCCATTGACAGCCCTAGTATATAAAATGTTATTTAAAATATATTATATATATTTGCAATGTTGCAAATTATAAATGCACATAAAAAAAAGTTCTCTAGTCACACATAAATGAACTTGGGTCCGGAATGTTCTGTTGCTCAGCTGTTGTGGGCATTCAGCTATTCCAGATTTTTTTTGGTCTACTTTTCAAGCAAAATTACACAGTGCTGACATCTTCGTTAACTGCTTACTCAGTCAGTAGAGCGTTGTTTGTTTAATGCATCACCTCGCAGTCTTCAAGGGCTTTTTCAGACCAATTTTGTGGTTAAAAAGTCGTACAGTGAGGTAAATGCATTCTCTAATTAGCTTAAAATATAATGAACACCTTGCTCCTTGCTACTCACTGTGTGGACTGTGTGGTACACTGTGTTTTAGGGACTACATTATAAAGTGAAGTGCTAATTCTGCGTGATTTGCATAATCTTCAGTAACATCTTTGTGTTATCATCCTCGTTATGGTGCAATAATCATCTCCTACGGTCCCATCAAAACTATTGCATGCCTTGTTTTGTTAACTGGGTCATCCTCAGGATATGGTGCCATTTATACTAGAACATTTCAGGAACTTTTTGTATTTATTTCATTTTTTTATAAGTTAAAGTTTTATTAAAGTTATTTTATTGTATTTTGTGTTGATCATAATTTCCATTTTGAACTTCTTTTTGGAAATCATATATTCCCACCTCTGGCCCAGTGTGCATCAAAGAATTTTTTTCGGTAAATGTTTCCATCGTAGTTTATGCTGATGTTTTTTGTCAGCTAAAAAATTTTTTTAGAATTTGTGCGCATCTTGGCGTTTCTATCCAGCAGTATTTTTATGCAACATCCCAAAATGCTCATAAAAATAGGTGGATGGAAACGTGAACGTGAACAATATTTACTTTGACCCATTCTCAAACTCTGTAGTTGTGGCTGAGGCCTGGAAGAGTTTGGTTTGTGGTGTCAAAATTTCGAGAAGTCGTTGTTTTCTGCTCTGCGAAAGCAAATCCACTTCCAAAGTATGAGGACTTGGGAACGTATTGATTCGGTAAAACCGACGCCATCGTTACGGTTTGTATTACTGTGTACCTCCGGAAGCCTCCGGAGCTGAAATTCAGATATGGTAATGGCCATTTCATTTCCGACACACACTGTAAGCAGTAGACCAATCACAACAGACTGGGCCCTCTGACCGATCAGAGCAGAGCAGGCAAAGGAGAGATTTTGAGAGACCAGATCCTTAAACAAACTTTCAGACACTGTGAGAAGAGAGGTCATGCTGCAGTCCTTATTATGAGAACATTTTTGACCTCGAATGCATTTAAACCTATTGTAGGAGACCTCCAAAACAAAATTAGGAACCTTAAAATAGGGGCATCTCAACAGTATTAAGTTATGAATGCACTTGGCAGCGGCACTGAGAATGACCCAACTATTGTCTCACATGTTCTCTTTCACCCTCAGCTTATGCCATCATTCATTTTCCTTTTTAATCCCCACCTTATTTTTTTTCATTTGGAAACTTTGTTTCTGTGTTTGACTTATTTTTCTGCCTCTTGTTTTTCTCTTTCTCTCTCTTTCTTCCCATTTCCCTTTTACCTTGTTTCTATGTTGTCCTGTCGTTGTTCCTGGGCTTGGATATGGACGGACCATCACATGCACTCATAACGCAAACGTCCTGGTGCCAATACTCTTCCTCTTTCCCTTTGTTGTGGTTATTGTGTTAATGTTTGTTCTGCCTGTGATCTTGTGTGTGTGTTTTGTAGTCACTCTGAGTGGTTCTTCAGTCTCCTGCACTCTAGTGTCCCTCCTGCTCTCTCCGTTATTGCTGCTTTTGCTTTGATAGAGTCGAGGAAATGTCTTCTCCTCATGTTGAGGATCCTCTGCATGATTTGTTTCTGTATCTCTCTCTAATGTGCTGGGAACACTGAGCCTCATAGACAAAGTAACTCTGATTACAACTAAAGAAAATACAAAAATGTTTCCGTTTTAGATGACCAAATGCTTAAAATGAAATGACTGTGCTTTTTAGTTTTTGTCAATAAAAAAAGTTTTAAAAAACTGTATCGCATCCAGTCTAAAGACATTTGCACTGTATTGTGTAAGTAAAGCTATAATGTGTCATTTCAGTGGCACCAGAAGGAATTGACTAGACGCTAAGCCTCGCCTTAAAACAGTGCTTATTAATCATACCTTAGCTTTTTTTTTTTTCTTCAGATAAGTTTTTGATTTTTCTAATGCAAGGATCTGTTTTCGGGTAGTTTTAAATGCTATTTATTAATAACCTAGAGGGCGGAGCTTTGTCAGTTGCAAAAGCAGTGAATAGTGAAACAGAAGACATAAAACAAGTTGTTAGAGGCAGAATAATAATAATGTTGTTTGGCCTCTGTGGGCTTCTACACAGTATGTTTGGAATCAACACTTTTCCAATACCATATAGTGCTGCTAATGTTGCAGAAATGACACGTCACCTTGAGATAAATGAGATAAACACCGAGTTAAAAGCAGAGAGAAAATATATCTTGTCTGTCTGATATTCAATAGACTTCTTTTGCTCTGCGGATGTTTGAACTAAAACTGTACCAGTCCTTTGGGAACCAACTTTGTAACAAAACTTTCAGATGTTATTTTATTACTTAAAAGACTTTTTGAGGCTTCTACATGAATTACTTACTGTACTATTTGGGGAAAAAAGGCAATGGGTCTCATTCACCAAGCATGCGTACATACAAATTTGAACGATGAAATCTGCATACGGATGTTTTGCCGAACAAATGATGATTCACCAAACTACCTTACTAAAATTAATTCTAAATTTATGTTAAAATGTAGAAACAACTGAAACCACACTTACGCAAAAAGCACTTAAGAATTTAAAATTAGGTTAAGAACAAATTCATGTTGTTAGTTAGGTGGAGATTTTTCGAGAGAAGTTCTACTGTGTGTATAAATACGAAATAATCCACGCAATTATTAGTGAATGAGACCCAAAGTGTTTTAGTCATCACTTGGGCTATTGTTCACATGTGGCATTATTAAATTCAGTTTTTTATATACTGTTGTAGTGTCTCTTTCTGATATCTTTAAAAGTTTCGGGTCGCTGAGATTTTTTATGTTTTTGAAACATTAACATTAAAGTCTCTTATTTTCACCAAGACTGCATTTGTTTGATTAAAAACAGAGTAAAAACAATTATATTGTAAAATTATTGCAATTTGACAGAGCTGTTTTCAATTTGAATCTATATTAAAAATGTAATTTATTTCTGTAATGTCAAAATTGAATTTTCAGCATCATTACTCCAATCTTCAGTGTCACATGATCCTTCAGAAATACTTCAGAAATCCCTCTAATATGCTGATTTTCTGCTCAAGAACCATTTCTGATTATTATCAGTGTGAATTATCAGTTGTGCTGCTTAATATTTTTTGTAAAAACTGAGATACATTTTTTCAGGATTCTTTGACGAAAAGAAAGTTCAAAAGAAAATCATTTATTTAAAATAGAAGTTTTTTGTAACATTATAAATGTCTTTATTGTCACTTTTGATCAGTTTAATGCTTCTATGCTGAATAAAAGTGTTAATTTCTTTAAAAAAATAATCGTACTGGTGTGAACTCTTTAAACAACAGGGTATATGTGATTTGAAATGATTCACAGATTTGAATCTGTCATAAAAGTGTTGTGTAATGTTGTGCCAGTTGTCATCATATCATCATCTTAACTGTCTCTGGTGTTTATTGGTAAGTATTATTTTTATACTACTGGTGGTCAAACAAAAGCACAACGGTTGCGAAGATGTAGGCAAAGATTCTGTCATCATTTACACGCGCTCATGTTGACCCAAATGTGAGTGAATCTTTAATTAAAGGGTTAGTTCACCCAAAAATGAAATTTGTGTCATTAATTACTCACCCTCTTGTCATTTTACACCCATTAGACCTTCGTTCATCTTCAGAACACAAATTAAGATATTTTTGATGAAATCCGAGTGCTCTCTGACTCCTCCATAGACAGCAATTTAATTACCACTTTCAAGGTCCAGAAAGGTACTAAAGACATCGTTAAAATAGTCCGCGTGATGACAGTGGTGCAACCTTAATTTTATGATGCGATGAAAATACATTTTGTATGCAAAAACAAAACAAAAATAACAAATTTATTATACCGTTTCTTCTCTTCCACTGTCTACATTCTTCCAGGTTCTACGTCAGAATGCTGGCACAGTATAGACGACACTGTTCACATGAGCAGCACGACGCATTTGTGTGATGCTGACACATGAGCAGCCAATAATGAGCCGGCATTCTGACGTAAACACGGAAGCGCTGTACTGCGTTCAATACGTCAACATAGTGGGAGACTGAGAAGAGAAGAGATTGTTGAAAAATAGTTTTGTTGTTTTTGTGCACAAAAAGTATTCTCATCGCTTCATTACATTAAGGTTGAACCACTGTAGCCACATGGACTATTTTAACAATGTCTTTAGTGCCTTTCTGGACCTTGACAGAGATTATTAAATTGCTGTCTATGGAGGAGGCAGAGAGCTCACCAGTTTCACCAGAAATATCTTAATTTGTGTTCCGAAGGTCTTATGGGTGTGGAACGACATGAGGGTTAATAATAAATGATAGAAATGTCATTTTTGGGTGAACTAGACCTTTAAAATGCTTGTCACTCTAAAAAAATAGTCTTCAGAAATCATATGGTAGCTTTGTGTAAGTAATAAGCTGAAATTTAAGTCATTCACTGATAATCTTCCCCTCTAGTGAGCTGTTAACTCAGGAAACGATCAGACCGGATCGAGCGGATTGAACTTGAGAACTCGAGTCAGATTTGTGCATGTTTTCAGTGAATTCATAGTCTGACTCATTCACAAGAGTTATTGTTTTGTTATTTCTGGAGCTCAACAGCCTCCGTACTCCTCAATTCACCTTCATTATATTAAAAAGAGCAGCCAGAAACTCTCCTTTGGTGTTGTACAAAAGAAAGCCATACAAGTTTGAAACGACCTGAATGCGAGTAAATGAATGCAGAATCACTGAGTGAACCATCCCTTTAAATCCAAACGTGTACGTGTGTTATATTCAGCGAGTGCACAATTACATATGAAGGGGGGGGGGGGGAGTTGTTAGCTTTGCCTTGTTGGCTTCACCAATTGTCTTTGCTTTGCTGAATCCTGATAGTCTTGTGATCTGAAAATTACTCATGCTTGCTTGACTGTTACATTTCATGTATTTTGTGCATCTCCAGTTTGGGCTGATGAATCCCTCCTGCTCTGTCTGTGTCTCTGTACGTCTCCTCTTTCTCCTCAAGACTCCATGGAAGATGGGACGGGCATGAACACTGGAGTAATTGTTGGTGTTCTTATACTGGTGTGTGTGCTGCTCTTGCTGATTGTGGACGCCACCTGCTGCTTCATCAACAAGTGTGGCATCCTCATGTGCATCTGCGGTAAACCCGGGCAAGGCACCAAGGCCAAAGACATAGAGACGGGAAAAGCTGCCTTCGTGTGAGTATCCACAATGCTCTTGCTCGCAATACTATATCAACTCAATCAAGCTCATATCGCGCATCGAGAGCAGTCAAGGGCCCTGCATTGTAAAGCATATGAATGTTGAGCAGGAGTTATTTTCAGTCACAAAAGCTGTTCTATTATCAAACCACCATGAAAGAGCTCCTCTTAAGCCACAACTAGTGACCTCATCAAACTCTACTCATTGCTGTATAATGAGCAGATGTGTATGCCTTCTCTCTGCATGCAGTCAAGATGTGTCTAAAGAACCCATTGTAGAAGTAAGGACCGAGGAAGAGGCCACAGCCAATCACGATGCAGAAGGACATCCTGAGCCCAATGAGACGACTCCACTGACCGAACCAGAGTAAGCTCAATGCTATGTGATAGTACTGTGCTTAATCACTTTTAACTGATGAATCTGCAATGCCATTTACTCAGCGTTTCCTACTCCCAGAGTATACCCATTCCAAACCACCTCACTAATTCTCACATTTAAAGACGACATGAACCACATTTGCAGTGCATTCTTAAAGCTGCGATGTCTAATTTTTGTGCAACTTAATGGCTCCAAATGGAATTGTGAACAATAACTGTTTTCAAACATGTTTCCTCTGAGCTTATACTGACACCTGTTGGTGTGAATGTAGCATCACAAAAACGTTAGTTCATTAAACAAGCTAAATATTTTTATCTACAGTTTTATAGACTTTCAAAAGTATTGGGTTAGTAAGATTTTTTAATTTAAGAAATTAGAACTTTTATTCCACAAGGAATAAATTGATCAAACAATGAATTTTGTGTCCATTGAATATTAGGCAGCAGAACTGTTTTCAACATTGATAATAATAAATGTTTCTTGAGCAGCAAATCAGCATATCAGAATGATTTCGGAAGGATCATGTGACCGTCAAGAATGTAGTAATGATGTGGAAAATTCAGCTTTGACATTATAGGAATAAATTACTTTAATAATTGAAAACAGTTCTTTTATACTGTAATAATATTTCACAATATTAATTTTACCTCTATTTTTTTTGATCAAATGAAAAGCAGTCTTGGTGAGCGTAAGCGTAGTGTAGCTTCTTTCTAAAAAAAAAAAAAAAAAATAAAAATTATAAAACCTTACCAACCCCGAACTTTTTAATGATGATATACATGATTCGAAATATTTTAAACTATTATTTCATTGTGTAAAGCATTTTAATAATTGCATCTTTAAGCATGGGAGCATGACATTATTTTAAAACATTATGTACAGCATATGTGATTTGATGTACTGTATTTTTGAGCTAAATGAAATAATAAGTAGGAAATGACCTGGAATTGGACTGGTAAATATCTTTCAGACTTTCATTGGGTCATGAAAAGTGGCTCATGACATGAACAGTTTTTGTGCTTGTGGAGACCCGAGTCTGACCTAAGTCATATCCCAGTCCTGTTCCCCTTCTCTTTCGATGTATTTTCCTGTCACCTCTCCACTGTAGTATCAAATAAAGGCAAACCGCCATAAAAAAATCATTTAAAAATGTTATTAGCCGTCCATGTCTCCTTTGTTGTATCAGCAGAAAAAAGTAGCCTATATATTAATAGAAAAATCTAGAAATTATGTGTACAGGCAAGTAAATGGAATCAATTTTGATTTCATGTTGTCTTTGACATCATGCTGATTTTCCCTACACTCCTTTCCTCTTATTTCATATTTTAGATCAAGTACTCCCTCTAGTGACCACTGATAGTATCACCTCTCTTACAATACATGCAATACTGTATTTCAAATCAGTATTGCATATGTGTTGTAACCGCATACTGTACCTGAAATGGTTTGGTGTCTCTCCCTCAGCGTCTCCCCTCTGTGTCAACATCACCCGTCTGTGTCTCTGTTCTCTCCCTGTTCTCACAGGCAAGTGACGGAAACTGCCGCCGCAGTGGTGGACTTGCCTCTTTCCGTGCCCACTAACTCAGACACAGTCACTGACACCTTTGACCTTAGTCAGAGCAGCCCGGTTAGCGAAAGCACCACTCTCACCTCCAGCATCACAGCACCTCCTTCTGACCCTACTGACCCCGTACATATGACACCACCTGACAGCAGCACACCCAAAACTCACACCAAACCCTCGTCTTCCGACCCGGCTAATGTTACTCTCCTGGTAGATCTGGGTGATGCCCCAGAAACACTAGCTGAGGTTCCTCCAGTGGTCCCGTCAGAAGTGGTCCCCTCTTCCCCTCCCAGCATTGTCCAACCCAATGCTATAAACTCAAAAGTCACAGAAAACGAATTAGAGTCGCCCGAGTCTGTTCTGAGTGCATCTCATGCCACTTTAAATCCCATCAGCCCACAGGGCAGTGTCGCTATCCCCTTAGTGAATCATGAACTTGAGATTGATGGAGAACTCCCACTGGCTCCAGACACAGACTTCCCGCAGGATGGGTCACATGCTGTGGGGACAGCTGGCTCCAGTGGCCCATCTGCTCCAGCACAGGACGAGTATGGATCTCTAGATGCTCTCTAGATGTTCTCTTAGATTGTGTGTGTGTGTGTGTGTGTTTGTTGTAGTCATTAGTTGTTTGTAATTTCACTGCTTGTGGTCATCTGAATCAGTGAATGTGCATGCATTGTACAGTTTTAGTCATTTAAAAGTTGATAAAAACTGTAATTTACACACTCATGTCGTTCCAAATGTGAGAATAGTTTTTAAAATCCTAGAATCAATCTTTTACTTTATTCCAGAGCTACCGCCAGAGCCTTTTTATTGGGACGTGAGCCCCATTGAAATACCACTGTGCCCAAGTAAAATATTAGTGTTAAATTCTTGTCTATCAGTGGAGATTACAGTATACTGATGGGATAGTCATTTTCTTTAATAATATTTCTGCAATCAAGTCGTGTGTTTTCTGTCAGCCATTTAGAATTAGAACTAGTGATGCCAGATTTGCGAATGAATCATCTAATCAGTCAAATGGGTTTGCAAAAAGGCCAGAAATTGTTCACAATTCAGTGTGATTGACCCGGATCACTCAAGCACTGAATCGTTTGCGGCGGTTTCTCACACCAAAATAGTAAGAGGATACTTTAAGACACAAAATGGAGAGAACTGGATGAGGTGGATACCTACAATCTATTGTAGAAACAAAATTTTCAAATGTCTTTATCAACGACAAAGCAGCTCTTTATTGCATGTACAGTTTGTGAACGACACTTTCCTCCAGGTAAAGACAATTTATATCCATAACAGTATCTAATAAGAGTATAAAAATATGGGCACACTTTTTTGTTTGGAGACCTGTGCCCCAGTATTGATGAAAGCCTGGAAATGCCTCTGCTCAATCTGTGAAACTTCCCATCCTGTAGATGTTACTGCGTTCTGCTGAACTAACTCGCTTAAAGGGCTAGTTCACCCAAAAAAGAATATTCAATCATTATTTACTCACCCTCGTGTCGTTCTACACCCATAATACCTTTGTTCATCTTCGGAGCTCAAATTAAGATATTTTTGATAAAATCTGATGGCTCAGTGAGGCCTCTATTGACAGCAAGGTAGATAACACTTTCAGATGCCTTGAAGGTACAAAAACATATTTAAAATCAGTGGTTCGGAGAACCAAAGTCACATGATTTCAGTAAACGAGACTTCCATTACAGCATAAGTGATTCGAAATGCCAATACTTCACGTGACTTTGGCAGTTTGATACACGAACTGAGCCACTGATTCGAAACAAAAGATTTGTAAAACTTCGAAGCAGTGTTTTGAAATTGGCCGTCACTACATGTTGTTGAAAGGTCATTATTTAGTTTTTTTTGGTGCACAAAAAGTATCGTTTTATAATATTAAGGTTGAACCACTGTACTCTCATGCACTCTTTTAAAGTATTAATTGTCTTGCTGTCAATAGAGGAATCACTGAGCCATCGGATTTTATCAAATATATCTTAATTTGTGTTCTGAAGATGAACGAAGGTCTTACGGGTGTAGAACGACATGACGGTGAGTAATTAATGACAGAATTTTCATTTTTCGGGTGACCTAACCATTTCACTCATTGTTTGTGCTCCTTTGTTAAGTTTTAAAATTAATATTTTTGTAATGTACCAACTAAACAGGTTCCCTGCACTGCTTTTCGGCAGCAGGAATGCAAATCTCATAACATAATATAGTACATAAAATACTGTATTAACGTAACAAAATATAGTTCTGATTGTGAGTTTGCTGTCTGTGTAATAAAAATACTGTCTACTGCGAAATAATGACTATAAATGTCTTAAGTTGTCTTCGAGGCATACAATCAAAAACAAGTCTGATTCATGAACAAATGATTCTTACGAGCCTGTCATTTATAGTGAATAAAAACATTTCATTTAGTTCAAAAAGTCGAGTTTGAGTCAGTCTGAACCCCTACCCTGTATTATTTACAGTACTATCGAAAGAGTTTATTTCATATGTAAATGCAATATGCCTAAACCGATCCGAATGGAATCTCAAGAGCTTATGAATCGGCGTTGAAATGCTCCAGTGAGCCGTGAACTTCCGCAACCCACTCGAGTCAGTGAGTTGAACTTGAAAAATAGATCAGTTCGATTCAACCCGACAAAACGATTAATTCGTGAACGGACAGAAGAAATAAAGTCATACAGGTTTGGAACGACATAAGGGTGAGTAAATGATGACAAAATGTGCTTTTGGGTGCTGAACTATCGCTTTAATGGTCTCAATCACAGGACATTTCTGGATGATGAGAGGAGTACGACCGAAAACGCCGAGCTGAAGAAAGCAGAACCCAACGCCCTCTCGCAAACAAACAACGTCGAAAGTAAAGCGTGAAGACGAATGGAGGAGCAAAAGCGTCGTGGTGACCATGAACGTGTTTGTTTAACAGTGCCCTTAACGAATTTCTGAACAAAACGGTGTGTATTCTACAGACAGAAGTCATGTATTCATTTCCTTTTAGTTTTGGTTGGTTTGAGTAGGCTACACTTTCAGAAGTCTCTGTTCGAGGAGTTAAACGGACATCAAATACATATAATTCAAAGATGTTCTTAAAGAGGTTCTTGTATTTCTTGTGTTTGCGTCAAAATGATTATTATTACAACAGGGCATCAAGTTATTCAGGAGAATTATCTATACAGTAATTCATGAACATTTTATTTGCTTAGTACATTGTTCAAATGTAAATGAATTCTCTTATTTTTTTATCTTGAGTGTTTGAGGGCTAGGTTTGATTCATTGTTAGTTTTGTATTTTATTACCATTATGTTTTATTTACACTAAACTATTTTGGATGCCTCTTGGATGATGATGATAACACATAAAGGCAGTTATGTAAAGACAAAATCTTAAGATATTTTAACAAACTGTTACATGACCGAAAGCCTGATAAAGATTTCAAATGATCCATGCTGAAGTCTTTATTAGATCAGTTTTTACAGTTATCGTGCGTTTCTAATATTTGGGATTTATACGTTAAATCATTCTTCCGACTTGCTCCTAAAGCATCAACTTAAACTAAATATCTGCTGGTTTTTATACCGTTTACCTCCGGAGAAATGTTTCACACTGTCACCTGCGAGCTTGTGCACTGTGATTGTGTTATCGAGATGCTTTTTTGTTGCTGTTGTCTTTTTTGTTTGTTCAAGAAAATTTGCATAGCTTTGCAGTAACCACTGATTGTCCTTTTATAACATGACGTATGTTAACAGTCCTGTGTGAATCTGGACTGATGGGACACGTGACTCTGAGTTCTCATGCCATCACTCATTGCATGACCGTCTGCTTGCCCGTCTCTGGCCTGAATTGTGCGACCTCACTTGTGCCAGTTCACGGCAGTCTGGTGGAGAAATGGTGTCTGTTCTGGGTGTTTTCATGATTTCTATGCTTTCTGTGTTTTGGGGAGAATGGAAGATACTTTTGTTTGCCCACTGTACACAAGTTGTTCACTGCCGGTTTGCTCCAAAACTGTTCCATGTATAGCCTATGGGGATTTGACCCATGACATAGAAGTATGGGTGAGCTTTACAATGATAAGCAAAGAACATGTTGTAAATTGTGTTGTTCTAACACATTTTGATTAAACTCATTAAAACATTAAAGATTCTCTTAATAGTTTGTTGTGTTTGTGTAATAGTCTACCAGATGCTCATATAATGTGACTTAAGAGCAAATCTATGTTTTGATTTTTAGAAATGTTTTAAAATGTCTTCACTCGCTTTTATTTTAAGCATTATAAACAAATGTGAGTATTGTTTTATAGACGAGGCTTAAAGTGTTAAGTCACCCAAAAATGAAAATTCTCGTGTCGTTCTACACCCGCTAGATCTTTTGATGAAATCTGATGGCTCAGTGATTCCTCTATTGACAGCAAAGTAATAAACACTTTCAGATGCCCAGAGAAGTACTAAAACATATTTAAAACAGTTCATGAGAGTACAGTGGTTCAACCGTAATATTATAAAGCGACGAGAATACTTTTTGTGCTCCAAAAACCCCCAAAAATAATGACTTTTCAACAATATGTAGTGATGGCCTGCTTCGAAGCTTTACAAATCTTTTGTTTCGAATCACTGGCTCGGAGTCCCAAAGTCACACGATTTCAGTTTGCGTGATCTGAACCACTGATTCGAAACAAAAGATTCATAAAGCAGTATTTTGAAATCGGCCATCAATAGATATTGTTGAAAAGTCATTATTTGGGGATTTTTTTTGACACACAAAAAGTATTCTCGTCGTTTTATAATATTGAGGTTGAACCACCGAACTCTCATGAACTGTTTTAAATGTGTTTTAGTAGCTTTCTGGGCATTGACAGTGTTAATTGTCTTGCTGGCAATAGAGGAATCACCGAGCCATCGAATTTCATCAAAAATATCTTAATTTGTGTTCTGAAGATGAAGGTCTTACAGGTGTAGAACGACATGAGGGTGAGTAAATAATGACAGAATTTTCATTTTTTGGGTGAACTAACCCTTTAAGCCTATAGTCCCAGACTCAAATGCATGTTTGAGCTGTTCTACATGAAAGCAACTTGCACTGACATACCTTAACATCTGTCAGTGCCATTGCTTTATCTCTAGAGGCACACCAGCAATATTTTGTAAGGCCTAGTTCTGTCTTTGAAAGCAGGCCTATATATGTTTGTAGAAATATTTACCATGGTAACCATCAAAAATAGGCTACTACAGTCGCTATGGTTATTGTTGCTATAATAAAACGTATCATAGCGTCATAACTTAGGTTATAGGCCAACAAAAATAAAATTAAAAGGGCTAAAAGAAGATGCCATTTTGATGGAGTGGAATAATAGTGGAAAATGAGCCATATTTATTTTCCACTACAAGTATTTTATTAATACAATTGTTTGAACATTGTTGAAATTCCCTCCCCAGGCACTGGAGAAAAACATACACTGTGATGCCATAGAACTTGGCACTTTTTTTTTTTCTTCGTGGTGCCATGAATGTTAAAGGCTTTTCATGGAGCCAATAAACAACCTTTCGATTATTTGGCTTGCCAGCAGGTGGCACTACTTCATTAGCCTCAGATATTAATGGAAGAGGTCATACGTAATCACTTTCACGTAAACACATGTGGAACAGAGAATGTATTTTTGTCAGAATCTCACGTGTTGTTTTAAACGCACTAGATAAAGTAACAATCTTTTTCAATTTCTGAAATAAAAGTTTTTTTTTTCCTGAGGTGCTTAAATTAAAGAGTAGCTCAAGATCATACTTTTTTGGTTTTCCTTGTTTTTTTCAGAAACTAAAGACAATAACATACTGCAATCATAAAATGTTCTTCAGGTTATCCTTCACTGTTATTTTCATTCATTTAATCTTCATTCAATGGACAAGCTAAGCTCTTTTAATGCCCTTTAAAGTTAAACATCCTCTGAGGGAAGTGCAAGCGGACTGCATGCCAGGCTGTAAGTTAGTCTTAAAGTCATTTACATATGACTGAAATTTGAGTATTAAGTTTTGGTAACGAAACACCACAGTGATGTTTTCTTCCGCAGCTCCTCAAAGCCCTAATAATCACAGGGTTCCTGCGCGCGGCGTCTTGGCGCGCCTCAGTGAAAACAGCGAGCCATTGCTTTGACGTCACGGCGATGATGATGATTGGAATCCGAACGGCGAGAGTAGTGCGCGTGAAGCGGCTCATGTGAGCCTCAGTATGTTGATGCCTTAATAACAAGTGTTCAATTTACGCGCCAGCTGCAGGTAAGTGAAAATAACTTAACCGGTTGAGCCTAAATTGTTCCTCCAGATGCTGAATCCGACTGTAATAATGCTTATCAGTTGGTTTAATCATAATTTTGCGCTGAGGATTCAACTTGTTTCTTGTCTTTTAAGACAGCACGCGCCTAAGTGTTCTTGTCTCGTGCATATTCATTTATGCTTTCAGGACACGTAGACTAAGTGTTATAAAATACGAACAAACTGTAGTAAATGTTGCTTAAAACAACTTGTCTATCAGGTGCTTGCAGTAAAGACTGAAGGTTGAAACCGACTGTTGCGCGGAGGAAACGTCCGTCTTCGCTGTCTCAGATATGTTGCTTATTCTGTCATAATTTAGTATAATCGTAAATGTGATATAGATAGATATGTGTGTCCAAAAAAAACTGTAACTCAAGGTGTCGGTGTATTTGTGTGATTACGATGTTATATGAGTGTTCATCCTATTCGGGATTGTCATGTAGGACAAGGTGCATCCGTACCTTCCCCCCCCCTTCACATCTTTATTCTTAAAGAGTTTTAGTACCAACGGCAGTTTTTTAAGATCATATCAGATGCTTTTACTGTCTCGAGTTCAATTCACTCGCGCGCGCGCGCGCGCGAAAAAAAAACAAACAAAAACAATCTAATCTTGAGGTTTGATATAAAGCGGCAGTTTTTATATTTCATACCACATAATACAACAACAGTGCGTGAGAATATTACAGATAATGATCTTTTGATTGATCAGTTATCACTTCATTAATATCAGGATTAGCAATAAATGGCACCATTTGGGGAGACCAAAGAATATGAAGTAGTGAATATGATTTTTTTTTTTTTTTTTTTTTTATGTATCAAATTCTTTATTGGTTTATTTGTAATAGATGTTCTCAGGTCAAATAATTTAACATTTGTACGCAAGTCATTCATTCTTAAGTGAAACTTAACAAAATCTATCATTATTAGTTGTCGTAGTTTTAGTAAAAAAAAAAAAAAAAAAAGCTGAATTGGTTATTGAACACCTTATCAAAAAAAAATCGGTTGGTATTAGCTGAACTTTAAGTAATATATAACTGCCAAGACAATTAGCCTAATCAGTTTTTATAGTGCAGTTTTTTTGCTGCAACAGATGTGCGGTTAAAATGTCACTCCTGCGGTGAGTTTTTATTCTTTTCCACTGCAGGAATGTCACTCGGTGTTACTACAAAATTAAGGGTACAATTAAAACAAATTATGCTTCTTGCCTGAAGAACAACTTTAGAATTTCAGGCATGTGTCGAATGCCGTCAGTTCAGTTTCACCTGGCAGCTTTCCACCACTATCACTGCGATTGCATAACATTAAGTACATTTCGTGATGATTGGCTGGTGCCTTTGTACGGAGGTTCAACAACAACAGCGCCCCTTTGTCTTTTTCTCAAAGCGCTGAGTTAACCTGTTTGAGTGATGATTAACATGGCCTGTGTAACTGAGCATTGCACATACAGTATGATGTAGTGTATTTTGTGCTCATTCTTGTTTTTGTTACACGACTGTTTGATGTTTACAGGAGTACTCAAGGAGCGAAGCGAATCTGTGAGATGGTTCGGTAAATGTCGATGTTATGGATTTGACTAAAATGGGTGCGATCCACCTCCAGAACCCCGGCCACCCCACGTCGCTCCTGCAGAAGGCCAACCAGATGCGCCTCTCTGGGACGTTGTGTGATGTGGTCATCATGGTCGACAGCCAGGAGTTCCATGCCCACAGAACCGTGCTTGCATGTGCTAGTAAGATGTTTGAGATCCTGTTCCACCGCAACAGCCAACATTACACTCTGGACTTCCTCTCACCAAAGACCTTCCAGCAGATTCTGGAGTACGCCTACACCGCCACGCTCCAAGCGAAGCTGGAGGACCTGGACGACCTGCTGTATGCTGCAGAGATTTTAGAGATAGAATATTTGGAGGAGCAATGCCTGAAGATTTTGGAAACCATCCAGGCGTCCGAAGAGAACGACACGGATGTGAACATGAACGAGAACGGTGCAGAGGATGCCGATGACCGCAGGATCAAGTACCTTAAGAGCACATTTATCTCTAAAAAGCATTCCATACAGGACGCCGGCTACGGTGCCGCCGCCCGCCATCGCCTGGCCCTGGTTAGCATGGTAGATACGAGATCTTCAGAGTCCGCCCAACTGGGTCTTTCGACCGTCAGTCCGACTAAAGCAGCCGTAGAGGGCCTGATGAGCATGGGTCAGTCCGTCCTCCAAGGCAACATGGCGCAGAGTTTCTCGCACAACCTTGGGAAGGCATCTCCATTGCTAGATAAGATCAAAACTGAGATGATGCAGGTAGACGAGGACTACCAACATGAAGGCGGCTTCCCTAGGAACGGGAGGGCGGCGGTGACTCCAGGCAGCACCGGGACACTCCTGGAACCCCGACCAGAGGTAGCGTCATCACCAGCGCACGCGAGCTCCACTCCGCCGATAGTTCTGCTGATTCCCAAGGAGACAACAGCCAAGCGGGTCTGGTCAATATGGCCAGTCTGGCTGACAGACATTTCACTTCACTGTGCTCTGTCCCATCCAACCATAAGAGCGAAAGCATGCTGCCCTTGCCTGTATCCATGGCTTCGTCACTACATGTGCCGTCCTCGCTGGCCATGTCGATGGATTTCAGTGCATATGGGGGGCTCTTCCATCAGAGCTTAATTCAGAGGGAGTTCTTAAGCAAGCTCGGGGATTTCACAGCGAATGTGAAGCATGAGGTCCAAACCCAGAAAGAACGATGTGAGGTGTGCGATATGGAGCTGCCTGATAGTGAAGCTGCTGAACAACACAGGTGAGTGAAGTTATTTGAGGCTTTCCTGTTGGGTTGTCGTGTTATTTTTATTTGTACAAGGAATGGAACCCTATGACTTCCTTCGTTCTGAATAACACAAAATGAGAAATTTAGCAGAATGTTCATGTTGCTCTTTTCCATACAATCAAAATGAATGATGACTGAAAATGACGAAAAGAAATTTTGGCGACGGAATAAAAAAAAAAAAAAGACACAAGCGATGCGTTCGAAATCGCATACTGACTTAGTAGGTACTACATTTGAATCTGAACTTACTTTACGGCCGTTAAAAAAGTATGTTCTATATAGTCAAGTCACCTTTACTTATATAGCGCTTTTTACAATGCAAATTGTGTCAAAGCAGCTTTACAGTATTAATTGGCACAGCAGCTCTTAAAGAAAATGGTCATTCTCCAGCTTATTCTATATATTAATGATTCATTCCGTTGTAAAGATCAATAGTTAGTAGTTTAGTTAATTTATGTATATCAGCACTGGAGAAAACGATGTAATCGTCCGGCTCAGCTCAGTTCGCATACAACGGCGCCAATGCAGGCATATCAAAAATGTATTTTTATCAAGCAAATGTCCCCAACTAAGCAAGCCAAAGGCAAGCGGCAAGATGTGGTATTATGAATGTAATCCGTACGTACTAAATCTGCCATGTTGTCCTTATCACATCGTCATTACAAAGACACTGCGAAAGATCTGAGATGCAATATATGAGCACAGTAGTGAAAGTCATCTGTCCAGAATAGGCGTTTTCATGTTTAAAAAAAACGACGTGAGGTTCGAGCAGTGGAATTCGAAAAAATGCAACGTCTCAAAGATGATTGAATTTTTCACGTGACATTGCGAAAGACTTCCATCTAACGCATGTTTGTATACAGTGTGGAAAAGACTTACTGTACAAAATGTTGTTCTTTTGTGGTCTCTTCAGAAGAAACTGTAGAACAACATGAGGGTGAGTTTTTCGATGACAGAATTTTCCTTTTTGGGTGAACCGTCCCTTTAATTGTACTTCTTCAGGCTTGTTGAAAGCAGTGCCGCGCAGGTTAGAAATGTCTGTCAGATCTGCACTGGAAGACCTCATCCTTTCACAAATGAAAGGACGAGGACTTCCTGTGCAGAAAAGAAATGCTGCTTAGGACAGCTTGACCCTGACCTTCCCTACGTAACCTGTGGCTTGCCTCAAAATGACTGGCAGCTTTGCTCAGATCCTCAGATGCATTAGAGCCACTATTTTTCCAAGCTAAAACAACCAATACATATTCATAAAATCAGGCTTGTTTGTCCGTTTTTGTTTTCGCACAGAATGTCCTCACGCTTTCGCATGGAGGACATCCAACTGGCGTCATGGCATATGTCAAAATAAAATATTTATTGCTGTAGTTGACATATGAAACCCATTATTCGTCAAGCAAAGCCCGTCGTTATTGCAGTTTTATTGGTTTGGGCTTGACTGATGGCCATGCAGTTTAAACTTGGACTCTCAAACAGTAGGTTGAGCTTTATCTGTATTTATCAGAGTGGAAGATAACCCTGCTCCCTCTCCTTAGTCTCTGTGGTGAAGATGGTCTGATAGTGACTTTAGCCTTCTGTCAGACACAGATAAAGTGGCCACACGTTGTGTGTATTGCAGTGCACCTGATACTCTTTCATTCATTCCCACAAATGCTGAACCCAGTGACACCGACCCGGGTTTCCTGTCTGATGCCTGACGAACACATCCTATCAGATTTTCTCCATTCCTGTGTGGCGCTGTGAAAACACACGGTGCTCCTTTTTTGTCCGTATCTATTAATGTATTTAGAAATACATAAAAAGTTCAGCTTGCGCACACAACACGCCTTTTTTGATCAAAAAAAAATAAAAGAAAATCTTGTAGTTTGACAAGTTAACCATTTATTACATTGTTTAACATATTTTAACTATTTTTTTTTTTTTTATGTTCGCCAAATCAAAGTCAGTAACAAAGTTAGGATGACGGTACAGTAATCGCATCCAGACAGTAGGTCAGTAGGTTAGCCAGTCACTAATATTTGTGCATAAACTCAACTTGCCCTTTTTCTGGTTTGTGAGCTGTGACAGATGTTAAGATCCGCCGACATTTGACTTGCACACAGGACGTTATGAAAGCCCGGGGCCCCACGGGGTCATTATGGTCATGGTGAGGCGACCCAATACCAATAACAGTTAAACTTTTGCCCCAATTGCGAGAGGCCAATCTTAACCCAGATGCACCCTCCTTCCAAAGCCTTCCCATTCCTCTGGAACGAGTCTAAGCATAACCGTTTGAACATAAATGCAATAGCGTTGGACATCACAACAGTCGTGCAACAAACACACTTTCCTCTGGATTAAGACCTCTGCAAGCCGGTTCTGTCATGCATGTCATTTCTGCCTCGTGGTCGAGCCGCCGCGGAATGTGCTGCTTTCCACTGAGTGGATTTAATCTGCCGCTGATGTGTACTCACAATCTACCGCGGGCGGCAGGGAGACGAGTGATGCGTGCAGGGGCTCTAGGGACACAGATCAGCTCCGCTGCTTAGGAATCCCTGGAAGTGGGAGATCCTAGAGCACTTGCATTGGCCCTGGCGCTCACAGCTCTAATTAGATCTTTTGTTATAGAGCAAACAGAGTGAGATTGAGAGACAGATAGAGGTCAAGAAAGACAGATGAAATGGAGCTACTTCTTTTGGCTGTGTTTTATATATATATATATATATATATAGATATATATATATAGATAGATAGATTAATAACACACACACATATATAAATATATATATATATTAATATATATATATATATTAATATATATGTATATATAAAATATATATATATATATATTAATATATATGTATATATAATATATATATATATATATATATATTTATGTGTGTGTATAAAGTGCTGGGTAGTAACTGATTGCAAGTAATCTGGATTACATAATATATATATATATATATATATATATATATATATATATATATATATATATACATATAGATTAATAACACACACACATATATAAATAAATATATATATATATATATATATATATATATATATATATATATATATATATATATATATATATATATATATATATATATATATATATATATATATATATATATATATTTATGTGTGTGTATAAAGTGCTGGGTAGTAACTGATTGCAAGTAATCTGGATTACATAATCAGAATCCAAAAATGAAGTGCTTGTAATTAGAAATCATTTCATTTTTAAGGAGTGTTTTCTCAACATTGTCTACTAAATCAACTCCTGACAAGCACAGTAATTATTCATATTATGATTAATTATTATTATCACTCAGGAAGTCATTTAACTATGTAATGCTATGTCTTTGGAAGGTTTTTTTTCTTTCAAACACACAAAAAAAATATTTATTTTAATTTAAAATGTTTATGATGTATAATGTAATGTTTATGGCACGTCGTGTTGTTAATTACAAAGAATGGAATACATTTTCTTTCTCTTTTGTATTTTTATATCAATGTGGGTCAAGATTATCCTATTCAAATACAAATACGGTACAAACTGCAATTTTTACACTTGGAACACTTTTACAACTTGGAATCACTTCTCGACTTTTCAACATAGTTATCTTATACTTACCAAGGCTGCATTTATTTAATAAAAATACAGAGACAATAATAATATGTGCAGCAATAAAATAATTGTTTTCGATTTCATTATATGTGATGATGTAATTTAATTCCAGTCATTACTCCAATCTATCATTACTTCTACAAAAATATTAAGCAGCACAACTGTTTTCAACATTGATAATCATAAGAAATGTTTCTTGTGCAGCAAGCAAGCATATTAGAATATTAATGTACACATGCTGCAGTTCAATAGTAAAGACACTAAAGCACAGAGATAATGAGTGTCTTTCACACCAGGCTTCAGAGCTCATCTATTGTCTTCTCAACTGTTGCTTCAGATGACCTTTTGTTTACTCAGCCTCTCCCTTTATCCTCTGTTAACTACAACAACAGCCCTAACTACATACCAGTGGTCTCCTGAGAGGACACTGTATATGCCCATTATTAACAGGAAGTTTGGTAGACCTGATTAAGATTATCGCAGGTAATCATATGCTGCAGTTTATTTTATCTATGTTGGGATCTGAGCTTTTAAATGCCTGTCAAAATACAAATAAAAGCGAAGCTTAAGTCAGGTTTATTTTTGTAAATATATATAATTTTTTACTTGAATAACACTTTTTACGTTACAATAGTTGTGTTTTTGGTTTTAATTATGTATTTTTTATTAAAAGATACATTTACTTGAGAAGCAGAATTGTGTGGCAAATAGTGTTTCAAGAATTAACCTCACTCAGTTTTGTCTGTTTATGCCTGTAATAAATGAAATATTGGTAACACTTTAGTTTTCACCCCAAAATTTAAATTCTCCCTAAAATTGTTCTAAGCCTGTATGAACACAAAAGAAGATATTTTGAAGAATATGGGTAACCAAACAGTTAATGAGCCCCATTGACTTCCATATTATGGACAACTATTGAAGTCAATGGGGCTCATTAACTGTTTGTTTACCGACCTTCTTCAGAATATCTTCTTTTGTGTTCGTACAGGCTTGGAGCAACTCGAGGGTGGGTAAATGATGCCAGAATTTTTATTTTTGGCTGAACTATCCCTTTTATAAGTGATTTATAAGTTCAGCAGAAGAGAGAAATTCATACAGGCTTGAGAAAATGATGACAGAATTCTCCTTTTTTGGTGACTACATCCCTTAATACCTAAACTTAACCACAACAACTACCTTACTAACTATTAATAAGCAGTAAATTAGGAGTTTATTGGGGCAAATAGTGAATGTAAACTAAAGTATTTTATTACAGATTTGTAGAGATCGCGCTAGTGATAGATCATGAATCTACTGAGAGATTAGCATGACATTTATAAGGATCAACAGTGTAGAAGGGGCCAAAGAAAACACATTGACCCCATTAATGGATAACCCAGCCTCCGGAGAAGATATGTTTTCAGAGAGCATTGCCCTGGTCAAGCTTCATTAGCGCTTCAAGCCCTTCCTGTCCCACAAGACTATGGCCACCCAGTGATCTTTAAACTTCTGTCTTCTCCGCGGACCTCTGGAATCCAGTTGGTCAAGACTTTAAGCCCTCTAGTATCTTTTCACCCCAAAGCCTGCTATCAGGCAAAGACAGGACTCTTTCAGCCCTTATCACGGCTATACAGGTCAACTCTTTAGGGTCGGGTCAAACTTCTGACCTTTGGCGCCTTGAGGGTGTTTTTTCTTCTCTCTCTCACATTGTTCTTGCGTTCAAACCCTCTTTTGTGTGTTGGAGTGTGTGCGTGCCTGTTTTCGTAGTTCTGGCCGTAGCCTTGGGGGTTGGGTGACTTATTGATTGGCGACTCTGAGATTCAGCTGAAAACAGTGACTTTAGTCACAGTTCCTAAACTCTAGCGTAATATGCCAAAATACAAACAACTTTGATTTTGTTGGCTCAGCCACATGTTTTGCTGTCTGTGCCCTTGTAACCCAAACTCCTGATCAAAGTAAAAGGTTAGTTTAATCCTCGGATGGTGACCGGTAGCCTGCATTTCACTCTAATTCCACATAGTTAGCGTAATGTGGCCCTTGTGCCAGAGCTCTTGTTGGCTCACTGAGAGAAAGAGTCAAAGTTTACATCCAGCCCTTTCCCTAGAAAGTGTTTATAGTGGCCGCTTTAGTCTTGGGCTAACACAAGAATACCTACAGGCTCATATATAAGCTTGAAGAAAACGCAGAAATACGCAGTATACAAGCTAAAGATGCTTGAATCATTCACAATCACAGTCATACAAAGATGTCAGAAACGACTGCTGTTTGTTTAATGTAGAAGTTCAGTATTTGAATAGTTATACAGTGTTTTAAGACTTAAAATGGCAAAACTCATTTTGAAGTAATTTCACATAAGATTAAGACGTATTTTATGAGTGTCTTCAATTAAATCAATTTTTCTCATCCAATTTGTAATTTGTTTTTCTTGTTTTAAGCATACATAACATTTTATATATATATATATATATATATGTATATTTATATATTTTTTAAGTAAATCTGTAAGTAACCTTTTTCAAGTAGATAAAAATCTATATTTATCTTTCTATCTATCTATCTATCTATCTATCTGTAGTGTCATCAGACTCGAATTATTGCAATGAATTACCCATTTAAACTGATATCATATGACAGATAGTCCAATACACTGAGTGAACCCTAAAATTAAATGTTTAATGTTTAAAGATTAGAAAAATACCCAGACAAGTTTAAAGGTCAGGGATTCAGCATACTATCAAGTCCACTGAGGCAAATTTGAGCAGTGCGTTACGTAAAAAAACCCCAAAAAACGACAGGTTATTGCTGTCACAGTGCTTGTTTGTGCAGTGTCACATTGTCCTTGAGTGAGACACATAACCTTACCTGGAACCTGAGTTTAATAGAATAATAATGTTTGTTGAGCTCCGCTAAGTATCTACATTTTCAGGACAAAATTATAGTAAATCATCCACGGAAACATCACGCTGTTGTTACACCATGTTCCCAGACAACATTTGGCAGCTTTTCCAACCTCCATAGCAGCGTTAGAAGCTTGCAAGACTGAACGCTGTGAAATTACCAGCGGCGATCTTTCAATAGACCCTGAGGGAAGCACAGTCAGCTGTGAGGATGTACTCGCGCTGTCATAATGGCACTGGCCTCGCTCGCACAATGCCGTCAGGTCATTGAGCATCCGCTGCACGGGGAAATTGAACACTTCCCAATTTGCTGAGAATCTTTCCAGTTTCCATCTCAAGCCTCGCAAGGAAGAATGTCTCTGAAGCCGCTGCCAAACATGGTTTTAAAACTGCATATACAGCCTTTTCCACATTATGTTGAATTATTTTGTTAAATTTTGTTGTGATATGCTAGGTATCTTAAACAAAAGAGCAAACTCTAACCTAAAGGATTAGACATCTGTGTGCAACTGATCCCTCTCTTTGTTACAGGCATGAATGAACTCTACTTGTTGAGTTGTGCTGTTACTCAATAAGTGATTAACAATCAACTTTCAAAATCTCATAGTCTTACATTAAAAGGAGGCACAAGCCTTGTCTAGAGACCAGAGGCCAGATTCATGAAAGAAGCTAAGAAATTTCATAAGATAAATTACAAGAAGTTAATAATGTTCCTGAGTACAATCCTTGAGAAATTATTAATAATAATAATAACAACATTAGTTAACTACATTAGTTAACACAAACTAATAATGTTAGTTAACCATTTATTAATCTTTGTTTTAATGTTAATTTCAACATTTACTAATGCATTATTAAAATCTTGTTAACATTAGTTAATGCACTGTGAACTAACATGAACAAACAATGAACAACTGTATTTTCATTCATTAACTTTAACGAAGATTAGTAAATACAGTAACAAATGTATTGCTCATGGTTACTTCATCAATTAATATTTAAGTAATGAACCTTTATTGTAAACTGTTACCTATTATTATTATTATTATTATTATTATATAGTTATTCAAGGTCTTGACTTACATTCAGTAAAAAGTCACATTTAAAAAAAAAAAAAAAAAATCATTAAACTTCTTTCCCATGGGGATTTAAGACAATTTTGAGGTTGTCCTTACTTTGACAGTAGTTTACAATGATTTTTTTTCAGCAATTCAAATTCTTAAGTGTTCTCTATAGAGCAATCTTAAGAAAAAAAAAAATTAAGAAAAGTTTTTGGGAATATAAAATATACTTAACTTTATTTTAAATTTAGATAATAAGATGAAAAAAAATAGCTGTAAAAGGAATAGTTCACCAAAAAAAAAATGGAAAATGATCCCATAATTTACTGAACCTCAGGCCATCCTACATGTATTTGGCTTTCTTCTTTCAACCAAACGCAATCTGAGTTATATTAAATAATATCCTGACTCTTCCAAGCCTAATAATGGCATTGAATAGTGCTTTTGAAGCTCCAAAACAGCAAATCCATCCTTCATAAAACTAATCCATATGACTCCAGTGGGTTAATAAAGGCCTTCTGAAGTGAATCAATGGGTTTTTGAAGAAAAATATCCATATTTAAAATTGTATTAACTATAATCACTGGCTTTCAACAATGGTTGTTCACGAGAGAGTCGAGTTCCGGTGGAAGGGTGATCTCAAACCCCACGATTAAAATAAAGTGTTACCGGATGGAGTACTTTACTATCAAAAAAAGTACTTGACTATTACCATATATTTTGAGTTTTAACCATGTACTGTAATACCTACCATTAAACACTACCTACGTAGATGTCCTTTCGAGTATTTGATAAGTACCATTGCAAATAAATATGATGATTAGTCTCATGGTTCCAGCTATAATAATCTATCTTGATAAATGGGCATTTGTTTGTGGGTTTGTGTGAAGTGTTTCTGTTTTCTCATTCATGCTTCATAGGGTTTTCTCATACTGCTTTGGGGAAGACTCCCTTTAAAGCCGCCTCATTGGTAATTTGGCAGTGCTCTAGTATCCGATTGCACACATCAGCCCCTGAATTGCTCTCTCAGTGGGAAAGGTACTCTAGCAGCTCAGCTCTGGCCTGCCATTAATCAAAGCCACTTCCAGTGGCCCACTCCAGAAACACAAGCGTTTGCCCTGTCTCAAACAGACAGCTCGACAATTTGTCTCCTTAGAGAAAGTCGACATTTTAATGCCTGCATTTTAATAGGAATGTATAACAGCGGCCTGTAGAGACAAATGGACCATCATCTTTACAGATTGGTTTTTCTCCTCTAACCTCGTCTGAACTGTTTTGTTCAGGGCAGGTGTACTTAAATCGACCAGAAGATTGAGTTTTAACACTTTGTTCTTTCAAAGGTTCAATTTCCATGTTTAACGTTGATTTAACATTGATCTGACTTCAGGATTATTTAATATTCTTTTGTTACTGTCTGTATCTGCATATCAGTGTCAGATAGTGGAGCACAAACTAGACTATTTGAATAATGCAGTGAGGCATGGTGTTTTAGGTCTGTTTGGATTTGCTTTGACAATGACTGGAATCAAGATGAGTAGTATGGATTTTCCTCTTATTGTTTTATTTTGTTGTGCCAGGTATTTCTTCACATCTCAGATCAGTGTTGTTCAATATTTTGTATCTTCCAACTAGACAGAGCCAATGAGATTGATAGGGGGTTTCTGAAAGGTGCACTCAACTCACAATTAAGTTTGTTTAGATGGGAATTAAAATGATCAATTGTGTATTATCAGAAGCATACCGTACAGTAAACTGTTTTTGACTCTTTAGTAAGGATATGTAAAATTGACTGGTTGATGGGTTGACGGGTGTACTGATGTCTTCACCCAAAAATGAAATCTCCTGTCATCGTTTACTCACCCTTACCAAATCTGTTTTTTCTTCTGTTAGATCCAAAAAATATCTCTCCCTTTAAGGACACCCACCAGACCCAATCGAACACTTTTTCTAAAAGACTTTCACACAGCAAATGTTAAAATAACTGCTCTATAAAAGCATTAAAGGAATAGTTCACCCCAAAATGAAAATTGTCATCATTTACTCACCCTTACGTTGTTCAAAACCTGTATGAATTTCTTGGTAACACTTTAGTTTGGAGTCCAATTCTCACTATTAACTAGGTGCTTATTAAACAGCAGTAATTAGAAGTTTATTGGAGGGACCAATTTCTATCTTCTACTGAATGTCTATCTTCTTAAGAATGTCAGAATCCAAACAGTCTTCCACAACATCATAGCATATTATGGTCAGAGGGGCCCATCAACTGTTTGGTTACCTGTAATCTTTAAAATGTCTTTTGTGTTCAGCAGAAGAAAGAATTTCATAAAGGTTTGGAACAACTTGAGGGTGAGTAAATGATGACAGAATTCAAATTTTTGGGTGAACTATCCCTTAACGACTTTTCAATTAACATTTTTTGATCCGACAATAATTGTCTTGAAGTATTGTGTTCGATACTGTAGATTTCATTAGAGAAAAGGTGTTTTGATGGCCATTGCAGCGATGTTATGAATCGGATGGTTAATGTAACGGTTACAATTGCTGTTAGCACACTGAAGCAAAGCAAGCATGCTAAAACCCTTTAGAGAAGGCATGTCTCTAAATACATCTCCTTTAAAACAGCATTTCAGCTATATACAGTAAAGCTAGACCAGATGAACTCACTAGTCAACCTCAATGAACTGCCAGTCATCCATTTACGTCTCCATTAATGCGGTACTGTTAAAAACCGTAGTCATTTTCTTTGTTTTGAAAGCTAGGCAGCAGAATATTGTGTCATTTTCAAGCCAAAAGGCAACATTCAGTAAGATAACACTAGTATTTTTCCAGCAAACACACAAATCTGTAGATAACGTCTGTTGGCTGCCGACAGCGGTGCTCAGCGTGTCCACTGCGGTTGAGTGGATATTGTTTATGGGAGGCTGGGCTCTGTCAGGCAGTCTATTTCAGACCCTGTGTTGTGGCTGCAAAGGGGGACGACGCAGCAGATGCTACAGATTGTGAAATGCGGCTAACACGCATTCTGTCTGCGCCCTCAACCGAAGGGCACATGACCTGAGCAAACATCCTTGGTCAAATAAAATGACCGTACCTGAGCGTGTTGACTCTAGTCTTTGAATCCGCATAGAAAGCTAATTCGCTTCCATTACTCTGAATGATCTTCAACAGAATGTCCTGGAATTAATATTTTAACACGACCGTTCCTGGTGGTAGAGAGAGTTGGCTTTAATAGCTTTTTTCAAGGTGAAATAATATGCCCCTGTTCATAATGAGCCTGTGCATGTCTGGCAGCGCCCCGGTTGCGGAGCGGTGATAATTAAGGGCTCTATAGCAGGAATAAAGGTTACGTCTGCGGCGGGCTCGCTCGACTGCTCGTTGATGCAGCGCACGCGCCGACGGTGCGTCTGTGTGTGTGTGTGGCTGGAATTCACATGAAAGGACTCGGGCGAGAGAAGGGAACAGGAGTGGGCGGGGGACGAGTCGTTGATATGTACAGCGTGACTCAGTTAAACATACCGAACTGCTGGGGAATTTCAGGAGCATTTAATATGTTTCAATTAAAACAAATATTTAGAGCGAGAGGACAAGTGAAACAGACAATCGGCATGTTTAACTTTGACGGGTGGTTTTTGGCCTCGTGGTCTGGCTACTTCATTGAAATGGAGTGTATATATTTGTTCAGGTTCTTTGTGTACCCTTCCTCTGAGGCGTGTTTAATTTTTCATAAAACAAAGCCATAAATGTTTTCTCTCAAGCCACCAGGTCACTACGTCTGGACGGTAAATATTTCATAGCTCTGCTGAAGCTAGGTCTGTTACGGATGTTCGTTTGTAGACAAGCTAGTTGCGTTTCTTGAATCCAGGTCTGGGTTTATTTTAAGCGTCAGATGAAGGCATATGCTATTCAGTTCATTAATAGCTTTTGCTGTATTAGGCCTAATTGATTCAGACCTGCTTGATGAATATTTCGAGTGCCTGAAGTCTTTGAAGTGTGTGCCCTAAACCTTTCACAGCACCCTGTCGAGAGTATCATCAAAATAAACTATGAGCCAGAGACACATGCGTGTTTAGAATATCAAGCGTGGATTTGAGAAGCTGCGTTCCTAAATAAAAGTGCATTTTTAACTGAAAAGGAATAGTTCATTTAACTGAATGCTTTTCTTTTTTCCACTGAACATATAAGGAGATGTTTTGGAGAGTGTTCAAAAATCCTCTTGCGGCATAACTCTCAAATCTCATTCGTGCACATATCATATGATGAAAGAATTAGGTCTACATTTTTGGGTGAACTTATCCTGTATATCCAATCCAAATGAGCAATGAATGCAATGTAAGTAGGTTTGAATAAAAGCATCTGCCAAATGCATTATTTATATATATAAATAAGTGTGTGTGTGTATATATATATATGTGTGTGTGTGTATGTTTATAAAACTGTTAGTTCCTCTCCTTGATTTTGATTGGTCAAAAGCTGTGTTTTATTCACAAAAAAACACTGCTATGACCGCTTCACCCTACGGTTCTGTGTATCACTAAACAACACGTAGCAACATAAACTACATGATCTATATTTATTTTGTTCATTGACGCTTACTACGTTATGTTGAAGAGTATCGTGAGAAAGAGATCGAGTGAGCGAGCTTATTACCTCGATTCAGATTTAGCATTTTCCTTCAAGACTGCCTAATAAAAAAAAATCAGTTTAAATGTTCGATGTTCTATCTTGTCCTTTTAACAGTTAATGGGTTTTCCCGTGACTGACAGCTCTAGTCAAAGCATTTGTCTGTTGCGTCTTGTTCCGTGTTCACAACAATTCAGTCTTTTCAATGTAAAAGTCCTCGCTGCTGACTGACACACTCATGAAGACGGTCTTTGCCGCCATCTAACGGCAAAATAATTGAACTTCACGGTCAGGGACTATTTTTTCCAGTGGTCGGAAGGCTTTTATTAGAAGTTTACTTCATGAAAGCTGCATTGATACATATTTTTGGCTTTAATGTTTGTATTGTATGGTATCCGTTTTATACAAGCAATAAGGTACTCGAGGCTAGTGCTGTATCGTGAATAAGTCACGGCTGAAGGGCCTCTTATACCTTACAAATATATATATGTCGTTCTACACCCGTAAGACCTTCATTCATCTTCAGAACACAAATTAAGATATTTTTGATGAAATCCAATGGCTCAGTGAGGCCTCTATTGACAGCAAGGTAATTAAGATTACCTTTTTATTATTTCCAAAATAGCGACTTTTCAACAATATCTAGTCATGTCCGATTTCAAAACACTGCTTCGAAGCTTTACGAACCGTTAATTTTCACACCTCTCACCTCTATTTCATTTTGTATAAATATTCACCCAACCTATGATTTCCCCAACTGACTAAAGCAGATTAGGGAATGTTTGAATCTTGTTTGAAAACCATCATTATTTTTATTCTTTTTGGCGATGCTAGTGGTGCTGTTATTCACTTATTAAACTATATATTCACTTAAAATATGTAATGTGCTTGACTATAGATTATATCTCGTAATATCTCTCTCAAACTCATTTTGTGAAATAACTAATGCCATTTTCTCACTTAAATTTGACATCAAGGTCAATAAAATGTTCAGCTCTTCCCCTCTCAAATTGTAATGGTCAAAGTGTGTAGATACTGTGTGATCTCTCAATATGTGTTGTATCCACAGGAAGCTGCACGGTGGAGTGAAGACCTTTGGCTGCGAGTTCTGTGGAAAGCAGTTCCTGGATAGTTTACGACTGAGGATGCATATGCTGTCTCATTCAGGTACCCCCCTCCCCCTCCCCACCCCACCCCGTAAACAGCATGATTACACACAAATGTATTCCCGATAAGGATAAAAACATAGGATACAGTACCATTGCACAAGTGATACGTGATCTGTGTTGTGCAACAAGTGTCAGCCCCCCTGTTGCCCTGTGTTTGTCCTCCATGTACTGCATGCTTAACCTGTTCTAACAGATGGAACATTGCACTTCTATTAGTGACGCAGTGTTTGGTTATCCCCGTCTTCCCACTTCCCTTTCCAGTCTCATGTGTGTCTCAACTGATACATTTCAAGCCTGGCAGAGATCCAGTCTGGGCACATTGCCACATTATTAGTACAGTATGTACAGTGAATCTTGCCAACTTTTTTTTTTTTTTTTTTTTTTTTCATTGTAATGAGGAGGTGTAGGACAGAAACACTCTTAAGGGAGGGGACGGATCCAGTTGTTTATACACATCCAAACCCATAATTAAGCGATCATGCTGAAATGATGCCGTAACATGTTATGTAAGTGTGTGGTATTGTTTCTTGCCGATGTGTACTTATTAAGTTCGAACTTTTGTCAACAGATTTTGGTTATCAAAAAGGTCTGTTGCATAACCGTAAACGTAAAATAAACCAACGCAGACTGCAAAATGAAGTTTAGTGCTGAAAGTCTGTGTTTTGGGTTATGTTGTCCAGCTGTTTTCCTGTTTTTTATTGTAGCTCCTTTTTTAAGATGTTTCCCTTTCAGTCTTTGCTTTACAGAGTGTGTTATGTGATCTACCAACATTGGTTTTTCTTATAAAAATGCCACTACTGAAAATACTGCAATTTAAATTTTATTACAAATTGAATTAAAAATGTAGACATTTGTTGTTAATTACAAATGAAATTATCAGCATAACAATTTTAATTTTGCCAGCATTAAAAGAACACATTTAACACAATATTTAATAAAATAAATAAATCATTTAAAGCCAATAAATCAGTCTGTACAATATATATAAGCCAACAATAAAATAACACTTATTTTACACAATATTTACAAAAACTAGATAAATAAATATCAACCACTAAATCAACCTGGACAATATATATGCCAGCAGTAAAAGAACTCTTATTTAACACAATATTTACAACAAAAACAAAACAAAAATAAGTAAATAAATAAAATATAAGCCAATAATTTAACCTGGACTATATATATATATATATATATATATATATATATATATGATAGCAGAGAAGGGATATTTTGGGGGGAAAATGTTGCAAGTTGCAGGCAGGATTCAAACCTGCTTCTTCAACCCAAGGCTCCTGGTGCTTATTGAATTCAGAATTTGCCCATATTAAATTGTGCTTTAGAGGGGAATGTCCTGTTTCAAGTGAAGGGGAAATACACTCAAACAGGCAGTAGTGTGTGTGTGTGTGTGTGTGTGTGTGTGTGTGTCCATCTGTCTGATTAAGTCAATAGTCGTCTCTGGAGGTTTTTTGAAACCCACCTCGCTTGACTTTATCAGCTCACGTTTTTGTCAAGATTCTGACAGCTCTCTTCTCCAAATGAACTAAAAAAAAAATGCTCTTTTATTTCTTGTTCTCTGTCTGTCTCTTTTTTTGTGTTTATGAAAGTGAGAGGAAAAGGTGTATTATTTTTCCTCCCAAATCCAACCCTCCTAATCTGTTATAAATCAATAAATACTGGCAACAATATTCAGTTCCTCCCACGTTTAATCTGCTCGTAATCCGCCGCAGCACCTGTTCACGCTCGACATGAACGAGAGCGAATTTTCATCATGTGCGGCGTTCGGGCTGAAAAGCCCTGTCAAGATGTTTTCTCTTAATGTCTCTTTCTCTTTTCTCTGTCTTTCTCTCTCTGTCTGGGAGAAGCCCTGCTCTCTGTGCGTGGCGACACGCCAGCTCTTCCCTCGCACTGATGACATCATCAGCTGCCGGCAGGTCTGGATGTTCTGCCAGCATTCTGGAGCATTTATGATTGCTCGCAGATGTGTGTCCAGGAACATACTGTACCCAAATCCCAAAATTAATCAAACTTGACTGCTCTCCAAGCCACTGCTCTCCAAAATAGCGTGAGCGCTGGGGTGGAGGGAGGACGCTGGTGGAGTCCTAAATAAAACAAAAATGCAGAAAGAAAACAGAAATGTCGACTGCAGGCCCTTAGAGGCAGACTCGACAGGATGGAGCAGACATCTGCGCTGTGGTCGAAGTGTTAAAAGGTTATGTCCGAGGGCATGTACAGTACATGTGCCGCCGTGCCAGTTTCCGGCACTTTCCATCAATACAGTATGCTGTGCTGTCACTTGGTATGTTCTAGATATGTTTGATAAATATAAAATGAACCAAGCATCAAAAATTACTTTGTCTATGTCCTCCTGCTTAAAATGTGGATTTTGGCCTGTCCAGCCTCAGAAGTCTTGACTTTTTCAACTGTATCCAATAATTAAAATCTATAAAAATGTTGTAATTTTGACATATTGGCTACACTTTAGATTAAGGTCCAATTCTCACTATTAAGTAAGTATTAATTATGACTTTCGCCTCAATAAGGCATTAATATGTGCTTTATAGTACTAATAAACAGCCAGTATCCTAGGAATATGACTGCTAATAAACAACTAGTTAATGTGAGAATTGGACCGCCAAAATAATTTGACAACACTTTACAGTAAGGTCCATTAGTTAACATTAGTTAACTACATTCGTTAACATGAACTAATAATGAACTGCACTCACACAGCATTTATTAATCTATGTTAATGTTAATTTCAACATTTACTAATACATTATTAAAATCGTGTTAACATTAGTTAATGCACTGTGAAATAAACAATTAACTGTATTTTCATTAACTAATGTTTACGAAGATTAGTAAAGTAAATAAAGTAACAAATGTATTATTCACTAATGCTTAACTAATGAACCTTATTGTAAAGTGTTACAACATTTTTAATTACTTACTAATTTTATTCACCAAAAAATGTAATATTTAGTTTTAACATTCCTCAAAACTGGAACACCCAGGTAAATAATCTGACTTAATTTCCTTACATTTTACACAAATATGGGCAAATGTTCAGCCCTGTTACAGTATTTTACAGGAATGCTGTATTTTTATATAATATATGTTTTGTGGTATTTTGTTTCATTTATTTCATTTCTAAACATTTTAATGTTGATGTTTGCAGGGTTGAAAAAAATGCAAACCTCATGAAATGAATTTTATACAGTTTAAACAAATATAATAATTATTCAACTTTTTTAATAGTTCGGTCAGACTCTATTTGATACCTTATTCGTGGAAAGTGCATTGTGTTTCACCTTCCTGCTTCTATCAGGTGATTTAACCACTCATACCTCACAGACCTGCAGATGTCAGCATACTAATAAATTACCTTTCTTTGTACTTTGTCACAGAGTTTGACAGAAGGCTTTTTTAATAGGCATTAAACCTATATAGATAACTGCTTTAATATTATGACCTTTGTGACTCCGATATTTAATGATTGTTTTCCATTGTGACCTATAATTCGACTGACTCACAAATTAGAACATAAATAACGTTAATTCTCTGTTGATGTCCAAACACTTACAATTTAACAATTTATGATTGGGGGGGGGGGGGGGGGGGTAAAAATAAAAATCTAATTCAGTCTTTATAGCGCATCAAAGCCCTAGATCTTCTGGCCCATCATTGGATTTTGCTGCTTTACATCCCAACGGTTGCCAAGTAGCAGAAGCCCTTGTTTTCTAATGCTCTAATTTGGTATTCAGCACGAGATTGAATCTTATTTTTGTATGCCAGGCAAAGTGTTTTGATGGAGGGTGATTGCAGCCAGTCTGGAGGCTGTTTGGGCTGTTTATCATGGGCAGTACAGTGCACAATGTGCTGTCTGAAACAGAACACAAGCCTATTGAATGTGGGATCTGCTTCATGGTTTCTAAATGTGTTCCAAGTGTTTGGAAACATATGCGAGGAGACGTATGAGAGAATCCTGCTTCACCTTGCCTGTCAGCATCACAACAGAACAAATAAGACATGCTGAAAAGAAGCATTTCAAAGCAAGACTTGAAGAGTTGCTACTATCCTTCACTAATACGACAATAATAAACTGAAAACACAGAGCATTTTCACTCGCGCACATCAGAAATGTTCTCACAGGCGTAATTTACGCTGGCGCTGATGAGTCACACCATCAAAGTATTTTTGAGCATGCTTTGTAATGATTCTGTAAATGAATGCATTTTTACACTTTAAAGGGCTTTGGTTGCCGTCCAGAAGGAATGAGAAGAAAGTGTATGTGGCTAAAGAGGCTAATTTTAGGTGCTAGCTGGCTGACTTCACGAAGCTTGTGGGTGCTATAATGAGTCATAATAAAGCCATTTCAGGCCAGTTGAGCGAAAATAGATTCTTGATGAGCCGATGGTCATTATACATTTGGGTTTTATTGATTTTTTTTTTTTTTTTTTTTTTTTTTTCTGAGTCTGAGATAGGTCTGCAGGAAATGGTAAAAACCTGTTAGCAGAACCCATAGTTGTAGATGTTGTGTCCAAGCCATGTGTGGTGAATGGAAGACCGTGTTCACTTCTCTTTTTGAGGTCTTGTCCCTCATGAAGTTTAGAAAAAGCAACGTCACTCCGGCCATTTTTCCTTGTTCGGTGAGTGCGTGTGGTTTATTGAGAGTGTTTCTAAAGTGATGGAAAAATCCTGGCCTACTTCATAATGGGCCAGTGGCTCCACAGGTGGATCTAATACTAATAATAGATGGATTCCCTCAGGCGGTTGATGGCCATCAGAACAGTTATTTAGTCCAGTTATTAAGGATCAGTGGTTGCAACTGGGTTAAATGATTCTTTTCTTTCTTTGTGTGTGTGTGTGTGTGTGTGTGTGTGTGTGCGCGCACTGCACACCTTGTTGATGTATTTCCATCTGTGTAGGTGATTCATATGTTTAATGATGTCTTAATGGGGTGATTTTTGCATCGCCTGTTTTTAGGACCATTAAGATTTTTTGCATTGTGACATTATTTTCATGATAATTAAGCAGCCCTCGCCCCTTCTCATTATTGTAATGTGAAAAATTCTGATTCTCATTAACATAATATGAAACAAATATACAATTTAAATAGTTTTATACATAATGGTAGTACTGTACATTCAAGACGAACTTCTGACTGAAATACAATAATTAAAATAATGAGAATCATAGAAATGAAAATGACAGACTTAAACGTAAAAAATGCATTATAGCAATTAGAATTGGTAGAGAAATGTGAGTATTTATTTATATTATACTTTATTACTTTTATATATATATATATATATATATGTATATTTATATTTTTATTTATATATATATAAAAATACAAATATTGTTGTCAGCATAAGAGACAACTTTAAAAACATCTTACTGACCCCAAACTTTTGAATGGGAGTATATTATATTGTAATGCAATATAACAGGCTTGACAGGCTTTGTGAGATTCACCCTGAAGACCAACCTTAGCGTTGATAAATAAATTATGGTTGATCAAAATCATCTGCTTTTACAGGAAGACATGAGCAGTACCTGCCTGAGGGTGCGTCAACCTGATATGACCCTTCCTATTACATGATTATCATTTATTACTGTTATCTCTACGAACACATAATAAATGGGTATAGTGTTTTGTTTGTAAGAGGAGATTCATTGTACATGTCATAAATCAGTCTGAAGATACAAAGCGCTTTAATATCCTTTAGGACATGTTGCTGTCTGTTCTTCCTCGGCTTATGGTTTACGGTCTTTTATCAAGACAAGACAAGAGAAAGCTGCCAGCTCTTGTAGATAAGAACATCTCTTTGATTCCGTCAAGGGACAGTATGTTACCCTGTTGATGTGTGGGGAAAAATGAATGATGTTTAATGTCAAAAACAACTCATACTTTGAAATAACACAATTTCAGCCTTTGGCATCTTTCTGTTTTCTTTTCAGTTCATTTCATGGTTTGATTTTATAAACATGAGCTTCAAAAAAAAAAGTATCAACCATAGTGCCATGTACCATTTTACCAGCTTCACGATACGATACGATACATGAGTCACAATGCGATATATCACGTTATATTGTGATACAATACATATTGCGATATAAGGTGATATACTTTTTTAAATACAACTCTCTGTGTACCACCTGGGGTTTTGTGGTATGTACATCACATTGTATTGATAACTCAGCAGAATTTACTTGCAAAGGTATTTGTATTGCTCAGTGTCTCTGAACAGTCAACACAGTGAAATGTATGAAGTGCATATTGTATAACTGAACACTTAACTAAAGATATTGACCACAAAAATCTTATAAAAATAAATTGCATCAAGTATACAAAATTTATAAAGCTAGCTGAAATAGTCAGGATGTAATAACAAAAATTAAGTAAACATTCATAAAACTGAAATAGTATTGCAATGAGTGGAATAGAGGTGTTGGCCCTTTAAGAATGGCATTCTCTACTGAACTGTCTACATCGTATGTGTGTCATGAATATCGCATATATGTGGGTATATTTCATTTTCTGTTGCTCAATTAAGTTGTTTTGGATTAATAAGTAACGCTGCTGACAGTGGGACATTTGTTAAATGAGTTCATCTTGAGGTTGGAATAAAACACAAACTGTGAAAATGGTTCTGTGAGTCTGACTGTTCCCTGCTGTAGCTCGAGTTATGTTGGCATCGTATGGCATCGTCCGCTCCGAGATCACAACACGAACACAGCCTCAACTGCACAAAAGGTTTCCGCAACGAGAGAAAGTGGCGGTCCGCTTGATTCCGCTTGCAGCGTCCCGTGTAAAGCTGCCTTTCCTCCTGACTCACGTTGCAGTAGGCTCTGCTATAAACAATAATGTTAAAACCTGATTTTTTTATATATAGGGTATAAAAACTTTTTTTACCGGCCATGAAATTGCAAAAACAGTCAGTAGAAACAGCAAAATTTCCGATGCAGGTGAAAATTTTGGTGAAATATGGATTAATCCTTAATAAAATTATGAATGTTGTTCAGTCAAGAGCAGTGAGTGATTTTTATTTTCTTACTTTTTTGTTTAATTAACATTAGAAACTGACAGCTGCAGGAATATTAGGCTGCTGTCACTTTAAGAAATAATGAACGGAGCCAATATACTTATACTGTACACATGCATTGTCTTTCTCGACTGTGTGTCCACTTAAGCCATAACCAAGCATGTTTGACGGACAATTTTTGTGAATTTCTGTCTGTCCAAGTGCAGGAAGAGGTGAAAGAGAACTTCACACGCGCGAGTAATGAATTGAGTTCTCTTTCCGCCAGAGTGTAAATTACTATACATATTACTACACTAAAATGACACTGTTGCCGTTTGTAATAAAGCACAACTGATATTTACTTTTATTGAACTCTTCTTCTTTCCAGCTGGACCAAAAGCACTAGTATGTGATCAGTGTGGGGCTCAATTCTCCAAGGAAGATGCCCTGGAAGCCCATCGACAGACTCATACAGGTACAACCCTTCTTGCCTTATCTAACTACTAGCCACTTCTTTAAGTAGCACTAGTTCACCACAATGGAAAAAACGTCATGCATGTGCCAGTAGCAATCATGTGTATGACCCTATCAAAACTCCATTCTGATGGTCTTCTATAATTCAGCAGGGAAGGTTTCGGTGCCCTCTAAAATTTCAGCCAATAATATGTGCTGTTACAGGGCAGGGCGGCACACCACTTTGGCAAAGCAGTAGTGCCATGTTTCACCAATCTCCATCACTTTGTCTAAACATGGCACGTACATTTGTTAGAGCGACTGTACTGAGTTACCAGAGCCTGTGAGTCATCAACGCTCTGGCACGTTCATTAACACGCCAACAGCGCTCAGCTGCCACCCTCCTGTCAAATATTCATATTTACTGACATCTGATGACTGCAAGGTTCGGTTTCAGTGGTATTGCAGACATTTTAATAATCATATTTTAGGTGAGGTAAATAGTGTGCTCTGAAAGGGGTTGGCATGGCATGATAGATTAAGTATAAACTTGTTTTTGCTGCTGCATACCTGAGTATACTCTGTCAGGACACATTGGAGCATGTATAAACCACTCTAATGAAAAATGAAAATTCTGTCATTATTTACTTAGCCTGTTATTTTTTCACATGTCTTATTCCAAGTCTTCATATGATAGCTTTGTGTGAGGAGCCGCCAGAAATTATCCAAGTCATCTTCCCCTCCAGTGAGCTGTTAACTCGAGAACCATTACAACTGGATCTTTGATTCAGTAAGTTGAGCTGAATCATCTGAACAAATTATTCTTTTGATCCAGTTTCAATGATTCAACTGGACTGAGTGAATGAGCCACAAATCAGGCTGAATGATTCATTTATTGATTGAAGTGATTCGTTTGTGACTTCAGCTCACTGAATCAATGATCCAGTCACAGCGGTTCTCGAGTTAACAGCTCAGTGGCGGGAGTAACGACATAAATTTCTGTCTGTTCCTCACAGAAAGTTATTCAGACTCAAAAAGAATGTGTGATTGATGTGTAATTATACAATTTGTGTGGGTGTGTGTGTGGTGGGCGGGGGCAGGGGCAGGGCATTTTTGTGGTTTAACAGCAATAGTCCTATAAATTACCTGTTTGAGTGCAGCTTGTGACATATCCTGATCCCATTCCCACATCTTTTCTTGTCCTCACTGCAGTATTTATATCAATAAAAGGGAAAAATGCCACAAATGTCCCTGAATCTATATACAGCGAAAGAACTAAGCCACGATTTAAAATGTCTAAATGTCACTGCTTAAATAACAAACAAAAAAATCAAACCAAGTGGCATTTATTTTACAGAAAGATAACTCAAGCACACTTTTCAATCAAAATTTTTCAAAAAAAAGAAGTTTACTAGATGTTAAAGGATAAAAAAAGATATAAGTAACTTGAAGTTAGTTTCTGAGAAACATTATAACATAATTTGTTTCCATACACTTCAAGTGAAATCGAAGAACGGATTAATGTGAAATCATTTCGAACAAAATCTGACTTAAATGAAGTTCATTTCAGGAGTTCGAAACCGCTTGCCGAAGAAAACTTTCTGGAAAAGTTGGCTCTGACCGGTAAACGCCTTTGAACTACCATTGGTCCGTGGCGATTATTACATAATAGTCAGTTGTGGCTCTGAGACTCCGCCTTCTTTGACATGGAAATCTTCTCCGGTTCATTTCTTCTGTTTGATCCATCGAGTTCAGACGAGTTAAAAACATGAACGCACTGGAGAGCTGTTGAAACTGAAGTTGTAATTCTTTTTGAAAGAAATACGGACACTGTTTTTTATGTAACACTGTGAAGCGGCTTGCTTCAAAGCAATCTGTAAAGTAAAGGTGGCATGGCAATGACACTGTCATTTTTGTTGTGTTTATTTTGTTTTCGAGAGGAAAGCGTGCAGCACATATTTACACGTTCATCTAAACAGTGCAGGCGGAGGAGTTTAAAAGGAGGCATTTAAAACTCCTTTTTCACCCCAAAGTGACAAACAAAATACAACTTTGCAGTGAGTATATCGGGCCCTTTAGTGTCCAAACACTTTCGGGGTGTTTTTAGTAAAATAACAGCACTCTAATCTCTATACCTTGCCCTAAATAACCACCATCTCTACCTGTACTTTTGTTACTTATTGGCATATGAGACTGCCGTGAAAGGATTCAGTCTGTCACAGGTATTCCAGACTGCACTAATTAATTTGCTCTCTGGGTATAAAAGCGTTTCATGGGGCTAATGATCCACATGTTTAGTCTATATAAAGGTTGAGTCCTAATTAAAACAAGGTGCCATACTTTTGTCATCTGCGTGGATTTGAGGTGCTAAATGTTTCCATGGCAGCTAGCTCATATAATCCTTGAATTTCTGTTGGATTAGAATCAGGATTCTGTAGTATGTTTCTATTATTTTTACAGTAGTGTACATCGATGCAACTACAGTGAGGGTGCAATTTCTGTCGCCTGTGTTCCGCAGGGAGAAAGACGATAACCCTCTCTAAAACGTTGGCATGTAACTGTAACTCGCTGTGGCACACACTGTATAAATTCTTAATGCATGTCGACATAGAGGTGGTGTTAACGATGCCCAGAATTTTATACCTTCTCTCCCAAACTTGTAAACATCCCGCTCTCTATTTCAGTTTGGCAGCACATTTAGTCGTGAGGATGGGTGGACATAGCTCATCCGTTCTGAGAAACCTTTTTACTGCTGGGCTCCAGCCATCACTCACTTTAGACTGAAGTGAAAGATGTTGTCATCACTTGCATACATTTGACTTTTTCTGGTCTTATTTTCTTAGACAAATTTCTGCACAATATACTACAGAGCCAAGACGAAGAAAAACTAGGGCTTTGTTTCCATTTGAAGCACCAACCAGAAATGTTTTTTTTTTTTTTCTATTTTCCTTGTGGGCAGTGCTCCAAAATATATCAAAACAGTTCTTCGGCAGACCCAAGCTTGCATCCCGACTCGTGGTCCTTTCCCAGTCCTGTGGCCCTATCTCCTCCCCTATCACTTCCTATCTCTCCTTGACTGTCCTCTCCAATAAAGGCAAAAATTCATTTTTTTTTTATTTTTTATTTTTTTGCCAGACAGGAAGCGAAGTGGGAGAGAGAGGGGGATGGGATCAGAAACGGTTCCCGAGCCGGGACTCGCCCAGAAACGCAACGGCGCTATATGTTGGTGCTGCCCGCGAGGCTATTGGCAGCGACCAATTTGACTTTTGTTTTTCTGGCATTTTTGCCTTTTTTATGATAACAGTAATGAGTACAGTGGGAGAGAGAGAGGGGGACGGGATCGGGTAAATCCTGACCGATTTGAATTTTTAACCAAATCGATTACCTGATTAAAAAAGTAGTCTCAATATCCCTGCATTCTGTTGTCAGTTTTGTTGTCAGAATATTCGAGGAATATTCTGTATATTCCAGTATGTGTCGCCACATGGAGTTCTAAAGAAACTAACATCTAAAAACTTCTGACGGTTAATTTTCCACTCATGTAATGAGTAAATAAATAAATGGGGAGTCAATACTGATCCTTTTCTTTCTTTATTTTTCATTTTATTGCCAATAACTAATAAGTGTCCATTATTAACATTTTATACTCTTTTCTAAATACATTAAAAATGAAGACACCCAAATCAGCGCAGAGTTTTTGCATCGCAACATTATGATCTACAGTATAAAAAGAGGATATTAATTTTGATATTTAATGCTGTCATTAAAGTATTAGTAAATTTAAGGATTCATTTTGAATGTTAGATTACAGCAAACTGTAATTTAAATGTGAAAATAGTATGATACAACAACGCCTATTAATATAATCAAGTAATATAATATAATAATATAGTTTTTTATAACCTATATGGTACTGATATATTATGCATCCCTAGTTTTTTTTATTATTATTATGAGCTTGTTTATATGTCTTTGATTTTCATAGCACAAAGCAGCCCAATGGTGAGAAACTTTGTGTTATTTTTAAAAGCCCGTTTTTAAGTGCATTTGAGTGTTAATTCTGACTCAGGCTTTAAGCAAGACGTTTGTCCTCGAATGCCAGCATATGTGAGAATGTCAGAGGTGAACAGGCTGGTTCTTTGAGGTTTTTAGGGTTGCAAATGGAAAAGAGGATTGTGGAAGACTCGTGGGACAGGGGGCGGCTAAAGGGGGAAGCTGGTGGCATTTGGTGCCAGGACAGAGCGAGAGACAAACAACATCATGTGCTGTTGTTTACACTCAGCCGCTGTGCTGTCATAGACGAGACCTACTAGAGAGCTGACCTACTTAAAAGCCTCCTAAAATAAAACTCACTAGTGTCTCAGGACCGATGCACTGGCGGGCAGGCTGGAAAAGCAGGCCAGCACATCACAGCTTTCTTTTCTTCTTCTCCCCTCCCGACGGAGAAACGCTTTATCGCATCCTTTGCAGAGCAGAAATAAAATGTTATTAAAAGGGTTTTATTTGAGACCGGAATAGAACCGATTTGCCTTTAAACGATTTTGGCCTAAGGGGCGACCGCTCGTCCATCTGTCTTATGTGCTTATGACGTCAGATTTCCTAAAACTCTTCCATCACGCTCATCTCGCTGCACAGGAAGTGACTTGCGTTTACAGTGAGGATGAGGGCACAGTGGAATTACTCACCGGGAACACGTTGTGACTTCAGCGATCTGGCCCACCGAATAAACAGTGGTTAAATAAGAGCAATGTATCTCTTGTTGCGTTAATTATTAAGCAGACCGTTCCTTACTTTGCTAGATTGGCCCGTCTGCCTCTCACTTTGCGGCCGAGAGAATCGCAGGGGTCATCTGAGGTATAGCTGATTATAGTCATTCACACACAGCAATCTGTCTGGAATGACCAGGTTATATTTAGTAAAAATACATTTGAGCTCATGTGCCTCTGATACATTTTAAAGGAATCATTTACAGCAGCTCTATATGATAACACACGTGTTTTCCTCAGATACATGCACAACACGGCCCATTTCAAATATGTATGACCTTTCTTTCAGAGGAATGCAAAATATGAATTTTTGAAGAACATCTTGGTCGCTCTTTTCCATGTATTGAAAATCAATGGAGGTTGGAGTTTTTAACCTTCATTTAGGACACAAAAGCACCATAAAAGTCTCAAAAGTGGTCCATATGACTTGCTATCTTAGTAATTCAGAAGAGTTGGCAACTTCAGAAGATTTGGAACAACCATTTTGGAACAAAATAGTCGAAACAAAATCGTTGTTGTTGTTGTTCCAACTCTTCTGAAGTCATATAATAGCTTTGTGGAAAGAACAGACTGAAATGAATTTGTAGCACACTAAAATTCTCGCCACCATTGAGTTGGTAAGAAACTGAATCATTAAGAATCATTTAAGTCACAGAATATGAGAATCTAAGCAGTCATGAACAAATGATTCAGGTTTTGTGAACTATATCAACTGATTAAATGAAAGAATGATTTGCTCATGAATCTAAATCATGGACCACTAGAAGTTTTACAAAAATATTTGGACAATAATCCATAAAAAAGGATCGAGCAACCTCATATGACCAGGGGGAAAAAACAAGAAATCATGGCCACAAATTAGGAATTCAGCTCCACAACATTTGTTCCCTGAAATTATTCATTTGTTCCCTTGTTTTAGGGAACACATTACTACAACATGACCACAATTTACCTAAACAAGAGAACGAATTAGTACAATGTACAAATATATTGTCATTGAAATATATTATAAATATATTATCTGTCATTTTTGAAAGATTATTGTGTAAAATTGGTCCATGTCTGAGTTGAACCTGTTCAGTGAATCAGTTGATATAGTTCACAAAACCTGAATGATTTGTTCATTAATTAGATTCAGTTCTTGAGTTCGCTGACTCACTGACTCAACAATTCCAAAAAAATATCTTAAGACCAAACAATTCAAATATCCATGGCATCTTTGTTTCTTTAGAGTCTTGAGACACCAAAACGATGCTAAAGTTATCATAATATCAGCCATTATGAGTTCAATAGTGAATTGTGTTTTCTGTACACAAAGAGATAGAAAATGTAGAGGATTTTTAATGTTTTCCATTCCCACATGTTTATATGTGGCATTAGAAAACATAAAATACAGATTTTGTGCCAATATTGATGTTAAGTTCATTGACACAGACCATCATCTTCCATGACCCGACTGCAACTAAACAGGTCGCACCCCCCATCGGCTCAGATAAGACTGATTGTCTCAGTGGTGCTGCAGATTTCCCAGCATGCCCCTTCATCACACAATGACTAATTCCTATTGTACTATAACTTCAATGCAAAGAGATGAAGTCCTTTCGGCCCGTCAGGAGCCAGAATGAATCGCTGCTAGCATCACGGGGTGCCCACAGTTTTTGCTAAGTCACTTATTATTTGAAAAAAGCACATATTCACGTGCATCTCTCTGGCTGTGATTCCTTTCTCCGTGAGATTTCACAAGCCGAGAGAGTCCGAGCAGCAGGATTTTACTATATTGTCCGTGTCTCTATTCAAAAGTTAGTAGATGAAGTAGTTAGAATGTAATTAGATTCTGGAGGTGTTTGCGAGACCTTTAAGAAGAGCTGAATTAAGTAAATTGTCGTCTTTTTGTGCCGTTTACAATGTAAATAAGGCTGAATCTCAGTGTGGGAATTTTTTTGATTGACTCTAAGGGGAAAAACAAAAAGAAGTGACTTGTTTGTGAATGCTGGGATTATCCTGAACACTTCTGGTTGCTTGGAGACGTGGGTGTTTGATTTTGATGTAATTAATCCTCTTTAGACTCATTTTGAAGATATATTAAAATTAATATTTCACTAATCCATATTGATATAGATACCTGAGATTCATACTTCTTCACTTTTCAGTCTGGCTCGTAAAAACCAACCAGATTCCTTCCCAATGGCCACAAACGTACAAGAATTTCACAATACCACAAACCTCCTGTTCACTGAATTAGCTCAGAAAAGGTGAATCTATCCAGTATGTTCTGAGATAAGGAGATTAGATGTATTTGTTGTGCCTGTTTGCATAACTGTCATGTTTACATCTCCTTCTCACAGTGGCCTTTTTTAGCAAACATTTCTGAGAAGATGCCTTCTATTCACTGAATTGACTGGCCAAGTCAGTGTGTGTCACTTAGGTGTACCTTATTTTATTTGAAAGCGTATAAAAGCATCCACTTTTTTCATGTGCCTTCATGAAATAATCCATTAAAGGAACATTTCCTTTAAAAAAAAAATATATGTCACTCCAAGTCAAAAAAAAAAAAAAATAATAATAATAATAATAATAATAATAAAGTATTAAAAGCATCAAGTTTATTTGCATTTTAACATTTATTTTTTGTGGAAATAAGCACATTTCCCCTAAATTCTCATTGTTATCATTAAAGTATCATTGTAGTAAAAATTCTAAAAATAATCAGCGTAAATTAAAGGCAGTAAACAAATATTACTATGATATTATGTATACAATTTATATTATTTAAAAACAGTAAAAAATGTTTATTGTTGTTGTTATTATTGTAGTTATTATCATTGTTATAAATAATAAAAAAAAATATTACTAATATTAATGTAATATGTATTATTACTTTACTAATGCAGTTTGATACTTCAATTAGGAGCCAATATATGCATAATAATAGTCAAATTAAGCACATTTTACATTGTAATAATGAGAATGTTTCCTTCGCATTTCTGTGTACTCAAAGGACTGCAAACTGTGACTTGAAATCCTGGCCACGTTATTAAAAGGTTTCATGCGATGTTGCTGTCCTGTTATGGAATGTGGTATAGATTAGTTTCGTCAATGTTATTTCATACATTCAACACGCCGCTTCTCTTAGACTTGTAATTTGAGGCCTGAATTGTTGCGATTGCAGAGTTTTAAATTCCTTCCTCTTCCTAGAATGATACACAAACCTGCTTCTGATTCCTAGAAAAGTTTGGTGTTCTCGCACTCTGCTTACTAGAACTGTGGGAATAGGATTAAGTCTCTGGCCTTTATTCTAATTCAGAACTTTGTAGTCATCGGATGTCAAGGGGTCAACTGACCAGTGTGAAAGGCAAATCCACTCTCTATTGTACAGTGAGGGGCCAGAGCAGAGTTTCCCTTCAGCTGCCGACCCTCTTCAGCCTGGGAAAAATGGGGGAGGCAGCTTGTCAATTAGGAATTAATTTTCTACCGCTCTCTGAAAAGGTCTCAGCCAACTTTTAAAACAAGGCTTAATTGGCAGGACGATCAAATAGGGGTGAGAAACGGTCTGTTGTGTCGATACATCAGCTCTGAGGTGTATTGATTTATAGACTGATAAAAGACAAATACATATGGCCTTTTATACACTCCTCTGTAGTTTAATAGGCTGCATTATCCACTCCAATGGTTTTATATTTGATGTATTTCTTTAATTAGGGACCGTAGTATTAAAAGGCTACATCTAAATCATCCTGTTACATCATTAAACTCTGTATCTTAATGTGGAGAGCGATATAAAGCATTCTTTGTTCTCATTGGATAGAAACGGTAATGAGGTCAGATGCAAAAATGTATAAATGTTGCTCATTAAGATGGTTCAGACAGAAGCGTGACTCACAGCTAGGAGTTTATGTATGTGAACTGTGCTGTGGGACGGGGTCATTTGAGGAAACCTTCTGCGTCATGAGTTGTTGTTACAGAGTGCGCCCCCTGCTGGCCATGGGTTTGTGACATGTGGCAAATGCCACCTCTCATTCAAAACAGAGAAAGATTCCTTAATAAATATGACGTCATACAAAATAAATCAAAGCAAAAAAAAAAAAAAAAGACTTTTTTTTTTTTTTTTTTTTGCTTGATGTTCTCATATTTATTTCAGTTCATTGCAGAGCAACAGTTAGCCTTGGCCAGTTGATGCGTCTTTTACTCACCATAGCATTCTTACAGGACATTTGTTGATCTTGTGCATGTGTTTTTATGCCTAGCATACGTACACATGTGGCTAACTGTGATTGTATTGAACATTATTATTCTGAGTCTTGCTAATATAATCATGTCAATAAGGTAGAAATGGACAACATTGCAATAATGATTGGTGATCGTTTTATTAAAATCAGTTAAAATTGTAATTGATAGTTTTAGAAATGTAATTTTTGTTGTAAGGCCAGTGAAAATGTTGGCAGGGCAAGTAAAAAGGAGGGCTTGTTCAAACAGAACGCGTTTTTGTTTTGAAAAGCGTGAGACGCGGGCATTGGAACGGGGAAAAAAAAAACACAAGGTCTCAAGTCGCATTTTTTCAAAGTTTAAATGATTTCAACTTGCTAAATACGCAAGCGAAACGGTTTTGCACGTCCATCTAGTGAGTTTACATAGAAAAACAATGGAAAAGTAATGCGTTGGATTAGAAAAACGCGTTCTGTGTGGACGGCCCCAAGATAATCCAGCTGAAAAAACCCTTACAATTGAGCCCTGCATTGATCCCCATCTTTTAAAGTGTATTACATGTTCAGTTCTTCACAGGTTTGAAACTCCTTCCAGCACCTTTTTCTGTGCCCTGACTGTCATTAAGTGTTGTGAAAGGAGAGGTTTGTTCTGAATAAATACTGACATCCCATAGTGCTGTAGACTTCTCTCTTTGTCTCTCTCTCTCTCTCTCTCTGTATACATACATATATATATATATATATATATATATATATATATATATGCATGTTTTTCTAAACCTCTCTGTCTGCGAGACCTTCAGAGACCTTTTCCTCTAAAATGGATTTCAGAAGGTTCTTTCACCTTTACATGAGACAAGGTTATGATTGTTTCTTTGTGTGTTTATATAGTTCCCTATAGACCTTATGTGCCAGAGAAAGAAGCGTGCAGCCATCTTTAGAATTCTGTGTTTGAACTTCCGTTTTTGCGGCAGCTATTTCTACGGCGGGTGAAGTGGATTTACTTATTATAGAGTTAACAAAAGTTATCATGGGCATTATAATGTTTGAAGAGGATGTCATAACAATTACAGAAAATCCAGGAAGATTTTAAAATGAGCAGTTCATTCATAAATCCGTAATATGAGACCCGATAAGAAAAGGGGCAGGGCTACAAAAGGCTTATACCACCCATATTTTTCTTTTTCTTTATCAGATCTGTTCGATTTAGTTCCATTCACTGAATCACATACATTCAAGATAGACAGATTCAACTTAATTGATAATGAAACACATGTGAAGCAGACTTCAATGCGTGTAGAGTAAATTGTAATGCAACCATTTCCTTGTATGTTTCAGTCAAATACACCCTCCAACTCTCTCTCATCTCTATTTGGATCTTTTTCCACCTACTATTTATTAATTGTCCTGTAATTGTGTGGGATTCAACTCTTTAATGATTAACCGGCCACCTCCGACAGAATAAGGTAAGACACAATCCCATGGTCACGTCTTAATGAGGGACTGCAGAGAATCTTTTGTGCCGTGGAAAAGCCACCTCAGCAGCAGTGCGCTTTAAAAGCCAGAGGAGTCACACAGATTAGCCGAGTAAGAGGTGGACCTGTGGACGTGTAAACAATAGAGCGGGTCATTCATACTCTAAGCTTGATTGTCCCCTCACTGTCCAGATGGCCTGCAGAATAAATTATACCAGTAGGTACAATGCATTCCAGTGAGGCGCTTTAGGCACAACTGTTTGTAGAGTCACACAGGGCTTTTTTCCCCTGTCCTAACGTTTATTAACAAGTACGAGCGGTCAGCGGTTTGTCGTCTGTAAATGAAATTCTTGAGAAAGTTGGAGGGGTGGGGCACGGTAATGACAGACATAGGGTCATGTGAACGTGATGCACACAGCAAGGTACAATAGAAACTGAGTGGTGTTGGAAATTTCTACTTTTGTGCCATCATTTTCGTATATATTTCAAATATGACTCATTATTTACATAATAAATACATTATTTGACTTTTTACATGACAGCCAAGAAATGTCAAGTGTTACAGCTTGATATGTAGCATTGTACAGTAAGCTGAATTTTTAGATATTTCATATAGTTCCATTCAAAAAAGTAATGAATACTGTTGTTCAGCTGGGATGCATTTTATTAATTAATTGAAGTGACAGTGAAGACAGTTATAATGTTACAAAAATCAATTAAACGCTGTTCTTTTTAACTTCTCTGTTATTCCTCAAAGAACCCTGAAAGACTGTATCACAGATTCAAAAAAATATTAACCAGCACAACTGTTTTTAACAATAACAATAAGAAATTTCTAAAGAATGAAATCAGCATATTAGAATGATTTCTGAAGGATCATGTGACACTGAAGTCTGGAGTAATGATGCTGAAAATTCAGCTTTTTTTCAGCTTTTATTTTATTAAAATATATTTGTGTTATTAAATTGCTATTATTGAATCCTAGTGTGTGCATGTATATATAATATACTATTTTAAAATATAATGTTATATAATATATACTGTTTTAAATAAAATATAATGCATATTATTTTGTAGTGATTTAGCTATCACTGTGTCATTCAGGCAGAAGGGTTAGGGTTTAATAACAGTTCTGCATTTCTGTTTTGACACATAATTATCTTTAAAAAAAAAATGTAATTAAATATAGACATTCATACAGTCATCCCCATCTGTTGTAAGGGGCTTCAATATGGAGTGATCGGTCACATGGCTTTTACGGCTCAAGTAATTGTCCATTTTATTTGGCAATTGTCCAAAAATAGGTGGGTGTCTGTGAAGCAAAGATGGCAGAAATCAGGCTACATATTTATAGATCTCTATACTCCAGCTGAGAAACTGCCATTGATAATGATGGGAACGCCAACACCTGGTATATTATCCTGCCTAAGGCCGAACCGTGGCAGAGAGGGGACATTATTTTTACATTTGGCATTGACAAAATGCCACACTGTAGCTTTCATTTGGAGCCAGGACAGTCATTCCAAGGATGATGTGTTTATTCTGTTCTTGAGACGCTTGTTTGTTTCTTGTATTTACAATCCATGTTAGTAAATCGCATTCAGTTCAGAATCATTGCAGAGTTATATTCGCTGCGGCTGGTAAGCTTGCAAGCCAGAGGGATAAATGTGTTTACTCTTGAAGTATTTGTCCCCTCCAAACGAAATGAAACTCCGGCTTTGACAGCTCCCCCCTCTCTGTGTGTGAATCATCTGTATCTGATCTCCCTGCACTAATTCCAATTTAATTGCCTGTTGCCTGCAGGCTCCTCAATAGTGGTAACAAATGGTTTGATTTTGTAGTCCTCATCAGGCAGCATTTTAAATGCAGCACTCTAACCCCACTCGAATGCCAATGAAGCCACCGAACAGCCTCGTGTTTACTAATGCTCGTCCTCCCCCCGCGCTCCTCGTCTCTGTTCCTCTCATATCTGATTAAAGGGGATTTGTAAGAATCGGCGAGATGCAAGCAGCCTCTCTCTCCATTGTAAATGATATTGGACCAGAACAGGCAGTCTCGGCTTCTTGTGTATTTTCGTTTTAAGAGGCGAAGATGTTCTACGCCGGATAATGCCCTTTAATCTGTTTAAACGAAGTTTTGACATTAAAGTTCAGGTGTGATGTGGGAAGATGGCTCTGGCTCTGCATGTGAAATAGGAGCCGGTACTACGTTTGAATTTTTAAAGCGTGCTTTATGATTAATGCGTTATCTTCAAGAAAGTGTATCTTCATTCATTCTAAATAAGCAGGGCTAAAGGAAAATCCTTGACACCACAGAGAAAACATGGCCTTTAAGCTCCATCTGTAGACCAATTGGTTAATAGATGATTTGCTCAAGTTTTTCCTTCATTAGTGGTGCTCGATTGTATTGCCATGACAATTGTTCATGTTTAAGATTAAGGAATAAACTAGTAATAAGTAATAAACGAACTCACTTTCGGGAGTATTTGAATTCATTTTTAGTCAAACTAGCAACATTTCCATAAAATCACATGACAGTGTGACCAGAATGTCGTCGAAACCTGGTGACTGGCGAAAAAGTAACCACCTAGCAACATCCAGAACACCCTAACATCATGGCAAACATCAAACGTGCATTCACTGTTTGTGAAATGATTTACATCCAAACAGAAATACAAAACTGGAGATTATTTTACTGTGTTCAGTGACATTTTTATTTTCTTGTGAATACATTCTTCTCACATCTGCCTTCTCCTGCGCTTTTGACCTTTGAGCCCACTTACACACCACACAATGTGCCAAACCACCCAAATTCAACTTTTCCCCTCCATTCCATCCGTTCCTCATCTCTGATAGCCCATCTGTGAAATGTGACAATATTCAGTATATTTTCTCTTAATTTTATGATTTACTAAGCTTATGCTTTTGATTTAAAAATTCTAAGACTGATATAAAATATTTTCATGAATTGTTACACAGCTTGAAAACTGGAATACTTGATTATACGTTTATTTTTTTAATGTTTTTTAAAGAAGCGTCTCAAAAGCTGCATTTCTATGATCTGAAAAAATAGTAATATTGTGAAATATTAATACGACTTAGTTGATATTTTAATATATTTTAAAAATGTCATTTATTCAGGTGACGTCAATGCTGAATTTTCAGCATCATTACAGTCACATGATCCTTCAGAAATCACTCTAATATGCTGATTTGCTGCTCGAGAAACATTTATCATCAATGTTGGAAACAGTTGTGCTGCTTAATTTTGTTGTGGAAACATCTATTTATTTCAAGATTCTGGGATGAATAGACAATTATATCATCAAATATATTAGTATAATAGTATGATAAATAGTATATTAATAGATAATAATATAATAAATATGTTAGTATATATTCCAGCGTTTCTTAAATTCTGTATTTTGCCCAAGCCTTCTGTTGGACACACAGGAGACACATTATTTTTTGCAGGAGTAGCTGGTGACACAACTCTTTCTGCTGTTGTGTGAGGTGTAGTGTGGGTAATGAGCAGCTCCGGAGTCTGTGGGAAACAGAGCAGAGCACCGCTACAGCAGCTGCTGAGGAGAGCCGAGTCTCTGACACTCACTTTGAGAGAGGAGCTGGCTCCATTAACAGCCCTATTCACCCGGCTTAAGCTACTCTGTCAGCCACTTCAGAACCATTAAAGCTCTGCTGGGAGCTAGACACAAACGAACGAGGGAGACAGAAGGAGAGAGGAATGAGGAAAAATAGAAGCAGGGGATGCTCTCAGAGGAACTGAGTGATGGTATAAATAGTTGGAGTTGTAGAGGTAAATTATTCCTAAAGACATTAAACAGTTGTGAAGCTAAGCTCCCTGTCTCTCTTCCCCTCGTGCTTTCTCTTTCTTTAGTCGCCTCATATATTTATGCCTGTGCTGGATTGCCTCGTTTTTTTTTTTTTTTTTCTTCTGAAAAGGGCTGACAACACAAATATATGTTATATGTCTGATATAATGAAGCTCAAGAATGTGTCATCATTTGTATTTCTGCAGCATTATTTCACAGTGAGATTTGCCTTGAATGTATTTCTTCTGCTTTATTTGTGAACCGTGGAGCTACAGTGGTTTCCAAAAGAACTTGTATCTTCAGAATAACAGAATAAATCTGGACAATTGACTTGAAATAAATGTTCATGAATGTTTGAATTCCTAATAAAGGTCAGTATCAATACATATTTTTTATTCATTTAGTTGATTTTATATTGTTGTACGTATTTTTATTTTATTTTATTTTTAGTAAGAACACCTAAACATCTATACAAAGGAGTTCCTAATCAATGGCACAAATTTATTACATTTTATTAGTGACCTACAAAAAGTACAGAATCTGAAACAGTTCTTTGTCATTTTACATTTTTTCATATTGCTTCTTTGCTTTAAATAACCATAGGTCCTAAAATTTTTTACTTTTAGATCTTTGACTTTAGTCAAAAAAATATTTCATGGGTGAACATCAACTCCCGGCCCCTGAATGGCTCTTCGTAATCAATGTCAGCTCTTAAACTTGGACAGAAGGAAAATAGCAGACATCGGGCAACTTGTCTCAGTACATTTACACAAAACTCACATTACAGATGAGCTGTCAGTGAAGTGTAGAGGTTCATTTTTATGTGTCTGAGGCACTAATGCTTTTTTTTTTTTTTTTACTCTGAGCTCTTTCGTAAATGCTGATTGATTGAGTGAGAAGTCAATCCCAGCCTGCTGTTCACCACTGGGCATTCACAAAGATTTTAAATTAGGGACAGCTTTACTTGAAAGATACATTATTGATTGGCCATAGATACTGAAAGCGCTGTTTTTGTTGTGGAGAGAAGAGAAACTAAGGCAATATGTCTAAGTCTCTTTAACTCCATCCATTATGAAATATATAGACTTATTCGTTCATTTTGCCACATTGTACTTAGCTACAAAATGGATGAAGTCAAAATTCTACATTCTTTGCACTAAACACTAATTGAACTCCCAAACCCCCTCTCGTGTTTTTTTTTTTTGTCTTTCCTCTTAAGGCTCAGACATGGCAGTGTTTTGTCTTCTGTGTGGGAAGCGTTTTCAGACCCAGAAGGCTTTGCAGCAGCACATGGAGATTCACGCCGGCATGCGCAGCTACATCTGCAGCGAGTGCGAACGCACTTTCCCAAGCCACACGGCGCTCAAACGCCATCTTCGCTCGCACACAGGTGAGCTTTACCTGAATGTCAGTCATGAGTCATCTAAAAGCACATTAACAACTTCACACCTCTTTGTAATGCAGGAAAGGGCAAGCAGGCCACTAGCTGAGATGTGGCAAAGTTTCAAAAAGAGTTCAGAAGGAGCATGTTCATAGTCTTGCCAAGGTTATATAAACCTCTTACTTATTCAGACAAGCCAGATTTTTGAGTATCGACAAAGTTAGGTTTTATCACATTTATGCCCGAGAACCACCCACCTAAAAAAATGTCAATGCTAACACTAAAGGCAATTCTATCATGACCGTTATGCAACAAACAGAGTGATAACTTACTCAAGTAACGGCTAGAATGTCTTTAACTTGCTCAAACTTATCTTTTGAACCAAGATTCAATGCCAAGAACATCTCAAAATTTGTCAATCAAACTTCTTCCAGTACGGAAACTTGTAAACAAAACTTTGCCTCCCTATAGTCCGTGGGCGGCCCATCTGAGGCTTTGACTATTTTCTGACAGTCTTTTGTCTCTTTCTCTACCTCACCTCCTCCTTTCTCTCGACAGTTTCCTTCAGGGTAAGTCAGAGCCCTCCATTACAGACAGTAGGTCAAACCTGACCCTTTTTTTTTTTTTTTACCATTTTACAGTGAGAATATCTGAGAATTCAATTATCAAATAACCTGAAAATTATGACAAAAAGAGAACATTTATGTGGAGGAAGGACGTTTGATGAATTACAGTGAGGAAGGGGGAAACATTGAGAAACTCTTATCATTGCAACAAGTAGGATATAAATGAAATATTATACAGTATATAAATATGCTTCTCCAAACATTTGTTAGATACTCAGTTTCCTAGATATGAATGAACATTCATTACATTTAGTTAGAACAGACTATATCGGTGCACTTTGTATAACCATGTTTAACACAGTTATCTGTTCTTTCCTTCATAACAAGACATACAGACAAATGAATCTGTATGGTTTAACAGTGAACAGAAAGAGCATAAAATGGACCCACTTCATTTGCTTGCAAGAGTGCATCTTTCTCTCAATTTTGCTCTCTCTGTCTGACCTGAAATACCAGTAAGATTGTCAGAGACTGTTGAAGTCTAGACTGAACATGTAAATTTTTGATAAGACGGGCCAGAAATGAAGTGAGGTTGTTTTTAAAAGAGTCAAAGCATTAAGTATGCGCTCCATCTCGCCACAGACCACCGGGTACATGATTTTTCCAGAACAACATCAGAAAGGACATTCCGACACTCCTAAAGGAGTCTGAGTAAATGTCAGCTACTGTAGCTATTTTACTCAACAAAATCTGATTTTTCTTTGTTGGAATTGTAGTATTTTTAAAAATCATACTGAACTGTGCATGAACTGTTCTAAGCGTAATTACTTACTGGTTTTTTTTTTTTTTATATATATAACATCAGGTATAAGTGGTCAATAGCTGTTCACAAAATTTAAATATATTACCATTGTATACTAAAATGTACCTACCCAGTAGTAGTAGTAGTAGTAGTAATAAAATATATTAAAACATTAATCATCTGTACCCTATGTATACAGTTGACATCTGTTTCAATGTTTTGTTGTAAATAATTTTGTGAATACATTTGAAAAGATTGATTTAAATTGTTTAAGGTTCATGAATAAAATCTCTATTTTTGATTATTATTATTATTCTAATTAATAATTATTATTAATTTATATTAAATCCTAAATGACAGAATCCATAACAATTAAAACAGACAATGCAATGCACGTCCCCATCATCACTAGATAATAAAAAAAAAAAGCTTTTTTAAAATATGTGGAATTGGTTGATGTTACACCATACCCTAACCAGACGCGTCGCGATGCCGTGACACGCGATAAAAGTTTTTGTCCTAACTAGCCACGACGGAGACACATGATGATTCTTTCTATTTTTCTGCGACTATTTTTCTGGCAATGATAATCTCAGGTACTGTTTATGTGCTTTATTTAATGTTAAAAGCATTTAATGTGAGTTTGAATATCATTTTGTGTGTCTTACTGAAAGCAACAATGGACAATTCACCTCAGATCTTCAAAATTAATAAAAATAAAACAAGAACGTTTTTCTATGACAAAGATTGTTTCTGATTGGCTGTGATTTCTGATCGCTTTTATCGTGTCTCATAGGCTACGTTTAGACTGTCATTCCAAATCTGATTATTTGTGTATCCGATTGGAATCTGATCTAAAAATGATTGATGTCCACACTGTATATCGCAAGTGTTCAGATCCGATTTGTGTGTCCAGTGTTCGCTTTCCTCAATATCTGCATTGGTTTCTATGCCAATGACGTTGCGTTGGTAGGTATACGCCAAAAAACAGCTGTTACAGATGTTGTCTTATTTTTTTGTAGCCGCGGAGATGAGCTACTGCGTTATGATGAGGCAATGGCTGAAACATGGTAGGCTGGTATTCTTGGCTTTATTCCACGCTATCATCCGGCGCTTTTCAACAACACAGCCTTGTTTCTGCAGCGACTTTCAGCATCTTTCCTATAACAATGTCTGACGTTTACATTTGAGAAAGTCTAATAAACAAGACTGAAACGGATTTCCATAAATGCGATTTTGAATAGGATTATATATGAATGTTGTTCGAAAAAGTCGCATTCCATGTGATTTTTGGCCGTTCAGACTTGAAAAATCTGATTGGATTCCAATCGGACATGCACAAAAATCGGATTTGGACTGACAGTCTGAATGTAGCCCTAGTTCCGTCATGTCTGGTGTTGTCAGACAAATTGCTCGTTGCTGAAAAATTATCGCGTTTGGTTAGGAAACTGTTGTGGTTCTTTTCAAATCATTTGACCGTAAGTAATAAATACAAAGAGGATCGTTTGAAAATTGCACATTATTTTTTTTATATTTTAATATTAATTAATGGAATTGGAATCGTTAGGCCGAATCGGAACCGGGAAATTCCTTACAATTCCCAACTCTAATAGTAGCATATTTTTAGGATACAACAACAAAATCATAACCAGTAAATAAAAACTTGCCCTCAACATAACGGGTAGGTGGACACCTGACTGCATCTGCATCTGTATATTTAATATGCTCTGCCGCATTGTATTTACATTGTGAGGGGCAATTCAAACAATAGGCTCCATGCATCTCTAGTTGCTTCTTTCTTTATTCTGCACATGCAGCCTGTTCTCATTAATATGCCATTCCTGTTCGCTCTCCATTTCACTGCCAGACCATTTGCAGACAGTGGCGGCTGTCTATGTTCACAGCTGTGTTTGATGGTACGGAGCACAAAGCTCACATTGCTTATGGCACAGATAGTCTCTGCAGGTCGGTCGGCCTTGACGTTCAAGCCATTTTGTCAGGCAGGGCAAAGCTTATTCATTATTTAAGAATGTAAAATTCGCTCCTTTTTATTTATTATGCAGCAGTAGTGAGTAACCTAAAACGTGCCATGGTCAATAAACACTTTCATTTGCATTGACGCCGAATTTGACTTCCTTTGCGACATTGTCAGCAACAACTATAGACTTTCAAACATGGAAACGCACTGAAGCTGATACCTGTGGATATTTCCTCCAACGGTAGTTGATGGCAGTGACGTGTTCAGAATGCGCACGCAGTAGACGGCGTTAGCGCATTAGCATGCCTGTGGTGTTGTGAGTCTGGCCTGCCTGCTGCCCGCCTCTGGGCAATTAACTTTAATGACAGACAGGCTGGAGGGCTTTCAGAAGGTGCATCGGATAAGTTGATACAGATGCATAAAGACTGCCACTCTATCTATCATCTCATATCTGTTCACTAGGGATCTCATCTATCCCAGCCTGCTTTTTTTTTCTTTCAGCCCAGAGAGAAACCTATTCATCTCAGCCAGAAGTGTATTTGAATGTGAATGGCGAGCCGTGATTGGCTTAGAGAACGTGCTCTGGGAATTTCCGCATTGTCTCTTAAGAGGAGGGTTTAAGTTGGAGCATGACGGAACATAACAAGAGATGCAATTTATTCCTGGGCACGGCTAACACTTGGACAGGGAGATAATGAAGAGCATAGGTCACCACCGATGACTTTAAAGCCACGCCGCCCGGGCTGAAATGTATTAAATATTACGAGCTTTATATGCCGCTGCTGTCTGAGGAAATGATATGAGGGGCCGTTAGTCAGAGCAGGAAAGCAATTAGCACTCGGCCGGCGTTTGAAATCACCACATATCAGACTCGTACTGATCACTGACATTAGAAAAGCCAGCAGAGAGAAATGTGCCGGATAATTCCCTTTCAGCACCTTGTGATGTTTACTCAATATTAATAACTTTGCGAGCCGCATCAATACATGTGAAAAAAACAAACAGTCTTGGAAATGTTAGCTTTGTTGTTTAATGTAGATTGACTGAAAAGTCATACCAGCCTAAGGTGGTCAACCTTAGCCCACTGTCAACCAGCTAAACCGATTTGGAAGAACTAATGAATGTCTTCGGCCAGCTAGAAACCATGTACAAATAGGGCTGGGTATTGTTAAAGATTTGATCAGTGTTGGGGGGAACGCAATTAACTTGAGTTTCGTAATCAGATTCCGTTTTTAAAGTAAGTAGTTAAGTAACGTAGTCGTTTTTGAATTTACAACAAAATAACTAAGTTACTTTTTTCAAATAAGTAACATAAGTTACTTTGTTTTCATGCATTTCCTTTAGCCTGGGGCTTATTCATTTCACTTTTAGCAATTAGTTACTTTTTTATGGAGTAACTCAATATTGTTATATATATATGTATATAAAACTATGTCAATATCCATTTTGTTTACATATGAAATATGAAAGAAATTCTCTCTAAATTATACAGCTGTAACTTTTTTTCTTCTGTTCATCAATAGAATAAGCTGAGTGATTTGTTTAAGAATCACTGCTACGCTTTGTTTTTGAGTCATTAAAAAGAATCCTTTGTTCATGAATCATTCTACACTGGTAGCACTGTATGGTTTTTATTCACTTGGTTTTGAATCACACTACACGGATCTCGTGTTTTAAGTGTTATTTATTCCCTGCAGCACTGCTGGAAACCATGATACACATTTTTGTACTATCAACGGCTCTCTAGAATAAAAAAGCCACTTCCCTTAATTAAAAACTTAATCGTTGTCTCTCTGCACGACAGGGGACCACCCGTTCGAGTGCGAGTTCTGTGGCAGCTGCTTCCGTGACGAGAGCACGCTGAAGGGTCACAAGCGCATCCACACCGGAGAGAAGCCTTATGAATGTAACGGCTGCGGCAAGAAGTTCAGCCTCAAGCACCAGCTGGAGACCCACTACCGTGTCCACACAGGTCAGTCACATTCATTCCAAAGGTTTTATAGCAATTCACCTCATCTGCCCAGCCCTGCGGTCCAGCTGATGACTGCTTCACTTTAAAAGTGATTTCAAAAGCCGTAGAAGCTCACAGGTTAATAGACACACACTGGGAACACATTGACCTGCTCTTCCAGCATGCTTTGCAGTTGGAGATATTTGACCCAGCATGGTGCCTTCAAGCAAATATGATACAATAAAACAAGACAACAGCTTTGTGAAATGATAAATGAATTGTATTACATTGTATGGCCCCAGTTTTACGCTGAAGAATTCAGATCTTGACATTTTCAGGTCCACACTAGATTAAATTCCTTGTATCTATTTTGTTCGGTCATGGTCTCACCGTGTTGGCATATTAAATCTTTCAGCTGAGCTGGAATTACAGGCTGATTGCTGCTGCTCTCTGGCCCTCAATAAGGCAGCTGCTAAAGCAAACCTATCAGGAGGCCTGTCAAATAATTGCTGTCTTTGTGTCAAGCGGGGCTGCGGACACGAGACTGGGCAGGTGAAGATAACAAGAGCAGAAACCCCAGCTGAAAGGCCACTGCTCCTTCACACAACCAGCCAGAGAATCACTGACATTTACACTTGCTGTCAATGGCGGATCAATACTCGGTTTGCTCTGCTCAGTGGCTGGCAGCACACCCACAGCTGTACACATCTGTTGTTCCCGTGCTGGACAGCAGGTGGCAGCTTAACTCCACCTTACTGGCCAGGAAGCAGAGCTAGTGTGGGAAATCTGGTGCCTGTTGCTAACTTGATAATCTTTCAACCAAAGTCCCAGCCATCGTTTTCTTTTCCAGTGAACGTCATTATTTGCCAAAATGTTATTTAAATGTGGTTTTCGAGATAAAAAAGTATGTATATATACATACATATATATATATATATATATATAATATTTGATATAATTGAATTTAAGAGACATATTAACCTTGACACTGTAATAAGAGTATTTTTCTAAGAAATAGGACATAAAAGAAACTAATTAAAATGTATTTATTTGTTTATTTATTTCATGAGGCCTTTTCTTCATTATGTTTTCAGGACAGTTGAATCACCCTGTTTTTTTTTTTTGTTTGTTTTTTTTTTTTTTTACTTTACCCCCCCCCCCCCCCCCTCTTTTTATTAGTTTTTTAATTTTTCAATATTTTTTTTATTTTTGTTGTTTTGTTATTTTTGTTAAGTTATTTTAGTTCAAAATTGACCAATCTTCATATTTTATGGAATATTGCAGTATTTATTACAAATGATTTATCCGTGCACATCCTTATTTTTATAAGCAAAATCACTTCTCTTCCCTCTTGCAGCAATATCTCTTCTTTTCTCTGATGATGTGTTATTTGGCCCAAGGGCGGGACAACCTTTCATTCACATGAGATCGACCAATTGCAAACCACAACCATCCAATCAATTCCCCTTTGACAAAGTCAAGTCCCACCCTACATTTTGAGAACGAAAATGAGAAGTGCTGAAATAAAATAAGTTTAAGGTTTTTCTTTTCATCATTTATTTGTTACCCCGGAATACATTCCTAGATCCAGACACACATTATGGAAGTAACATGCGTTGCGATTCCCATTTCACGTTGACTTTAATCAACGCAGCTGTTTCTGTCATTTTCACATTATCGGTGGTTTGAAACGTTCTGTACTTGTTCTCCACAGGTGAGAAGCCGTTTGAGTGCAAGCTGTGCCACCAGCGCTCACGGGACTACTCCGCCATGATCAAACACCTGCGTACCCACAACGGCGCTTCGCCCTACCAGTGCACCATCTGCCAGGAGTACTGCCCCAGCCTCTCGTCCATGCAGAAGCACATGAAGGCCCACAAGCCCGAGGATGTGCCCCCAGACTGGAGGATAGAGAAGACGTACCTGTACCTCTGCTACGTGTGAGACAGAGCCTCAAAAAGGAACGGGAAAGTGGCAAGATGCGCCCAGGGACAATTCACCTAAAGGTTTGCTTTTGGTCCAGGCCAAAGACAGTGAGGGCGTGTGGTCAAACTGATGAAATGTGATGTGGATTTTTTTGACGTTTTATTTGTGATATGCATTTGTGCACATTTTTAGGATGTAACTGCACTCACAAATGTTTTTGAAATGGAAATGTGATACGCGATAAAGGGATGTGAATTTTCAGAACGCGTTAGTACAGTCCACCACTATAACAAGAATCATTTTTCTGCATTCCACCCTGTTGATTGGAAAAATTCACTACATGATTATACTTGTTTTATTCAAATACGGATTCCTGCACTTTTTCTCCATGGATGAAACCCATAAGCCATAGATTTTCAAGACACTTAAAATCATTCGAGTTGACATTTAGAGGAATTATGGGGGTCATCCAATAGGCTTTAGTTACATTACAACCATGATTTAAAATGGTCAAGGTCTCTAACAGGTCAACATTTGGCGACTATGCTAACAACCTCTCAAAGCTAACAGATATGAACGCAAAGCCTCAAATTTAGATTTCGTGTGGTCTTAACAGAGTCAAATAAAAACATGGACCAAAGCTTAAAACTCACATACATGATGAAATAGAGGAGCTAAACACATTAGCGGATGAAATTATGCCATTTTTAGTAAATTGCTCCCTTAAGTTCATTATTAGGCTTTCTAGTCCTCAATTTGAATGATTTTTTTTATAAGTACGTGTGAGGAAATGCACAGGGTTGGACCCATTAGCGTTTTCTTTAAAGCTTAATAAAGTGCTTAACAAAACAACTTTTCTCAGAGGTACATCCAAATTGTGCTGCCAAGCAACTGTAGTGGATGTTCAGGGACATTTATTCAACCTTAAATAACTACACTGTGCACTTTCAGAGTTTAAGAGGCCCTTTTTTGTTGTTTTCAGCACTACAGAGAGGTTATTCTATGTAATTTGCTTACATTTCAGTCTCTTTCGCACCAAATAAATCAGTATGACAGTTGATTTCATTTTTACATTCACATAGTAACATTTTGCAATTGCAGGTATTTTAGTCTGACACAGAGCCCAAGATATGACATGCAGGAAAAAAATAGAAGGCTAAATCGTGCACACGATTGACTAATTCGTTCCTTCGATTTAGTAAATCGTGCGCACGATTTATTTATTTTTCTTGCATGTCATGTGCGGGGCTCTGAAGTCTAATGAACTGAAAATGTCATACCCATAAAGCAGTTAATGAATTAAAAAGAGATTATTTTTTAGAATCAAAAAAACGAAATGCAGTGTATGCTTCTGTTGATATGTCAATATAATGTTTGGCCTAGGATACTTTGTTAGTTAAATAGCCGTTATAGTTCGAGTCTGTCATTTCTGTTCAAACGTTTTACTTGAATTGCCTAATTTTGTTACCTCACATGCTAGATTTATTTTTGTACTAGCCTTTGTTTCTCATTTCCTGCTGAGCTGGGTTTAAAAACTGTAGAACGCAAAGGAATTCATCGGAATCAGAATACCACATCATCAGACCCAAACGGAATCCGAGCGATCCCGCAGATTTAAGCAGAATTGGAGCGACCATTCTCAACGTATAAATATATTGCATCACATTTAGCTTTCATTCAAAGTGACTTACAATATATATCTATATATATATATATATATATATATATATATATGCATTTAAAGTGTTTTACTATGTTTAAATGTATTCCACACTATTGGAGAATTCTCCAAAAAAATCCTTGGAGTAAAGGTGGTGTTTTGCAAATTTTCTTGGACAAAAAATCCAGATACACTCTAATATGTGACTATTTTACGTTTTGCCGAATTGGTGGCTAATTCGTATTCATTTGTAAGATCTCATTTGTACGTTTTAGTGTGATATGCTTATGGCTAACTAATGGTTAGATTTCAGGGTGGACCTTCGAGCTTACGTTTTTCTAAAAATCGTACATTACTGTACAAATCACTTTTTATGAATTCATACAAAATCACCACCCTTAAAATAGTTTTCTCATTAGGTCAGGTTGGAAATACCCAAACAATCTCATGGCGACTGTTTTACGTTTAATTCGTAATCTCAATTACACGTTTTCGTACTATCTGCTTACGTCCTAGTGACGGTAAAGTTTAGGGGTGGGGTTAGGCCTTCATGCTGACTTTTTTCCAAAAATTGTGCATTTCTTTACAAATCAAATTGTACAAATTCATATGTAATTGACCGTACGAATTGCCACACGAACTGCATTGTACGAATTCATACGAAATCGCCACCTCAGAATAGTTACGTTTAACCATTAAGTCAGGTTGGAAATGCCATTTTATTTCGGTGATGCCATTTCTACTTATGATTCGTACGATCTTCTTACACCCCAGTGACGGTTATGTTTAGCGGTGGAGTTTGGGCTTCATGATTACTTTTTTCTAAAAATTAGTACATTTCCGTTCAAATCACATTGTACAAATTTATACGTAATCGACCGTGTGAATTGCCGCACGAATCACATTGTACGAATACATAATAAATCACCAGCTTATAAAATAGTTACGTTTTCTCATTAGATTGGGTTGGAAATACCAACACAATCTCATTGCAACTATTTTACATTTAATTCGTAATCTCATTTGACACGTTTTTCGAAAAACCTCTTACAAACCGGTGACGATTATATTTAGGGGTGGGGTTACGGCTTCATGCTTACTTTACTAAAAATTTTACATTTCCTTGATAAGCACATCGTACATATTCATACATAATCGCCACCTCGTAAAATAGGAATCAGAGTGATCGTGAATTTCGTGAAAGGACGAAAATTTTTGGCCCGAGCAGATTCCGCAACGTGATCGAGCTGTTTGAAAGTGACATCGGTGCTTCATCGCCACAGTGCTCAATGCTAATTTCGCTAATGTGACCGCACCTCACATGCGGCTTCCGTCTGGGTCTGCGCATTATTCAGCGGTATTTTAGCGTTAAGCGTAGTACAACCGTGCATATCTGTTTCAGGGCTACCTCTACTCTGCTCTCAGTTTTGCACTAAAGCAAAAGCACACTTTTGTTTTGCTCGTAACTAGCATTTTCATTTACACCCACTCTCATGTTTCCATTCGCTAAAAAAAATCCCGGTTCGTTCGTCATTCTATTTACACTCCTTACAATGAAACATATTCAGACTGAAAGGGTAGAGGCATACATTCTAGATAATTTTAGAGTAGCATTGAGAAAATGTTTAGTTGTTAGATACTTGAGGGGATAAACTTGAAACAATGTTAATAGAAATGATCTTTTTATGTGAAAATTATTCAAGCGGTGAGTCATCAGAGAAGCGGTACTGATGCGTGCGGTCACGTGGGGATATTCGCTAGAGAAAACAAACGAATAGGTGATTTTCTGTGAAAATAAATCTCTCGACAAGAGCCAAACTCGGCACTTTGATAAGGGAATATGTTGTATTTTTGTACGGGGTATTGTGCGACCCTTGTTCTTTTGTTTATTTTGAGTGAGGCGAATATTTTTACAGTATCTTTTGCATTTGTGCTTGTTCTTGATTTGAGTGGAAAACTGTTTTCTTGTGCTTATTTTACAATGTTAAACATATACAAGTGGTAGATGTAAAAACATATTGTAGTCATTGCTGCTGGGTGTCAGTTCATATGATGATGATGATGATGGTGATGATTCCACATTTTAAGTATAAAATGACTTTGAGTGAACTAATGCCAAGAGCTGTAGGTGTACGACAGCGTCGTGGAGCACAAGCGATGTGTAAGACATGAAAAGTAAAGCTGTATCTGTGTGTTTGTATTGTGTTCACCGATCACTGTAAGATTAGAGTCACCTATAAGGTCTGTACTGGTCCTCGTGTGTGCAGTGTGAGTCAATGTGGTCAATTTATTCAGTGTTAAATACATGCACCAGTTAGCAACAGAGAGGTGCTGTCACAGACACCCTGTAAATGATTTGATACATCTTCTGCCCTTTGTATTTGTGTCCTTATGCAAAGTCACCTTGATATGAACTGTGCTCTTAGGCAATCAGGGATGCCTTCACTTTACCCACAGAACATCCGAAATATTGATTTTAGGATAAACACACTACATTCTTGATCTTTATGGATTCTGTGTTTAGCTTGGTAACCCCTTTCAGCTACTAACCTTTTTCCGTCATCGCAAGCAATAAATCTACAGGTCAGCGTGTAAGTGAAAGCTTGGCATCCCTGCCGCTGTATCACTGTGTTTTACTTTGCTTTCAGACAGGAAGTAGCCATGTCACTCAGTGCTCCCATATTTGTGCCATTGTTACACAAATTAATACTTGGACTGAGGATCCATGTGGGACCAAACGGCCATTTCGCTCCATTTGCCTTGTTCTAGTGACAAGACCGTGTTCATGGTGTCGAAATGGTTTTACATTCGTCATGTTTTACTTTATTGTATTGTCTACCTCAGCACCAGTTCTTTGTGTAACTTTTAAAAGGTGCCCAATTATTGTTACTTTGTTTTGTGCATAAATTTTGTATTATAGCCTTGTAGGGTTTTTGTTCTTCTCTTTCTTTCAGCATAGAGATGCTGTTTTGAAGCACTGTGTGGTGTTTTTGATGCTGCAGATAGAGGTCTAGATTCCTTTTCCCTTCTCTATGTGGGTTCAGACACATCTCTGTATACGTCAGTGTTCTAAAATAAACTTGTAACAGAAATGTCATGCGACTGAGAGTATTTTTTCACAGTTTTAAGATTTTTGTGTGAGAAATGTTCAACAGGAGGGGGGAGGTAGATATGGTCATTTTTGTTTGTCTAGTGCAGGAATGTTGGGTTTGCATTTGGCGATTGCGCCCTCTAGTGTACTGAAACCAACATTAACAAAGACTTGCCCATCTAAAGCGCAAACAAAGCAATTTTGTCAATAGACCTTTTCACAGACTTGTGATGACGCGTTTTAACGGTAAATCCTGCAAAGTTTTTTAACATTTTCATGTTTTTTTTTAAATGTAGGAACAATTAATAACACCATAGTTAGTGTTATATTACCTTTGCATTGAACTACAAAAATGTAGTTAACGCTGTTGTGAGGGTGTTTCTAATCATATTTATATATATATATATATGTGTGTGTGTGTGTGTGTGTTTTCATGGTTTATGAGGACAAATTTGTATGACATGGGTATTACCCTACAAGTTTTACAATGTACAAATACATTTCCTCATATTTAAATTAGCTTTAAAAACATACTAAACAATGTTTTATAACAAATGTAAAAAATGTGAAAAATGTTTTCTGTGATGGGTAGGTTTAGAATGTACAGTTTGTACAGTATAAAAACCATTGCGCCTATGGAATGTCCTCACTGAGATAGGAAAACAAACCTGTGAGGGTTACATTCTTTAAAAAAACAGGTATCTAAAGTCTTTTCCATTGACTAACACTGATAACCTCTGTGCACTCCAATGATTTATTAAGTCAACTATCAATGCAATTATTGATGAGTGACAACATTTTCTGAATGTATAAAACGATAAAAAAAACCTACACTAAGTTCTCGGAATAGTGTGTGTTATTGCTGATGCAATGTGAGGAAATATAGATAATTCAGAATGACCACATAAAGGAGTCAGCTAATGTTTGTAAACTCATTAGAAGTCTTAGACTCCAATGATATGAATACACTGACTGTTGAAGTATGAAAAGAAAACACTTTTTCATAGTGATTTCATAAACATCATGTTCTGTTCAGAAAAACAACTCTACATAGCCTTGTTTTAAGGAACACGCCAATCAAATTGTAACCTCATCCCATGTGATTCACTTAGGCTAGATGTTTACCTGTGGAACGGCTTTAAAGCCTTAGTGGCTCATTAGGTTTGATGAAAGTAATTAACATTGTCATTAATTATTAAAACAGACCCTCTATTTAGCCTTTTAATTGCTAATAAACATGTTTGTTTGGAAAGCAATCAGTGTGACTGAGGCATTAACTAACTGCCAACTGTTAACAGGGGAAAGACTGAACAAATGACATGTTGTAATGACCTGTGAGCTGTAATGAGAGCTACTGAAAATGGATGATTAGTCCCAAAAGACAGCATTTCATGTGCTTTTTCTTTTGTATCAGAAGATTTTGCTCTTCCGCCGACAGCTCTGGATCAGCTTGTTCGATTTGTTCTTTTGAACTGGATCTTTTTAGTGAGCTGGATTAACAAATCAGACTGAATCATCTGGAAGTAAGAATTCGCCACTCAAGTCAGCACTGATCCACAAGTTACTCAATCAATACTCACATTTGAACGTGCCTGACAGACACTGCATTGGAAATATATGATAGTTCTTGAGTCAGCGGTAGTACACTGATAGGCTACTGTGACTGCAGCTGTCTCTCAAGTCAGCAGTTGGTTAATGCTTCTCGATTCAGTTCTTGAACAGTTCGAACTCCGAAATGTCTGTGGAGAACCAACAAGCTGCTGCTGTTACGAGAACAGAGGACTTGATCAAAGTTCAAGGATATTCTGTATATAGGCTCTCTCAGTCTTTATTTAAAAGAACAATAATAAATTCCTGAAACTTTTACTTTGTCCACATTTGATGGTGCACTTTAGACATTCTAACTACTGTAAGTAACTTTGCAACTACATGTCACCTAACTCTCATTAGTATGGAAGCCCGTTTCCGCCACTGAAAAAAAAAGATTATTGCGATTTTTTTATCTCAGAATTCTGATTTTTTTTTTTCTCAGAATTCTGATATAAAGTCAGAATTCTGATATAAAGTTAGAATTCTGAGATAAAAAGTCGCAATAATCTTTTTTTTTTTTTTCAGTGGCGGAAACGGACTTCCATACATTAGAGCAGTGGTTCTCAACCTTTTTTCCCAGTGGGTCGCACTATGGTCCAAGTCCAAGTCTCACGGGTCGCATATCATTTACATATGACGTCACTGATGAAAACCAATCAGATTTAATGTTACGGTATTAGCAGATATTATTATACCAGATGTTGCACACACAGAAGAGGGGTTGTTTTCTGGAGGCACATATGGTATTTTATTTCTGTCACACTCTGCAAAATCAACAAATACTATAAAAAAATTTGTTTTTGTTTCAGTGTGTTGAAATGGCTGGTAGTGTGACTTCATATCAAAGTGAAACTCGTCACACGATCCCCTGATATACAGTATGTCACAGAAAATTAGAACAATGTATTCCACCAAAAAAAAAACTAACCTACTGACATTAGCATTACAGTAATCAGATAATAATGCTCAACGAACACGCAAAATGTATACAAGCATTTTAAGTAACTATTTACTGTAAGCGTTCAATAACTCAATACTCAGTAAATAGTAGGTCTGCGCATGTCTGAAAATAATAGGCTTATCACCAAAATGATTTTATATGACAAAAAACATTATAATTCAAACTCATATTTATTTAATCCATTTAATTTAATTTAAAAACAAAAATAAATTGTAAAACTGGAATTTATTTTTTAAATGTGTTCGGCATATCGTGGGCCGCATTTGCATTCGTGACTGGCCGTGTGAGAACCACTGCATTAGAGAATTAGAGCACTGTTAGATGTTAGGGTTCGGGTTAGCAGAGTAAGTTGACATGTAGTTGCAAAGTTACTTATAGTCAGTAGAATGTCTGTTGGGGAAACTATCAAAATAAAGTGTTACGCAGACAGTCTAATACTTTAATGAGAGCTAGCTGACAAGTAGTTGCAAAGTTGCTTATAGTAAGAAGAATGTCTAAAGTGGACCATCGAAATAACTGCCTTTTTCAAGACAAGTAAAAAAAAAAATCACATGAGTATTTCTTACGTATTTTAGGCCATATAATAAAATGTGAACCTTATTTCAGGCAATTAACCGTAAACCCATTTAAAAAAAAAAAAAAAAAAACACTGACTTCAAGAAGATGCTAACTAGTGACCAGGTTTTAGACACTAAAAAATAGCTATCCCTGCAGCACTTGAAATAGGGGGTGATATTTAATTTCATTGTGGTTGATTAAGAATACATTATTCACTTCCTTAGACATAAAACATGTAAAACATGCACATTTGCACATCATTGCCCTGATTGGGTGCTTTAGTTGAAAAACATTAATGTAGGAAACATATCCATGATGATGATGATCATTATTATTATTATTGAATTATTATTATTGTTATCAATTATTATTAATTTAAAAAAAGATGTTATTCAGCTTACACATGGCTTTATTTGAACATGTATGAGCTGGTATTTTTATCTGCCGTGATAAAAGCATTAAGTATACAAACATGGTGAAGTGGTTTTTTTTGAACTGGTTCATTGAAACTAACTGAAAGAATCAGACCTTCCCATCACTAGTTCACATGTAGTACATGTTATCTTTTGACATAAACATTTTATGTGCCAATAATAAATGTTATTATAATTTATTTACACACAGAAAGACTAGACCATAAAATTTAATTTCTGAATTTTACAATTAGAAGATGTTAACCTACTGTAATGAAAGAATGAAAGAATTCCATTTAAATCTAAAGTGAAATATCCCCTACACATTTTGTGTATTGACTGAAATAAATTTGAATTAGACAAAAGAGGTTACATATTTCAGACAAATGTTTATTTTCTACAAATTTAATGGCTGGATTTTTCTAAAAGTATATATATATATTGTTATATTACAGTATATAAAGTTAAACTACAATATTAATAACATATTCTTTGATTGAGTTCTAAAAGGTAGGGTAGGCAGTTTCGGAGATGCTAGCAATAACAAGCTATCTTTGAAGGCATAAGATCCCATCCTCCCTTCAGAGCGCTTTCCAAAACCACGCCTCCTCCAAAACACAAGAACACATACAGCCAGAGCAGAGTCTGCAAAGCACCGCGATCATGGGGTTAAATTACCTCATGTCTCAACACACATAATATTAAATGAACGTAAACATCTTAAAGAGCTCTGACTTGTACCATCTGACTGCTGCAGATTCTTTTTGCCGTAGATATTGTTGCCATAAAAACGCATAATTCCGAGGACGTGAATGAGTAGACCGTCACGGGTTGCCTAATGGTTAGAGAGTCGGACCAACTAAGGAAAAAAAAACATTTTAATAAATCACGTTGTCAATGGTGATTAAATTTAACGATTGCTTAGCTTGGATCATGTAAATTATTATTACTGTTATACTTTGTTCTCAAATTGTTAATGTTAACAACATCAGCATTGCGTGACAATAAGTATTTAGTGTGTGTTATCATTTCATTTCAATTTCTGGAGCCACTCCGCAGTCTGAAGTCTTTTACATTTACATGTTTTCAGTTAGTAGACACTTTTATCCAAAGTGAAGAATACAACAAGCGAGCCATCATGAAGAGGCAAGTAGACACAGGAAGTGCTCACAATACTTCAGATATTGCTCAGAGTAACATATAAGCTAGAATAAGGAGGGATTAGAGGAACTTTTGTTGGAATCTCCAGTTGTCACTAATCATTGTCATTTGAATCTTTCTGGATTACAATCCGCCATCAAAATGGTAAATTTAATTATTTCAGGGGCTGTGGCTGTAAATGATCCACTACAAGCAGCATCCTCACATGATACAGCTACTCGCTGTGACTCCTTCCTTTCTGTTTACAGATGTGACGTAATGACGCATGGACGAACGGCTGCATGCTCGAATTTCCCGAGGAAACCCACCAGTACGGCTCTTATTATAAAACATTATTACAAGCTTACCGTTGTGAATCGAAGGTAAGGAGATAGTTTTGAACACTGGGTGGTTACGTACATTTTATGTCATTTTTAACCAAAAAAAGTTACGGACTGCGGCTTGAAACAATGTACTTGAAAAAATGTAGCTGCTATTTGTTTGTGGTGCTCAGTGACTATCTGTCTACAACCCACTCATAGCCTCATGGAATGCGTGCGATGCAGGGTGTGTGGAGGTATGATATATACGTTGACAGGCAGGCAGGATTTTTTGGTCCTAAGACTTCCACAGATCATTTTTTAATATTTAGACCACTTCTATTATCGATTGCTCTCATGATGTGAAGAGAGTTTTCAACCAGTATAACAAAAAGTGTTTATGAAAAACATTACCTACTCTACATTTTTCTACAGATAGTAATAATAATGATAATAATAATAATAAAAACACCCACACACATTATCATATTCTTTGACTAAATCTATTGTCAGATTCATCCCAGATGATGAAATCAGCACTGGGTTCTAGAAACATCTGCACTGATGACATATGAGTGCAAAATAAGGTCCAGCCCATCTAAAGCTCTTTAAAAACAGCACAAAGAAAAGAGAGATCGGAGGTTCTGAGCTCATCACCACCTCCACCTTCTGAGCTTATTTTTGCTGTCATTATGAACTTAACAGAAAACAATTTGAGCAGTACGTCTTTGAAAGCATTAAATGTGAAGCCTTTGCTTGTGCATGTAGTGGTGGGGATTCTTCTCTATGTGAACGGACTGATGATTTTCACCTTTCTGAAGAAGGAGACCTTCAGAGACACACGCTACATTTTGTTTGCTCAGACTCTTTTTATAGACTCTACTCTTATGCTGATGGCTGATTTAACAGTTATGATGATCTTTTACCAGTATCCCGTGCATATGATTCCTTGCTGTATGATCTGCACACTTATGGCTTTGCTCAATCTTTGTACACCCTTGACTCTTGTGGCCATGTGTTTTGAGCGCTATGTGGCCATATGTTTTCCTTTAAGACATGCCAGCATCTCCACCCCCAGAAACACCTTCGTTGGGCTTCTCATCATATGGGGTGTCAGTTTTGTTCTCCCACTGTTTACTCTCATTGTCTGTTTTGCTTATCTTCCTCCGGGTGTCATGCTCTCATATGTTGTGTGTAGTGTGGAGGTCATGTTACAGGTAAAATGGCTGGCGGACATGAGGGCAGCGACGTTACTGCTCTTATTCGTCATGATGTTGTGTATTGTTGTCTCCATCTACATCAAGATTATGATCGAGGCCAGGTCAGCCTCCTCTGAGAACAAGAAGTCAACAAACAAGGGTCTAAAAACAGTTCTTCTCCATGGCATTCAGCTGCTTCTGTGTATGACACAGCTTATAACCCCTTATATAGAAATGCCTTTATGGAAATTAGATGTCATGGTGTTTTTGAATGTAAGGTACTCAAATTTCATTCTGTTTGCAATCTTGCCTCGCTGTCTGAGTCCCTTGGTTTATGGATTACGAGACGAAAAGTTTTATAATGCTCTCAGATATTATGCCTTTTGTGGCTTTCTGGTTTGTAATCAGCACAAAATAAGAGATGGAAAAAACTTGAAAGATGTACTAAGCATTTCCATACTCAATTAAACCGCACACAATATATTACAATGTTTTATTAAAATAAACAGCACTAATGATTTGCATTTATCATATAAAAACTTGTTTATAAATGTACTGGTGTGCTATTTATGATAAAAGATAGTTGATGTGTATTGAATATATTTATTTAATTTAATTATATCATTTAATTCTTAAATATTTACATTCTAATTTTAAATATACCCATCAAATATAGCATTGTATATACAGTGGCCAAAATTGATGTACAAGCCTTGGAAAATTGACATCAAATTTTATTATTAAAAATGTGTTAATTTTGTAAGCATATTGCATAGTCGTGCTTGGAGTCAATTGTTTTACTTGTGATGAAGCAATCAAACATTTTTTTTTATTATTATTTATTAACTATGTATCAAAGAATATCTTGTATCCAGTATCTGTTCAGAATGAATAACCATTTTAACATTTTCAACAAATCCAGACTGTGTTTTCAGAGTTCTTTTACAAGGCTATATATAAATATTCAGGTAACTTATAAACTGCCTTTCCTAATTCCTTTTTCTATTAATTATGTTGTTGGATATGCACATTTAGTGTATTACTGTTAATAATACATGTAAAATAAGACAACCGAAATGACTCTAAAGTGACCTCATAGTTGGATGGTGAACCAGTGACCAAGTATTGGATTACTGGTCACGTGGTCATTGGTTAGTGTCATATCTGCTCCTGCAGTAACTCTTACTCGCCACAAGAGATCACTGTCCACCGTTTATCCAACTATTCTAAACGTTTCTGATCTCTTCTACTCCAGTGGTTCCCAACCATTGTCCTGGAGTTGGTGACCCCCATAACTGCTCACTTCTTTTCATTACTTAATGAAAGATTATGTCAACTCTGCTAATTCCTTTGAGCATATTCAGTTCAAGAGTGACATTCATCGAGGTGTCCGGATGTGAAGTCGATGCAGGTTTAGTGTTCTTATAGTCTGCACTGAAATGGGAATCTTGATGAAACTGTGCCTTTCCTTTCATGTCCTGGAGGGTTTGCAGTACAATACATTTAAACTCACAAGTGATACTTCTAACCCTGTCTATAGTAACTTTTAGTTTCTTACTCAGCAAAAAAAGACACAAAATCTCACTTTCAACTGCTTTTATTTCCAGCAAATTTCTTAAAGGGTTAGTTCACCCAAAAATGAAAATTCTGTCATTAACCCTCATGTCGTTCTACACCTTCAGAACACAAATGAAGATATTTTTGATGAAATCCAATGGCTCAGTGAGGCCTCTATTGCCAGCAAGACAATTAACGCAAAGGTAATAAATACATACTACAGTGGTTCAAAATGAAAGTTATGACTTTATTCAACAATATCTAGTGGTGGGCGATTTCAAAACCCTGCTTCATGAAGCTTTGCGAAACTTTTGTTTTGAAACAGTGGTTTAGATGTTCACTTGACTTTGGCAGTGTCTGTAGTACCTTTAGATATCTTGCTATCAATGGATTATATCAAAAATATCGTAATTTGTGTTCTGAAGATGAACGAAGGACTTATGGTTGAAATGAGGGTGAGTAAATAATGACAGCATTGTCATTTTTGGGTGAACTAACCCTTTAAAGTATCAGCTCACACAAAAATTAAAATTCTGTTATCGTTCCAAAGCCGTAAGACTTTCTTTCCCTCCATTGACAGCATGAACATAAAAAGATTCCACACCTGAGACAAAAAATGAACAAGTTTCACAGACATTTGTTGAGCAGAAATGGAATAATGAGTCCCTGAACAAAGGGATATCAAAAGTAACAGTCAGTGAAATCTGGTGAAAGAGGCATGCTTGAATAAGCCAAAACAAATAATAAAAAAGTAATAATGAGCACAACCCCAATGAATTCCACAGCAGCTGTGGCCACCTAGTGGCAGGGAGAGTCATTACAACGTGGAGAATTAAACTTTCTCCTGATGTTTTTCAGTCAGAAGAGAAATCTCTTTCTTAAGCTACTGTAACTGTGACCTTAAATGTCTTCTGCCTGTAACTGTAGTGTCTTAAGGACTGTTCCACAAGCATGTATTTTATCGGTCATTGGACAAGCATGAAAAACATTGTTTGGATTTTACGAAATTATCTTCAAAATACAGCATCCTGAAAAAGGACGTTACTCTTTTGCTGAGTTCAAAAACAAAAAGGTTAAGCATACACCAATAAAATTCTCAGGGTAGCCATAAAGTATTGTTTAGTTATTGCCGTCGCCAGTAGAGGGCGCTGTGTGTGTGTGTGTGTGGTGGGGGCGGGTGTTCAGGTGTGCTGGTCACCTGTTCATGTAAGTTGATGATAACCTCTCAAATGTGGAATTGGATAGGCACGGCTAGCCAGGAAATCTTTTACTTGAAGACATTTTTACGAGCTGAAATAGTATAAGAATTACATTAAAAATATGTCATTTCATTGATGCAATGTTTGAAGTGTGCTGGCATACGACTATGCACTTAAGAAACAGGACGTACATTAACTGAAAACTGATTTTTTAAAGGTAGGTTACACATTATCTGTTTTAAAGAAATTTTGTGCTAAAATGTTTGATGTTTTGTAACCAGATTTGCTTTTATTTTCATGTTTTTTACACTCTGTGTACTTTGTACTCGTGTGTACTTTGTACCTGAACAACATGTCAATGGATGGATGAAATCACTTTGTCATTTGTCTATCCGTTGGCATGTTTGCTGTGCAATAACATAAGCTATGTGTTATGTGTGATGTGAATAGGGCAACAATGGCAGAATCTTCATCAGCATCACCAAAACCGACTGAGGCCAGGAGAAGGAGTCTGGATGCACCTCCAATGAGTCAGTAACCTAAAGAAAGAACAAATAATGACAATGTGAAAAGTGTAATATAAAATAACATCAAATGACATTGACCTATGGTTTTTCTGTCTTGCATGAAATAACTGCTGATTGTTCATTAGTTTTGTTTGTTTTAAACTTCTCTGTATTAATCAGCTCTAAATGTGATTAATGGTGTTTCTTCGTCTTCAGCTCTATCCAGTGGTCCTCTGGCAGAGGAGCTCCAGTGCTCGATCTGTCTGGATGTGTTCACTGATCCAGTCAGCACTCCATGTGGACACAACTTCTGTAAGAGCTGCCTGAACCAGTGCTGGGACAACAGTCACACCTACAAATGTCCATTGTGTAAAGAAACGTTCAGGAAAAGACCCGACCTCAAGATCAACACAACACTTAGAGAGGTTGTGCTGCTCTTTAAAAGTAAGTCTGGTCAGATTAAATCTGAGGTTCTCTGTGACATCTGTGACGATATAAAGATGAACGCTGTGAAGATGTGTCTGGTGTGTCAGAGCTCTTACTGTCAAACTCACCTGGAGCCTCATCAGAGAGTCCCAAAGTTACAGAAACACAAACTGATCGATCCAGTGGAGAATCTTGAGGACTATATCTGTCAGAAACACGAGAAACCTCTGGAGCTGTTCTGTAGAGATGATCAGACATGTGTGTGTTTGTTCTGCGTTGATGGAACAGACCACAAGTCTCACAAAACTGTTTCTGTAGAAGAGGAGAGTAGAGAGAAAAGGGTAGGACATACATGTGTTAACTTTATTCAGACAATAAACAAGGTCAGGTCTGATATATAAGCTCAATGTTCAATGATCTGTAGCCTCAGCTGATGAAGATGCAGGCAGACGTACAGCAGATGATCCAGGACAGAATGAAGAGGGTTCAAGAGCTCAAACACTCAGAAGAACTCAGAAAAGTGAGTTCAGGAAAATATTACTGCTCAGGTGATGCTCTTATAGTCAACAATGATATGATTTATATACAATGAATAAATAATTTTTTTTCTTTGATTTATCAGGAAGCGTCAGAGGAAGAGAAAGCAGAGAGTATCGAGCTCTTCACTGATCTGATCCGCTCCATTGAGAGATGTCAGTCTGAGCTGCTGGAGATGATGGAGCAGAAGCAGAAAGCAGCAGAGAAGCAGGCTGAAGAGCTCATTAAAGAGCTGGAGCAGGAGATCACTGAGCTAAAGAGGAGAGACACTGAGCTGGAGCAGCTCTCACACACTGAGGATCACCTGCACCTCCTACAGGTCAGTGTCGCTCCTTCTGTCTGCTCACATCACGGCTCAACACTCCCCATGCTGAGGGATTTCTCTCTCCTGCTGTAGATTTACCCGTCCCTGAGCGGACCTGCACACACCAGCAGCTGGACTGAGATCAGTGTTAGTGACACTCGTGAGAGTGTGTCGAATCTGATGAGTTCTCTGACTCAACTGAAGGAGACGCTAGATGAGAAACTCAACAAAACTGGTAAGAGAATGCTAGACTTTATTTAATTATCTTACTTAAAAGTAAAAAAATCTGTGCATGCAGTTGAAATAAACAATAAACTATTTAAAGGTGCACTGTTATTTATTATTATTATTATTATTTAAAATTGGCTAAATTATGGAGCCTTGCACGTGACATCTAGGGGAAAAAAAGTAGATTTAGCCTAATAATATTTCCTGCATTTCATGTGGGGAACTTCGTACAAAATCAATATCATGAATCCATCTTCTAAACCGTGTTTTTGTCTTTTCCTGAATTACTACGGTACGCCTAATAAGTGTTTAAACTCGGACGATTTTAGACTGAGTGGGAAGGCAACCACTGCAGAGTAGCCTCATCATATACATTAACGGAGAGAAGTGGAGTTTTTTTTCCTCCTTCGACTAACTTACTAATTAAAATTTGGTCGACTAAGCTTCTTCTCGTCGACTGACGTTTAGTGGACTGTTAGGGGGCAGGGAGCCGTTGTGAAATGCTAGTGTGGATGATTTCTGTCAAGGCACCTGACACACTGTACTTATACACACTGTGATATATTTAAAATGACCAAAGAAAAACACTAAATTCAAAAATACACTATGATCATGACCTTAAACATATAAAATTTCTCTCATTTATTGTCATTTGTCTCCGCAGTTGAATTGAAGAGGATGCAGCAATATGCAGGTATAATCTGTGATTTAGGCCTACATGTTCACTTTGTCACACAACAGGAGTTAAAATTTATACTACACTTTATATAATACATTATTTTAGACATTAAACACATGAAAACTCTTGTATTGTGAAGTTGTGACTCATCTCTTATATTTCTCTCAGTGAATGTAACCCTGGATTCTGATACATCTTATTCAAAGCTCATCCTGTCTGATGATGGAAAACAGGTGACATATGGAGACATTAAACATGATTTCCCGGACAACCAAGAGCGGTTTGACACTTGTTGCTCTGTTTTGGCAAAAGAGGGATTCAGCTCAGGACGATTTTATTTTGAGGTGCAGGTAAAGGGAAAGACTGAGTGGGATTTAGGAGTGGTCAGAGAATCCATTGACAGGAAAGGTATAATCATAGCAGCTCCTGAGGCTGGATACTGGACTGTAGTTCTGAGGGATGGGAATCAATATAAGGCTCGTGAATCTCCCTCTATCCCCCTCTACCTGAGAGGAAGGCCTCAGGTAGTTGGTGTGTTTGTGGATTATGAGGAGGGTCTGGTGTCCTTTTATGACGCGGAGTCCAGATCTCATATTTATTCTTTCACTGGTCAGTCTTTTACTGAGAAACTCTACCCATACTTCAGCCCTGGTACTAAAAAAGAAGGGAGAAATTCAGCGCCGCTGATTATCTCACATGTCAGGTATAATAAATGGTCAGAGTAATAGATCTGATTTGGTGCTACAGCATTCTGGGCTTGAGTCCCGGTTCGGGATTTTTCCCAATCCGGTTCCGGACTCTCCTATTCAGTCTTTCCCTGTCTCTCTTCAAAAAGGTAAATTCACCCTAATAAGAATATAAAAATACATTTTCCATACTATGAATAGTTGTTGTCAAACGATGAATATCTCATTACATTTTTGCTATAGCATTTGTTTTCCAGCTTTGAAAATATGTAATATTTTTAAAATTAATTTTCATTTTCAAGGGTTAGAAATGTTTGCTCAAGCCATTTTTTTCTGCTCAACTGCTCAATAAAACTTTAAAGTTCTGCATCTGAATAAAGTCCTGTGGTTATTTCTATAAATGAAGATATTTAAATTGAAAGATTATTGCATCTCAACCTGAAGGTGCAACAGCCATACCAGTTTTTATTAATAATGAATCTTAAATGGATAGTTCACCCAAAAATGAAAATTGTCATTTTCTCACCTTCAAGTTGTTCCAAAACTGCATAAATTTCTTTGTTCTGATGAACACAAAGGAAGATATTTGGAAGAATGTTTGTGACCAAGCAGATCTTGCCTCCCATTTACTACCATAGTAGGGAAAAACATTACTATCGCAGGCGAGATCTGCTTGGTCACAAACATTCTTGCAAATATCTTCCTTTGTTAACAGCAGAACAAAGAAATTGTGCTTCATTGATCATTATTTTCCTTTTTATAACCGTGTAAACTATCTGTCTTTTATAAAGCACTATATAAATAAAGGTGACTAGACTTGACAAATCACTTGAGGCTCATGAGCAGTTTTGGCTACATATATACCAAAATGCATCTTAATACCAGGTGTAAACAGGACCTATAAGTTCATTTTTAAACACAATATTGTCAACGTAAATTGGCAACTATTTCGCCAATGTAAATAGTTCCAAACAAAGTAGAATAGTTCTTCTACAACACAGAGTGTTTAATTCCTGAATGTTCCAGTATTTTGAATGACTCAGGTGAGTCGATGATTCAATGACTCATTTGTAAAGACAAAGGTCACTCGTTTCATTCATGAAGGATCAGCCGATTTAAACAAATTTGTCAAATTAATGATTTAATCTATTAAATGAAAGACTTCAACCTAAGACCACAACCTAATGGTTTTAGTATAATTTCATTTTTCTCTATATAGAGTTAATAAGTGTAATTCATTCAAATGTGTTTTGCGTATGTGTTCAAGTCCTTTTTTTAATATGTTGTAGAGTTCATTTTTATCACTGTTCTGTTACACTTATGAAAGTTTAATGTCATCACAAAATGTTCCATCAGTTTGTCAACATCTTGTCTCACAACAGAATATATAGGAATTCTGTTGCATTCCAAGATGGGAGGAGCTCTGACATCACTGCAGATGAGTGAATCGTTGCAGTAAAAGAGAAACAAAACAGACGAATGCTGCAGAATGTTCCTTGTTATACAACAGAATATCTATAAGGTTATAATCTTCAGGTGATCTAAGACCACAGCTCAGCTGATACTCACTCACAGGTAAGTGATGGTACAAGATGTTAATGTTAGTGGTCTGCGTAAGTAACTGGAATAAGATGGACAAAACCAGGATTATACAAGGTTCAAATTGGCTTATTGATTAGATTGGCTTCTTGGCCAACAGAATTGTGCTTAGGAAACTGAAAACACACCAAAATCAGAAAACACATTGGCTGGGAGACAATATAGACCAGTAAACCAACTTTAACTGGTTAAAGTGTTTTTTGTTTGTTTGTTTTATATATATATATATATATATATATATTTGTAAAAAAGTTCAAAGTCTTTTAAAAAATTTCCAGTGGGGGGTGTTGTGTAAAGATCTGAGTATTTGTGTATCTGAGTATTTTCTGATCTATTTGGTTCCTGGCACAATACAAAAATATAAAAAGACTTTTGAGATTAAATTTCAGATTTTTAAGGTGAAGTTTTGCAATTTCTTTGCTTCTAGTGACACTAAATATAATTGCACAAATAATGTTTTCAGACCGGTTTCCTGAACTTTTCCACAATTTACCATTGACTCAAGTCACACCCCAAAACTGCATAACTGGTTGAGCAGGGGTTACTGTGTCAGAACGACTGGGCTGCTCAAACCAGTAGAGCAATGCTTTCGTTTTGAAATCAAGCGACCAGTAGGCTCTGTCTCCATACATTATGAAATATATTAGAATATAATATATATTATGAAAATTTTAGCATGGGCAATATTACATAATTCACCTTTAAAAACAGAATTTTAAAGATTCAATTGTTAGATACTGTTCTTATTTCATGCACCTAATTAGAAATGTGTTGTGTGATTTTTTTTTTCCTGAATAGGCTTAAAGAGGGGATGAGCAATGGCTTCATCCGCATCACAAAAACAAAGTGAGGAAAAAAGAAAAAATCTGGATCCACCTCCAGTAATTCAGTAATTGAAATAAAGAAAGAACAAAGGCTATCACATGAAGTGATACTGATATAGGTTTCATTTGTTCTAACAAGAAACACAATATAGCTAATCGCTTATGAGAGAGTGTTTTTCTTGACTTAATAGTATTCCTTTTTATGTATACATACATTTTAAATGTAGGTGATTAATGGTGTTTCTTCGTCTTCAGCTCTATCCAGTGGTCCTCTGGCAGAGGAGCTCCATTGCTCGATCTGTCTGGATGTGTTCACTGATCCAGTCAGCACTCCATGTGGACACAACTTCTGTAAGAGCTGCCTGAACCAGTACTGGGACAACAGTCACACCTACAATTGTCCATTATGTAAAGAAACGTTCAGGAAAAGACCCGACCTCAAGATCAACACAACACTTAGAGAGGTTGTGCTGCTCTTTAAAAGTAAGTCTGGTCAGATTAAATCTAAAGTTCTCTGTGACATCTGTGATGATATGAAGATGAACGCTGTGAAGATGTGTCTGGTGTGTCAGAGCTCTTACTGTCAAACTCACCTGGAGCCTCATCAGAGAGTCCCAAAGTTACAGAAACACAAACTGATCGATCCAGTGGAGAATCTTGAGGACTATATCTGTCAGAAACACGAGAAACCTCTGGAGCTGTTCTGTAGAGATGATCAGACATGTGTGTGTATGCTCTGCGCTGTGACAAATCACAGGAATCACAACACTGTTTCCGTAGAAGAGGAGAGTAGAGAGAAAAGGGTAGGACATATCATTTACATGTGTTACATTTATTCAAACAATTGATATATAAAGTCAATGTTCAATGATCTGTAGCCTCAGCTGATGAAGATGCAGGCAGACGTACAGCAGATGATCCAGGACAGAATGAAGAGGGTTCAAGAGCTCGAACACTCAGAAGAACTCAGAAAAGTGAGTTCAGGAAAATATTACTGCTCAGGTGATGCTCTTATAATCAACAATGATATGATTTATATACAATGAATGAATAATTTTTTTTTCTTTGATTTATCAGGAAGCGTCAGAGGAAGAGAAAGCAGAGAGTATCGAGCTCTTCACTGATCTGATCCGCTCCATTGAGAGATGTCAGTCTGAGCTGCTGGAGATGATGGAGCAGAAGCAGAAAGCAGCAGAGAAGCAGGCTGAAGAGCTCATTAAAGAGCTGGAGCAGGAGATCACTGAGCTAAAGAGGAGAGACACTGAGCTGGAGCAGCTCTCACACACTGAGGATCACCTGCACCTCCTACAGGTCAGTGTCGCTCCTTCTGTCTGCTCACATCACGGCTCAACACTCCCCATGCTGAGGGATTTCTCTCTCCTGCTGTAGATTTACCCGTCCCTGAGCGGACCTGCACACACCAGCAGCTGGACTGAGATCAGTGTTAGTGACACTCGTGAGAGTGTGTCGAATCTGATGAGTTCTCTGACTCAACTGAAGGAGACGCTAGATGAGAAACTCAACAAAACTGGTAAGAGACACTTTATTAGAATACTTTACTAGATTACTTTATTGTGATATATACGTAAAGTTTCATTTTGAGCAATTCAACTTTGTCCTATACTACATACCTTTCTTATTCTTAATTCTTTTACATATGTAATTACATATGTAACTTGTAATAGTATTATATAATTAGATTTTCCCTTTCAATGATTTGTCAAAATCATATATTGTCCTTTGTCTCCACAGTGCTGAAGAGGATGAAGCGATATGCAGGTAAAATGTGTAATGTGCATGTTCACATTGCCATAAAGAGTTTACATTTTTATACCAAGAAAGTCTAAACAATTCTTTCTTCAAGATATTAAAGACATTAAAACTGTTGTATTGAGAAGTTGTGATTCATATATGATCTCTCTCTCAGTGGATGTGACTCTGGATTCTGACACCGCTCATCCAATACTCATCCTGTCTAATGATGGAAAACAAGTGACATATGGAGACATTGAGCTTAAACTCCCAGAGAACCCAAAGAGGTTTGATTATTGTTGCTGTGTCCTGGCAAAAGAGGGATTCAGCTCAGGAAGATTTCATTTTGAGGTGCAGGTAAAAGGAAAGACAGATTGGGATTTAGGAGTGGTCAGAGGATCCATTAACAGGAAGGGAATGATCGCAGCAGCTCCTGAGGCTGGATACTGGATTGTAGCTCTGAGGGATGAGAATCAGTATAAAGCTTATGAATCTTCTTCTGTCTCTCTGTCTCTGAAAGTGATGCCTCAGGTAGTTGGTGTGTTTGTGGATTATGAGGAGGGTCTGGTGTCCTTTCATGACGTGGAGTCCAGATCTCTCATTTATTCTTTCACTGGTCAGTCTTTTACTGAGAAACTCTACCCATACTTTTGCCCTTGTAGTAAAGAAAATGGTAAAAATGCAGCACCACTGATCATCTCACATGTCAGGTACAATGAATAAATTTACATCAAATATGAACATAGTTCTATGAATACTTGCTGTTGTTAAATGTTGAGACATGTAGAGACATTTTTTTTTAATCCAGCTTTTACTTAAAAAAAAAAAAGTGTACATATTTTCATTGTTTTTCTGAAGGCTAAAACATTCATGGAACCATTTTCTTTCTGCTGCTGTTGCTGTGAAATTTAAACTACATGTAAAATCTGAGTAAAATCCTGTGCTTAATTCTATAACTGGAGATGAAGGGACCATCACATACAGCAGAAGGACATTTCATAAACAATAAACAGCATATTTACTATGAAAACAAGACTGAGTTATCGTTGCACAGTCTGTTCAAAGGGATTTACTGTCTTACTGTTCTTTTCACCATGAATTGATTTGGAAAGACGCATGGAAAAGAGATTTTTAATGTGATTGACAGCAAAGTTAAGAACATTTAACCTCAAAAGATGGCTATATATATATATAATATGTTGTCTACTTTAAGTTCCAGGAGTTTATTCAATGTAATATGCTCAAGTGTCAGACATGAAAGCCGCTGTAATACTTACTGTCCACGTGAATTGTTTTCAATGATTTGTATATTGCTTTAAACACTTTTAATAAAACTGTTGAAAAGTCAGAGTGAGACTTCAAACATATATAGCAAATTTTATTTTATTTCTGGAGAGTATCAAACAGCATAACATGTTTTGTTGGAGGAAACGGAACTTTATGTAACATTTAGATTCAGACATTCCTGTAATCTGTCCCATACAGTATTTAAGATGGGAGTTCATCAAGTTTAATAAAAAAAAAAAAGAAATTGATGAAATAGGTATCTGGATTATATACTGTCTGTTTCCGGTCAATTTGGGATGATTATAAATTGAATATGTTAGATTATAATTTTGATGTATGCATAGACACATGCTTTTGGGTTAATATTACCCAAGGCCCCCTTACACTAGAATAGGTGGAGTTTATGATGCTTTTTTCTGTAGAAATGTTCTGATAAATATAATGTAGAATTTGACAGCAGTTTTTAAATGTATGATCCAATAAGATAATGAATATTGAATCTTAAAGTAATGATTTTAAATAGATTAGAACTCTTATGCAAATGAAAACCGTATGTGAAAAATGATGTAGAATAATTTGTGACAAAACATCTACATTATGATCTAGCACATTCATTACACAGTACATTTGGATGAGAAAAGATGGGAGGGGCTAGGACATCACTGCAGGTGAAATCTTTTAGTGGACGTAAAACTACAATTTGGTAAAATATTAAACCATTGTTCTTGTAATCAACAGGACATTTATTCTGGCAGTCTAAGACGTATGTATGCACCGCTGAGAACACTCACGCTCGGGTAAGTGATGGAAATATAAAAGAACTGTTTTACTGAACAGTTTATTGGTCTGTTTTGTATATATTTACCTGGAATAAAGTTGGGTAAAACCAGGTTTAAGTGTGAGTCGAATGTTCAGTGTTTTTTGGTTTGCTTCCCTGAAATGGCATCAAAAATGTGTTAAAAAAAAATGTCATTAGATGGATTGCAAATCAAAGATGTGTGCTGGATTTTTTTCACACAACAGAAACAGAAAGTACATGATCTGCAGACAAACTGAAAGCTGAAGGTAAAAACACATTATGTTATCTTACGACTGTTTCGAGTGAAAAAAAACAATCTAATATTAATTTTATTTTTTTATCTTTTCCCATGTTTGCAATAATCTGTCATTTCTTTTGCACGAACAGTTCAGTTAAATGAAGCCTGGTTTGAAATCAGTTTCATTTTTTTTAAGTCGATGCTGAAAACTAGTCCTTTATATGGTAACATAAATGATTTGTGTACTTTGTACTTGTGTACTTTGTACCTGAATAACATGTTTGACTGCTAACAGATGAATCAAATCAGTTTGACATTTCACTATCTGTTTCATCGTCATATTTCATGCCGTGAAATGAGATGTGTTTTGTGTTTGCTGTGAATAGACTTAAAGAGGGAATGTATGATGGCAGAATCTTCATCAGCATCAGCAAAACCAGCTCAGACCAGGAGAAGCAGTCTGGATGTACCTCCATTATGTCAGTAAATAAAGACAGAATTTTAACAATGTGAAAAGTTTTATAAAACCCCAAATAGCAACTTTGTGTCGGCCCAGATCCAGCCCACATCTGCCATGCGTGATATGATGATCTGGGTCACATGCGGCGTGGAATGGTGGCACTTGGGCGGATCCTGTTTGCCAGATCTGAGCTACAACCAGGCCATAGCAACACCACATGTCAGCCAAAACCAAAAAAATAAACCAGAACTGGACCTCGTCTGAGCCACAAAATCTTTATATAGTATTTATAGAGTCATCTCAGCATTAACAAGTCTGTTAACAAGCAGAATCATTGAAGGAAAGAAGAGAACAGAAAAATACACACAACAACGACAACTGACTTCAGCCGCAGCCTTAGATGAAATCAAGTGAAGATAAAAGACATTAAATCTCTCCAGATCTCAGCAGAGGATTAAACAACTCCACAAACAGCATTACAGCTTCACGTGTTACTAACCAAATTGACTTTATTTCTGTCATTCGTCTACAGAAGCTCTTATTGAGAATTAAGAGGTTTAATGCTCACGTTTGTTTCATTTGAAGTCACCATAATGGTGATTGGTGTTTCCATTAGTTGGGCTCTTACAGTAAGTTTGCCTTAGGCTGTTGCGATAATGTGTTTGTTAAACACATATATAGTAGTAAAGTTAGCTGAAATGGGATCAGATGTTGATTTTTGTCAATTGAGCATGAAATGCAGCATGACATTTTGATTCAGTTTGTTGTGATTCATGTAGAGATTGTTGATGTCTTTGTGTCATCTCAGTATGATTTTTGTGGTGTTGTGTGGTTTTGTTCCTTTATAAGATTTTAGTAAAGGTCAGATTTGTTTGGTTACAAGATTTCAATGACTGTCAGTTTTTAAAAAAAATAAATAAATACTGGAATTTAAGAAAAGCTTTTTTTTTTGCAGTGTAATATATTTACATTACAAACCCTCCGTTACTGCAGCATGAGATCATGCTATATTGCAGAAATCAGTCTGAATATTTTGTTGTCACCATAGTTGAGATTCATACGCTGTTTGCTTATATCTGTGTTTGTCTTCGTGTCTCATTGTTTTCTGCTCATGTTTTTCTTTTTTCATATATTCAGTCTTTTTACTGATTTATGCAATATAGTGTGATCCCAGGTTGCAAGACATGTAATTTAAATGTATTAATGTCTCAACATCCAAATGCAGTGAGTGGTGAGGCTATTTCACAACAACTAAAAAATCATTATCTGATTTAATTATAGGTTTTTTTGCTATTGCAAATATGTTTAACCTACAGTGTCAGAACAGCCTAAGACAAGCCTAAAGTAAGAGTTAAGAGCACAACTAATGGGAACACCAATCACCATTATGGTGACTTCAAATGAAACAAACATGTGAGTTAATTCTCAATAAGAGCTTCTGTAGACGAATGACAGAAATAAAGTCAATTTGGTTAGTAACACGTGAAGCTGTAATGCTGTTTGTGGAGTTGTTTAATCTTCCTCTGCTGAGATCTGGAGAGATTTAATGTCTTTTATCTTCACTTGATTTCATCTAAGGCTGCGGCTGAAGTCAGTTGTAGTTGTTGTGCGTATTTTTCTGTTCTCTTCTTTCCTTCAATGATTCTGCTTGTTAACAGACTTGTTAATGCTGAGATGACTCTATAAATACTATATAAAGATTTTGTGGCTCAGACAAGGTCTAGTTCTGGTTTATTTCTTTGGTCTTGGCTGACATGTGGTGTTGCTATGGCCTGGTTGTAGCTCAGATCTGGCAAACAGGATCTGCCCAAGGGCCACCATTCCACGCCGCATGTGGCCCAGATCATCATAAAACGTGTGGCAGATCTAGGCCGAATCTGGGCTGGCACAAATGCTAACTGGGACCACATTAGATGACAATGATATAAGCTTTATTTTTCTTGCATGATATACTAATTGCTGACTGTTGATTTACTTTGCATTTACAAATAAGTTATAAATGATAAATAGTGTTCTTCATCTTCGTCTTCAGCTCTATCCAGTGGTACTCTGGCAGAGGAGCTCCAGTGCTCGATCTGTCTGGATGTGTTCACTGATCCAGTCAGCACTCCATGTGGACACAACTTCTGTAAGAGCTGCCTGAACCAGTACTGGGACAACAGTCACACCTACAAATGTCCATTTTGTAAAGAAACGTTCAGGAAAAGACCCGACCTCAAGATCAACACAACACTTAGAGAGGTTGTGCTGCTCTTTAAAAGAAAGTCTGGTCAGAGTAAATCTGAGGTTCTCTGTGACATCTGTGATGATATAAAGATGAACGCTGTGAAGATGTGTCTGGTGTGTCAGAGCTCTTACTGTCAAACTCACCTGGAGCCTCATCAGAGAGTCCAAAATTTAAAGAAACACAAACTGATCGATCCAGTGGAGAATCTTGAGGACTATATCTGTCAGAAACACGAGAAACCTCTGGAACTGTTCTGTAGAGATGATCAGACATGTGTGTGTATGCTCTGCGCTATGAAAGACCACAAGACTCACAACACTGTTTCTGTAGAAGAGGAGAGCCAAGAGAGGAAGGTAACAACAAAGTCACTGTATCATCACGTCTTTGCGTCTTGCAGGTATCTCATGAGATTTGCAGTGCAATGTTCAGCGCGTGTTCAATTTTCTCCTAAACAGAACATGACTATGTCGTTATTTCATTTCACTTAATTGTCACTGCAGATGTCTGATGAATATGATAAACTTTACATTTGTATGTTCATTGATCTGCAGTGGTGGAAACAAATAAAACATAAACTAAACCTTATCTTAAACCTAACATATATTGTGAGTAAAAGCAAATGAGGTAAAAAAAATAAATAAATAAATAAACATGCACAGCTGCTGAAGCAATCGCCTCTACGTCCCTTAGAGCTCATGTCGGTGTTGTGTTTTACAGAAGTGTTGTATGTTATGCAAATGTTGAAATGTGTTAGCTTTAGTTATGCACTATGGTGAAAGTGATTTAAGGTCATGATAGTATTGTGTATCAGCATGAATTATAAGGCTTTATTGGTAGTTTCATGTGTAATCATTAAAGGAAAAGGAAGACTGCTCTAGAGTTAATTTTAGATGGAAACTGCAGTGAATTTTATATGCGCACAGGTTGTAAATGTAGTATTTAATGATACATTTTAGCTCAATCTGTTCATTGTTCTGTCTGTAGCCTCAGCTGATGAAGATGCAGACAGATGTGCAGCAGATGATCCAGGACAGAATGAAGAGGATTCAAGAGCTCAAACACTCAGAAGAACTCAGAAAAGTGAGTATTAGATTATATAATGATTTTCTTTGGTAGAGGAGCAATATTTTGTCTGTTCTTTTCCAAACAACAAAAAAGAACTGGAAATGGGGCTGTAAACCTCCAAAAAATAAAGAAAAAAAGTACGATAAAATTGATTCATATGACTTGTGCATATGATAGCTTTTTGTTAGAAACAGACTCAAATTAAGTCAAATTTTTCTATAAGCCCCAAAGGTTTTGGTATATTTCTCACATATATGACTTCAGAAAACTTGAAATATAGTGAACCAGTCATCTGACTACTCACAGTAAATGATGACTTATTGCTGTTTTGGGTGAGCTATTTTTGAAAAATAAATAAATAAATATATAAATAACATTTTGTCAATCATAAATCAGGAAGCGTCAGAGAAAGAGAAAGCAGAGAGTATCGAGCTCCTCACTGATCTGATCCGCTCCATTGAGAGATGTCAGTCTGAGCTGCTGGAGATGATGGAGCAGAAGCAGAAAGCAGCAGAGAAGCAGGCTGAAGAGCTCATTAAAGAGCTGGAGCAGGAGATCACTGAGCTAAAGAGGAGAGACACTGAGCTGGAGCAGCTCTCACACACTGAGGATCACCTGCACCTCCTACAGGTCAGTGTCGCTCCTTCTGTCTGCTCACATCACGGCACAACACTCCCCATGCTGAGGGATTTCTCTCTCCTGCTGTAGATTTACCCGTCCCTGAGCGGACCTGCACACACCAGCAGCTGGACTGAGATCAGTGTTAGTGACACTCGTGAGAGTGTTACGACTTTGAGGAAAGCTTTGACTCAACTGCAGGAGACTCTAAACGAGAAACTCAACAAAACTGGTGGGGGAATAGATGAGAAACTTAACAAGTCTGGTAGGGGAATATCAATACCTTTACATAATGTTATATATATTTAACATTAATATTGTTGTACACAAAATTAGTGTCCTAAACCTACTAGTCTACCATATATAATGTGCCTCATAATCTTTTACTGTCTTTTCTCTCCACAGTTAAGACGACAATGCAGCAATATGCAGGTACAAGGGTCAATGACCAATAATAGTGTTCAAAATAAAGAAAAGGAATAACTTGTGGCAAGTTTTAGACATGTATTTATCTGTTTCATATGGAATTGAAAAATGTTTTTACCATTTTCAAATATTTTGGGGAGTCACACAACACAATTCGTAAGAACGGGAAGAAGGGGGCGGGAACCGGCGAACGTTCAACATAATTTTAATCAAATAAATAAACAAACAAACAAACAAACAACAAAACGAAAGTAAAATGGCGGCAGTTCCTCACGGAGACTGCCGCCTACACAAACTTAATAAAACAACATAAGCTCCAGGCCTTGTCCTCTCTCGTCTTTTACTGTCGTAGCCCCTCTTTTATGCGATAGATACGAAATACGAGATAGGAGACCGGTGCACCGCGCAGCTGACGCTCATTATCACTCGCGTCACCGGCCTCGCGCCGTTCCCTCAAGGCTCTGGCCCGCTCTGCTCGTCACACACACCAACATAACATTTTACAGCCTTAACTTTGCCTTGTAAGGTCAAATTTTATCACAATATTTGTTGAAATTCATATGCTAAAGTCTGTCTAATATGTTTATGCTAAACACACGAAAATGTTGTCATTTGTGATTATCTCTCTTTCAGTGAATGTGACTCTGGATCCTGACACCGCTCATCCACAACTCATCCTGTCTGATGATGGAAAACAAGTGACATATGGAGACATTAAGCTTGAACTCCCAGACAATCCAAAGAGGTTTGATTATTGTCCCTGTGTTTTGGCAAAAGAGGGATTCAGCTCAGGAAAATTTTATTTTGAGGTGCAGGTAAAGGGAAAGACCGATTGGGATTTAGGAGTGGTCAGAGAATCCATTAACAGGAAGGGAATGATCGCAGCAGCTCCTGAGGCTGGATACTGGATTGTAGTTCTGAGTAATGACAATCAGTATCTTGCATTACAGTCTCCTCCTGTCTCTCTGTCTCTGAGAGTGAAGCCTCAGGTAGTTGGTGTGTTTGTGGATTATGAGGAGGGTCTGGTGTCCTTTCATGACGTGGAGTCCAGATCTCTCATTTATTCTTTTACTGGTCAGTCTTTTACTGAGAAACTCTACCCATACTTTAGCCCTAATCTTAAAAAAGAAGGTAGAAATAAAGCACCAGTGATCATCCGATCAGTGAATGAATTTCCACCAAAAATATGAAAATAAGGCTACGTTCACACTGTCCGTCCAAATCTGATGTGTGTATTCGATTGAAATTTGAACTAAAATTTTTGACGGTCCACATTGTGTATCTGATTTATGCATCCCATGTGGCTCTTTCATTTTCCGGAATTTCTGCATTGGTTTCTATCGCAATGATGTTGTGTTGGTAAGTAGGCCTATAGACCACCAACAACAACAACATGGAGGGGTTTACAATACAGATGTAGTCTTATTTACAACATGACAATGTGTTACAACATGACAGTGCATCTTCTGAGGAAGCGGCAGAAACTTGGAGGCTGGTATTCATGGCTTTATTCAGTGTTGTCGTTTCTGCTGGTTTCAAAGCATGTCTTCGTTATGATGAGTAGGGTATTTCTACCATACCAGAGGCTGCGGTTTCATGACTGCATTTCTAGGACCCTAGTTTTCGTCTTGTATGTATTGGTAGTTAATACTATAGCGCTTACTATTCAATTCTGTTCTTATTTTATTATTTTTCAGTAACAATTTAGTTGATATATTGTCAGTATAGTTTTTCAGCATCTGCTCTCATTTGATGCTTCTGTATGTTAACAGTTTTTATTTTATCACTTTTTACATTTCTTTATTCAACAACAATAAAATTAATAAAGTATCATAAAGACTTGACCCAATTTATTAACCTTAAGCATCTGTAATGTGAGTTGTTTTGTTTTATTTCTAGTTCGGTTTACTTTGTTCTCATCACTAGTTAGCTTCCTTGGTTACTGGTTGACGTCTAGGTTATACGTGGTTGCTTGCTAAGCTTTCACCTGAGATTTCCTGCGTTTTTGTTTTGTTTTGTTTTTATGTTGTTTTGTTTTTTGGATTTGTGAAAAGTCTGTTTTTGTTAAATCCTCCATCTTCGTTTGATCTCTACAGCCAAAGTGTGGGACATACTGTAATTCAGCATAAAGGCAACTTATGCTAAGACCCACCTAAAGAGATCATTCTAGACTCTAGAGACCTACCAAAGCATTTTGGAGTGAAATCTGACCATCTGTTTTCTTTTAAGTAACATTTTATTTTCTTACACTTATAGGGCTACTTGTCAGTTTCATTCTATAAACATGATTGCTTATGGAAAACTAGCCTAGGATAATGACTGTAAAGTATACTGAAAATGGTGGTACAACAAATAAGATAATCTATTAATTATACTGCAGTACTTATGAATTGAAACTTCCATATCTGAGGCACAGAAACTGCTCCCAAATTCCAGATTCATTTAAAGAATAAAGATTTATTCATAATTCGGACTACCCGAGTCGCTTTGCAGTGTGTGCGTAAGTTACAGTAATAGCCTATTCAAGATTTTAATGTTGGTTTGCAGTGTGTGCATATAACTTTTCAGCTGTACCACTGGCCTGCAGTGTGTGTGTGTGCGTGCCTGTGGTACTGCTGAAAAGCTATATGCAGGAAACACAGTGATATGCTACGCACTTGTGGTGAGTCATGTGAATCTAAATATCTAAAGTTACGCCAAACAAAGAAATTTTTATATAAGGAAGAGGTTTTCTGCAGTAGCAACAATCTAACATTCACTACAGAGGTCAATTATTGGATTAAAGAGAATAGATGGGAGGGGCTATGACATCACTGCAGGTGAGTGACAGCTTGAGTGAAAGTGAAACTAAACTGATCGACAACAGACTGAAACATATTTCACTCTTAAACAACAGAAGATTTATTCAGATAATCTATGACCACACCACAACTGATACATGGGTAAGTTACAGTAATAGCCTATTCAAGATTTTAATGTTTTTAATGTTGATGGTCTGCTTCAGTAGCTGGAATATATTGGGCAAAACCAGGTTTATGCATTAATCAAATGCACAACTAGTTTGCTAAATTATATATAGGCCTATATATATTTATATTTATAAAGAATTTTTTAGAGTTTGGTTCATTGAAATTATATGACTGTTTGACAGTATGTCACTTGATTCATTGTAAAGTGACGTGTGTTGTCAAGATTTAAAACCAGGAAGTACATGAACTGCAGTCGAAGAAAACAGAAGTGAAATCTGAAGGTGAACATTATGATTACACCAAAAAAAGATGCATATTAAATTTCAAATAACTTGTATGGGTTAAAACTTTGTGCTGATCTTGTGTTGTGGATGGTGATTTTTTTTTTTTACGACAAATCCTCAGAAGTAGAAAAGAGCAATGGCAGAATCTTTACCAACATCACCAAAGCAAAGTGAGGCCAGGAGGAGGAGAATGGATAGACCTCCAGCAAGTCAGTAACTAAAAGAAAGAACTCAGATCTTCTTTCTTTTTTTCATGAAATACTAATTGCTGATTGTTTGCTTTTTAATTTTTTTACTTAATCAATTTCAATTTATAAATCGATTTTTAAGTACGTGATTAATGGTGTTTCTTCGTCTTCAGCTCTATCCAGTGGTCCTCTGGCAGAGGAGCTCCATTGCTCGATCTGTCTGGATGTGTTCACTGATCCAGTCAGCACTCCATGTGGACACAACTTCTGTAAGAGCTGCCTGAACCAGTACTGGGACAACAGTCACACCTACAATTGTCCATTATGTAAAGAAACGTTCAGGAAAAGACCCGACCTCAAGATCAACACAACACTTAGAGAGGTTGTGCTGCTCTTTAAAAGTAAGTCTGGTCAGATTAAATCTAAAGTTCTCTGTGACATCTGTGATGATATGAAGATGAACGATGTGAAGATGTGTCTGGTGTGTCAGAGCTCTTACTGTCAAACTCACCTGGAGCCTCATCAGAGAGTCCCAAAGTTACAGAAACACAAACTGATCGATCCAGTGGAGAATCTTGAGGACTATATCTGTCAGAAACACGAGAAACCTCTGGAGCTGTTCTGTAGAGATGATCAGACATGTGTGTGTTTGCTCTGCGCTGTAACAAATCACAGGAATCACAACACCGTTTCCGTAGAAGAGGAGAGTAGAGAGAGGAAGGTAACAACATAAATACATGGTGTAACATAACATTTGTGTTAGATGGTGTTGAATCTGTTGAGTATCTGTTTGTTCTGTTCGTTGTTCTGTCTGTAGCCTCAACTGATGAAGATGCAGACAGACGTACAGCAGATGATCCAGGACAGAATGAAGAGGATTCAAGACCTCAAAAAGTCAGCAAAACTCAGAAACGTGAGTACTTAGCAGAATGTAACCCATACTTGGAATTTGCCCTTGGCAAATTTAACACATCCAAGTTGGTGCACACACACCCAGAGCAGTGGGCAGTCATTTTTGCTCTGGCACCATGGGAAGGATTGGGGGTTAGGTGCTTTGCTCAAGGGCAGTCATTTCCTTCTGGTATTGAGAATCAAACCCACAACATTCAGGTTACCAGTCTGACTCTCTAATCATTAGGCCACAATTACCCGACGTTTGTTATCCATATTATTAACCAATGTTGATCACTAAGTTCGTGTATAAAAATCTCAGATTTTTTATTGCAGACTTTGATGTCTTGGCTAATCTGAGCACATGGTTGAGATCTTTTCTGAAAGCATATAAATGTGAGATTACTGAGGTATTTTTTAAGGGAAAATATCAGAGAAGCAAATTATTTAAAGGATTAGTTCACTTTAAAATAAAAATTACCCAATGATTTACTCACCCTGAAGCCATAGATGACTTTCTTCCTTATGATGAACACAATCGGAGTTATATTAATAATCAACCTGATGCTCATAAGCTTCAAAATGGCAGTGAACAGCAACCACCTGTATGAAATTCAAAAGAGTGCATCCATCTATCATAAACTTACTCCATACAGCTCCAAGGGTTTAATAAAGGATTTCTGAAGTGAAGTCATGCATTTGTTTAAGAAAAATATCCATATTTAACACGTTATGAAGTAAAATAACTTGCTTCTGCCAAACCGCCTTCTGTATTCAACTTAAGAAGAAAGTGTTACTGATGTTGCGTCACTTACGCTTGTTTTGCTTCAGAAGGCCGTTATAATTAACCCCCCCGGAACCATGTGAAGCACATTTACGACTCTTTTGAATTTCAAACAGGTGGTTCCCTTTCACTGCCATTATAAAGCTTAGGAGTATAAGGGTGATTATTAATATAACTCTGATTGTATTCAACTGAAAGAAGAGGATTTATGTATTATGATGTTTAATTTGCTTTGTAAAAAAGGTGCTGAAGTAGCAAGTGAAGTTATTAAACATAATTTCGAGAGGAGTCCTTCTAATCTTCCAATTAATACCAAGTTATAAAACCAGCATCAGTTCTTTCGGCATCCCTCCTCCTCTCCTTCTCCTCCTTTTGTACAATTTTGCCTGTTATAGGGGGGTAATCAGAGCTCGAGTAGAATATCCTCTCTGAGCCGCTCTATAGCCGACAGCAAGCCAAATATGTTTACCACTTATGCTAAGAATTAAATGGGCACATGAACACATGAAATAAAAATAATTTGTTCCTTGATTTTATCAGGAAGCGTCAGAGGAAGAGAAAGCAGAGAGTATCGAGCTCTTCACTGATCTGATCCGCTCCATTGAGAGATGTCAGTCTGAGCTGCTGGAGATGATGGAGCAGAAGCAGAAAGCAGCAGAGAAGCAGGCTGAAGAGCTCATTAAAGAGCTGGAGCAGGAGATCACTGAGCTAAAGAGGAGAGACACTGAGCTGGAGCAGCTCTCACACACTGAGGATCACCTGCACCTCCTACAGGTCAGTGTCGCTCCTTCTGTCTGCTCACATCACGGCTCAACACTCCCCATGCTGAGGGATTTCTCTCTCCTGCTGTAGATTTACCCGTCCCTGAGCGGACCTGCACACACCAGCAGCTGGACTGAGATCAGTGTTAATGACACTCGTGAGAGTGTGTCGAATCTGATGAGTTTTCTGACTCAACTGAAGGAGACGCTAGATGAGAAACTCAACAAAACTGGTAAGAGAATGTTAGACTTTATTTAACAGTAATTCTTATTTTAGAAAAATAGGTCATCTTCAGTCGAAGGAGATCAATAACCAAGCATACAATTTAAACTTTCAAAATTGAATCAATGTGTATAAAAATCCATTATTAGTTGAGCCATAAGACAACTTAGATTTTTTTATTATTAATTCCTAGAGCAAATAAATTGTTTTTATGTAATTTTGCATTTAAGTTAATATGTGCTGCATCATATATTTTTCCCTCCCCATACTGTGAACAGAATTGAACAATTTAAATCAGGTGATTTTCTAAAAAAACTATTTAAAACCCCCTTTTATGATTACCCGTTGTGCATGATTTCTGTAAAGGAAACGGACACTCAAAATAACCAGAGAAATGCATGCTCTGATCTCACCACAAATGTGCAGATTCACGAGTGTCAGTATTTTATAAATCAGCAGAAACACAGACATCCATCAGAGAACAGAATCTGAACTAATGTATTAAATACAAATGCATCATTTAAACTTCTCTCACAATGATTTATTGTCATTAGTCTCTACAGTACTGAAGAGGATGCAGCAATATAAAGGTAATCTGTGATTTCCATGTTCACATTATCACACAATAAATTTAAAGGCATATCCCAAAGTCTACACAATACATTTTTATGCACATCCAAACCATAGTGATGTGAAGTTGTGATTCATATATGATCTCTCTCTCAGTGGATATGACTCTGGATTCTGACACAGCTCATCCAATACTCATCCTGTCCAATGATGGTAAACAAGTGACATATGGAGACATTGAGCTTGAACTCCCAGACAACCCAAAGAGGTTTGACACTTGTCCCTGTGTCCTGGCAAAAGAGGGATTCAGCTCAGGAAGATTTTATTTTGAGGTGCAGGTAAAGGGAAAGACAGATTGGGATTTAGGAGTGGTCAGAGAATCCATTAACAGGAAGGGAATGATCACAGCAGCTCCTGAGGCTGGAATCTGGATTGTAATTCTGAGGAATGACGATCACTATCAGGCTTGTGAATCTCCTGCTGTCTCTCTGTCTATGAGAGTGATGCCTCAGGTAGTTGGTGTGTTTGTGGATTATGAGGAGGGTCTGGTGTCCTTTCATGACGTGGAGTCCAGATCACACATGTATTCTTTCACTGGTCAGTCTTTCACAGAGAAACTCTACCCATACTTCAGCCCTTATAATAATCTAAAAGGTAAAAATGCAGCACCACTGATCATCTCACATGTCAGAAAATAAGGTTTTATTTCTCTATTCTGTTTTCAGTTATGAGGCATTTAATTTTTTTTTTTTAGTATTTATTTTCCAGCTTTGAAAATCTGATGAAACTACTGCAGTAAATAATTTGTATAAAATATAATTTTGTTCAAAATCTATTTTCTTAAAAAAAAATTCTGTTTTACTTTTGAAAGAGAAATTGCATGTAAAATGTTTTATCTCAATAAACATCTGAATAAAGAGCTGTGTTTGTTTGTAACTTAAGGACATTTTATAAAGAAGTTTATTGAATGTATTAGGAAAGATATAAATGCATACAGACTGTTCCCTTTCAACATTTATAACCTAATGTGGATAACTGACATGAGACCTACAAATCAGAGACATCAAATTTTACTTTTCCCCAGGTGATCTCTGATATACATCATATACAATGTAGTCTGAGGATCTTACAGTGAGACTTTTCAACATTTTGTAATTTAAACCCTTTCCTCATAAGCTGTGAACTGTCAGATCTACACATCGCTTGCTCAGGTGAGGGAGGGTGGTGCTATAAGCAGTCTGTATCCTATCAGAGGGATATCTTTGGAGATGTTTGGCCCTACAAAGGGCTGGTTCAGGCAGTCAGGATAGGCCCCATGACCCCCTTGGTAAAACAACGGGTTCATTCTTTGCTCCGCTGCTGACCTCATTGTCTCTTTGTGAAGTGAAAATCCAGAGTTGCATTCTGCTCAATGGTCAGACAGCTGCTGGTGTGTAGCATCTCTGCTGTGATGGAGGTGAGTGGATGAGAGAGAGTCCGAGCAGCTGCTGCCGGGAAACCCCTGGATCCAAACAACCAAAACATGGTGAGTCCCAGTGTACTGAAATTCAGAGATATAACTTTATTCTCTTGTTATGTTTGGAAAGATGCTGTTTATTTGGTGAGTCAGTATGAGATTGTGTAATATCTCTTAGATTTTACCAGTATTAAAGCTGAAAGTCCTTCTAAAATGTGTTTTACTTTTCAAGAAAAAAACCCGTTGGTGCTTTATGAAAATAATTTCTAAAATAGTTTAATGTGTGTATGTGTGTATGTGTGTTTGTTTACTTAGAATTACTAGTTATTTTACAGTGAATTAAGTTAATTTAGTGATGTTGGATAGTGTTAAAATCATTACTGAATACATTTACAATATTGCTACCTAGAAAAATGTTTCAGCTTCAATGGATTTATTTTTGCATAAACCATGTACTTTAAAAATGTTTTCAGAAAATAGCACAGTTTAAGTAATAAACTGCGTATGAGCACATGAGAACACCATTACATGCAAATATGTTGTTCTGATTTAGTGTGCTGATTTAGTGGTCTTCCATTTAGAAGTGTTAGAAATACATTTGAAGTGTAAGTGTTAGGGGAGCATGTCAAATCGATAATTTTCCTTTAAGTCATCATGTGTTATGGGAATAGAATTGTAGCAATGCAATGATCACATTATGAAGTTTATATTGTTTTGTTTTTTCCATCTTATGATAAGTTATAAGTTAGATTAGTTTTCACATGACTTACAATTAGCCACAAAAAATGTCCCATAATTTTCCCAAAAGCTGGGATGGATGAAATGTTGCATTACATTGTGGGAAATAGAACTCTAGTTTTGACTAGATTGAAGTATGTCATCAATGTTTCATTTGAATTTAGAAAAGCGGTACAAACAGGTTTTATTCTGAACACAGATCTCTTTTATTGGCTTATTATAATGAATATGACCCTGGGATTGGTCATATCTTACAGAGTCTCAGTAGAGATGCTGTGGCAGTGATTGAGAATCCTGTGGTGGTCAGACAGTCTTTCCATACAGAGCATCTGCAGGTGGACAGGGTTGAGACGGGACAGAATAATCCCAACTGGCTCAGAGAACTGCAGGTTCTCCATCCAGGCAAGTCTGTTACTAACACACACCTGAACAGACATCAGTTCCCTTAAAAACATTTGCAAGGGTCATTGTGAATCCACTTCACAAAATCATATAACTGCATGGTTTTAAATATTGCCATTTGCTTCATGGACACCCGATGAGCATTTATTACTATTATTTCATTCAGTGTCTGGCAAAGTGTCGGCCCATAAACTGGTGCGAGTGTTTGCAGCTCTGTGTGTACTGTGTCTGCTGGGAGGTGTCGTCATTGGAGTTTGGTTCATAGGTAAGAAGATAAATTATTGAAATTCTTTGGTCAAATTTTGCGTACTCAAATGAAATATTTCTGCAGTGAACATTGAATGTCTTTGTCCAGTGAAAATTCTCTTAAGGCCTAATTCAGCTCAGAGCCCTGCAAGCCTGGGAGACGCCAAAGACACGTCCTTCTGCAACGTAACCGAGGACATCTCTGTGACAGACCCCAGGAAAGGTATTTGTCCCATGCCTTTGTGTGCAAACTCTGTGAAAACAACAGACACACAGCAGGTAAACAGCAGAGTGGACTTTCATCCATCCAAACTCACTGGCATCACAAACAAAGTGACATAAACAATGCCCAGTGAAAGCTGTGACAAACACACAAACAAGAGAAGCAAACTAAAGGGAGAGGAAGTGAAAAATAAGAGTGCTATCCAACTAGAGTTGTAACTACTACATTTTTCAGTAGTGACAGTTCAGCAGTTTTCAACGTATAGTGTCAGTTTTTCACTATGCTTTTCAAGGCATGGCTAAACAGTCCTTTCTCTCATATGTAACAATGGAAAGTCCGATTCATTGAATCATTCATCTTATATTGTCCTCTCCCTGATTTCCTCATATAGCCTTGAAAAGTCTGATTCATTTGTGAATCTGTTCATCTTTTATAGTAGACATAAATAGCGATCCTGAATTCATCTCTACTCCCTCATATGAAATCCCTGAAAATCTGATACATAGTGAATTGGTTCATCTTAAACAGAACTCCCATAAATAGTGATGAAAGTCATAAATTGCCCTTTCCTTCACGAAATCCTTAGAAAAATGTGATTTATTCTAGTGAACCTTTCAATACCCCCCCCCCCCCCCCTTTCAGTTCAATTTAGTGAGGTTTTTGTAATTTTTTTGTAATTTTTTGGGGATTTTACTTATTAATTTTTACTTCAGTTTTAGTATCTAAATTAAAATAAACTTTTTTTTCATATTTTATTTTATTTCCGTTAATGTTCATTATTTCAAGTCACAAAAATTTTTATTTTATGGTTTTAGTTTTAGTTAACTATAATTGGTAGTGGATGATTATTTGAGTCTGAGGAAGAAAATAATCGAAAATGAATATCCTCATTCATTCTGCTCAATTGTTTATTATTTTTTTGTGTTCAGTTGGTTATGTAAATTAGGTGTTTTTTTTGCTGTATTTAGTATAAATGTACCTGTTCAAGTCTGATGCACCCTAATGAGGTTACTTCATTGTTCATGCCAGAACAATATGACAATTTCAACATCATTTGTATTTGAAATATATCCTTCGAACAAATTCAATCAAAATATCATATCTCATAAATCCACTGCGCTACAGTTTGTTTGTTTTAGGAGTGATTTTGACTGAATGGGGCTCAGTGTTTTACAGGATCAGTGTCGAGAACTCTCTCCTGGAGATCCAGCTGGAGAAGCTACAGACGTGGCTGCCCGTATGTTACGAGAGGTGGAACTCTTCTCTGGGAACGCTCGTATGTCGACAGCTGGGCTATCTGAGGTGAGCATGCTTGACAGCTCAATCACACACACACTTTCAGCTCTCAGCACCTTTCACTTGAGCAACAGCTGTGGCAGTTTTCTGTAGGTCAACCATTCATAGGATGACAGCAGTGCTGAAATGTACTTTGAAGTCAGTTCCAATTCAAAGCATGATGTGTGCTGAATACAGGCATTTTGAAGAATATTAAAGAGATAGCTCACCCACAAATGAAAATTCTGTCATCGTTTGCTCACCTTCATGTCACTCCAAAGCTGTAAGGCTTTATTTCTACTGTTGAGATATTTTGCAGAATCTTAGACCTGCTTTGATGAAAGTGAAAAGTGTTCCAAAAAGGATGAAAAGGTACAATGAAAGTGCCGTAAAGTAGAGCATACGATATGCATAAGCGTAAACATGATCTGATGGCTACAGTCAGAAAGACATTTGTTAATGATGTTGATGGAGTTTTATTCATTTATTTAAGTAATGTTTTTTTTTTTTTTTTGATCAAGTGTGGCAACATTTTGAGTTTTGTCAAACAACCTCTCCTTTCAGATTATCAAAGCACAAAGGGGTGAATCTGACTGATATTGGTCCGAACTACACAGATGGATTTGTACAAATCACCTCAGAACACCAAAGTAATTTGGAGAGTTTATGGCGTTTCAGGTAATCAAGAAATCATTTTAATTGACACGAGTTTCCAGAGCAACAACTGTCACAATTTTGGTTTATTTTTTTTACTCTAGAGGAAGCTGTAGTACAGGAAAGGTTATAGCATTGAAATGTTTTGGTGAGTCTTAACTTAATACAGAATTTAAGTCTGAAATAATACTTGCTATCCACATACGGCGTCTGTCTGAGCGCATGTAATTTGCTTCATTATAGAGTGTGGGACCAGAGCAAAATTACCGAGGATTATTGGAGGAGTGGAAGCCACTTTAGGCAGATGGCCCTGGCAAGTGAGTCTCTACTACAGTAATCGCCACATCTGTGGAGGATCCATCATCAACAACCAGTGGATAGTTACAGCTGCTCATTGTGTCCACAAGTAAGATTCTACATTTACATTTAAATCGGCATGAAATGGAAGTTGCAATAGTTCTTACCTAGTAAGATGTATATTATGTATATCTAGTGTTGGGGAAAGTTACTTTTAAAAGTAATACATTGCAATATTGTGTTACTCTCAAAAAAAGTAACTAATTGCGTTACTTAGTTACTTTTTATGAAAAGTAATTGTTACGTTACATTTACGTTACTTTTTCTCACCTGGGCTGGGCTTGCTTGTTTTTTAATAACAACAAAAAAAAATTATATTTTTGGCCAATGTAAAGGCTCTTTAACACCAAAAGTGAAATGAATAAGCCTGTAGGAAATGCAGATTTACTCCTGTAGTGTATAGAGTGCAGCTCAAATAAACCTTTCAGCTGTGCTGCCATTCTGGATCAAATAAGAATAGGATACAGGAGAAGGAAGTTCAACACTCTTATTTCTAAATCTAATCTAAAGCAATTTTTGCTTATTAGTATGGTTGAATTAGATCATTGAAGGTCAGCAGCAAAGTGATTGGCTAACAAAGTGAAATTAAATACATAAGGTATATTTGTTTAATTTAAAATAATTAATTATTGCAGGTTTGCATAAAATTCTGAGATTGAATTTCACTGTTTTTATTCATTTTGATTAATACTGAATGTTTTCATACAAGTGAGATGCATGAGATTCACATTTAGTCAAGAAATACAATAACCATCATGTTCAACACTTTATTTCTCTCAACATGGGAGAGCTGTCAGTCAAATGTGAAAAAGTAACTTAGATATTTTGTTGTAAATTGAAAAAACCATTACTTTACTAGAAAAATTACTCTGAAGTTACTTGTAATGCGTTACCCCCAACATTGCTTATGTCTGAGTCAAACGGCTTCTCGAATAAGAAAAATATAGGATGAACAATGTAATTGTCAGTTGAGAATTGATTGGATGGTTGTGGTTTGTCATTGCTGCACTCTCAATTGAGTGACGGGTCGTCCCACCCTCACATCAGTAAACACGTCTTCAGAGAAGAGATGTCACTGCGAGAGGGAGGGGAAGTTATTTTGATTAATGATTACAAGGGAGCATGAAAAAAAAATGATGTGCACGGATAAATCTTTATCAATTCTGCAGTATTGCATAAAAAATTGTACGAAATGACTTATTTGGGTGAATTTCATAAAACCTGCCATAAACCTAAACAAGAAACCCAAAACCAACAGAAAAAACAGGAAAAGGGATATAATATTAAGTGTGTTTTTGTGAGACTCACCCACTGGAACAGTGTACAGTAGTTGTTTACAGTAGTGTTGGAATGTGGTGCGTTGAATACAAAAGGTTCAGGATTAAATAGATGACTGCAACATAATACATAATGCCAGCAAAGTTTCCAACAGTTACATGCTGGGCTCTGCAAAGAATTTATTATAAGTAGATTAAGTGTGTATATGATCTGATTTGCTTGCGTATTGAAGCTACAGGCTACCTCAAGTGTCCAGTTGGGTGGTTTATGCTGGTATTGTAACCAGTAATTCAGCTAAACTGGCTCAATACCAAGGCTTTGCTGTGGAGAGGATCATCTACAACAAGAATTACAACCACAGGACTCATGACAATGATATCGCTTTGGTGAAATTAAGAACTCCTTTGAACTTCTCAGGTGACCAATACTTTGTTAATTATGTGTATGTGTGCCACTGTGTGTCATGTATCTCATTAGGCCTATTTGCTCTTTACATATTTAGACACCATCAGACCTGTGTGTTTACCGCAGTATGACCATGATCTACCCGGAGGGACCCAGTGCTGGATCTCTGGTTGGGGATATACACAGCCAGATGATGGTACTGTTATTCTTCAAATGCATATTAAAAATACATACGAATAAATCAGGACTGGGATTTGAACTAAAGCCGAACAAAAGACAAGAGCATAGTCAGGGACTACATTTAAAATGTCTTTAATGAGTCCAAAAAGTTAAATCCAAGACAATCCATGAAGTAATTCCAAACTGTAAATCTGGATCGTTCCAAACATTTAGAACATGAAAATGCCAAAACAGGATTCAGAAGTAAAGGTAAATCCAAGTGATTCCCAAAGAGGTAAATAAGCAGGCTAAAATCCATGAATAACCCTACAATAGGTCTTCAAACAGAAATTAGGTCCTCAAAAGGCAAAAGTCAGATAGTTCAGGGGCAAATAAATACACTATAGAATAAGATAAATAAATAAAAACACTGGTAAAGCTAGTCACAACATATCAAACATGGATTTGAGGTTTGGAGACACAGCTTTGTGAAGCTTCGAAGCCTTTGTGAATCAATTGTTTTGAACAAGTGATTCGGAACACGTATCAAAACGCCAAAGTAATGTGATTTCAGTATATAAGGCTTTGTTGCATCATAACTGAAACAAAATGTTTCGAATTTGGTTCGCCACTATGGGGCAATAATCTCTGTGCACGCATGAACCATTTTATTGGCTATAGTTTTTACGTGATCTTGGATTAATATAAATTTGTAGACATTTGATGACACATTATGATAAAAATAAAGAGTTGTAGTTAACAATCTCTTATTGGTCTGATTAAACAAACAAAACGACCCAGATGTACTGTCTCTAAAATATCTTAAAAAGAGCATTTTGATAAACATCTGGGGTCGATTGCAGAAATCACTAAGGTTACAAGTTAATCATCCAATTTTTTTCTTTAAGACTGTTCATGCATTGTTAAGATACTTACATAAAAATCCAAATTGGTCTAATTTGATACCTGAAAATTAAGACTGATCCTGTTTTAAGACCCCGAACTAACTGCTAGTTGGTCAAACTGGTTCTTAAGACAGAGTTAATGGCTATGTTTATGCAACCAGCCCCTGATAAACATGTATGTAAAACAAAAAGCAGTTTTACATACATTTTAAATCATAAATATTTTCTAAATGTCTATAACATCTAATAGGAAACGTCTTAGAGACGTATTGCAGATGAGCGAAAAAAAATCCTGATGAAAACACATCAAATGGACATATCTGTGTGCTATCAGGGAAGCCTTACAATTTAATAAAATATCATATTAAGACTCTTCAAAGGTATTTTAATTGTAGTAGTCAATTTTTTAACAGCATCTTATAGGTTACGCCGCCTTTGCATTTACACTGGTCTGACCAGCAGGCCTCAGTGTCGTTTTGCGTGCTCTTCAGAACTTTGAACCAACTGCTTCGCAAATTCATTCACTGTTTCAAAGCTTAGTTTCTCCCATCAAACACTAAGCAAAGAACTGAGGAACTGAGCAACTTGCCTCACAGCAAAGAAGGCACACAATGACACACGAGACAATGCTGGGAAACTCAAAATGAAACACTAGGAGGGCCTCTAGTGGCCAAAACAAGTCAATAATCCTGACATAAATGCTTAGTATTTAAACCCCCGGTTTCACAGACAATGACTAAACTAGTCTTAGACTAAAATGCATTTTTGAGCTCTTTTAACTGAAAGCAACTTGCACTGACATATCTTAAATTATGTCAGAGCCAATTTTTTTGTCTCAAGATGTAAACCAGTAATGTTTTTTCTAGAGTACGGTTATAAAAGCTACCTAAATGCCCTAATTGAACAAAGGTCTAATCCTAGCTTAGTATAAACCCTGTCTGTGAAACCAGGCCAATGGGTTAGTTCACCCAAAAACTCTTCCTTAAGTCGTTTTAAATCAGTTTCAATTCTGTTTCAAGACCTTCGTTCATCATCGGAACACAAATTAAGATGTTTTCGACATGTTTAGACATCAATTTAACCACCACATTTAAGGTCCAGAAAGGTACTAAAGACTTCATTAAAATAGTCCATGTGACTTCTGTGTTTTTTTGTTTTTTTTTCAAAAATAATGACTTTAGACAGAAGTTTTATTTTTGGCTGAACTAACTCTTTATGTTCATGTTATGATTCATGAGTGTTAAAAGCTGCCATAAGACATTGTACGGTTTATAATTGTAAATGATGTCAATTCTTTTTTGAAGTTCATATACCAGAGGTTCTCAAAGAGGCACCTGTTCCTTTAATAAGCACAAAGAAATGCAATAGCTCTTGCATGTACAATGGAGAGATCACTCCTCGAATGCTCTGTGCTGGATATACAGAGGGAAAAGTAGATGCGTGTCAGGTGAGCTCCACGTATGTTACTCAAAATACATGTCATATGGAGAATGTTTTTCACAAATACATGACATTTATCTCACAGATGTGTGAGAATACATAGTAATGGATCTTCATTTTCTTAGGGGGACAGTGGAGGCCCTCTGGTTTGCCAGGATGAAAATGTTTGGAGGCTGGTTGGTGTTGTTAGCTGGGGAACAGGCTGTGCCGAACCAAACCATCCAGGAGTTTACACCAAAGTGGCTGAGTTTTTAGGGTGGATATATGAGATTATAGAGGTAAATAAATGAACAGACAATGACCATTGAAAGATATACTCTGCTGTTAACTTCATGTTGTGCTCTTGCGTTTTTATTCCTGTCCTAGAGCTACTAAAGACTGATGTTTGATAGTGGAAGAGAAGAGCATCCTGACCTGGAGACTTTTTATTTTATTTATTATATTTTATTATGTAAAGCATCAACATTTACACAACAAGGTAAAGATTACATTTAGATGTTTGTATATTACATGTTTACTGTAGTGTTACTTAACGGGAAAATTGTGGTTTTAAAATAAATGTTTGATATTTACAACAGAGAACAATGTGAGCTGTTCTGTTCATTTTCTGTTTAAGTCTTTAATTGTCAGGCATCACGCAACACTCTTTTTTTCCAAAGTTAGATTATGTTTTGTTGTTGTCTGGAATGCTTAATCAAGTGTATTTCTCGTCCAATCACAGTTGCTTGTAGTTACTCAATGAGATTTGCTGAAAAAAAAAAAAAATAGCGAGTTTGTTACAATTACATGTAATCAATAGAGTATAAACAGACAAACATCATTTTTGACGCGCCCCTGAATGGAAACGGTTCTTTCGACTAAACAGCGCCATCTATCGGAAGAACAGTGCAGGTGTTAGATTAGTTTCTATGGTAACCTTTGAGTTTAGCAAGGCGAAAAGCGGAGTTTTTATTTGTTAACAGTAGTTTTGATACAATTCAAGCATGGAAATTCCTGGCTGTGATAATAACGCAGCTCTGCAGCAGGTGAATCAGTTTTGGTCGATGTTAGATGACATGTCTCAGAATAATCCGGAGGCCTACAGGACTTTTATTGAACGCCAGTTACGGGAGGGAACGGAGTTTTACTCGCCGCCGCGGCCGCACGCCTGCATCCGCACCGCTGTACTGGTAAACTACACCTTTAACCTTCACAAAACTCTGTTTCATTGATTTTTATAGGTCTTGACAAACAAATAGACCACTACAGTTGTATGAGAGAAGTTTAGAAGCCTTACTGTATTGATTTGATGACATAAACATCTTTTTGACATGGTATTTTGGACATATTCCTAAAGATAACAGCAGAAGTGGCATTTAAATGTCATGATATGCTATGAATGTGATAATAACTTAGCTTTAGTGATTCATGGTGCCACAGTAAAAGTTAAAAGTGGCTGGCGTTTACAAATAATTATGAAGTCATAAATAATGAAATTAGAAATATGTATTTTTTCAGGAACCAAAGGAAGATATATTGTACATTAACATGTGCGGTTGGAAGCGTGTACCAGTGGCCACTTCTTACAGTGATCCTGTTCCTGTGTGTGGAGGACGAATGGAGAAAGTAACAGAGGAGAAAGGTACAAAAACTCCAATTATTTTCTTTAGATTCGACATTTGTTCCTAAAAAGTTGACCTACTTGGATTTTCTCCTTGATTAACTTGAGACAATGTGATTTCCTGTGTGTTTTACAGAGCATTACAGTGTCGTTGACGTGGCTTTCAACCCTGAGGTTCTGGAGAAGACTGAGAAAGACGATCTCCATCTGCTTGCTGTGAAGTTCATCCAACAACAGCACAATCTGAGTCTGTCCCAACGCTACAAACTCACCAAAGACAAACTCAAAGGCAGCATTCAGGAAATGAAGCAGCGCCTAATGTCTCCACATTCATGCAAGTCTTCTGCCAGTAAGCCACAATCTGAACCAGGTAAGATGCACATAATTGTATAAAACCTAATTATGAATTTGCTGGAATGCAATATGCGATTTAGCAATATTAAGTGATTCTTTTGCTATTTTTGTAGGCCCATCACTCCTGCAGCAGATCTCCTCACTGAGAATGGCTGAGAATAATGAGGACTCATCCATCCAACTGAGCATGGAGCTGGAGAAGAAACCAGCCCGAGCAGGTCTCATTGAGGTGATCTCCAGCACAGAATCAGACCAATCTCAGCCACAACAACCCCGGCATCATCTCACAGTCTGTCCTGACGGCGGCGGGTCATCTAGACGCCTGAAGCTGAGTGTTGAGCTTCCTGGAGTGAGATCTGTTTCCCAGTGTCAGCTCAGCATCTCTCAGGTCAGTATTCCCGGTATGGCCGCTGTGTGGAGTGAAGTTTTAATTACAATACAAACGCCTTTTATCTGTTATTTCATTGGAGCTGAAATTCTGATTTCACCTCTCCACAGCTCTTATATTTCATGCTGTGGGCTTCATAAAGGGTTGTTTTTTTATTATTTAGGATGATATTCTTCTGGAAGTTGAGGACATTTATTATCTCCATCTTCCATTTCCTGAGTTGGTCCAGGAGGAGACATGCAATGCAACTTTTAGTAAGAAGAAACAGATACTAAATGTTTTAGTGACTGTGTTATGAGCACAATTCACTCTTGTTAATCCAGAAACTGAGGATATAAACACCTTCCAGATCATTTTCTGAGAAATATATAGCTGTAAATATTAACGAACTGTTAGTCATGCATTCAAGTTTAAGGTTTCATAATTTCAGGACATAATTTAAGGCTCATCTCAACAGGTATATATTCTATTCACAGACAGACACATCTATTCTCAAATTTATAAGAATCTTAAAAGACGATAATTATTTTATGTTACTGCTGTTAACTGATTAATGTCTAATATTAAAATTCTGTACTATTTTGTTTTAAATGAATAAAATAGAACACTAAAAAATATAATCACTCATTTTAAAGTGAATTCATGAAAAATGTATGCTCATTTTGAGATTTGCTGAAGATTACATTTAACTGCGTATATAAATGAACTTTAAGGGTATATTACATGACGGCTGGAAAATCTGGAAAATTAGTATGAACAATTAAATACCCATGGGCAGATAACCAATATGACACTGATAAATTGTGCATTGCCCCAAATTTAGACAATTGGATATACAAATAAGCCTGCACCTTTGCACAGAATGTCTTTAATAAAAGGGTGGATTTGCATTTACAACAGTTACCGAACACTATAACAGACATGCAAACTTGATAGGAAAAGTACAATCATTTTCAAAGGGAAAACCTCAGTATGTTCAAATGTTACAAATTTTTACAAATAAAGTGGTCCCTGCTTTTACCACCCTTTATTTTTGAAGGATAGTCAAGAAAGGTTGGCATACATTTTAGTGAAAAATATTTTACAGTGAATGTGCGCTTATGATATGTTCCCTTGAAATGCTGTTTTCTGGCGAGACAATACATGCACACAATGTGTGATGTCCTTGTCACACTTTGGCAACTAACGTGACATGTATATTATTTGACACTGCACGAGACAAATACTCAGTAAATAATCTTCTTTTCTTGCTCCGTTATCACAATGGCATTGCTGAAACACTAGTTTTTGGAAAACAAAATGTACCATAACTTTAATATACTTTTAATCAATATTTACCTGTAAACTGTTTTTTAATAATATTAAAATTTCATTTTTCTTTCAATCTTCAAAATGCATATAATCTATTTTACAAACACATGCCTGCTGTAATGACATAGTGAACAGGTTCGGTGAGATTCACAGTTAGGACAGGGCAAAGGCTTCAGAGTTTTGCAGGGATGAGGTATATGTGGGGTAAAACATACATTCTGAACGGAACAGAACCTTCATGTTCTATCTCCCCTCTCCACGATCCTCCTCCACCCATGCCACGATCTTCCCTTCCCAGCCTGGTATAACAGCATCGTCCTGGAACACCTAAAAGACGGCATTCTGGGTTATTTCTCTAATACTCAAAGCACGTTTAGAGAAAGACACTGAGCATTCACTAATTCAGAACATTGAATTATTCCTGATTGGGTGCGATTTTTCACCTCTTCCTTCACCGTTCCAAACTCTGGATCCAGAGATTTGAAGTGATATCGGAAACTGCCATGTCTATCCACAGCTGCCTTGAAGTCCTGTAGCGTGACCTCCCCCAGTCTACCAATAAATAATTCAAATTTAGACTTGTGGAATCAATATCTGTAAGATCATGCTATGATGTCATTCTTGTCATCACCTTTTAGGGATGTTGACTAGGAAGGGTGTGAGAGAGCGATCGGTGTAGTAGAGTACTTTGGTTGAGGCTGCCGCATTAAGAACAGGGCTACTGTGAGAATGAGCTATCTCTGGAAAAAAAAAAAATGTGCTTATGTGAAATGTATATCTCAAAACTGTTCTTTTGAGTTCTTTTCAATGAATATTTTCAAAGATAGATCTGAATAATTAGGTTTGAATTTGAATGATTTATAAATCCAATAATCAGAAATGACTTGAAAGGTTAGGGTATAGAAAATGCATTGATTGCTATTAAAAAAGTGGCAACCCTGCATATATTTCTAACTGAATAGCATCGAAGTGACCTACTTGAGCTTGATGGCCATGATTCTCGGTCCGTGTAATTGGCTTTTCGTCCAGGAGACCTGGTTGAACCCTGTGGTGGTACAACAAATGGTTGTAAACAGCATGAAATGAAAATTCACCACATCTACTTTCTAAATGCCTGTTATAGGTCATGTTTTTCTTTTTTTTTTTCTTTAATGTTTTTATCTCATAATGTTAAATCAAAATGTCATAACTGGTAGTGCTGGGTACTTTTGAAACACTTGTTTGTGAAGCTTTGAAACCTTTGCAAATCATTTGTTTCAAACCAGTGATTCAGAGCATGTCTCAAACCGCCAAAGTCACAGATTTAATTCACATACAGTAACTGTTTCAGAATGGTTTTGATGAGATGTATGACGTTGGAGTAACGTAAGCTTAGACACCTCTCAGTTCAAACAAATAGGGCTTTGCAACAAACTCAAGCTCCTCTGCTCTCAAATTGAAATTTCTCGTTTCAGACTTCTAATTTGTGACTAGTGTTTTGTTTTGCTCTATCCTCTGCGCATCCGCGTTCCTCTTCCGCCACAAATCGATGCGTATGGCCGGAAGCTACTTATTGTAGTTAATAACGTTTTAAATATTTTTCTTACAAAAAGCCATTGCTTCACTTCAGAAGACGTTTATTACCCCCTCTGGAGCCATATGGATTATTTTTATGATGGATGGATGGATGCATTTTTTAAGCTTCAAAATCTGGACCCCATTCACTGCCATTATAAAGCTTGGAAGAGCCAGGATGTTTCTAATTTATCTTTGTGTTTGTCTGAAACAAGATAGTCCTATACACCTAGGATGGCTTGAGGGTGAGTAAATTATGAGATCATTATCATTTTTGGGTGAACTGTCCCTTTAAGCTAAGTTTTCGTTGCAATTACACCATTCTTACCAGCAGGCGTCACCAATGTGTGGTATTCGAGCACTTAGAAAAAGTGAATCATTTTGCGATTTAATTGATTCAAAGTATCAAAAAGCGTTGTTTCTCCCATAATTAATAACTGAACCTTCTGGTGAAAACGACAGACTTCTCTCTGGTGACGTATGCAGGACTTTTCCAATTATTTAGTCCATTTAAACTTCAGCCCTGCAAGCTCATGTTCATCTTGTATACAGGTAATGGTTGACCTTACCTTTCTATCCTGCCTTTTCTTGGACTCAGTGGTGTGGAGGCGGTCCACCAGACTGGCAACGCCCTGCTCCAGCGTGTCCAGCATATGATGCTGCGGGTCATGGCCGCTGAAACTGTCCCTCAGGCTGCGCAGAGCATCTCGCACCAGCTGTAGCTCGTCCCCCTGAAGCACACATTCAGCCAGAACCAAAGAACAAAAAATACACACGCTTAGTAGACATTGAGCAAATACTTTTTAAAATGAAGAATGACATGACTCACCATTCTGTGCTGGAAAACAGTGGACGATGTGTCCATCATGTGACTGTAGCCATTATTCTCACATCCTGACAACTGGAGCAAACAATTTTGTATGAGTGTTGAAAATTACATTTACATGAAAGTCATATATTGTACTTTATATTAATTCTGTGTTATGTATATGTGCATTTTATGGGAATATCTACAAAATACGAAGCTAAATGCATTTAGAAGTAAAAGTCAGTCTGAGACTCTTTGGTTTGTTATGGCTCCCTCTAGTGTAACAAATGAGTTACAGAGAGTTTATACACAATAATGTTAGTAGGACATACAATGCCGTAGTAGCTCATTCAGTTACCCTATGATAGCTTTCACTGATCCTGCGGAGGGCATCATCCAGTTTTGCTTGCTGCTGCTGAAGAAGTCTGTCTTTCTGCCCAAGTTCTTTCTACAAAGATAAGCACATGTGACATAAAAAGGACTTTCATGAATGTGCTATACAGATCAACCAACACTAGCAGGAAAACCAGCAGAGAACCAACATAGGCCTATCTATATAATGAAAACACTAAGTATGATTAAAGAACACAAAATGGGACTCAAGTATACGCCGCATGATTAGAATCAATTTGCTTACTTTGTATTCACTCAGCAATCTGTTTCTTTCACTCAACTTCCTTTCCAGTTCCACCTATAGAACAAAAAGCAAGTTTACAAATCAACTGACAGTGAGAAGACCCAAATGCAATTAGGCCTACATTTTTTATGTCAGACTCACATTCTGTCCCTCCAGCTCCTCTCTGGCCATGCTGGATCTGAGCAGCTCCTGTTTGAGCTGCAGCACCGAGTCCTCCTGCACAGACATTCTCTGCTGCAAGGCATCCTGGGTAAAGAGATGGGCGCAGAAACAAACCCTAATTATCCCAAATGGCAACAAATCTGAACACCGCAAAGGCAAATGTTGAAATTAAAGAATTGAATAATTCACATTTCTGTAATTAATAATATAATTTACAATATTAGAAATTTGTATTTTATATTATATCTATAAACATGTTCCACACTTATTTCACCTGGTCTCACCTTAATAGCCTGCAGATTACGTGCCTCCTGCTTGTATCTTAAAAGCTCTCTCTGAAAAACACATTAAAACCCCACATTCAATATAAAAACTGTTGTATGTTCAGTTTATATTGCTTTTTGAGCAATTTTAGTTACCTTCAAATCTAAAGATTCCTCCATACTCTGGTCCAGACGGCTGCGGATTAATATCTTCAATGGCAGAATAAAAAGAATATGTTGTTACCTTAATGGACAGTGAATGAGACATGCATAAAAGCTGAATAGTGCATTACCAGCTGCTGCTCTGAGCTGGTACTGTCTCCAAAGCTCAGAGTAGACGTCTGCTCGTCCTCAGGTAGTGACCCATGCAGCAGTAAGGCCTGAACGAAGACATGTGAGCATGAGGTTTGTACTGTGATAAAGCTAGTCTGCTCGCTGTGAACATATGCTGTTGCACTAACAGTGTTTCAAACATCAGGTTGGATGCTGTTTGATCGTTAGATTAACCATCGCTTCTCTCTTAAAGCTCCTCATTTCATTTCAATTTATATTCCTTCTGTCGTTGCTTTAGAGAATTAAAGATGCCTTTATGTTGATACCCGGCAAATAAAAGGAGGCTTTGAAATGCTGGATTGATAAGCTTGAATTGTTTGGTCATTGGTTCTGTTTAGAAGCTTGGTTAAGAGAGACATTAATCATGATGGATAAGGAAAGTCTGCCAATCTGTGCAGACTAATAATCTTAATCTGACTGAATGAAATGCTTTACTTTTACAAGCACTAATTCTTTGCTTAAAATGTAGTAGTGGAGGTATTACACATGGGTATTTCCGAAATATTGACCTTGTGGACTCAATAGTTAACTACTGACCGGCATATAAATATACATCACGGGAGCATTCTGTCATTTTGAATCGTTTTTTAAATATTATATATTTTTTATTTGTGAAAGTCATTATCCTTTCCACCACATCTCAAATAATAGCAATGGAAAATACACTTTTAAATATTTCGCGGAAAACTACTTTGTCTTGGTAAGGCTAATTCCGTACCCAGCTTTTTATGTATCCTAAATTCACATGTGTATCCTAAATACATTCAATAATATTTTCAAATATACACTGAACACAGATTTGGGGTCTGTAAGATTTTAATGTATTTGAAAGAAGTCTCTTATGCTCACCAAGGCTGCATTATTTGTCAAAAAATACTGTAAAAGCAGTAATATTGTGGTATTATGCCAATTTCAAATAACTGCCTTCTATTTTAATATATTTTAGAATTGAATTTATTTGTGTGATGCAAAGCTGAATTTTTAGCATCATTCCTCCGGTCTTCAATGTCACATGTTCCTTCAACATTCTAATATGCTGATTTGCTGAAAACAGCTGCTTAATTTTGTGGAAACCAATTTTTTCAGTAATCTTTGAATAATAACAATAGAAATGTATTTTTAATGCATGCTTGCTGAATAAAAGTATTGATTTTTTTTTTTTTAAATCTTACTGATTCCAAACTTTTGAAATGTATTATATCTTTTTGCGTAATTTGACTTGAAAAGCCTGGTGTTGAAGAAACACCCATATATAAACATTTACGAACAACTCACCTGAAGCCTTGACACCATTTTCCTGGTCTCCTGCATCTCCTTCTCCAGCTGTTCCTGCTGGGCACATAGCTGTTCCTCCCATGTGCTGCTTTCCTCTTTCCCAGCATGCTCTGGGCCTGGGGACGGCTCGGTGGCTGAGGATTTCACTACATCCTCTTCAAAGCAAAGAAACAACAAAATACGAGAAAAGTCTAGAAGAAAAATATGCTTTAGGGCCAAGCGTGGGATAAATACCTAGGCTTTGTGGTTGCTCCGTATGGTTTCCCACTAGCTCTCCTGAATCTTCAGATTTGGCAATAATATACTCCTCCTTAGGTGTGTGTGCTGGACTGGATGAACTGAGGCTGGAGAGATGTTGCAAAAAATCAGTGAGTAAGACAACCATGTATTTGTTTGGTCCTAATTATCATATGTCATATGTAACCAGCAGGAGTAATTTGATGACAATGAAAGCCTTTTGTCTACCTATAAGGTATAATGTGTTCACTTTAATTACATGTAGCTGAACTAAAATATAGGGAAATTCCTGTTACAATAGACATGTCATGTTTCTAATCCAGGTTTTCAGTTACAAACCACACTAATACAAAGTTCCAGAGCATTCCTAAGTCACATGTCATTCATCTGTTTTCAGTAAAGATGAAATGAGAGACTCTATTTCAAACACCCCTAGCTGTTCCTTTGGCACCGGAATATGATATTAAAATTGAGATCTCTCTAAGGAAATAAAGACAGAATGAAGTCTGTCGCACAGAATAAGAGACAAAGCAGCTCTCCCAGTTGATTAGCGTCAAAATTTTGATAAGGACTATTAACCAGGATTACATCTTGATTAAGCTTCTGAGAGTGACTACATAAAAGGATGTGTACACAAGCATGAAATTACAGCAGAATGCTTCTCTGAGAGTGTCATTTACTGAATGTTGATTATTTATACAATGAGGAACATGCTGGTTTATAGTAATCCACTCCAGATACAAAACATAATTGATTGGGTTATCTAAGTCCATTTATATCTCATTGTACTTTTATATTTACTTTAATGCATTATGCAACAGAAAGCTATTTCATTATCAATTTTATATCCATTTCCTCCAAAGCTCTAGGGATTAAAAAAGTGAGTATATGCCAGTGGTCACAAGTTAAAGTCTTTTTAGTGAGAAAATCTAATATAATTAACTCTACTGATTCATTAAAAACACTGATTCATTAAGGAACAAAAGGGCCAAATGTCTTTAAGGGTGAGTCATTTACTCAACTGATTAATTTAAAATTGTTTCATTGATCAACAAAACTCCTGAACATCTTCATGAGTGAATCATTGAATCATTCACTCAACCTCATCATTGCACACTGATTTATTCAGTAAGGCCATTATTTTGTGTTTTGCTACAAGACACGTAACATTTTGATTTGATGTAACACTAGATTTTGCCATTGAAAATGTGTCCGCACTTAAAGGTTGTTTCACAAAGAACGCGTTTTTGTGTTCCAGTGAGTTGCTCATTAATTGTTTTTCTATGTAAACATGTGCTAGACTGACTTATGTCTTTTCACATCTCACAGATGATGTGCCGTTCTAAAAACGAAGCGCTCAAGTTAAAAGAAGTTCAGCTTTTAAAAAACTCTAGACCTTGCGTTTTTCATTTCTCTACCCTGCATCTTGCATTTTTTAAAGCAATGCATTCTATATGAATAACCTCTTATGCTGATATGAACAATAGCACTCTTGCTAGAAGGATGTTGCTTAAATAACTGCTGCTTTACAATAAATCACACATTCCATATTCTTTTCAAGGCTGGTCCAAACAGACCAAGTACTGTTGCATAACAGATTAATGAGTCTAATATAATTCTTGTGAAAACAAATATTCTCCCTAGTCATTTCCTCTCCTTGTATGACCTTCTTATGATGTTTTGTGGATCAAAATCCCATAACTGTCAACACATTTATGGACCAAATAGTGGATTAACTTATCTGAGCATTTACAAAGCACACAGATGGCACTGACCATATTGAAGCCAGTGATTCCCGGTTGCTAGGCGATTTCACAATAGCAGGCAACACCCACATATCAATCTCTTCTGTGCACCGAGACACACATTCAGAGTGTGAAAACAGTGATGTGCCAGCCACTCTCACTCATTATCAAACCTCATCATATCCACAGCCACGTACAAAATCATAATACTGCAGTCCAGCTTATAGACAACAAGCTGTTATTTCCTAGGATTTGCAAAATGGAATGGATGATGGAAACATGAAAGAAAAAATAAGAGGGATCTGTGGAATTCATTCATACCATTTCATTTGTTTGGCTCCCATGATGCTATTTGCCCTCCTAACCTCCCATTCTGATCCAGCCCAACCCGTGGGGTTCGGGGAAGCAGCAGTGTGTCATCAACATAGCAGACGGCACAGCGCCGCTCCAAAGGGTGTGCACATCAGAAACCGCCACACAAATCCCAGTATCCACGTAGCTACCAGTGTAGTCTGTTGGAGATGATGATGGAGAACAGATTCCAGACCATGCAAATGTCCTGGTTCATGCGTTCCCTACCTGCTTGCTTGGCAGGTCTTCCTTTGGACAGCCTTAACACTTGGCTGTAAACCCAGATCAAATGACCTTTTGGGTATTCCCACAGATTCAACGTTGCAAATCCTGATCAGAGGCAGCATGTGTTTTTATGATAAGCATGAGGTAATCCTGTTTTCAGTTCTGAGCCATAACAGGGGAGAACAAGGCTTTTGAATGATCTGCCGTCTCCTTTCTTGAATCTCCACGGTGTCTTCTGTGACTTGTATGAGTCCTGTTTCTCATTCTCCCTGTTTTTGTGCCTCTTGCAAGGCAGTTTTGAGGTATTTTTCCTCTCTCTTTCTGTTTCTCTTCGCTCCTTGCCTTCCCCCTCCCTTGTTCCTTTTTTAGGAGTCAGACATGGTTCAGCCCGGCTCTATTTACCCTCCCCTCCTCCATCTTCACCCCTCCCTTTCACACAGAGCAGTGGGCTCCAGGATGGAGGGGGGTGGGTGTGGGAAGGATGAAAAAATGGGCGTCTCCTGCATGCTTCTGGGTTGTGTCTGTGTGAAGATGACACACTTTAAATAACCAGCTCCGTAAAACCAACAACGTGTATGATTAGTGCTCGATTCACTGTGTGAATTACATCTTATATTGTCATATTATGTCGAAATGAAAGAGCAAATGTGTGTGTGCATGTGAAAGTGAGAGAGAGGGAGAGTGAGAAAGAGGACGTTGAGTATGACCACGTCAGCTTAAAATCAGAGAAAAGCATACTGTTCCACAAATCTTTCTCCACACTGACAAAATAATTGGCATAAAGGATTTTCACTAAGAAATTGTTAGTAGATATCACAAATAATTACAAACAAATGGAAATAAACATGAAATTTTAACTAACAACTGAAATGGTATTTTCTTGTAACGTATTCCAATAATCTTTGTTTTATTTATAATTTATAACTTTACATTATACATTATATATCTACATTTTAACCAAAAGTAATGATGTTGAACAAAGAAGGAAAGTCCATGGACATGTTATGCATGAACAACCCATTTATCCTATAATGGCTGCATTCCCAATTTGTGCAGAGCAGGATGATATTGGCAGTGGATTTGGAATGGAATTAGAAAAACCCAGTATTACGGGAAGAGATTACTCAGACGGTCAAGGGCTACTATGTATGTAAAGGAAGCTTAGTAAAGCTACAAGCTACTTATAATTCAAAGAAGTTAAGCTACAGTCAAAAATGCAAATTGTGAGCTAAAATATAGGCTACAAGCAGACCATTTTGTTCATTGTCTAACCACTTATATTTGAATTTCCCCTTTCTTACCAATGCATTCTTAGATAAAGATGTACATTTATATAATATATACAAACATAAAACCAAGTTGGACATGCAGTTTCGTCGTGTTGACAATCAGAAACTGCTTGATTTGAAACTGACTCGTGTGAGCGATCTCTACACTATGACAATGGACCTTTTCTGCCACAAAATTGATCTAATATGAGCGTAACTCAAAACATTTCCTCTGGTATTTCTGCTTCAAGTATGATAATGTTGCTATTCCAGCTCTAAGCAACATTAACCAGCCTAGACCAACATGGGATATATGATCTATATCCGATTTTTAGCATAATCAAAAACATTGTGATACCCTGCTGAAAAAAATCCAGCATAAACTAGCATGAATCTCATTGCTCTGATTTATGCTGCTTAGAACTGACATAGTGCTGGTGGACCAGCATAGCAGTGGTGTAAAATATTTGAGTAAATGTAATTAGTTACTGTACTTTAGTACATTTTTGGATATTTGAGTAACTTTTACTCTCAACATTTTTTAATTAGTAAATGTACTTTTTACTCCAATACATTTGTGATGAATATTGCATTGCACCTCACTTTTTCGTTTTTCAAAGTACTATATCTTGAGGATTTTGCCTTTACTCACCAAAACTTGTCAATAAGGCTACTTTACGTGAATGCGAGTGCATTAGCAGGAAGTTGCTGAATCACAGGAGTTTGATTTAGTAGATGAGGTCATGACTGCAGCCGGTGATAAGGCCGAAACCAGCACATCCGGTGCAGGTTGACTTTAACTAGTCATTTTTACTTAACATTATTTTATTTATCCGATATATTGACGGGACATTTTGAAGGATATTGGTTTACTTATGACCTTTTTGTGCACTTGAACTTAAACTGAGACTTGGGGCTTTCGACCTTGATTTATTATATAACAAATATACTGTTTCTAATTTTCACTGGCATGACTCTCAGGTGTTGAGGACAAGTGCATCTCAGTGCCTACATTCAGTATGAGTAAAATACTGTTAAAATCAAATACTCTAAGACTTTTACTCATGTCGAATTGGAATTTGCACTAGTGAGTCATTTTCGCTGTAAGGTATCTGTACTTATACTCAAGTATGGTTTTCAAGTACACCTCTACAGCATAGTCATGCAGTTCGCAAGCAAAACTGAGCTGGTGTAGCTGGTCCCAAACCAGCACATAACAATGAAAGTTTGTCTACATGTTATTGTGATGTATATATTTTAATCACACACTTGTTAAATTACACCGACACAGGCCCGACTTCACATGGAGCGCCATATCTGAAATGATGTGTCCAGCCCCATTGCACGACACCTCTCTCTCAGATGGGACAGCAGTGATGCTCTTGCCTAGAGGGCTCATTTTTCACATCTGATTTACAGCGGATCACCAATCTTGCTGATTCCTGCAGTCCTGTCCATTTTTGGCATAATATTATCTTTCTGCCTGAGTTCTCCTCTGATAGGAGTCAGAAGGGAGCAGAGAGTATCCGGCCGTGTCCCGAGGGCACGGGCGGCAGAATCCCTCCTGGCACAAGAGCTTGCTGGGATGTGGCCAGTTGACATGGAGGCTTCACTCAGAACCATTCTAACTCAGCCAGGCAAATATTTTTCCAGGCTTGTGAGCAGAGTGGCATTAACACTATTCAGACCCCAGTGTTTGAGAGAGTGTGAAGGGTGATTAAATAGGTTTTTTGTTTGAATGAGCCAGAGGGGAAGAGGGCAGCAAAAAACACTTTACCTCATAACTGGAGACAGATCAGCGGCTGACATAAGGTTTACAGATGGGCCATAAATACTGGGCCACCGCAGAACATGCAGCAGATCCGCTGTCAACTCTAGCTGAGATACAATGGACATTTCCATTCATCATCCCTGGTACCGCCGGCCCTGGTTCCCAGGCTTCTTCCCTTCTTCCCATCGAATTTATGACCAGTATTTTGGAGAGCACCTACCCGACTGTGACCTATTTTCACCTTTCTACTCCATGTTTTACTATCGACCTTATTTCTGGCGCTTTCCAAGCTGGTGGGACAGTGGAATGTCAGAGGTGAGATAAACTACGTTGCTTTATTTTTTCTTTTTCTTTACTTTTTACTTTTTAACTCAATTTGTTATCATTAGTGCATCGGGTATCATAAACTAACAATAAACACTTTTGACAGCACTTTTTACTATTTTACAATACAGTTTTTATACCTTAACATTTTTAATTCATGTCAGTTCATAATAATGTTCATTTATACAACTAATGTTAAAAAAGTATCAAAATGCTCTACTGTTCAAAAGTTTAGGGTCAGTAAGATTTTTTTAAAATAAATAAATTAAAACTTTTGTTCAGCAAGGACACTAATTTGATAAAGTGACAGAAAAGACATTTATAATGCAAAAGATTTCTATTTCAAATACATGCTATAAAATGTTTTACAGGTTCCACAAAAACATTAAGCAGCACACACGTTTTCAACATTGATTAGAAATGTTTCTTGAGCATCAAATCAGCATATTCAAATGATTTCTGAAGGATCATGTGACACTGAAGACTTTAGTAATGATGCTGAAAATGCAGCTTTATTAACGATGCATTAATTAATGTTAACAAATTGAATCTCATTGTGAAGGGTAACCCTTAAATTCTTGAGATTAACAGAATGAACTTTATGAGCCAATCACATTATTCAGTGTTTTGCAGTATTAGATTGCTTTTTTTTCTCTTAAACAGGTGAGAATGGACAGAGATCGCTTTGTAATCAACCTGGATGTGAAGCACTTCTCTCCAGATGAATTGACTGTCAAGGTCAATGATGATTTTATTGAGATTCGTGGGGATCATGATGAACGGCAGGTAACAAAACAAGTATTCCAACTCACCTTCATTTTATTCACCATTTTGAACTTGGCTGTTCTGGATGAATTGAGCTGGGTATTTTGCTAGCATAAATTATAGTGTAATAAAAGCAAGGCTGTACATATTCAATACATATCGCAAAGGCAACATGTGAAGAACTTTCTGACTTTCAATTCATGAACAATTAGAACAACTGTAGCGCAATTGTCACCAATGGACTCTATGATCAACTAGCCTTACAATGTTTTTGAAACAACAACAAATAAAAAAACAGGCCTGGTCACACCCACAGCAGGACGACGATTGGAAGTGTAGGGTTACCCCTCCTGCTCGAAACGATAGTCTTAAGCGGGTCTCGAACCCCGGCCCATCCACATGGGAGTTAGACGCTCTAACAATGAGGCTAAAAACAATCTTTAGAGCACCTCTTGAGATCAGGGGAGAGAGGTTTACATGCACAGCTCTTACTGCCATACATCTGTTACACTCATCCCCCCAAAACCTCAATCCCACCCGGGTCACGGCACCAATGTAACCCCTCTTGTTCAAACCGCCCACTCTAAGCAGGACTCAGGGACGTAGAGACCACAGTCTATAGCATTAGTGGCTAGAGCTCTTTTGAGATCAGGGGAGTGAGGTTTACACGCACAGCTCTTACTGGCCTGTGTCTGTTACAGAAATACAGGAAGTGAAAGACAAGTCTTATATATATTAATTTTTCTATTATTGTTTCCAGTCTTCGGTGTCACATGATCCTTGCCGATTAGCTGAAACATTTATTATTATCAATGTTTAAAGTTGTGCTGCTTAATATTTTTTGTATATGATCATTAAGATCAAATAAAATCTTTTGAATTTCATTTCTAGCTCTTGTTTGCAACCTCAATTTAAAGTAAATTCAACTTTATTCTCAGTAACGTGTTACTGTGCAGTGATTGCTCTATCTCTTTTTAAAGAAACAGTATCTGTCTCTGTTACAGGATGAGCATGGAATTGTGGCCAGGCAATTTTACAGAAAGTATAAGATCCCAGCCGGTGTAGATCCAGAGTCCATCACCTCCTCTCTGTCCTCTGATGGCGTTCTGACCATCTGCGCATCTCGCCACCTTCTGGACATCACTGAACGCAACATCTCCATCACCTGTGGAGAGAAGCCACCACCGCAGAAGTAAACCCGTCAATAGCTGCACCTCTGCCTCTCGTCTCCAAACAAACCACGACTGAGAGAATCACTTACTGTATTACAACAGGCATGAGATCATATGCTTTAATGCAACACATAGAACCAAAAAGAAGATATAAACATATCTGTCCATATAGTGAACAACACAATATCAGGCAAAACGCACAGAGGGTCAGTGCTTTAGGCCTGTGAACGCAGGTTGTTATAGGAGTTGGGTTTGCTTTGTTATATTTATGGCCTACAGCTGGACGTTGTATGTAATTATGAGGTTGACTTGGATGATGATTGTAACTGTGGTTTTGAGCGAAAGCAGAATTGAAATGGGATGTTGTGCAGCACTGGCCTCTGTATCTGAATCGAATAAATCCCCAGGTTGAAATACTGATGAATGCTGGTATAATTTACACATCTGTGATTTGTCAGCATATGTTGTACATCTGAATGTAAAGTATGCTGCACTTATTAATCTATTTGATACTGGGGTCTAAACCAATGGACTAAGTTGAATGTGTTTTGCTGAATGTTGTTGCACTTAATGGACAGTAATAAAGATGACTTTGCAAATTTTTATATATATGATTAATCACTGACAGTCTCAGGCCGTATAGACATCTGAGCCAAACAAATGTGCCTTATTTACCTCAGTGGTGTAACAAGATGCCACGGATGTCATCTGAAAAAATCAAAACATCCTGAGTTTGGATTGCTGATGAAGGGGTGTGGTTATTGACATAATTCCCCTTGTTTAGTCTACCGTCATTCCCAACGAGCTTTATATTTTATTTTCCATACCTCTTAAAGTGACGTGTTTCAACTAACAAGTAACTTTGACTGCTAATATCAGCATTAAAAAATCTATTAAAAAAAGAAGATTGTTTTTACTTCTTGAGTATGGAACCACATCGAACTGTATGCAGTTTGCCGATTTCTGTTCTCTGTGAAGCAATGATAAGTTCAATGATAGGCTGTGTCTAGGAACTTCTTTATACATAGAGATGATAATGCTTATCTTTAAGGGATTTTAATAAAAATCAAAGATACGCATTTTAAGATTAAGATTCCAAAACACTTCTCTTTACCTTGCGACCAAAATGATATATAAAATAAATACATTTTGTTTGTCAGTGATCTGGTGGTCTGATTCAGAAAACTTCTAAGGGGGGTTCATGATGACTTAAAATGATTTAAAATAAGAATAAATAATATAAGCTAAAATACACCCTCATAAGCTGGTGGTTCCTACATGTTCCTACATAAAATCCACACACTAGGACACATTAAAGCTCATCACTGAATTTTAACTGAAAATTAAAGTATTGAAATAGAGAGTACAGAAATTAAACAGAGTTAGGTAAATAAAGTCATGAATAAATAAAAAAATAAATAAAAAAAGATATAATAAAATTAGGATTAATTGTTATATTCAAAATATAAAATCTTTTTTTTTCCCCTGGATATAAATAAGTGGACAAATTTGTCTTTGGAATTTAAGAATTGTTTTTTTTTTTTGTTTGTTTGTTTTTTGTTTAATAATTTAGTTTGTTTTGTTTTTGAAAGCACTCACCAAAATTGTGAAATATTATTCTAACTTAAAATAACTGTTTTATATTTGAATATATTTTAAAATGTAAATTATTCCTGTGATGTTTCAGCATCATTCCTCTAGGCTTCAGTGTCACGTGCTCCTTCAGAAATCATTCTAATATGCTGATTTGCTACTCAACACTTGTTACAATAAACATCTCTTAAGACGATCAGTGTTGAAAACAGTTGTGCTGCTTAATATTTTTGTAGAAACCATGATACATATTTCAAGTTTTTTTTTTTTGATGAATAGAAAGATTAAAAAAACAGTATTTATTTATATATAATTTATATTTTTATAATTTATATATATATATATTCTATAAATAATTTGTAACATTATAAGGTGCCTTTCTATTTAATAGATCCTTGTTGAATAAAATAATGAATTTATTAAAAAAAAAAAAACAAAAAAAAACTTCAAACTTTTGAACGGTTGTGTATTATTTTTCTTGACATTACTAAGATAACATCTCTGCAAGTATGTGTAGTTCATTGTTTACATGTGCAGTACCTGTTCTCCGCCGTTAGATGTCGCCCTCTCTCGCGAATCAGCTCTCATCTGCTTCTGACACGGCGCAACTTTTTCCGGTTGGACTCTGGAGACGTGGCTCTGTTTCTTCAATATTACGAGTCAAGCTATATGCTACTGTTAAAACAGAGCATTAGGCACTACTTTGACAGTTTTTGTTTTTGAAACAGCTGGACAGACAGTGTCCGTGACTGATTCCACTGTCGGATTCTCGTGTGAAAGGGAACAGAAATGGTATGACTGTTTTGTTTGGTGTATTTAGCAGGATGGGCTAGCAGCTAGCGATGTAGCTTATCTCTCAGACAGTTTGAAACTACTTTCATTTTTTTAGTGTCAATTACTAAAAAGTGTCTACTCAATCTGTTTTTGTTTTTAAAACCTCATATGAAGAAGGAAACGTCGCTAAGTTTTGATTTCTGTTACAGCTAGCCAGCTAAAGGTTAGCGAGCTATTTAGATTGTCATCAGAATTAATTACAGTATAAGTTATTTCCGAAAGTAAACAGCTGTCATTGTCAGTTATATGACAAAGTATTAATACAGTAAATTGCTATTTTTTTTGTATTGTTTTATCATTTATTTATTGAATGCCTATGCAGATAACAGGTTGTAGCTAACTGACTTTGACAATCCAAATGTTTAACTTATATAAATGACCTGTGGATCATGAAACACACACAAAAACATCAATTTATCGATGAAATGCATACAAATTTGTATATATGGAAACCCTTTATTATCTCTTTACATTAAGATTTTTTTTTAAATCATATTTACTGTATCATATCAATCAATGCAGATTATTTTAATGGTTTTTCATATCTGACAACTGATATGTAGAAACTTATTTATTTAGTTTATTTCTGGTGTTTGATTAAAGCACATTCAACTGTGTTTGGTCTTTGTTTTTTCCTATGTCTTAGTTTTTAAGCTTATTTCTCACTTGAGAACTGTTATTTTAGTGATTTTATGTACTGTTATAGTATTTATCTACATTTTGAATGAACTTAACCCTTGTGCATTGTTCAAATTGACTACCCTTTCGATTTTAACTGCTTTAAAAATGTATCAGATAAATATGTTTTTCAATTTTTTTTGCTTAAATCTATTAATCAACCTCAGTGCTGATCAAAACTACTAAATTAAAAAAAAAAATTCAGGATTTGAACTCTTTAAAATGTTAAAATCTGATGCTGCATAAAAACTAACAACGCATCAAAGCCAATGTTGTTTCTAATCTTTGACATCTTTGAATCTTTCAAATCTTTTTTTCCCAAATCAGTGACATCATTTATGAATTTGGCAATTAAAGAGTTAAAATCCAGATTTTTTTTTTCTTTTTTTTTAATTTAGTAGTTTTGATCAGGACTGAGGTTGATTAATAGATTTAAGCAAAAAAAATTGAAAAAAATATTTATCTGATACATTTTTAAAGCAGTTAAAATCGTGGCTGAAAACATAACGAATAACATTTTCCCAAAATATGTGTCAAAATAAGATTTGTCACCAAAAATCATTCCATTTTCTGAAACACGGAGAAAGTTATGGCCAAATTAAGACTGAAAAATTCCCCATAGTGGATGAAAACATCCCGAACAGCACATAAGGGTTAATAAATAAAAAATAAAAGCTTATGTGTTAGAGATTTTTTTTAAAAAACAAACTAATTTTTTTATTTAGCTTTTTCCCAGTTTTAAAAGACTATTTTTAATAGATTTAGCTAGTTACACACATACTCAAATTATTGGTAGGCCCAATACTGAAGAATAATCAGTAGAAAAATTGGTTTAACAATTACTGGTCTCTAGTCTATTCCAATCCACACATTGAGCTTAATTTACCAGTCAAAACCTTGGTTCATGTTAAATGTTTTAATGTTCCTTTTGTATTATTTTATTTGCAGATTAACTTCTGAATGCAGTCATCATCATAAACATCAAAAATCTCAGTTTTCTTTGTAATTGTCCTTTGTCTGATTAAATTTTGAATGTCCATCAAATCTCTGCAGGTGCTCTTGGCAGCGGCGGTTTGCACTAAGGCAGGAAAAGCCATAGTGTCACGACAGTTCGTAGAGATGACGCGAACCCGTGTCGAGGGCCTTCTGGCTGCCTTTCCCAAACTGATGAATACAGGCAAGCAGCACACTTTTGTGGAAACAGACAGTGTGCGCTACGTCTACCAGCCCCTGGAGAAGCTCTACATGGTTCTGATTACTACAAAAAACAGCAACATCCTGGAAGACTTGGAGACACTAAGGCTTTTCTCCCGAGTGGTAAAGCTTACTTTTTTTAATTCTCCAAATTATTGCGTTTCTTCCGTGTATCTTAAATAAGTGATTGGTTTTCGTATTTTTTCAGATCCCTGAATATTGCAGAGTATTGGAGGAAAGCGAGATCTCGGAGCACTGTTTTGATCTCATATTTGCATTTGATGAGATCGTAGCTCTGGGCTACCGGGAGAACGTTAACCTGGCTCAGATTCGCACTTTTACTGAGATGGACTCGCATGAAGAAAAAGTCTTCAGGGCTGTTAGAGAGGTCTGATATTTGATGAAACAGCCAGGGCAAAATTACTCTCCACTTTAAGTTTAAATCAAACACATTCTAATTTTCTGGGTTTCTCTCAATTTTCCACTTTAACAGACTCAAGAAAGAGAAGCAAAGGCCGAGATGAAACGCAAGGCCAAAGAGCTGCAGCGAGCAAGACAAGACGCTGAACGTTCTGGAAAGAAATCGCCGGGCTTCGGAGGTTTTGGAAATTCAGGAATGAGCGGTGTCACATCATCCTCCATCATCATGGATACAATAGAGCCAGAGAAGCCCAAAGTGTCTCCTGCTCCAGTCAGGTATGAGCTTTAACTGTGGGCCATGATTCTTCAAAATACATAAGCTTACAGAAGTTAATAGACCCTGTTCTTCTTGTAGGCCGAGTGGTTCGGGTAAAGCACTGAAGCTGGGTGTCAAGGGGAAAGAGGTGGATAACTTTGTGGACAAACTAAAGTCAGAAGGAGAAAATATTGTCACATCCAGTGCAGGAAGAAAGGCATCAGAGGCATCTAAAGTCCTTCAGCCTCCAGTGAATATGGAGAGGTATTGCTTACTGATTTTATTTTGGTATTTGGCACATTCTGTTGACTACTCAAGTCAAGTCACCTTTTACTTATATAGCGCTTTTTACAATGTAAATTTTGGCAAAGCAGCTTTACAGTATTAATTGGCAAATAATTTTTGGCTGCACAGCAGCTCTTAAAGAAAATGGTGTCATTGTCCATCTTATTCTATATATTATTGATTCATTCCATGGCAAAGATCAAAAAAAGTAAAGTGTTTGATAACTTTATTCAATATTTACTAATTGTTAAACCTGTCGGAAGGCCACAGGTGAATAGTACATTTATAATATGTTTTTGTGAGGATTGTTTTTAAGTTCACTTAAATAAATGTTTTTTGTTTTTTGTTTTTTAGACCTAATAAATGTTGAAATTGATAGTTTTCAGTTATACTGTAATGTTGAATTAAATAAATTAATTGTTTACATTAATATATTCTTAGCTAACTGTTATTTGTATATGTATATTTCGGACAAGTAATTTTCTGTAAAGCTGGTTTGAAACAATATGTGTTGTGAAAAGCACTACACAATTAAATTGGAATTGATTGTCTATAATTAATGGGGGGTTTTTTTAAGTAAATACCAGTATTATTAGTATTAGTGATACTGGCCTTCATTCATAAAAAGATGGCATTAAACAAATATTTAAAATATAATGTCTTTAAGTTGTTTCTAATTTGGAGAGTAACTGTGAAATCATTACAATGTAAAAATATTAAAAACAAGTTTTTAATTACGATTGATTACAGAAAAATTTTGTGTTTTTTTTTAAATTGATTGACAGCACTAATGTAAATACTTTATTACATTTTTATACTTTAATTCAGGAAGTGTGCATTCAGTTAATCAAAAGTGACAGTGAAGAAATTGGTTACAAATGAAGTACTTTTTTTTCATCAAAAAAATCTTGAAAAATGTATCACGGTTTCCAAAAAATTATTAAGCAGCACAACTTGTTTTCAACATTGATAATAATAAGAAATGTTATTTTAGCAGCAAATCAGAATATTAGAATGATCTCTGAATGATCATGTGACTCTGAAGACTGGAGTGATGATGCTGAAAATTCAGCTTTGCATCACAGGAATGAATTACATTTAAAAAAATATTAAAATACAAAACATTTCACAATATTACTGTATTTTTGATCTAATAAATGTGGCCTTAGTGAACATAAGTGACTTCTTTTAAAAAATCTGATCATCCCCAAACATTTGAACAGTAGTGTATTTTCATATAATGAATTTATTTTCAGCTTATGCCTGTTGTTAATGGCTGTTTATGAACTCTGTTTTTCAGTGTACATCTGAGGGTGGAAGAGAAGATCTCTCTGACGTGTGGTCGGGATGGTGGACTGCAAAACATGGAGCTTCTGGGCATGATCACTCTCAAAGTCACAGATGAAAAAAATGGCCGCATTTCTATACTCCTCAACAACAATGACAAAAAAGGAGCCCAACTACAGGTGTGTGAGACACAACACAGCATATCATGGTCTTAACATGTATTTTGAAGGGGAAGTTGTTGGCAATATGGGATTTTAGAAAGGACACTGTGCTCTCACTCAATTTTCACTCCTTTTAGATCTTCAAAAAATCTTTTGTCTTGACTGTGACTCCTATTGTTTCATTTACCCTTCAGACTCACCCTCATGTTGATAAAAAGCTGTTCACCACTGAGTCCCTGATTGCTCTGAAAAACCAGGATAAATCCTTCCCCCTCAACAGTGATTTGGGGGTGCTGAAATGGAGGTTACAGAGCACAGATGAGTCTCTCATTCCTTTAACTAGTGAGCCTTTTCTTTTTTTTATACTCAAGGGTTATTGTATAGCGGCGCTTTCATGAACATATCACTCATGCATGCATCCTATGTTCTCTCAGTTAACTGTTGGCCATCAGAAAGTGGAAGTGGCTGTGATGTCAACATTGAGTATGAGCTTCAGGACGAGGGACTTGAACTCAATGATGTTATCATCACTATTCCTGTGCCGTAAGTGCTTATTCAAATCATTAGAAACAAATAATTTATGTTTTTATTTTTATCATGTAAACCTATATTTATAGGGATGCACCGATGTATTGGCCAATAATCAGTATTGGCTGATTGTTTAAATATAGCCGAAGATCAGGGCTGATTATATCCTGTCAATCAAAAGGGACCGGAAAAACGTTTCAGATGGCAACTCATGCTGTGTGTGTGTGTGTGTGTGTAGAAAATAGCGATGTTAAACCACCCTTTGTTTGATCCTGTGAATCATTCGTAGTTCAAGCCAGGTCTACGGTTTTTCTTTACCCCAAACATTGTTTATAGCGCGTCTCCCATCGAATAATCGCAAAGAGCTTTGTTACTTCTGATAAGAAACAAAGTCTCCACTTTCAACACTTTCATCAATTTTATCACAAAATTAAAACAATATCTTGGCGGTCAAAAATTATCGAATTTTTTTATTTCAATTAAATTAATGTACTATATTTTAGGTCGATAATGTTTTTTATTTAATATTTTGTATTTTTAGGGGATTTCATGGTACTACATTATATTTATGCTGTAGTTATAATCCATTTATTCACTTTTTAGCATAGACCTGAAAATACAATTTCCATCTTAAACTGTCTGTTGTAACTCTTGAATGCTTTGGAGCACAGACTTAAGTCTGGTCTCTTTTTAAAGAAGACACTTGGCAGATTATTGCTGAAGTGAAGAAAAAAAAAAAAGTGAACTTAGTTATAGAATTGTTTATTATGAAAATTGCACAGAAATAATATTTTCAATTTTTATTATGTATTTTCCAAAATACATTTTACTCTAAAGCTGCAAGAAAATCAAAGTCATAAATCTAAACAAGTTTGAAGTAAAAAAAAAAACAACAAAAAAAAAACACCAAAGGGTTAAATGTGATATGACAGATTGCTGGAGAGCCTCGGTCCAAGCAGTAGTGCGGAGCGCGGGTCTTTTCTTCTACTTTAATACAAGTCATAGAACGAAGAAAAACATGCATGTACGTCAACAGGTATGTTGAAAGATACAGTATAACTTACCAAAATGTATCTTGTCTCATGTAATCGCTCTGTTTCAACCGCAGAAAGATGTCAATAAAACAGCTTTTTATTTGATTAATATGTGAAAATAAATATTAAATGGTAGTTGAATACAATAGTTTGGGCTCTAATATTATAGTAATGTACCAAATGAGAGGGTTCCCTGTATGGTTTACAGTATTAGTTAGGAAAATATTTTTTCCCTTAAATCAAACTACCGGTATCAGCAGATATCCTTCTGTATAATTGGATACCATTATCTGCGGAGAAATTAAGTATCGGTGCATCTCTGTCAGTTTGTCTGTTCAGTAAAACTGTATGTATAATAATTATAAAAATGTTATCATTTTTAATATAATTAGCATATGTCAACTTTGCAAAAGGATTTCATTCCATCTACCATAAACAAACTCTGGCTCCTGCAATTATGCAGGTCAGGTGTAGGTTCTCCAGTGGTTGGTGATCTGGATGGACAGTATAACCATGACAGCAGGAAAAACATCCTGGAATGGTCACTGCCCGTTATTGATGAGAAGAACAAGAGTGGCAGCCTGGAGTTCAGTATAGATGGCAAACCTAACGACTTCTTCCCAATCAACGTTTCTTTTGTCTCCAAGCGGAACTTTTGTGACATTCAGGCAAGTTATGCTGGTTTATCAATGAAATACTGCAACAAAAATTAGTGCTAGTGAGAAAGGAAATGACTATATATCAATTGTTTCCACAGGTGGCCAAGGTGACATACGTAGAAGGAGGCAGCCCAGTCAAATTCTCCTCAGAGACGTCATTTGTTGTGGATAAGTATGAGATCCTGTAAATGTTTCCTGGTGGAAGATCGTTTTAACCTGCCAGCCAGCTTAACGGATCAGAGAGTGTGCTGTACGTTAACAGCTCTCAAAAAACATTCTGGGCTGCAGTACTTTGTGTTTGTCTGTCTTAAAGGAAAATAATCTACTTTTATATAAACTGGACTTTCAGCTGCTCCCTACTAAGTGCAGTCAGCTACACCTGCCAGGAAAGACAAAAGAGAGTAAAATACAGCACTGCACCTGAAGACATCAAGATCAGTGTCATCCTACAGCAGATGTATTATAAGCCCAAATGAATCCTCCTGACCCTTCAAAGAAATAGAATAAAATTGGAAACTTATATACTTGTCGCAAAGGCTCTGTATAGAATTGCAATCTAATTGACTTCTTTCTCTCTCTCTGTTTTTTTTTTTTTTTCTTCAAACCATGTGATCTGCATCAGCCCATTAGCAATTTGGATTCATTTCTAATAATCATATTTTCTAATATGGAAAACGGACATATATTGTAGTCCCATTGAATATGTACGTGATGATTGAATCAGCTGTGCTTGTGCAATAAGAACTGGCACTGCATGAAATGTGCAGTCCAAATTCACACAATTTTTGATCTCTTTAAAAGGACATCTCTGCTGTTTGTAAACATGGATATAATTGTCTACATCATCATAAAGCACACATACTATTTGCCTTTTAGTATCTTCCCTTTTTTCTGTTGTATTTAAGTCATCATTAGTTTGAAGATTAATCTAAACAGGAAGATTTTTCATTCTTTGTTGTTTTGTAAGTAATGTTACACATAATCCGTTTAACTGTTTCTTGCTTTTTATTCATTGCTGCATTTATTTGGCTAAACAGGAAAATATATTCTCCCTGGCTTCCCAGTTGTTATTAAGAATGGATTTTTTTTTTTTTGTATTTCCATAACGTAAAATACATTACATACATACACACTCAAAGATGATTACAGAACGCCAAGGGGAGGGTTACGACATTCCATTTTGCTGTAAGATAGTTATGAATACCTTTAATCAATAATAAAATCAAATTTAAATTAAAGTGCATTTTCTGAGATCTTCCTGCATCAATATGTTTTTACCTAGGATTTTGAATACTGTAGCTTCACTATTGCTTATGCATAGAGTTAGGATTTGTTTGAAAAGCCCTATGTATTGAAGTTAAATCATCACGCATCAGACATGAGTTATGTGGCTCAAATCATGTGGCTTGAGTAGTGGTTTAAGTACCTAGAACACCCTATCAAACCAAAAACCTCTCAATGGTTGATTGTTGTCATTGTTTGGTGAAAGATTTGTGAGTTATTTGTAATGATACATTGACTGCCCAGCTCTGGTTAGGTGGAATTTATGAGTTAGTGGACTGGGTGTTTGTTCAGGATTTATACAAGTATGTGAGGAATCTCTGAGACAAGGCAATTGTATTTAGAGTTGATAATGCATTTGGTACGGTTGAGTAGAGGATATTCCTGCTAATCAATAACTTTCTCAGCCAATTACTTGGAGAAATCATTTACATCTGCTCTGACATGGCTTTTTGGACTACTTGACTGATATTTTTGTATAATGATGTTAACCTGTATATATTACTTTATAACTATGACGTTTTAGGTATCTCAAAACATGTACAGTAGTTATGGAGCTCCTAAAGTGACATGATGATGGACAAAAATATGAGATGGGAGGAAAAATTCTATCAATTGCTTTCTCTCAAATATTTTGCGTTCCCCAGAGAAGCTTGAGTTTGTTAGCAAAATCTTTGCATTCCAATGATAAAGTCTGTGTTCACTCACAAAACTTTTAAAGGGAAAGTTCACTCAAATTAAAATTCGGTCATCATTTACTCCCTACTCAAGTTGTTCCACACCTGTTTAAATTTCTTTGTTCTGCTGTACACAAAGGAACATATTTGGAAGAAAATTTTGACTATTGACTTCCATAGTATTTATTTATTTATTTTTTCTATAATGGTAGTCAATCGGGGGCGAAATCTGCTTGGTTACAAACATTCTTCCAAATCGTTCCTTTGTGTACAGCAGAACAAAGAAATTTATACAGGTTTGGGACAACTTGATCTTTTCAGGTATGTAATTACTGAGAGGGAAGATGAGCGGTCAAACTGAATAAAAAATAAAGCTAAATAGAAGATAAAATCAAATAAAAATGAGAGAAAAAATTAAAACAAAAGCTGAAAACAAAAAAATAATACATACTATAATAATATATAAATAATACTCGAATAACACTGTGACACTTTCCTTTGAAGCATTAAACATCAATGGTTTCATTTTTTAATTTATTTAGACAAAATAGTAGATCATTTTAATGTTGGCTATTCATCGGTTGTTGGTCAAAACTTCACATCAACAAAATTTGAATATCGGTGCATTCCCAGTCATAACAACAGGTTAACCGTTCTTTATAATTGTCTTTTAAATGTGTAAATTGATACAATCTTTCCTCATTGACTGTCAAAATTTGTGTCTCTACATATTTTACAAAAGTCATAGTCCGCAGCTTAAGTCTGAACTATGTGACCCATATCTACAGGGGATGATCTGTATGTGAAACACAGTCTTATCTCGTAAAATCTGCCTCTATGTTTGATGTTGACTCTAATCCACGCGGAAAGTTTTAGGGCAGGGCTGAGAAAGCAGATTTAACATCTGATTTGTGGATTTGATGAAGGGACCGAAGGGTGTAGGCTGCAAGAATAGGGACCATATCTGCGCTGACCTAATTTCCTATCTGATCGCTCGCAATGGAGAAATAATGAAGTGAAGTCTGGGGGGAGTGATGCGTGGACAGTGATTGTGATGAAGTAAAGGTTGCTCATACATGTCTGATGTAAACTGACAGTAGTTCTCACACTGTCACAGTCAAATCAGTAGGTGACCATATGGTTCCCTTGAGAAGAGGAGAGGGGCTGTATCCCTGTTTGGGGTTGAGGAAAAAAAGAGGAGGGTGTTAATGACCACCATCCCGGTCATAAAAGAGGGCGGGTCTTTCTTTCGGATGAATGAACAAACAGATAAGTACTGAGCCAGGGCTTTGTTAAAGGGTCACATGAAAGAGTTAGAGGGGGCAGAGGGACTAGCATGGGCTAAGAATTTATATGGTCACATGGGGTTTTGGTATCAGTCTGAGATTCATTAAAAACTTTGTTTTAATTATTTACAAAGGATTAAGTTTTTGGAGTTAATGATTAGTGAGTTTGCTGGGGGTAGCTGATTTGTTATAGCTCTGTGCCTCAGTCTGAAATAGGCAATTCTTCCAGGTTGGCTAATGAGGAATACGACATGTGCTGAACGTTCAGGATCCCAAGGACAGCAGTAAAGAGTCCACCATCCAGGATTCTAATATGTTGCTTAAGAAAGTCCGATTTCAGGTTAGTTCCATTCTTTTTCTGAAAACTAACCACAAACTCGACAGTGACGTCAATAACCGGACACGTGCAGTTGGGTTTATTTATGATGTGTGAATCTGAATTAATGGTTTCTGTTTTCTAGATCTAGTTAAAGTATGGTTTCCTCAATTTCTAGCATCTTTAAACATGTCTGGAATAAACTATACTGTATACTTAAATAACTATTATCATTACTTATATCCTAAATTGAACAGCATAATTTGTATTACACTAATGAAGTCAGTGTATCTTCTGCGTGCTGATCATGCCTTGAAAGCCAGAAGCAGGTTCACAGCTTTTAGGGCCTTAAGGTGCGGAAAAAATAATCCCATTCTTACAGAGGCCATTTTAGGGATGTTTTCCCGCAGTAAAAGTGAGAGTTAAATTCTTCCACACCTGTCATAGACCCTCCAGCTTTTTCCCCCACTGTGGTGACAAGCCTTTGAGCTGGATCTTTAACATGTGAGACACACAGGAGGAAATTGGATGCATTCAGAGTGAGCATGAGGAATTTCCTTTAGAAGAAACAGAACAAACAGAAGTCTTGCTGTCTTAGGAGTTGGGAGCTTCTGTTGCCGTCTTATTTGACACTTATATGTTATGTTAGGAATGGGGGAAGAGTAAAGTTGGCCAAATCAAAGCTGTTTTTTAAAGTTTAGTATAGGCTATGTTGCTTTCTAGATTATTTGCATTAAGATTGCTTTATGGATGGATTACCTAGTCCATCTTTTGGTGTTATGTTCTTTAAAAAAAGTGACGATCAGTCACTAGAGGGCGCTGTTGTCACATCATTCAGAATTGTATTATGCTGACACAATTTGCATCGCTTGTTATTGTGAAAATGTGTATTTTGAATTGTTCAATCATCCAGGGCAACGTTTCTCATTATTTCACTAGGTACAAAGCTTTATTTCTACAAGGTTTCAAAGGGAAATTACCCAAACTGAGTAACACATAGGTTGGTTTACTATTGAACACCATAAACACTGAAATCGCTCAAAGCAAAGATATGTTTCTACATTACAGTTTTTTTGTACATATCAAACACAAACAACCTGACTTGGTAATTTGTCACTTATTTTGTGAATATATTGTTCAGTATTTTCGTTGGTACATCAACAATTTCATGCTAATTTTCAGGAGGGTTTCTTTTTCTGTCAAATTTTTAAACTTCGTGCAAAACAAATGTCTTGTAACGTTAGCCCTCCGAGCAGTTAGCTAACAGCTAAATTAAAGATATTTTTAAACTTTTTTTGTGATATACCTGAGATGTCTTCTGTTGAAATTGTGCAGTGCTCATGTTTATCCAATGCAGCCTTTGCCTGCTAAGTTATTTGATAGGCTACACTTACCATTAGGCCAATCTTCTGTCAGCCAAAGGTGGTTCAACCTTCTGGGCTTGGGTCAGAATGCCGGCTCGGTATTGGCCAACGCTGCACACGTGACTCATGTGATGCTGAAGCACAACCCGGACGCGCTGGATGTAAACAACGTATAAGAATGAGTCAGAAGAGAAGATATTTTTGACTAAAGTCATTATTTTTGTTTTGTTTTTGCGCACAAAAGGTATTCTAGTCACTTCATAACATTAAAGTTGAACCATCTCAATCACGTTGACTGTGTTAACGATGACTTTAGAACCTTTCTGGACCTTGGAAGTGGTGATTATATTGCTGTCTGTGGACGAGTCATACCTCTCGGATTTTATCAAAAATATCTTAATTTGTGTTCAGAAGATGAACGAAGGTCTTATGGATGTCGAACGACAGAGTCCGAGTAATTAATGACATTTTCATTTTTGGGTGAACTAACCCTTTAATTAACCACCTCCTCACAAATTCACTTTCACAGTAATTTCAAATAATAATGATTATTTAAAAAAAGTGTTTCCCAAGGGACCCTGATATTGAATATTTCTTCAATTGTGAATATGGTGTTGCTGATGCATAGCCAAGAAGCCAATTTACGGCACATAACAGAAAAAAAACTGGGTTAATCATAATTATGACATAAAAATCCAAATTTAGAGATTGTCTAATAAAAAGTCACATTTTGAAATAAAAAGGGAAAATTATCATATAAGCTTACCAAGTCATAAATACATTATGATTTACTTTTTATATCTTACTTTCACCTTTTTATGTAATAGACCTGATTTGTCTTTTTTATGTCATACTTTCAACTTTTCTCTCTATTATAATTTGAAAAGCAAAAAGACATTTTGTCAATTTGACGAACTCTACAGAAGTTCAGAGTAAATTAAGAAGACACCACAAAACCCATCAATTATTATCTTTTAACCTTCATCCAAAGTGACAAATAAACAAGTGAGATGAATAATAACCCACTTCTAAAGCATTCCTCATAATACTGAAACATCAAGCTCTTTTTGGCTGGCGTAGAGCCAGCAGACTACTCAAAAACACTCAACGCGCCCCTCCTATTGGAAAGGGTATAAATTATGCTGGGAATCAAAAAAGGAAAAGAGTCAAGCTAACACAAACCGATGAGAAATAGAGGACACTCAGTCAGAGACATCAACTGGAAGAGGACTGGTGTGTCATATTGGAGAGAAGCACCTGATCCTAGAGCAGCTTTTTTTTGGTTTAGTGCCAGCAAGAGTCAGGACTGACGAGGACTATACAAACAGCGACAAAAGCCGGACTGACCTCAGGTCTCCAGTGCCCTGGCACCTTCCCAAGAACCCTCAAAAAGAGGAACAGCATTGTGGATGCCAGTGTGTTTTTGTGCACCTTCTGCAGAAAAGTGAGTTTCAGCCTTTCCTGAAATGGACTCACTTTTGCAGCAGGGGTCTCTGCAAGGTTAGTGAACAAGTGAGGAGTTCTTTGACTGAAAGAATGAGTGCCTTGTGTCAGGCTAGGAGTGGTTGACAGAACAGGAAGGCTGAACGAGTGAGAGGGGAAGAGAGAGACCGTCACAGAGGGAGACGACTTTTGTGCCGTGGTGGCCGGGAGGATCTGCTTTGTGTCTGTGATGGTTGCTCGAACGTGTGCCAGGAAGAACCTCGCATATCCTCAAGACTCTACCCATCTTCATAATGTCTTGTTCATGAGGAGCCATGTGTTTGCCTACGGAAGGTCTTGTTTAATAGGCTGCCAGAAAGTTCTTACAGGTAAGGTCTCCTGTATGGCTTGAAAGAAACTTCACTATTTAAACTATTTTATAACGTTTACTTGGTGGATGATAGCTTTATAATAACTGTGCAAGTGCAACTATTTTGATTATTTTCAAACTTTTTGAACTTCAAAATGTGTCTGTTGTTGGATATTAAGAACTTGTGTCCATGTCACAGAATCTTTTTTTTTTCAAGATTAAAAATGTTGAATCTCATGAAACCTGGCGATAACATATGCCAAGTCCAGATTCTCCACAGTCAAAAGGAAGAATAAAGAAAAAGTTATAAAAAAAAAAAGAAGCCACATTTTTAAGGGCTGTTTTCCCCCATTTTGCATGTTGACATTTTTTTGGCATTTATGCAAATTCAGCTCAAATTCTTATTTCCATTTTCCCTTCAAATTCCACTCAAACTCTAATTCTTATTGTTTTGTTTTGTTGTGGTGGTTGCATTGACAATTTTGTGGCAATTATGCAAATTCCCTTCAAACTTGTATTGTTATGCATCTGGATATTTTGCTTTTTATTTAATTAAAAATTACTAAAGACATTAAACTAAAGATGGTACAAGAAATAATAACATGATGTATAAATATTCTCAATTAAAATACTATATAAGCTTTGTATTATTGTAATAAGTATTTTTGACATTACACAAATGAGATTTTTTTTCTTAAGAGTGACAGGGGCAAATTTGAATAATTGTCATGAAAATAATGTCATAATGCAAACAAAGCCTTAAACTGGGTTTCATTTTATGTAGATAATATGTAATTACTAATTTTGTGTCTTGATGTTGAGGTGAAATGACCCGGAAATGTTCTTGGCAGGATTTGGGAGATTCTGATCCAAAAATCTGGTCCAGTAAAATCAGCTGCGATCCCAAACATATGTTATTTTTAGAAACCATTGCTTTAAAAAAAAAAATATATATATTATATATAATATATATATATATATATATATTATATATATATATATATAATATATATATTAGACTGAGTCCATGTGGAATGATGTTTTGCATAGTAGATATGGAATGAGGTCCTGTAAGTTGTTCACTGCCAAATGCAGCCAAATGTCCTTCTTTTTATCAGAGCTGAAGAAGACACAACCAGCATTGTGACAATCTCAGACTACAGCCAATGGCCTCTGGAAAACTACAGAAATAGTGAGAAAACAAGGAGGAGACAAAAACTGTTCCTCACCTTTCATTTACTGAGAGGAGGACAGATAAAGAGACCCGAGGCACCACACTGGAAGTGCCACGTTAGTAGCTCTCTCTCCTCCTGATCTCCCACCCAAAACAGAGCAGCCCATTGAGCCAGTTCAGAGAAACAGGCGGAGGGGGAGTGTGGGACCTTTCCATGATCACTTTGGAGGGTCAGTGGTGAGTGAAAAATGCTCCACTGGTTTTGGTTTTGATAATTAAGCCTCTGTTGTCCAGGTCATTTCTGTTTCCAAAGAAATGAGAATGGGCTGAAATCACACAGTCCCTGCCAATGACCGTGTGTTACAGTGGGTACGGAAAGTATTCAGACCCCCTTAAATTTTTCACTCTTTGTTATATTGCAGCCATTTGCCAAAATCATTTAAGTTAATATTTTCCCTCATTAATCGACAGAAAACAGAATTGTTGACATTTTTGCAGATTTATTAAAAAAGAAAAACTGAAATATCACATGGTCCTAAGTATTCAGACCCTTTGCGACACTCATATATTTAACTCAGGTGCTGTCCATTTCTTCTGATCATCCTTGAGGCCTTCATTTGAGTCCAGCTGTGTTTGATTGTACTGATTGTACTTGATTAGGAAAGCCACACACCTGTAAATAATTTAATTGAAAGAGACTTTTATTCTGATTTTTGCCATGGGCGCCGCCATTACATGCGCGCTGGTAAGAGTTAACGGTGAGACTCTGGAGAAGAGCGTTGATTCTGAGGTGGTTTATGCCCTTGAAGTTGTGTTTATGCCCGTTATAGACCTCAGACACGCATGCGGTCGCTTTCAAGTCTCCTTCGCGTTAATGAGTGAGTTATTGAACGTGACTGAAGAGTTTCCCGCCGTGTTTATGTGTGTGCGCGCGCGTTTCAGGTTTGCTTACGGTTAGCAAGTGATGCGCTGTAGGAGTTACATACTCAAGTGTTTTCTTTGTGTTCGAATACAGTGTTTCTTTCATTTGTTCAAACGAACTTGTTCAAAGAAAAGGGTTCGCTGACTCGACGGATAGGGCTCGTGTTGTTCGTCTTGTCAATACGCCACCATCAGCTGGGATTGCGGTCTCGTTGGGTCAAGCTGCTCTCGTCAGGATCACAGGGACAATCACTGTGGGTTATTGAGTAAAGAGACATTACCCTGCTGTCCGTTAGTCATCATTCAGCACCTTGTCCTATCGTTTTCTTTCTGTGACTGTTTGGAACTGAAGTGTGAATAACGCAATTATCCTTCATGGAGCTCTAACCTGTGAACCTTCCTGCAAAGGGATTCATAGACTTTCTTCTGTGCCTTATTGTGAACTTTTTTTATTTTTTTTTTTTATTTGAACCAGTGAGCTCAAATGGATGGAGTATAACTTTTTTTTTATTTTTCCCCCTGGATTTCTGATCTTAAGTGAACTTTGAAGTAAACTTCATTGGAAAGTTTGAATTTAATTGACTGTAGTGTGAAACTTTTTAGTGTTGTGCAAACAGAGAGACACTGACTGTTTATTTGATTTTTTTTTTCCCCATGCATTTGGTGAATTTTATTCTGTTCCACTTTCATTGAGTTAAGTGAGAAATTGTGAAAGCTAAGAACAAAACCAATTACAACTCATTTATCGAAAATATATATATATTTTTTTAGTTATGCGGATCCCATTTATGCTAATTGAGTCACACATACACTACCGGTCAAAAGTTTTAGAATACCCCGATTTTTCCAGTTTTTATTGCAATTTAAGCAGTTCAAGTCCAGTGAATAACCTGAAATGGTACAGAGGTAAAAAAAAAAAAAAAAAACGTTTAGATTACCAAAAACTGAAAAATAATGTACATTTCAGAGTTATACAAAAAGGCCTTTTTCAGGGAACAAGTAATGGGTTAACAACTTACAGCTCTTCTGCAGCAAGTAAATTAAGCCTTGATAGTTGATGCTAACAATTCCTACAGATGTCCCAACTTTTGATTACTTACAAACCCTCTGTCTGTATAAAAGCAGTGTATGAACAGACTGTGTTACTACACCCTCTTAAGCGTTATTTGGACAGTACTGTACTGCACGAAGTAGTATATTGCTCTCATAATGGCGAGAAAAAGGCAATCAACAAAGGAAGACAGACAGACCATTCTAACCCTTAAAAGTGTAGGTCTTTCCTTTAGAGAAATTGCAAAGAAAGCCAAGGTGTCAGTGAGTACAGTTTCCTATACCATCAAAAGGTATTTGGAAACTGGAGGAAACTCTGACAGGAAGAGGTTTGGCAGACCCAAAGCCACAACAGAATCAGAAGACAAGTTTCTGAGAGTCAATAGACGTCTCACAGGACAACAGCTTCAAGCACAGCTTAACACTGGTCGAAGTAAGCAAGTCTCAGTTTCAACTGTGAAGAGAAGACTTGGAGCTTATGTCACCTTATGTCAAAAAATGAGTTATGACCTTTGATTGATGACATGACAGGTGTGAGAGTTCACCTTTCCTGTTTCCGGACTGTGTTTTTATGACCCAACAGGTGTTTTTGTATTCAGGAAGTGAAGGGTGTGTGGGGATGTTTATTTGGGGGGTGCAAATTGATGATTGGTCATTCACGCCGAGAGGTCGTTGAATTTCTGAGCAGAAGATGTCAGGGATGTGTTTTCAGCAACAACCTCATTGTCTGTGAATGAAACAAAGCAAAATGGGTTTAATAAATAAGAATGTTAATATTATATAATCTGTATTTTAGGGACCAGGCAAGTAATTTGGCAATGTCACTTTGTAGAAAAGACTAAGGGTCTGTGCAAACCTATAGACTAAACTCATAAGTGAATGGCAAGAATGCATTAAAGGTCTTTAGTTTTCAGTTGGAAAGGTGTCATTTAAGCGGCCCCTAATTTAATAATTAACCATTTCTACAACAGAAGTTGTAATCAAGGACCGCTTTAGCTCAATAATAATATTTTCTTAGAGCTACTGTAAAGCCGAAACAATCTGTCCATTAACTTTCATATTATCACTGTGAAGCTGCTTTGAAACAATCTGCATTGTGAAAAGCGTTATTTAAATGAAGATGACTTCACTTTTGTATGAAATAAGGTGAGATAGTATTTTGAAGATTTAAGAGATCTTTCCTTTTGAGATGAGTTGAGATGCAAGCAGTCCAGTCGCTAATCTGAAAATGAGTTTATTTTACAATTCTGCGGGGGCCGGTCCTTACTGTCTGTGGATGTGGTTGGTTTGAAATTTGTGAAACAATAAAAAAAAACTGAGTCAGGGTGAATATAACACCTCTTAAGGTTAATCTTTTGAGTGATCAAAGCAAAAATCTTGAAAAAAGTGGTGGAAAAAGACTCCTTCCTTCCTCCTTTCCTTCCTTCCTTCCTTCCTTCCTGGACAACTATTGCTGAGATGTGATCGAACTGTCACATCAGTACTGTTAGATAATTTTTATTATCCTAATTCAATGGAATTTAACAAACCATTGCTGATCCTACTGAGGTGTCGACATAGTGTGAAACTAACTTGGATGTGAAACTAGCGTGGTCGCAGACATAACACCTTTTTGCCCCTTCAGACTGCAGGAGACAGCAGGCCAGAAGGAATTATCAAATTAGTATCAAAGTCATTCTTACATCTGTTTTTTTTTTTTTTAACACATCCAGACGTCACAACGTGACACCACGTGATACAACATGCCATAAATTAACTGACATCTGTTTGCTCTGTCCTGACATCTGACACGTCAACCTGTCTGGGAGTTATGAACAGTCATAAAACTATCAAAAAAATCCATAAATAAATCAAAAAGTGACACTAGGTATTTGTTAATACTACTGTCCATAAATATTTTTTTTTTATCTGCCATGCCACCTTTGAGAACATTCAAGCAATTTCATAGTAAACCTCTCCTAACAATGTTCTAAAGGTAATGATACATGGGCCAACTTTTTGAGTGATATTGCTTGGGCACTTTCCCGTTGAGAATAGGCAACAAATATCTATCAGATCGAAATGTGTTGCTCATTCCCCATGAAAAAGTGCCCAAGCAACATCGCTCAAAAATTTTCCATGTGTATCATCAGCTTAAAAGTTCCCAGAATACCGCAATGTGCTAAAAAGCTTTCTGAACATCCTTGCAACTGCATTATATCAGGCTAAAACCTTTTAGGACACCCTAGCAATCGCAATCTCAATCTCACTTGTAAGTCGCTTGTAAGTCCTCTGCTAAATGACTAAATGCTTAAATGTAAATGCATAGCAATGTGCTAAAAAGCTTTCAGAACATCCAATGGCAAATGCATTGGAACGCCATATAACCGTTCTGAACACCCTAGCAACTGCATAGCAACATGCCAAAAAGCTTTCAGAACCTAAAAAGCTTCCTGAACACCCTAGCAACCGCATAGCAGCATGCCAGAAATCTCGCTGTCAAGTAACAACTTCCTAGCATCAACATGGCCTTGAGTTTTGAATGTTTTTCTTCCAAAAATGTAACGGTGTGTGTGCGTCTGGTCTCAAGACAACATCTGCACTTCACACGACCAGTTTTCCAAGCTGATCTTTCCCACCTGCTGTTCTAGCTCTTCCTTTCTCACTGTCTGAGATATCCTCTAGACACTTGAACACATTTTCCTGAACATCATTATTCACTGCTAACTCTCCTGTGCTGAGCAGCCATGCACAGAATTTCATTTGGGATTTGAAAGAGCTCTTGTTGAAATGGAGCCAGGGTCATTTTATGAAATGTATTTGTTATCAGACTTGCATAATGCCAGGTCAGAAGAAAGAATGGCTACAGACGCGGTCAAAAGGTGGTGGCTGGAAAAGCTGTGTAATTTGGGTGATGTCATCCTTTTTTCCCGCCGTCTGTCTCATGCGTTTACACTAAAATAGCAAAAGTGGGACTTAAGGTTGGAATTCTCTTCACGTTTCAAATCTGAGCTGAAGCTTAAAAAAATTTGATTTTCTCAAACTCTGACTGCTCAATATCTTCATATTGGCTCTGACTTTCGGCAACTAGTATTTCATCCTTTTCTGTAATATACTGAGTCTGAGACAAAAAAAAAAGGATTGAAGGAAGGAGGTTGTTGACGATATTTCCATTAGGCCAAGAGATTTCCAAAGCTGTTTCCTTTGCTCTGCGTCCACCTCCTCCCATTTATTAACTCACAGCCCTCCTTCAGTTACTCTCTGGGAAGAACTCTGGGAATACTCACTGTATATACACTGACCAGCTTTGGTAGACAACATGGTTTCGATGCATAGTTCTTGTGCACAGATCATCTGATGTCTGGGGGAGTGTGGAGAGACGGGACCCAAAGTCAGGAGGAGAGGGGTGAGTCTGGGACGCTTGCTTTGGCAGCAACCCATTGTATCTCAACAGCTTTTAATAGCACAGCAAAAGGAGGTGTTGACGTCACTCTCCTTCTGCCTTGAGGCTTGGAGTCCCTGTGTGCTAGCCACTTTCCAGCTGAGGTGAAATTCTTGGCTTTGAGCTTCTCACATTTTTGAATGGAGATTAAAGCAATGATCTGAGCAGTTTTGCCAAGGCGTTGAGAGTCACTCACTGGCACCGAGAGCATTGGCAATGCTTGCCGCACCTGAACAAGGTCTGACATCATACAGTCATGTGATTCTCTTTCTGATCCAAGGTTTTTAAATAATAGAAGCACAAAACAAAGCTTTTGAACTGGAATTGGGCTTTGGATCAGACACTGAAGATTTTGAAGAGCTGGTCATGGCTTTGGAGCTTCTGTTCAGAGCATGTTTAATGTGTTATGTGCTGGCTTCATCAACATCTTTGAAGAGGTAAATCAATTCTTCGTGTAGAAAAATATAGAATTAAGTCTTGAACTCTGACTCTGTAAAAGAGGGCTTTTCTGCATGCTTTTTGGTCTGCATGGGTGCTTGTGTCTATGAATTTGGAGCTCAGGTCCTGTGGTCCTCAGTGGAGGAGAGCCAGGCCCCTTCGCCACTCCTCTGGAAGGATTAAACACGGTGAAAAGAGCTCTTTGTACTGGCTGCACTGGAATGCCTGTTGAGCCCAGTGTCTTTAGGAAACAAACAGCCAAAGTCAACGGAACATTTGAGCAAGTGCCTGTTGGAATATTGTGTTCACTTGAGCCCCTGCCCTGTGCAGCCCCCTCAACAGACCAGAGAAAGAGTGACTCACTCTCAATAGTGGCCTTCAAGCCAGGAAATTATTAGTCTGATGATGTATTATTTGCATCTGAAAGTCATTATGCTCTCAAAAAACACTCTTCGATGTATGCTATTTATGCCTAAAAATAACTGTGACTTATTATCTCAAAAATAAGGAAATAAATCATTAATCTCACAATTGTAGCACTCATTATTTGACTAATGTGGCTTTCAACTTTGCAATTACTTACAACTGAGACTTTATTTCTTGTAATTTTGACTTTTATATCTCACAACTGTGACTTTATCCTGCAAGTACAACTATTTCTCATAATTCTGACTTTTTATCTTACTACTGGGGCATTATTTGTCTTACTACAAATTTGTAATGTGGTTCAGTTCTGCAGTAGTGAAACTGGCTTCCAACCTTGAAAACGCTTTGAAGTTTTGTAGGTTCAGAATTTATTTATTTATTCATTTATTTAAATTTATCTGCTGATTTGAGGGGAAACTCTGCATAATGAATTTTAAAAAATGGTCAAATTACTGTGTTCAACAAGTAGAAGACGAGGTAAAGTGTTTGGAACAATCATTATTTTTGCAATTCCTTTTGGTTTATAAATTTACAAGAAAAACAAGATTATTAAACTGGTTCCGTTGGATATTTTTGAAACTGTCTGTGAGGAAAAATGAAGAGTGATGTGCCATTCTCTGACTGCCTCGTCCTACAGGAAACTTTCCATCTGATAGGAAGTCTACATATAGACTCAACAATCAGCAGTGGTCCTCCTCTCCTGCCATCCTGTTTGTTTGTCATGCTTCCTCTCTACTGTTTAGGGCACATCTTCTAATGTGATCTCCCCAGTGCCCACTCATATTGTCGATGAGTGAATTATCATTGATGTTGATACAATTTAGAGGTGCTACCCTGTGTTTAGATGAGCTGTAAAGTCATGTATATGTGTCAGTATTTACCCTGCTGGGAATCCAATGTTTTGGAACATGATAGCTGGTTTCCTTACACCAAATTAAGGTGGTCACACTGTATTTTAGGCTCAATGGTCAGCCTGTTAAAATCTAGCAAATTATCAACTTAGACCAGTTGGAAACTAGCTACCATGCTCCAAAACACAACTATGATCTTAAACTGAATTTTTTTTCCAGTGTAGGCCTGTGTAACCCCACCTCCTCTGGCTGGTTGTCAACAATACAGCTCTTTTTTGCTCTTGGATTCTTATCTCAGGGTTATATATTTCACTGACACTGACATGAGCATGCACACAGAGGCCTTTGATGGTGTTCTGGTGACCTTTGCCCATGTGTCTTCACTGCGCAGGTGGTCTGCCGGTTATTATCTTGTAGTCTGCCTTTTTCAACACAAAGAGTAACGGAGAAACCAGCACACCACAGATTTTATGTAGCACTTTAAGGAATTCCATAATGTTAGACGATTAGGGTATGTTTAAATCAGCTCTCTAGCTCCCTAGGTTATGAATTGTATATTTTGTACACTAACTCAGGCACTGGTAAGAACCTTGGATCTCTACACATTGGGACACTGATGACTATTTTCGGCACCATTACAACATATTTGTTGTACAAAGTCACTACTGGTATTTATGAACAACAGCAGGACTGAAATCTTTTTTTTTTTTTTTTTTTTAAAAGCTAATTAAAGTACATTCATAAATACGTTGGTTGTTACATATACCTGGAACATTTTAGCTGTACATTAAATATAAATCTTAGCTAATTATTGAGTTGGTTTTTGCGGTTCAGAATTTTATTGAAGGGAACATATTGAGCCCTCTGGTTTTTAGGGTGCATTGTGGGACTTTTTACGGAGCAAATGCCTCTGTTCACTGGTAGGGCTGGGCGGTATGACCAAAATCTTATATCACGATACGAGTAATTATATATCATTATTGTGATATAAATCACACAATATAATAATTTTTGCTTCAAATACCATTGAAATTTCTTAATTCTTATCACCAATTTCAATATCATTTAAAAAAAATAATACTAGCCTAAAAAACTCTCAAGCTTACTAAAGGCAAATAAACAGTGATAAACAGTGAAAGAGCAAAGAAAACCTACCTGAAAATTTTCCAACACTATAAGTAGTACTTTATATGTAACACTTTATTTTACAGTGTCATTGTTACATATGTTACATGTATTTACTATAGTAGTAACTAGGAATTATACATAATTACATGCAATTAACCTTAAACCAAACCCTAACCCTATAGTAAGTACATGTAGTTAATTGTCATTACTCAGTACTTAAATGTATAATTACACTGTAATACTGACACCTTAAAATAAATTGTAACCAAAAAGTAATGCATTGTCTTTACTGTGTAAACTAAATATACACGTATGCTTATTAAAGTACAAAAGCAAGCAATGAGAGATTCTCTTTTTGTTGTTGTTGTCGATTAGCATTAATAATGACTGCAGGTAAATTTGGATGCTGTCCCTTTAAGACTGACTGCACCGATTATACTCAAGCCTCGTCTTTCTCAACTGTACCTTCACTTAAGACATAAATGGCTGTTTACTTGCAAATACATGGTCATTTTGACACACAAGTGTGAGTATTCAACCGTTCAGTCCTAATTAGGTGGCGAAAAGCACTCAGTTCAGCCATCACGCGCTCAATGCTAAACGGTGTCTCTCAGAAAAATTAAAGAAACAGTCTCTCAAAGAGCGCTCGCGTATGATGAAATGGGCTGTCTTCCGTTGCTAATTGCGCTTCAACCGTTTAAAACCACTTGTTTATAAACCGCAACGCTTAAAAACTCATGCAAATGAGAAGCTTTCGTGACCGCGCAGCATAGCAACCTCACGTGAGCGTAACCGCAACAGAAACAACAGCCCAAAATCTATACCATTTGATACATTTCTACCGCTTCTATCAGTATATGGCTCACCCCTACTTATTGTGCTTAATAATAGTTTAATATCGAGCACGTCCCTAATTCGCAATCGCCTTCTTAGAGAGACGTGTTACTGTGCGCGCGCGCAGTGTGCCAGTCAGCACGAGCGCTGCACTGAGTTCATATTCAAGATATGTTGCGCTTATAACTCTTTTTAACATCAACCACGTTTATATTCTTATTCATGCAATTCATCACTCTGAAGTATCAATAGTGCAATATATATACATACTGCAATATAGCAATATATTTTATTTCATGGAAACGATATATATCGTCATATCGCCCAGCCCTATCAATTTTGCGATTTAGACGGGTCTTAAAATGGCTGAACTAGGGAACTGTTGAAGGCACGTCCTGTATTAGCAAGATTAGCTATTAGCTGAAAACAATGTTCTCATTAGCATTTTTTTGAGTAAGTTCCTTGGGCATGGGAAAATATTTAATCTGTAATTAGCAATGCTCATCAAGTTTGCTTTTTTTTTTTTTTTATTCAATTGGTAGTTTAGAGCTCTGGAAATGTTACATAATTTTTGAGTCTTGATTACATTGGGTGGGAGAATTTCTGCCCACTCAATGCTATTTTAAGTCACGTTCTAGAGCCCGCTTCATTTTCACATTCCTCTACTTTGCAACATTTTTGTGGTGAGGTCTAAAAATGGAAGAAGCTATTTAGTCAGCCACATCGATTGCTGTGTTTGTCTGTGGCCATAATCATACACTCACAGAAATGGCAGGATTTTTCATCTGCCCCTCAATTTCCTGTTTAGATATGTGTCTGTATGCTGCAGCACATATGCGGCGTGCTGCGGGGACAGATCTTAAACATGTGTGATGTTTTCTTCAATAACATCCTCTGAAGTCGGGCATCTTTGGATATGAAACAGAGGCCTTAGGCTTTGTGATCACGGATGTCGTGCAAACCGAGTTCAGTAGCGGCAAACAGCTGATAAGGAGACATTTGTGTATTGTTCCACTGTATGATATACAAAAATGGCAACATGTTGCTCCCTGTTATTCATATAACTGCTATTTTTTTTTCATATTTAGCTGACATAATTATTAGAATTTTATGCATTCAGCATTTTTTTCTCCTCTGTTCAATACCCTATATCAGAACATACCCATTTTTTTTTTTTTAGAAGAACAGTATAGATCTGTCCTTACCACCAGGTGGAGGTCTCTGAGCAGGCAGCTCACAGACAATAACCAACTAGCTAGTGAAAAAGCTCATCATCTCCCCCTCTTTCTCTCTCTGGCCCTGTACTTTTAAGCTCAACTGAAATTCCACTGATGAGAACAATCCACAGCGCCTCAAGGCAGGAACTAGAAAGCTGTTATTTACTCTACAACAGCCAGGACTTGCTGTAAGCGTTTTTACCACATTTCCTCACTTTCTTATGAACCAATTAAATTTCTTCTCCTTCAGCGTTTCCTAAGCGTATATATTATCTTCAAGGGAAATCCTTTATATGAACCTCTGCAATATGTATGAGAGAGTAGTTCACATGTGGTGGAACATTCCAAAAAGCACCATCTTGTCTTTTCATTCAGAGATGTATCTACCATTTATCCGTGGCCTCCCTCCAGCCCACAGAGCTGTCATTTTGAAGAGCTGAATGTTGTGTCATCCATCTTTCAAAACAATCCATTTCTTCTCTAAACTTGACGCTTAAGGATCAAGAAAGCAAGCCAACCCTCAGGCATTGAAAATGTTTCAAAGAATAGTCTTTTTTCTGAGTAATCTTTTTTTTTTTTACTGTTTTATATTTTTTTAACTTAAAGAAAAATGGTGCCAATTAATTTTCGGACTTTTCAAAAAAAAAAAAAGTTTGTTTTAAGCATAAACCTCAATAAATGTAATGTTAATAATATAATATAGTATAATATAATATAATAAATAAAATCAATAATTCACCCACAAAGCAGTGAAAGAAAGCAGTAAAAAATGGACAGCAAGGAAGGGATTACAATCAAAAGTATCAAAACAAAACAAAACTGACACACCCACTCAAACATACACTGTTATACACAAACAAATGAACTTGGCTATAACAATATGGCAAAACTGAAATCAGATCAGGCCCAATTGTTTTTTCAATGTGTTACATTTTCATTGAATTTTGAATGTTATATGTAACAAAATGTCTTTCTCTGTGTTCAGATTTAACTGTAGTAAAATTAATGGAAAAATTTCACGCTTCAAATTAACATTTCAAACAAAAAATAGTCTTTGAGAATGTCTAAATATCCACATCCTCAACCAAATAAAAGTTTTTATGTCTAAAAACAACTACAGAATTTACAAACCTTTTTATATAGAGCTATAGGAACACCATGGCATTACAGATGTTTTTTTTTTTTTTTAGCCTTGTCTCTATATTTTAACTTGAAATACACCTTTAATGGAAAAAATAAAATAAAAAATAGATGAAAAAAATGGATTGTTTTCAATGGAAAAAAATTGATCACAATTATTGCATAAATATTAAACAGTGGCATAAAATTCTCTCAAAATACTAAATAAAAAAGAAAAAATATTATTGAACAAAAATACATTTCATTGATTTTACTGAAAATAAAAAAAAAGTTACATTTCGTTCTTTGGTTACTTTGCTTACTTACAGTGAGCTACAGTTTGGAGTACACTACAAGTGAACAGCCAGACCTACATGCCTTCGATTGACCACATCTCTTCATCTTTTTTCCATTGCGCTCTTCAGGCAGTGCGCAGCATCCACAGAGTGCTTTCCCATTGAGCAGAAGAGAGACAATACCAGCCTTTATGCTTCTATTGGAAAAATGTGCTGTCCTTCACATTGTTGAGTCTGATAATGTGTGAGCGTGTGCAACTTGGAACAGAATCAAACTCTGTATAAAGACACTAGTAGGGAAATGTGACTCATTGCCATTTTGTATTGTGAAAATGGCCTTTGGTGAGCTAAGAGGCATGTGGCAATTACAGAGTTTTGGAGTGTGATCAAACCCAATCTCAATCTGTCAGATCTTCTGTCTGTCTGCCTCATAGTCTTTGTATATTCCCCATGTATGACGTACATATAGTAATACTCACTTGTGTTTGCTTCAACTCGTTAAACTTCCTCTCTTGTTCCTCTTTCACTGCAATTCGCCTTTTTCTCTCTCTCTTTTGAGGAGCTCCATCCTTTTATTGACCAAGTAACATCTGTTATCAGGGCTGTAGCCAACAGGCAGGAATGTGGGATTTAGCTCAAAGCAGCATGTGTAGGCAGGCCCGTGTTGTTTTGAATAGGAACAGGTATCCTCTAAATGAAGATGTAGAGAGACTAGAGAGACAGAAAATAGCCCAGTTACATTTCCTGTGGACTTTGATGCTGTAAAAGCTTGAGTTAATGCTCAAAAATGGAGGCGTTGTGTTTTTTGGACACTTGGCAGAAGGTAAAGTTGTATAATTTATTTCATATTTCACCTTGTAAACGGCATATTATCTCATTTTTTATTTCTTGATGGATGCATGCTCGGTTGTTAAATATTAAAAACCTCATCAGAATTTAATGAGCAGGCAATTTAGTTTGTAGATCCGGTTTTTGAATTATACAAGGGCCTTTTTGTTGAGGTGAAGTGGTTTCAGAAAGGTTAGATTTGTGTGATATTTGATTCAGTGCCAAGCGATTTAAATTCTCCAATCTTCAAAAAAGTGTTTTTGTATCTGATAACAAAGGTGCTATCATCGAATCTCACAGTAGTTACCTCAGATTATGCACTTATGGGTTTTGGGTTTCACTGAATTCGTTTCACCATAAGCCTGTTTCTAGATTCGAGGGTGTAAAGGTTACAATACGTAACGCAGTTCTGCATGTGACTAGCCGACAGGTAAATGTATAAATTTAGCCATTGGAGTGAAATGTTCTGTTCTGTTCTGGCTCAAGTCAAAGACAGCACAGTGAGTAAGAGCAGAGGAATGTCAGGGCAGGAAGGTCTGTGTGCGTGTATGTGTCAGGTCTCAGAGGAAAAGGCAGCTTACGGCCGGTGAGAGTCAATGTGAGTTGGGCCGACGGGGTAAATCAGCGTTATCTGTTTGCAAATGCCATTTGTGTGAGTGCAGACTCTATTCATCAGGGCAGTGAGTCAGCTGAGGATGCAGACGGGGAATGCCGGAGGGTGCATGTCTCCCACTTGCACTATTGTGTGTGTACTGTATACTCGACCGGCTTAGTTCTCATCTACTATAGAGACCAGTTGAAGAGAATATATACACTTGTGTAAAAGTATATATGGTGGCTCCAAAAAAGAAACATTCAGGCAGGAAATTCAAATTTTGCCATCTACTCACCCTCAAGTCAACGCAAACCCGTATGATCTTCTTTCATGTTACTCAAACAAAGTTTATAGCAGAATGATCTAGTTGCTGTAAGAATAAGAATTTACTTACAAAACCGAGAGGTGGAAGCTGATTAAGATCCGAAAAGTCGTTTCAACATTATTTTTGTCTCTTGCAGGATTCTCATGTCCCTGAGCGAGTAAGTGACAAGCTGGTCATGGATAGCTTGAACCAAAATCTTAGCAGTGGACATCAGTCTCATCAGCTGCTCCAGGTGAGATTGAACTTTAGATTCATCCTCTTGTTTGATAAGTAATATAACTGTATAATCAATATAATAATTATTATGTATAGTTAATCTTTTAAAAGCAAATAATACTTTTATTCAGCAATAAATTCACCAAAAGTGACAGTAAGAACGTAAGAAAGGTTTCTATTTCAGATAAATCCTTATATTAATAATAATCCCGAAAGATAAAATAATCACACAAATATTAAGTATAAATATTAATATTGATAATTATAAGATTTTTTCTCTTGATAACAAATCAGCGTATAGAATGATTTCTGAAGGATCATGTGACACTAAAGACTGGAGAAATGATGCTGAAAATTCTATTTATATTATTTATGCTATTTACTTGTGTGTGTAATAGGAATATAACATGATATATAATATAATTTCTATAATATAATCACATTCTATTCTGTCTCTTTTTCTCTCTCTCTCTCTCTCTCTCTCTCTCTCTCTCTCTCTCTATATATATATATATATATATATATATTAGTATCTGTTAAAAGTTTTTTGACATTACATTTTTAATGTTTTTGAAATAAGTCTCGTCTGCTCACCAAGGCTGCATTTATTTAATCAAAAATACAGTTAAAACGGTAATATTGTGAAATATTAATTCAATTTAAAATAATTGTTTTTAAGAAATTTAAAAATGTAATTTATTCCTGTGATGGTAAAGCATCATTACTCCAGTTTTCAGTGTCACATGATCCTACATAAATCATTCTAATATGCTGATTTGTTGCTCAAGAAACATTTAATAAGAATAATAATAATAATAATAATATTATCAATGTTGAAGACAGTTTTTGCTTTGTTTTGAAAAAATTATGCCATTCAAACATTAGATTAAAAAATAATCAGAAATTAATATTTTATTAATCAAGAATGCATTAAATTGATCAAAATGTCACAGTGAAGACATTTATAATGTTACAAAAGATTTCTATTTAATAAAGGCTTTAATGATCTCAATAAATAAATGTAATAAATGCCGCTCATTGAACTTAAAACATGAACATTGAACCTAAAAAAAGTTCAGTATCACCATTTTGACAAAAAATGTTAAGCAGCACAACTGTTTTCAACATTGATAATAATAAAAAGTAATAATAATAACAAGTGTGGGTATGTGTGCTTTATACGTATATAAACAATACAGCAAAAAATATTACATACCGTTATATTTTTTCTAGTTCTATTTTTTGGTAAATAAGCAGGTAGAAAGCTACCTTTTGTCCTAAATGTGTTTTTTACAGTTTGCACGACAGTAAAAAGGTAAATAGCGACACCTTTGATCAGATTCACAGCTTCAGTGAGGGAGCTTTTGTCTGGCTGAAGAGATTGAGTGTTCATGATACGAGGCGACAGGCAAAGTGTGAAACAGACCCTTGGGGGCTTCATTGCCATCATCACCTTCTGCCTCAACATGGCTGCCACGTATTACTCCTTGTATAGATGATCCATGGCAGATGTGTTGATGGTCTTACTTATGAAACACAATGATCATCTCTCACACACATCCTGTAAACTCTGCCTTAAACGATTACACTAATTACCTCCCGCTAATCTTGTTTAAGCAGTCGGGTTTATGCTAAACTCAACCGTATACCGCAGCCCTGAGGTGATAATATGTCTTAAGTAGATGCTTGGGAAGGTGGGTGCACAGCAATTATGTGGAAGACTGCTGTACAGTTAAAAAATGATATTGCATAAGTCTGTGCAAAATGAAATTCTGTGCATATTTACCTGTGCCTTGGACAGAATTTACTATTAAAACAAGTTGATGGATTCAGCTAATTTTCAGTTGAAAAATGATGTCATTGTATGATAGGGTACAGTCTTTCCCTTCCAGTCATTACCAGTTCGCACTGTTGCCATGACAACCTCCCCCTTGCTGAGCCTTTAAGTTTCCACGGAGGTCTACTCTCAAGATGTAACTGAAGGCTCTTCTCGCACTAAAGGGTTGAAGAGAATAGTAAGACAAGCACTTAACCGCTTGCCTAGAGCTCAGCTGCAATCGCTACTTCGGAGCTTCTTATAGTTGTGAAATATCAAATCATCTCTATACTGTATTTAGAATGTTTTTTTTTTTTTTTAGCAACAGTGTAAAACGATGGCTTTTACCTCAAGACAAACATTTAAAGCAGCAATTTTGACTCTCTTGTTGACAACAACATTTAAAAGCCACATGACTTGTTCAGCTGTTTGTGATTTACTGGAAACGGAATGAGGATAAGGATTTTAATTTCTACCCAATAATATTTTAGTGTTTAGCTTAACTAGAAAAAAAAGCATTTTTTAATACAAATGCAATTAGAGTTTTACCATTTTATTAATGTGCATGACTTGACTTTTAAAATTGGGCTTGAAAATTGGGCAGGAAAAACTGACTTAAAATGAGAAAGTGGATGGGGACCAAAGACCATAATGTTTCATAAAGGTAAAAAAAAAAACTTTTACAATCTGATCATTCTAAACCCTATATCGTAGTGTCAGGAACTGAATAAATTTAAGTTGTTATTCACTCAATATCATGGCATTTAAAAATCTTGCTCAAAAGCAGTGGTCGCTCTTTCATTGTATGGAAAAGAGCAGCTTGGACATTCTACTAAATAACTCCTTTTGTGTTCCACGCGAAAAAGAAATGCTGCATTCGAATATGCTTACTTCTTTAGGAAAAAGTGTCATAATAAACCTGAAAAAGCTGTGCAAAAAGAGTGGTAAATCAGAAAACATAGTATAGGTAAAAACTCCTGGATGACCTACTACTTCCACTGAGATTCAGATGGACATAGGAGAGCAATTGGGAACGGTAGGAAAGCGACTCAAATCTCATTGGTCACTTGCTAATACGGATGTAGCAGAGTGTCCAGATTATATTAAAGCTACAGACATTCATACTATCCACCTTATTTTGCAATGTGGAAGTAAACTATTACCTGTGAATGTGTGAGAGCACTACAAACTAGTGTGTTTATGGTAATGATAATAAATTAAAATAATATGACAACAAACACCAGTTTTCAATATCAAGCAGCGGACTGTTATTGTACATTTAAACTAACTGTAAATGGATGACAACGGAAGCCTTGTGCATTCAAGTTACAAAATGGCCGCACCAGTATATATTAAAAATAAGGTGTTCTTCATCAACTGGAGTACTCTGGAAGAAAGGAAAGCTAATTCGGATGCCGCCAAAGTTGTATGGATTTAGAAACACATGAGGATGAGAAAACAATGACTTTTTTCTTTACAATGCTTTTTCAGAGCACTCCACTGGATCTGATCGAGACTGGGAAAGCACTGAAGGTCCAAGCAGAGCGCCCCCATTTGGTCAGTCTAGGAAGTGGCCGTCTCAGTACAGCCATCACCCTCTTACCCCTGCCTGAAGGTAAGGTTATTCTTATATAATTATTTATATTAGTGATATTATTATGTTATCATAATATAAGATACTGCACTGCAGTGGACTGACTTTGTCGAAATGGTCTTAAAAAGGATGTATCTGTCTTTTCTCCAAGATTTACCATCTTTACAAACTTTGGGGGGAAAAGTAGAAACTTCTTATAATATGGTCCGATAATGCAATTGTGTGGGAAGAAATACAAACCTTTTGTTTAATACCAATATACACAATGGTCTAATCCCCTGCATCACCTCTGTGTTGTGATTGAAAAGCTAATAACCCAACCCGGAGCCTTAAGCAGCATGGGGTCTTTAAAAACACCCTCTCTTAATTAGAGAAACCCCCTCCTTCTCTAACCTCCCACCATCATCTCCACCTACTTACTTTCTCTGAGACTGACAAGCTATTCATACCAGGAGTCTCCTTTATCAGTGTCCATCTGCCTGAATTCCGCAGAGAGTTATCATGAAGGCTTTGAAAAGGGCACAGGAGAAGAGGTTTTGAATGCTTATTTAATAAATATTAGTCGCTGTGCACTGTATTAGTATTATAAACTGATACACTTTAGCTTGTGTGACACTGAGGTCCTCTCAGGTCACTGGCTTTTATCTCATGCCTGATAACAGATGAGGGTGGACGGGGGCAGATGGGAAGCGGGTTGAGAAATCTGGTTCTTCTTACTGACAAAGAGCAGGCCGGCATCAGTTTAATTTAACATTATAGGGATCACACGCCACTGGAAGATTTTAGATGACACATAGTGATGTTGTTTGAAATAATCTATAACTATTATTTATGGGCGTTTCTTTAACTATTTGCACTTTTGGTCCAATCTCTTAACCCTATTCACACTCTTACTAGTCTATTGAATTTATCCACTTACAATGTCCTTTATTATAATTCTGTATATAATTCTGTTTCACATTATCAAAATCTTTACTGACAGTTTTATCTCCTTTGTGACTTAGAATGCTAAATTAAAATTCAAGTTATAATTAAAAAAAGTTTTGGAATTACTTACATTACAAATAACTTGAGTTACGTAATCAGATTACTTTTTCAAGTAATTAGTAAAGTAGCACATTACTTTTAAGTTCACAACAAAATATCTGAGTTACATTTTAAGTAACGCAAGTTACTGTACTTTGTATTGACTGCCAGCTCTCCATGTTGAGAGAAATCGTGATGAAACTTTTTTAGAGAGTAACCCAATATTGTAATGCATTACTTTTAAAAGTAACTTTTCCCAACACTGAATAGACAAGATGCCAGTCAATATTTCTGTACAAATGTATATACATAATTTTGACACAATATAAATTGCAATTCTTTATGATTATTTACATTTAAAAAACTATGATTTTTTTTATGGTGTATTTTCATTTCCATTCAAAAGGGTCAGTCAACTTTTTTTTTATTATAATGCTTTTATTCAGCAAGTTGATCAAAAGTGACAGTAAAGACATATTATAAAAGATTTCTATTTCAAATAAATGCTGTACTTTGGAACATTTTATTCATCAAAGATTCCATGGTTTCCACAAAATAATAATAAATGTTTCTTGAACATCCATATCAGTATATTAGAATGATTTCTGAAGGGACATGTGACACTGAAGACTGGAGGAATGATGATGAAAAATTCAGCTTCACCATTTCAGGAATAAATTACATTTTAAAATTATTAAAATACAAAACAAAAATCACAATATTACTGTAATTACTGTATATTTGATTAAATAAATGCCTCCTTCATGAGCATAAGAGACTTTTTTTTTTAAAAAAAGAATTCTTGCAGATCACAAACTTTTTGAACATTACTCTTCAGAAGTGCCTGGGTTTGCATTGACCGCTTTCCAAACTTCACCTGAGTGCTTTCAACCTGAAATTTTCGCTAGTACATGTGATCTGAGAGCAAATAGTCTTCATCAATCAACATCCTGTGGGGGTTGTTTGTTTTAGGCAAGACCACTCTGGGTCATGGTGCCATGGACATCAACATCCAGGGCCCAGGGATCGCAGCTCAGCATTGCTTTATCGAGAACAGGGCTGGAGTCATCACGTTGCACCCATGTGGAAACCAGTGTAGCATGGACGGACTACCGGTCACCAAGCCTGTGCGCCTGTCTCAAGGTACCTTTTGCTCATTTACAATACTTCAATCCTTCAGGTCTTCGCTCAAAATGGCCACGAATTTTAGTCATCATCAGCATCAGCCACACCAAAATTCAAGCATGATTCTGAAGTGTAAAATCTCATTGCCATATCTATGAAAGGGAATCAATGCATCCAAACCGAAAGAAAGTATGCTCCTCCTCTGAGTCTTTTGTCTGAGGGAACAATTTGACTAAACAGGTTGGGGGGAGGGGTGTGTTTGGGGCAATCTTCATTGTGCGAGCTTCTAGTGTTTCACTATTGTTCAATACGTTTGCTCCGAAATCTTTAGTTTAATGATCATAAATAAAAAGTCTCATCTAGTGCAGTCTGTGTTTTTATTATCTTCTATGTGTCAAGCCATAAAAGCCTGTGGAAAGAATGTTAAATGAGTAACTGAAACAGAAACCCCCTCTCCCCCCCCCTGACATGCAGAGATTGGAGGCTCTGACTCAGGGGTGAGCAGTTACACCTCCTCCTTCCCATCCCTTATCTGAGAGGGAAATTAGTTGCACCAGTGACGGAGACAGCTGTTCAACTTTACCACCCATCAATGCGAGAGCGTGCAGGGGTTCAGAGGCTTTAGAAGTGCTTGGATACAGTACAGCACCTCTGGGTTGCCATTCAGTGGACAGGATTGTATTTCTGTGAATGGAGATATATGGTTTATAGCGGAAGCCTTCTCACTACGACTGCGTACACTGGACAGATTTGCACTGTTTGAAGTTAACGATAAAGGCATCTGATAAAAGCATGAGGAATAATCGATGAATACTCCATGAACAAAGGATTTGCCGCGACAAAGCAAATCAGTCTCTGCATGCTGCAGCTGTAGTGTAAAGCCATGTGCTTTCCCATTTAAAGGAACAGATAGGATGTTACCTACAGATGGGACGGGAAGTTGACTGTTTGGATTTAAAAGTAAGTGTATGGAGACCTATTTGGTTTGAGTAGTGAATTTTCAAAATAGAAATTTAAAAGCAATATTGCTGAAAACAAATCTCAGATATAAGCTCTCTATTAGATACGTTGCCATTACAATGAAGTATTGCATTGTGTTGGTGTATTAACTTGTTTTTCTTTGGAAGAAATGAATACTTTTTATTCAGCTTTAAATTGATCAATAGTGGAAGTAAAGACATTTATAGTTTTACAAGAGGTCTCTAGTTAAAAATGCTGTTCTTTTGAACTTTCAGTTTATAAAAGAATCCTGAACAAAATGTGACAGGGTTTCCATAAAATGTTTAGCAGCACAACTTTTTTCAGCATTGATGATAATAATAAGTTTCTTGAGCAGCAAATCAGCAATACAATGATTTCTGAAAGCTCATGTGACACAGAAATTCAGCTTTGCCATCATAGGAATAAATTACATTTTAAAATATATGAAAATAGAACAACTATAATAATATTTCACAATATCACTGCTTTTTATCAAATACATGCACTCTTGGTGAGCATAAGAAGCTCCTTTTAAAAAAACAGATATTAAATTTATCATTTACCAAAAGTTATTCACACTCAAAACAAAAAAAAAGATTTATTTAGATTTATTTAGGTAGATTTATTTAACTATTTAAAAAAAAAAAAATACTGTATTGCTTGCTTAAAATGAGCCCAAAATATTTGGGATTTCTTAATAAGTTTAATGAATAATAGTTAAACACTAAACATTTATTAAATTGCTTATCAATAAATATTCACCTTTTGTGTTCCTTAGCAATTATGTGTCTGATTTTTAATATCCAATATTTTGGGTTCATTTTAAGCCATATAGTACTTTTTAAACAATAGTTGGGTCAAATAAAACTGCCCAGCAAGTTGGGCAAACATTTATAACCCAACCGCTGAGTTTGTCAATTTTCAACCCAACATTTTTTAAAGTGCATGAATATATATTGATGATAGGAATAAAATAACTATAAATACACCAACATAAATATAATATTATCATAATATGTGTATACAACCCACATTAAATCGGTCCAAATCTTGCAGAGAGGTTTTCTCTTCCATGTTGGCAGAGGCATGAGTGTGTGTATAGTGTTACACTTCTATTCCTGGTCAATGTGACCCAGGAGTGCTGCTAATCCTGTTTCTATGCAGCCCTTCCTCATTCTCCACACACTGTTTGCTCAGTCTGACTATCCACACATGCTTTTATTTGTCCTGAACGTATACTGGCAACCCTGCTGGAATAGTTGACAGAAAGATAAGGTGATTTTCCCTTACTATTCTGCTTTAAGTACTCTGTCGTCACCATGCTCATACATAACCTCCACAGTTTGTGTTGGGTCACATCTGAACTAAATGTAAAACCATCTGCTCAAGAAATGGCCTCCATCTAAAAGGTTGGTCTTGAGTGTCTTTTGTGTGTCATCCACATTTTGCATGCAGAATGATTCATTACAATGAATTTTCACAGCCTTCACATGAGATTAAACACTTCGGTGTTGTTATCTTTGAGATATATCTTAATTGTCTTCATTTTTGGCACACATAAGCTGCATCACATATGGCTGTGAGCCACATGATTTCTGGTATGTGTGGAATTGGGTAAAGGTTAGAATGAAATACTGGTTTGCTTTAGTTTTTGACCTTTTCAGACACAGTAAAACTTAATACCATGGCAACCGTTGAGCGTTCTTTTTGGCATCTCTGTCTTGACGTCTTCTGTCTCCTGTTCACATGCCTGTGTTTTCAGTTGGAACGGTTTGGGATGCGTGACTCACCATACTCTGTCCTGCCAGCTTTATTGAGACTTAAACAATAATGCTATAATTTATGTACTCGGTCTGACAGAGATCCAGTAGTCTTATTGAAAGTGCATGAGGCAGATCTGTACTACTCTGTTATCCATTTGGATGACAACTGGAGTGAATAATTCTGTCAAAAACTATACCAAACTTTATATGCAGCCCTATTTATCTCTGTGATATAACAAGTCAAAATGAAGAACTGGCAGATTTTGTTATCTCTGAGTCACTGGTGTTTCTTTTAAAAGAAATTCGATCTCTTCTCACTATATCTGTGATGCACCACTGGGTTTGTGCTGCAGTAAGGTCATCTGTTTTTGTATTTCACATGTTAAAAAATGAAGAAATAAGGAACTATAAAACGTATTTTAGAAAGTTGGTACTTTTCATTGACTCTCGTGTTCTGTATGGTGTCTGAGAGACCCTGAGGGTCTTGCTAACTCATAAAACACACTTAACATTAAACGATAAAGACTGACACTTTATAAACTTTCCTAAATTTTTGAGAACTGATTGTAAACTAAATTACAGTACTTCAGAGACCCCAGATATAAACATGAAAAATTACAAGTAAATATATAATTAATTTATATAAAAACTGTATAATAGCAATAACATTTATTAAATAATATATTATATATGTTTATGAATAATTATAATGTTATGTCATATATAAATAATATATGTATATTTAAATATATTAAAAAATATAATATATATATATATATATATATATATTTAATAAATAATATAAATATATACCCCACCCATTTTTTTTAATCTATAATGTATTTAGATAAATTATACATACATTATTGAAAATATTGAAAAATATAAATAAATTAAATATTATATATTATATAATTTTTACATAAAATCATACAATTATAATAACAACAATATAACTTAATTATATTATATTATATGTATTTTTATTTTTATTTATTTATTTTTGTTAAATATATATGCATGTGAGTGTATTTATATATATATACATAATGTTATATAAACCCAAACCTTTATTTCGGATGCAATTAATCGCGATTAATCGTTTGACAGCACTTAAAATTAAGTATTTTAACCAAAATAAAATATAAGATGAACAAATAAACAAAAAATACAAATAATCTTCATTAAAAAAATAACGTTCACTGCTATGCCATTTGTTTATTACTTTTCAGGTGATTTTGGCATGGTTACACATGCACTTTCTTTAATGAGTTTGGCTTCACAGAGTGCAGTTATGGATGTTGTATAGAGGAACGGTGGGGAATCAATCTCTCTGATTAATGTCGGGGAGACGGGGTGTGCATGGGGAACAGCCACTTTCCTGCTGTGCTTTCCAGATTCATGCACCTCTTTCCACTCTTTGTCATTCACCCGTGAGGCCTGTCTTCTTGCAAATGGCCTCATGAATTTGATTACAAAATGGCTCTTAGTCATGCTTTGCTGGGGATGTCATCTATTACAAGGATAGGTTACTTGGTGGTTTTGCTCTTCAGAACAGGCTGTTCTGGAAAGTGTCTAATTTCAACAGAAATTTAAAAAATGAGTCATCGGTATGCTCTATACTTTTTGTGCAATATTTTTCTGTTACTCCAAAGTGGCCGCAGATGTATAGTGGTGTTGAAATAGAGATATTCATAAATATGATAAAGGAACATTATGTAAATATAAATATAAGTTTTGTCAGTTAATGATTCCTTACATTTTTTTTAAGGTCTGCGCCTCTTTAAAAGATTCGCATTACAAAAATGCTTTTTATAAATGCTCTATTATGCTATTTTAAAGGTGCTTAATTTTATTTCGGAGGTCTCCTGCATGAGGTTTACATGCGTCAAAAAATAAACAAACAAACAAAAAAACTTTAATTTTATCATAAAATGTATTGAACATCATCTCTTTTCTCACAGTGTAAGAAATGGTTTGATAAAGGGTTCAGTCTCTCTAAACCCCTCCTTTCCGAGAGCCTGCTATGCTCTGATTGGTCAGACGGCCCAGTCTGCTGTGATTGGTCTACCGCTTACAGTGTGTGTCAGAAACGAAACAGCCATTACCATATCTGAATTTCAGCTCCAAAGGCTTCCTCTGTACTTGATACACAGTGATGTGTTCGGTAATATACAATACAAATATACAATATAAATATAGGCTGCCACTATATAATGAAGGGGAATGTGACCAATCCACAAAGCTTTTCTTGATGTTATTTATTTATTTTTTTATTTTTTAAATTTTGAACACAAATGTAAGGAAAATGGATAAATGAATTAAAAATTCTTTTTAAAATACAGTGTAGTAAAATTCAAATTTAAGAAAAAGAAGTATTTAGTAAAAGTAAGTAAAGAAATATTTGTAGGGCTACAAATTCACTTTACACCTCTGTTTAAAAATAGGTGAAAAGGCCTCATTGAAAGCACTCATTGAGGGGCAGTGCCTCAGGGGGCTGAAATCATATATAGTAATTCATAACATCTCCTTCACTTCCACCAAAAATATCTGTGTTAAAAGTATCCATAATAACTGGCAGAGAGAGGCCGTCTATAAACAGCAGGGGAAACACCGTCCATGTTTAACTTTGGATTACATTTTCAAACTCAGTGCCCCCTTCAGAACAGAATCATCTGTGACTGTGGGCGGTTTGTGGGCTTGACGTCTGAGAACACTCCTTTCAAGAAATAAATTGGTTTCTTTGAATATTGTAATTTGGGCAGCATTCAGTAGATGCTGGCAGCACGTCTGAAACGCATGGTGGCAGGAACGTCGATCGATAGATAGATTCCCTCCTCAGCAGGTGTGATTCTTGGCTCATGTATTCTCCCTTGTGTGCTGTAGTGTTGTAGATTACCCTCTATCGCTGCACTTCATAAATCTACTTTCAGACTCTTCACTTAGCATTTTGGGTAAATCCATCAACCTATGTGGCACTGTTGCGGCCAATCTGAAACAATCTAATGGGTTTTCAGTGATTTTTACTGACACCTAAAGTGCTGAAATGCAGGTTGATCATATGCTGCCAGCTATATTTCTTTTTCATGAGACATTCAGTGTGTGTATCATATTAACTTATGTAATATTATTCTGTTCTCAGTATGACACCATGGTAATTTCTTACCTCCTGTTTTACTGTTTGTATTAGTCTATCAGTCATTTCCTGCATACCAAGACTATTAAACACAGACCTTTTCACTTTCTGCCACACATAAACAATGACATTATATTTGATATCCCACTGTTCTCTGCATAATAGGAACTATGTGTTTCTGTGAAATGTTGCTCTGAAAGAAAGCTTACAATAGTGCTCAACCACTTCCTGTTGGAACTTGGCTCTTTATAATATAAAAGGCAACTGATATACATCAATAGAGCTGAAATATGCCTGAATAGTAATGATAGTTTATATAGTTCAGGGTTAGATCTTCAGGGCAAAGACGCTACATTTTTTCCATGCTGTGTATTGATGAATTGCAGTCTGAGCTGTGGTCTAGAGCTCATTTGAGCCCTGCATACTGTGTTTACTGCTGGTTTCCCTCATGGTGGATCAGTGAAGCTCAGCTATGACGATGCAGGCTTCTCCTGTCCTGCTCTATATGATGATGTTTATTTCGTTCGGTGTTGTTTTGGGTTATTTTAGGGCCTGGATGGATGGATGGATGGATGGATAGATGGATGGATGGATGGATGGATGGATGGATGGATAGACAGAATAATAGATGGATGGAAGGATAGACAGAACGATGGATGGATGGATGGATGGATGGATAGACAGAATAATAGATGGATGGAAGGATAGACAGAACGATGGATGGATGGATAGAAGGATGGATGGATGGATGGATGGATGGATGGATGGATGGATAGATGGATGAACAGAATGATGATGGCTGGATGGACAGAACGATGGAATGATGGATGGAGGGATAGACAGAATAATAGATGGATGGATGGATGGATGGATGGATGGATGGATGGATGGATGGATGGACCGATAGACCGAATGAAAGCTGGATAGACAGAATAATAGATGGATGGATGGATGGATAGACAGAATAATAGATGGATGGAAGGATAGACAGAACGATGGATGGATGGATAGAAGGATGGATGGATGGATAGACAGAATAATAGATGGATGGAAGGATAGACAGAATGATAGATGGATGGATAGAAGGATGGATGGATGGACAGAATGATTATGGCTGGATGGACAGAACGATGGAATGATGGATGGAGGGATAGACAGAATAATAGATGGATGGATGGATGGATGGATGGATGGATAGACAGATGGATGGATGGATAGACAGAACAATGGATGGATGGATGGATGAATGGATAGACAGAACGATGGATGGATGGATGGATGGATGGATGGATAGACAGAATAATAGATGGATGGAAGGATAGACAGAACGATGGATGGATGGATAGAAGGATGGATAGATGGATAGACAGAATAATAGATGGATGGAAGGATAGACAGAACGAGAGATGGATGGATAGAAGGATGGATGGATGGATGGATGGATGGATGGATGGATGGATGGACAGAATGATTATGGCTGGATGGACAGAACGATGGAATGATGGATGGAGGGATAGACAGAATAATAGATGGATGGATGGATAGACAGATGGATGGATGGATAGACAGAACAATGGATGGATTGATGAATGGATAGACAGAACGATGGATGGATGGATGGATGGATGGATAGACAGAATAATAGATGGAGGGATGGATAGACAGAACGATGGATGGATGGATGATAGACAGAATAATAGATGAATGAAAGGATAGACAGAACGATGGATGGATGGATAGAAGGATGGATGGATGGATGGACAGAATGATTATGGCTGGATGGACAGAACGATGGAATGATGGATGGAGGGATAGACAGAATAATAGATGGATGGATGGATAGACAGATGGATGGATGAATAGACAGAACAATGGATGGATTGATGAATGGATAGACAGAACGATGGATGGATGGATGGATGGATGGATGGATGGATGGATGGATAGACAGAATAATAGATGGAGGGATGGATAGACAGAACGATGGATGGATGGATGATAGACAGAATAATAGATGAATGAAAGGATAGACAGAACGATGGATGGATGGATGGATAGAAGGATGGATGGATGGATGGATTGATGGATGGACAGAACGATGATGGATGGATGGACAGAATGATGGAATGATGGATGGATGGATGCTTGCTTGCTTGCCATCACAAGCATGTATTTGCCACATTACTGAATTAGATGCTGTGCGTCATTTTTAATGGCACATTTGTACAATCACAGTTCGAGCACAATGCTTGTGTAAAACAGAAAGGCAGTGGCGCTGCTGTCGGTTTGTTATTTGGTGGTGCTGCTTGTCAATAATGATTGAGCTGTTCAGAGCGGTTCGTGCGGATGCAGTGGATGCCACAGTTATTGTCTGTAAAAACACTCAAATATGATTTCAAAAAGGATCAAAACAGGACATATAGGAAGTAACATCTGGCTGATGTGGTTTACACCACAGACCACAATATACTGTTGCTTCACATAAAACATTTTCGGAGCAAGCATGTAAACAAGTCTGTTCATTAAAACAGTATTATAACTTTCTATTCAGCGCATGTGCTTTTTGTATTGTGATTTTCTTTTCGCCAAGTTGCCTTACTTCGAATGTGCAAGCAGAGCAGGTAAAGACTTGCGCAATCCTCTAGAAGAGTCTTTTTATGAAAACAACCACCATTTGTTGTCACCAGAACACCTTTTAAGTACACGATTTACTTTACTTGAGCGGTTCTTAGTTTTCATTGTGTGCTCTAATCGTACCTTGTCCTGTCAGAACCTGAGGGGTAATCAAATGTTCTGCCTGGAACAAAAGGGCATCTGGCTCTCTGCATTCATCACACATCTGCTACTGCTGGAAAAGTTTCCATGAGACCTTTACCTACCTTGAATAAATACTGTGATTGGCCAGAATAGCTTAGGCAGGTTTATATACTAAAAGTGTTTCGATGATGTTATTTTTTGTCTTGTCTTATTTTATTTTGCTTTGTTGTGTTGTTTTGTTTTGTTTTGTTATCTTGTTTGGTTTTGTGTTTTTGCTTTGTTTTGTTAATATTACCAACAATGTCATCATATAAATACAGTGGACTGTATGTGCCATTTTCTTCACATTTGCATTATATAATGTGTTAAATTTATAAAGTAAATTTACCCATCAGTGACACTAAAGCATTTTCTGTATATGCCTCCCATTTAAAGCCAACATGAACCCGCTTTCATGGCCGATAAATTATAAAAACCAATAAATAACATATTATTTTACACACAAACATTATGTTAGTAAAGGTACTCTGAAAGAGCAGATGGAAACTAGCAAATTAGCAATACATATTCAATATTGACAATACAATCATTTTTTAAATATTCACAAAAATTGAGCCATGTGGCACTGATAAATTTACAAAGTTTAGCGCCGTGCTTGATTTGTTCAGTTAAAAAATTAATTTATTTGTTAAAAGTAATCTTTATATCACAAGGGGTTGAATAGGAATGGCTTGGTGACAAAAAAAAGAAAGAAATCATTCATTAAAAGATATTTTATTAGGAAAGTAAACAGGGCTTGTCTATTTTTCCCCTCACTCAGCAAGCCAGGAGTCTGATCCAACACCAACGTGTGAGATGTTCCTGCTTGTTCATGTAAAACGGGGGCAAATATTCCTCTCCCCCCCTCCATTCCTCTCACACTGCGGAACAAAACTGGTCTAAAACTGCCAGGATCATGGTCAAGATCATTTGAAATGCTTTCTAGGAGCATAAGTTTAATGTAAAGTGTTTGCACTTTATAACAGTTGTTTTGGTTTGTGCGCAGGCTGTATGCTGTGTTTCGGCCAGTCCGCGTTCTTCCGCTTCAACCACCCCGAGGAAGCTTTCCGAATGAAAAGCATGATGCCTGAGGGAGGACAGAAAGCCAGTGTGAAAAACTGGGCCCACACAGGTAACGTAATACCCCACATGAGAACACACCATGACTGTGGCATGAATTATCTAACGCTTACCTCAAAGCCTATGTAGAACGTCATTTGTGTGGAAAAAAAAACATTCCTGTAGAGCCTCAGAACCTTATTTGTGTAATGTCTGAAATCGTAATACAAAAGAATATGTGGCACGTGACATATTACTCATTCTGTTGCATATAGATGTGTTTACGTATGTATCATGTTTTAAAAAAAACAGAGAAATGAGGTATTTGTTGTGCAACAGTATAAGAAACAGATGCAGATTTACACATGGCTCATTTATTCATGTTTGGCCTTGGGTGCTGCCACATGGCTGAATGGCAAGGTTTGTTTCAGTAGCACAGGTAGCGGCTTCAGCTGGACCTTACTGCATTTCCGTTTCAAACTGTTAGCAATGCAAGCCTGCCTCGATCCCGAGTCGCACCATGCAACTTTTATGAGAAACTCATTCCTGTGGGTCTCCTGACAGAACGTTCTACATCTTCCACTCCCACTCACAGTGCTACACAGCGGCCAATGTTTAAACAGAGCATTTACAATATGTACTGTTGTTTTCCTGACTTTTCCTGTTGTGTGGCTGAAAAGGACAAGTATGTCATATAAACACAGCTGGTGCAGTACATTTCCCGAGGTGGTAATAAATTCTCTCCATCATGAAAGACATTCTTTTCGTAAACTACATACTGACTGCATTCCCATTCACCATGTATTTTTTCTAATTTCCCCAGTGTCTAAATTATATCTAAAACTAGCTAAAAGAATGAAGGTTTTTCAGACTTAAGATGCCTATATAAAACTGTTCATGCGCTTTGGCATCTGATATTTGTTTATAGACTGATTTATAGAGGAAAGAACACTTTCTCTGTGCCAAAGCTATTTCCTCTTCCATCTCTTTTCCAGTCCAGACAACTTTGTTGGCCATGCTCAGCTTATTTAAAGTTGAGGGGTATCTTTTACAATATCTATATTTATCCTGCCACCCACCCTGCTCTCCTATCCCCTCCTCACTGTTCCCCTCATATTCTCTCAATATCCGGCTGCCTCGTTCTCAGCAGGTCTGATCAACCTTCTTGATGATATTTCATTGTGACTCAGAGAATCATGCAATATATTAACAGATATGGATTTTATTGTTGTGTCTGTCTACACGATCCCACATATTACTTGGATTCTTAAATAAATAATTATTATATTACATTATATTATATTATATTATATTAACTATATACTGCGTATCATCTGCCAGTTTAGAAATTCTCATATAAAATATTTTGTGTGATAATAAAAGGAGCATTTTTTATTTAAACCTACAGCCACATTAGCGTCCATGTGAGTATGTCATGAAAATGTGCACTGTTGCTTTAAGAATGTAGGCCCCGCCCCGTACAGCCAGCAGTCAGTCACATCAGCACCGTGGACAGGGGAGGGAGGGGGACTCCGCGATGGTGTAGCGGCGCCAGGCTCACCAAGCCCGGCTGGAATATCTCATCTGCGGCGTTTTACTCCTGCCTGGGAACCGTGTGGCCGGCACAGCTGGCCTAGGTCAAGACTCGGAATGCGGGAGCCGTTCTTTTGAATCTGAGCTCGCTTATGGGTTATAAACCAAACGCAACGGCTTAGGTTTTCCACAGGCGTGTTCTCATATGTAAGTACTGGTCATTATAGAGGCTGAATGTGTCAGATCGACATACGGACGTAGTGTAGTGTAAGCTACAGCATATGTATCCTTTTATAGTCAAGTTGACGTGTTATTTTGTGACATGAAAGATTTATTTTATTCTCTTCATCAGCTATGTGTTTGTGCATTCTTAAAACCGTTTCTTGTTCAGTGGGATTTGAATGGAAAATAAAGCCAGAGGCATCGTCAGCTGCTCTGACTTATGTCTAAACCACGATGACTGTAAAAAATAATAAATAACAACACTTGGGAACACTCGGGCTTGTGTTTTATGCATTATGTGTGAGGAGTTTGAGCAGACAGTGTTTTGTAATCAGCACAGAGAGATTTGTGGGTTGAACGCAAACACTGAGCTGGCTATTCTGCAAGATTGATCAAGTTTTGGATGTTGTGAAATCTGCTCTGTGGTTGGTTTTTCGTAGCACATATCCAGTGTTAATTCTGAAGTGTCATATGAAAAATAATTTTCATAATGTCATATGAAAATAATTTTGTGCCAAATTAGCAGGGAACAATCATAGGTTGGGCATTATTTTAAGAAGTATCGATTATATCGAAGGTTTTCAAACTTTCGTGACGCCAAGGACCCCTTTTGCTAGGGACCCTTTCCTATAATATTAAAAAAAAAAACCACTGTATTTCATGTATGCAGGCCCTTTTTTAATGAGTGAGAAACGTGGTTACCATGATATTATTAAACATGTTGTATCCTAAATTAAACAATTGGCTTGTATTCCAGAGCTAAAGCAAATTATTATGATTATAACTATATTTACTATTTTATTAAGTTGTCAGACACACACACACTATTATACTAATGTTATTTGTATAACAAACAGAAGTATTTTCAATTCATTTTGAATTTAATCCAATATATTCGAATTGAATTGCTTTTCAGAGTAGAAATTGTTCCAAAGCAGCTTTACATAGCATGTTACCATAGTATTACCTTACAGCCCCCTGGGGTTTCCTGGACCACAGTTTGAAAACCCCTGGTTTAGATAATGGCCATCTTTACTTTGTAGGTCTGTCTCATTTTTAGCAGATGAACCATTGGAGATGGTCAGTTGCCTGAGAGATAGATTGAATTACCAGCAGGGCTGTCTGTGATTTAGCTATACGAGCACATATTCATTTGACGTTTATCCTCTCCGGCAGGAGCCTGGCTGACTTTTTGGTAGCCACTTTTTCTACTTTAGCATTCGTCTTCTGTGGGTTTGGCAGCAGTGTTAAAATTGGAGGTTGTTGAATGGGACTAATGGATTAAATGCATCTCTGCAGTGCCAAAAGAGCTGCAGGTACTTGCATTAAAAGCTCAGGTGTAGTACTGAGGATAATAGTTGGGGTTATGTGAGGGGAAGAAGCCAAATGCATCCACTTACTCGTAAGTGCTTTTCTCGTTTTCTGTGCTCAGTTTGGCTCATCTGGCTAGTGATGGGAATTCATTATTGAGAATCGATTCTTGGTTGTAGTTAACCAGTTTAGCATTTTTTTAACATCATGAAATGATGTCATCTTGACTCAAAATATGAAATGCTCAAACGTCCCAGTAAATATATATGTAAGCACATATTGCTGTTTATTATGAGGTTTCAATTATTATTTATTATTTCATTTGTCCTAGTTTAATTTGTTGCATGATTCATCTCATAAAAAACCTAAATATTATTTGCTATTGCATTAAATAATACTAAAATGTACTTACAATAATGTTAAACAGTCATTAACATTGGAACCTTTCTGCTATTACATTAAAGTAACTTATTTTTTGATCCAACAGTCAAATCTTTAAACACTGTTGAAGTGCTCACCTAGTGCTCATTATCAGCTCACCTAATAATTTGAAAGAGACTGTTCTTGATTCAATGATTTAGTTAACCATTTCCAGTGATTCATTGAAAAGAATCAGTTTAATCATGAACCAATTATCTCTCTATTAGCTAGCTGTTCTAAAAGATAGGCCTTTTGATTTATGTGCATGGCAAATGCTTATGATTGTCATCTTTTCCTTCAGATTCTGAGAACCTGGTAAATGGGAACCGCCCGTCAGGAACGCCAAAATCTCACTTGGTCTCAAACGAGAGAGTGCGCCCTGAGCACAGTGCCATCGTCAGTTCCATTGAGAAGGACCTTCAGGACATTATGGACTCATTAGTCATGGACGACCCTCAGCCCTCTTCCTCTGAGTCAAAGAAGCCTTCTGGTCAGCCCATCTCCCAGTCTCCCCTGTCCCCCATGTTAAATGGAGGGGGGCGCTTCCTTCTCTCACCCCCAACGAGCCCTGGTGCTATGTCTGTGGGCTCCAGTTATGAGAATACATCCCCTCCTTTCTCTCCACTCTCGTCCCCGTCGGCCGCCAGCAGTGGCAGCTGCACCAGTCCCTCGCCGAGTGGTTGTCAGGACCAGCTTCACACGCTTCCTCCTGTGCCAGTGAGGTCTTCTAGTTACAATTACACCAGCCAGCCGCCCATACCTCAGCCACGGACCATACTGCCCAACTATTCCGGTGGCAGCAGTGGGCCAAAGGTGCCTGAGAGTCCTAGACTCCAGAGAAAGGCTCTTTTAGAAACTCCACCAAGCCCGAAGCCAAGTCGTAGGGGGTTAAACCAAGACAGCTCGGTAGCTAAAACCCCAGACAGCCCCATACAGACTCACATTCTGCCCTCAGTCTCCATCTCCACTGCTCCAACTGATGCCCCATCTGTCAGTCGGGTACCAGTTCCAGGTAGCCCCAGATTCTCCCCCAAATTCTCCACCGCATCCCCATCCTCCTCACCCTCTAGTTCTAGAACCAAAACTGCCATTGTTCTCCAGGATCGTCCCTCAAGTCCTTTCCGGGAGCAGCCTCAGCCAGACCGCTCCTTGGCGTCCAGCCCCTCTCACCAACTCTCCCCACCCTTGCGATCTTTCCAGCCCCCCTTAGACCCCATTGTCCACATCATTCAGGGCGGACCTCCACACCCACATCCTCGCACACTCCAGCCTCCAGAAAGTCCGCGGCTGGCCCGCAGAAACCTTGAAGGAAGCAGCATGAGGGAACTTCCCCCTCTCAGCCCCTCTATAGCCCGCAGGGGGGTTCCTGTGCTTCCAGGAGCTCTTCCAGGGACCTTGCGGACTCCAGAGAGCCCATGCCCAAGAATTGTGCCAGAGAGTCCCAGACTCCGACGGAAAGCAGGGTCTCCTACGGAGGAGCCGTTCAGTCCTCGTGGGGTGCGTGCACGTAGTCCTTCACCCACCTCCGGACTGATGGGGGAAAGCAGTGGACGGAAGGGCAGTTTTGGGAACTCGCTGTCTTCGGCCTTCAGCCTGGGTTCTCTACCTGGCTCATCGCCCCGATCCAGTCCCAGGAGCCACCGGAAGATGTCAGCAGGCCACAGGGAGCTCCGGATGCCTCACCCAGGCATGAGGGAGCGCAAAAACAGCATTACGGAGATCAGTGACAATGAAGATGATCTTCTAGAGTACCACCGACGCCAAAGAGAAGAGCGACTCAGAGAGCAGGAAATGGAGAGGCTGGTAAGTGAGACGCACACTTAAAAATGCATGCATTTATATAACAAAATATAAAGCCCAAGTGAGATTTATGATTTTTAACCACTAAAAATGACCTTGAGACCAAAGTTAAGTGTAGTTAGCGCCAAGGTAAGGTCTAGTTTGCAGATGCCCTCTTGAAAGCCATATCATAGTATGAAGAATCCGTCTCAGAAATGTTCCCTGTCTCTGTTTGTACATGCCATTTACGGTGCTGCCTCTACATGTCTTCCGATGATATGTAAATTGCAAGTTTCTGCGGTTAACATTTTCCAGAAGAGCTCCTCAGTGTACACTGATGCCTGAATCTAGTCTTAACACACCTAGCAAGCATTAGCAATTGTGCTTTTGGTGAGAATGCAGGGCATTTGGAGGAAATGCTACTACACGTCTCTGGCACAACTGACAACTGACTAATCCGCTGTCATGCTGAGGCAGAGGGCTCTGATTTTACCATGGCAACCCCATTGTTTGTTGTCTCTTATATTGAGAGGTGGGAGGGAACAGAAGACATCTTGGTCCAGTTTGCAGCCCAGAATGAAGCCGCTGAGACAAAAGCCCCTGTGAAGTTTTATATGTGTTTGTGTCTGAAATGGCTCTTGTCTGTTTCCCTTGTAATTACCCATTGTGGCTGTTTATTGCTCTCAGAAAAGGAGGTGATCTAATTGAGTGTACAAAGTTATGCTTCAATACTCCCTACGGAGAGTATCTGCAATATGTTATTTACTAAGAATGTGCAGTTTTAGTATGCACTTAGTATGCTTTATTTGGCTTTCGCAGATGAAATGTGCTGGAATAAATGCAGAAAAAATGAGCTACTACAAATGAGCTCAATATGCCAATGACCTCATCCCTGCGAATGTGCTTTCTCCAAAATGGTTCAGTACAAAATAAGACAAACAAAAAATGACCTTTGATACAGACGTTGTTGTGAAATATTTGCAAAATGTTGAGTCTAAATAGCAAAGAATGTTTTCTGGGCAATGAAAGATCAGAAGTTTTTTGATATTTTTAGTAACTGTATGACTGTCAGCCATTACATCACTCATTATCAGAACCTTCTGTCTTGTGAATTGGCTTTCACATAGATATTTTGACCTGATTTGGTTGCTTCAGTGATCCATTAACAAACAGCCATCATCTGTTAAGGCAGTTATGCTCTATTTATACAGTATTTGTTAAGCCAGTCTGTATTTCAATAAAACATCAGAGTGTGATGCATCTGACGTGCAGATCAGCCACGAGGCTCATGTCGAGAAGGAGCGGGAAACTGACTAGCATGACAAGCAGAAATGTGCTCCAGGGAGTGTTGCCTCAGGTTTTTTTTTTTTTTTCTGGCAGCCGACTGTCATATGGAGGAGAGGTCAGGACTGTGGCTAAACTTCATATAGCATGGTACAGCACAGAAAGCATGTTTGCTGCAGGAATCAGGAAGGAGACAGTGGTGTTGACTGCAGTCTGGTGGCTAAATTTGAACCTCCATGAGCAAAGGTGGCGGATTTCAAATCGGATACTTCCGAGGGGTCCTACGCCTAGTTAAGCAATGAATTTGAATGCTATAGATTTTTAGGAGTAGTGGTGTACAGTCAGGTATTTACGAGAACATTTTTGAGTAGTAATTCACCTGAACGATTTATTTTTCTTTTAATGAAATGCCAAAAGCAAAATTAAAGTTTTAATTTAGCCAGAAATCATTACTGTAAATACATTTACACTGGGTAATTGAACCTAGTATTCTGTTCAGGTTATTTTGTTCTTAGGTGATTATTAAAGTTGCACTGTGTAGTTTTTCATCCGTTAGCGGTCGCCTATTCAAAACAAAGGCGTAGCTTGATGATGCTAAGTTTGAGCGCAGATTCTTGGGACATGTGCTCTTCATCTCACAGCAGGTGGAAAAGAATCGGGATGGGACTGGGGCAGAAATCAGGTTCATGGATGTGATTATTAACGTCACTGTTGTATGAAGCAGAGCAGGACTAAGTGTTGTGGAGCTGAACGAGGAGCTGGAGCAATTGTGACTTTTCGTGAGCATTTTTTCGTGAGCATTTTTTTTCTTCTCGTGAGCATCAGGACTTTTATTATGTCACAGTTGCTGGCACCGGTCATGAGTATGTGGTAACACAGCTCTGTTTATCATATTAGATACATTTGAGTGTGTTGAAAATGATGTCATAACATTACTCTGTGAGTTCGCTCACCGGCTGCTGTGAGACACTTGTTACACACTGCAGTAAGATAGATCGATTTTAGAATATCATGAAATGCTGCATGGTTTGTGTTGATTAATGGCATGCAATTCATTTTAAAATGAATTGTATGATGGAGAAAATTCTGGATTACTGTTAAAATAAAGCTGCATATGATTGTGCTATGTTAGCTACTTTAAATAGATGGCGACACAGTCAAAATGCGTCATAAGAGTAACTCTAATTAAGCATCACTGTTTTGGTCAATGGTTTTGGCCCTCTAAAGATTTTTTTTTTCTTTTTTTTGTGCTGAAAATGTTTGGTTGCCAAAATTTCGGTGCAAGACTAATTTGAATTTTTTTTTTATTATTAGTTCACACAAAATCAGATACACTAAAAAAAAAGTTTTTTAAAGGCTTACTGTGAATATGTTCAGTATAAATATGCTGTTGATGAGCTATATGAAGGCCAGCACTTAGCAAACTGTGAGCATCTATCCAAGAAGAAAAACTATCGTGTATGTCTCGAAACTAAACTGGGGTTTGTAAGTGTGTAACTATTATTTTTTCTTCATTTTTTGCATGGACAGCTGAGTGAATGCAAGTCAGTCCGGTCTGCAGTGCATAATTTATCATCCCTAAATTGCCTCAAGGCTCCAGAGGCACAAATGGTTACCTAAGATACAGCCTTGGCACACACACACTTGGCATATAACGTCAGTCACTAGAGAACCGTTCTGTCAGTCAGCTCGAGTGCCATACTGATGCCAGCCCTGCTAAAGATGACCTCGTTTTTTTTACTGAGTGCTCCCACGATGACATCACATTTCCATTACTCTATAAAACTGACATTTGCTGTACGGTAAAAGCAGACGTGTCATTGAGGACACATACCGTTTCGAGGGAAGTTTATTTACTGAGACTTGGATTTGGATTTTTTAAGGGTACATATCAAGAATTATATTATATTATATTATATTATATTATAATCAGGAGAATTTATTATAATTTTTATTGGTGCAGTGCAATCCTTGCTGACATATTTTAATTATACAAAAAAACATTACGATGTACCACTTTAAATTAACTGTAACGGTTTTGTAGGTTTATATTCCTTGAATGGAATGAGGGATGCAGACAGATAGATTGTAAGCTGTTCTACTATGAAGACATAACCACCTCCAGATTGTTGGGAGGGCAGACACGGGTCATCTGCGCAGCGGATATAAGAGGTCTGTATGACAAGCATCTGTCCCACTGCTCTCATGGATTAGCACACTAAATATATCAACTTTCACTGGCCACATTATGCAGAAACATAACTTTGTGAGTTTGTAGCAGTTAGACTGAGGAAGAGACCAGAAGTATATCTATTGTAATGCGTTACAGACTGCATGCAACTGAGTCTTGACCCAGTAAAGTGCAATTAGAATCTTTTTGATGAAGATAAAAGCAGTATCCTCTGACACAGCTAGACGCAGATGAGCTCCCTTTGGAGCGTTTTGTTGATGGTGTAATGTGTTTGCTTCCTGTGTTCTTGCAGTTCAGTGTAAAGTGAGTTATCTGCTCTGGGACAGATTAATGCTGATTCTTCTCACAACAAGAGAGAGAGAGTATTTGGTAAAAGAGACAGTTAACTGACTTTCTGTGTTGCTGATTATCTGGGTCAGTGCAGACTTTACTCATTCTGACTTGGCTCTTGTAATCAAGACAGTGAAGAACAAGACTGTCTGCTCTTAGCAAGAACACATTTAGTTATATAAAGCTATATTTAAGGATTTCCAGAATGATCTGTTGGGCATCTGCGCAGGTGACTCTGTAATCCTTCAAGACACTGCCATTGATACTAGAGTTTGATACCTACATGAAAGGTTTTGGTTAGATGTTTTTATCCTATGCTGTCCATCACCTTTAGCACTTGTGTTTCCATCATTTAGATTAGTGTTAGGGATTTGAACAAACTCTAAACCCCAAGTATTAAACTTCATTGCATAGTTCGTCCCACATGTTTGTGTTACCAACATAAGTGAAACCTCAAATTCTACAATTGACAGTTGAGGAGACTGAACACTCTTATAATTTGCTCCTGGTGAAAGAAAAAACTGTGCATATCTACAGGCCAGAATATCATTGTAACGGGGTTAAAAGAAAGGTAGGAGGCAGGAACCGGCGAACGTTCACAACTTTAATAATAAAACAACCAAACAATGAAACGAAAGTAAAAGGGCGGCAGTTCCTCACGGCGACTGCCGCCCACACAAACAAAATAAAACACAACATAAATTCCAGGCCTGGTCCTCTCTCGTCCTTCACAGTCGTCGTGCTTCCGGAGCTCCTCCGTGAGAGAGTCGAGACCGGTGCGCCGAGCAGCTGAAGCTCGTTATCTCTCGCGTCACAGTCATAGATATCATAAAGCCAACATTCTGCCTCCCAGAACACTTAACGACACTCTATAGCAACTGCTCAGGACACACTAAACCATTTCAGAACACTTTAGCAACCACTTAGCAACCCCCTAGCAACTACCCAGGACATACTAACACCGTGTATACACCAGATGCAACAGCTGTCTACATTAAACACACCAAAATGACTGTTGCAAATCCATATGTTCTTCATGTCAGAAGTTGCTCGAGTGCTTTTGCTTTTACTGTCGGGAATTTGTCGTGTCACATCATGTCACACCGCATACGGTGTAGACAGCATCACTGATTATAATGGTTTCTATTTGCTTTTACTCGTGTCTGGTGTAGACATGGTGTAAAACTACTCAGAACACCTTAGTAACACCCTAGAAACAATCAAGCACCTTAGCAACTTCTTGGCAACACCCTAGCAATCACTCCATACAACCTAGCAACCACTTACCAACATCCTAGCAATCATCCAGAACACGCTAAAACTAGAAATTCAAATAGATACAAATAAAATTAGCATTTTTTTATTAGTAAAAACAGTATGTTCAGAAATTTTCTTGGTTACACTTAATTTTACACTTACTACATGTACTTACTATAGAGTTACAGTTAGGGTTAGGGTTTGGTTTAGGGTTAGTTACTTGTAATTATGTATAATTTACTGTTATTACTGGAGTAAGTACATATAGTAATGTGTAATTACGGCACTGTAAAATAAAGTGTTACCATTTTCTTTCAATAATTTTCTTTGTTTATGCTTTTTAGGATGAAACTTTGTTAAATACTACCCCATGTAATATTACTTTTACAAAAAAAAAACATACGATGGAAAAATGTAGATAGTTTAACATCACGTTAAATCTGATTTTACTGCAAAATACTGTCAAATTTAGAATTTTTGGAAGTAAAAATGTGATTTACCATATAACCATAATAAAAAGCAGAAGTCCCTGTGTAACATCGCATTTGATTGTAGTTTTTATTAAGAAGTTTCTTCTCATTGTTGTGAATAGTTACATTACTTCAGTGTTATGTGTTACCATGATGGTGTTTTGTCCTTGTGTGTATGACCCTGTGTGCCATGTTTTTTGGACGGTGGATTTTTTTTTTCAGTGTAGCAGTATAATGTAAATGTGTGAGATAAAATTCAAATGATTCCTATCCCGTTGTGCAGAGACCCTCCTCTCCCTCCCCAATGGTGTTTTAGAGAAGAGCTGGCAGTGAACTATTACTGTTGAAAAAGCGTGCCAGGGGATTCACACGAGAGATGGTTAGTTCTGTCCTTTGCTGCATCTCGATGATCTGAGCTTGGCCATGAAGCTACACAGAGAGTCAAACCGATAAACCTGATGAGGCCATTGACCGCAGGCTGCTCTTTGTACCACTATTTATGTTTTGTTATAGAGAGGGTCCTGTTTTCTATCTTCAGAGGATAATGCATCCCTCATGTACCCTCTGTACAATACTAGAGTAAAATACTGTACAATACTCAAGAGTTTATCTTTGCTTATTAGGGCACACTTTCAGAAACACAAGATCAAGTGCATAATAATGACAGTATTCTCTTTCATAATGACATTCATCCTCTTTGGATGTGCTGTTCCTTCAAGACTAAAATGTAAATGAAAAATACTAATTTAGAAAGTTTTTATGGTTCATCTCAGGCTTGATGAAGAAAAATAAGGCACAGGCTGCACATTGCTCTTTGTTTAGTCTAGGAACGGAGCTTTTAACAGCTTCTGTCAGATCTGAGAACCAAGTCCGTGGTTGTGTTTACGCCTTTTGAGGCTATTACATTTCCTCACAACCTTATTTAGTTTCTCAAATACTGTGTGTTTATTTATGGAGTTATTGATGAGCCAAGGACTAATGTAGAGCTCTCCATTGCATTTTTTTTTTTGGACCCTAGATGCTTCATTTGGAGGGTGAAGCAAGCTGAGTATGTCTAGACATTTCTTTTCTATTCCAAAAAATGTAAGCTGTTTTTCTTCAAACCCTGTGTGAAATTACAGATACATCTGGTCCTGTTGACTTAGTGAAGTAAAGTGTTTTTGGTGAAGTGCTGTTTTTCAGACATTAAATATGAAAGCAGTTGTTTATGTAGTTTGAAATATCACATATTGTGATGAGATATATATATATATATATATATATATATATATATATATATATATATATGATCTTCCGGTGAAAACGTCAGACTTCTCTCTGGTGATTTATACAGGACTTAAAACCACTTAAACTCCGCTGAGCCATATTGACTTGACCAATGGCGTTAGTTTGGGGCGGGACTATCTGTTTGTTCAACCAATGGGGTGAGTGTTCAGGAAATTTAAAATTATTATTATAGTTGCAGTTCCACTTGGTACCACAAGAGGTACAGAAAGTACACATTATATATTAATAAAAAATGTTAGATTTAAAAATGGATTTTTATTTGAATTTTATTTTATGGGAATTGTGTGCAATTAGGCATGTGACAGTGATGGGAGATCACAATATCATGCTTTAAAATCTGTTGGATGTTAGTTTTGGATACCCAGAATGGAAGCATTTGAAGTCTGTCTGGTTTAAGGCATTCAAACAATCCAGGCACGTCACAGCAGTAAGAGTGGCACCCACTGTGACCCCGTCACACATTTAGAGACAGTAAAAGGTCAGGAAGAGCAGGAGAGAGGCTCCAACATCTGAGAGGCTATGAAAAAGGATTTGAGGAGCTGTTTGTGTGTGTCATTCCAGACTGAGGGAAGACAGTGGAATGTAAGAGCTGGGATCAGAAAAAGCCTGAGTTTCCTGAGCTCTGATCCATAGATGTGTGGAATGCATAAAAATGAATGAGTGAAAATAAGAGAACTGGAATATTTCAACAAATACCATCTCTTGCTAATAACCATCTGTGTTCAATACTGTTTCACTTTGAATATGTTCACACCACAGTTGAATGTGGCCCATTTTTTTTTCTCTTCACATGTGACAAACTGTGCTACTTAGAGTAGTAATTGAGAATATTTTCAAAGTTTTTTTTTAATTCAATGAAACTGAACTGAAAAGTTTCATATTTATGTTCTTATGGATGGTCCCTCATCTCAGACCCCCCTCAGTTGTTCTCAATCTGTCAATCAAAAATTTTTAGAATTAATATGCGTCTACCTGTACATAATCTTAGGGTTGATTAACTTCTAAAAATAATTTACGAATTTTACTTGAAGCATTACACAAAAAAGTGCAAAATTGGATTATACAATAAATTATATTGCTTATTTATTAAATGTTAAATGTTTATTTATTTTGTGTTAATAATTATACTGTCACACTGGCTTTCAACAATGGCAGAAAGTGATACTAAAAGTTATTGGACAATAGAGAGCATTGAATTGCGACATTTTAGAAAGGAAGTTTTACAATTTGATATGATAAAAAAAATATGATATGATATTAAACTATATTTTTGAAATTTGGATATCATGCTAGTGTAAGGTGATCATTTAAAGGTCATTTCAACGACCTGTTTTTTTTTTTTAACTCAATTTTAGCAGAAAATCCACTTTGGCTTGTAGTGTGAACATAAACGTTGCCGTTTTCCCCAAATGGACACACCTGAGTGAGAACTTTGCCTTCAAGACACTCATTCACCAGAAAACTCAGCATAGCTTGGAGATTTGTAAACAGAGGGCTACAGTATGTCTGTTCATTGCTGTCATCTGGAAAGTATGAAGTGCTTAACGGTTATCCTACATACCGGTACAGTGGAAACCATCTTTGTTTTTCCATCTGGGTTTCAGCATGCAGCATTTGACTGAATAGTAATTTTCATATTACCGGTACTTCTCCATCTGAGAGAACATCTGACCAGCTCCCACTCAAGCCGTGTTGTTTAGTGAGCACTGACCCATGAGTGGGTTTCGATGAATGCCGTTTAAACTTGTGACTGGGCCTCCCGCGTTTGTTTCAAAACCTAGATAAAACAAGCCATCCACGTCAGTGAACCTCTGTGATCATTGAATCATATCTTCATTAGCAGCCAGCGGCAGAGAAATGAACAGTGACACAGATGTTTATGTACCTACCGGCACACACTTTGAGAAAGCAGACCAGTGTGTGTGTTGGAGGCGGAGGGACTAGGGCTTTATTTGTTCATCTGTCTCAGCGTGTGTGTGAGTTCTGGAGAGCTGCTCAATGAGGAAACATCTGAGAGAACCACAGGACTCTAACTAGTGTGCGACTTTTAACACGTCACAATGAGGGTGAGTGAGTTGTTTTCGTTGCATTCTTTCAAGATTAGTTTTATTTTACATATAAAAGTGTTGTCCAAACGTACCATAAAACTAGTGTTTGATTACCAATATTGTACTTTTAAAAATATGTTGCTCATATTTAGTCTTTTATTATTCAGTCAAATGTGTTGTTACGCGACCAGGGCTTAAAAGAATTCTTTATGTGTTGTGTTTTATATATTTGTGCTCCTTTACAGCATAATTAAACAGCATATTGCTTTAGAAGTGTTCAGGTAGCCCCATTTTTGATTGGAAACACTCATCAAGCCTGGCTATAAACTCCAGGACCAGAGGCTCAGCAGGCCTGTATGGAAACAGATCAAATGATTACATTCCCTCCTATGGTTCCTTCAGTCTCCATGCGTTTCAAAGCGCTTTTAAAATTTAGGGTGTGCCACCATGATCTTAAACTATTTCCTTCCCCTGGGGGACCTGCTAATGACAACTACAGAGGACCCTTTAAACTCATAAATGAGTGTTGTGCACATTGGGGTCTGCTGCTATTCTGGTCTAAACTGGGACTAAATGTCTCTTTTAGAAGTGAGAACCTCTGTGTTGAAGTTCTTGAAAGTTTTAGACCGAAAAATATCTCAAATGGGTGATGTTGCTCTTGGCTTTAATGGAGTGGCGTGAAGTGGAGATAATTAGCTGTTATAGTATACAGCAATTACTGGTGCAAATTGTAGTTGACGAGAGGTTTTCTATGATATCACCCCTTCAGTATTTGAAGGGTCTCTGGGATGTTACAGAGCCTGAAAGCACGGGGGCTTTTCATAATTCAGACATGTAATTTTCTAGATGAGACAGTCCTGTCAGGTGAAGACATGTTGATGCGATTCTGATAAGTAAATGAAAGTTCTCCAACAATTGACCAGTTTCAATGGTGTTTGGCTCAAATTTATATATATATATATATATATATATATATATATATAGAAAGTATGGAAGCTTGTTTCCACCATGGGATAAAATATAATAAAGATTGCGACTTTTTATCTCACAATTCTGACATTTTTCTCAAAATTGTGGGATATAAACTTCCAATTCTGACTTTATAACATGCAAATGTGACTATGTCTCACAATTCTGAGGAAAGTAAGAATTGCAAGATACTTGTAATCCTGAAGAAAAAAAAAGTTTGAATTGTGAGATTAAAAAGTCGCAATTGTCTTTTAAGTTTTAAGTTTTTTTAATTCCGTGGCAGAATAAGCTTCCATAGAAAAGAGCCATGGGAACAGTCTGAACAGATTCTCTTCAGCCATGTTCCTCCTTTCAGTTTGATCTTGGAGATTTAGTAGGCTGATGATTACAGGTTGGGCTAATTAAAGGTTTGGAGGATACTCATCACAGCGCTCCACAAATCACACTGAGCTCATCGAGTCTCTAGTGCACATCAAAGAGAGTACACACAACCTGCTGGAACACCAGCCTGACTCTTTTTGTTTATCTTCCTTTTCTGGTGTGGATTTAAACATGTGCAATTATTTTACCTCCTACAGCAGGGTTTCCCAGCCGGAGGTTTGTGATGGAGCGGCTCCCGAAAGATTGAGATTTCGTGAAAATTAAATATGTATTTTTTAAATGTACACTTAGTGTCTTAGACCAAGCCTGCATTTATGTGATCATACAAAAATACAGTAAAAACCAATAATATTGTGAAATATGACTTAAAATTAAAATAACAATTTTCTTCTTTTTATGGAGAATGTGATAATTTTTTCAGGATTTTATGATTAATATACAGTATTTTTTTAAATAAAAGTATTTTATAACATTATGAAGGTCTTTACTTTACTATCACTCTTGATCAGTTGAATGCATTGTTTTGAAAAAAAACCTTCCCTAAACTTTTGAATGGTATTTTATAAAAATTAAAACAATAAAACATCTCCTACAACTCTTACATGATCTCGAACGAATTGCAAACACATGAAGATGTACAGTTCATGATATTTATATGTAGTAAATATGTAAGTAATTCAATAATTTAGTTCATGGATCAAAAGTTTGTAACCTCTGTCTTAGAGATAATATACAGTTTATAGGAGGCCAAATATTCTCATATTGATTGTCAGCCAATCATTGAATGATCTGAAATATATACAAATTAATAATATTAATATTAATCATATTAATTAATAATAAAGATATTTCAATAGTAATAATGTGCATCTTAACTTATGTTGTTTGGTAAATGTCTTGTTGAAAAACTGCAAAATTAAACAAGAAACAGCAATTGCATTAATAAATTGCATTCATAGGACTTAAACAGCATTTTTACATGCATTGTAGCCACAATATTCCAGCCAACCTTAACATATTTTGAAAACGTGAATAGTTTGGCAACACTTTAGGGTCCAATTCTTAGCATATTGGTGTTTATTAGTACTTATGAAGCACATATTATTCTGCATGACCTTATTTTACATCCCTTAATCCTACCTAATACCAAAACCTAACAACTAGTCAACTACCTAACTATTAAGCAGTGTATTCTTTAAATTAAAGAGTATTCTTTCCATTTTTGTACCATACAGACTGTGTTACTCAGTCTAGGCCAAATGGTATGTAATGGCCAAAGGTCACATTGAGAATGTGTCTTTGAGGTGGGCCCGACTGGCTTAAGAGGGCAGCTGTTACCACATTCAGACCCCCCAGGCTGACACGATATGAGTTCCGTGTAGTTGCATAGTTGTTTCCGTGTCTGCTGTAAGTGAGGGCCTGTTCTGACAAGCGCTATGCATTGAGTGTTTGTGTGTGCTGAAAACAGGCCCGTGTCCTCTCGCTTGTGGACAGAGCCTGATGAGAGTCGCTCCAGACAGGGGTGCATCTGTTTATTTCCTCTCCCCTCTCTTCAGATTGGCATCAGTTGGATGCTGAGTGCCAGAGGCTGGCGCAGAGGAAATTAGATAACATGACCCCTGACTCATGTTGTTTTCTCTGTTGTGTTTTAGGAAAGGCAGCGGCTGGAGACAATCTTGAACCTATGTGCCGAGTATAACAAGGGCGATGGGCCAGTGGGAGATCTGGGCAGGATGGGCATCTCTGGGCTTGGCTCGAGGGAGGGGCTTAACAGACGTCCTTCCATGGACAGTGTGAGCAGCGCTTCCCTGAGGGTGGTGCAAAGACATCGTGAGAGCCAAGAGGAGAACCTGAAGGAGGACAGCAGTAGTACTGAGAGTGCACAGCAGGACGGACGGACCCTACCAGCTCTGCTAAATGGACAAAATGGACAGGTCAAACTCTTTTTACTTATTTATATCAGAACAGTTGTCGTATTATTGTTTCATTATATGTGTTTTCACCATTAGTAAAGCATGCATCTTTTAATTAATTAAACAATATTAAAACATATATTTATCATTACACTATCATATAAAAGTTTGGTGTCAGTAAAAACATTTTTGAGGAAATTAATACTTACAGTAAAGTTACTGTAAAGACTTTTAGATTGTTACAAAGGAGTTCTATTTCAAATGAATCCTGAAAAATATGTATATGTGAAAATACAGCTTAGACATCTCAGGAATAAATTAAATTGAAAATATATTAAAATTGTAAAGTTATTTAAAAGGGGACCTATTATGCCCCTTTTTACAAAAGGTAAAATTAGTAAATAAGGTTTATGTGGTGAAGCTCAAAACCCCCCACAGATCATTTATTATAGCATGTTAAAAGTTTTTGGGTGTGAGCAAAGCAAGTGTTTTTGAGTGTGAACCTTTAAATGCAACTGAGCTCTTGCTCGGCCCCCTTTTCAGAAGAGGGTTGAGTTTCAAGAACTCATGGCAACAACAAAACAGAACAATCTCACGCACAAAAAATGTCAGAAAGGGTGTTCATGTGAAATTTTAAGTAGGAAACTCTTGTTTATGGTTATTCTGATAGAACATGAGGGCAGCATCAGTCTTCACAATCAACCTTTGTGAAAATCCAGCATTGAATAGACCCTCCTAAAACAGTAGGTAGCACAATTCGAAAAGCAAAAAAAATGCTACCTATCAGATTGTGCTACCAGCATCAAATTCATGTGGTTTGAGGCGTTATTAATGTCCATACCTACCATTTTACCATTTTAGGCTGGTTGTTTACACACTATGGACTTACATCGGTAACAAACGCCTTATAAAAGTGAATTTTACCAAATAGATTCCCCTTAAAAGTGTAATAATATTTCAGAATATTTCTGAAAGTGTTTGTACCTACTGACCCCAAACTGAATGATAGTGTACACAAACAGTAAATCACATAAACCAAGTGTGATGTGTTTTCAGGCAGAGGAGTCTCTGGGATCGGGCAGCAATGGCCATCTGGAACTGGGGTACCTGGAGGAGGAGCGGGTCCGAGTGCTGGCAAAGGTAGATGAGCTCAAAGCTCGAATCACAGAACTGGAGCAGCAACTTCAGGAGTCCAAACAGGAGGTGAGCTGCTCTCATAAACATTTCTGTACAGCTAGTTAAATACACTGCAGAATATACAGGAAATCATTTCCTAAATTATAGTGGATAAGAGCAGCAGGAAGTGATGCGTAGTGGAACAGAGAATGTCAGATGGTGCTCTAGGGTGTGTTTATGTGGCCTGTGTGAGAATTGCTGTATCTGACGTGTTGATCTGGACAGGCGGAGATGGAGAGAGCTCTGCTGCAGGGAGAGAGACAGGCCGAGCTGGAGCAAATTGAGGCTGAGACTGAGATTATCAACCAGCTGCAGCACAAACTCAGCGAACTAGAGAGCACCATCCAGAGAGAGAAAGACAAGGTAGGACAGTCACACCACATGCAAGCATACAGAATGTAACGTCTCATATTCTGACACACATTCCATAATAGGACATTTTCCTTGCTGAAAAATCGAGCATGGATTCCATGTTGATCCAGGCTGGTTTATTCTAGTAAGAGGTATAGTGCTGGTCTAGCTGGTGGGCCAGTGCTCCACCAGCACTCCCGCTTCCCATGCTGGTGAACAGCAAATCAGCAACCAGCTTACTATGCTGGGCCCAGCATGCAAAACAAAAACCTTAAACTGGTGACCAGCAATACTGTATTTTTCAGCAGGATATACATTCATTTTTCATTTAGATGTAAAAATGTTTCCAAAAAGGTGTGGTCTTATTTATCATTGTTCTGCAAATTTTCCAGTAATGTCAAGACGGAATCTTTGCTATCACGAATTTCGCGTGATGCCGAAAGATTCCACCATGCAGATTTTGTGACAGGTTTAGTTTGAATTCACTTCATTGACCAACAGAGAACTGCTTGGATTAAAAGTTATTTGTTTATACATCTACACTAATTACAATAGACAATTGACCTGTTTGTCAACAAAATTTGTGATTGCACCTTAATTGTGAAGTGAAGAGTTTGTGAAGAGTTTCAAATCCCCATCTGGACTGTTTTTTTGCTTTATACTGTTGAGCCTCTCTGGACTGAACAGCCTTTTCTGGTCTCTGACATTCCTTAAAGGCATGCCATTCTGCCGGATGGCCACTCAAGGCCCATTCTGGTCTCGATTGCCATCCCAAGGTAAAAAAAAAAACCCCAAAGAGCGACATTGTTCATCCAAACTAGCCCAAACCTCTTCCCATTACATCTGGTCATTCAACATTCTATAATAGAGGATCTGAAGATGATAGTCACATTTAAATGCAGTTCACTGGTTTAGTTTGGGCAGAAAACCAAGGTTCTGTTTGGTAATCAGGCATTCATTCACAAGAGGTGTTGTCTTTTTCCTCTCCTTTTGTGGTGGTTCTCATCAGGTCCTCTACAAAGCTTGGCAACACTAACAAGCCTTCATTAACCTCTAATCTCCTCACTGCTTTTTTCTGCACTCACAGTCTCTCCGTTTCTACCACTCGCCCCCTCGAGTTCAAAACTGTTTAGCTTAGCGCAAACTCAGGCTTTTGGATTAGCACGCTGGCTTTGAGGAACAATAGCTCCAGTGGTGCGAGACTTTGTGACTGACAATGTGGTTCTTTTTGAAAGCCTTTTCCTGCATGCTGTTTCGGAATTCCAGCCTTTATTTCCTCTTTATCTTGTTCTAGGTTTCTCTGTGTATTTCAGTATCATTTTTCGATTCTGCCAAGTATTAGGCTCTTGGAGAAATGCTTAAAGGCATAGTTCACTCAAAGATGAAAATTCTGTCATTATGACTTTAGCATGACTTTCTTTCTGTGGAATGCAAAAGGGGACATTTTTAACACAATTCACTTTGTTCTTTTTCATGCATTTGCAGTGAATGAGAACTGAATCTTAAAATTAAAAAGGATGCAAAAGCAACATAAAAGTTAGGGCTGGGACAATAAATCGATACATTACTCGAATCTAAGAATTTCTGAATTCTCTCTCGAATTGTTTCTTAGCTAAGTTTTTAACTCCAGATGGTGCTGTAGGCTAGTTTTTAACCACACGCTCAAATGCTCATGAAGAAGAGCGCTGAAGAGCTCTCGTGCATTCTGCTGAGTCTGAGAATGTACTTGTACCTTATGAGGTGTTTATAGAATGGATTTATGATGTGATTAATGTAAACAGCCCACTGCAAACACCCTTTAATTCGCTTCAACCTTTTCAAAATTTATGAATGATTATTATATCGAAGGTTCAACTGGTGTGTGTAAGGAATTAGAAGCAAGCAGAGTATGGCTGCTCCTAAACCACACAGTGCCATCTACTGTTAAAAACCAAGCTCAGAATCGATTTGAGAGGGAATCGCGATGCTGTCGGAAAATCTCAGAATCAATCCAGAATCATTTCTCGATTTGCGATGCATCGATTTGCTGTCCTAGCCCTAATAAAAGTATCATAAAAGTGGTCCATTCAACTCATGCGTTATTTCCCAAGTAATACGATAAAAAATTGAAGTTCTAATTTACTGTAGAGTTATAAGTTGTTAATAGAACTGAATTTGAATTAATCATTCTGAACAGAATTTTAACCAGTTAAAAATTCCGCTTTTATGTTTCACAGAGGGGGGGAAAAAAGCTCAAATGGGTTTGAAATGACATGAGGGCGGGCAAACAATTTTCATTATTGGGTGAACTAAAAATTATTAATGATGTAGATATAAAAGATAAACAATTCCACACTGGATTGCACGAAGATTAGTCCATTCAGGCTTTTATTGATCAATTTGTTTGCTTTGATCCCATTTCCCCCTATGGGGATGGATGCTACCGAGCTCATGTTTCCAGTCACTGACCGGCTGTAATCGGTGCTAGATTGATCTTGACCGCAAACAGTCTGTACAGTGTTCGTGCAAACATGGATAATTATCCTATAAACCTTGGAAATGGCTTTTTAAAAGTTCTTTAAACAGAATCAAGTTCTGTCTGTGCTTTGATATATTGATTTTCTGATGTGCTATGAATGTGCTCATATTAGCCTAGAAGAGAACACAATGCATGAATTCAATATGCATTAGAATATCTCAGCATATGTAGATATAGAAATATCTGAGGACTAACTTTTAAAAATATATACAGTATATATCTGAATCATCAAGAATGATGCTACTGCAAATCTTTCTTTTTATGATAAAAGAAAGAAAAAAGGCCAGCTTCAAACTAGCCAGCGAAGTCAAACAATTGAATTCCTGCCCTCTGATATGGCACAATCTCATCTAAACCACACATACCAGCAGAAATTCCTCACATCTTTGATACATATAAGTCTTTGATCAAGAAATGCCTGAGAACAGAAGTCTGTTTGGCCCTGTTGATGGTGTACAGTCCAGTGCCGCGTAGCTCATAGTGTTTTATAAGGCTTAGTGTTCATCCTTTCTGCCTCCACCCTCTCTGTTGTGACCTCTAACCTCGGACGCTTCTGCATGGCGTGGATTTGAGCTGTGTTCTCTTTCTCTCCCCTTCCCGGATGGTGTGTTTTCTTTCTAGGAGAGGGCTAATGTTGACGTGGAGAGGGAAGCCCTGGAGAGGCTTCAGGATGGGTACAATGAGTTGACGAGCCAGCTCCATAACTGCCCTGAGTCTCTGAGGGAGCAGTTACAGGAACAACTCAAGAGGGTCAGTGACCATCAGGAACATCAGCACTTTACCAACTTCTTCTGCCCCAGCCTGGCTTAATAAACCCCACCTTCCAGATACACATTCCCAACCAAGCTCTTTTGGGCTGTCTATGCACCAAATCCACCATGATGATCCCAGTAGAAATATTATTCCATGTTTATTATTATTAGGAATTATTGGTACTGGGAACACCATGTTTTAATTCTTGTCTGTCTTAGTTAGTGCATTTTAGAAAGTGTCGAAAATTTTTTATATATTGAGGTAAACTGGTGTTCAGTGGTGAAATGGTGAGAACTTTGCATGCTTTTGACATTTTTTTGGGTGTATTGTTGAGGTTTCTTTTATGCTACTTTCTGATGCCATAGTATTAATACCATTTAACTTTGTACTAATCTATTAATGCAGAAACTAATGTAGTGCTAGTTTTGTTTTGACACCTCTCACTTCTCTCACATGATTTTCCCTCAATCCAGTTAGCGCAACATCAAACAGCCGATTTCATTGGTCAGCGCAATCACGCAGTCACCTGTCAAAGCAAGTTCAGAGTATAGAAAAATCACGATGGATCAGATCATGACAAACGTGCTATTTTTGTGGATGAGCTACTGCTACCAGTTCTATACTAAGGTTATGAGGTAAAAGATTAGGATAGGATTAAGGTTTAGTATTTGTTTAAGTGTGATGTAGGCAATTAGCACTGTGATTGACATGACCAATAAATCTTTTGAATTGTTTAGGGTAGAGTTTGCGTTTAATTTGTCTGGGAGAAAATTGTGCACGTCTCTCTATATACACCACCACACAGATTGATACTTTTGTCAAAAGCTGTTTATGAGATCTATCTTGATTTGATTTGGTGTAAAAAGGGACTAAAATTCAAAGCAGGACGTATTTGTTTAAAATATGAAGAAATTATGTAGAAATATTTTTTTTTTGATTTGCATGATTAAAGAAATGTCTCCAGACAGTGTTTTTTATGACTAGCCCTTTTTTGCAAACAGAAATATCCCAAGGGTTGCCCAACAGAGAAGAGATGTCATGTGTGCATTGAGCCTTCAAGCTTCACAATGTCAGAAAAGCTTTGATGAATTGACAGTAAGGGTTTGTCAGTGTCCTTGAGATCTGTATATAGAAGTGACAAGACTTCCCTGAATTATAAACAGGTTTTGCTGCCTTTCATGAGATTCATTTATCATTTGAAGGGAGAAGTCTCAGATATATTAGTAATTTTTTAGTCCGTCCCAACTGAGAGTTTAAATTATATTTGATGTATTTGGGTTTCAGTTGCATGTTATATGATATGATAGATCTTGACGAGTTCTGGTAGAGTGTATTGTTTCCACATAGATCTATGAGTAGCAGCAAGATTTTCAATTGGACCCCTGGGAATCCCCGAAGTTACTGCAGTCTTTAAAATTATATTTACATATAAAGCATCTTATGAATGAGTTGAAATTTTCTGTATATTTCAAAGTGTTTTTATAAATATGGTTAATATGTCAGCTATTTAAATTTTTGGTCAATTGGTTTGTTCACATTAGCTTTTTGTAGCTGTAATAAAGTTAACTATAATTTAGACAAAATTATTTCTTTTTTGAAAACAATTTTTAAAGAATTAATATGAATAATAATAAAAGTTAATATTAAATAAAATATTATATATATATATATATATTTATATATATATATTTTTTTTCTTTTTCTTTTTTTTTTCATATTTTTATATAATGGAGTCCCTGGATTGGATAAGATGGACAGCCCTCAGTGTAGCATAACGCTCCTATCAGTTCCTCCTTGTGGCTTCTTAAGCTGACTCAGCTTGGCTGCTCTGGAACATGCTCAGTACTGTTGTTTATGAGATGCTTTAATTGGTTATTGACCCCATGCTTGAATGCATGTGTGTGTAGGAAGCTGATACTCTTGAGGCTGCGACAAAGCAGTTCGAGGACCTGGAGTTCCAGCAGTTAGAGAAGGAGAGCAGTCTAGAGGAGGAGCGCGAGACCATCAGCCAGCAGCTGCTGCAGGACAGAGCTCAGTACCACAGCAGTGTTGCCAAAAGAAAGGTGAATAGCAAACACACATATTACAGTGCATGGAACCAAAAATAGCATCTTAAACTCTTGTTCAAATTGTTGTTTCCAGGACAAAATTGCAGCATTGGAAAGCCAGGCCAGTCAGCTGGGCATACAGGCTGCTCAGGAGTATGAGAGGCTGACCAAGGACAGGAGCATCACCTTCCAGATGCTACAGAAGGTACAGAAAATTAAAATTCACTTTTAATGTTCTTCCCCAATTTAAGAATACTTAAGGGTCAGCTCTTCCATCTCAATGTTTATGTTGTCGCTTGGACAAAAAGCCCCCAACTTTTTCAAAAGTTTATCATTATAAAGTATATCATTTAAGTGATAGTTCACCCTAAAATGAAAAATAAAGTCATCATTTTTGCCCTGGTGTTTTTTTAATGGCCTTTTATATGCCCTTCTTTCTTTTATGGACTACAAAGGGAGAATTTAAAAAAAAAAATGTCCATATAATGGCAGTGAATGGTGACTAGCGTCAAGCTTTTTAAAAAAGAGGCTGAAGTATCACAGAATGATCCCATTTGACATGTGCTATATATTCCAAGTGTTCTGGGGGTATAGGGTTTGTTGAAAAACAAACTGAAATTTAATGTATTATTTAACAAAATTCTTAACCTTGGCCGTTGGTCTTCTGTGCATGGCTGCACGACGTGCGTGTTTGTAAGACTCTATTAGCGTCACAGTTCATTGTGTCTGACACAGAAAAAGTTGTGAAAAATCAAGATTAAGAAAAATGTGACATAAAATACAATGCCATGTACCTTCCTCTCCGAGGAGAATATTATTTCTCTGATGCAAAGCTGAATTTTTGGCATCGTTACTCCAGTGATCAGTGTCACATAATCCTTTTGAAATCATTTTAATATGCTGATTTGTTGCTCAAGAAACATATCTGATTATTATAAATGTTGAACAAAGTCTTCCTGCTTAGTATTCTTGGATACCGTGATACCTTTTTAAATGATAGATTTGGAATCTATGTTTCAGGAAAAGGAAAGACTGGCCAGTCTGGAGAGAAGATACCAGAGCCTAACTGGTGGAAAGACGTTCCCCAAAAGCTCCAATACTATAAAGGAGGTAAGAAGGATTGTAAAATGCTTGATGAGCCTGTTACGCTAGCCTACAGGGAAAAACTGCTAAAATATCTGCTCCTCTGCATGAAATAAGAATTAATTTGTTGGTTAACATATGTTCAAAATTTTGTTGAGGTTTTACTGAGTATGATCTTTTGTGACCCTAAAATGGTTGATGTGGACCCAGAGTAGCTTCTTTGCAAGACGTTTTGCAATTCACCTTAGTGAATTCTATAGTTTGGCTTTCTCGTAATAATTGGGTTAGGAAAACCGGAAATGAAATCTTTTAAACTCAGGATATTGTTTGACTTATAAACCTCCGCCCAGGATGTGCTTCACATCAGCGAGGCTGACCTGTTAGATGGTGACCAGCCCCACCCCTCCCTTTTTCATGCTTCCTCATTCCACTCATATCCCATCATGCCTCAGGAGGTAACTGAACTTACTGTCAGTGCATGCAGCCTGGAGCATCTAAAACTGCCAATATTGACTAATACATGCACTGAGAACATGGCAGTACAAAATAATTGTGTATAAATTGATCTCAATTTGTATTGTGATATTGAGAGAGCTTGACTTGTTGGGATCTCAAGTTTGGAGGCTTACAAAGGCAAATCACACTTCTTTGGAAGATTTGGATGGGGTTGATTGATTTTGTGTGTAGCTATCACTCTAATTGAGATTTGAATTGTTTTCATACGCTTTTGCTCCAGATACACTACAGGTCAAAGGTTTTGGGTCATTAATGCAGTAAATTTTTGTGAAATTCTATTTGAATATATTTTAAAATGTAACAAATTTGAATATATTTAAACATTTCGTAATCCTATTACCTCCACTAAACTTTTCCAACGTTGATCACAGTTGCTGCTTAATATTTTTTTTTAGAAACCATGATACATTTCTTTTTCAGGATACTTTAAAAGTTTTTTTTTTTTTAAAAACTGCATTTGTTACAAAAGATTTCCTTTTCAAATAATGTAAAGATCTTTGCTGTCACTTTTGATCAGTTTAATGCATCCTTGCCGAATGTATAAATTTGTATTTAAAAAAAAAAAACTTACTGACCCCAAACTTTTGAATGGTATTGTATATCATTTGATAGTTTTAAAACTAAGCATATTATTTAATATTTCTAAAGTGTAGTTAACTAATTTTTGTTAAGAGTTTGCAGAGTAGCTGCCTTTTCAAAATGAATTTGACTGTAGTTAGACTACTTAAAATTAATTTGTAAATTCTTAAGAGTAAGATGGAAGCATGTCGTCGTTGGTCGAGCTAGGCATTCCTATAACTGTAGGTGTATGAATATTAAGATGACAGAACTGCTCTTATGGAGTTTGGATGTGAGTAAACTGACAGCTAAACTTCTGTCCTGCGTGAATGGGTTGGCTGTTAACATGTCTCAGGAATACTTGAAGATGTCGGATGTTTATAAGATGTATGGGAATGATTGCCACAGCATCCAGCTCGCCAACGCTTCCTCACATGGCCTCTCGCTTGCCCTTGACCCAGCTGTAACTGCCCCCCGTGAGGTATCATAACTGCTCTCTTCTTTCTGCTTCTGTCTGCTTCTCTCTTTTGAACTTTTTTCCTTTCTTCATACTTTTAGCTATACATATACATATACATGGCCATCACCAAGCATTATAATAGGGTCATGCTATGAATCGGGTGCCTTTTCCGGTTTGAAAAGATAATTTATCATAAACATTCTGACAAATAATCTGTTTAAGAGTTAAAGAATTACACTACGCCATGTTAGGGTATGTTTACACGACAACAATGTAAAAAAAAAAAAAAACAGAAAAGTTTTAGATGTCAAAATGATCCCTTTTCACACGGATCCACAAAAACAACTAAAAATGCTGTATTGTTAAATAAACTACAATTAAAAGGGAAAATTTTATAAACTACAATTAAAATAAAAAATATAATAGCACAAGTAGTTATTAAAAACTCTAATAGTACATAAATAATACTAGAATAACATTAGTTGGGATATAATTATGCTTTCAGAAAAATAAAAAATGTTTCATGCTAATAGTTTAGATTTTTAGAGTTTAATTTTAGTCATTAAACTAGATGCATGTAAATAATAAAGGTAGAATTCTTTTTTTCATATATGTTCATATACAAACAAATAAAGGGACAAAAATGGCACCTGTTTTATAGACTGACCTCGGCTTGTTGAGTGAGACAACTTTTTGAGCAATGTTGCCTAGTGATTTATAATGGGCAACAAATTTAGATCTAAAGTATCCAGAGAGGGAAAGTGCCCAAGTAACGTTGCTTGGTTGCCCCATGAATAATCACCTTTACATGTTAGGTTTTGTCCTAACCAGCTGCATATTGTCATTCATTTGGTTTCTATGACATTGTTAGATAGTTCTGCGCGTAGTGAAATCTCATTGATTGAAATCTCACGTAACTGTATATTAAACATAAAAAAATATGTTCTAATTGGCTATTCTCACTTTCACTGCGGACAAACTACCTGCCTCTGGAACTTTGGCATATTGCACCTGGTTAAGACAGTATAAAGGATGATGCATATGTTTTGAAAAAATTGGGAATAACTTTGTTACAGTTAATTATGTGTTCTAGTTACTAATTTTAAAACATCATAGAAAAATAGCTTTCTTCCTCCATAACACGTTGTCTTCTCTCTAATGCTCTGCTACTTGCTGTTTTTTCCTCCTGCCTGTGTCCGTGTGTCACTCCTGGATGCCAGGAGTATGTGACCGTCGGCCAATTAAACCAGATCTATGGGATGCCGAAGGTGGAGTCTTCCCCAACCTCACCCATCCAATTACTTCAGTCTTCTCTCACAGACTCCGCCTTCTCCTGCCTCCCCTCCCCTCATGGCTCCTCCCTCTCTCTCTCCTTTGAGGTGTGTCTCTTCTACTCTGTTCTCTCTTGTGCGATTCCTCATTAGGGCTGGGTATCGCCAACTTCCTGTGTCATTCTGTCATTGAACAAATCATTCAGTTGCTCATTAACACTCTTCTCTTTCTCTCTCTGGCATTCCACCGTCCCATCTTTCTCTCTCCTGTTCACGCTCTCTGTACTAATGGATGTGCTGCGTGTGTTAAGCGTCAGTCGGATTGGGGCAGGCCTCAGATGCCCGCTCTAGATTTAGATCGCTGGTACCTGGAGGTAATGGCAGCTGGAGATGCAAACCAGCTCTGCCCTCCTCCCCTCCCGGCTAAAGCTTTCTCATCACGCAAACCTGCGCAGGTAACAGCCAAAAGCTCAGCTGTCTTTCACCTTCCTCTGCTCTTCCACATTTTTACACTTCATCTTCTCACTTCATCTGTAGGCCTCACTATATGTCTTAAGTAAGGTTTTTTGGGGGGTGTTTTTGTGAGTGCCATGTTATTTTGTTTGTTTTGGCTTTTGGCTGTTCATCATTTCAGAGTTTACTGCCATCTTCTGTTGTTGTACAATTGCAGGGATTCCCAAACCTGTTCCCGCAGATATACCTTCTTGCAAAGCAACTCCAACCCTGATCAAATACAACAGAACCAGCTAATTAAGAACTTATAACAGTATAACAGATTATTGGGAGATATGAGGGTCCGTGGCTCTACCATAGGAGAAAGCTTGGATCATGTGTGCTTTGATAACCAATCACATTACAGCTTTGACGGCGTTGATCAGAGTTGTGCGATGCTAAATCACTGTTTACGGACACCATAGAAATAAATGAGAAGTGCTGTAAACTGTCGCACAGTTGTCTGTGACTTCTCCGAAAAAAGAAAAAAAAACAGTGTAAACTTAAATAGATCAATCCAAAACAAATGTTTAAGAGCAAACATGTTGAAGATTAGACAGTGGGCTGTCAGTTCATTAAATGATAAGCTATTCCCTCACAAAAGCGTTTTATTCAGTGTAGCGAAGCCTCTCCTACATTGACACCCATAAAAATACCTCTTGTCTCCTTCTCTGCATACCGCAGCGTTAACGGGCGTTACGCTTCTTTCGGCTAATGTTTCAGGCTTGCCTTCAAGTGGCTTTGTTCAGGAGCACTTATAATTATAGACAGGTGTGTTGGATCAGGATTGGATCTAAAGTCTGCAGGAAGGTAAATCTCCAAGAACAGGATTAGGGACCCATGTACCGTTGTGTGGAGAACCATCTATAGATAAAAAAGGCCTTTTGTTTAAGGAATAGTTCACCTGAAAATGAAGATCCTTTTCCGTCTTTATTTACTCTTTTACTAACCCTTGTGTTGTTCCAAACCTGAACATTTATTCAGTGGAACACAAAAGGAAAAGTTGAGCAAGCTGCTCTCTTCCATTGCAATGAGAGTGTTGGGGACTTGAAGCAATCAAGGTTCAAAAACCCCCAAAATGCTCTTGCGCTATATAATAATTTTGAGGAACAGACTTTTATTATTCGGAAAAGAGCAGCTTGGACTTTCTGCTTAATAACTCCTTTTGTGCATCATCAAAAAAGCACAATGCTGGGGTGCGTTTCCCAAAAGCCAACTACGGTTACAAGTTCTCTCTTACCAGCGTAGTTCAATGGTTCGGTGTTTCCTGAAACTATAGTTCCAACGAACATTCACAAACAAAAAGCTGTGTGGTTTGAACTACAGCTCTCGACCAGTGGTTCCAAGCATAGTTTCTTGTTAGTATGATATGCGAGCTTAAATAGATCATGCTCTTGAACAAAATTAGCAAGCTAACATACAGTATATTCTATCATTCCAAATATATACAAATTCTATTTTACATCTTTTAGTTTGTTAAGAATGTTCATATGAACTCTAATACTCCTGAAGAACCCTGGAGTGACTTAAGAGGGACCTGCGATTGATCAGGAAATTAAGTAAGACAATGGAGAACAAAAATGGCGAATCAGACTTCGCTATTTACAGTAATAATCTGACAATAATTAAATCTTGAACTGATTAATTAGCAGACGTTACTCCACCTGCGCGGCGTCATTAACTATATTGTTGAATCAATATTGTTTGAAGGACGGATGTGTGATGAAGTTAGTATGATTTCAGGAAACAGTCGTGACAGGTATTTAATTTCTCCAACAATTCATCGTACCATTGTGGTTAAGCAGCGAGTTATGTTTTTATACTGGAAACGCACCCCAGATTTTTAAAGATTTGAGAGTGAGTGAATGAATGGTGAGAGGATTTTTCTGAAAAATGTCCCTTTAAACAAACTTTTTTGCTGGTCATGCATGTTTGTTATTTGATTGTGCAGTGAAGTGTGTTAAGCTATATACACTACTGTTAAAATGTTTTAATGTTTTTGAAAGAAGTCTCTTGCGCTGGATTTATTTGTTCCAAAACTAAATAAAATATTAAGTATTAAATATTAAATGTATCAATTTAAAATAACTGTTTTCTACTTTCAATTGTACAGTAATGTATTCATGTGATGCAATGCTGAATTTTCAGCATCATCACTCCAGTCTTCAGTGTCACGTGATCCTTCAGAAATCATTCTAATATGCTGATTTGCTGCTCAAGAAACATTTCTGATTCTTATTAATGCTGAAAACAGTTGTGCTGATTAATATTTTTTGTTGAAACTTACTGTGAAAAAAGCATTTATTTGAAATAGAAATCTTTTTGTAACTTTTGTATGTCTTGACTGTCACTTTTGATCAAGTTAATGCTTATTTCCTGAATAAAAGTAATCATTTCTTAAAAAAAAAAAAATCTTACCCTAAATTTGATCGGTAGTGTCAACAGAATGTGTCTTAAGTGAAAATCGAGGCACAAGGAATTTATTGTAATCAAAGTACAAAAAGTCGTCAACAGTTATAGGACCTTAATTTTTCAGTATAAAGTCCTGTTTAACATTTTAACAATGCTGATATAATTAATATGAAATGTTAAAGGTTTAGTTCACTTCATTTATTCAACAGTAGTGCTATATTTTTTGTCTTGTCAAATCATATTTGCACATACATTCAAACTCGCAATGAGTAAATGAAGGCTGAATTTTACACCTTTACTCTGTTTAGTAGCATGAAAAAGCAGCACTTCAGCTCACATCGAGTCTTTCTGGCCTACAGGTGTACCGCTCTCGACTGGACAGTGATGCCAGCCAATTGTCACCGAGACCGAAAATAAGCGCCGGTCTGTCCCCCACATACGCTACGGCTACGCTGGGACGCAACACTCCTGCCAGGGTAAATACTGCTTTGCCTCTTTTAGCCTTTTGCCAGGTTAAATCCTCTCTGTTACACCCCTGTCAGAGTAAATAGTGCATTTACTCCCCTGTTATCAGAATCTTTTACATCATCTAAGGTGGTAATTTAGTCCCCTCCTTATTGTTAAATGGGCTGGTGGAAATAATTGTTTGTTTTGTTTACCCAGAGTCCTCTGATGGTAGCCAACAGCACCGGGAGTCTCCCACGCAACCTGGCAGCCACCCTGCAGGACATTGAGACCAAGAGGCAGCTGGCTCTTCAGCAGAAAGGTAATGAGAACAGCAGCTTGACAGCTGACACTTTACAGCTAGTTGTAAAATCAACATAAACAGCTGATGAGCCATCAAACTTCAAGGAATATCTCAACTGGAAATGTCATTATTTACTCAACTTCATGTTGTTCCACACCCATATGGTCTTTTTTAAATTTCCACCATGATTTTCTTCTTCTTCTCATGTTCATATTGACCATGGAATGCCAATTTCTCCATCTTTTCTTTTGTTCTTTTCCTTAGTTTGAACTTTTGTCAATCAGTCATCCTTTGTTGTCCCTTGCCCTCACACAGAATTCTTGCCTTCCATGTTTGCGTCCTCCTGCAGTACGGACAGTCCTACAGGTAGAGCGAGCTCTAAGTAGCATTGGACTGCCCTTCATCATAATCGTCATCCTAAATTCTAACACAACATTTTGTACACTTCTTCCCCACCACTGGAGCGGGCTTGACAGTGTCCAAATGTTCTTTTTTCCACTGATGGCATTCTTTAGACATATGTATGGGAGTAACTGTGCATGGACTGAATGATGATATTAGTGATAATCTATAAATAAATAGTATAGATAAAGGGTTTCATGCACTCTTTTGAAAGCTGCACTGCCAGTCAAAAAGTGGCTGAATTTGTGTGTAATGATCTCTAAACCTTATGATTGGACTTGAGGCTTATGCTAAAATGCTTGAGATTACTTTTTATGCTAATAAACATCAAACCTAATCTTATTTCTACTTATGAATGAAGACATTTTATTTTATTTTATTTTAATTACTTTATTTTTTATTAAAGCTCATAAGACCAGTTGTTTTTTAATTTTGTTTCTATGAATACATACATACATATTTTTATTTATATATATTTATATATAAATATTTTATATATACTTGTATATAAGCATTTATATATAAATGTTGTATTAGTTTATTCAGTTTAATTATTATTTTAATTGTATAATTTTTAATTTGTTAAAAAAAATTATTATATTTTGTTGACACAATGATTTATATATATATATACACACACACACATATATATATATATATATATATATATATATATAATTATTATTATTTTTTTTTTTTTTTTTTGATGACTTCAGTATTCTAAAATGTAAAAAGTTTAAACTTTTGACTGGTATGCAAAGGGATCTTCAGAGGTATTGCTTGGGCTGTTTATTCAGCACACATACCTTGCATATTTTATATGTGTATGTGTGAGGCGTAATGGAGCTAATCGTGGGCAAACTGTGCCATCCTAAATGGATGAGCTGTCACTTGGGTTTCAAAGCACTGTGTGGTCACTAGTATGTAGTTTGGCAGCTATCTTTCACCTGTAAAATGCTTAGTTTGTTCAGTTTTGGGCACATACTTCAGTGCATGTCAAGTCTGTGGATCTGACTTTCATATATGTGTTTTATCTACTTCAGGTCAGCAGGTTATTGAGGAGCAACGGAGGCGTTTGGCCGAACTGAAGCAGAAAGCTGCAGTAGAAGCTCAGTGCCAGTGGGAGGCGCTCCATGGCTCTCAAACGCAACTCAGTAATCCCTTTTCCTCAACCTCCGTGCCAGTCATGCACCACTCCATCCTGCACCACACAGTGCCCTCTTCTGGGGAACAACCATATGACACCCTCAGCCTGGAGAGCTCGGACAGCATGGACACAAGCATCTCCACTGGAAACAACTCTGCCTGCTCTCCTGACAACATGTCCAGGTACGACATTTCCATGTCCTTTCCTAAATCACTTTCTCAGAACGCTTAGCCTATGGCTTTGTGACAGGAATTTGGGGTGGCCCCGTGGCTTTTCTCCACATGCCTGTCCCAAGCTAAATTATCAACCATCTGCTTTATGACTTTTAGCGAGTACGCTCCAAATTGAGACTCCAAATCACTGGGAGCGTATATGAATCACATTTATTAGCATTTTATTTAATTTTTATTTTATTTTATTTATTAAAGCTGATATAAAATCAGTTTAATTATTTTTTAATGATTTCATTTTCTTTTTTTAACATGTAAATCACATTTGTTAGCATTTTATTTTGTTTTATTTTATTTAATTATTAATTAATTATTTTTTAAATGATTTCATTTTCATTTTTAATATGTAAAGCAAGGTCATCTCATTTATTCCCATTTTAAACATTGGATTTATCAGTAATTGTGAGGGCTTTGAGCATGATATTGTATTAATTTCAATAGAAATTGGTAACACTTTACAATAAGGTTCATTAGTTAAACATTAGTTCATGTATTAGCTAACATGAAGTAACCATGAGCAATACATTGTTAATGTATTTACTAATCTTCGTTAACATTAGTTAATGAAATACAGTTGTTCATTGTTTGTTCACAGGGCATCAAAGATTAATAAATGCTGTGTAAGTGCAGTTCATTATTTGTTAATGTTAACTAATGTAGTTAATTAATGTGTTAACTAGGAATTTTTATATAAATATAACTTGCATACAATTATAATGGTTCACACATTTGGTGTCAGTGAGATTTTTAAAATGTTTTTGAAAGAAGTCTCTTAGGCTCATAAAGGCTGCATTATTTGGTGAAAATTAAAGTTACAGCAGTCATATTGTTTAAAATAATTGCCAATTTAAAATAAAAGTCAAATGAATTTCTTTCAACGACAACAACAAAAAAACTTCACGAATCCAAACTTTTGAACAGTAACATATTATAAATTCATATTACATTACTTCAAAGTGAAAATATGTAAAATAATGTATATTTTCGATAAATTCACATGGATGTAATAACTCAGTGTGTATGGAAGCTATGAATCAGAATGCAGCGACCGTGCGTCGTCCCACCCACTTTCCTGCGAAAAGGAAAGAACAAATGAACGACTTTGATGCCTGAGGCTACAGATTAGGTTGTTTCTGGGTTAAACGGACTCTGTGAAGATACGCATTTAAGCTTGTAGGTTGTTGCTGGGTTAAACGGGCTGTGTGGAAGCGGTCGTCTTGTCAGCTTCCACTTAACGGGGACTGTCAGAGAATACATAGGATTAATTGGGCTTGCAAAAATGTCAACAACTGAAAAGGAGTCTTCCATAAACAAATGCCTGAGGTTTTACTGTTTGCTTATCCACCCTCCTGTCATAAATGTACTCCGTCTTTTTTTTCTTCGTCTCTTCTCTTCATCAGCCCCCTCGCCACATATAAGAGTAATCCATTGTACATTTGCATACAGGTACGGCAATAACGTGTCCTGCTATACTTTCATAAGAACCTGACATTAATAAATCACAAATTAGCCAAATGAGAAAGGAAATATGGGTATAATTGGTTGCAAAAAACCAACAATTAATGAGGTGCAGACACTGACACGTGACGTGAAGGTAGAGCGAAATTCAGAATTCAGTTCATGAGTGTGATTTGAATGGAATTGGTCATGCTGCAGAGGATGTTAGAAAGCAATTTGATTTGGAATGACAGGAAAAAGAATGCACTTAATTGTTATTCAAAAAAATTCAGTACGGTCACATTACAGATTTTCTTGTAAACAAAAAAATGCATAATTAATAAGGCAAGCCTGCTTTGTGTTGTTTGCCTCGATTTTGAAGACTTTTAGGTCAATTAGAGCATTTTGTGAATGCAAATGTAAATATAATGTAATGCATAGAAAATTCATTTAAAAGCTCCTTTATTCATTATTAACATTTAATATTAAGTATTAATATATCATGTTTTTCTGGAATTACCTAATATAATGTGTTTATGTTTTGTAACATTTATGGGCAACTCATACTGAAAAGTGAAATGTACTACTGTCGCTTCTGCTCACCAAGGTGGCATTTATTTGATCGAAAACAACAATATTGTGAACAGTAGGCGAGAGTCACTGCGGTTACCCACTGAGTGGCAAAAAGAACGAGTGGCAGTGCTGCTGTTCAGTGTGAATGCAAGTAACACAACAAAACGACTATACAAATAGATTCAACAAGAAATCAGAGCTATCTTTTTACAGACTTCTGAAAGCTACAGAAAAGAGAAGCAAATGGATCCCTGCGATTCACAGAAACGACTTCAGGCAGCGAAACGTGGATCTGTAGTTACCGTTTTGACATGTCAGACATGTTGAATTTTGGGGTAAATCCCTAGGACATGTTATATTTCCAACTCATCAATTAAATATTTACCATCTTATATTCTGTAGATAGATAGAGTGTTTTTTTACACCCTTTTTCACAGTTTCCCATATTAAATCCAGTCATGTCGCAGTAGGTTTTGCCCCTCAGTCTGGCGGGAAAGTGACGTCAATGCATAACCTCTATATTAATTTTTTTAAACTTACTGGCCCAAAACTTTTCAATGGTGGTGTATTCTTTCTTTGATGTCAGTGCATTAAGTGTACTTTCTTACATTCAAATTCGAATTCAGGAATCGAATTTCAAAGGCATTCTCAATCCTAGCCCACAACGCTGTTTTTACACTGACATCTTGTCTTTAGTTACAAGCTTTATCATGGGAAATGTGTGAAGATGTTGTAAACAAAAAGTCTGTAAAGTACAGTGAAGCGTTGGAGCCGGACCGGGGCACAGCGGCTTTGTAAACAGACGGCCTTCAGCTGTTTCTCTCTCAGGAGAGAATTTGTTTACTTGAAATGTTCTCAAGCTGTTTGTTTACTCTTGTCTTTATGAAGCTTCAAGCTAGTCTGGGCTTCTTCTCTAGAGTAATCCACTACACGTTTTCTTTTTCTGTGTTTATAGTCCACATGTGCTTCATTTAATGTTTGAAGGTGGATTTTCATGCTTGTACTGTATGTGCAATCCAGCTGTATTTTTTATATATGACGAAATGTTTCGTAATCCACCAGTCTCATTGCTACTGGTCTCAATTCCATCATTCACCAAAGAGATGACCGAGGGGTGAATTCAATGAACGGTTGCGCAACTAGTATTTAAATGGTTGGCTGTCTTGGTTCAAATACGCATAGTGAATTCCCCTCTCAATATAGTTGATGGAGACTTTAACTGAAGTTTCATGTGTTTCACAGTGCCAGTGGTATGGATGCGCTGAAGATCGAAGAGATGGAGAAGATGTTGAAGGAGGCGCAACTGGAGAAAGCTCGACTCATTGAGTCCAGAGTGAGTCGTAGCATCAGTATATAGACATAACAGTAACAATGTTCATCTTTCTTGTCTCTCAGTCATGTCTAATAACCGCTGTTCTCTTTTTGGCCTGCAGGAACGAGAGACTCAGGCCCGTAAACTCATGCTAGACGAAGAGAGAAGAAGAAGGGAGGAGGCGGAGAAGAGACTGCAGGACGAGACGGTACACAGACAGCAGCTGATAGAGAAGGAGGTGAAGATGAGGGCCAAAAACTTCTCTCAGGTGAGGAGTCATTGGGACTGTCGATTTAATGGATTCATTTTGTACTATTAATTAATTAGTGGTTAGGGTTTTTTTTAGAGATTCTTTTTCATGTTGAAAAACATTTTTGCCATTTGCAAGAAAATATTCAATTTAATCACTCTAAAACTGCCATTTAGTGTAACCATCAAGTAAAAAAAAAAATTGTGCACTTTACATAAGGGTGCACACATAGTTTTAAATTTAATTAGTAATTTGATTGATTAAATTTAATTAATAATTTAACTAGTAATTTAATTTAAGCCTATATTTATGTATTGGTAACACTTTATTTTAGGGTTCATAGTTTCACTATTAACTAGTTGTTTGTTAGCATGCATATTACTAGGATATTTGTTATTTTGAAAACACATATAATAAACACATAAAATAATGCCTTTTTCTGCATGGCCATATTCTACGTCCCTTAATCCTGCCCAATATCTAAACTTAACAACTACCATACTATTAATATGCAGTAATTAGGAGTTTGAGGCAAAAGTCATAGTTAATAGTGAGAATTTGACCCTAATCTAAAGTGTGACCAAAATATTATATATACAGTTGCAATCATAAATTTACATACACCTTTCAGTTGCAGAATCTGCTAAATTATAGTAATTTTAACAAAATAATTGGGAACATAAAAATTGCTTTTTATACTTTTATTTTAGGTTTTCTTATCAATAATTTCAGGTTGTTTTTTTTTTTTAAATGATGCATTTTTATATATATATGATATCAGGACATTTTTAACCTTATGCCACACCAATATATATATATATATATATATATATATATATATATATATATATATATATATATTTAAATGAACACATTAAAGACATGCTCCTCATAAAAGAGGCATTTTTAAATGTATTAATTTTTTGAAGAAATGAACTGAAAACCACGTCATGTCTTTAATCATGTATGAACCACATTTTGTTGATTTCCAGGCCCGTCCGATGACACGATACCTGCCCATTCGCAAAGAGGAGTTTGACCTCCGTTCCCACATCGAGTCCTCAGGTCACAGCGTTGACACGTGCTACCACGTGATTCTCACCGAAAAGATGTGCAAGGGCTATCTTGTCAAGATGGGAGGGAAGATCAAATCCTGGAGGAAGCGCTGGTTCGTCTTTGATCGCCTTAAAAGGACTTTTTCCTACTACGCCGGTATGTGTACCGCAGCGTCGCCTTCCAACATCCTCCTTACTGTGCACTATGCTAATGCCGCTCCGCAAACGTGTCGTTACGCTTTCGTCCCCCCTGAGGTTGGGGAAAGAAACGAGGGCAGAACAAAGAGTGGATTGTGGGTGAATCCAGCAGTGGGGGGATACGGATAATTAGTAATTCTTAAGCTCACAGTGGCTGCCATGATTTCCGATAGCCTCGGGTTAGCTAGGGGCATACAAATAACCAGAAGCCCGTCCGCATGCTATCTGATGGTGATGAAATCTGCCGCAATGCTGAGGAAATCGTGCTCATCATCCAGCCGTGGCGCTCGGCAAAGCGTGAGCTCTCGCTCTTTATTTTTACGCGGACTGAAAATGAAGGGGTTGCACAGCAGTAACAAGGTCACATCGGTGCTTACCAGATCATTATTCTCAAGGGGAGTGGGGGCTTATTTGCTTTTGAAACCTTCGCTGTGCAAAACATTGTGTTAATCAGTGGTTTTGCCTTGTTTTCCAGTAAAAATACTTGGAAATGCTTGTTTTCGGAGAGCACATCTTATTCGCCTTTGCTTTTGGAGTTAATTTGTCTTGTTTCGATATTAAAAACCGAAATTTTGCAATAATATTCTTATTAAGAGAACGATTTTTCGCAGCGTGACGTCTCCTTTTCTCCTGTTTGCAGATAAACATGAGAGCAAATTGAAGGGTGTCATCTACTTCCAGGCTATTGAGGAGGTTTACTATGATCACCTGCGCAGTGCCACAAAGGTACGGCCCTCTATCAGATACGAGACCCTCGTAAAAGCACAGCTCACATCTCCCGCTGTTTTTCTGCTCTGCGCTCCTGTTGCACCATTTCATTTGATCTTTTTCTGTTAGCTTCTTTCTTCTCTTTTGTCTCTTGTGCTGTAACTCTGCTGTCAATATTCCCCACCCCTCTTTTTCTTCATTCTTTTGCTTTGCCAACTGTTTTCACAGAAAGGATTTTTCAATCTGAATTTGACAAACGTACGTATCACTTCTTCACCACTATCACCCTATCCTGCATGTCTGCTCAAAGGAAAGATTTCGCTAATCCTTGCATTTTTCACACACTTACTCCCTTGTGACTAATTAGCATACCTTGTGTTGTATTGTTTTGAATAACTGGACTATTTGCACTTTAACTGAGGCCAATTTTTAAAGTGGATATTTGTTTTTTTTTTTGCATAGTTACTGAGGATGAGAATATAATGTAATTTACAACCTGTGCATTTCCCTTAAGTGTTTCTCCCACCTTTGATGAGATGCAAAGTGTGTATATAATGTAATAGTCCCACAGAAGCAGTTGTGTGGTATATTATACACCGTCAGCTTCACTTTGTTTAACGTGATGGGTTAACCGGCATTAACTGGAAGCCTTAACATAATTCATTCCTTGACAGTGTCAGAACCTATGGAGGCTTGTTTCTGCCGTAGAATAAAAATAACTTTTTATTTAACAATTCTGATCTCAGAATACTGACTTTATATCTCACAGTTCGGACTTTGAAAAAAACTTGTCATTGAGAAAAAAATCTGAATTGGAAGATACAAACACACAAAAAAAATATATATAGATTATAACTCACAAATCTGACTCGCAATTGCACACAAATAAAAAAGTAATTGCAATCTTCTATCTCACAATTGACATTTTTTTCACAATTGTGAGTTTATAACTCACAAATCTGACTCGTACATACAAGAAAAAAAGTAAATTTAGCGCACGATTTACTATCCCGTTCCCTCGATTTACTAAAACGTACACACGATTTACTATTTCGTTCCCTCAATTTATAAATCGAGCACAAATCGAGGGAATAAATTAGCAAATCGTTCGCGCGATACTATTTTTTCCTGCATGTCATGTCCGGGGCTCCGTAGACTCGCGATTGCGAGTTATCGAGTCTAAATTGTTAGATATAAACTTGTAATTGCGAGAAAAAAGTCTGATTTGTAAGATATAAAAACGCAAATAAAAAAGTAATTGCGACCTTTTATCTCACAGTTGACATTTTTCTCAGAATTGTGAGTTAATAACAATTGTAAGTGACCTAAGTTACGTTATTATTCCGTGGTGGAAACAAGCTTCTACAAGAATCCCTTTGTCATTTGAATAGATTTGTTTTCCTGTTGAATGATGTTGAATAATAATGAGTTGAAATTAGAGCTGTTAATAATTAAGCAATGATTATTAATTAAGTGGTTTGACATTGGATTAATCCATTTTAGCTCAAGAGAGATCAGTAATCACCCGGGGCTTAAACATGTATCTGAGTGCAGTCTGTTGCTGCATGTGACGTAGACATACATGGAGCTTTGGCTTATAAAACAGGCCCAAAGTAATCAGGCGCACCAGTGCCATAATAGCTGATAACAAGCTGTAAAATGAATTAAACAAGCTATCAACATTTAAAAAATAGGTCAAAGACAGTGTCCAATCAAACACTCCAGCATTTTGATATGCTATCACTTAATAGAGACAGCCAAATTAGGTATATGCCAGCATGAATGTGACAACCTCATTCTCCAAAACCATGAGCAAAACTGAACAAGGTAAAAGAAAATACAACCAAGACGACATTAAACACAGGTTCACGTCCAGTGAGGATAAACATGCTTTTGTGAGTTTGTGAGGCGAATTATTGAATGCCGATAACATGATGCCAAAAGACGTTAAAAAACAATTTCAGTTTTACTACAATAAACATATTATATATTTATTATAAATATGAATGACTAAATATTATTCAGAATGTCATATAATCCACTTATCCGTGCAAGTTATTATCAATGCTTATAAAAAGATTACATTATATTAAATAAAATTATATCACTTAGAATCATACTAAATATAAATGCATTCAAATACATTTATTGAGATGAAAATACAGGTCCTTTAATTCCCAGAACATTTATTTATTTTAATTACATTATTTTTTGTTAAATGTTATTATATTTATAAGTGTAATCATTTTTATTGTAGTTGTTTGATTATATTATTTTAATTATATGTATTATAAAGTATAAATATAAATAAGACTACATTTAAAAGCATAAAAATCACACAATCCACACAATAAAATGTTATCTGGATTATTCATTATTATTAATGCTTGAAAAAATTATTGAACTAATTATATTGAATTGTATTCATAAAATGTAGAAAAAAATTAACAGCATGTTTCTTATGTTTATTTAAGAAAATGATATTATTATTATTATTATATTCATGTGTATACTAGTTTTAATTGTAGTTCAAATAGTGGGTGTAGTATTTGGAGTCCTCCACATGCACTTTGCATTATAAATTTAATTTTAATTAAGTCAATTTGACATTTGCAGATAATTCACGCCTTAACTGAATAAAAGGTGCGCTCCATACGTGGCTCCCTCTCTGATCTGATTGTGTCTTTTTGAATGCAGAGCCCCAACCCTTCCCTGACCTTCTGTGTGAAGACCCACGACAGACTGTATTTCATGGTGGCCCCCTCCGCAGAGGCCATGAGGATCTGGATGGATGTGATAGTGACAGGAGCCGAGGGCTACACGCAGTTTATGAACTGAGATGATAACCACCGCTGCTTGCTGACCCACACGACAAAACGGAAACCGTTCGGCAGGGAGACTTTAAATGACCCAGACCTGTTATTCCCAGACGAGAGGAAAATCTTTATTTTGTTACTTCCTTTTTTTCCTTCTCATGTTTCCTGAAGATGTTATATATTCACTCAGCTGCACAGACAGATATCCACCAGAGGTTTTCCACGTCTGCCTGGATCGAAAAAGGGAGCTCTAGAAGATGAAAAAGACCCGGTGAACCAAACCTGCAGGTGGTGGCTCACTCGCCATCTACGAAAATGCCTTTTTGCCGTCAGAGATATTTTTCAGTTGCAGTTTATCTTGTCTGGATGTGCAGAAACGTGTAACAGACTTTCATTTGTAACGTTTGTCCCTCAATTTGTCTTTTCAAACATAATGGGAAAAATGCCAAACGACATCAAGCCATTCTGGAACAGTATTGCGCTAAAAAAATTTGATGGGATTGACTGAAATGGCGAGAGAATATTTTGAGAGAATACTGCAGTACGTTTAAGTGATGTTTTAAGTTAAATTTACAAGATTATACTATTCACATTTAAAGATCCAGTATCACAGAAACAAAGACTTAATCCACCAAAGCTCACCTACCAGCTCAGGAGTCTGTATTTATTGTAGAGGGACATCAGTGACTCCTGTCCAACTGTATCCCACTGTGTTCCCAGCTTATTCTTATAGATACAGAACCATAATCCCATGCACACACACCACATACAACCACAGAGTCTATTTGCCAAGTCCTGACAACTTGATCTTGTGATTTGACTCCGAAGGGAGGCAGCCATTTCTATCACTGCCAGCCTATGAGAGCTTGGAATAATTGCCACAAACATGAGAAAAAGAAACTACATCATAATCATGCAAGTCATGCAGTGCCTTGATATTATCCCATATTTGTCACTCCTAGTATCTGAACTGTTACACTAGTGAAAAATTGCTGGAATCACAGGCTTAAGGTGCGGTCACATTAGCGAAATTTAAGCACAGCTCACACAAGTCACTTGCAAAACAAACAGATTTCTGTTTGTAAATGTGGGAAATTTGTGAATTGCCAATTTTTTGGCACTTGTGCGAAAATTCTGATAATGTGAATTCAAAAATTTGACAAACATTAGTAAATGTGACCGCGCCTTTATTTCATGTGATACACAGTGGGTTTTACTGTTTTCCCAGAAAGCAACATAGTGTCGGCCCAGATCCGGGCCACATCTGGTACATTTGGTCTACGTTCACACTTCTTAGCCTTAATGCTCAATTCTGATTTTTGCTCAGATCTTATTTTTTTGTATAGCTGTTCGCATTGTTGTTTTAAACGTGGCCAGTAGTAGATTTCCAGTGTGAATAGATCACGGTTCTGAACTGACTTGCATGCGCAAAAGAACGATACAAACAAGGTTGCCAGGTTTTTACCACAATATCCACTCAATTGCTTGTCAAAACCAGTCTAAATCTAGCGTGAGTGTGGTCGGTTCAACCCACGGAGTTGCAAAACAGCCCACGGAAACCGTGAAAAAGTAACCCACTTTCTGCCGTAAAATCGCAGACTTGGCAACACACACAGCGCACTGTCTGGAGGAAGTAAACACGGAGGGCATTACAGTAGGCGATTACGTGTTTATGTATAGTGTGATCTGCGGAAGGCACAGGCAATATGAAAAATAAAGACAATGATGTAAAAAAGAGAGCAGAGTTTTGAAACTTTTATGATACAAGCCCTCATGTTTTGCTTGTATTAGCCTATAGAGCTGTCTCTGTAATACTTACGAGTTCTGACACAATACTGTCATTCTACTGACTACCTTACGCAACTGTCTGGATAAAAAGAGAGTTGCTCTCTGATATAACTGTTCACACTCCGGTTGCATTATAAAACATCTGACCTGTATCAGATTTTAGTACCACATATGGAAGTGGCACAATTCGGAATTGAAAAGATCCGATTCCGTGTGGTTTGTACTGTTCACACTGTCATGGGGAAAAACAAAAAAAAATTGGATTTTGCCCAGATTTACCTGCGGTGTGAACATAGCCGTGGATTCCTTGGGTACCGGATCTGGGCCGGATCTGGGCCAACACTATGTTGCTGTCTGGGTTTGGAGATTGTGAACAGACTCGTACTGTAATAAAAAAAAAAAGGTGACCTATTTAAATCAGTATGAAACTGCTTTAATAAAATTTAAGGAGATATTCAAAGGGTTAAATAGCTCTTCAAGTAGTATTAAAGTTGACAGGCAGGCTGTTAACTAGTCTGCCCAACCTTGTGTTTGTTTTGGGGAAAATAAAATGTTTATTTATGGTTAGCGATGTTAGCAGACACTGTTTAAAAAAAAAAAAAAGACCAATGTGTTGTGCTTTCTCCCAAAACCAAATTGTATGTTCAAACAAAAATCTACAGAGAACTCAAATCAACATGAATAATTAGTCTTCATTTTGCGTGTAAGATGTCTGAGTACTATCACACAACTAGCTGAAAACAGTGTTGTAAAATGTTGAACATGAATACAGTCACAGTTTTCCTTAATTCAAGTGTTTTTTTCTGTTTATTTGCCTAATTATGAGCTATGCTAACACGCACTTGCGGGAAAGACCGTAGCCCAGAGGTCACAACTGAACTCGGACTTCAGATGTAAAAGGGCAAGTAATCTTCACTGCTGTAATTAACAATGCAACGCAAGCAGAAGTCTTGCATCATAGCGACTGTGTTGTTTTCATGACACGAGACAAGAGCACAGCATGCTAAATTAAAAAGATACTGCTAAGATATTATAAGAGTTTAACCAAAGAAAGTTTGAAGACCAAGTTTGTTTTGATTGGACAACACACTGCTTAAAGGCTTCCATACATTAATCTTGAAATAAATCACTTAAAGCCATATTTTAGAAGTGCAATATGCTGCTGGCGGTATGTGAGAATACTCTTACAGAAGTGAACAGCAAAAAATGTGTGACAAAACTTTTTATATAATGCATTTTCTTTTTTGTTGTGGGGACGAGTCAAAGCTAAATAAAGCAGTTTACATATAAGAATTTAAAATATGTGACCCTCAACCACAAAACCAGTCATAAGTCACACGAGTATATTTGTCGCAATAGCCAACAATACATTGTATGGGTCAAAATTACAGATTTTTCTTTTATGCCAAAAATCATTAGAATATTAAGTAATGATCATGTTACATGAAGATATTTTGTAAAATCACAACCGTAAATATATCAAAAATTTTGTGAGTGGATATGCACTTCTAAGGACCTAATTTGGACAACTTTAAAGGTGATTTTCTCAATATTTAGATTTTTTTTGTACCCTCAGATTCCAGATTTTCAAATTGGTCGAGTTGTATCTCGACCAAATAATGTCGTATCCTAAGAAACCATACATCTATAGAAAGCTTATTTAGCTTTCAGATGATGTATAAATTTAAAAAAAAATTGACCCTTATGACTGGTTTTGTGGTGTATATAATATAATAAGCATGTTTGCACTTGATAATTTCAACAGAAAATATGTGAAAACTGCTTTTAAAAAGAAGATTATCATTAAATATGGAGCCATTTATTGCACGGTGGCCCTAAAACTAATTTCAATCTCTTTAGAATTCAAACTTTGAGATGAAAAAAGTTTCAGTGAGTATCAGTTCAGTCTTTGAGCAATATGTAGGCAATACTTATTGAACTGTTTGGGGTTTACTGTACACTTTAGTCTCTCTGAAGCGAGTTGTTCGCTGATGCAATTTGTTGGGATCGTTTACAGAAATTATTTTGTAATTCCAGGAAACGCAGTGAAACTGACACCGTTTTAGTGGGCAGCAGTAGGAGAATATTTGCAATTAGCATCCTAACAAAAAATTACTGAAGTTAGCAGCAAGAATTCATGTTTTAAAATGCCTGTTAAGAAGAGAGTACCAGGAGTCTGAGGGGTTTTGAAACAGTTTTTGACTGCTACTTTTAAAGACTCGAGGGGGAAAGCGGTATAGAGATATCATTGGATGTTTTAACAGTAAACAAAAAGTTTGAAAGCAGCTTTTATGTGTTGGCGATAAAATCTTGTTTAAAACTTCACTTACTGAACCAGTAGAAGAGACGAATTAATCCACAACTATCAGTTCTACTTTAAAAATATCAAGTGAAATGTGGTTTGGGATGTGATTTTCTGCTGTGATTTAATTCATGCTAATATGCACTATAAGGTCTAGCTTATTCTTTTATTTGCATATGTATAATAATGATAATAAATGTAGATAAATAATTATAGCACGCATACGTTTCAGATGCTGAAATTGTCATTGTTTAATAGCAACTAAAATGCATAATCAATTCAGTGATGAAATATTTTTGATTTTAGAAGAAAATTTTATAAGAAAGTGATGGAAGAACAGCGAAATTGTCAGCATTTATTCCAGTTGGAGTATAATTGCTCAGCCGTCAGCACTTCAGATCATCTTCTGGAAAACAACAGATAAACATTTTTTTAAAAGTCATATATATTTGTAGATCATTTTAATATATTGGTGCTCAAGACACAAGCAGTTCTTATTATTTGAAAACAGCTTAAAGGGGCTATATATAAGAATTTTAATGTATTAAACGTTTTTTTTAAATTATTATTATTTCTAATGTGTGAACAGCTTGTAACGAAACTTTAAAAGACTAAACCTTCACCAAATTCCTAGTAGGCTGTCTATGAAAGCCTGTAGACTGATTTTTATATGAAGGACCAAGAGCCTCTCTTCCGTTTTATGACACATGAAATGAATATTTTGGGGCACTGAATCACACTCAGTCTCTTGTACGTTATGCATAGATATGGAAGCTTACGCCACTAAATAAAAAAGGTAATTGCGCCTTTATATCTCACAATTCTGACTATTTTGTCTCAGAAATGTGATATAAACTCACAAGTCTGTGTTATAAAGTCATTATTGCATGATATAAACACATAAAAAAGTCTTTTTATCCTCAGAATTGGACTTTATGACTCATTTATATCTCTCTCTATATTATATTGGAGAGTATAACTCATTTATATCTCTTTATATATTATATTGGACTTTATAACGTGTTTAAATCTCAAAATTCTGACTTCTTTTCTCAGAATTGCGAGATATAAACCCGCAATTCTGACTTTATAACTCACAATTGCGAGTTTATATTATCCAATTCTCATAAAAAAATCAGAATTGTGAGATAAAAATAATCACAATTATCTTTTTTTTTATTTTATTTATTTTTTTATTCCATGGCGGAAACAAGCTTGCGTATGTACACGGGTGCGAGCTGTTCACTAAACAGCCACCGGTGTTGCTAATAACAAGGATTTGTGAATTCTACATGTAGCCCCTTAAATATATTTGCGGAAACCATGATATTTTTTCAGGCTTATTTGATTAATAGAAAGTTAAAATACGTTAAACTGTAATGTAGCATTATAAATGTCTTTACATGGATTTAGGTATTCAATTATTAAAATACACATGAAGTTTTATATAAAATGGACATACAGTACTGTTTATGCACACGGGGAGGTGTAGTCAATCACAGTCAATTCACCTGGAGGAATAGAAACACAACAAAGATTTTTTTGTGCACTACATTATTGAGCTTGCCCCAATACAATGAAAATGCATTATGGTAAAGATTAAATACAGGCTCGTAAAGCACAATTACGCCACACATATCATGATGTCACTGAGATTTATAAAACACAGTGACAATTTTTTAACTTCTATCCTAATTTTATTATTAGGTTTATAATATAATTCTCTATTGCATTTTCTTTCAGAATTTTTAGAGCTCACAGTGATGAATAAACACTTACTGGTCTTGTAGTAATCGTAGACTTTCACCACAGCCGGTTTCAGGTTCTGCACCGGTACGTCCTGCAGGAGCTGCAGGCTGATGGTCTGCATCTGCTTCTTTTTCAGCTGGAAAAGAACAGAAAGTTATTTTGATGCAAGATTACAAAGAGATTTATTTTCTATGGGGCACAAACGTAAGAACGTGCGTCAAGTACACAGGGTTCACTTTGATTTCATATTAAATTTATCCCTTTTATCGTAAAAAAAAATTATATATATAATTAGCCATCTACGCCGATAAGGTTTTGAAGAGAAAAAAATGTTTAAGAATGAACAACATTAATCCTTTCCAGAATTCCAGAAATCACCACACAAGAACACCATTATCCAGAACACCTCGAGGTATTTGAATAAAACAAATACGCTCGCTCACCCCGTCCAAATATATAATGACATGATCCTCATCCAGATCCACACGTTTGATGGTGGGGTCTTCCTTCAGCTGTGGAGACAGAGAAGGGAGGGATTGAGAGCGAATCAAACACTGGCTGCACTACTTGAGATCAAAAGAGGACCAGAGCCCTTCAAGTGTCACTCACAGCCTGCAGAGACGTCTCATCCGGCTTAAATCCCGACAGCAGCCTGATGTTAATGATCACCATGTTGGTCTCCTCTCGTGTGCCGTCATACCTGTCATACAATCCAACAGTCACAAACGGGGTTCGCAACCACACATTGTTCTGTGTGTAGTCTGACAGACAATAAAAAGTCTATAAGGCCATAAACTAGATTCAATATTCATTTCATACTTTTACATTTCGTTTACATTTAGCAGTAAAATTCTGAATGGAATTTTTTTATAGACTTCTATACAAACATTTTATATATTTATTTTATAGACTAACATTCAAAAGTATGATGTTGGTAAGATTATTTTTTATGTCTCCAATACTCTCCACTGCTACATTTATTTGATCAAAAATACAGTAAAAACAGTAATATTCTGAAATATTATTATCATTTAAAATAACTTTTCTACTTGAATTATATTTTAAAATGTAATTTTTTTCTGTGATAAAGCTAAATTTTCAGCATCATTCCTCCAGTCTTCATTCTAATATGCTGATTTGCTGGACACATAAATGTACCATAACATAAATGTACCATAAATGACTTTACTTTACTGTAGTGTAATGCATTCTTGTTTAAAAAAAAAAGCATTAATTTCATAATAAAAACAAAAACTATATTACTGACCGTAAATTTTTGAACAGTAGTATATATATATATTTCATATTTATTTTTTTGTGTTTTTTTTTTTTTTTTTTGGGGGGGGGGGGGGGGGTATTTAACTATTCAAATTTACTTGAATAGTTAAATACTGTTTTTTCAGGGTTTTCATCTTGTGTGTTACAATTGGGTTTTTTTTTCGCATGGAAAAGAGTTGTGTGAAGATTCTTCAAAATATCTCTTTATTTCTTTAAAAATATCTATTTATTTCAGGAAGAACTATGCCTTTAAATAATGTTAGCATGTATAGTAAGTATAGTTAAAAAAAAAAGATAAATAATGATACAACAAATTAAATTTGTTGCAAATAAGCATGTTTAAATTGCTATACTCATGATGGCTGTTTCCTTTAAGATAGTAATAACTGTTTCAAACAGAAGTGCGGCTCACCGGACAGTGGTTGTTAACGTAAAAGCTGCGTTCCTTGTGTTGTTGCAAACCCCAGTATTTGCTTGGACGCTGAAGGCCAATGAGTCAGGAGGAGGCGGGATATTGTAGTTCAAGGCAAACTAAGAGACAAATAATAGAAGGATTTCATCACTTTAATCCATTTCAGTAGCTTCTCGGTAGCAACCAAAGTTATGTTCTCATCCTCATATCGTTCCAACTCCATATCACTTCCATACATGATCCATACAAGAAGAAGGAACAACATGAGGGTGAGTAATGACACATTTTTCATTTCTGGGTGAATTATCTGTTTAGGTTCTCAAACTGTGCAGCACACAGACCTGCACGAACACACAGCCTTTGCCTTCTGCTCGGAGCTTATATGTGCCAGTAGATGGCTGCAGCTGTTTCTCTTGGTAAAGTAGCCGGTTGTTCCGATTCACAGTGAACTGGTTTTTCTGTCCTGAGGGGGAGGTCACGGTGACAGCAATAGATCCTTCTGGATTGTAGGTGGCAGCACTGTACTTAGCGAGGGCCTGGAGTGCTACAACAGTATCCTGTTCACAGCAAGAGAGGGAGAGCGAAACCTCTTACAGTCAATAGTGATACGCACGTTATAACAACTGAGAGGGTCTAAAAAAGCTATAGCATTACCTGGGTAGAGGAGAATCCTCCATAGGCGTTCTGCTGCGTGCTCAGCCACTGCACTATGCCAGCAGAGTAGTTCAGTCCAAATCCAGGGAGAGAGGGTCCTGAGAGCAGCGCCAGCAACACGTAGGCACTCGTCTCTACCTCCAAAGAGCCCGTCGTCTGTGCATTTCAGCCAGGGTCCAATATCGTCCAACACCTGAAGTGATCACAGCAAGAACCAATAAGACTGGATGATTTTGTTTATTAAAAGCAAACGGGTCCAGAGAAATGTGTACAAGGGGTCCGGAGAGAATTAAACTACAATCAAATATGTGTTTTCTATGGAAGCTTGTTTCTACCACTGAATAAAAAATAGAAAATATAACTGCAACTTTTTATCTTACAATTCTGACTTTTTTTCTCGCAATTGCGAGTTTACATCTCACAATTCTGACTTTATAACACGTAATTGCGAATGTTTATCTCACAAAGTAGTCAGAATTGTGATATAAACATCTTATCTATCTATTATCTAAAGTCAATTTTTTTTTCCTTGGTGGAAACAAGCTTCCATAGTTTTCTCCTCTGCAACACAATAATTAAATCGTGGCCACAGTTTAACTACATTAAAGCAAAGGGAATGAAATATTATACTGTAAGAAAAGCAGATCATATTCTGGCAACTGTTATCTGTTTACAGACATTTCCTTCAACCTTAAAGCACAACACCATCCAATGCTTTATCTAAAATACATGTAAAACACCCTTGGAGAAATCAAAATCAAAATGGAAAATTCCTTCTTATTAACATGAGGCTGTATTTTTTACAGACTTTTTTTCTGGAGTGTACACTGTGGCCACGATTGAACTAAACATGAACTTAATGAATAAAATCTGGGAATGTGGGAATAAATAAATGAAAAGTGGCAAAAAAGTAGCATTGTGGGAATGAATTCTTAATTTGTGACCACAATATTTTTTTTTTCATGTGCAGGGCTCTATATCATAGAAATACATTTTTAATTAAATTGAAAACTGAACAGAAAAAAAATATACGAAACATTCTATTTAAAAAAAAAAAAAAATATATATATATATATATATATATATATATATATATATATATATATATATATATATGTATATTTATTTGGAAAATGTACATTTTGCACAACTAAAGGTGAATGGTACCTTGTCTTCTGGCCTGCGTGTCCAGTATGGAGATGAGGTTCTGCCTCATCTGCTGATCTCCAGCGAGAGTGAATGTGTAGGACAGCAAGGCAGTGACGTAAGTGTTGGTAATGTTACTAGAAGCCTCCCTCAGACATGCAAGGCTTTTCACCACCATGGCATCCTTAAACAGCACACAAAAGACTTAACGAGTGCCGGCTTCCTTCATTACTCACGTTATCTGTATTAATTTAGATTGATCTGTGACTACTGAGTCCGACCGTTAGGACCCATAAGGAGGGTTTTACTCACAGATGTCGGTACGCCTAATTCCAGCAGCGCTGCAGTGATATACGCAGAGAGAGTGACTTCATTGCTGACGCCACCCTGTGAGAGCAAAAGCATCATCAAAGATCCTTCTCACCCTCAGCACTTCAATTTGTTGCCATCTAACAGACATTTCCAGAGTGTGAAATCCAGGACCACCAGACTAAAGAGTCGCTTTCCTCCTCATAAATGACTCTGATGCACTACCTCTCCCCGAATCATCTCCTCATCCCACTCGTCGCTGTGACAGCTTCTCATCTCATCTCATTTTTCTACCGTTTTAGCTTGAAATTTCTATTTTTTGAAACTGTATTTGCTATTTCTTTCACCATTTTGGTCACACTTTAGATTAGGGTCCAATTCGCATTATTAACTATTAACTATTAAGAATTTTGCCTTAATAAATTACTTTACTTAATTACTGCTTATTAATAATTATTTAGGTAGTTGTTAAGTGTAGGTATTGGGTAGGATTAAGGGATGTAGAATAAGGTCATGCAGAATAATAAACTAATAAACAGCCAACATCCTAATATGAATGTTAATAAGCAACTAGTTAATAGTGAGAATTAGATCCTAAACTAAAGTGTTACCAGTATTTTATATGTAGAAGATGAGATTTAATCTTGACTCAATTGAATTTTGAATTTCAATGAAAAATTTGTAGAAATGTTTTCAGTTTTCAAAGCATTAAACTTATTATATAGCTTATTTTAAACACGAACCTCACTAAACCAGACACATTTGTTCAAAACTCAAAGCTTAAAATGAGTTTACTAATCTTTAAGATATGTTCTCTGAAAACATAACACATTATCCTATATAATTTCATAATCTTGTTTTGAACATGTTGAGATACTTTAACTACATAATTTGCAAAAAAGCCAAAAAAGTTCCTAATTTTTGTAGTAAAAGCACACAGAAGCATGAGCTCAACCCTATAGCCTTTTAAAAATTACATCTAAAACCAGTGAAATCTATGGATATACTTCAACTGCCTCCAAGAACTCTCTTGTTGTATAAAACATGATCATCCAATAATCCCCTACTGCACACCACAAAAGAAAAGCCCTGCAGATACCATGTTCAGTTCATGTGTGCTGTCAACACCAATCAATTGTAACCTTGATGGTGGGTGATTTATCGGCTGGCTAGAATATCCCTGTTGAAAAATAACATCTTGACTGAAACTCCCTGGTCAAGCTGGTCTTCCATGCCAAAACTGATAAAATCAGGAACCCAACAAGCTAAAGCAGGGCTGCAGACTAACAGTGGCACCACTGGGTTTTACAAAAGGATTTGGTGGCGCTGGTTTTTTTTTTTTTTAAATCATATTGCGAGAATCATAAATAATAATGTAATCATAGTACTATTAATAAGAGCAATTACAAATAAATGTTTATTCATTGGAAATTTGACTGTAAAGCACTGAGCTTAAATTGAGATGCAGATAAAATTAGGTTAATAACAGTAACATTATTATAGGGAAAAATGTAAATATTCTACTCTTAATAAATCATCTTCAGTGATTACTAAAAGAGTGCTCTTGCAATTTGAAGAAGTTTTTGTTTTTCATGAGACTTTTCCATATATTAGGGAGTCAGTAAGTGCTCCTCTGCCGCCATCTAGTGGTAATTATTTGTTGTTGTTGTTGTTGTTCAAGTTTTGTTTATTTTCCTAGAAGGGTTAGTTTTCCTTCATCTTTAAACTTTTAGTTTTACAAACCATCACATAAAAAAACAACATTAAAAATTATAGCTTTTAAGTGCTGGAAAAAGTTTTAAAGAGGTTGAAATGAACCCTGAAATGAATAATGTAAAAGCATTCGAGTATTTCTGCCACAATACCATATTTTCTGTAAATGATACTACATTAAATCCATGGTGATTTGTTGACTGGTGAGCTTTAACCTGTTCGTGGCACTTTGTTTCTCCTGGTTTCAGCTCTATTTGATCTGACTTCTGTGCTAAAGCAGAGAATTCTGTGCCGAATTTGAATGCTTCTCTCTAGATCTCACAGCGATGTTATTAATTTTGCAGCAAATTCAAACGCTGGATCTCCCAGCTGTGTGTACTGTGTAGTAAACAGCGTCGCATGATGGAGATCGGCACTGATAAACGGTCCGCGCTGCACAGCTCAAACAGGTAACGCAGTTTTGTTTCACTTTCGTTTCGTTTCGTTTGCCGTTTGATGTTTCTCATGTTGTGCTGGTATAAAAAAAGGTCAGAAAATGACCATTTACTCTCAGTCTGGAGCCCTGTAAAGTCTAGCTTAGGAGACCAACTAGACTCAATTAAGATTTATTTTTAAGGTTTAAGATGTATTTCAGCAGCAGATAAAGGACCTGAGCATGACTCTTCTGTTCTCACCATCATTTGAATGTGGTAAAGCGTTCCAACAGAGGCGAAGCAGCCATTTTCCTTCTGCTGTTGACCCAGCCAATCCTTTGCCTGGTCGATGTTGGTCTGATCTATAAATATATATTTCTTTGCCCCACCAAAAGACTTCATCACAAATGCAGTTAGCCTGAGGAAACAATAGAAGTTGCTATTAAAGTCCCACACTTAATAGTTAATAGTTTTCATGAAGTTTCCTTGAGTATGAGTCCAGGTGGACTAGGCTTTCCCAATTCCAAAAACACCTTCTGACCAGAAGGGCATGAAATCCACATACGGGAAGCCAGAATCCGAACAGTAAGTCCTAAGTTAAGCAACTGAATGCTTTCATTGTCTCTGTATCAGACTCACCAGGTGTTACCAGAAGGATCACTTGTCCCAAAAGCGCTGTAAGATCCGTCATAATGCTTGTATTGCAGCTCTCTCTGATAGCCTGCAAAACAAGGATTTTTTTCTCTCTTTAAGTTATGATTCACCACTGAGTTTATTAATCAAATCCAGCTGATGAACGATGCAACAAGAGCTAAACTAATTAACTGCCAGTTGATATATTGTTAAAATATCAACATATTTTATTAAAAAAAAAAAAAACTGGAAAAAATACACTACAAACAATAATTTCCTAACAGTATTCACCTCTTTCCCATTAAAAATATTTAAACATATGTATTTATAAATAGTATTTACTGTTCTGTAAGATACATTAAAGGGAAAGTATCCCTTGATTTAATTGCCCTCAAGCCATCCTAGATATATGACTAGGTATATTCTTTTAGACGAACACAGTCGAAGATATATATAAAAATATCTGGGCTCTTCCAAGGTTTATAATGGGCGTGAATGGGGGGGGGGGGGTTAAAGCCCAAAAATGTATCCATCCATCATAAAAATAATCCACCTGCCTCCAAAGGGTTAATAAAGGCCTTCTGAAGCAAAGTGATGGGATTTTGTTGAAAAATATCCAAATTTAAAATTTTATTAACTAAAATAACTAGCTTCCGTCAGACAGCCGTACACATAAAGCAGTAACCTCTGACACGACGCAAGTTGCAGGAGTAACGTAAGTTTAGATGTCTCTCGCAGTTCAAACAAATAGGGCTGGGAAACAAACTCAAGCTCCTCTTCTTTTATATCGAAATCTGCCGACATTTTTCTTTGAAATTTCTCGTTTTAGACTTCTGATTCATGACCGGGGTTTTGTTTTGTTCTATTGTCTGCGCTTCCGCGTTCGTCATTGCGTTAGCATCGGGACAGGGGTCACTCTTCCGCTGCAAATCAATGCGTATGGCCGTCTGCCAGAAAGCTAGTTATTATAGTTTAAAATGTAGATATTTTTCTTACAAAAACCCATTGCATCACTTCAGAAGGCCTTTATTAAACCCCTGGATGCGTATGGATTATTTTTTCTAATGGATGGATGCATTTTTTGGGCTTCAAAATCCCCCCCCCCCCCCCCCCCATTCACTACCATAATAAAGATTGGAAGCCAGGATATTTTTAAATATATCTCAGATTGTGTTTGTCTGAAACAAGATATTCATATACACCTAGGGTGGCTTGAGGGCGAGTAAATCATAAGATAATTTTAGTTTTGGGGGGAACTATCCCTGTAATACACAATAATCTTTTGTTTCATAACAGATTTCCTCACCGCTCTCCAGAAAGGTTTGTGCTCTGTTTTTAATCTCAGAAGTGAGCTGCCCGCTGCTCTCCAGGTACTGAAGGATGTAAATATTGGGGGCAAAACGAAGCATGTTCTGCTCTCCACAGCCATACGGCATAGCCAAGAGATCACCAATGTTCTTCAAAGCCCGACCCATCAGATCGCCTACGGTCCAAAGAGACAGGGGCATAAATATGATTAAGAATCACAAAAAACCTTCTAAGGAGAGGAATTATATTCATTACATTTTTTATATTTATATACTAATTCATGAGTTCACATTTACACATAATTAAGCATATTTGGCACGGGCTTTTAGAGCTTGAGCTTAAGTTAATTGTCTGAACCTGCTTCTCCCCAACTTTGTTAATAAAACATCATCATACATCAATGAGTGTACGTCATATACATTTCCTAGCATATCTTTAAGCTCACCCAGAACAGTGACAAAGCTTTTGGCAGAATCCTTGACAAAATCTTTGGGTAGAGTGAGAGCGACGGATGTCTCCTTTGGACGGTCTAATGGAAGAGAAAATACGTCAAAACACGTGCTCATGCTGTACTTTACCATAGACAATCATTTTCTCTCATTTCTTGTAAACACCACGCAGTAGGGTTTACAAGCTAAAATTAGAATCTTTTTTGATAATACAGTTTTGAAACTTAGACCCCGTTTACACTAGTGCAGAGAGGCACAAAATCACTCTCCAGAACATTCTCGTTCACTGCTCCCTGCCGGTGGAATGATCTCCCTACTCTCATCAGGAACGCAGAATCCCTGGCAATATTCAAGAGACAGCTGAAAACTCATCAACACTTGATCCCCTCATAAAAAAAAAAAAAAAACCTCTCCTTCCCTTTTCCCTTCCTACTCTAGCTTATGGTACTGAGCAATGTATGAAACTTGTATTGTGAGCACTTCCTGTGTTATTTGCCAATTCATGAAGAATCGCTTGTTTGTTTTCCTCACTTGCAAGTCGCTTTGGATAAAAGCGTCTGCTAAATGACTAAATGTAAATGTAAATGTAGTGCGTTTTCATTTTAAAACGCATGCGGTTACGCCTCTCGTTTACACTACTCCTGCATTTCCGACCCTTGAAAATTGAGACTTTCAAAAACACTGCAGAGCCTGTTTTAATTTGAAAGTGCTGGGGTTTCGTTTCAGTGTAAACTGACCAAAATTGACGTGTAAACAATAACGGAGACTGGCTTTGTTGACATTTTTAGCAGCCATTGTGCACTTAAACCTTGCATTTTTTTGAAACCTCAACTACCCACATATGCAAGAGGTAACTGTTTACACTTGTATGTCCATACCCAGTGTGTGTGAACGGTCATGTGACATGCGTTTTTGGTCGCGTAGTTCTGACGGAGATCGTTTCTGAACCGCTGTGGAAACACCAGAGTAGACGAGGAAAAATGACAATTCTTCCATCATTTAATCACCCTCAAGTTGTTCCAAACCTGTATAAATCTCTTTGTTCTGATGAACAGAAAGGAAAATATTTTGGAAAAATGTTTGTAACCAAGCAGATCTCGCCTCCCATTGACGACCATAGTATTTGTTTTCCCACTATGGCAGTAAATGGGAGGCGAGATCTGCTTGGTTACAAACATTCTTCAAATAATATTCCTGTGTTCAGCAGAGGTAGTCGAAAACACATTTGAACGGACTGCTTTCATAATGTAGACACCCATGTGGTCGAATGCGTTCAAAAGACTGACTACTTTCAACCTACTGACCTAACATGTCAATGTAACCCCTCCACCTGGAGTCGGACGCTCCAACAAAGACGCTAAAAGGCTGCAACCTCTAGCATCTGTCGCTAGAGAGTCTCCTGAGGTCAGAGGAGTGAGGTTTACTCGCACAGCAACTACTAGCTGGCCTCCGTTACATCAACATTATGGGAAGTGCGTTAGCCATGAGATTTAAACTTTCATCCAATAGATTGAAAAGTCCCCTACATTTACCCACACATAGACAAAAAACGGTTGGAAAATGACAAAAGAGATGGATTAAAAGAGGGAAATGTGTCTCCTTTGTCTACTTGTGATCCAATCGACCAAAACGCAATTTAATACAAGGTGTAAACAGGGCCATAGACTTTCACTGTAAGTACAGTACATGTGTAAAAAGGATGTTTGTTTATTTTCACAAAAGTGAAAGGTCAAAATTATTATCTGTGGTAATTGACAGCATGTTACAGAGCTTAACTTGAATTAAAGCTGGAATAATCAAAATGCTTTGATTAAAATAGACAACACAATACACTGTAAAGCCACTAACCTGTTAAACAGATGAGTTCATTCTGAGTGACTGACTGTTTAGTTCCCTCCGCCTAAGACAGACAGACAGACAGACAGATATGTTAATGTTAGGTGCATTAAATTACTGTTGAATATTTTACAAAGACCCAAAACAATATCCAAATCGCAGTTATATAAAAATAAAATAAAATAATGAAAACTATTCCTTTAGAATAATGTGCATTGCAAAGAGGAATGTGTGTTAGATAAGTGATTATGAAACGTTTTCATTCCATTTTGACTTATTAGCTTTGTGAGTCACATGATTTCAGTAAGCCATACAGTAAGGGCACGTACCTCCACCAGAACATTCTGCATCACAGTATCAATTCTGCCTTTGTCCGGAAAAGTCACCACCTCATTGCCACACAGTTGTCGGGTCTGCACCGCCTCAGCGCGCACTGTAATGTTCACCTTTCCTGTAAAACACACACACACACCAGTACACATGATCCTCTGTGTGGATTTAAGTTACAGAAAAAAACAAACTGACCTGCAATAATAAACAAATATAACAAACAAATATGTGACAGTCTAGGCAGGATGTGATAAAGGGATAGCCCACCCCAAAATTAAAATTTTTAAACCGATGGTGTGAGGACCCTATTGTAATTGCTCTGTCTATTGTTCTTCATCTCTGAAATGAATCGCATTTTTGAGGGCATAAACATGCTCGAAAACTCATGAAACTTTGCACACACGTCAGTGGTGACCATTTACATCTGGTGTGGGTTTCAGAGTTAGGTGTGGCAAAATGGCTCGATAGCGCCACCTACAAAATTTCAAATAAACACCTTTTGTACTACGTTTCACATACAGGTATGAAATTCAGAAGATACATCTAACAGCCCAAAAAGTCTGTGGGACCAAAATCTGAAAAATCAACAGGAAATTTTGACTTTCGCAGTTTTAGCCATTTCCAGACGTTGTACTTTAACAAAATCCTCCTAGAGCCGTAGTCAGATCAACATTATATTTCGTCAGTCTAATCTGCTGTAAAGGCATTTGCGACATTAAATTGGGAAGTTCTTGAGTTTCCGCTGAAGGGTGAAAAAGTTCAATGTTTCGCCATGAAACTGGAAGTTGTTATAACGCATACGATATCGAATCTGCCTCAAGCTTCACATATTTTATTAGAGTCCTGGCCTGAAGACATCTACATGGCAATATTCAGTTACAGGCATAGCGCCAACTGCGGGCAACAGGAAACGTCATGTTTTTCCACTGTGATTAACTCCTCATCTAGATTTAACATCATCATATTTGGTCAGTCTAATCTTAAAGCCTTAGTGATGTTAAATTGCAAAGATCTAGAGTTTTCGTTGAATGAATTTCGTTGAAGAGTTTTCATTGAAAATTCATCCATGACGGCCTGACAAAATTCGATATTTCTCCATGAAAAAAAAATCTCCGGCATACAAAGACATCTACACACCAAAATTTTATTTATGTTTACTAAAGCGGAAGTGCGGGTTAGAAGAGGGCCCTTTCATCGATGCTTGCAGCTTCAATTTATTCATGTTGTTCCGAAACTGTATGATTTTCTTTGTTCTGTTGGACGTAAAAGAAGATATTTTGAAGAATGTTGGTAACCAATCAGTTTTGGTTCCCATTGACTTTCATTACATGGACGAAAATACAATGGAAGTCATTGGGTATCAAAACTGTTTGGTTACCAACATTCTTCAAAATATCTTCTTTTGTATAAAAATGCAGGTTTGAAATGACATAAGGGTGAGTAAATGATGACAGAATTTTCAATTTTGTGTGAACTATATCCCTTTAAGACATTCCTATTTTAAGCGTGATGCAAAGCCGTGGTGCAAACATAATCAAATGTGAAATAAACTTTTCAGTTTGTGGAACCAAACTGAAATTAAAACGACATTTCTGTTTGTTTTTGTTCATATACATAGAAGTCAAAGTATCGGGCTCACCCAGGGCAGAAGGCGTAACATTCCACTGGAAGGTTTTGCTCTCTTCAGAACAAACACACTGAGTATATGTGCAACCTCTACACGGTTGAGCCGTGAACTGCTGTGAATCTGCCAGCGTGACCTTCACCTTTATTAAAAGACAGAGATTTGTATAATGCCAGCATACAGGAAACAGTTTTACTACAAACGCTCGCAAAACCACTCCAGGATATGCAAGTAAACAAATTACAGGGGCTTACCATGATACATTTGGGGAGGTAGTTGAAAACAGAGGCTTTGAGAGTGAACGTCTCCTCACGGATAACAGAGTAAGGGAGGGTGAGGCTCACAAAGAAGGGCTTGAAAGCAGTGAGATCGACACTGGGGGCCAGTCCAAACCCAACAGGGGACGTGCAGAAAGCCCCTGCTGCCCATTTAGTAATGGTGTCCGGGACAGTCTTTGGAACATCCACAGATCCTGATCTCCTGGTGAATTGAACAATACAGAGTGCTTCGGTATAATTAAAAATGAGTGTGCTGTATGTACTGTACAGTAATTCAAATAGACAAAAAGTTGCAAGACAAGGAACATAAAAAAACATAAATAAAAACCACAGCTTTACAAAGGAACAGTAATGCCATGGTACAACATACATACCCCACTGGGATAAGATCCCATATCCAGGTTTCCGGAAAGAACTTGCGGATCTTCCCAGCAGGATTTCCCGCATTTGCACCAAAAGCCACTACCGGGAGTGGGAGCCCGTCAACATTTGCTGTTTGAATTGATAGTTTGTCAATACAATCAGATAAAAAAGGACAATTCCAAATTCTATACAAAATCAAGTTACTCACATTCCCTCATGAGCATCTCATTCGTCCTCCCCTCACAAACGACAGGTGCTTTCACATCTGAGTTGGTAACTATTTTGATTCCGATTTCCTAGAGAAAAAAGCAAGCATTATGTGACTGTGTGTATGATGGATAGTGTACAGTGAGGCTCACATGACTTTGGAATCCTCTGAAATAAGAAATGTTGTGTATCTTACTCTAAAGATGTTGTAGACATCATTTTTGGTGCTGTAGTAAGGGTAATAGATGCTGCGCTTCCCACGTAGCATGATTTCTTCCTCCCAAGGCCGGCCGCAGGGGTAAGGCACCACCTCCTCAATGTTGTATGGGTAACCTGACAACATCTGGACTGGTAACATTCCTAAGACCTGAAGAATAATGATATGATAACATTTCTTAATATTCACTAAAACAAATTGTAAAATTGATATATATATATATATATATGCTATAATATGAGTGTCCATGATAAAAAAAAGAATAAATACATAAATGAATCATATAAAATCTAGTTTAAAGCACATTCTTGCAAGTTCTTCGATATGTACGCGTTGTATTCATATACTGTATTTTTTTATGTGGTTTTGTGACATTGATTACAAAAAACAATTTAATTTTCAATTTAATAATTCAAAAAATGTAATTTGGTATAACCACCAAGTAGAAAGTAATAATATATTTTCATTACATCAAATGAATACTTTTTTTTAAAAGCAATGAACAGTTAAGCAGTTCTGTTTATTTCATTCTTAATATTAAAATAATGCTACATTTTTAAGAAATCATATTTGTAATGTCATGGTGTATAACCAAGTCATGAGTAATAACATATTTTATTTACAACACATGAATTTTTTACTTTTAAATATTAATAAACTGTGTTTATTACCAGTTTTTTTTAAATAATTTTTCTATATTAAAATATTGTTATTTATTTAAGAAATAATACTTGTAATGTCATGTTGTAAAACCAACTAAGAAAAAGTAGTAACATATTGTCCTTACACATGCATTTTGTTTTTATGTTTTTTAATATTAATAAGCAGTGAAGCAGTTGTTTTTAAATGTTTTAACAAAAAAGCTTCACTGCTGCGAATAATATTTTTAATGTCATGTGTAACCACCAGTTAAAAAGTACACACAACATGAATTTTGTTTTTAAAAATGTTTTTAAAATATTAATAAGCAGTGAAGCATTTTTGTTGAAATATTTTTTTAAATATTGTTAAAATATTTAAGAAATAATACTTGTTTATGCCAAACTATCAAGTTTCTTTAAAAAAAATATATATATTATATATATATATATTAATGATTTTTTTTTTTTTCATTTTAATATCTGGACATCACTCTGATCCCTAAATGAAATTCATCAATTTTAAGTGAGAGATCAAAAACATGCTCATTATGGAGGAAAATTTTTGAACTCTTTTATTTTTTCAACTCGTAAACTCATCTATTAGTTATAGTTGTAAATATGCAAGTTATGATGTAACATACAAAGGCTGCATTGAGCTCGGCCTCTGGCCTCAACAGCAGCACACTCTGATCAATGGCCCGAACAGAGCACAAGGAGCCTGGACTGGCTTTCAGGTTAAGAGATATCTTCTCTCCAGGCATTGCGGTGGGAGATGAGAACTTTAAAGACACCTGTAAAAGCACAAGCACAGTCTCATCGCACATTAATGATAAAAAAAAAAAATAATAGAAGCTTGAAGGGCACATTGAATTCTGAAACGGGATTTCATGTGGGATTTTCTGACCTTGTTTGGCAAACATTCTTCAATGGGGAAGTTCATACTGTCTGCTACTGTTTCTCCGTTGGGAAGAACCGTGTAAACCACCACCTGAGCGATTGGAGTCAGAGCTGCTGTCTTCTTCAGTGAGAATGTCAGCTCTCCTTTGTTTTCAATTAGAAGAAAGAGAGAGAGACCGTTTGTGAAAACAAAACAGGCACATGCTCAGCCACAATGTACGTAGACCATAAAAATACACTTGTACTCTATACAAAATGCTCATTTAAATGCGCTGTGTACCTTTTCCGGTCTTCACATTCACAGACAGACGGCCATTTTGAACCATGCTACCTTTGGAAAGAACCTGGAAAGCACAAGGTAGAGAATTACTGTCTGACAGTTTATGTAAAGCTACAGAGCTCTACAGCTTGACTAACATTAATTCATTTCTCCAAGTGTAATACAGAGTCACCCTGCAAAAATTAGGAAACATTCAGGTGCAGAACCACAGATATTAAAATTCTGACCAATTATTTTCATATTATGGCAGCAATAAATGGCTGATATTATAGGTCTAAACCCTATTAAAATAGACATCGCAACATTATGATGCACAGTATGAAAAAATGTTTTTAATTTTGAGATTTGCTAAGGATTATATTTAAAATTGTCATTAAATTATTAATGTTTTTTTTTTTTTTTAAATATATGTAAGTGAGCATTAATCTTAATGTGACTGGGGAAATAAGCATGGACAATTAAATCATACAATATAAAGGTTATACCTATGCCTTATAATATATGGCTCATAACCAATATGGTACTGATATATTGTGCTTCCCTAAAAAAGGTCAAAGAGCTTGTTAAGCAATAAAACAAATGACCAAGCAATTGATAGACAAATAATGAAGAGAATCAATATTAAACATACAATGTAGAAGAAATCCAAGGTTTTCTGGCCTGGTTTCAGTGCATTGCCCTGAATGATGTAACTGGCCACCACAGTTGCATCACTGTTACAACTGAGCTTCTCTGGAGCCTTCATCAACGTCAGGAAACTTTTGCTTTTGGAGTGAAGGGGTCTTACGTAGAGATAGCTTGATGGATAATATGTAAAAGACCTGTAATTGGTCCGTTCATTACCTCCCTTGTGTTGGGCCTAACAAAAAATTAATTAAAAAAAATCACAAATCATTCTACTGCACATGTGAAATGTTACAGTATATTGAATTATATACATATCGTAAGCATCATGTTATACAACAAAAACACTACTAACCCGTAAAGACACAGGGTTTTCTGACCAATCAGAAGTGTTGAAAGAGACGCTGGCAGTGCCGTTGATGTCTGTCGTCAGTGTTATGTTGACAGATTTATCACCATAATCTGCATAGACAATCACTGGCTCATTTTTCATAGGACCAGACTTTGAATTAGTGACCACAACCTGTTAAAAAACATGTAGAGACAACAACATTTTTAGCTTACAAACAAAAGTAACACCTCCTGTACAAAAAAAGGCTATTCTAAATGCTGAACAGGTTGTTTAATACAATGAACTTCATTTTAACTTTATAATGATAGTTGTAAAAACACATCTGGACTGCGGTTACTTTTGGAGCATTTGCTCAATAACTAGCAGCAAAACTAATGACTTCAAGCCAGCTCTTACCTTTCCCTTAAAGACCATGCCAGGCCTGTATGTGTCTGGTGTGTCCTCAAAGTTAACATTGACATAATCGCTGGTAAATGTAGCTCTGGTGTTACCCGACATAGTTATGCCTGGGGAAACAAAAGACTTTAAGCTCAAAGTTTCACTCTGTTTGGGAGAATTAAAATGGGCAGCAGCAGTTTTTCTACACTCTTACCTGTCCCAGACTCTTCCACATTACAATTCACCTGAAAATTTCCATTGAATCTTAAGCCAAATTCTGTCACATTGACCACCCAAGACCCACAGCCAGTCCTGTCAGTCTGAATAAAGATGAATGACATGAAAACAGTATTTTAAATGTTTTTTAATGAGTACTTATTGCATAAATTATACACTTTTATAATATAATGTAATATTTTCAGACAATTAAATAAAAATCTATTACAGTTCAAATGTACTTTAAATGCAATATCTGAACAGTAGGGTGCTTTTTGAACCACTTAAGTAGGAGATTATTAATCTTTATATGTTGCCTTTATTTTATTAATATTATATTATCTTCAAGTACAGTTTATTTTAACATTTTAAGCATACTACAACTGCACATTCAAAACAATTAAGAGCTCTGCTTCTTCACAAAGGGATAGTCTAAAACAGCCGATTTATGTATAATATGCTGTTTATGAAATAATAGCAGGTTGTGCAAGAAATGCTTTTCACTAATAAAAAATTTTAAGCTATTATGGCAATAATATCAGCTCATTGATATTACTTGGACTTGGGACCTTATCATATATATAGATGTTTAATAGGATAATTGCTAATTAGTAAAGTGCTTTAAGTTTACAACCCAAAAGGTAACAGTTGTGTGTGTGCTGAAGGTAACTTACCATCATTGAATATGTCTTGCACATGTCACGGTTTTCATCAAGATTTTCATAATAAAAGAAATCCCAGCTCTGCACACACACTTTAGCATTCACAGACCCCAACACAGGCTTCCCATAAGTGTATCTACAGACAGTGGGGAAAAAAGTTATTGTTTTATCAGGCTGAACATGTTGATTAGGCGTGTGCCTTATTTTCTGTAAAGACTTGAACATTATTTGAACAAATTCTTACTTTGCACAAACTTTCAGAGTGACTGTTTTGTCCAGGACGGTTATAACAGTTGGGAAATCAATATTCACTTCATATTTTGGCAGAACTAAAAGAGACATGTGGGAGAAAATTACAGTGTTACACAGTTACACATATACTGTATATATACATATATCTATGGAAGCCCGTTTCCACCACTGAAAAAAGAAGATTATTGCAACTTTTTTCTCAGAATCGCATGTGTGACGAGCAGGGCGGGCGAGAGCCGTGAGGGAACGGCGCGAGAGTGATAATGAGCTTCAGCTGCTCGGCACACCGGTCTCGTATCTCTCACGGAGGAGCTCCGGAAGCATAAAAGAGGAGCGATGACAGTGAAGGACGAGGGAGGACCAGGCCTGGACTTTATGTTGTGCTTTGGTTATGTTTGTGTGGGCGGCAGTCGGCGTGAGGAACTGCCGCCATTTTACTTTCGTTTTATTGATTGTTTGTTTGTTTATTTATTTATTAAAATTACGTTGAACGTTCGCCGGTTCCCGACTCTTTCTTCCCATATTTACGAACTGTGTTACAGCATGATATAAACTAACAATTGCAAGTTATACAGTCACAAGTCAGAATTCTGACTTTTTACTCACAATTGCAACTTTTTATCTCAAATTCTGACTTTTTTTTCTCGCAATTATGACTTTATAACTAGCAATTGCAAGTTTGTATAAAAAAATTCAGTGAAAAAAGTTAACATTTATTAGATAAAAAGTCGCAATAATCTTCTTTTTATTTTTTTGTGGCGGAAACTGGCTTCCATATATATCTGATTGGACTAACAAATCAAATCTGATTTCTAGTTCTGACCATATTCTTTAATCTCAAAGTTGTGTGATGTTTGTTGGTTCTTCTCATCCCAAGCAGTGACCGTGTAGAAACCCTGAGTGGCTTCTGGAGATATGGAGTGGAACAGGTCCAAAATGCCACTCCTTGTTGACTGATTCAACCACTGACCAATGCGATTTGAGTTAGGGTCCTAAACAACAGTGGCAAATAATGAAAAAGACTACAGTGAAATCAAACTGCATTTAAGTAAAGTAACAAACAATGAACTGATCATGGCGGCTTGAAAGATTTCTTACTTGGAGTTCTACAGTTTTAAACTGCAAAAGAAAGACAAAAGGAAAATCATTTCAGTTAGATCTAAAGAACAATAATATATTTTGCCAGCACTTCAAATGAAAATAATCGTAAAAATTAAAGTTAAAATTAAATATTCTTCACATTAATTGAATTCAATTTACCACTTGATTGCGAGGCAAGAAATTGGAATCCAGAGACACAATGCGAAATTTAACTGGAGAAAAGGAAATGTGAGACAGAATATTAACTCACGTTCAAATTAGTAAATATTAACGAGTACTGAAGCTGTCGTGAAATAATTTGAAAAGAGAAATATTACTTGTCTGTCCAGGCTTGTAGATAGGCCTGTCTGATTGGATGAAAAGAAGATTCTGGGGAGGGTTTATGAGGATCTGAGTGGTTTTGTTCAGGGATGTTTGGACTCCTCGAATTGCAACATCAATGGATGCGACAGACTCCACAGTGACTAGAGGGACCTGGAAGATACAAAATCAAATAGGGAACAAGTACAACTCCATGAGTACTGTATATCCACTTCACTTAGTGAATGAAAACATCATCAAGACTGCAGGGACCACTGAACAATTCCATAGTGGAAAGAACAAGCAAAATGAATGATAAATGCAAGTTTTAGGGTTCTATTTGCACGATATCTATATTTTATATCTCATCATGGAATATATATATAAGTGTTTTTCAGATATAATGTATATGAAAGGCCATGATCTCATAACAGACACTCTTAAGCAGTACTGAGTACACCGACCTTAAAAGTGACGCATTTGTAGAAATCGCTTGCAATGGAGCCCTGTTGTAGAATGGTCATGGTCCTATTGTCAGACCTCAAAGTTACCACTAAAGAAAGTGGTTCTTTGAGCTCATGGATCTGGGCACACAGAGTCTCTGTGCTGCCACTCACCGCCTGGGAAGTGACTGACACCAGGTATATTCTGAAAAAAGATAAAAACAAAGAAATATAGATTTACAAATACATTGCATAAACAATACAATCACAAAAAATGGTTTTATAGCATGACTTTAGTGTTGCATGAGCCTAGGGTTGTTTTGGGTGAATGAAAAGTTGAGGAAGTGACTCATAATTTCTTTAATTGTGCCTGGAATGCTCACTGGGTGTCTTTAGGGATGACTGCACTTGCAGTCTAAAAAATAAAACATAAATGAAAAGTTGTGTAAGTGGTTGATGCAGTATGAATCTGGCACTATGAATTACCTTAGAATTGAAAAATAAAAATTATTTTGTAACAATAGTGTGCATAGGCATATGTTTTTTTTTTTTTTTTAAAAATAGCATTTACTTGAAATATATATTTTGTAACATCATAAATGTCTTTGCTTTGACTTTTGAGCAATTTGATGTGTCTTGGACAAATAAAATGTATTTTTTTTTAATCTTACTTTCAATGCTGTTTCACAGTTTCCACAAAAATATTAAGCAGCACAATTGTTTTCAACATTGATAATAGTAAGAAGTTCTTGAGCACTAAATCACCATATTAGAATGTTTTTTTTTCAAGACAACTGATTGCTTTTAATGATAAAAAGATATAATTTAGGCTTTTACTCACATATAAACACTGATAAACATAACGCATGTCGTGCGAGAACAAATCTCATTGGTTCTCTCATTGGTTCTTGCACGCATCAAGCAAACGCATTCAACCTCCTGTTTACCACAACTGATGTTTTGTGTTGGTTATTGTTATATGTGAATATAAGCCTAAATTCAATCTGTTCATCATATAGGGCGATCGTGTCTCTTCAGAAAATTTAGACTAAATGTATACGGATTAGTTTTACGATCTCTTTATTAACTTTTTGAAGCTTCAAAGTTTCAATTGCATAGGCTATCTATGGAGGGACAGAAAGCTCTCAGATTTCATCCAGAAGATGAACAAACGTCTCATTATTTGGAACGACATGAGGGGTGAGTCATTAATGCCTGGATGAACTAACCTTTAAGTAAAAGCTTTATAGTTTATAAGAAATTCCTGGCACAACCATTCACATTTGATTCTATTTTGTTTCTTCTCATTTTATTTTGCATTTTAGTTAATGTTTTAGCATTATTTAGTGTGTTGTGTTTTTATGGCTAACACTGGGCTCTGTATTTATGTTGTTACTGAGTTGCTGGAGAGGCCAGTATTGATTTTAACACACAGATTCAATGTAAAATGTAAAAAAGATGGCATTTTAAAATATTACTTCAGCAGTCTCTCTCTCTTTTTTTTAAACCGTAAATCTAAAAAAAAAAATGTTCTGAGTGTGAGAACACATAAGTGCAGTTGGCCTAAACTTTTCATCAGTTTTCACTGAAGTTGTGAAAGACGCTGGTCTAGTCCTCGACCTGCAGCTTTCCTCGTTACTCTACCTTCTGTTATCTGGTATTTGTAAAGATAATAATCATAAAAGGTTCTTACGGATCAGTGGCTCCACTCGTTAACGTCCATCGCAGCAGCAGCGGCAGTAACGACAGCAGCAGCAGCATCCTGAGCAGTTTGTCCGGGACATGTGCAGAGAACTCGCCCACTGATCCCCTCACACAAGTGCGCACATTTATACACCTCTGCCTCCTCCCTTTCGACCCCACCAAGGCAAGGAAAGTTGAGCAACTGGTTTGAGAAGTTGGATAAATTGGGATAAATTCCTCCTTTGTTGTGTAACAATAGTGATTCATTCAAGTCGGAAAGAGGCTGAATGAGTTACACTTTTTTGTTGTTTGCAAAGATTACTTTGACAAACAATCTGTATTGATCATTATTTGACACTTGGAAATTGTATGCATTGCAAACAATAAAATAAAAAAATAGATAAAGGACACATGAAAACTTTATCAGGCAGGCACCACTTATTCCAGTAACCCTTGTTACCTCAAGGTTCACAACCTAAATTATTAAAATACATCATAAAAATAAAAATACCATAACTGTGAGGGTGATCTTAGGATGATCTTTTCTCTTCATCCACATTTTCAATATGAATTCTATAATCTAATATTCACACTATTAGTTTAAAGTTTAGTTTAGTAAAAGTTTCATCCCGCACAGAAATAGTCAAATGTGTAGTATAATGTGTAGATGAAAATAAATGTTAAAACAGTATTTCATGCAGATATTACAGAAATATTATTACTTGCATCGGTTGGCAGCTAACATGATGAGCACTGCAGAAACAAACTGCAGTATCATGTGTAAGAACATCGAAACATTACAAAAAATGCATGAAGTATGCAGCTAAATTATATTCAGTTTGAAATTGCTGTCTTTGCAACCGGACAGACATTATTAAGATTCCTAACCCCAAGTTTTGATTGTCATACATGGACAAAGACTCATGGTATTTAGTACTACAGTACATTTAGTAGGTTTGGAGCCCAAAAAGGTGTGGGTTCTCATGTGGATTTGAAATAATCTGGGATGGGTTGAGGAAAGATTTTATTTCAATGACACTACACCTCCAACACGATGATTCAACAACGGACCGAATCATTAATGCAAGGTGTATCTCCTCCCACTTCCTGCTCAACAGGTTGTAGATATTTTATTTCTTTATTTTGGAGATTATTTTTTTAATTTGTAGACTTGGTGTACTGATTTTGCTGTTGTTTTTAGTTGATAACCGTGCCGAACGACAGTGTCTGTTCTATTAGTCACAAGTTGTCCATGCAACCAAAATAAAAACAAGTGGGAATATACACAGCTCTCAATGAAAGGTGACACACACTGGTCATTTCACAACAAGGAGCAGCTTTCTAAACAAGAAACACCCACTGGTTAAATAATACATTTTGGGAAGGCTAAAATAAGTTCATTGGAAATTTTTTTTTATAGGTGAGAATGGAAATTTTGAAGTTATTACATAATTAATTTTTGAATCATTTCAAGGGATCAGTGTTATATATGTTTTTAACTATTAACATTTAAATGAATCATTTGATACAATACACTTGTGTACATACATGTTTTTATATTTTACTTCAATTTAAAAAAATACCAGCATGTACAGCAGAAATCAATTTCTGTGATTACATCTATAATGACAGTTGACCCTTCCCTTATACCTTAGCCCATCCTTAAACCTATCCACACCAGCAAACCTGTCCCAGGTCTGCAATACATGAAACAATTTTTATTTATTTTTTTAACGCAAGTATAGTTAGACACACCTAATATAAAAGTGTGACCATTTTAAGTATTTCACATTTTGTTTTCAAGTTTCTTTTTTTAATTATTATTTTTATTGTATTTTAGTTTATTTACTGCAGTGATATGGACAAAAAAATAACCAGTTGGGGCAACACAGGTTAAGAGAAATAATTTTATGAGACCACATGAATATCTGACTACTCCTTTCTTCAGATATGGCACAACTCCTATTCCCATACTGTGAGATTTAACCTCTTATCTCAACCACACAAATATTAATGAAGACTCACTGTAGTGTTTGAATAATCTAAGCACATATGTTCATTGTAAACCAAGAGCAAATTTAAACAAGGACAATACAAATTAAATACAGTAGAAATATACACGCCTATTGTATAATTCACAGGTAGAGTTTTAGGTCATTTAATTACAGAATGTTTGGTGAATTTGGTATTTTCCTACATTGTTAAATTTTAAATTTGATTTGTAACAGTTGCATCACCGAGGAAGCAGCAGTGCCATGGCTCCCTTATTAAGGATTTGTACTGGACTGTCAAATGCAAGAACATGAACAAAAGATTTGTGCGTGTGTGTGTGTGTGTGTCTGTGTGTGTTCCTAGTAAACCCTACGCTATGGGGGCAAATCGTTATCCTCACAAAGATGGGAATATCCAAAATCCATTTTTTTGGTCCCCCATGAGTGTCACATTTGGTGGCTGTAATGAAGCACACATGCACGAGGAAAAGAACTAACAATCATTTAACAATAAATCCACTATGCAAAACACTGGAGAATCACAGAGAGTAAAAATTGCACAACCACACTAAACATCAATGACATGTAACAATGAAATGATTGGGGCTTAAATACACAGGGAGTAATGAGGAAACTAAATGAACATCAGGTGAATTTAATCAGTAACTAAGGGAGTAAACTGGCACACACTAGGAAACTATAGGTCAATTGACAATGACAGGGAACACACACAAACTTGAACAGGGAAAACAGCACCAGAACACAATGAAACAGAACAGAACATACGTTACATTAGAGACCAGGGCAGAAATGACGGTGGGAGGAGGCAGGGAGGAGCAGGAATAGCCAGGTGGGGACCCAGTCCACAGCCAGGACGACTGGCCCATGAAGGAGTCAATGGAGGCAGGAGCCATGGTGGCGACTTGCCTAACAACTCCAGGGGAACGACTGACAGGGACGAAGCTGATGGCGGTGGAGACCCAGATGGAGACGGAGAGTTGATGGGACCACACAACCCCAAAGGTTCAGGTAAGCGAGGCGGCACCACAGCGATGAGTGTCCAAGGTAGAGCCAGGGTACCAGAGGACTGAGGCGGATTCAATGGGAATGAGGACTAAGGCAGAGCCGGAGGGAATGCAGAGCCCAACGGAGATGTAGGGGTGGAGGATCAAGGTGCAGCCAGAGACCCAGAAGTCCATGACATAGGTAGAGTGACTTCTGACCAAGCCGGAGGGACGAGGGAGCCTAGTGGAGCTGTAATGCAGGAGCCAAGGTGGAGCTGACTGTTCGCTGAGCCAAGGTGGAGTGACGGGCTTGGCGGGTGGAGCCAGAGTAAGGGTATCCTTATGCTGAGGCAGAGCTGGAGACTACAAAGCCTGAGGCGGATCTGGGGAGCAGAAGGCAGTCAGAGCGCAAGCTGAAGGGAAACAGCAGATGAAAAGTAAGGCTAAAACATTTCGATCTCCCTCAGGTGGCTACTCCCATTGGAGGTCATAAACCCTGCCCTCTCCATGTAGTCTAATGGGATGTGAGGGCCAAACTTGGTCCTGGAGGGCCACAGCCCTGCAGAGTTTAGCACAAGCCTTGATAAAACTCATCTGCCCCATCACTAGTAATCTTGAAGGCATTGGTTTGCTGGTTCAGGTGTGTTTGATTAGGTGTGGTCCTTGGGGAATTGCTGCCCCTGTTCCAGGCAGACCAGCTGAACAGCCGATAAGGCTCTTTTAAGGTTCCATGTTTTGTCACAAGCGGTAGCTGTAAAAAAAAATCAATGTAATGTATCAAAAAAATCTTTTAATAATAACAGAAGGAGTCAAAATAGCACAACCACACTAAACATCAATGACACGGAACAATGAACTGAGGAAACTAATGCTGCCTTCACGTGTTCTCAAAATTATCGTAAATACGAGTTTCCTATAGGTAAAAATTGCACATGAACACCCTTCCATTTCGAAACTTGAATGCGATGAGTCACAATAATCATAATCAGTCTCATAATCACAACTTCAGAAGTGGGAATTATCAAATTTCCGATTGCATGTGAAGGCAGAACAAGGGCTTAAATACACAGGGAGTACTGATGTAACTAAACGACCAACAGGTGAACATAATCAGTAACTAAGGGAACAATCTGGCACACTCTAGAGGTGCATTCCATTTGACCATGAGTGGACTGCGAAGTGGACACCACAGGGTATTTCACCATCTTAAGTGAAATTCCAATCCAAAGGTAGTGAACATGTTCAGTTCGAAGGGCACTGCGAATGGCATAGGGAATAAGGGCACAGCGATACATCACTTCACAGAAAGTAGAGAGTAAAAATCACCCAACTGTCATTGCGCACCGCGTCACTAGTCAGAACAATAATGCAGAGCTGCTGAAAGAGTTTTTAAAACAGCTCTGTGGTAGAGCAATGTACGTATGTGTTTTGAGTATTCAAAAAACTATAATATTTATGAATGGTTAATTGCGATGTATGTTACATTTACATATTCTATTGTATGAATAGCCATGACAAAGTAAAAATGTTGAGAAGCAGCTCTGTCATTTTTTATTTTACTTCATATAGCTTCATATAGCTCTGGAAACTTGGTCAACTTACAATGGAAGGGAACACACGCAGACAGGGACAGGGAAAACAGAACCAGAACACAGTGAAAGTAAAGAGAACAGAACTTACATGTTGCAATGAGGAAAACAGCCTATAAATTATACTGAATTCAGAAAGAAATTAGGGTAGGTTTAGGGATAGAATATACAGAGAGAGAGAGAGAGACAGAGAGAGTATGCGTTTGTGTGTATTCTAATATATTCATACATTTTTTCTCACTGGTTACAACCAACATCCAGTAAAATATAAACATTACAATGAATATTACAGAGCATTCAAGCAGAATAAATAAACATGTCATGACCATCATATTTTCGTCATGCTTCCACAGAAAGATATTCATAAAATGTTGTTATTATAAAAATATATATTATTATTATTATTAATATTTTATTCACTTAATATATTAGGTATATATTATTACTTTGATAGAGCACTCACTTTCAGTTGTGAATGTCAAATTTGAAACAATGTGTTCATTTAAAATTCAAATATAACTTTTTTTTTATAAACTTCAACATCCATTTCAAACAACATTTATCATTTATTAAGCTTAATGGCACACACAGAATGGGTGTGGAAAGTCATTCTGAATAGATTCTTAAGGATTCAGCAAATAATCCATACTGGAAAACAAGCACAGCGCAGAGCTGAACCAGAGCGCTTCATATAGATCTCGCACCTGTCAGCTGTCAAGTGACAACAAAGAACTGTCAAACACACTCCTACCTCACCTTTGTTTTGCAGGTTACATGCCTGAACACTGTCAAAGAACTGTGACAACCTGTACCCTGTACCTTTGCTGCATGTTTGTTTTGCATTTTACACATCTAATGCAAAAAGGAGTGTTTTCAATTTTCTAAAGTCAACTGTTAAATTATATAGTCTTGCACTTTTTATTATAAATATAGAACACTTCATTTAAGTGTCTGTACACATCTTACATGTACTTACTATAGTAATAACAGTGTATTCTGCATAATTACATGCAACAGCCAAACCCTAACCTTAATTATGTTGTTAATTAATATTACTTAATGCTTAATTGTATAATTATGTTGTAACAAGGGCACCATAAAATAAAGTGTGACCATAAAATGCATAAAAATATTTGAGTACAAAAATCAGATGGAACAAAAAGTAACTTTTTTACCTTTTGAACATATGCGCTGAATTAGGTTGCTGTTGATGTCATATATGTCTAATTCAGATAAAAGAATAAATACAGAAAATGACTGTAAAAGAGCATGAATGTGAGTATAGTGAAAAAATGCCTCCACCTCTGTTTATTTTTTGAGAACATATGACACACTAGAATTTCCTTGATTTACAGCAATTATGGAACACACCATAATGGATTACGATTATGTAAAACAATAAACAATTTAGAGTAGGCCTACTATATACACTTTCGTCATTCAAAAGGAGGGACCAAAATCTTAAAAATTCATGTCTGTAAAATGGCTCCTTCAAGTGGCAACTAAGAAAGTGCAGATAGATAGATAGATTTTGTCTATACAAAGTCAGATTTCTATCTCTGTCCACACTGAATAAAATAGTGAGTTGTCTGATCTGATGAAATAAAATCATTCATCTTTCACACGCAGAAAATTTGCGATTGTTTTTTTTGAGAAATCTTTTAATTTTAAACCCCGTATTTTATATTTTAAATCCCAATATTTTTTAATCAAACCTATGGAAATCCTATAAAAAAAACAGACCACACTCCTACAGAGCTTTCAGGACTCAAAATCTCACAGACTGATTACTCAGCCTTGACATATTCTCTCATTTAAACGCCATTTTAAAAAGAGAAAAATTATCATAATTTCCCACTAATTACAGATGTAAGAGTATAACTGGCACCTTAGCAACAGAATTTCTTACAACCCATGTGTGCATTTCTAATGTTACCCCAGATAGAACATAAAACATTAATGGGGGCAGGATTCTTTGCAAGCTGGTGATGAAATTATGGTGTAACCTTTATCAATGTACCAGAGTCTTCATGGCAGCGAAGCAAGGATGGATATCACAAAACAGCTATTCTTACTGCAAATGTTGTTATGATGACAAATCACAAAGAATGAAATAAAAAAATAATAAAAACAGAAAAAGTTGTTAAAAAATAAAACATAAAAAGATTTTCCTCTGACAAATGTGACAGTCTGCAGTTGATCGATGTGGGCACTCAGAATCTGAGAATGACCTCGTTCTCCTTCAGAAATCACAAGATTATATAATGTATATTTTACAATATACATATTCTACATGAGCACTTAGGACATATTAATAAACTTTATCCAGAGACATGACGTACTTGGGAGATATTATTCATTTTGGAAGTCTTCCACATCGACCGTCCATTCCAATAACAAAATAATGTAAAGTTGCAGAAGATCAAAAAACCTGGCAAGACCCTAGCAACAGGGTGAGAAAAGCAGACAGAGAGCAGTATTCATTTTGACTTAGCAACAGGACAAGCAGAGGTTCAATCAGTTATATTAGTTTCACACAGCGAGAAGTGTGCAATGAATCCAAGCGTGAGGTCGTATCAGACTTTTAAAGTAATGGAGTCAAACTGAAATGTCAGATATGCCATCTAAAAATTCACAATTTTCACAATATAAAGATTAGCTGAACTAAATTTAATGTAGATAATAATAATACATCAGAACACCATAACTATCAATTTATATTGTATTTTCTTCTGTATTGGAAACTGAAACAGTGGAAAAGAGTTAAGTCACACTTCTTACTCCAGTGAATATTTCTTAAGGTGGGTTTATTTTATTAAGTCAATTTCTATATAGACACAAACCTCACAGTTCCAAAAACAGCTATTGAAACTTTCCATTGTTAATGGCCAGGAAAAAAGATTCAGTTTATTGTAGTGGGGCATGTTGTCACAGTGAAATCTGCCATTATAAGAGACGCTTCAGTCAAATGTGCAGTATAATGAAAAATGCATGAAAGCAAAAAAATGCAAAAGGAAACATACACTAGCATTCTAAAGTTTGGGGTTAGTAAGATTTTAGAATCATTTAGCAAGAAGTCTCTTATGCTCCCTAAGGCTGCTTATATTTGAAATATTATTACAATTTAAAATAACTGTTTTCTATTTGAATATATTTTGAAATGTAATTTATTCCTGTGGCGCAAAGCTGAATTTTCAGCATCATTACTCCAGTCTTCAGTGTCACACGATCCTTCAGAAATCATTTTAAAATGCTTATTTGCTACTGTGACTTTTTTTTTTTAATCAATTTTGATAACAGTTGTGGACACCATAAATTTTGTTCAGGATTAAATTTAAAAAAGAAATATTTTGTATTGGTATAAATGTATTTACTGCCACTTTTGAACAATTTAATGCATCCTTGCTGAATAAACATATTAATTTCTTTAAAAAAAAAACAAATAAATAAATCTTACGGACCCCAACATATATGTGCATTTAAAATAAATCTGACAACTTGCCCCACCTGACACCCTTACCCTAAGAAAAGTTCAGTTAAATCTGCCTTCATTCTATAGTTGACACCAGTCTGGATATAAATATCCAACAGATACAGAATAAATATAATGATATCATAATTTTAGTTTGGAGGACAGAATGCATCCACACACACACACACACTTTCATGTTTGAAACCAAAATCACAGCTAGAGCAAAACATACAATCGTGTAATTGGACTTTTGAATCAAAACCCTGTTGTTACTGAGATGCAGCCTTTGTGACAACTTCTCAGTGTGACAACTAGCCCCGGTCTCAGTTATACAGAAATGGAAGTGTGGTGCAAATCAAAACAAGTTAATGAGTGTTTTTACAGCAGAAGTCTTGACTTTTTTTTTTTTTTTTTCCTTTGCAAACAATGGTCTTAAAGATGAAACCTCATTATACATGTCCAAAGCATAAACGGATCAGGACAAATGTGGCAACAAAGTTTCAACTCGGGCAACATTCCAGCAGGTCTGATGCAACAGGGCTGCAACAAGAGTTACATCTCCATAGTGTAATATAGTGTCCTTCCTCGTCGCATGTGGTTAAATAGTGCTTTACAAGGGTCCCTGTGCTTAGAATTTGTGCTTAGATATACATCGAGCCTGGTTTGGTCCAACTGGACCCACTTTAATAACCATAAGGATTTACTTACCCTCTACATTTCAAAAGGAAAAGCACGTATGCAGACAACTTCACTTGAGATCAAGTGGGAAATCACAGAGCTCTACTACCTGATATATGGACTCGAGGCTGAAGTTCGGACTGAACTTGTCCCGATGATTTGGACTCTGCGCTGAGGGGCGAGGCGGCGGATGGATACAAGCTCGTGTGATGCGGTTACTGTTTGGTTTGACGTGCTACTCCTCTGTTCTCCAAAACTTTTGAACGATTTATCGTGTAACCGATCAGTCTCGACATCAAATGAAGAAGAGTGAGACAATGTTCTGCTAAATTGAAAACGTGAGCTCCTCCACTGCGGTTTACTGCGCTCACAGAAGCTCTTCAGACCTGACCACTTTCAGCACGATGGAGTAAGTGTCAACTTCCATTCAGACTTTTATATGAGCTACAACTTCCTGTGACAGCGTAAATCTCCGTTTAACTAGTTTTCAGAGTTTCTGAACAGCCAGAATATCCTGCAGAAATGTATAGAGAGGGGTCTTCATCCTGACATTTGTTATAGTTTTGTTTGAAACTGCATTTAAAATGCATTTTAAATCGCTTAACTTAGTTTTCCCATATTTTCTGTATTGCTTCTTTAGATTCTTTTCTAGTAATATAGTGTAAGGCTCTATTTTCAGGCACTTTTTCTGAGTGGATTTATAAAACACATCTTTTATATTTTTACATTTAATTTAATTCATATTTCTACAGTGTAAATAAGCATTTGAATTTTAAACTGTAAAAAAAGTGCTTTTTGAAATTATTGTTTTAAGGCTTTACTTTACCCTCTGTTTTACATTTGGCACTGAACTTGACTGGAGGCATCATATTACAGCATACTAAATGAGGACTTGCAAAAGGTCATATTCATAATAGTATGTTTAGATTTTATTATTATCTAAATTATTAGAAAACTTTGCACTCTATCTTATCAATTCAGTCACTTTAACTTAAAATATTTTTGTAATGAGTCATTTTCATAACAATCTATGAAACTGCATCTTTTATTTGGAAAAAAAAGGAAATGTTTGGTGTTTTTATTGAAAATTATGACACTTGGAAAACTGAATTAACACATGTATTTTATATTTTAAAATAGGTTTCAGTTTTTCACATCTGTTTCCTGTATGAGGCATTTCTTCGATTCCCATGCGTTGTACGCAATTCACCATTTCAATCGAAATACAGCAAATTGTGGCGGCATAGATTATTCCCAGGAAGACTCCCCTCATTTGCACAGCCGGCTTAAAAGCTCCCTCTTTCCTACTGGCTAACGAAGGCCAATCATAGGCGGAGGGAGGAGTCTGCACAGACGTAGGACTAAATTGGTAAGCAGTACGACACTTTTATTTTGTCCGATTGTTGGTGGGAACCGCACTGCAGCGTATGTGTTAATGGCGTACAGTAAGTAAAGCAAATATTTTGGTGATCCACATCTTTTCATCGCTACTTGCATGTATCGTTTGACAGGAAAAATATATAGATATTCATAGTTCAGTGTTGTTTTACGCAACCATGCATATATTGAAAATATTCCATCTGTGTGTTAATGTAATGCTTTTATTTAATTAACTGAATTGTTTTTCTCAACAGATTGGATGACAAAAACTTTTGACACTTACCCAAATTCAACTTCCACGGAATCCTCTCCTGGTTCCTCTATCCCACCCTCACCTCTGGAGCATGATGTCCAAATGCCCTCCGACTTGGAGGTTATGACCACTCTTCTTAAAGAAGAACTGGCTCAACTGGAGGATTATTACCTATATGAATCAACACCTATGAAATTGGAAAAATGGCAAAAATGTGACAAAAGTCTACAAGCTATGGCTACGCAGTCATACTATCAGTTACCCTGCGCTTCTTACAATGTAAACCAGTCTGAAACAAATCCCAGGCTGGTTTCCCTTGCGACTGGAGAGCTCGACCTTCGAGGCTTCTGTGGGGGCTCTGTGAGCCGACCGAAAATGTCTAGACCCGGCCCCTACAGCTACATTCGGACACACTGCAATAGCCAAAGAATATCAGCGAACGGATGTAAAGATGTGGAGGTGTTTGAGAAAGAAACGTGGACTTTCAAAGGGACTCATTCAGGTTACGCAGAGCTGGCTTTTGATCAGTGTTCTGTGGACAAATCCTTCGGAAAGAACCACGTCGGCGCAAAGAAGGTTCGAGAATGTGCTATACTGTTGAAGGAAGAAGAAAAAAGTTGCTTTTCGGAGGACGTGTTTTACCGAGCGGAGATGATGAGAAGTTACGATCTCGGTGGGTCCCTGGAGCCCCACCACAGGAGAGAGGGCCAGAGCCACGGGTTGAAGATGCTCGGCCACGACGGGATTGCAATGCCGATTTTGCAGTGCGCCGAGAATGAAAGCTGCCCACCGTATAAACAATCCGATGTAGCTGAGTGTTACTTTCATCAGATTACTGCCAATTTAGAGCCATATCACGGCTACATGAATGAAATCGATCAGCCAATCAGAACTGGGGCTGTTGATATCCAAAATAATGATTACTTGCACCATGAATGCCTTGGGGATCAAAGCTTTGAATGTTTGTCCGGTGACAGTGTTGGGTCCTCTTTGGAGTTGCCCGTCCAGAAACCGCTACAAAGGTCACGGGAAAGTCAGTGTCTGTTTAAACCAGATGTTAAAGTAGGTTCTTTGGAGAGAAACCATGGAGAGCGCAAGCAGAAAAAGAGAGACCAGAACAAGTCTGCTGCCCACAGGTACTGTAGCCAATTTTTTCTTTTTTGGGGGGACAAATAATAATAAAGTTGTTGCCTTGGTCAGTTAGTCAAATGAAAGCCCTAGAATATTGCATGAGCTAATCAAATGTTTTTGTTTGGGATCATACGAGCAGAAAAGCTGAACCATGCTATTTTATTCCACAAATGTTGCCTAAAAAACAATAGGTACCGTCAGCGTAAGAGGGCGGAACAGGACTGTTTGGAGGAGGAGCTTCATGGTTTGGAAGGGCGCAACAGAGAACTTCGGGACAAAGCAGAATCTGTAGAGAGAGAGATTCAGTATGTGAAAGATCTCCTGATTGAAGTCTACAAGGCTCGCAGTCAGCGCTTAAAAGAGGATTCCAGTGCCTAAACCGTCTCTTACCAGCATTTCACTTATACCAGGCTCTGACAGCATGTTTTTATGCTCCAAACAGTTAGTGAACCTCAAAAAACAAGAGCTCACGTATTAAAATGGTTTTGTTTTTCCAAAGCGAAAGCCACATGGTTTCATGAAACCGAGAGCATAATATCTGAAGCACTGTGACGATAGCCTTCAATACATTCTAATGACCCAGCTTGGTAAATTTAAATTTACAGCGATATATTTAACGAAAAGCTGCCCATGAAGTTTTGACTGAATTTCACATGGGACATTACATTTCTTTAACCCTACTGACTTGTTTTAGTGTACAAAATAATATATTCTGTACAGGCTTGCTCTGTTCTTTATTTATCATAAAATATCATGCTTAACTCAACAGCACAACATATTGAGAAATTGTAATAATGTAGCGACATTGTCAAAATTCTTACTATTGTAATAATGCAAAGCACTGCGATGTAATATGTCACTACTTTTTTGTTGTCTGTCTTTTTTGCTCTATAATTTCATGTATTTCCATATATTTCTCCTTTATTTGTGAAATATCTCATGTAATTATATTTAGAATACAGGAGAAATAGTGCTTTTGCAATTATATTTAAATTGCTTTAAAATATATTTTAAACTAAGGTTTATAGCATATTAATGACTGATTTTTTTGGCTCAGGTATGGAATGCATGACTAATACATCGAAAAGCATGTTGGGTTACAATTTATTGCATGACCCAAAATAAGAAATGAATGCTTTTGTGCATTATGACAATATGTAGGATTTTTATTTTGCCCATTTGTTTTATTCACATTAACATAGTGCTTTAAAAATGTGCTTCTTTTTTTGGGGGGGGGAGGGGGGCGGGCGGGGGGGATTAATGTATTTAATCAGTATGAGATATAGATTGTTTTTATGCAGGTTTGCGGAAAACAATCATTTGCTACAGGACTTTAAAATTCAGAAGAATTTAAATGATTTCAACATATTTGAACAGGTGCACATTACTACAGTAGTATACTGTGCCTCTGAAACAGACAAGCGTAGCAAATCTGAACGCATTTATTTCTGCAGGTTCTAATGTGTTTCAGAATCTACCAACACTTGATTAATAAATACAAATTATATTGTGCAGTAATTCTTATTTTTGGTTGATTAAAATGTCAATAAATGATTCTTAAATATTTTATGAATATTGTGATGAATAATTATTTCGTTTGTTTACACACAGACACATGCTGATAATTCAAAGAAAAGCTCTGAAAATAAAACATTTCAGTATTTTTCCAAGCGACTAAAAGGCAAATATCTGACGATTGATGAAAATACATTGTAAATATTAGAAAATATGTTTTTCAATACATTTTAAGATGCGTTACAGCGGTTGCACTAACATATTTACGTTTCATTAGCATCAATTTGATTTGAAAATATTTTGTAAGAAATCTTTGTACGTATGTGAAGGTAAAATCCAGCTTTTCCTCTTTGTTAGTGTTATACATAGACTTACTAACATTTATTGTATTTTTATTACCTAGTTTTACTTACATTTTCAGCTATTCAGGCTAACGTGCTTACACTAATTTTAGGGGGTTTTTTTTATCAGAAAATCAACAGCAAACTAAAATGCTGTATTGTTTTAACCAGCTTTTTATTATTATAACCCATTATAATTAGGAGTTGATGAAGCTGTAATGTGTGATGTGGCCTCACGATGGCATCAAAGGAATAAACGAGACGGTGTGTGTGTGTGTGTGTGTGTGTGTGAGAGAGAGAGAGAGAGAGAGAGAGAGAGAGAGAGAGAGAAAGAGAGAGAGAGAGAGAGAGAGAGAGAGACCTTACCAGAAAAAATAGGCTATGTGATGCTTTAATTTACCATGGATTTTTGATCTCATACTAACAAATAAATAGTTAATTTAAATATCACGCATATTATCTGCCATATTAGCTACAAGGTTGTGAATCAATAGTCTAATAACCTCCAAAAACTCATAGGAATCAACGAACCAAGACTAAAAATGAAACGTCTTAACCTATAACGCGGCAGAATCCAAATGTGGTCAATTTTGGTCTCAGAATTGGTCATCTTTTTCCGTTTTAATTATCTTACATTGGAGTGAACTGTAATATTATTAAGTAATGAACTATATTAAATAACGTGTATTGTGTAAAAATATGACATTTGGGACAAGTTTACCGTACCCCAGGGTCATCTTACCACAATAATATGGCAAGATTTACCTTCTTTGTTCAATTATTTTGTTTATACTGGATGGTGCAATATCATCCTGCACACAGTGATCTCACAATTAAATATATTATTTATTTGTTCTTATTGGGGTGTTTTAATACTCCTCCTCCCCTTGTTGTTTGAAGCAATCTCAGTGTTGAGTCAAAGAGTTTGTATATAATATTACAAGAAAGAGAGAGCGGCAGACTCAGGAATAATGGCAAATATCCCTATTTTTGTCTATTGCGCTGTAAATCTGAATATGCGAACCAAGCAAGGCATAACATACAGTTGAACAACAATAAAATGTTAAATATTTCCAGAGAAAGAAGAACATGGAGAATTGTTTTTTAATATATAAAATCTTAAAATTAAAGCTCCATTCTTCATGTTTAATTTCAGCAATGGTGTTTCAAATCAACATTTTCTTTCTTGACTCAAGCGCAGTGTTTAGCAAATCACACCTGCCGTCTTTATTTCCAGTGCTGGAATCTCACACAACAAGTGATGTGCCTTCTGAAGACACTTCTGAGGAATGCAAGTTGAGACGGATGTGCGTGAGAAGCTTAAAGGCGTCATCTTGTGGCCCTCAGGGCAAAGGGCATTTCACTCAGCAGTCTGTTTACCTTCCAGCTAAATGTGCTTGAAGGTATATAAGAAACTGCTTCACAGAGTTGGCATCACTACAAAGTGTGTGCGTGAGTGTGTGTGTGCGTGTATGCATGGTTGGTGATATGCTTAGACACACCCCACACATCCTTCAACAGCAGACTGCTATTGCCTGCAGTAAAAGTGATTCTTATCATTTGACAAGAGACAGATCAGTTAAAAATGGAAATTCTGTCATTATTTACTCTTGTTGTTCCAATCCAGATGTTTATTATATATATATATATATATATATATATATATATACACATATATATACACATACATATACATATACATATATATATACATATATACATACATATATATATATATATATATATATATATATATACACATACATATACACACATATATACATACATATTTATATATATATATATACATACATATATACATATATATATATATATACACACATACATATACATACATACATCTTCTGTGGAATACAAAAGGAGAAATTTTGAAGAATGTGTGGAAAAGAACAAACAATGAACGGGGACTGGAGCATTCAAAAGCAGAATTGTTATTGTTAACTAAAACTTGAAAAAAAAAAGTTTTTGTTAATTAATATAAATGACGGAAATATAAATATTTGATGACAACTTTATATTAAATTAGTAATGGTACCTTGGCAACTAAATGAAATAAAAGTAAAATTACTAATACTGAAATAAAGCTAAATAGTATTTTAAGAATTTAATAAAAATGAACTAAAATTAAATCTGAAAATATAAAAAATAAAAGCTTAAAATATAAATAAATACAATAACATAAATACTATTGAAACAATAATCCTATCAAGCGTATAAATGAATGCAAAAGCAACATAAATGTATAATTAAAGTCATACATAATAATCTAAGCCTCACAACAGCTTTGTGAGAGGAACAGAGCAAAACTTTCCCCCTCCATCTGTGTCCGGTTCAACCGGTCGGTGAGCTGAACTCTGATCAGTCGTCTCTTATGAATTTGCTAGAATTGCAAGGGTGGATGTCAAGTTTTTCAGTGAGTAATGAGCTGTTTATGATTTAATGGTTCTTTTTTTGTCATTTTGGGAGCTCCACAACCATTAAAAATCTATGAAAAGCATTTCTGGGCATTCAGTAAAATATATTCTGCTATGTAACACCCCCCCCAACAGCATGTAACAGGGACTTTGTGTCGATAACCATAACAAGATTATTCACTTTCTGTAGAACAGGGTCAAGATGAAAACAACAAAGCAACCAGATAATTACACTGGTATCTCATCTGTACAAACCTGCCCCAAAATGCCTCTGGCACAGACCTGCGCAACATATGTGACTGTTGGAGTCCAAAAACCCATAATTTAAGATTATGCAAACTCCTCTTCCCAGAGTAAAACAAAAAAATCTCCAAATACCAACACGCATGATTATAGATAATCACAGATGAGCCATAACTTTTTTTAAGAAAAGAAATAACTTTTGTTTCCATAAATGATTGACATTTTAGCTCAGACTGCAGGCTAAATGAGATTTGGGCCACTTCAATATGTGGTACTAAATCCGATACAGGGCGGATGTTTTGCAAAGCAACCTCAGTCTTAAAGGTCATATTGGAATCATGCGAATTTCACATCACTCAAGTCGACATTCGTCAATTATGTGCGCCGTGGACTGGAGTCACTTCAAAGAGTTATTTGGTCGGTTAATATGGAAGACAGCCGTGACGAGCAAAACAAGCAAAACCTGAGGGAATACTAGAAAAACTTTGCTCTCTTTCTTGTCATATTCCTCATTATCGCCTGCGCAAGAAGCTTAAATGGACGTGTTAAACGCTTATTTCAGTGCCCTCCATGTTTACATCCGAATGACAGCTTCGCGCCGCGTTGTCTTGTTATTGTTCTTTAGCCCAAGCGGGTCAGTTCGGGACCGTGAACAGTTCACACTCGAATCTGATATTGTTCACAAGTATTTAATTGATTTAAGAATGTCCAGTACAGACTCACATACTCATCTCAGTTAATACAGTATATTGTTTAAGAGTTAATGAGTACACATACATGAGAATTTATCATTAAAATATTGGAAAGAAGACCACAAATGAATAATCAAAGTATCTCTTACAGAAAAAAATGCAACTATAATTTCTACTTTATAGCCTACCCACTCCCATTATATATATATATATATATATATATATATATATATATATATATAAAAATAAAGGTACTCAGGATGTCTTACAATAGATCATAAATGAAACCCTAAATATATCATATACATACAGCATCCATATCATATTTACTATTCAAGATATATGCATCACCCTCTGTGTCCCCACATAATATTAACTGTGTTACATGACGTAGGTTTAATAATGTAAAACAGTGAAACAGAAATGAGAACAATCAAAAAATATTAAAATATTTGAAATATACTATAGATTATAACCGCTACCCATTACAAGTACAGTGTTATTGGAAACGTCATAGTAACCAATGCACAAAAAATAGGTTTTGTTCTGTCAGCAAGAAAGCAGCTATTAAGAAAAGCTTAAATCAGTCACACTCATGACTGTGTTATTGGATCATCATTAAGAAATAGACAGCTTTTTCTTACATTAGCAATTTTTGACCCATAACCCACACACCTAAAATACTAACATATATTATGAAATTCAAATAATCATATATTTTTAATGTTTCTGAAAAAGTTTCATGCTCACCAAGGCTGCATTTATTTTATCAAAAATACAGTAAGATCATGCAATATAAGAATTTAAAAGGACTGTTTTTATATTTTAAAGTACAAGTCATTACTCCAGTCTTCAGTGTCACATGATCTTGCAGAAATCATTCTATTATGCTGATTTCTGCACAAAAAACTTGAATTATTAATGTTTAAAAGTCTTGCTGCTTAATATTTTTGCGGAAACTCTGCTAAATTTTTTCAGGATTCTTTAATAATTAAAGTGCAGCATTTATTTGACATAGAAATCTTTTGTAGCATTATCTTAACTGTGACTCTTGATCAATTTAAGGCATCCCTTTTTTTCTTAAAATTCTGTCAAAATTCACTCACAACTTTTCATAAGGGAGAATAAAACCCAGCGATGTGTGTATATATTGTAGTAAATGCTACTAGGCAACATTCACATATATTGTTGTGCAAAAGCAAAATGCAATAACAGCATTTTTTGTCCAAATATGCTCTTCTAGATTCAGAGAAAGTGTAAAAAAAATTAAAATAAAACAGTTCCATTATTGGCACTGTTACTGCATTTTGCCATTGTATGCCAATATATGCACCCATGACAAAACCATTTACTCTTGGAGCAAATAGAAACTGTGGCATTTGACATCGACTCATTTGTCTTACCACATTTTTCCTTTTTAAAACATTTTGCTACTCAAACGTAACGAACAGTGGAAGTTTCATAGAAACCAGCTAATGGGCAACCATTGTGTTTTTGCAGAGCGAAACATCACACTTTTCACCTGAACACTTTACAAAACTTATGGTTGCATAATACATAGCTTAACCATGCCTTGAGGACTTTTTTCATCCACCACCTCAAAAATTTTAACTGAGAACTAACATATATGTGTATATACGTACATTTTGTCTTCATTGGCAGGTTAAAGCTTGTATTCACTCAAAAACATTTACCGTCAGTTAACAGCACTGCCTGGCCAGGCAAAGAAAACAACTCATGCTAGAAGTATCTGCAAATGAGCCACTTCTAAATCATGTTGTTGCAGGCCTGAAAAACAAGAAAAACAGTTCAAAAATTGTTCAAAAGTTCAAAAGAATTCGAGCCATGAACAAAATGTGTCGGACATATTAGTGCCTGGAACTATGTTATGTAACAGGTTAAGAGCATCAGTTTTAGCTCCAGTCCTCATAGCTAATATTAAAACACATCTCACATCTTGATTTAATTTGACTGAAAGAAGGCTCATGGCTCGGAATCAACACCTCTGTTCATTACAGTGAGGCTACAGTGAGGCAACAATGAGGGACCCCCCCCCCAAAAAAAAAAAAAAAACTCCTATGCAAGTGAATCATGTTGGGGCAGCGGCATGTAAGTCTTTCATTCTCACCAGATCGTGTACACAGCACTCCATTTGAAGCAGGCACTCTAGCGTTTCCATCATCTGCTCCTTGCGAAGGGTGTGCAGTCGAAGATGGCCCGCAGACTCGCACAGCTCCAGTTCCCGCACAGTGTGGTTAAGAGCTACTGCTGCGCGCTGCAACGCACTGAGCCCTGCACAGAAAATACCATCCGTGTAGTAAATCTCTGTTCTCTTCGTATGGTGTAGAAATACAATTTAGGCATTTAGCAAATTATTTGATCATAAACTTCTATGTGTGAAAGCTCATAGATTAAGCCAGGGTCCAATTTCCATCTGACGTACAAGTGCTCTTTCAAAGTCACCACCATTGTTATGACCTTTAATCACCTGAATTAACTCATCAAAATAATTCAATTATTAAATTAATAATAATTATATACAAACTAATCCACACACACGGGCCGTTTAAACATTTTTTCCTAAGAAATAATAATAAAATACAGTGTCAAACTACGTGTTTTTTTCACCCTGACAAAGAGTATTTATTCAGATATTAAAAACATGCTCAACGTAGAAGAGGTGTGTTCAGGTCACTGTACATACAGTATGAATAGCATTTTTCATGTATTTCTGAATGGATTATTAGTGTCACATCATTGACCCCTATTATTTCTGCAGTCCGAAAGGGGACATTTGTTTTTAATGACCCTAAAAGTTTGATTAAACCATCAAAATATGAGAAAGATATTTTAAAAAATTTTTATATATGTTTAATATAAGAGAAGAACAAAAATCATAAACTTGGCTAAGGTGTTTACCTGATAAAATTATTTGACAAAGAAAGGCAAAAACTACAACTACATGTTTATTTTACTATGCAAAAGAAAAATGCTTAGAAAAACAAACATCTTACAAGCGCTTAATCTGCTTAGCAGGTTGTAAAGATATGCTTTCAGATATATAGGTGTATATTGTAAGTATTATTGTGCTGCTACTTTAAATTATTTTTTTTTTTGAGGTCAGATTTTTGTATGTGCCGTCATTTACTCAGATTACCAGAAACACTAAAAGAATATAATGTGGAAGAAGTACAGTTTGATGATTTGATCTGAGTGATTGTATTTTTGTTTATTTGTATAGCTTTTTGTCCTTGTGTTGTTTTGTGGACCCCAGGCAACCACTTTATGGAAGCTAATGGGGATCCAAATGATAAAATAACATTGACCAAAACATAAGCAGTTATTCATATTTTGTTGGTTCTTAATTTCTTTGTATGATAGTCTGGCCAAAAAATATTTCCACATAATTTGGCATGTTTCACTGTGTTATCACAAATAAAAAAATTGATTCCAAGCACAACTACGCAATAGTCTTATAAAATCTTTGACAAATTTTTAATAATATTTGAGTAGACGGTGAAGATGTTAATTTTCTTAGGCTGGACATCACTTTTGGCCACCACACTGTGTGTGTGTGTGTGTGTGTGTGTAAATATATATATATACACACACATACATACATACATATATACATATATATATTTATATTTATTTATTTGTTTGTTTGTTTGTTTGGGCAAATGTAGGATGCTGCGAGTGGTTATATTATTCCACTGCCATAGGGTTAGATTGCCATATTATTCTTGCCATAGGCAAGAACTGATTTAATAAACAATGCAATTTACAGTTTCGTGGCTGGTGTAGAGAAAGATTTATAGCTGGTACATTTTCTTAATTCATTGGCACAAAACAATGCCAACCAACTTTCAGCTACCAGCTCAGATCTTTAACTGTTTAACCACATGACTTCAAAGTTACAAAACAGTCAATCAAGGCGCCTCTTTCACAACAGGATAATAAAATGGCATGTTTGTGACTAGTGCTACAGGATTCTTTCTCAGGTTTTGGCTGTAGGAATGCAGCCACCACCTTACTGCTGTAAAACCACATAAAAGTGGTTTTACTGCATTAAATGCTGATGTTATCATTGAGGAAAATAAAAAAAACAATCCAGATTACTTTTACCGAAACGAAGGTGCAAATAACTGATTCCCTAATGCACATTTACATTATTAGCACAAATAAACAAAACCGAACATACCGTTTGCATCTCTTTCCTCCAAATTGATATATACGCCACTTCTCATTAAACCTTTCAGGACCTGTCAAAAAAAACATTTACAGGATGAGTGAATGTGTAGAAGTAGGTCATGTATGCTAATATTCCAACACCACATAAATTTACCTCCAAGACTCGAATATATCCATTCTCTGCACTGAGATGGAGACATGTTTTCCCATATCGGTCCTTCGCATTGATATTTGCACCAAGTGACACCAAATCAGCCACCATGAAGTGTTGATTCTTCTGTGCAGCAAGATGAAGGGGAGTCTGGGAAGAAAAACAGGCCCATGCAACATTTATGTGTGTTTGTTGAGTGACTGGCACTCAGAGAGTATGCATGTATGATTGTTTGTCACCTTTCCCTCTGAATCTTTGATATCTAGTTTCTTCAGAGCCATCATCCTTCTGGCAATAACGTACACAAGGGATCGCTTTCCCTCCTCAACAACTCTGTGTAAAAGACTGTGGAGAGAGCACGAAAGCAGTCACTTTCCATTGCATGCTTCATTTGCTTTTCAATGTCATGGTATTGTGAATTTAAAACCGATGTGTTCAATGGGTGGAGTACTACTGGCCTATTTCAGTGAAAGGTAAACTCTGCATCATCTTTTAATGTGTCTGACAACATTGTCAGTTCAACTGGTGTTGTCTTTCAAGACGTTTGTCAGGTTTGTGTGTACGGCCATGTCAATAACCCTTATTCCTATCAATTCTGTATGCGAGAGGGCTTGTTTGAAGACTCTCTATGCATTCTTTGTTGGTGCTGAAATGCTTCAAATGTCAACCGGTTCCTATGCAAGCTATAAATCTCTTTTATTCTGCCCTACTTGAGGAGTTAATAATGGGGTTTGTCATAAAGTTGGGAGTGGGAAACTAATGCAGCTACTTATTGAACGCGACAAAAATGACGGCAGACCCAATTTCCTTCTTTCTGTATTTCATCAAAAGTTTCAAATGATAAAGTTGGCACTACAAAAGTACCCTTGCAAATCTTCGTACTTGAAGATTATTTTCTTCATTTTTATAAATTACAGCCGCGCTGTGAAAGATTACACATTAGCATCTGCATGAAGAAACCTTCTGCAATGGCTTTGGTGAGTTCTTGAAAAGTAAAATGATCTTACATCTTTCCGTTTTCGTCTACAGCAAGAAGCTCTTGGTCAGATATCTCCTTCAGCATGGTTTCCTCTCTTTCCATTTGAGTCCAGAAGAAGGTCATACTGTTCCACTCCTCCTGCTGAGAATTTGGCCATGGTGGACACTTCATATTTTGTGGAGAAACTTCCCAGACTTCAGGGTTGGGACTGGCATGGAATGATTCTTGTGGGGAGGGCACTTGGTATTCACATGAGTTTGCAGGAGAGCAGCTCATTCCATGCAGATTATCATACCTGTACTTATCTGACTCATAACTGCTGTATTCTTCCTGATTCCCAAAGAAGACATCAGTACCCTGGCTGTAAGTTGGGGACGGATAAGAACTGCACACAGAATGGGCAGGGGAGGTTTCTGAAGGTATGGAGTAGCTTGGAGACAGAGGTATCTCATTCTTCAGACCGTATGTGTTCATTAAACCCTGTTGAGATGCATCCTCAACCCAGAACTCTGAAGAGTATGAAGGGGAATGAGTTGTGTTTGAATATCTGTATGACTGACAGGTCTTAAGATCCTCCTCCAACACTTCTACTATTATAGCAAGCTCCTCCAGACCCTCTGTTTGATGTTTCTTCTGTAGAAGACATTAAATAGTTGTCAAAACCTGCCTGTGTACCAGGTAAGAGCTCCAAAAAAGGAGCTATAGTTCTGCAGATGTCACTCACCGGGAAACGTCTCCGGCTTCCGCCTGTGGTAACACGTTTCTTATCCCCTTTTGGACCAAAAAGATTGCCAATTAGAAACGCAATTAGGTTAAAATGGTTATGCTAACATTTACATAGCTCAGGCTTACCTTTAGATGCCTTGGAATGTTTTCCCTAAAAATACAGTCACACTATGATCAACGTGCCTCAAAATGATTGAAAATAAATAAATAGAAGAAAAAAAAAATCATACCTGCTGATCTTTAGGGTCAATACCCTTGGCTATCCGTATATTCCTGAGAATGTCCCGTACTGGCATTTTCACTCTGACTCCGAGGTATTTCTTTTCAGATGTGGACTTGTGTTTTTTTGGTCCTAAAGGAGTACAGGCATGTTAGTGAAGCAGTGCGCTATATATGAAACTGCTTCAACATTTCACAATGCAAATATATGTTTCACATCGTTCTGGAATGGGACATATCTAAAAGCACACAATCCGCTATGAAAATTCAGCAAGGAATCATTTTATAATAGAGCAGATCATACTTATGCTCATGATATTGTATTTATGCTTGTGACATTGATTATTGATAATGATTATAAGGATAATTGGTATAGGGGTGAATTGAGATGCCTCTGAGATGACTGCATGGGGAAAAGTGTCCCATTCAACCCGAATTCACCCTAATTGTACATGTAGTATCCATAATGACTTTGTTGTATGCGTACTTTGATGAATAACATAAAAACAGGCAAATATGTATGTATATAGATATATCAAAACATTGTGACATCTTAAACCAATCTAAGGTGATTTGATGATTTTAGCTACCAAGTACTACCTATAGGCAGCAGAGACAAAATCCTAAACCAGATAAAAACCATATTAAACCATGTAGGACCAGCAGAGCACACCAGCTAATGCTGGTTAAACTTAAACCAAGTGAGGTCACAGTGATTAATCCTCTCCTGGACATTGTTTTTGAGATATTTTGTTTGTGTATACCTGTTTGAACGCTCTTCTTGTCCCCTGAGCGGTTCTGCGTCGGTTTCCGTAGATTTGGCCCACTTGCATTTGAAGGATGTTCTGTTGGCAGCGGTGACCCGTCGTGGTGTTCAGGGTGTTCAGGGAGCATATCGCGCCCTGTGGTCTCCACCTGACAGCTCACCATTCTGTTGTCCGGTTAAAAGGCGACTATAAAGTGCTACGCGTTTAGAGTGTTATGACAACAAACATAAAATGGTCGAGAAATGGGCTGCTACCTGCCAGTCCTTATAAAACGTGTGTTATGTCAGCGGCGCCGTGTTTTCATTACCTGACTTGAGGAGGCGGTGACAGTCAAAGTATCTCACCTGAGTTTGATCATGCGAGAACAGTGAACCCGTGTGGAGCAAAGCCGTCGAGCTATTTTGCCACATATTTTTTCTCATGCATTGTTTAATTACATTCATTTTATGTTTATTTTTTTTTAACATAAATTTAATCTATTCTGATCTATTTTCTTCCTCCAAATAATATTAAAACAGCAATAGGCTTATTAAAGGAAAATATACAAAGCTTGTGAACCGTGAAACAATGATTTTTAAAATACTTTGATTTGCATTATAACTCACTAAAAAGCAAATCTCCAAGTGTGGTGTCTGCAAGTTGGAGTAATGGGCGTGGCGACAGGCCTTTCTCATTGGTCGCATCAGCTGTCTGTCAGGGTGTGGGCGGTAGGGTCTTCACAAGCTACAATTTACAATTCCTACTTCTGAAGTCATTTTTATCTAGAAAACTCTTATTTACGATCATTCCGCAAGTGAAGGCAGAATTAGTTTCTGTTGTAGCAATTCACTTCTTTTTGGATGCAATTTGGGGTAATGGGTGGAGCTATGAGGACCAACCACACCTCTATCTTTCCACCCTATTCAGCTTTTGAACCCATGACGTCCAGAGAGGTGGAGCTGGATGTCATTTGCTCTGCAGCACCACTTGCTTTCGCATGCCATAATAAACTGAAATCATACACTGACATCTACCGACGACACACTTTCTTTACAAAATGATTCCCTTTACTTTTATCCAGTACATCCTCGCTACAATAAACCCCATCAAAGAAAGTAAGAGTTTATAGTTTCATTTCATCCAAAAATGACAATTCTGTCATCATTTACTCACCCTCAAGCTGTTCCAAACCTGATTGAATTTCTTTCTTTCTGCTGAACACAAAAGAATACATTTTAAACAGTTGATGGGCCGACATTGATTATATTATGGGACTTCTTCAAAATATCTTCTTTTATGCACGTTTGGAACAACTTGAAGGTGAGTAAATGATGGCAGAATTTTCATTTTTGGGTGAACTGCCCCTTTAACACTAGGTGGCAGTGTTGCACTGCCCCTCAGGCGCCACAGCAATATCAGTTATCGCCACATTTGAGTCTTTTATTTGTAATCATCTAATAATCTATGCCATATTATTCAAAATATCCAATGATAATGAATTCCATCGTGCCTTCTTAATCTATTTCAATATAAATATATGTTGCAAACAGTTTTCCATATAGTTTATACCTTCAATTTTAAGTGACTTGACATGAGGAAAGGTGCGTGGAAATATAATTAAAAGCTGATATTTATTCGTTTTAATACCAATTTTTCAATTTCATGCTACTATTCAAAACCATAGCATCAGAGTTTAAAGCTAATCCTGTACTGATACATACCATGTAGAGTGAGAGTTGAAAGGATCCTTGACTGATTTCAGTCATTTTGATTGAATTATTTGATAGCCTATATTTGTTTTGTTTTTGATAGTAATATGATTGATGCATTATATGGGGGGTACAACTTCAGGTCTACAAATCAATGTTGCATTCAATGTGTTTTGTCTTTTGCCTTATCATCATCATACCCGTGAACCTAATCTCTCATCTATTCTGTGCATACCTACCTAATATATCAAGTAACACCTGATTTTAGCCCTGATATCCATAATGATGCGGGTTAGGTGGTCCTTTTCTTCTTTTTATTGTAAAAAAAAAGAAAAAAATCTCAAGAAGACTGTCTGAGAAAGTTGGCTGAATAGCATGGATGAGTATCGATGAACTTTAATCTGCATGCCACTACATATGGATATACAAACAATGACATTGCATTCATCTTGCCTCCTAATCTTGTATACATTGTTAGCACAAGCCCACACTTGCTGCAGTCTAAGTCAGAAAATACTGTGCCATAACTTGACCTTAATTTGACAAACCATTATTCAAAAATGTATGAACTCATTCAACTCTTATTGCCAAGAATAATGGACACATTCAGAAAGTGTTTCAAATCCCGAATGTAACCACTTAATCAAAAACAGGATGGAGGTCAAGCACCCATGTCGGTGAACAGTGAATAATCAGTGTTCATTTTGGACATAATCTTGATGTTTTTTAATGAGATAAAGGGGAGAAATGAAACTCCCAACTGGTAATTAAATAATGAACAAGGGAATTCCAGGATGTTCCTTGGAAGAACTGGACCGCTCCTTTTACAGAAAGCTATTGTGTAACTAAGATAAGCTATGAAAAATCCCTGGCAAGAAACCATTTGCTGTTTATTCACAAAAGGGGAAGTATGTCAGTGTTTATAGTCAATTAAAACAGAGACTGCAAACTTTATGTTTTTCTGAAATGGTTAGCTTTTCAGCACCATTTATTAGGTTAATGCTTAATCACAGTGTTACACAGCTCTAAAGTTTTTATAACAATAAATCCTTGATGTAAAGGATGTTTAGTTGAGGTTTAATTACATTGGAATATCATTGGAAAGATCACTTGTATCTTCACTTGAACTGTGTTGACTGAAGAGTTTGTTCACCCAAAAATGAAAATTCGGTCATCATTTATTTATCCTCATGTTGTTCCACACCTGTAAGTCTTTCGTTCATCTTCTGAACACAAATGAAGATATTTTTAATTAAATCTGAACAATTTCTTTCCCTCCACTGACAACTATGCAACTACCACTTTCACGCTTCAAAAAGTTTATAAAGAGATCGTTAAACTAATCCAGATGAATTTTCTGAAGGGACTTGATCACTTTATATGATGAACAGATTTAATTCATTTGTTCATTAAAAAATAAATAAATGTCAATGTAAGTTTAGGTCTTTATTCACATATCAGAATAGGAATCAGAATCAGAAATACTTTATTGATCCCCGAAGGGAAACTCTTTGTTACAGCAGCAGCTCGTCCTAACAACAATTCAAACTGGAACAATATAAACATCGATCAGCAAACATAAACAGAAGCTCAACAGAACCTGCTTGACACATGAAAACAAATCTCATTGGTTCTTGCTGCAGCTCAAACATGGTACGTAACACACAAGAATGAACCTCACTGGCTCTCGCATATGTCAAGCAAACACACTTGAGCTTCTGTTTACCACAAGTGATGTCAGAGTTGATGAATGTTTATGAGTGAATAAAAGCCAAAATTCAGTTTTGTCTTCATGTCTCTTCAGAAAATTTGGACTAAACCGCTCTATTCATACACTCAAAAAATGAATCCTTGACTTTAATTAATTTTTTCTTGTCAACAGGTTCCACAAAAATTAATTATGTAAGTTGAAAACAAATATTTCAAGGTTATCTAACTTAATGTGGTTGTTTTAGAGAGAAATAATATTTTTGAGTCAAGCTAAATATTATCACTTATTTTTGCTCAACATGAGATGTTTGAGTTATACTAACTTAAAACCTGTTAGTCGGAGTTCCCCCGTGCACGCCCCGCAGCGGTTTTTTTTTAAATTAACTCAAATTTACTGTTACGTGCAATGTAATTACCATGACAAACTATACGTCATTAAAATGATCTAAAACTCAAGATTAAATTTTTAATCACTGCTTTACTCTCAATATCGTATAGTGAACGTAATTTGTTAATATGCGTCAGGAGTTATGAATGTGAAAAACGGAGTCGATACCTTTTCTTTGAAATATGAGCGTCAGCCACATCCACTTATAAAAAACTCCTGTGAGATCATCATCAAAACACTCGACAAAACAACATCCCGCTGCGCTTTTAGCTCAAATGCATGCACATTTGGAGAAATATTGATGGATTCTCATATGTTTATGTCTAATTTTTATACAGAGGAGTAATATTTACTCCTTTTTTACCAAAAAGCGCCGTTGTAATCACCACGAGCGCTGCACACTGTGATGTACTGTGTTTCTGATTCATACTTGCAGCAGGAGGGCGCTGCGTTGCACACTTAGTCCACAAATGACACACACGAGGAACAGGCACACCATGTGACCAGAAACTAACACAGTCTTCCAGAGATCGCTATAACATGCAGATAACGTATAATATAAACACTTTTGAAGACAATAAATACACGATTGTGACGATGTATGGTCTATGTGTCCTTCATGCCATGTCAGGTATTTTCAAAATACTTTATATTTATAATGCAATGCTAATCGCGATAGCTTTTCTCATTGTGCAGAATACTATAAAATAATGTATTTTCGGTCCGATTTTTAGACCCAGACCGACATCACATCACAGAAGTTTATTTAAAACACTCGACTTGCAATATAAAGTAAATTTGAAGCAAAAACTTAGTTTTAATCTCATAAAGTGTGATGTTTAGATGGTGTGCTAAGCTACATGCTAGTACATGCACCTGTCGTGCTGCCACCTATCTGTTATAACAAATCATTTTCAAAAGTAAAACTCTCTGAAATGATTCTTTTTTCCATGAAGGGCATTTGATACAGTTTCAGAGAAGGTGAAGTGAGAAGTTTGATGAAAGAAATGATGGGATTAAGTCTGCTTGAATAGAACATCGTCAGCATTTATAATAGAGACAAAAGAAATGAATAATTAGAGCCATAACCAGGCCGGAGAGGTGTGAATTGTGCAAATGGTGCATTGGAATTGATTGGGATAGTTTTGCAACACAAAACAATAGACAATACACTGAATGGGTGCTTGGAAGAAGGCTATAAACATTAGTTAGCATTTTAGAGTTTTCTCAAAATAAAATCACATGACATGATCTTATAAAACATTCAATAAAACTCAGAGTTTTAAACGCATCATCTTCAGATTTGAAACATAACATGGTCAGACATGTGGCTTCAGCTGGAGTGCATTTCCAGATAGCAGAGGGGCTGACATCAATTTTATTTTCATAAAGATTTTCCATAAAAATACATTTCTAATAACTGTACAAAATTTTGAAGCTATTTATAACTAGTTTTTTTCATTATGACAATTATTAATTATACCTTTACAATAAACTGCAAAGTGTCTGCTTTGAAATGAGACCATACTTATGCTTTTAGTGCAAAGGGTTCATGAACTGCATCTGTTTTAGTTTGGGTATGTCATTTCTTGAGATTTTTCAGAAAAGGGGTGGGAGGTAACAGGTTAAGTCAGTCAGTTCAAAGTAAACTAATCATTTTACAACAAAACATTCAAATAGGAATAGTATGTTGTACTGACAAAGGCTTAGCAAGTATAGTTGACTTACACGTGAGTTCTAGTGACTAAAAAAGAACTGTAGAGTGTACTTGATAATTACTTTAAATAAAATTTGTTACCATTGTTGTGTTTAGCATGCTGAATGTTGAAGTCTGTGTGACACATCTGGAGTCAATTACTAAATATTATCACAAATTTAGAGGAATTGTACCAACCCACTTAAAAGATTCACCAACTGTTTATTTGTGTTACTATTAACTTTATAAACAATCATTATTTGGAATAAGATACAAAAGTCACATCATTCATAATTTTACTTTGTATTTTAATAATATGATACTCATATATATATATATAAAACATATATAAATTGCAAATTTCAGTCACATATGTATATATGAACTGTGATTTCTTGTTGCATCACTGCACCAAAACAGAACATAAATGAACTTATAAGAATATAAATGAAGTGCCCAAGCAAAGGAAACACCATCCACCATAATGGTTAGTCCAAAATAAAACATTTTAGGAAAATTATTGTCAATTTATGAAGTCAGCTTATGTGATGTTCTCTCAAATTTTTCAGTTGAATTGACAATTGAACATTTAAGATGACTTTGGCAAATCAGTGAATTCAAACAGAGAAAGATAACTGCAGAAGTGGAGGAAATGAGGGAAGAGTCTATCAAGAAAAGCCCCACGTCAAAACTTAACTAAAAAATATGAGTTAAAATCACTATTGGATTTTACAGTGTACTAACTTTTGGTCCAAACTGATTCCTCAAAATTTTGTACACTCACTGAGCATTTTATTAACCCCTCTAGGGTCTTTGGGGTCTTTTTGGAACCCAAACAATGTTTACTAAAATTAAAAACAATGTTGTCTTTGTACAGTGGTTAACATTTTCTAGATCTACAAATAAAAAAAAAAAAAATGGATTTATTTTAGTGTGTTTAAAAAAAAAAGACAAATAATATTTTGCAAATAACAGACCATATAACTTAAAATAATTTAAATTTTAAATTTAAAACATACATGATATGTTAAAAACTGAAATTATTAGTTGCTACTGATAATTAAAGGTAAACAGGATACAAACAGAAATTAGCTACTCAGAACTAACAAATGAGATTTTGGGTTTCATCTTCGGGGTTTCATGGCAGTTGGGGTCGCACTATACTGCCACCCTCTGGATGTAAGAATTTTTTTACTTAACATAAATGGTTTGTGTTTAGACAACACATTAGGATTTTGTTCAGTTAATTTGAGACATAATTACGTGGACCTTAATAGAAAAAAACATTTCAAGTCAAAAAATTCAATTATTATAAGTAAACTGAATATAAATATATTATATAAAGTGAACAACCGACTGTGTTCATTTTTTTGAGTGTATGGATTAGTTTCACGATCTCTTTATGACCTTTTTGAAGCGTCAAAATATGTAGCCGTCAATATAGGGACAGAAAGCTCTCAGATTTTATTAAAAATATCTTCATTTGAGTTCAGAAGATAAGCAAAAGTCTTACAGGTTTGGAACGGCATGAGGGTGAGTAAATAATGACAGAATTTTCATTTAATGACACTGTTGGAAAGATCAGATCAAGTTTATCAGATCAGCGACTCCTTCCCATGAACAAATAACTATCTACTTGTTTCTGGTTTGACCAGCAAAACATTAGTCACCAGACAACAGAGCCACCACAGGAGCAAGCTTCAGTGCATGTCAACTGGGATTTCTTTTTATAAATTAATGATTTAAAAAAAGAATTATGGTGTACAAGTTTGTTGAAGCTTACTGAACTTGAAGCTATGTGTTACAGGGGTTCACATGATGGTTTCCCACAAAAAATTAAATTTGAAAAGATTAATTCCAGCTAGAAAACATTCTCAGAACTAATAAACTAATAAATGCTTAAAAGACCACTAGAAGAGTTCATTAGCGCAAAAAAAAAAAAAAAAAAAAAAACTTGAGCTGTGCGTTATTCTCCACTTGTAGCACGTTCTGAACCCTAAATCCGTTTTGTCAGAGAAGCCGGTATTATCCACTGTCAAGGCACAAGTTCACGTTTTACAGCAGAAACTGACATGCGCCCTTGTTGTTTGAATACAGAAAATACAGAAACCGATAAGTCCGTTTTAGCGAATCAGCGCACAGTATTGAGGTCATGTGACAAGGCTGCTAGTCACTTCAAAAATACGCGCTAGCTGGGGGGAGTTTCGTCAAAGCTGACTAAAAGTGATCGAGGATTTATAATTTCGATTCTTGCAAGTCCTTTTACACCATACACGTCTTACTTGCTTAAACCTTGTTTGTTGTTTTGTGTGTGTGTGTGTGTGTGTGTGTGCAATTTTTTTTTAAAACATACTTTTACTTTTAATGAACTTTAATTTTGTAAGTTACTTAATAAAAACAACCCAACTGCAGTTTGATTAATATTACTTGGGATGCACAAAAAAGAGAAGTGATTTGTGAAAATTATTAAAAACGGAGTTGTCTGTTTTTGCAAATGAACTCTTGATTACAGTAAGTCGCAGTGCTGTGAATTATAGCACGGGTAATTTTTTGTTTTATTTGTTACTTTTCATTGAAAGGATTCTTCGGCGTTTGCTCAATCTGACACTGCTGCAATTTTATATTAAACTTTTTATATTAATTTTTATATTAAACTTATTGGTAACACTGAACAATAAGGTTCATTAGTTAAACATTAGTTAATGCATTAACTAACATGAACTAACTATGGGTTAGGGTTATTTACTATTATTCAAATAACGTTAGTTAATGAAAATACAATTATTCATTATTTATTCATGTCAGTTCACAGTACATTAAATAATGTTAACAAGATTTTAATAATGTATAAGGAAATGTTGAAATTAACATTAACAAAGATTAATAAATGCTGTATTAGTGCAGTTCATTATTAGTTCATGTTAACTAATGAAACTTTTTGTAAAGTGTTACCAACTTATTAGGTAACTGAAATTAATTTTGAAAGGCACGGGTGATTTTTTTTGTTTGTTTTATTTGTCATTTCATAACTCTTTCCACAGAAAAATGACTAAAAGTGCACTGTAAAAAAAAAAAATCAAAGGTTGAGAAAACTTAAATGTTTAAGGCAACCAGGCTCAGGAGATTTTTGAGTTTTCTCAACTTGTTGTAAATTGAACATGTTATACAACAACCAGTTGAGAAAACTCTAAAATCTCCTGGCGCTTGGGTTTTCTCAACCTTAATTGTTTTCAAGTGTGTTTGATAACTGGCCAGGCGTGGGTGCTCATTCAGTGTCTGCATTTCATCCTGCTGAGATGATGCTCTGGATCGAGTCATCACAATGATTCTATGCCTGATCATGACAGAGAATGCTGTTGGCCTTACAAAGATCTGGCTTTGGCAGGGATGCATATCTGTGTTCTGCTCTATTACATCATCTGTTGATTATTAACAAGTCAACGGGGTCACCAGGTTTGATAAGGACACAATTTTTTCTTTATGTAACATCACTGTTTGTTTGGGCTTGGCATCACTTTATGTAATAGGGGAAATCTTGAAAATGTAAAGTTCTGCAAGAACAAATGTACAATTTTAAAACATGTTTTGGAATAAACTGATCAAGGCACTTGCAGAGAAACCTTGGACTTTATATAAGAAAAGGCATTCGCTTATGACAACAGTATTGGAGACAGAGTTTATTGTTATAAAAAAATTGCATGCATTTTGCAGAAGAACATTGTTGTGGTTGTGCTTCGGCCCTGCCTGACTGTACTGATGAATATGGTTCTCCTACTGCTCATAAAACATTCAATACTAGATAAATAACCGGTTTAAATGGAAATGGTCTCAAGCTGACCAGCTGAAGATGTTACTATAGCTAAACCCATTAAAGGGATGGTTAAAAAACGAAATTCTGTCATCATTTACTCACCCTCAAGTAGTTCCAAACCTACAAATATCTTTGTTCTGCTGAACACAAAGGACGATATTTTGAGGAATGTCAATAACTAAACAGATCTTGCCCTCCATTGACAACCATATTTTTCCTACTATGTTAGTAAATGGGGGGGGGGGGATCTGTTTGGTGCTCCATATCAGCCTTAATTGCTTATTGAGACAGCTAACCTATGCTACTCCCACATCTCATCAAAGTAAACCAAAATAGTTGCTCCTTTAAATAAGGAAAAAAGGAATTAAGAGACAAAAAGGTATGTTGATCTAACCTTTAAATCTGATATGCTTAATGATTGAAAAATATAATATGATCTTAGTGGTTGATGTTCACCCTTGTAAATACATGTATGAATAGGAGGATTAATGGATGTAATGTCATCTCATTTCTGTTTACTTGCCTTGACTTTCATAAGATAAAACAAAACCATAACCAAATGCCATCCAATGCCAAAACCATTTCTTCCATTTCAGTGTCCACATCGACCTATTTTTGTGAACACACCTGGTGAGCTGTACTATTGAACAAGTAACAAGAGCAATAATTTACCATGATCAGTTCAGGGACACAGAAATGAAGATGAATGTCTACCAATGATTGACGATGTTCCATTTCCAATAAAAAGATGGTTAACTATGAATAGTCTATAAAAAGTGCACTGAAGACAGAGGTCAGTCATGTTAATCCACCTGCCAGTTCTGAAATTTTTATGCAGGAATTTGACATATAATGTGCACCTATTTATCAATGCTAAATTGCATATTTATATGCAAGAAAGGATGAAAAGGATTTGATAATCGTAGTTTTTCAGCATTATCAGCATTTAAACAAAGTTTCACAACAGCCAGAGATGTTTGTACCTTGGCATGTTGCAACCAAATGTGGTTAAAAAGCCTTCCCAACCAAAATATTGAGGTGTCAAGTGAAGTCCTGTTCACAGCAAAGTCAGTTTTTCATAATTGCCACTTAATTAGTACTTCGATACCATATTTATTGTATTGGAATGTCTTTGCGTCTAACAGGAACTTGATATTGGCATTTCCCTGCAAAGTTCTTGCTGGTATATGTCAGAGAAGCTTATCATTTCATTCATTTGAGACAACAGGAATTTGACCAGTCGCCTCAGGCACTGCACTCTGTTCCTGTCTTCATCCTTTTGTTCAGTTGCTTTCACTCATTCAGTCTCTCTTAAACGGTCCCTCCCACCCAGCCCTCATGACACTAGTGAATCTACAATGTGGCTTTTGTGGCTGCATATGAATCTTTTGACCTTCTGTCTTGTCATAAAAGACTTTTGACTATTGTTGTATTGTGTATTAAGTCCTTAATTTTTTTTCAGGGTGCTTTTGTTACTTATCTATTTAGATGTAGCTTTTACTGCAACCTGAGCATGTGCAACTACATGCCCCTTTGTTTTGCAATACTAACAATGGCGTACATGAGAAATCAATGGCTCAATTTTTTTCAGGTCATGTCCATACTTGAGTTCAGTACACATTAGATGCATTTGCTCATATCTGGGGATTAGCTTTGCGTCCCCTGTCCGTGTCTACCATGGGACAGCGCACGTGAGGCAGGAGCCATGCAAGGAGAGCGCACGTGAGACAGGAGTCGTGTTTGGTATCTGTTCCTTCATGGATCTGTTGCGTTTGTTGATAGAGTTGCGCTGGTTTGTTTGTTCAGCAGGCCCTTGCCTGCTTTGGCACTCTGAGAAGTGGCATGTACACACAGGCTGTAACCTCTCCTGGCACACAGGCTAAGATTGCATTCTGGCCTGCAGGCGAAACCAAAAACGTACTTTTTTTAAGCAAAAAATGCCAGTGTTTGTGTTATGGTTCATTATACAGTGTTCTGTAGCCTACTGGAGACCGCAATGTAGATAAAGTTGGAAACAAGTAAATAATAAGAAAAGATTGTGCTGCTGTTATCATGCTGTTATTTTTTTAAATAAATTAATACTTTTATTCAGCAAAGGCGGCATTAAATCAAAAGTTATCAAGAATGACAGGAAATGTATTTATGTGTCGAATAAACTTATTGGGAGAAATGTGAGCCCTCTACGAGCATGGATTACACTCTCAATCTTTCGAGGTAAAAACTGTTTTAATTACACAACTGATCTCAGTAGAAAGTAACTGCCCTTTACCACAGTACTGATTTTTTCTCAAAACTTAGAGATGAATCAGTTTGTTTACTTGAGGTTGAACACTTGCAGAAAGAGAACCATAAATTAAAAACAGATGAAGACGGGGGGGGGGGATTGGCAATCCAACACATGATATCCTCAAAACAGTTGCAAAGCAAATCCAAAGGAAACTGCAGTCAGTTTTTGATAAAACTGTGTGTCTGTAATGACGAGTCAGTGGATGAGATCCAAATGCAGGCTTTATTAAGCAACGTGGTCAAACAGGCAATGGACAAATCAACAGCAAACAGGAATGTCAGAGGGTAGGCAGAGTCGTAAACGTTAACCAGGCAAAGTAGATCAAGGTAGGCAGCAAGCAATCAACAGTCCAATAATCCAAGGCATTAAATCCAATTGGCAGGCAGGGAACGATCAGAAACCAGACAGAATCAAAACCAGGAAAACAAGACAGGGAATAACGCTCAGAAATGACAACATAACAGAATATCAAGACCTCGCAGAGTGTGTGTATGTCTGTGGTGCTTAAATAGTCCGGATAATGTGTATTAGCTGGTTGATGCAATCAGTGATTGGGTAATGCACTGCAGCTGGTGAAGTGATCAGTGATAGGTATGGGGCTTCTGGGAAATGTAGTCTGCATTAGTGGATGAGTGGAGTGAGTGAGTGAGTCCATGGTGAAGTGCCCTCTAGTGTCTATAGCAGGTACTTCAACTGACGATCATTACAGTATTGTTAGCATTAGCAGTGGTAAATGTTATATTTATTAAAAATAGCACCCAAGGGGAGCATATAAAATGAAAAAAGAAGAGGGGCTAACATGGACCCTTGGGGCACAGCGCATAAAAGGGGAATCGATGAAGAAGAAAACTTCCCAGTGCTCATTGAGAAGGTTCTGTCTTTGAGGTAAAAGGCCAACCACTGCAGGGCAAAACCCTGAATACCTGATTGAAAAATATCTAAAATATTGGACATTGATATAGGAACTCAACAGACAATACAAAACCCTCTTTAGGAGCTTTGAAATAAAAGGCAGTTCGGAGAAAAATTGCTGAGGATAGCTGGGTCAAGATGGGGTTTGTTAAGCAGAGGGTGAACCACAACATGTTTAAAACTAGCAGGTACAACTCCATTTGCTTGAGAACTGTTAATAGCTGTTACAGCTGGGCTCAAGACTTCAAACACTTCCTTTAAAAGACATGTTGGGATAACCTCAAACAATATCAGCTAGCTGAGCAGAAGTAATTGGATGAAAACAGATTAGCTAATCAAAGGGGGATCGAAGTTCTTTATGGAAGCCTTAATCTCCAAGACTGTATTCTCAAATTTTTAAAAGAATTCTGACAATTTTTCTGTGATGGAACAAGAGAAGGTGTGGCAAAGGGATGGGAAAGGATTTAGCACTGAATCAATTGTTTTAAATCCTGTTTTCGGACAGTGATGAGTTTGGAGAGGAATTTAGACTTAGCCTCTTTCACTAACTTTTTGTAACTAGTTAAGCATGCAGTTAAACATTCATAGATTTAGAGTTCATCTCTTTTCCACTTTCTCTCAGCCTTACAACACTCTTGTCTGAGAGAAAGGGTGTTATTATTTAACAAAGGCTGAGTGGTGCCCTTTCCCTTAGCGTTCCTGGGCTTAAACAGAGTCTTTAGAAATTTAGGATTTAGTAAAAACATCCACCATCTCTTCAATGTCTAATTTCTCAAAGAAGACAGCATCTGCAAAGTTAATTTGATAGTACTCTGAAAATAAATTGGCAGAGGAAGGTTGAATGAAACGAGAATAACTCGCAGACTTAGAGCAGGAGGTGATAGAAACACAAATTCAAACACAAATGGAAAATGGTCTGAAAAGAGCAGCATCAATTACTCTTAGATTTGTTACAGGAAAACCATGTGACAACACCAAATCTAATGTGTGCCCTAAATGATGTGTAGGGCTAAAAGACACACTAGCGTTTTCAGACATCATGGACGCCACGTCAGTGTTTCCGGTCGCTATGAATGTTGCATCTGAAGCTATCAAGGCGATTCCTAGCCGTTTGAAACTGGTTTCCAGTTTGGAGGACACTCCGTTTAAGTTGGTGCGAGCAACTGGCATCTCTGCAGTGAGATTAAGTCTTGAGAGGTGGTCCCAACCTTTGACTGCAGTCCCCGCTATAGGTATGACGATTTTGTGTGTTTGGGCCACACACTGCTCCCCATTAATCCACTCCAGAACACATTCCAGCCCATGAGTCCTCTCCAGAGCTGAACAGGACCATGGAGGTCATGCCAGAGATTTCTATTGTGTATACTTGTCAATTAATGTTAAAACGGAACATCATTCAGATTTGCCTTCAGTTAAAATGAGAGCTAGTTTTAAAATGACCTAGTCAAGTGTGTTTAAGCATAACTGTTTGCTAAGACGGGGTGATATGATGATATATCGTGGCAATGATATAAAGTGTGAATCAATTTAACTTTCTCTATATTGTTTATATATTGCGTTACGCAAATAAATGCGTGCAGCATTTAGTGGGCAGGAGTTACTGACACATTAAAGCGATAAAGAAACATGGACAAAGAATGAAGAGCAGGATGTGCTTTAGATGAAAAGGAGTTATTGAAAGTGTAAATGCCACAAAAGAGAACTCATATTCAGCATTTACATACTGACAAGCACCTTTCTGTGCACAACTAAATGGTCAAGTACACACAAAAATCTGTGTATTCACGTAAACAGTCAGTTTATGTCTTGATGTGAAGGTAGTGATGAGTGGATGAGTGTCAATACTGGGTTTGCACATTATCTCTTAAAAGTGGCATGTTTGTGTTATTTATGTTAATCAAACAAAAAAAGAAAAAGAGAAAAATCACTCACTGCTCAGTTGATTAACTTTTGTACCTTCAATAAATATTAGCATTTAATTCAAACAGTGGACTATGCAGTCTTGTCATTTCATTACTTTATTCAGTTTCTGCATTTCTTACTTCTGTTAGGTAGACCTTCCTGAAAAACTTAGCACTCTTTATTTATTTTGTATATTTGTATTTATCTGTCCTATTGCTTGTTATTTGTTTCTTTGTTCTTATTTTATTATTTACAGTTAACTTGTCTTCAATAATTTTCTTGAGAACTTTTAACTTACATTAGTTAGCCTAGTATTAGTTTTTGTTAAGGTATTGAAACTGAATTGAGAATCGTGAAATTGTACACACCAAAATGTTCTTTATAGATGCAGATAGATTTTGGCCTAATAGTGATACTTCACCGAATGGTCAAATTCACATGTATTTTGTGTATTTTCAAAATACAAAATATTGTATTTAAGTACTTTTTTCCCCTCCACAGTAAAGTAGGTTTTTCATTTTGCTACATTTCAACTGAGATATTTTCTGTTTTTATTTTAAATACATTTTCATGTATTTATACCCATCTCTGTGTGTATATGCCAATAGGTTTGTTAATTATAAAACACACTTATTTTGGACATCACTATAAAAGATGAATGACTTTTTTTTCCCTAAATCTTGCTTTGCATCAACATTTTTTTTTTTTTTAACTGCATTTTCAGCCCATAGATCACAAATAATGGCCTCTCCATCTTTGGCAGAGACCGTAACTCTCGACCCCAGAGGCTGTTTTGTGGTATTTGCCCTCGTAATAAAACATACACAGCAGCACATTGTGTCTTCAGGTGAGTATATGACAGTGACCTCGCTCCCCTCCGCCCTCATCTGGTTACTGCTTTCCAGCAATGCTCCAGGTGAAAGATGAGCGAGGATAAGACTCTTTTCATCCTTCATCGTTATGCTTGACACATCTTTAGTGAAACTTAACCCAAAACCTAAAGTAACTGAACTTGTAAATTAGGATGTTAAAGTCGCCTCAAGCAAAGCTGTACTTGTTTAATTGCTTCCTCTTTTCTTTAGTCACAATTTTCGAAATAAACTAGCATATGTGATTTTAACATGACACAGTGCCTACAAAGACAAAGTTGTAAGGCTATAGACAACACTTCTAAAGGTCAAGACCATTTCCTAACCTGACAGATCTCATCGTCTCTTTGTGCTGGTAAAAATATCTCAGTGCTTTTCCCACAGAACTTCACAACATTTCATGCTATGCACAAAAATTCACAGTAGAAAGAGATGGTTTTTTTAATCACTCATCCACTGAGGCCTATTGCTTCTTTGCATCGAGCCCACTCTGTAGTTTGCATTAGAGAAAGCTCTCATGCAGTAACCGTTGACACTGTGTTGGATCTCATTTACAATTTGTTTTTCATTTAGAAGGAAGATCTGTCTTCTCACAAAAGTGTGAAGTAAGTGTTTTTAGTTTCTTGGCTTTTTCCGCATTAATACGTCTTTTCCAGTGACCGTTTCGATTTGTCGAGATTCGGTTTGATTTTTTATGAGCAGAGAACTTTGGCAATGCCTTAAGAAATACCTCAAGTGTCAGATTTATTTGAGCAACAACTCTGCAGTGCTGAAGTGATTGCATTACAGTAAGCACAGTAAGCAGTAAGTACAAGCAGATGTATTTTGTTATTTGTTATAAAAAGCTGTTCCTTGTTTTTTGTTGCTGAGATGTGTGATTGTTTGTGTAATAATAGAAAGTACTGAGCTGAGAAAAGGAACATGATGAGTTTCATGGCTTGAGTGGTCAATGAAGCTCAAAGTGTGTGCAGGTGTTTCCTTTAACACTAATAAATGTACTAGCGTGGCAGTTTCAGATGTCTTACATCAATTCTCATCAGCCTAATTTTGGACTTTTACACATTTTAACAACTACACCCAGAAAAAAAAACTCCATTTATTTATTGTGGTAGAGTTAATATAAATCATATTTGTAATAGAGATTAACTGCCTCTACATAATAATTATAAGGCAAAGTTATCAATAGAACATGAACATGTAATGTAATATTCAAAATAATGGGTGTCTAGAGATATCAACTAATATATATATATATTAGAAATAAGAAATTAGAAAAATACTTTCACAGGTATGGATTTAAAAATAAAATACAATGTTTGTTGAGCTCCAAGATGCAAAACACTATCTGATCATCAGAAGAAAACATTGTACAGATGAGCAACGTGGCACATCTCTAAAGTGTTGTTCGAACAAATATGAGATAGACAAAAGGGGAATTCGCCAGTTTACCAAGTCCCTCTCTGCTTTGATTATTACAGCAGTTATGGACATCGAATTTGTGCTAAGCTGAAACTACTGGTAAACTGGTAGTACTAAATGAATGAGGATAGCGGCTTCCCTTTGCGGTGACATCACTTGAACGCAGTTGCTTTTATAAGGCAGCCCACTGAAGCGACCACTGTTCAATTATGAGATGATCTCAGGAAGTAAATAGAAAAAGTTTTGACTAGATATTATAAGAGTTTAGATTGATACATAGCAGAGTGTGCACATGGGAAAATGTAAGTACAATTTCTGAATATCAATACAATTAAATTTGCACATTTCATATGCATTATGTTGCAATATGCAAAAGTAAGATTATTTACTCATGAAAATTAAATGCACTGCAAAAGCCTGAATCAAGAAAATATTTTTTCAATTAAATTCAGGACTGAGCACCGAGATGCAAATTCTATTGCCCTCATTACATTATACAGATGAAAACAAATTGATCGTTGCCGTTTTTCCACGTTATCTCTTCTGATAAGTGGCGTGATTAATTAATATCTCAGTGTTTGACTTTTCATCTCGAGCAGAATTCATGCTGATATTTGCATGTTTTATGATATTAAGTTTGTGTAATCTATTAGTAATACAAAATATCACTTTGCCAGCTTTATTGATGTATTGATGCCTCCATTTTTTCCATTTCTATGCAGTATGTAAGGTAGCAGTTAGGACAAGTAGAGTAAGGTTGATAGATACATTAACACTGGGGCCTGTTCTTTGGATTTGCCAGAAACTCTAAATGTTATTGTGGGGTGATTTTAGCATCTTTAAAAATGTACTTAACAGTCACATTGATACTTCATGATTGTTCTTAATCTTATAGCAAGTTTTTATTAGCAACATATCACTCTTGAAATGTTTCTCTTCTTGTCCTCCATAACCTTTTTGAGGGGATATAAAGCAAGAGTAAACGCAATCACATGATAAAGACTAGTGTACAAGCTCAAGATAAACTTCTGGTGTTGCTTCTTTATTGTTTTTTTCCCACATGTCTGTAGTCAATTTAACCTCTAAAAACCAGTCACATTTCTGAAAAGCACATTCTTACTTTGTGCTGAAACAATTAAAACTTCAGAAATCTGAGGTTTGGGTCAGGGTTATTGGGGTTAGTTATTTAATAAAATGACTGAAATCAAATTAAATTTTTTAAAAATACAGGTAACCCTTTAGAATAAGATCTCATTTGTTAACATTAGTTAATGTATTAACTAACAATGCAATGAGCAATACATTTGTTCATGTTCATGTTAGTTAACTGCGTATTAACTAATGTTAACAATTACAACTTTTGATTTCAATAATGTGTTAGTAAATGTTGAAATTAACATTAACTAAGATTAATAAATGCTGTAGAAGTGTTGTTCATTCTTAGCTCACGTTAACTACAGTAGTTAACTAATGTTAACCAATGATGTGTAAAACAATTTCACCTATTGCATTTCTCATTTTCATTTAGATGAGGTTGAAGTACTAAAATATCCAAAACTAAAACTCAATAAAAAAGTATGAATACATAAAAATAGACCAAAACACAACTAAATTACTAAAATGGTTCAGTTCAGTTCATTATTCAAAACAACCTGGACTTATTCAGGGGAAATTAGGGCTTCGTTTTTAATTTTCCATTTTTAATTCCACATGCCCGTCACTGTCTGTGGGATCTTATCTAGTATATTACTGTAAATGTAAACGAGCACCATGAACAGCAAATCGTGTTATTCACAAGGATTTAATCGTGGCAGTTTCACATTCTGCTTTAAAATTTACGAGGTGAAAGTATATGGAGGTCATCACATTTGTCCTGCTAGACTGAAGGTTCTTTGGAAACATGTGCACAATTTCAGAAAGCAGGCATACTGTGGAGTGGCTTAATCTTGATATGCAAAACTCTTCAATTGCCCTCCTCTAGAAAGAAAAGACTTCACAGCTGCATAGCTTCCTCTTTTTCAACTTTTTAAATCATGCTCTGCTTGTATTGCACAACTGTAGAAGCCTCTTTCCTTTCATTGTTATATATTTAGAGCGACTCTTCGTTTGTGAGTGTTAAAAACTGAATTCGTTCCAGTTAGAAATGCATACATTACATGTCCATTCTATGAGAGCGCAGTGACTTACCGAAAGGATTTTTTATTGTTTGCAGAACGACAATACATCAGAGATTTATTACAGAAAAAAAGATCCGACGGTTGTTTTGTCAAGGTTATGGAGAGTTACAGGTGGTTAGTTGTCGGCCTGTTCTAACAGAAACCAGTGTGTGTCATGAATTTAGATGAATGGCACCGAACAGGTACATTACTGATTCATTATTTGGTGATTAAACATTGAGACTTTAGCCTTAAGAAGTAACAGTTGTGAGAGAATGGGGTGTGGAGAGTGTGAGAGATTTTTACGCAAACAATGTTTAGCAAACATGGAAAGTGATATCAGATTTTCACATTAAAGGATCTCATTCAACCTTGTGTGACTCACAAATAATTCAATCATGAGTCAGAAATTGCAACTCGAGTGACGCATTAATTCACTGATCAAATCCAGGGGTGCATAAATGAAACGGCTGGAGCTTCGTCAAGGATTTCTTCAATAAACTATATTTTGTGTTTTTTGGAACCGGTATGAGCACAGTTAGGCAATCAAACATCCCCAAACAATCACACCTCCTTAAGTACACATTGTGCACTGCAGGCAGCTTTCTTTAGAATTCACTGTTAGACAGCAGCTGCATCTGTGCAGATTCACGCAACGCAACTTATCATGCCATGTAAAGAGCCTGCCTGTTCATGTAAATAGCGAATATATCTTTAAGATGTGCTGCTAGAATCAATCACTTTATGCACTCTTAGGAGAAACGGTTCTATATAGAGCCTTAAGGGTTCCTATATTAGAAGTTGTCATCATGGGATCGTTTTATGGGTTTCATTTTAATATATTAATTTTGCTTTAATTTTTCATTTTAATTACATTTTATGAATAAAACGGCTCATAAACTTACTTTATCGCTTAAAAAAATAACACAAATAACCTGTTAAAAATGAAATTATTATGTAGACATTTATCCTTATATAGAAACTTTTTTTTTGGTGTAATGCATTACTGCATTATTTACTAAGTAATTAATTACTGTAATTTAATCAATTTTACCTTGAAAAGTCCAGTAAGGGATTACTTTACTTTTTTCTGTAATTTAATTACAGTTACTTCTGTTCTGATGTAATTGCATTAAATACTGTATAGGTTATAGAAGAATTTTATATAAAACAATAGTGGATTTAACATCAAAATTTGAAATGTATGTTCTAATGTAATCTTCCATTGAATACAGAGGTCATTTCAATAATAATTTATACAAATTTATTTTATTCATCTGAAAGAATCAAAAGAGCAGTTTCATGTCTATCCTTGTATTGTTCAATTGGTGGAGGTTGATATCGGATTTAGAAAGTAGTAAGAATGTATCAGGATATGAAATGAAAATGAACTAAATTTAATGAATAACTTTAAAAAGGATTGTTCATTGTTAGTTGAACCGGTAGCACTTTACAAGTTATTTATTAATATTTGTTAATGTTAGTTAATTCAAATACAGACATTCATTGTTAGTTCATGTTAGTTCACAGTCTGTTGACTAATGTTAACAAATACAATGTTTGAATTTAATAATGTACATAAGATTATTAAATGCTGTAGACGTGAAGTTCATTATTAGTTCATGTTAACTAACGTTTTGTAAAAAGTTAGGATTGAAACTAATTGGAATGTGTAATGGAAAAAATTATGTGTAATGTAAAATTATTTCACTTGAGTCATATTTTAATTTGATGAAAAATATTAAAGCTTCCAGATGCACCAGCAAAATCTAATTCGCAAACATATATACATTACTGTTCAAAAGTTTGGGGTCAGTAAAACTATTTAATAAAAAATGAATATTTTTATTCAGCAAGGACATTAATTTGATCAAAAGACACAGTCAACAATGTTACACAAATTTCTATTTCATATAGATGCTGTTCTTTTGAACATTCCATATTTATAACAGAATCCTGAAAATAAATGTATAATTCACAAAAATATTAAGCAGCGCAACTGTTTTCAACATTGATAATTTCTTGAGCATTAAATCAGCATATTAGATTGATTTCTGAAGGATCATGTGACTCTGAAGACTGGATAATGATGCTGTAAATTCAGCTTTACCATCTCAGGAAAAAATTACATTTTAAAATATATTAAAATAGAAAAATGTTATTTTAAATCGTAATAATATTCCGCAATTTACTGTGTGTTTAATCAAATAAATTTCTTTGGTAGGGTACACTGAGGTCTTTATGTTACATTTCATATTTGTGTAATTAACTCAGTTATTCAGAAATATTGTAGTGTTTTGTGTGAATACTGTGCACCACAAATACTTGTTCTTGAGTAATAGTTCATGTACAGGCCAGTTTTTATGACCTTCACGTCATCTTGCGGCCTTCTATTTTACCATCTGTTTATTAACATGGTCGTCGGCAGGTTTTAAAGTTCAAAGCAGATTGAATTAGTTCCAGTAAGTTAATATTTTAACATTATACAAGTTAATGATATATGCAGTAAGGAACTGTAAAATGTTCCGCCACCCATAATGCCTAAGACACCCTCTTATTACAGTTACTTGCAATTTATACTGCAAATGTATCTGTACAGTAGAGTTGAAACAGATGCATGACAATGAATTATATCCAGAAACCAGTGCTTTCTCCAGTGATACTTCCATAAAAAAAATGTTCACATGGAGTTCCCAAACATGGAGAGACAAGCGCAAGAATTTGCTCCAGGGTTTCAGCACGTCAATTGTGGAGCTGTCAGAGCAGTTCTCATGAAATCTCCTACCGCCATGTTCCACCATCATGTGAGGCACATGAGGACACAAGAAAATGCATTTTTTGAATGAAAAACACCCATGTAACGTAGTTATATCTGACTGGCTGCTTTATTTGAATAGATTATGAAGTGGGATTTGTATAATTATTTCTGCAAATAAGCAGATTTCAGTGTCTTTCAGACTTACGTGGTCCACACTATTCACTAATGACTGAAACTGTACAAGAAAGCAAGAGTTTGAGTGATTACTGTCTTACAGTAGCTTTGTACATCAGATTACACAAAACAAAAAAGACGAAAGGTCCAAATAAAAGAGGTATCTGTTGAGCGACTGAAACTTTCAACACTCTCTGCCACACCTTGTTTAACTTGGCATGAATAAGAAATCCCTACATGATTTTTGTAGTGCCATAGGAGCTTTTTTTTGTACACTTATGAGACGTGCTCATATCTGTCAAGCGTATTCATGGTGTGTTTTTTTGGTACAGCACTGTCGGAGGTGTCAGCATCCAAGCCGTACCAGGGAGTGAGAGTCAAAGACCCCGTGAAGGAGCTGTTGCGGAGAAAAAGAGGAAATGCAGCCAGAACAACGCCCCCCAGCGCAGTAGGAACTACAGAATATGTGTGCACACACAATAGGACACATGCTTTTGATTGTAAAAACTGTCAAACTTAACATTACATTCGAGACCCGTTTTTCATCATGTAATCCATCCGATGCACAGTGATGTCATGCAAATATGAGTCTGGAAAGGATTATTTGTGAAAGGACCTTCGGTTTTAAACGACTAATTAATTGGTTGATGCAATTATTTAAATGGCTAACGTAATTCAGATCATATCACTTTGATAACTGGCTGAAAATTGGGCCCCAGGAGGAGTGAAAACTGAAATTGATTATAGGATTGCAAAGTATTGCAAAATCAATGTCAACTTGAACTCAGCTTGAATTTTATCTGGCATTACTGTGTGCAAAAAAAAAGGCTCTCCAAACTCCAAGGGGATTTTGGCCTTATATAATCCAGGTGTTTTTCCGTGACAGTTAAACTATTCCCCCACATAGCCTGGGGGGTTGGGCATAGGGCCTATGCAAATCCATTTGTGGATCTGCCAAGAGGCTTGCCTACCAACCTTATAATTGTACTTGACGACACATGAAAACAAAAACACATACTCTGCAGCCTTTTCTCACATTAAATTCTCATACAAAAAGCAGACCTCTTGCAAAGCATCTCTTGTAACGCATTCTTGATTGTTTACAAATGCTCATCAAGCTTTTCAGCAGAAGCTGATGACGTGCATTGGTAATTGCTCCCAAAGTGGCAAGGAGTGAAACCACGCACGAGAGCTAGGTATGCACTTATCTTTGTCTGTTATTTTAGGTTAACAAGGTTATCTATAAGCCAGCCCCTCCACGTGCTCTCTGCCATTTCATTCAAAACCTCTCTCGGTGTGGAGATGGGTTTTTAAGCAGCTTTACCATTATTAGGCTGGAGGCCAAAGCAATAAATGCCTTGATCCAATCTACCAGGTGTAGGTCTCAGACTAAAGTTCCTGTCATCTGTTTAAGTGGATTTTAAGTGGAGCCACTTGCCCTGACATGTATATCATTTTACAAAAGAATCACATTGTGCTACACCTTAATTGTTGTGTAAAAAGTAAGGGGTAATATAAAACAAGCTGATGTTATTGTTGTAATAAAAACTGACTTAAATACTTGAGGACATTATTCTGCTTGTTATTAGTTAGTCTACTATTCCTGTTGTAGGGACTCTTGAGACTCTTCAGTCAAATGTGCTCAACATATATTAAAAAGGATTTAATTTTGTCTAGTTTTGAAGCTATGCGTTTGTTGTTTTTGGACAACTTCATTGAGAGCCCTGTCCTGATTGTAGAAAAAAAACTCCAATTATTGGGTGGAATAGTTCTAATAATTGTTAGCGTAAAGCAACAAGAAAAATGTTTATGTTTAATAAAAGTGTCCAAAACGAACACAAAATAAGGAACTACATTCCATGCTATATTTAACAGTTCTTACCCAGCGATGTTTCGTGGGTAATTGGCTTGTTTGATTGAGCATTTGGAGGCGACCATCGTGAGTTGATTACAGCCGATTAAAAATGGCGTCTATCTTTCTTTCTCTCTCTATAACAACTAACGCGCTCCCGAGATCTAAATCGCGGGGTGTTCTCGCGATATTTTTAAGTCTTAGAACATTATTTATAACCTCAAATTTCACTTCTCACATCTTACATTGTGTCTGTAACAAGTCTGGCCAATGTAAGTGACTCAAGCAGTTCAATTCAAAGACATGACGAGCCATCTAAAAGGTACGTGACCTATTGTGCGTCTTCTCGAGTCACGGCTCAGGATTCGTATTATGCGTCTTAAAGACACAATATGTATTATTTTTGGATTAAAATATCCAAAAACCACTAAAACAGTGCTATATATTTTGTTATCTTGTATACTTACATTATCCTATATGTTTTCAATTATGTTTAAATCCAGAGAAATAAGCAATTTTAACCAGGACATGGACCATGTCCATGCATGGCCTATCAATAACATCATACCTGCATTACCATCAATTACTTTTTGGAAACCACGGAAACACCGAAGACTCTTTAATATTTTATGATTGGAACTGTTTGGATACATTTATAGGCAAAAACTAATCATTGTTAGATAGCGCAACACATTGAATGTCTTTTCCTGCTTATATTAATGTGATATTCAGTTATCGATTGCATGAGCAAACGCACAGAATAATGTTATAACATCATTTTCAACACACACAAATGTATCTAATATGATAAACAGAGCTGTGTTACCCCACATACGATTGACCGGAAGAAACGGAAGCTTGTGGCATAATAAAAATTCCGCTGCTCTCGAGCCGTGTGTCGCACTCGTCTCTCATTAGCAACCGCTCCAGTGGCCTCGTTCAGCTCCCACAGCAATCTGCCCTGCTCCACTTTATACTACAATAACGTTAATAATCTCATCCATGAACATGAGTCCCATCAGATTCCTTTTAGCTGGCTGTGAGGTGAAGATGATCTCCCATGATTCTGCGCTCAATCTCAGCATCATCAAGCCACGCCTTTGTTTTGAATAGACGGGGGAAAATGACATATTGAATGACATAGACATTTAATATCGGCTCATGACCTACACCCCCTTTCACTGCTATCAATTCCTGTCTGTCCTCGAACTATCCTGTCAAAAATAATAGGCAAATAATACACAATAATAAACTCTAAAAATATATAACATCTATATTATACATAAATAAACTAAACAATATATTAAAACTATTTCCATTGTTATTTTTTTAAGGTGATGGTTCCCAACAACACTTTGCCATCATACACACATGCCGGTAAGTTACATATGAACTTTTTGGTTTTCATTGATTACGCAACATATTTTTCATGCTCTTATTCTTCTCTAAAAGGAACTTCTAGCTTTGTGGAAGTCAACCAGAGTGGCCTTAATGATTCATTGGTGGATGTCAGTGGCCTTTGCACAGGATGGATTGCCCAGACCAGCAGCACGTCTGCTCTCCAGCCTTTGAGCCACTGGACTCCCCCAGACTGCCAACACCACGATTCCTCCATTACGTCCCATGCTGATATGTACGTCCAGCCGATCTGTCCAAGTTACACTGTAGTGGGCCCTTCCCCCATGCTGACGTTTGCGCACACACCTCTCTTCACCAACCTTGCGGTGAGCCACAGACTGCTGTAAAGCCACTACTCTTGTTTCAGTGCCTAAAGATATTAATTATTCTCTTATCTGGTTCCCAATTAGACCGTGAGCACTTCAAGCTCAAATCTGCCTCAGGTGGAGATCCCAGACTCCTCCTTGACATACATTCCTTGGGCTCAGCCTTTATCCACCATCTCCGGCCCTGTCATGCAGGCCCCCTCTGTTCAAGCGACCCTGTCAGCCTCTCAGCTCTTCCCGGTGCCTCTGACCTTGCCAGTACTCTCACCAGAACCTGAGCCTCAACAGGTGGAGCCTCCCCAGGCTCCCGAGGGTACTCTGGCACTTGAGAAACTGCTGGAAGCAGATGAGGGCCACAAAGAACCATACATCTGCAACTCCTCACTGTTTTCAGAGGACATTTAAGATATTTGTGGATTGGCAAGCTTTTTGCGCAGCTTCTTAACCAGTCAAGATTTCATGGTAGAGCCAACGTAGACACGATATGGACTTGAGGTACTGGATTTGTCCATGGGTTCCATGTAGGCCCTATCTGGATAAGCCCAAGTATGGGGCCTACATAGGTTTGTCCTTGGGTTCTATGTTGGAACCCAGGGACAAGTATGGGCTAAGTCAAATAAGGCTCACACGGAACCCATGGACAAACCTACACCTCCAGCCCATATTGTGCCTAAATTACCCCGCCATGAAATGTTGGTTGGGTTATGGCCACAAACACACTGTAGTCTCAGGAGTGACAACTGCATTTGAATACAAAAGGTAATACCGTAAACTATCATTCCTGAAATTGCGATGATTGACACCGTGATAACCATAGCAATGGCTGCTTATCAGAGGACTCCCTACAGTGTTGCCATAAGCATTTTTGGGCTTGTTGTTTGGGCTTGGCTTTTAAAATGATCGAGTTTATGGGAGTAATAAAAGCGGGAAGTTGCGGGTCACACTATTTTGACGTTATTTTTGGTTGCAATTTATTTTACAGTACGTGCACTTTCAATGTACTTACAATGTACTTACCAAAAAAGTACTGAATAATATAAGGTAACTACATGGGTTAAGATTAGGTTAAGTGGTGGTTCAGGACTAGTGCCTAGTTTTTACACAGTTACTAGTTCCTACAATAAGTATAAAGTATGCACATGCGAAACAGGAGTGTAAAAAAAGTTATACTTTATTTTCAATATAAAGCTTTTTGATTTCGGTCTAATATGGGATTGTCCTTGTTCTCTGTTTTTTTTTTCATGCATACAAAAGAGAGACCTCTGATGCACATTTAAAAACGTCATTAAGTTGTTCACTTCACTTCCGTACACAATGTGTAGAATGTTTGTAAATGCATTTGTCACTACTTGATTTTTTTGAGAGCTAATTTGGTTGTAAAATGCAGTTGTCACTCCAGTAAATTACTGAACTATGTGTGTACAGACTAGATTTAGCTGCAGTGTGTACATTGCCAACGTAAGATTTGCTAGGTTGATACTGATGTGGGAAAATTTTGGCAGCTACTATTAAAAATGAAATCTGGAAACAATTGTGAAGGGATAGATTAATGTCCATTTTAGCAGGCTTGCATTGCTGCAATTTAAATTTGTGCAGAATCCAATGGTTAAAATGCTTACATTTTCAGAGTGCTCTTCCTTGTATACAATTCATTAAAATGTCAGTTAGAATTAGAAAGTTTTCTGAAGGTTGGAGAAATCCCCTGTGGATGTTATCATTTTATCTACCCGTGCCCTAGACCCGCAGGCTTAGTTGTCTCTCAAGTTAACACGTTCCTTAATGATATGTTTAAACAGGGGTCTGCTCTTCTTTTGCTCTACCAATGAAATCTGCTTTTTTAGAGCTTCTGTACATATCTCTGTCAAACTGGTATGGTAATAAAGCAAACGTTCATTTGCAAGTGTTTTAGTACGTGTGGGATTTGGTGGTGGTGGTGGTGGTATGTGATGTTTTTTCCACAATACATATTGAGTCAAAGCAGCTTTACAAAAAAATACATGTTTCTACATTACAGTTTAGAGTAATTTGTTATTGGAGGGTGACTGTGCCAAAGTAATGTCAATTCGTCCAAAAATGTATAGTTCTAAGATAATATAAATCATGCAGTTAACTAATTGTTAGAGATCAGTCAGGCTCTGCTCCCATCCAATCACGACACACTCGCTCACCTGAGTACTGATTGCCGCCACCTGTCTCCAATCACTTCATTACCACTACCATTCATAAGCGCACATTTCACTCAACATTTCGTCCGGTCTCAACTTCGGTTATGGATCCTCTACCAGCGTTATGCACCTCTGATGATCCAGTTCCCTGGTCTTTGCTGGTTTCCTGTCATCCTGTGGCTATTTGCTTACCTGTGTCATCATCAGTTGTTATCTTCAGATATTCGTCTACCTGGCTTCCCTGTGGACGAAATGTGTGCTCTGTCATCATCGTCTCCCTCCAGCATCTGCAACACAAACAGACTGTCAGTATCCTTATCTACGAACTATTCCTATCATCTATATCATTGCAACTTACCATTGTCTCATGATCTGTATTGTGTTCAATAAACATCAATTACTAACCTGCTATTCTGTGAGTCTGTGTTCGGGTAGAAACGGTGATCTCATTAAAGCAATTATTACAATACATGGAATATTAAAAGTCCTTGTAAGCGTTGCGTCATCTCATCTTGGGTGTTGGTGCATCTAATCTTCACGAGAGGCTGGATCCAAAATGGAGCTGGAGTACTCTAATTACCTTGGGATGGGCATGAGAGATGTCTTTAATCTAGATTTAAACTCTTAAATCTAGGCTTAAACTGCCCTGAACATTATCAGGAAGGCTATTCCAGAGTTTAGGAGCCAAATGTGAAAGCACTCAATCTCTGTCAGTGAACTAGAGTTTTATGACCTTAAAGAGCATGATGGTTTTTCAGGGGATAGAAGATCGGTTAAATACAAATGAGCTGAACCATTTACGGCTTTATAGGCCAGTAGCAATACTTTGTAATCAATATGGAAATTAATATAGGTAACCAGTGTATAAATGATAAAATTAGGTTTATATGATCATATTTTCTTGATCTGCTAAGAACTAGCAGCTGTACTTTGGACTAACTGTTGCTTGTTTATTCAGGATGCAGGACAACCACCTAATAGTGCATTACAGTAATCCAGAGGTTATGAATACATGACTTTTCTATTTTAAATCTTTTTACTGTAATAAGAGATTACAGATTGTCCCATTTCGAATCTCTTCCAAAACCCTCCCACCCAAAAAATTCTAAATGTACTATAAATCAAGCAAAATATAAAGGTGAAAAATAATGACGGGGGATGGCATGTTTACATTTGAGAAGAATGGCTCATCTAGCAAAAACAGTAGTAAAGGCAATAACCTGGCAAGACGAGATCAAATCTTGTATCTCTACCTCAGTGATTGGGCCACCTCAATTGTTGGCAAGGTCTTCATCAATTTTCAGAAATATGAGTGAATTTAGAAGATCAAAGCTTGCCAGAGACATATAAAATATAGAATAGGAATCTAAAAATATAGTATTAATCCCCATTTGATCTGATACCAGCTCACCTGCTGTCGAGTTGACATTCAAAAACCACCTAGAGGCACTAGCCATGTGAGCTTGGTGAGCCAAAAACTTCCCCTATTTTTTGTAGATTATCAGACAAAAAATCTTCAAATTTTTTGTTTGATAATCTGGAGGAGTCAGATCTCCAAGTAACAATTTGTTACAATTTGTTAACAATTTGTTTTCCAGGAGAAAGAAATCAATCCTCGAGAATGTGTAAGGTACGAGTGAAAAGTACAAGAAAACTTTATCTTCAGGATACCTGAATCTCCAGGGATCAGAGAGTCCCAGCTGAGAGGCATATTTTGATACTAAAAATACAAAGCTTACCTGAGACCATCAAAAATGACCATTAGTGTCAGAAATGGTATGGGTTTCATCAAACATGATCTAAGTATAATAATTGCAGCCCCATGGGCTCTCTGAGAGAATTTGGAATGATACAAATGTCCCATCCAGGCTCTCTTGATACAGAGCAAATCTGCAATTTGTAAGTGTGTTTCTAGTAAGAACATAATATTGCCTTTTAGGTGTTGTAGATGCAATAGAACCTTGCCTGCCTTGACACTATTATTCATTCCTTTGACATTCCCCAAGACTATGGCCTGTCAACGTAGCGACACTAGCCATTTTAAATAATTAAAATAGTTATAAAATTCTGATAAGGTCCATTCTGATGGAAAGGAGTATAAAGGGAATCCAAAAAAAAAAGAGCAAGGAAGAAAAAGCAAGAAACAAAAAAAAAGAAAAGAAAAAGGGACACAGTGAATAGAAAAACTTGACTTGAATGAGCACTCAGGCTCGAAATCTTATACTACACCTATCTCTCTCTAAGTCAATCTCCCCCGTGTAACCAAAAATTAGAGTCTACACATATTCACCAAAATGAACTAGCTTTTCTGCATCAGAAATAGAGAACACGTTCCATAGCTTAACAATGTTTCTGAGGTGGAAGAAGGCTATTTTTGTAGCATTTAAAATATTATTATCAAAAGACAATTTGCTGTCTAATATAACACTCGACCTGGGAGGATAAAGTAACAGTACATCCTTAGATGCAAATTGTATCTTAAGAGATTCTGTGTACATGTTTTTGGTCCAATAATAGTGGTCTTATCTGCATTTAATAGAAGAAAATTACAGGTCATCCAGTATTTTATCTTGCACACTCTGTCAACTTTGATCATTTAGAGATTTCATCTTACTTTGATTAAACATGTAACAGAGTATCATCAGCATATCAGTGGAAACTAATTCCATGTTTTCTAATAATATTACCAAGAGGCATGTATACTAAAAATAGCAGAGGGCCTAAAACAGACCCTTGCCTGTCGGTGTGATGGTGTAATTCTGTAATCAATTTTGATCTATTGTGTCAAACACAGCAGATCAAGTAAAACTAGTATTGAAATGCAACTTTGGTCAGAAGCTAGAAGTAGGTTTATTTTAAGGGTGCCGTTTATGTACTATGATGGACCCTGAATCCTGACTGAAATTTGTCATATATTTGTCATGTGCAATCATTTTTTGCAAGAAGAAGCACAATTTAGCAGACACAACTTTTTAAAGTATTTTAAAGTAAGTATTTAAAGTAAAGTACTTCAATTGGAGATAGCTGTGGTTTCTTAATGAGAAGCTTGACAACTGCCAGCTTGAACGGTTTTGGGGCATGACCTAGAGATAGAGAGGAGTTAATGAAGTTAAGTTAAAAATAATTTAATTTCAAACATGAAGACCACTATGAGTGAGTGAAACCAAGTAAGACACTGACACCGGTGCTTGTTGTTTTTCTTGAGTGAACATTACTTTTGTGCACAAATTTTTGAGAGCTGTGCTACCAAGATGCTTCTTCTTACCTTTAAGGTGCCGCTGAATCTGTCCAACAGGATCCAAGGGCATGTCTGTACAAATGTTGACAGATGGAAGGAAGAACAGAACAAGGTGTGACTGTCGGGGAAAAGCAGGGAAAGTGTGTGCTGGAGGGGGGCAACATTAGAATGAGAAAGCAGTGAAACATGTCAAAGTAAAATATCTGCTTATATTTCACTAAAGTGTGCTCTGGAGACCCATTACTAAGCTAGATATTTATCGAAAGCCTTTTCAAAACCGCCACAGGAAAAAAAAATGATTTCAGTTTTCATCCCCTTGGGGGCATAAAATACTTTGTATTGGCAAATATGAACAGAAAATGTTTTTAACTTATAAATTTATCATTCAGACACACTCTTGAAATGTCAGCAGGATCCCAATGATTAATAATGTCTTTAAAAAAACTCCATGATTTCCAAGCTCCTCCTATCAAATAGCCGTTAGACAGTACGAAGATCTCACAGTCAAGCTGTTTCCTTGGGAAAATTTCATAAAACCCAACTTTCTGGTTTTAAAGAGAGATAGGAAAAACCTCTAGATGAACTCCAGACAAGGAATCGTGAGAAACTTCAAAAACTGCCAGTGGAACTGAAGTAATGAATTTGGCGTTCTGATAGACTTCTGTATCTCTGTTTTGGCTGTTACCTGCCATAGGTCACCTAAGTGGAATTTGCCCTATGCCCTATGCCCTTCCTGATGCCAACGACTAACTTATGTAGGGTTTGGGATGGGGGTTGGGTGAAGTGGTCTTCACTGCACAAACAGGTGTAGACAATGTTGGCAAAGACTCTATGGGAAAAACTTAGCATCAACAACTGAGAAATGTATTAAGAGAAAGCTGAGAGGGGCATGATACGACTTGCCCTCAATTTCTCTAGGAACAGAGTCTTTTATTACTAGAACTATAAAAAGAAGAAAAAAAAACAGTTGAAATGCGAGGTAAACTGAATACTATTAACAAATATACCTTACAGCATTTTTGTGTAAAACACATCAAGTAACCGCATGTTTGTTCGATTCAAGTTACTTTACATCACAGAAGTTTTCCAGTTTCAGCTGACTGCTAAAGAGTTACTAGAAAAATGTGTCTTTTGTCATAGCTGCTGAAGGTATCTTCTTCTTGATGTTGACATAAATCTGCTTATCTCTGCAATCTTGACCTCTCACTCTTTATATAATAAGAAAGTATGTTAGTGTCATTCAGGAATGACCATTGCTGGTATGTTAGAGTAGATGTTATGTCTTCTACCTGATTTATGTTGAATGCATGTGTTTTCTATAAAAGAAGGATAAAGAAGAGGCCATCAGTGGCATGCACTCAACTCTAATGAGGAGTCAAAGCTATTATTTGAATCAAAGTTAGTGCAACAGATTTATCAGTCAAATTCATTTTTACTTTGTTTATTTATTTTTACTGTTTTACCCAAGGAACATAAGGATACTGATAAACACAGGGCATACGCATTTTCACTTCAAGCATTCTCAATCTCAATCAACCTGAGACTCTGGCTTTTCTCTGATTCCTATGAAATAACAAGAGAGAAAATACTGCCGAGTTCAACTGTATGATGAATATGAAATTTTAACATCAAAACTGACACTTTAACCCGTTAACTTGCATACCCGTATTTAAAGCTCTTAAACCAATCATTGCGCCGCCGCCAATGAAGTCACGCATCAAGCGCGCTGCTAATTCAGTTTTGGGATTGAATTAGCACTGCGGCCAACTTAACATTTTATAGAGTTTAATATAGCAATGTAGTCACTCAGGTTTTCTAGATCAGTTTTAATCATGTAATAGATTTGAACAAAAAATATCAGGCAGTATTGGCCATGGCTTGATTGCAGATACATTACAAACTCAAAAAAGAAAAAGAAAACATGGTACTTATTAAAAGAATCACCCTTTATTTAAATACAATAAAGGGTCTTCTTCTTGTTTGACAGGTGTCAGCACTAAGTTGCGATACTGTCACCTGAGAGGTCAACCAGTTGCTGGCTCTGGAGTATTTACGTGTCATGATATCATAAGAGTCCTATTCATGTCATGAATTCATGCATATTGTCACACCCTAAATCAACACAATGTCTATATTTCATGCTTTTAATATCACAATTATCATCAATAGCGGTATTATGCGACACCCCTTGCTGGCTATAGAGTGTAGTTGGCACAGGGTTTATTTCTGAACATAATTCAGTGTTGGCATAAAAATGTAACACTTTCATGTTTGCCCTTTTGACCTACACAAATAGTTTCTGTTAAGACATCTTGTACTCCAGATTTCAATTTCTCCCTGCGTTGGTGTTTGTAAATTTTTTGGCATAAATTTTTTAGTTGGAAACTGTTATGTCATAAAATGAAAACAGCTTCAAAACGTTAGAGGAGTCACTTCTGAGGCCAGTAAAATGATTTGGGGATGAGAAAAAATATGAAAAGACTTAAGCAAATACATTTGCTTTCATTTTAATCCCCCTTTTTTGTCCATTATCAACCACTTCTGTCCTGATATCTTCAAGAGGAGGTTCTATGGGAAAGTATGTATGATCTTTCGATCTAATGGACAAAATAAGCTTGTGCAATTTACATATGAACGCGACTGGAGATGATGGAAAAACATACAGAGAGCAGCAGCTTTTTTGTCTGCTCTGATAGTTGCTATTACTGCGTGTTAGAAATCAGTAATGGTGAGCAAACTGTGAAAAATTTGAGAAAATTGTGCTGGGTACTGACAAAGTTAATCCCTTCCCTCAACCACATAATTCTGATCTCTAGATGTAAATACAGCAACTGACACTTTATGTTCCACCTTAACGTTTTCTCTAGGTGATATCTGTCATCCAGGCCAGCACATGCTACTCCCTCTAACCCCTGGTTATCTGATGCTCTTCGTGGACACCGGACTGAACTCAGGGCAGCAGAAAAAAATTGATCCATGTCACCTGGGTACTTCTCAATCTCTGCTCTCAACCTTTTCTAATGAAGTTCATGCTGCTAAATATTCATATTCACACTTTTCAAAACATTCAACTCTCTCCTCTGTCCCCCTGCACCGCCACCCACCACCTCTTTAACTGCTGGTCAATTTGCTAATTTCTTCACAGACAAAACATCTACCATCAGCAGTAAGTTCTCAGCTCCACATACACACTCTTCCTTCTCTCCCTTCACTGAGGCAGAAGTATCCAAACTTCTCCTCTCCAGTCATCCCACCCCCTGCCCTCTATATCTCATCTCATCACAACTTCTACAAGCCATTACTCCCACACTTTTACTGGCACTTACACACATTATCTCCACATCTCTCCACACAGGCATTTTCTCTAAAAAAACCACATTAAACGTGTCACTTGTAGACAGTTATAGACCTGTCTCGCTCCTACCATTCATAGCAAAAACACATGAACAATTTGTGTTCAACCAGGTGCCATCTTTCCTCTCAGAGAACAACCAACTGGATGTCTACCAATCTGGTTTCAAGAGCGGCCATTCAACCGAGACTGCACTACTGTCGGTCACTGAATTCCTCCGTATTGCAAAGGCTGATTCCAAATCATCAGTTCTCATTCTATTGGATCTATCTTCTGCTTTTGACTCTGTGCATCATCAAATTCTTGTGTCCACCCTCTCATCACTTGGCATCTCAGGTACTCCACTTAACTGGTTTAAATCATTTCTCACAGGTAAGTCTGTCAGAGTTGCCTGGAGAAGGAAGGTATCCAAATCTCATCAACTGATCACTGGGGTTCCTCAGGGTTCAGTTCTTGGACCCCTCCTATTCTCCATATGCACTACATCACTGGGTCCCATCATACAGGCACATGGTTTCTCATACCATTGCTATGCTGATGACACACAGCTCTACCTTTCATTCCAACCAGAGGATTCCACAGTAGCTGCACAAATCTCAAGCTGTTTGGCGGACATCTCGACATAGATGAAAGCTCAACCTGGCAAATGCTGAGCTTCTCATCTTCCTTGCCAATCCAACTCTACAGCACAATTTCATAATCCAGCTAGGTACATCATCAATTGGGGTAAAAATTCAAAAAATCAAATTAGGCCAAAAATCTTGGAGTAATCTTTGATGACCAACTGAACATCAAAGATAAAATAGCAAAGACAGCTTGGTCATGCAGATTTGCACTACACAACATCAGGAACATCAGGCCTTTTAACTGAGCATGCAACAGAACTTCTCGTCCAGGCTCTGGTCATTTCTAGGCTTGACTACTGCGATGTTCTTCTGTCTAGACTGCCATCATGCGAAATAAACAAAATACAATCAAAAAGGCGGTCTTTTGAGGCTGTTCGAACACATTCGACCACATGAGCATTTACACTATGAAAACAATCCGGGCAAATACGTTTCCGTCTACGACTGCAAAGAAAGTGGACAAGCTCAAAACATTTTACACCCCGTTTACACCTGTATTTATTGTCATGATCTTGATCAACCAAAGCGCCAAAGGCTCTGAAATGGTCAAAAATGCACAAGAGACGGGTAAAACAGTAAACAGGGCCTAAACTAACTACAGTTGTGTTCAAAATTATTCAACCCCCCAATGCTGTAAATGGTTTTAGAGAATTTAGAGTACATTTGTAATTGAATTCAGAATGAAATCCTACAAGGACTTCTTAAAGAAGCATATGCAACTAAAATGACATCAATTGGTTTTGTAATACAGTAGTAAATGTTTCTTTTGTGAATTCTTCATTGACACAATTATTCAACCCCTTAAAGACTACCACTCTGAAGAACAGAGGTCCATTGAAGTGTTTTCAATCAGGTATTGAAAGCACCTGTGGATGTCAGGGAGCAGCAATAAAGCCTAATAAGCAGCAATTAGGCAGCTTTAAAATGACTGTGATACTCAGCTCCTTCTAGACATTTACTGGTGTGGTTACAAACATGGTGAAGTCAAGAGAATGGTCCAGGAAGACAAGAGAAGAGGTGATTACTCTTCACAGGAAGGGCAATGGCTATAAGAAGATTGCAAAGATGTTAAACATACCAAGAGACACCATAGGAAGCATAATTCGCAAATTCAAGGCAAAGGGCACTGTTGAAACGCTACCTGGTCGTGGCAGAAAGAAGATGCTGACTTCGACTGCTGTGCGCTACCTGAAGCGTAGAGTGGAGAAAAGTCCCCGTGTGACTGCTGAGGAACTGAGAAAAGATTTGTCAGATGTAGGTACTGAAGTTTCTGCTCAGACAATACGGCGCACCCTGCGTAATGAAGGCCTCCATGCCAGAACTCCCAGGCGCACCCTCTTGCTGTCTTCAAAGAATAAGAAGAGTCGACTGCAGTATGCCAAAAGTCATGTGGACAAACCACAGAAGTTTTGGGATAGTGTTCTGTGGACTGATGAAACAAAATTAGAACTGTTTGGGCCCATGGATCAACGCTATGTTTGGAGGAGGAAGAACAAGGCCTATGAAGAAAAGAACACCTTGCCTACTGTGAAGCATGGCGGGGGGTCAATCATGCTTTGGGGCTGTTTTGCTTCTGCAGGTACTGGGAAGCTTCAGCGTGTGCAAGGTACCATGAATTCTCTTCAGTACCAGGAGATATTGGAGGACAATGTGATGCAGTCCGTCACAAACCTGAGGCTTGGGAGACGTTGGACCTTTCAACAGGACAATGATCCCAAGCATACCTCCAAGTCCACTAGAGCATGGTTGCAGATTAAAGGCTGGAACATTTTGAAATGGCCATCGCAGTCACCAGACTTAAATCCGATTGAGAACCTCTGGTGGGACTTAAAGAAAGCAGTTGCAGTGCGCAAGCCTAAGAATGTGACTGAACTGGAGGCTTTTGCCCATGATGAATGGGCGAAGATACCCGTAGCTCGCTGCAAGACACTTGTGTCAAGCTATGCTTCACGTTTAAAAGCTGTTATAACTGTAAAAGGGTGTTGTACTAAGTATTAAGATTGAATGTCACTTGGGGGTTGAATAAAACTGATAATGATGTGAGCAGAGAAAAGACATTTGTGGTTATTTCATTATAAATGTTATGTTATATTTGTCTGACCTACACGTGCCTCTTTGATTTAATTGTAAGCAGGATGACTGAATGATCAAAATCAATGTCAAACCGGCCAAAACAATCAATTTCAGTGGGGGTTGAATAATTTTGAACACAACTGTACATTCAGATGGAAAAGGCACAACAACCATGAGATTATCAGTTATCAATTGCCTTACTCTTTTATTTTTTAAATCTTTTGTGGTTTCTGTGTCTCATTAAACTGAGGTTAGACACTCCTGGCACACAGAAAAGGTTCCGTAATAAGTCATTGTTCATTAACCTTCTTTAATGAATCAAACATAACCACAAAAAGATTTATTAAGCCGCATTTCCTTTTTTTCTGAAATAATTAACCAACCAAGCATAATTTCCTTCATACAGCAAAAAAAAAAAACCTTTGGTGAAAAGTGAGGTCAAATTATACAAACTTAGACAAACAAATAAATCTCAAGTGTAAAACAGCTTTAAATGAGAATATAACACCAAGCTGCTTCAATGTTTCCCTCCTATGATGCTGAATTGCAGTCGGACGGTAACAGAACACTTTCAATGTTTGTCTTAAACAAGTTGTGAAACTGCTGAATTCAAATTCCAAATGGCATTACTTAAGTGTTTTTGCAGCTGTCCCACCAAATGAGACACCTATGTGTCTGATAGTGGTGTCATCTATCATCAGAACAGAGTACAATACATGCTTCTACACTCAGATTAACCTCCAAGACAAGGACTGGCTGGTGTAATCAATCCTTATAATGTACCGCAGCAGTCTACAACGTTCTTGTTTAAACTAATGAATCATGGTATCAGTGATGGTAGTGTCATCAGAAAGGATGCATATGCTGCTTAAAAAAACAGCAAATTTTCTCTAAGGGATCACTGTAGGCCTATATCCTTCAAAAGCAGGGCATGTGGGGGGTGGGGTGCATTTTAAACCTCAGATTTTTTTTGCAGTATTAACAGTTTTAAATGTTTTTATTTTAAGAAGATACATTCATATGGGACATAATTTGAAAGCATTACAAATGTGGAATATGCAAATTGATTTAGTCGTTGGAAAAATAGCCTGAGTAGATTCAGAAGTGATTCAATGGATTTCAATGGATGGCACGTTAAATAAATGACTTGACTCCCTGTTAACTAAGCTGACACTAACAGAAGTGCATTCTCATCAGCTTCATGTATTGCCATTCACAAAAGTGAGCATTGCGCAATCACAGACCTACACAATCCCGTTACATTTGCCGTGTCAAATGTTATTGAGTGGGTAGAAGACAGAACACCTTTTCATTGCCAAAAAAATGTAACCAGTTGGAACTGAAACCTCGCCCCCACATGAAATTCACTCCCTCGACTCAACTCCATTGCATCCACCAGCCCTTCTCCTGTGTAACACTGTTAAAAACTTTGTTGTGAAATTACAGTATATTCCATGCATCACTTTCACAGTACAGGACTTACATCTTACTTCTCTTGTATCTCTTGACTTTTCTTGTATCTAACTGCACTCTTGGTAATTTCATGAAAATCTACAGTACTTTACTACTATGCAACTTTAGTCAAGTTTTTACCATTTTTACAATTTTACTGTGAAAAAATATTTTTAAAAAAACTCTGCTTTACGTGTTTACTGTATAACAAAAGTTCCTGTAAACAATATTATACTATATTCTACAGTGCATATGGTACCCAGCATGCAATGCAGCGTGAGTTTTTTTTATACTTCTTGGTTTTATCTGTGCTGCTGAACTTATTTTTTCTTCACTTTCAGCAGTTTGTATTATTTTGTAATGCTCAGAATTTATATTTTTTTTTATTATTTTTATTTGTTGAGTGTCACCATTGTTATGTTTTGTATGTCAAGGACTGATGTGGTCCTTGACTGAAGCGGTATTTCAGCCGCCTCTTCACTATTATGAAATATATCCATTTACAATCAATTGTAAATTTAAAATAAGGTATTGCTTCATGCTAAAATAAAGTTAATGAAAGTTTAGTTTGAATAACTAATAATCAGCCAATTAGTAGATTGAATATTGCTTGTAATTGTTTTACTAATACAGTTCTGACTTGGATTGACCACAAATTTGAATATGAATACACACTATCCAAGTAAATGGAACGCTAATCACCGTTACAATTACAGTGGTAAACAAAATACTTTCTCACAGTGGCATGGTGTGAATTCCCAGCAAAACAAGAGCAGTAATTTACTGCAATTTTAAAAACAGTTTGCTGTTTGATTAATTGTAATTTGTTAGAAAATGACCCAGTAAATCCATGCCAATTTTTTCACTGTGGTTTTCTTTTCATTGGAAGTTTGGTGGGAAAATCCTGGTTTTCAATCTTTTATCTTTTAACTTTTCAATCTTTTAATCCAAGATTGGACCATAATTAGAAGAAAACCAATTTTCAGACTCACAGACAGCATGAGCTGGATTCAGTATCGCAATCGGACATCACGTTATACAGAAGTGGGAGGGACTCCGTTCAGGGAAACGAGAAGCCAACTTGTGGATAGAGGAAGACTTCCTTGTCTTTTGCTCTCCCAAAGGGGATTTCCAAGTTAGTGTGCAGCAGGCAAAAAACGTGCTTTTGCCAACTGTACACACCCTACTGTTTGACTGCAAAACATTCTGTTTCTGTAGTTAATGAATACACCACTGCGTGACCGTTAAATGATTAAGTAGTGCCATGTTCCTAAGTTAAAAGAGATACGCGACATTTAGTTTAAATGAAAGAAAACTAATGTCTGAGCGTGTTTAAAAACAGATATCCAAGCATGAGCGAAGATCTTTTCTATCTTTCATTTCTAAAGAATGCTTTGACACTGTAAATGCACTACAATATTGGAACTCGTATTTTACATGACCTGATTATTATACGATTATTCCAGACCTGTTTTACCATTCCATTCATGCATATTATTGAAACCCGTGAGATACCTCTATATGATATGTATTTATGCGATTCCTTTTCTTTATTTAAATTAGCGACGTCAGAACTGAAGTTGCTGCTCTTTCTATTCGATTTCATTTTTTGGTAAAAGTGTGTGATAATGAAAATTCTTGCTCCACGATGATGATGATGATGAAAAGTGCAATGCAAGCCGTGATTTTACTTAAAAAAAATAATAAGGCAGCAATTAAAAGCATTTGTGTGTGTGTGTGTGAGAGAGAGAGAGAGAGAGAGAGAGAGAGAGAGAGAGAGAGAGAGAGAGAGAGAGAGAGAAAGAGGGAGAGTTCGTTTTTACAGTGGTTGTTAAAGGAGCAAAAAACTGTTATGAACTCCAGCCTAATAAATACATTGTTCGAGATCAAATCTGTGTTTAGAAATACATGCTGTGCAAACATTTTTCCCTCCTACTTTCCTCGTGTTGAAAGTTGATATGCAAAACAATAACTGTGCCCTCATAGCTACAACTGTTTTACCACGTTTTAAAAAAGAAAACTGTCAGAGCTCCAATGTACATTTCAAAAGTGAGAAACGTTGAAAATTGGAACGACTTTCCCCATTATTAATACATCTAAGCAATTTTAACAAAAGATTCCAGTAAAATTACGAAAAATATGTTTATTGTACAAAAGATAAATGAATATTTTGTAAATTATACTCACACATATTTAGCTCTCTGCAATCAACCTTGTTGCTTAACAAACAACTCTCCTAACCTACGCCTAATCATGCATTCTATCATTATTTTTCTTTGCTCTAAACTAAAATACAACACATGCATTCAAATGCATCAATTATGACACTGAATTTGCGCGCAAAGTGCTTCAAAAATGCATTTTACAAGTAACACATCTCTGCGTTTGAGGTATCCCTTCTGAAATAACTGTCGTCGCCATATGAAAACAAACAGTCTGATGAGCCGTAGGGCGCATACTCCGAAGTTGCCATGCCTTCCTGCGCATTGGACCAGTGCGACAGACAAAAACAATGCTGTAGGTTGCAATGCTGATAGTGGTAATTTTCTGGAGAGAAACTGGAACTCAAATCCATCCGTGTCGGGGAGCTGTAGCACGAGGAAGATGAAGAGTGGGACTGAGGGGGAGAGTAACTGTTGTAGTCGACTGGACTGGGGAGATTGAAGGAGTCTGAAGGAGACCTCGATACCTGAGGAAACATTGCAAAAGCACGAAACACTAATTAAAAAATACTTCACGCGTGCTTTTATTGCTTTTTGAAAACAGATATGTGGCCAACTGTCCAAATGCCAAAAAAAAGCGCGCCAAAAACGTACCAGGTTAGTACCATAGAGGTCCGTGTTAGAAGGCATATATCCATTAGACCACTGCGATGAAGTGGGACACACGAAATTACTGCCGCTGAAAGTCTCAGGTGGCATCATGTGCATCATCTGTTGATTATCATAAGCATTCTCCATCGGGATGTTGACATTTTCGGTAAAGGGACGTGTTTGGAAATAGGGCTCTGGAGCTTGCATTCCAGAGAAGACATCAAGGTGGGCTGTTGGGATCACAGAAGAAAATGCTGGCTTGAGCACAGGAGAACATTTAAATTAGGCCAGTAAGACTTAGGATGATGTCACGAGACCATCAGCCAACAGCTAAATCACATTTGAATAGTAGTTTATAAATAGGAGATCATTCCAGGGTCTGTAAGGAACACCTATAGATGTAGGTGGCATTGTTCTTTTATTGATTTTTTTATTTTTTCCTTACAATTGTAGATGTAGAGCTGATGCCTGACGGTGGATGAAAATGGTTTCTAATTTGGAGTATAGTAAGTTGCATGCAGTCATGTATACTTTTTTTTAACTTGTTCTCAGGTTTCCTGATTAAAATTCAAGCTCTTACATGTTAGTGGGCAGGATGTTTGTTATCTTTATTTCAAGTCTGCTTTTTCATTCTCAATTATCGGAGATCATTTGTTATTTTAAACTTACAATTCATGGTCGTAGAGCAGACATCGCGAGCAGCCATGGTTTGTGATTTCTACAGGATGAAATGCGAGAGAGAGAGAGAGAGAGAGAGAGAGAGAGAGAGAGAGAAGAGAGAGAGAGAGAGAAGCATGGGGCAAACATTAATCTTTACGTTCGTTCAGTGGAAAACTGCAGAAATCTTTCGTTGTCATGCTATTATGTGGTATCAACCAAAACTTCAAGCAGGCCTGAGGGGGCGTGGTGCTTTACATTTGGTCATGGACTGACCACGCTTCACTTTACTTTGGCTAAAAGTCAGTGTCTGCTTATCATTTTTATTGTGTATCCAACACCATTGTTTACCGTTGCGGTTTTCTGTGCCTGCAGGGCTCTGTGCTTCTGCAGCAACTCCTTGACAGTGGTCTTCACACGCACACCCTGGTATACCTTGGGTTTATCTGCTGAAAAAGCAAAAAAACATATGTATATATATATATATATATATTATTGTCATTCACCTATGGATTGATTTTCTATATTTGGCCCAAATGTACATGTTTCGCAAAAGAAAAATTCTAACGTATTGAAATCAGTTCTTACCATAAATCCTTATTTAAGACAACGTTGTTAAAAAAAACACACACATTTTTTGAAGGGCTTAAAAGTTTATATTAATTCTTTTTTTACATTAAAAAAATCTGTGAATATCAGTGTGATAAGCATTTTAACAATTTTATTGTTTTATATTGAAAAATGTGTATTGATTTGGTTGTCAAAATAACGAAGTTTCAATGAAAGTGTTGTGTCGCTTTTTACTTGATGTTTACACCATTGACATTTTTAGAGTCATGAAATCAAAGTAACGGTATGCATGTTTTCCCAAAAATGAACACCGGCACATGTGGACTAGATCTTTAAAAGATTTCCTGGACATCCTTATTTGTCATTGCCCCTCTTTTTTCTCCCTTTTTCCAGTGGAAAATATAAGCAACATTACATAGCCAAAGTATTATAAAGACTCAAGATAATAAAAACTATGCTCTTCTTCCCAGTTAACACTCTATTGGTCTGGGTGCTCCAGTGATCCGGCAGCGAATGGGTTAGTTTTCGCATAACAATGGACAGTAGTGAATTTCCAGAAACATGCTCTCCAGCCATCTTTGGCACGGGGCGACAGCTTTAAATGGGAGTTTAAACAGTTTAGCTTCATGTAGCTCTAAATTAAAACCCGACTAAACCGGAGAGCCGCCTAATCTAATTATCGGTCGTTTCACTCGAGAGCAAAAGGCGCTCAAAGTTCTGCTCGCGGGAACAAAGTGAAAGCACTGTAAAACATCGCTCGCGAGGCGAGGAGAAAGAGAAGCTTCTTCGGTCGACACCACAACAAATCACACACGTAAGTAAAAAATACTCTTATAATAAAAAGCCGCGTACACGCTGTTAAAATACATAAATCCGTGTTCAACATAAAACCCGGTTAGATTTGGTGCAAAGAATTCCGATTTCTTTACGAGCGCGCCGTGGCGACTTTTTGTTTCGTAAAAACGTCCAAATTAGTTTTTGGGATCCGCTCGCCGGGTTAAGTAAAGTTATTTCTTGATATAGTTCATATGGGCAGTCCTCTGATCTCTTACACGGGTAAAGCCGCGCCTAATAACTTCCTCCCGATATGAAATGTGTAAAAAAATAGATGAAAAAACAGTTGTCCCTCTTTTCTAATTTTTTAATTGGTTGTTCAGCCGTGTGAAGACATACACAGTGGGACGTCTTCCTGAATCGTGTTAATATAGCTATATAAAATTCTGTCGGAAACTAAGTGATTCCAAACAACGCCACGCCATGGCTGAGTTCATGGAGGCAGTTGAGTTTACAGAAGCGAAAAGTGCGGTGATGTTAATAAGATAGCAAAAACGACCTTCGGCAGTATTTTGATGTGCTCGTTGACAGCTAAACCTATTCTGATCAATATTCATATAAGCTCTAAAGCAACGTTTGAATTCTGGTTAAAATGTCGCAATAATTTTTCAGTCATCGTTTACTGTTGGTTATTTCGAAAATCCTTAGACACGCTGTAAAGTCTAAAACGAAACAGTCAATAAATCTTCAGATTAACCCATGTTCACTTTTGCTTGAAGAAAAGCTGGGTAAAAATACAAGGCAGACAGAAAATTCAAGCTAAACTCGAGCTCTATACCTGAGATATTGTTCCCTTAAACTGCATGAAAGTCCATGTAGCCCAATTGATATAAATTATACATATATATAAATACTTGTAAAAATCACCAATTTGTTTGAATGTAATCCTTCATATGTGTTTGCTGTTTTAAAATATCAACAAGGCTGCATCCTTTGAGCTACACATTTCCAAGCAAAGTTTACCAATGTATTTATTGATTTTAATTAATATATTTTTTTCTCAATGTTTTTCAGGTTGCTGAAGACAAAACACCTCAAACGAAAGAAAAAAAGAATATTTACTTACCAGACATATTGGCCTGAAAAGGAGGAAAAGTCTGGAAGAACTACAGTGAAATACCCCAACGTCAGTTCTTTGCTCTATTATATAGGCAAGAACGAATTATTCACAAAAGTCTCAAAAAGTCTCAACAAAGTAACCTCAAAACACTCTCAGGACATACAATTATACAGTAATATAGCTAGGGATATTTTAGTTTGAGTTTTTCTCCCCTCATCCCTACTATTTAAAACCCCAAGAACTCAATGATTTGACAATGATTTGATTGCGCGATACTTTCAATTTGAATATTCAAAGGCTTCGTAAAAAGACTTATTTCTGAGTGATATTCGCTATTAGAGTGCATATAATAACATCTCTTTTAATAGAATGTTGTGTTATTTCACATTTTGACATCAACCAATTATATATTTTTAACATTTTATCATCCTTTTGCTCTTGGTGCTTGGAGTCTCCCTTAGAAGCACTATTTCAACTTTGCATTGAGACTGAAGGCACAAATGAGGCTTTACATGCCATGGCACATTGTAAATATCATCTCTAATTGGTAGTCTTAGAAAAAAAAATAATTATTGCGTCGTGTAGATCGTATTTATCCAGTATTTTATGAATTATTGGACTTGTGGGCGTGGCATATGATAGCAGCCATGTTTGTCATTAGAACAATTGGGACGTCTGCTAAAGTCAAGTTGCTGGGATAGTGGAGACAGTTATGAGAAGGCTGAATATGAAATTTATTAATTAATTTTTTATATATTTAATTCAAATGGCCAGTTGCCGTTGCAGTGCTTGAGGATCAAGAGTAAGTTAACTGAAAGCGATGTTCACAATTATACTTAGGCTACTCATTTCCATTCTCACGGTATTTTCTTTTTTAGTCCAATAGTTTCATTAATCGATGGATATTGCATATTTATCTACATTATCATCATCATCATCATCTTCATCATAGAGATCCCTGGAATAAGTAGAAGCGCTTTGATGCTGAGTGATGCTGATCACAAACAGAATCTCACACACCTGAGTTTAGTCACATTTATTTTTAAAATAGACCAAATTTAAGCTCCAACTGACATATTTACATTTCATCGAGACCATAATGCGGTGGTTTATTTACGTGTGTCATTTAATGGTCGCGTATTTAAGAAGACACGGATTGATGGCATGCAGGTGTTCTTTGTTTTAGAAAAGAAGTCGGGGAAAGGGTCCATGTAACGTGTAGAACAGGCAAACTAAATATTTCGAGTATTTTTTTTTTTTTTTTGATTAAAGTGCTGGTAAAACATGGAGTACTTAATAAACACGTCTTTAAGCATCTTGTTGAATAGTCCTAATTCAAACTGCGTTTTGGCGGGATTTCTAACGGACGTTAAACTCCTGTGTGAAATTGTTCGTTTGTCTGCTGCAAACAGACCTCCAGTTTCAAAATATTTTCTAAGCAGTTTCTTATTATCAGTCACATTGATGAACAGATCTTTCATTATCCTAAGAAATCTCTAAGAAACACTTCAACCGTGTTGGAGAGGCCGCTTGTTACGGGAGCTGGCCAGTTAAATGTCGCCCCCTGGTGATTAAACCGGGGAACGCTCTCGTCCTGTCACAAGAGCGCATTTCATCTAACTATGCTGGTCAGGATTGAATTCTACTGAATTGAAGATATGTACCAGAGGAGGAAGAATCTAAATTTATGCAAGAAGGTTACTGAAGAACAAAAAATAGTCAGTTTTCATTTAAAGAAAGCAAGAGAAAACAAAAAAACACTGTATTGTTCTGTACTGTATTTTTTGTGTGAGTGTTCATGTTTCCTGTATTCCTGTCACATAAGGTTCAGTCACTAGCATCCACCTGCCATCCACCTATTTTTATGTGAATTTTTGGATATCACATAAAAAATGCTGGATGGAAATGCCAAGATGTGCACAAAAAAGCTCAATTGAGATTGATAATGTTTTTATTCAACAAGAAGACATGCGCATAAACTATGATGGAAACATATTTACAAAAAAAAAAAAATCCCTTAATGCGCAACAAAAGAACTGGATTTATTGGAATCGGGGTTGGTTTGTAGATGAGCATATGATATATTGCCAATTTCTTCATTTTATATGGTACATATTTATACACATAAAATGTTCTCCAATTCCTGTCAGATTTTAGAATTAAAATAAAGATATTTTACATTTCTTTATAATAATAATAATAATAATAATAAAAGACTTTCCCCCTTATTTTATTTAGATTTTTCCCCTTCTAATTTTGCAATGTTGTATATTTGAATATACAGGGAATATGAGAATATATGATGCATGTCTTGAAAATGTTTGTACATTAAATTTTTAATAAAAGGTTGGAGTTTTCCATGCAAGTTAAAGTTTTTCTGTTGTGTTTACACGAGACACGTGTTTGTGCATCAAATGCAAAAACAATCCATTATCCTGTTGAGTTACAATAACGTCTTTTTGCAATTTTAGTTTATTTACCTTCTAGACAGTTTTCTCAACAGCTTTTGAATGAAATAGTCACAAGAAGAGAAGTAGAACTACCTAGACATTACACATCAACCATAAATATTTTAACACTTAATTTTTGCAGATAATATATTTTTAAATAGACTCACAATCACTTCATGTGTCACAGAAATAAAAAAAAACCCTGATATACAGATGCCTTATACTGATTATTATCCTAATTATCCAATATAATTTGTGATGACAATAAAATGTGAGACACCATTAAACTAAACGATAAAAATAAAACATTAAGGTATAATGTTGCTGTTTTTGTTCCCCAATGTTAAGCCTTAGCTCTGCTAAGTAAATCTGACAAAAAACACTTTAGCGCTAATAGTCTTACTTGTGTTTTGAAGATGTGTTGATCTGCTAGGCTTTTAAGCCTTTATTTCCTTATACAGTTCAATCTCAGAATGCCCTCCTGACCTCATACTGTGACCAGGTGCTACCAGTGTCCTCCTTGCCCCATACCAGACTGTCACTCAAGGCTGAAGGGGCACTTTCTGTATCTTCTGATGGCAGAACTGGCATTAGTTTGGTCGCAGGCTCAGTCATGAAGGAAGGGGAAGCAAAACTGCCAGGCGTGGATTGAAACGAGGAGTGATAATTGACTTCATCCAGTGAATGGAGAGAGTATGACTGTGAAGACGTCATGCTTGAACCCCGGGAAGATGAGCGGAACTGGGTCGGGCTGCCGGGCTCAGGGTTGACCAGAGAACTGGGTGTAGTCAGTGTGATGGGAGCCAGACCATCGCCGCACAAACCCTCCACCACTTCCGCCCCCGTGGGCTCCCAAGAGTCCCTCTGCAGTTAGCATGAAGAAAAATTCATTATGCCCTTGAGAACTTTCTCAAAATTATGCAAAAACTGACTGTTTTAAAGCCAAAATCCCTTAAAAACAGATGAATACAGAAAGTGGGAGTGTGAATATGCAAAAGAAAGCCTCAGAGAGTTCTACAAAAAAGAAAAAGTCAGTATGATGGTGTCAAGGCCAGAATAAACCTGTATAAACATTGTTTTTTTTTCCCCAAAAATGGGGGAAGATGGGCCCCTTAAAAACAATGTGAATTTACTTTTAAATTGTAACATATTTAGATATAAGTTTAGCATGTGCATGACTCATTTCTATACTCCTCTATATTTATTTATATTTCAATTAAATTTAAAAAGGTAATTAAAAATAACACTTAGCAGAAAAACATCTTTACATTTTTTTCTTAAATAATTATGTAATTTAACAAATATTTGTAATATTTTAATTTGATATAGTTATATTTTCTATATTCTTAGCTAAATATGTACCTTTTTCCTCTGAAAACTGAAATGAAAAATAACAAAATTTGAAGAAAAAACATTTCATCCAAGTATTATAAGGTTTTAGGAAAAAAGAAAAAATGTTTCAAATTTAATGGACATATTGACACCGTTAAAATGAATCAACATGTTTGCAGGGAATAGTACAGATTTTTAGAACAACTAAATATAAAAACAAAACAATTTTATAATAATTTTGTTATAATATATTATTATAATAATATTATTCTAAAATACTACTTTGATGAAACTACCTGCAAACTGTATACTTTTATATATATTTAATGTTGTTTTGTTGTTGTTGTTGTTGTTATGGCTGATGAATTGCTGAAATGGATTGATAATTGCTACAGTATTTTTAATTTTGACATTTCATCTGAATATCAACATTTGGGAAATTTAGTCAGCCAAAAGTAGCCAAAAAAAAGTTTTGAGGTTAACTAATCTATATTTTTTTTTTGTCTCTGGAAAATAATAATCTCATTGTAATATGTTGAATATCAACGTTGGTTTTGTCTCTATTTGTTATTGATGGATTTGTCGAGAAAAAGTTATAGTCTATATTTTGAAATAAAAAGATAAAATTCGACTCTTGGTGTAAGTGGCATGTTGTTACTAGTGTTATTATTTTTTAAATTGAATTATTATTGTAATTAATGAGGTTACTATTCAATATTTCCATTTGAATTCATTTTATTTGCTATTAAGACATATCTTCAAATAAAATATAGGGAATATGTGAATATTCACATGCCTGAATATAAGACATAGAATAATTTTACCTTTCAGATGAATCTCTTTCCCTGGGATTCTGCTTTGTCTGTCATCGCTCATTCAATTATTGTCAACTAAAGCCTCTAAAATACAATAGTTTATTTAGTATTTTACATTAATGACACTAAAAATATATAATATTTGACATTTTGTTATATAATAATTAAATTAGCAGGTGTTTCTATATATGTTCTGATGCTGATGCATCATCAAACTTATCTAAATATGTTCCAATTTAAAAGTAATTCCACATTGTTCTTAAGGGGGGCATCTTTCCCCATCTTCCTCAATTTTTGGGGAAAAAGTCTCCACTTAAACATCACAAACATCTTTTCTGACTGTGCCTTCTTGCTCTATGTGCCAGATCTTACCAGCAAATAATGTGAAGGGTCACTGGAGTAAGGAGGGAGCAAAGAAGACAACGCAGAGGGCGAGAATAATGTACTTCCTCCGCTGGAGAAAGGTGTGCCGCGATAGTCTCCAAAAGACTCCGGGTAGTAGCTGTCTATAAGAGAGGAATAACCAGACACGCATCCGGTGTCGCATGAGAGAGACTTTCCAGTGAGCGATGAGGGGTAGGCATCAGTCGAAAATGGTTTCGTTGAGGAACAAAACTCTGTGTCTGAAATGAAAGGTCTTCTCATGCTGTAGTAACTTGGAAGCATGTGAGAACCTGAAGTGACCACAACAAGTTTGATTATTACATGAAAATAATTTATGACTGATACATTATTTTCAGTATCTAGAAATGGTATTGCACATTTCTGAATTTAATACTTGCAAAGTGTTGGATACTCACCAGCCATTTGAACAAATTGACTCGGAGGAGTGGATACACCCTGGAAAAAAAGTCAGAATGATTCCCATTAATCATCAGTTTTCTGTGATCACTTCGTTTGACTAACGCAATCTAGTCTTAATAGCACATGACAAGCTAAAGCACAAAATATTTGCATACATCTATTGAACTGCCCCGAATCTTATGGAGATTGCAAAGAGTGTTTCACTACAATGCAAGTGTTCAAAATAAACAATCTGATCCCGATGAAAACCAAAATCAAAAACACAATTATATTCATCAGCGCAGCCTTTAAAATGTGAATAAGATATGTTGTATACAGTATCTCACTATCTCAACCTAGTTTTGCAATACGAGAGGAAGAGACTAGTTAAGGTTCAATTATTCTATTACCAAAACGACATATGTAGCATATAATTTTGTCATTGAATGGTTGAGAGCTATTGGTGAGGCAATCCAGACAGACACATGCTCTTTTTCTTTTGCATATTGCAAGCATAAAAGAGCTGATATCAAGGCAGCACTGGCTGGAGGGCAAGCAAATTTTGAGGCTAGCATTTGAATGTCATTTGCTCGTTCCAAGACTTTCCTCCGTGAATAACCTATGCCTCAGTGCCTCTTTGAAGGCATGGTATGGAAATCAGGCTGTTGAAGAGTTCCAAGGCTGTAGCACTGCACCTGATTCAGCTTCAAGATAAACCACACTGGAGTCGGTGGAAGTGCGGGGGTTGGTGGTTTGTAGCCGCTTGAGACAACTGAGCAATGAAATAGCTCTACTGTTCAAGTGTGGGATACAGTAAAATGAAGTTCATTACCCTGCAAACACTTTCTTTTCTCCTCATGAAACTTAATTTCTATGTCTGAAATTTATTATGACTTTGCTTTTGAATTGCTCCCTAGACGATTGTATTATATCCAGAACATTTGTTTAGCTTTGTTATCTATCTATCTATCTATCTATCTATCTATCTATCTATCTATCTATCTATCTATCTATCTATCTATCTATCTATCTATGTGTCTGTCTATCTATGTGTCTGTCTATCTATCTATGGTTCTATGTATCCATCCATGTTATTCTATCTCTGTCTATGTATCTATCTGTCTTTCTATGTCTGTCTGTCTGTCTATTTATCTATCTTTTGTTCTATCTATCTATCTATCTATCTATCTATCTATCTATCTATCTATCTATCTATCTATCTATCTATCTATCTATCTATCTATCTATCTATCTATCTATCTATCTATCTATCTATGTGTCTGTCTATCTATGTGTCTGTCTATCTATCTATGGTTCTATGTATCCATCCATGTTATTCTATCTCTGTCTATGTATCTATCTGTCTTTCTATGTCTGTCTGTCTGTCTATTTATCTATCTTTTGTTCTATCTATCTATCTATCTATCTATCTATCTATCTATCTATCTATCTATCTATCTATCTATCTATCTATCTATCTATCTATCTATCTATCTATCTATCTATCTATCTATCTATCTATCTATCTATCTATCTATCTATATGTCTGTCTATCTATGTGTCTGTCTATCTATCTATGGTTCTATGTATCCATCCATGTTATTCTATCTCTGTCTATGTATCTATCTGTCTTTCTATGTCTGTCTGTCTGTCTATTTATCTATCTTTTGTTCTATCTATCTATCTATCTATCTATCTATCTATCTATCTATCTATCTATCTATCTATCTATCTATCTATCTATCTATCTATCTATCTATCTATCTATCTATCTATCTATCTATCTATCTATCTATCTATCTATCTATCTATCTATCTATCTATGTGTCTGTCTATCTATGTGTCTGTCTATCTATCTATGGTTCTATGTATCCATCCATGTTATTCTATCTCTGTCTATGTATCTATCTGTCTTTCTATGTCTGTCTGTCTGTCTATTTATCTATCTTTTGTTCTATCTATCTATCTATCTATCTATCTATCTATCTATCTATCTATCTATCTATCTATCTATCTATCTATCTATCTATCTATCTATCTATCTATCTATATGTCTGTCTATCTATGTGTCTGTCTATCTATCTATGGTTCTATGTATCCATCCATGTTATTCTATCTCTGTCTATGTATCTATCTGTCTTTCTATGTCTGTCTGTCTGTCTATTTATCTATCTTTTGTTCTATCTATCTATCTATCTATCTATCTATCTATCTATCTATCTATCTATCTATCTATCTATCTATCTATCTATCTATCTATCTATGTATCATCTATCTATCTATCTATCTATCTATCTATCTATCTATCTATCTATCTATCTATCTATCTATCTATCTATCTATCTATCTATCTATCTATCTATCTATCTATCTATCTATCTGTCTGTCTGTCTGTCTGTCATTTTATCTGGGTGTTATTCTGTCTATCCATCTGTTGTTCAATCTGTATTTTTGTGTGTTTTTGTCTGTATTTTGCCACTGATCTGGTTAAAAGCCTAAACTATTATGTGTAAAAGTAATATGTGACGAGCAGGGCGGGCGAGAGCCGTGAGGAAACGGCACGAGGCCAGTGACGCGAGTGTTAACGAGCTTCAGGTGCTCGGCGCACCGGTCTCGTATCTCTCACGGAGGAGCTCCGGAAGCATAAAGGAGGAGCGACGACAGTGGAGGACGAGAGAGGACCAGGCCTGGATTTTATGTTGTGCTTTATTTGGTTTGTGTGGGCGGCAGTCACCGTGAGGAACTGCCGCCCTTATACTTTTTGGTTGTATTGTAAGTTTATTTGTTAATTAAATATGTTGAATGTTCACGGTTCCCGTGCTCCGGAGCTGTTCCCGTGTTCGGAGCTCCTCCGTGAGAGATACGAGACCGGTGCGCCGAGCACCTGAAGCTCGTTAACACTCGCATCACCGGCCTCGCGCCGTTCCCTCGCGGCTCTCGCCCGCCCTGCTCGTCACATATTACTTTTGCTACATTCCACTTTTGTCCAGAATGGACTTGAGCCTTGGAGTTTTGGATGGTGAGGTCAGGTGAGTCTCTGAGCTGAAACAATCAGCTCTCCTGATTGTACCCCAGGCGGATGCATTTTAAGGGAAGCTGTAAGGTGTTTCTTCCGAACAGTGCCATGTTGATGAGGCACTGTGAGGACCCAAACTGAGAGACATTGGAATAGGGTGAACTGGTAATACCACACCTTGAACTTTCCTGGGAGAAAGCTTTGGTGGATTTTGCTCAATCCATCCATTATATGAGACGTCACAGAGGCGACCACGTGCTTGTCAGATAACTCAGCAGTATAGAGCCTTCCAAGACTTCATATGGGTTCATATTCATATTCTCTCACGGTTGACTGAGAAGGAGATGTTGTCATTTTTCACTCCTTTCCGGATTGAGAGGCTGCAAGAGTTGACAAGTTTTACCTTCAGACGGTCACACTGTTTCAGCTCATCCAGCCTCCGAAGCGGCCTGTTGGTACATGCCACTGTTTGGAGAAGTGTAGTGATATCATCCATGTAGCTCCGTCTGAGTGGAAGCTGCTGGCCTGATTGTGATCTAACTCCACAAACAGTTTGCCTTCTGCCTATTAAAGTGATCTCAAATGCTAGAGTGAAAAGGATGGGAGAGATCAAACAACCCATCACTGTGCCTTTCTGCAACATGTTGAGTTATCCTGGGTTGTGTAGCAGACATATAAGTTGTTCTGGATACCTGATGGTATGCGGAAAAAGTTGAGTACAAAGAAAATTAGCTGGTGGGGAACAGACTCATGGGCATGACGCTACGGGAGTCTTTTTCCTTTGGATTAAAGGTGGTGACCGCAATGCTCCATGTTGGTGGGATGGATTGGGTTTTCCAGGCAATGCACATTAGCTTCAGTTACAGTTTCAGGAGCCTGGAGGAGTTCTTGAAAATCCTATAGTATGTGCCATTTGGTCTGATGCAGCTTAACTCCATCACCTGGCTTCTACCCATTTAGAGTTGCTGGTGTCAAACTGAGAGGAAGGATCCAGTGGCTGAGGTGCCCTGGTGATCCATGCAGGCTCTTGACTGTCTTAACTGTGAATGAGTTGGTCTTTGTAGTATTCCTTAAACTCCTGCTCGATTGACTGAAGTGTCCCAGACTTACTGGCTTTGTTTGGGAGTAGTCCCCTCTGGGGCAACTCTCCAAATCATATATAATGAGGCCAATGGTGTTTAACTACCTCTTAGAGGGGACTGGAGAATAGAGTACAGGCTCTGGTCAAAGCTTGCCCATACGTCTTTATCAGTGAATTTTGGCTTCAGGGTGTACTTAACTGGTGGTCTTATAGGTTCCCTGCTTGATGCACACAGCCAGGAAACCCAGGCATACCTGCCTTCTGACAGCTGGTGTCAATCAAGTTATTTGATAATATGTACAAATACAACTTTACCAATTAATGCCTAATTTCAGTTTTGTTTTCAATCCTTTTGCCATGAAAGCCATCTTAATAACCCAATACTTAAAACAATATGTAAAATTAAATCTAATAACATTCTGTGACATCAGCTCTCTGTGTGTAAAAGAGTTTTAATTATGTTAGTGCCATTTTTATTATTTCAGCTTTTTTAAAGCAATGATTATACAAGAGTAGTATTTTACTATTGTTCATCTGGAACCTCTGGCAAGTGTATGTATTGTTTTGGTCCTGTGTTTGGACATGACTTCTTTGGACAGCGTTTGCTGAAGTCTGCAGATGGCTCTTCTACCCTAAATAAAAGGCCATAGATACAGAAGTAATCTTATCATAAAGCAATTTTTGTTCTGCGTGGCCTCGACATGCTCCGATTCTCCTGAGTTACCCTCCCCCTGCTTTGCCATTGTTGTATGTGTTTGGTCTCAGTCGTGTCCCTGTGGGATCACAATGATTGACACCTACATACACTTTTTAATGCTTTGAAAACATAGTTACTTTTCAGCTGTTGCATAACATACAACAGACTAATTACCAGTCACGGCTCAAAGAACCAATAATACATCACGCATGGAAATCTGAAGTCACAAATGTCACGAAACACATTTAAGAGAAAATGACACTGTTTTTTTTCCAATTCTTCCTAGCTAGTGTTATGAGATAAATTATTTAGGAAAAATATATATATATACTTTTTTCTATATATCTGCGTATATGTGTGTCTGTGTGTTAATTTATAAGTATATATAATTTCAATACTTATTTATGTATAAATAACCATTGAATATATAATATTTATTTATATATAAATAAGTATTGTGTGTGTGCATATATATATATATATATATATATATATATATATATATATATATATATATATATATATATATATATATATATATATATATATATATATTACAGTAATGTATTCTTGTTAAGAATATTTAAATTTAATTTTAACACTTAGAATTTATACATAAAAATTAAAAAATCAAGTATTAAAATTAAATATTCATAACATTATATATATTAAATATTCTTAACAACACAAACGTATATAATTTGTAATTACATATGTATATATATATAATTATGCATTAATGTTAAGAAATTAATCATTTTAATTTCTTATATATAATAATTGTAAATTGTAATTGCATATATTAATAAAAATAGATTTTAAAAAATGTTAATTTTATTTTCACAACACTTAATTTTCTTTATATATTATATTATAATAAATGTTAGAATTTAATATAAATGTTTATGTAAAATGTAAGTAATATTTTTGTAAAAAAAAAATATTGTCAATTTATCAGTCCGCACATTGACGAGACACAAGTCATTACCCTACTTTTTCAAACAAAAGCGAGTTCAGTGTGCCATAGACAAGGAGAAAAGCTTTCCCTCTTGTGCAGCCAGATGTCTGCAAGTTTGATTTGTGCTCGTCTAGAGTGACAACAGGCGACTTGTCTGTGGTTTGCAAGAGGAACAATACAGTGGAGCAGGTGTGCGAGTGTTTGACTTTGCATAGCCATACTACAGCAGCAAAAGGATGATTTACTCCCAAACCTCAGGAGCTCATGAGCATCAGCACTGCTGCTATTGTTTGCCACTAATATGCAGGCATTCACTAACGGGTTTTGCTTCATACCACCCGTGTGAGAAAAGGACAAGACTCTAAGAGCTTGTATCAGAGGCCATAGATTCATCATTAGAATAAAAAAGATAAGCCAATGAGCAAATAAAGTGGTGGGGCACAGAAAATACCAACTGTTTTAAACTGACTGTTTGCATATATGAAAGAAGAGCAGAGTGGCAGAGTGAATGGAGTGAAAGGAAGCATTGTGAATGACAGGGCGGGGTATATTTCAGTTGAGGGTATTGACCAAGTAAGATTAAGCGATGGACTTACCGTGTAGCGTGGCCCGTTCGTCTGCCGAGACCTCTTTTCTGCCAGCAGATCTTTCACAGTGTGCTTGACCCGGACTCCCTGATACACTCTTTTTGAGCATTCTGCAAAAAAAATAAATAAACATAGATAGGTGTATCAAATACAAGGAAAAGCTATTTAAAATGAGTGCTGATTAACTCTGGATGGCTGATGTTATTCAGTTTGTGCACAATATCAATACAACACCATAAATGAACGTTTGTCAGATGAATTCACGTGAAATCAGTTGCACACAAATCACAAATACAGCAGGCATTGAATATAAAACTGTTAATGATATTCAGATGTTCAGATTTGTGTAATAATTGCGCATTTATCACATCATTTACATCATTACTTCTCATTTGCAGCTTCATTTATGAGCAGGCACAGTCTCGAGTCAGTTTTATGGTGTGCATCTATAACTGGCATGGAAATTATCTTCGGTTTTGGTCAATGCAAATTGGTCAGTTTACAAACACTAACTCTGTCCAGTTGAAACATCATGAGGGGCCGATTATCATTTTATGTTTAAGTCAAATCTGCTGTTATGACTCAAAGTAATGGAGGAGGATGCAGGCGGGGAAAACAACGTCATCATTCAGTATTGATGTTACCTTGAAATGAACTTACGTTTAAAGTTAATTTCCAGAAAAAAATTCCTGGGCAGTACAGATCCTAGTCAACACAACAGTGTATTTGCAATTTAAAATGTCCATGATAGGAAATTGCATGCAAAAATCATTGTAGCGTTATGTAAAAGACCCCAGCTTCATGAATGAAGTTGAGGAGTTCTGAAGTTCTAATGGTGTTTAAGCATCAAAAATGGTCCGAAATATTACATATATCCCATTTTTGCAGCATTAAAAGTGATTTTAATCTGGCTCAAAGTACACTGAGCCTGGTCTATCGTGAACATTTCTTGTAATCAGTTAACATAATAGTTAAATATTAAATGATATAGTTCAACCATTACAAGATTAATCTTAACTTAAATATTAAACAGCGCAACAAAAAATGGAGCTTAAGGTACAGAATGTTTTGCCAATAACGGGCAAAATTATACCTTACCAGTTTCCATGATGCAGATACCTCAGCTGTAAGTGGCAGGAAATATACTCAGCTATCTATCCCAGTGAAACAACTGTGTCTACTCCCAAACTCCAGCTGAATTTGACCATTATACCAAAGACACGAAATCCAACTCTGCTTTAGTGAACTACACTATAGATGCTGATCAGAAGTCAGCTCTTGAAATGACCCTCACACATTTGTTTGCATGCAAATAACTGGCAGGACGTTTTCAAGCATTTGCATCAACTTTCTAGATTAGAGAGAAACGAGCACGAATGACACGCCATCATCATTGGTAATGTCAAGACTAACCTTTGCTGGTCATTTGGTATTTTTATAGCCATGAAGTCAAGTACGCATAGTGTGAATCTCGTACACCTTTGCTTAACACTGTATTATCATTCAAGTTTTACTGGTGGTGTTTCACTTACAGTACTTATATTATAAAATGAACCAAAAGCACTCAGGACGAATTCAAATTCATATTCATCTTAGATAGACGGCTTGATAATAGATGGGCAATGTTTCAGAGGGAAAATTGTGGACAAAAAATGAAGATGAGATACGTCAGCACTCTTTGGTGAAGTCTTGGGTCAAGGCCCTGGAGTTTGTACTGTTTCATGCTAGTTATTTTAGTGACTTTACTCACATTGGGTTGTTGTGACACTGTGACTCACACAAGGATTCGTGTCTTGGCCCTTTTTGTAAGTGACTCATGATTTCCAAATGCGCTTTTCTTCCTGTTTCTACATGGGTGCCACCCGGGTTATCCTTTATCTCTCACGCTCAACTGTGTCTATTACTAGAAATGTAAATAAGAATTGGATCGTAAACGTGTCCTAAAAAAATATTTGATTAACTGAAAAAACAAAAACAAAAAAACGAAGACAGCAGATTAATTTGCTCGTGTCTAGTTAAAGAGAAATCCATCAATCATTTTCAACATTCATTCATGAAATAATGGATGTATTAATGGATGTAACCCTTATTAAAGGGTTAATTCACCCAGAAATGAAATTTCAGTCATTTATTACTCACCCTCATGTCGTTCTACACCTGTAAGACCTTCGTTCTTCAGAACACAAATTAAGATATTTCTGATGAAATCCGATGGCTCAGTGATTCCTCTATTGCCAGCAAGACAATTAATACTTTCAGATGCCCAGAGAAGTACTAAAACACATTTAAAACAGTTCATGAGAGTACAGTGGTTCAACCTCAATATTATAAAATGACGAGAATACTTTTTGTGCACCAAAAAAACTAAATAATGACTTTTAACAATATCTAGTGATTTCGAATCTTTTGTTTCGAATCAGTGGCTCAGTTCGTGTATCAAACTGCCAAAGTCACGTGAACTATTGACATTTCAAATCACTTATGCTGTAATGAAGCCTCGTTTACTGAAATTGTGTGACTTTGGCGCACCAAACCACTGATTCGAAACAAAAGATTCATAAAGCTTCGTAGCAGTGTTTTGACATTGGCCATCACTAGATATTGTTAAAAGTCATTATTTAGTTTTTTTGGTGCACAAAAAGTATTCTCGTCGCTTTATAACATTAAGGTTGAATCACTGTACTCTCATGAACTGTTTTAAATGTGTTTTAGTACTTCTCTGGGCATCTGAAAGTATAAATTGTCTTGCTGTCAATAAAGGAATCACTGATCCATCGGATTTCATCAGAAATATCTTCATTTGTGTTCTGAAGATGAACGAAGGTCTTACGGGTGTAGAACGACATGAGGGTGAGTAATAAATGACTGAATTTTCATTTTGGGGGGAACTAACCCTTTAAAAGTAATAGTGATTTTAAAATGATTCAACAGAGAATAGAGATAATAAAACTATTAATTTTATTATCTCTTATGTCTGCTCAGCTTTGTGAGACGAACACATGAACACACCAATAAAATATTATTTATATACACAACAGTTCAAAAGTTCATTAAGTTAATGTTTTTAAAATGAGTCACCAAAGCCACATTTGTTTGATGATACAGTGAAAAAATAGAGGTGAAAAAAATATTGTGAAATATTACAATTTAAAAGAACCATTTTCTTTTCAAATATATTTTAAAACGTAATTTATTCCTGCGATGGAAAAGCTGAATTTTCAGCATTATTACTAAAGTCTTCAGTATCACATGATCCTTTAGAAGTGGTGCACAAGAAATATATATACATATTCCCTCTACTTCATTTCTCAATTCCAATATGGTTCCACTGGCACCAGTGATTAGAATAAGAAAAAAGAAGAAGAGAAGATCAATATGACGATACACAGACCATAAATGTCGCTCTATTTATCTGGTGCCACTTGTTCAAACAGCATTCCACACTGTTGGCACTTGTACAGATACTCTATGTGCAAATGATTAGGGAGACACATCAGGCTGACAAATCTTTGTGACATCAGTTGTGGTAAGTATACCAAGCACTGAACTGAACATGAAAACCCATGAAAAACTCTTTTTAAAAAGGACCATAAAGTAACTCCTGAAGGTAAATCATGATAAAAATCACTTGATTTTCTGACTACATCAATGAAAGCTTTATCTCATGGACACTCACTCAAAACAGTTCAACAAAATACTTCCAAGAACTTTAATGGCAGCAGGGCATATTACTCTTAATAATTAACGTGCATGAAATTTCATATGTTATTTACAGCTTAACGTAAAAAGTTACAATGTAAGGCTGTTTTTGACTAACTATACGGAACATTTTTATGACTTGCTGTTAAATATAGAAAAATGCAAATCTGACTCTGCCAGACTGAAAGGGCACAGGTCAATTACTTTTGGAAACTGGGATAGATTTGATCTTTTAAGATTTTGACTTCCAGGGACCTTTTCACTATTTAAGTTCATTCCATATTGACAGACATGAATTAGTGTCTCTCTGCTGTATACAAATCAGTCAACCAACCAAACTTAAACATTGACAAACTGTCAAAAATCCATAAGCAAATGCTCTTTGTATGGTCACTAATATTGATAAATGAGTGATTCATGCTAAATGACATATGAGAAATGTCCATTGAATTATAACAGGCAACTGAACACAACTATCAGTTCTTGGATTCAGTGAGATAAAAAAGGAAAATTTAACAAGTGTTGTCATACCTTTAAAAACAATAGGTCTGATAATGTGTGCTACAGTGTGTAAATCCTGCAAGACCTATACATCACTTGCTCACAACCAACTTCTGTGATCATATTTTTGATCAATACTGTCCTCTAGTGGATAATGATAGGAACTTCGTTTCTCACTTTTAACTCTTGAATGACAAGGGTGTCATTGTGCAGTGGATATTTATTTCAATTTCAATTTATTTTAATAATAATAATAAAAACAATTAATAATCACTATTATCTAGTTGCTTTATAAGCAGACATATTCCTAGGATACTGGCTGTTTATTATTACTTATAAAGAAAATATTATTCTATTATACTTATTCTGCATGGCCATATTTTACATCCAGTAATCCTACACAGTACCTATAATTAACAACTATCATACTAACAATTAATAAGTAGTAATTAGGAGTTTGCTGAGACAAAAGTGTTAGTTAGTTATAGTTAATAGTAATTCATAGTGAGAATTGGACCATGAATGAAAGTGTGACCAATAATTTATTACATTAAAAAACTTTTTATTGCTTAAAGTTGAAAATATATTATAGTTTATTTTGAGTTTTTTCATTTATTGAGAACACACTTGTTTCACTACTATCTAGTCTACATCACAGCACGTACATATTTTACAAGGTGGCTAATTCGTACGAATTCGCATCACCTCACTTGTACGATTTCGTATGTTATTTTGCTAAATCGTACGTATTTTATTGAATTGACCCTTCGCAAAGACCCGCCCCCTTTAGTTACTGTTGCTATGTCTGACAAGCCATAAAGTGAAAAATAACATAGCCTAGCAAAGAGACAAGACAGAGCAGGTTACTTTTGATATGAAACCGTTTCATATTTAAAATATTGTATTTTTTTAAACAAGTTTAAACAATAGCGTAGTGTCTCTTTATTATGTCGTGACAGATCGCTGTAGCTCCTTTAAGCGGCTCGTGAACCGATCATCTCTTATACTAGTTCATTTATAGCATCAAATAAACATGAATGAACATCAGAAGGAATGTTGTTTCAAGCACGGAAAGACGTGAGAACACACAATTTTTCAAGTTCAAGCTCACCTATGTTAATCTACTAACCCTGACTGCTTTGTCGGACAAAATTGGGTTATGATTAGTTAGATAGCTTGTCAATCAAACTGTTGGCGAAGAGTCAATGAAGTGAAGTGAATTCGTAAGAATTCGTACAAATTAGCCATCTAGTAAAATATGAATTGGTCATGAGATAGCGTTGCAACCTCTTCGGTGTTTATTTTCTTCAAAAGCAAAAAAATTACTTCATATGAAATCGTTTATCATCTTCCTTTTAATCTTTTTTTGTTGTTGTTGTTGTTGATGTTTGCTAAGCGCTACTGTATGAGCTAACAATTTCAATTTTACGATTTTTTATGTTATTCCTTTGAACACCTTCAAATCCAGAGCCACTAATGGCACTTAGACATTCTCAACCCATGAATGTGGCCAACTGAGTGAAATATGTAACAGTTTTCAAGTGTGAAGATGGAAATGGAGGCTGAGATGGAGGTTTGACAACCTCGGAAATTAAATAGTTTAATTAATGATTCTAATGAGCTCTCAAGCACTATCAGTTCTTTGGCTTCATATTCTTGGTCTAGGGAACATCCTGTACTCATTCTTCACTGGCAAAGCACTTGACTGTCTCCCCAAAGATGGATTACAAGGTTATATCAGCAGTAATCCAGTTGATTGTTTTTACTTGTCTGTTGGCAAAAATCAATAGATTTTACTAATAGACCTATACCAATCTATTAAAACATGTATTAAATTCTTAGCTGTGGACCTTGAATAACCCTATGCACTATAAATGTACCTACTGCTCACCAAGGCTTCATATTTGATCACAAAACAGTAAAAAAAAAAAAAAAGCAATATTGTGAAATATTATTGCAATTTAAAAGAACTGTTTTCTATTTGAATATATTTTATATCACACGCACATTTATTCCTGTGATGGCAAAGCTGAAAAGAAAAACAAAAAATTCTTAATTATTCCAAACTTTTGACGGTAGTCAAAAAGGGCTATATAAGGGCATCTTTCAGAAACACACACACAAATTCTCATATATCTATAAAAGGAGACACGCTCCTTATCTATAACTGTCTTATCTCATTATGGATGTGTAATGATAAATGTGTGCTGAAGTTTGTGGTTATACATCTTATTACAGTTTATTTGATCTCTGTAGATTGCAGGGAAATGATCTGGGATCATTCATGTGTCTGTCACCCTGAGCAGTGGCTTGTCTTATCACAGGAACATTCTCTTGGCTCACTCAAAGGAATTTTCCAGCTCTCTGTGTAAAGAGCCTTGCAATACTACAACCTTCATGGTGCGTTTGGATCTTACATAGCCTATACAAATTCAGACACAAAATTTAACAATGTGAGTTGAAATGGGACCTGAGAATTTGCCACCTTTCTTCCCTCTAGTGACGCTGTTCATGTCTCAAAACACATAACATTACGATAATAATGAACATAAACAACTTACAGAGCTCTTACTTGTACTACCTGACTGCTGCAGATTTATTTCAGCATTGATAGTGTTGACATAGAAATGCATAAATCCAAGTCTCAGGACGTGAACAACTCTGAGTAGAACGTCACGGGTTGTAATCTCGTAATTTACCCTTCGCCGGCAGTTTGATTGACAGGCGATCTGACCAATCATAACCCCGAATCTGCCATTTTGTCTGACAAAGCGTGTGTGTACTCTTTCCGCGCTTGAAACAACATTCCTTCTGATGTCCATTCATGTTTATTTGATGCTATAAATGAACTAGTATGAAGAGATGATCGGTTCACGAGCCGCTTGAAGGAGCTACAGCGATCTGTCACGACACATTAAAGAGACACTATACACTATTTATTGTTTAAACTGTTCCATATCAAAAGTAATCTGCTCTGTCTTGTCTGTCAACGTGTTGTCAGTGTCCTCTCTGCTCCGCGATGTATTTTTCACTTAGTGAGAACATGATGTGTGGCGTGAGAGCGCATGGCAATACCAGTCTTTTTTTTTAACTAGTTTTTGTTTTTGTTGTTGTTTTGGTCCCCATGAAGAAAATAAGCATATTAATTATACTAAAGTATGTTAAATTATTTATTTTTTTATTTATTGAAAATGTCAAAATGCAGAAAGTTTTCGGTGAGGATTAGGGGATAGAATATACAGTTTGTACAGAATAATAATCATTACGCAAGGGTCCCAAAAAACATGGAAACCCGACATATGTGTGTACTGGTAATCCCTACATTATGGTGACCAAATGTCTCCATAAGGATAGTAATACCAGTACATTTTGACCTCATGAGGATTTTTTTTTTTTTTTTGGTCCCCATGAGCAAAACAGCTTATAAATCAAATTTAATGAAGTGTTTTGTAAATCTAAAAATGCAGAAGGTTTTCTGTACTGGGTAGGTTTAGCGGTAGGGTTAGTGTAAGGGGAGAGAGTATACAGTTTGGATACTATATATAGTATAAAAATCCTTACGGGAAGGGAAGTACCCACACATGTGTGTGTTTGACTTCAGAGTTCAATTACAATTTAGGGCCACTGTGTGTTTTAGTTTGCTCTATGAAAAATTTGATTTAAAAACAAATTTTAAATGTCTAAAATTGTCTACATTTATCAAGTCAAATGTCCAGTTCTGTTTTACATGATATAACAGGTTTTCCACTTTGAAAACATCTGTTTTAACTAATACTAGCTTTCCAGATTTCCTTATTGCAGCCCTGACTTACAGATGCCTAAAGTGACTCACAGTTGGATCATGTCTTTCGTTTTGATTAAGACCAATACTTTAGTCCTGCGAGGTGCATGACCTGACCACTGTTCTCCATGACCATTTATCAGGCTTAGTTTGTGATATCTCCACTTTATTCTAGGAAAAAAAAGTTTTCTTTTCCAAGGAACGGAAACTATATAATTTCCCGTGGCATAGTTTTTCCTGATTTAAGGGAACATAAAGTTTTATTGCATGCATTAAAAACTGTAACTTTTGCTTGTAAATAGTTTTTCCAGTCCTTGATTAAAACAAACACCTAAATGAAACTAAATATATAAAATATTCTAACAGTGATCAGATGAATAACTTTCTTCTCTGTTGCTTATAAAATTATCCAGGCTGCCATCATAACAAATTCATTTTGCCAAATGAGAGCGTATTTCAGTGTGGCCTTAGACTACTAGAACCGTTTGAAATTCAGCCCATAAAGTGCAGGCCTGTGAGAGGGCAGTCGATATTGAAAAATGAAGCAAAACAATTTTAAAAAGTTAAGAATTTGATGTGCAATAGCTTTTGAAAACATCTAACCTTTGCTTAACATATGTGATTAAAATTCATGTTCAATTTTCTTAAATCTAATATCTTTCCTGAAATTTCGACTTGCGTAAATGAATGTCAGTTGTACGGTTTAGTCTAAAAATCTGGCCAAGTCTGTCTATAACATTCATTTTTCTCCTTTGTTCTAAATGCATCACCCAAGTCTATTTTTCACTTTCTTCTCTTTTTGTTTTGATCGAACCAACAGAAGTCTGTTTTAAGGGGATACGCTATACCTGAAGCATGATGGATATGAGGCGCATGGTGTTCCTTGCTCTTTATTCCAGTGAATTATTTGCAATTTTTCGCAGTCTTCAGGAGATGATGTGCTGCATATGTGCTGCACGTGTTGGATTAAATAATGGCTCCTGGAAAATGTCACAAGTGTCACAGGGTTTTTTTTACTGGTGTCGTGTCAGGTTGGGTTTTCCATTGCTTCTCATCTCTGCAGTGGAATAAATCTGCTTGAAATTGCACACACTTTCAGTCATTGCTTCATTTCATCATTGCATTTTTGTTGGTGAATTCCATGTGCATTTAGCATAATGGGTGAACTTATTGCGGCTGATCAAATATGACACTTCAATCCAGAAGGAAATCTGAAAGATGAAAAGTAATTTCCTGTATGTCTTTACATGATGGAAATTACCTGTTCATCATATCTCAATAATTCCCAACGCTAGTTTCTTGCATAGCCATGTGTAAAATTACTGTTGTATAAATGTTAATGAAGATTCATAAGTTTTCAGTATTTTTTTTTAAAACATTTAAATATTGCACCATTTGGAGTACTAAATTTTGCTTTTATCTTAAGATTCACTGAGGGTTTGAAATTAACGTTTTTTGCTTACGAGCCACTGTGGAGTTACTAGCCACTCAGCATTTTCTCTGGCTGGAGTTTTGACATTGATATCATGGGGAAAAACTACCATATAGCAATTTTTAATATTGTCATATAATTTGGCCGCTGGTATAGTGGTATAATCACTTTAAGATCTGACACACAGATCCATCATACTGTTCCATATGTATTTCTTTTCTCATGTATAGTAACCAATACTCTGCATTTAACCCATCCAAGTTAGAGCACATAACAGAGGCCAGCTAGTCGCTGTCCGAGTAAGCCTCACTCCTCTGATTTGAAGAAACGCTCTAGCAACTGATGCTAGGAACACAGACTTGGTGCGGGCAGGTACGAATTGGAGGGGCTACATTGGTGCCGTGACCCGGATGGGAGTGAGGTTTAGGGAGGTGTGTGTAACAGAGGCTAGCAAGTAGTCACTGTGCAAGTAAATTTCACTCCTCTGATCTCAAGAGGTGCTCTAGGGACTGTAGTCTTTAGCCTCCTTGTGAGAGCGCCCATCTCCCATGCGAACAGGCTGGACTCATGTCCCGCTTGGAACAGGCAGATTTGAATCGGAGGGGCTACATTGGTGCCGTGACCCGGATGGCGGTGAAGTTTAGTGGGGTGAGTGCGGAGGACAGCGAGTAGTGGCTGTGCGAGTAAATCTCACTCTTCTGATCTCAAGAGACGCTCTAGTGACTGACGTTAAGGGCTGCAGCCCTTAGCATCCTTGTTAGAGCATCTGACGCCCACACCGAAGGCCCAGGTTTGAGCCACCCATCCCCATCTCCATTTTAAACTGTATAAAGTGAGAAAGAACATGTCTTTATTAGGGGGAAAAAAAAATCCTTATTAATATCAAATTACACTATAATGTGTTTTTAATACACACGTTTTCAATTAGAGCTGCTAAATAAAAGGGGTTCCTGTTGTTTTATTCCTTTATTTCATTAGTCACATGGAACCAAGCAAACACATCTTTTATTTGACAGAGTGAAGCAAATGTAGAACATATTTATGCTACACACTATTAAATAGGTCAAAATTGATTAAACACATTTTTTTGTTATAAATCTCTTATGTTTCATAATGATGAACACTGACCGAGATATTTGAACGTTTTGTGCATATTCAAAGTGTCACGGAACCTTGATGGGCCAGATCCACCCACACGTCCCACATCACCCGAGTTCTAATCACCTGCACCTGTCCCTCGTCACCAGCACTCACCTTAAATACACACCTCACAGTCAGTTCAGTGTCTGGTCTCGTCAATTCATGACACTACAGACTTACCTTCGTCGACTTACCTGCTTCATACCAGTCTGCCCGTCCAGTCCCGTGATCTTCGTCTGTCTCTCCATCGCCATCAGTGCCTGTGGGGTTTCATCGGTCATCGTCTGCACTCTTGTCATCTGTAACACAGAACATTACAAGTCAATCTCAACAGCTTAGTTCTCAAATCACCAAAGACTCTTTGTATCTGATCGTTCCTCTGTTTTCCTGTTGTCTGATAAAAAACTTAAACCCTGTCTGTGTCTGACACAAAGAGTGGAACTAAGCCTGAGGTGACCTTGTGGTGTTTGTTGTTTAAATAGAAAACAGTTTTCAAAATGAAATGTGCATCATCTGAAATGTGAACTTTGTGCAAGATCTTACAAGATCTGTTACTACTCAAGGGAAAATAAATATCAGGACAAGAGCAAAGAATTAAAACCGGATTAAAGCCTGACCTTTCACTGCTGTCTCAGGCTCAAATTCTGAATAAAAAAAAGAAAAGCAGTGTTCTAGCTGACGGAAATCACCTTGCTAATTTCTGCAATTTACTGTATAAAATGTAAGTAAACATATAAACACTTTTTTATATATATATAACTACATGAAAGCCGCATTTCACCTTAAACTGTAAATTTTAAAAGCATCTTGCCTGGTTACATACACATTTTGCACGCTACCTTAAAAACAGTACAATTCAAATAAGGGCTTTAAAAGAATAATTCTCATTAATGGAATTTTATAAATTAATGACTTTTTCAACACTGGCAAGAGCTGAGCTTCTAAACCATTTTTATTGTGCGATCATAAAAGAGAAAGTAAAGCCAAAGTCATCATCAGGATTTTCCAGAAGTCTCTGCAAAGATATTTATTTAATAGGATTTTTGCAAAGCTGAGTCTTATTCTTGAAGTGTTTGTAAGTAAATCTTTCCTTCTGGCAGATTTAGAATAGCATAATGTCAGAGCTGTGAAAAATTACATAGACAATAATTAGGTGAAAAAATCCAAAAATAAATGTGTGCATCGACTTATGATGATGGGAACTGTACATGTCTCTTTAAGACACATAGACGGTGTTGTAAATCCTAAAGGCTGTTGGTCAATGAGAAAGCCACACTTTCAGATAACAACAGCTTGAAAGTTAATTAAACTGATTGAGCTGTTAAAGTTATTGCCACAAGGTTTGCAGAAGTAATTCCAAACTATTTTTCCACTAAAAGACGAATCTGGCCACAGAGACAGTTGTTAGGTTTACTGAGTCCAGCACATCTTTAAAGAGTCATATCATTTGCACAAGCATAAACAGGATATTAAACAATGGTTGATTCATAATCTGTTAAATACATATTACGTGCATGATGCAGTCCACTGTATTCTACAAAACACTGCAGTTTTAGGTGCTTCATTTGTTCTATGAAAGCAAATTTATTCTTTAATTTGCCCACTTTTTGCGTCACAGACTGGGTATAAGAAATAGTATTGTACATTTTATTTTACCTGGAATATTTGTTATACTGATTAGGTAGAAAAATTCAGACGCTGCGTATTAAAATGCTCCTTTGATATTGAACTTGTGACAAAAACTTGCTGGGGCATGTGGAGAGGTGCTCTGATTCAATTGATTTTCCATACTCCTTTTTCCTGGGATTAACCAGAGTTATAATGGGAAACTCAACGCCCTAGCTTACCTTTCATCAACATTGGTCTGCCTGCCAGCATTGGCTGGTGGTAAGCCATCTTCAGTGCCTCCCTACTGAACTGATGCTATGACACAATATTTCCACAATTAAGATCATACTTAAATTTTCCAAGGATAAAATAAAATGCTTTGTTAAAAAAAAAAAAAAAAAACACTATTTCATGATGTACACTTCTGTGGGGTTTTAAGAAGATGCACATCCTGGAGGATGATGTCTGTATGGTTATATTCAGGGTTGGGGAATGTTAATTTTAAAAGTAATGCATTCCAATATTGTATTATTTGCTAAAAAAGTAACTTAATTTTGTCACTTTTCATTTTGTTTGTTTTTGAATAAGAAAAACAAAGCTCCATTTTTTACACTAAAAACTTTCACTCACTTAACTGGAGACACTTCAGGATTTTCAAAGTTGTCATCTGGTTAATTGTATTCTACAGGATGTCTGGGAGACGCGTGTATCCCGTTCTTTAACAGTTCGTCTGGAAAATTAATGCTGTGACGCAAAACCCCCTTGCGGAAGAAGAACACCGTAGTGTTTACAACTTTGACAACGAACGCTTACCAGGATCAACTGGATTTTGAAACATATATGAGGTTTGTGGCTCCATTGTTGCAGTAAACTTGCAAAACATTCTTTAATGAATAATTTATTAGAAGCACACCGGTCTGTTATTGTAGGGATACTGACTTTACATTTTCACGGCCCTAAACGTGACGCGTAACAAAACTGGTTGGGTTACATGTCAGACAAACATGTTCTTGGGCGGTCCTTGGCCAATGAAAGTTGCGATGGAGTCCAGATCTTCTGTCCATCAGTCTGAAGGTCTGGCTATGCGAGACTACCTCATCTATGACCAGGTGTTTGTGGTGTATCGAGAGCTATCAACATATATAAGATCACATCCAACAAGGAGTAACTGTCAACGCAAGAGGAAGCTGTCTGAAAGGGATGTCCAGGTACTAACTTGGACTGTATCCATAAAATCATAAAACCACAGCTGCCAAACTCATTGCAGAAATAAATGCACACATTGACTTCTGTTTCCACCAAAACTGTTTGTCTGGAGCACTACAGAGTCAATATTTATGGTCGGGCTACTATAGCCAAACTTCTGGTCACCCGTGCCAGTGCCAATTGTCGGTTTCATTGGAGCCAGCAGTGCTCCAATGAAATCTTGGGCTGTGGACAATGTGAAACAAGTATTGTTATTTGATGAGTTACGGTGTGGAGAAAAACCAAAGAAGCTTTGCCCAGAGTGAAGCATGGGGGTGGATCAGGGATGGTTTTGGGCTGCAATATCATGGCATTCCCCATGCCAACTATGATCAGCTATGATTGATGGGTGCGCCATTGCCAAGGACTACCGAACCATTTTGGAAGACCATGTGCACTTCATGGTTCATACATTGTATACCATGACGGGGGTGCCATGTATGAGCATGATAATGCACCAATACACACAGCAAGACTTGTGACAGAAGGGTTTGATGAACATGAAAGTGTAGTATCTAAATGTTTTCGAGCCACTTAGGGGTATTTTGGAGGCGCAAGTCAAAAAACGATGTCCTTCACCAGCATCATATAGTGACCTGGATAGTGTTCTGAAAGAGGAGTGGATCAAAATCTATCTGGCCACTGTGCAGGACTTGTATCTGTCATTCCCAAGACTAATTGATGTTGTCTTAGCTGTAAAAGGAGGCCTTATACCATGCTAATAAATTATTGTGGTCTAAAACCACAATAATCATTGGTAATTTCCTCTGGCTAAGAAAAGACTCAACAAGACTTGTGCTGACCATATTTATAAAAATGTTCACTTCATTCTCTCATCAACGCAAGCTATGCTGTATTTGTGCATTGTTGTTATTTCATTTCAGACAGCCCAGAGCTGTCATTAGCTGCAAAGAGCAAGATGTTTGTCTGTCTTCATTGACAGAAAAAATATAATTTTCGGGAAGCAGCATTTAAATAAGACTGTATATAAATAGACAATGTAAAAATATTTTTGGAGGACTCTTAAAAACAAATGACATATTTTCCCTTTCACATCACAGCCTAGCATAGTTGAAGTGAAAGGTTGCCATCAGGCAATCGGCATTGTCATGATGTAATTTTCCTCCAGTCCTGAAGTCATTAATCACATGGCATTTAAGTTCAGGTGATTGGCTCCTGGCAACAGAACTGAACACTAAATAAACTACTACTTCAGAAAGTGCCACTGAGATGAATGGGAGTGCAAACAGCTTTCTAAACCTCACTGGATTGCAAAAATAAACTTTTCTCATGCTGTTTGTCTAGCACTTAAAAATGGCCATATTTATATATTTTTATGCATTTTGCATCAGCTCTCTGTGTGGCCTTGTTTAGAAACAAATAAGGGTGTGTATGGAGTCTTTACGCTCAAGGGTCTACATGAAAATAGCAATTAGCTTGCAAGATGATGTGAGAATAGGAGTTTTTCTTAACTCACAACACAAATCTGTCAACACCGAGCCTTTGAGCAAGGCACATAAGCAGAGCATTGTAATTCCCTTCTGATAAAAAGAGCTTTGTAAACAACAACCAATAATAACATAAGCATGTTAGAACAGCTTGTAATTAAAAAGAAACATTTTTCAAAGACATGCGCCCTAGAGAATGATGTCTGCATGATAGCAACAGGTGAAAATAAATGAATCTCCTTTTATTGATGGCCATCTGGCTCACAGTGAGACACAATAGATTTGTCTTGGCCTGGTTTCTAAAAAATTTCCACAGGTTCATTTTCTCAACTGTGAGAGTTTTACTCAGGCACGTAATCTGGATAACTCAATTTGGATTAAAAAAAAAGTGCTGGCTAAAAGGTAACCTGTAAATATTAGAACAATGTGTGTTGCTGTAATTAAGCGCAAACATTTTTGCTTTGTGTTTCTGCGCGGAATTGTGGTTGAAAGTTCTTTTTCACATCCTTAAGCTACAACATACTAATATGCAGCCTGTTCTTATGCAGCAGTTTATGAGAACATGATGTCTGGAGAATCGGGTAAACAGTTAACAGTTCACAAAACACTATCATGTTGACATAAGTGTTCATGTAATTTAGCGCAAACACTTTTGCGCTAAATTACTGTTTCTGGGAGGAGCTGTGGATGAAAGTTCTGTTTCACATCCTTAAGGTAAATTTGTACAACAAACAAATATACAGCCTGTTCCTATGCAGCAGTTTATGAGAACATGATGTCTTGAGAAACAATTAACAGTTCACAAAAAAAGAGTTCAACCCATATAAAAGTAAATACTTCTGTGAATAATTACAAACTAAACAGACAGCACAACAGTGTTTTACAATGTTAATAGTCAAGTTTGACAGTATGTGAAACTATTAAGAGATTACTCTTTGTTTAAAAAGTGCAGTTCTGTTCAATTTATCAGTGGAAAGGAAGAGCTAGACAGAAGATATAGTGCGAATTTATGTAACAATTGTAGCAGATGCATCTCATTCTGAGCCAAACTCATGCAAAACCCTTTCTAAGAGATAGAGAGCAGCTGCCTCTCAGACATGTGCTTTCTCTAAGGAATAGGATTTTCCATCAAACAAACATTCTCTCAAAGGGGCCCTCTTTTAGGAAAGTGTACCTCTTCAAAATTAGGGAAAAAACTCTGAGGCTATGTTGGCCCAATAAAATCCAATCTGATTAAGGCAGAGACCGAAATTGTTGTTACTATTTGAATGCCATGCCAAAATGTGTTTCTTGCAACTCCAAGTCGCACATTAAGGCCACAGTGTTAGTGTTAGTAGACCATCAGGTTTCTTTGGCAGTGATGGGTTTCAGACGCACTTTTTGCAGTCATGATTTAGTTTTTTTAGTTAAATGACACAGTTGGGACATAATAGCCTATTGAATGCTGAAGGTCTGTAAGGAGTTTAGGTCAAATGTTTTAAACCTTTCCTGGCTCTCAGTTTTGCCTCAAGTATCTGTCTGTTAGACATATCCTTCAAGGCTTTGTGGAGTGGAGAGGTGTGTGAATCACGCCAGCAAACCACTGGTAAACCTCAGGGTTCGGTGCTTAGCCCGCTCCTTTTTCTCGCCCTGTAAAATCTTTGCGGCCTGTTATAAAGTCTCATGATTTTCCTATTACTGCTGTGCAGATATAATACACAGTCCTTCCGGTCCAACAACCCCACAATCTCAGCATATTTCTCAGGAAATCTTTGACATTTTGTACTGGATGTAGGAACGCCACCTCTAGCTCAACCTTACTGAGGTCAACAACATTACAGCTAGCCAGGAATCTTATCGTATTTGACATCCAGCTGAACTTTACAAACCACATCTTAGCATGCAGATCTGAGCTCTGTAATATGAGGAAAATATCAGGAAAATTCTTACCTCATTATGCTGGTCCATGCACTTTCATATTAAATTTAAATATCTGATTGTTTATGCACTTACCCTTGTGGTAGCCTTAATTAAATGCATTCATCCAAGAAGAAGATTTTGTAATGTTTAGGCATTTTTATTTTCAGACATTTCATTGATAAGTTACAAAAAAAAAAAAAAAAGAAAGCAGCATCTGGAAAACATTGCATAATTTGTATCTATTTTATACAATAAAAATGTACAAAAATAAATAGCTTTACAATGAAGAAGTAACAAAGTACAATCCTTCACTGAAGGGATAATATGTTTTGCCGCATTTTAATATAACTACTACATGAAATATACACAACTGGAACTGCCAAACTACCATACTAACATTCATGTACAATTGTTTTGAGCAGGAGCATAACCTATTTGTCAGTTTAGTTTTATGCTGTACTGTTTTTGTTTCTCAATAACGTTCAACTACACAGCTCTTTCAAAACGTCAGCAGACATATCTACTCATGAAGCATGAAAACACTCGAAGGTCTGACGTTTCCAAACCTCTATGTTTTCATTCACGTAGCAATTCACAACAATTTGCTATGTGCACTTTTGAAATACATCAGTGTTTAATACAAAGAACAGCGATAGTAAATGGAAAATTACATTGTATAACCCTCTGAATGGACACAAACATTACTTTTGTTGAAGAATTTTCAAAAGTAGTTGCTAAACTAGATCTAACACTTAATTGTAATTATTAATGTTTCAGAAAATAAATTAGGCTCGACCACTGTGTACCTCTGATACAGTTTTCAATATACACGAACTAATGTATTTATATGATCATGCTTTAATCAAGTGTTCTACACTTCAACTCTTAAAATAAAAATAACCTCTGATACATGCAAGCCACAAATTAGTGAAATTACAAATTATTGACCAAATCACAGAGTAAATTAATAAAAAATGATAGCACCTTCATAGTGGCTTAGCGAGTGACAATTCCGAGTAACATTTTCCCATTACAAGTAATTCCTTTCAAAACTGAATTTTTAGAAGCTTTGAATGTGTGGAACTAAATGATTTCTGTCCTTATTGTAAAAATTCAGCCTGAGATGAATGTGAAAGTCTTAGCTGATTGGTGTGTTTTGTATTCTTGAAAAACAAACGATATGGAATGATCTGAAAAGGCAAATAGGAGACAGAAGTTAGGGAAACAGCATTGCTTGCTGAGGTAGATATCAATTGGATAAAAATTCAATAGTGGTTATTAATATATATTCGGAAAACCAAAGCCCAAGTGATCAGTCCGTGCAACATTCATGACCAAGATCACTCCACACAGCTCAACCATTTTTCCATCTAAGGCTGAATATTTCCTGCTCCAACTTGAAGCACGGTCAAATGATAATCTGTATATTGTTTCACAGGAACATCTTATCACCTCAGAATAATTTGAAAGCCTGCATGATGTCCTCAACACTCTTGGGAGAAACACATTTCAGATACTGATTGAGGAATCTTGGCAGCGTCACAATTCTCCGGTTCCACAATCTTCCCAGAGTAATCAATGCAGAGCATCCTACGCTGGCGTTCACCGTGGCCACAAGTCTGTGAGCATGAAGACCAAGCTCCTATTTGCCACATGGGACATGGCAGGTCTGCGCAGGGCCTGATATCAGAAGGTCTGAGATCTTTATTGCAGTGGTTTGAATAGAAGCCAGCATTGTCTTTACATTCCACATTTCTCCTGGACCATCCTGAACCACACGTTTTGGAGCATTCAGACCACTCGCCCGAGACCCACTGTGGCAACCCAAAAGGATGGATCAGTTTGCCAGCAATCTTTTTGTCTTTAGGTTTGCTGAAAGACATGCTTTTAGGAATGTAGAAGGTGTATTTGACCTTCGGTGGGATGGATTCCCCAGCGGTGGAGAGCAGCTGTATTGTGATTGGTTCCTGTAGCTGCCGGAAGCTCTGAAGTCTTTCCATTGTGGTGGACGAGCCACTGTACTTCAGCACAGCCCCAAGCACTGGAATATACTGCTCCACTGTGGAGACAGAGAAGTTCCCATTCAAGATATAATCACCATTTTCTCTCCGTACAGCCAAGTAATGGCCATCGTGTGGTATACTTCCATGGCTCTGCTGTTTGATGTTTATGTTGGTGGCTCCACTTGGAATAGTCACAATGTCCCTATATCCATGGCTAGAAAAACAGGAGAGATTTGAATTACTGAGGCCAAAATAATCAAACTTTTTTATTAAAAATAGCAGTGAGATATTCTTACACGACTTTATTGAACGAGCCAGATATCATCCTGCAGCTCTGACCGTTCCCTCCACAAACGCCGCATTTGTCGAGCTTTTTATTAGAGTCGATCTCCAGGTCGCAACCAGCTTTGATGCATTGTCCTTGCACACAGAATGATGTGGTATCTGGACCGCACAAGGTTCCATCAATTACCTAAGATTGAAACGATGTCATTTTTTTTTTTTTTTAAACTTGTTAATTGGTTAGTGGTAAGTTCCCTGACTCTACATGCTGAAAAACATGACATTAACACCCGCCAAACCGCCGAATGTGTGTGGATTTCAGCAGTGGTGTGTTTTAAAAAGGCATCTGAAATAATAAACTACATGCAATGTAGTGTTGTCAAAAATATAGATTTTTCGATACATATCGATTTTGAAATATCTGAAATGCTTCCAATATTCATTTTATGCAGAACAGTTACGCGATACCAGCTGCTCTTTCTCACTCTCTCATCTCTCCGACAGTGAATGGACACACAAACACGCCTCCCCTCACTCACTAGTTTCATTTGTTCCGGATGAATATTGTTGGTATTAAGGACTTGAATTTCAGTGTGGGATTGCATGTGCGCGCACCCAAAGTGTACGCACATAAATCTGCCTCTCAGTACTAAATTGCGTTGTTTTTCGCTGCTTATTGTAAGGTCTGCAGCCTAATACACCTACTGCCAAATTATAATATTAAAAATATCTATATGGCTGTTTGTCCCCATAGTATCAAATTCAAAATTGTGGCCAGTGAAAGTGCTGAGTGGCAAGTAACTTTGGAAAACCACAAGCCACAATGCTCGTAAGTAAAAAAAAAAGTTCATGTCAAGCCCTGCTGTGAATGCAATATAAGCTGTCTTGGATAAAAGCTTCTGCCAAATGTATAAATGTAAATTTATGCATGCTGACATTACAGATTTCAAAAATAATATGCTACTTACTTTAGTTGCAAACACTCTGAATTCGCTGCTGCCTCGTGCTCTGCAAAAGAGTTTACATCTATCCCGTAGCGACACTCCGGCGTATTTTGGTATCCACTGCTTCACATTTCCATGCACATCAAAGTGATTTGGATTGTTGTACTTCTCACATTGTTCCTCTCTGAAACTTTTTCCTGCAATTGTAAAGAATTGTTACCTAATATAATAACACAATATGAAATTGCTGACATTGAAGAGAACAACCCACCTTGGTTATTCTCACAGGCCTGTTTGTTGCAGGACTGGTAATTTACTCTCTGGCCCACACAGTATTTTCCACCATTTTGAGGAGATGGCCGGTTACACTCTCGGTAGGAGAACATCACTCCGCCTCCACATGATCTGGAGCACGGTTGCCATGGTCCCCACTCGCCCCAGCCTCCATCCACAGCCGGCTGAACCAGAAGAACCACACAACCAAATGAATGTCCTATACTCCTGAAGCTAAAAATGTGATTTTAGTGTCACCTAACCAAAGAGCAAAAATTATGACCACTGACATTCATGATAAAGAAAAGAAAAAATATTTTAAAAATTGAACACATTTTGCTTTCACCTCGCAGATCTTTATCAATATTACTGATAAAATGATTAAACAAAAGGCAAAAAATCCTTTATTTCTGTTACGCAAGAGTAGCTTCAAATACCTTCGGCCTCATGGCTTCCTCAGAGGACATGCATACACTGTTCAGACAGGTCCTGTTGGGGCCACAGCTTGTGCCGTCTGCCCAGGGAAGGCTCCCGTTCCTGGTTGTGCACAGAGACTGCCCTTCCTGCTGGCACCAGAGCTGTCCGCACTCCTCACTGGCTGAAGTGTTGGGACAATGCGAAAACTCCTCTCCAAATATCTGTTGGCACTGGCGGTCCAAGCTGTAAGTTATGCCTGGCAGCTCAGTGGGTAAGGCCACTATCGTCTCAGGGGTGTCCAGTAAACAGTCTCCTGTTATTATCCAAAGGAAGAGTTAGAGGGTAGTAAATTCTGAAATCAAAGGATTGGGTAACAGTAGGAACATTGGGCTCCTGGAGCTGACATTTAGGGAGACTTGCAGGAATGCACATCTGGGGGAGTGAGCCGCGAGGAGGAACACGAGTGAGCAGAAATGCACGTGAGGAACATGGGCCACTGCCCACTTCAAATGATACAGCAGTTAGAAAGGAAATGTGCGAGACCAATACTAAAGAGACGTGGCCCGGTGGAAAGAAAACATTTGTTATATTCCCTTTTTATGAGTTGGAGTGAAGTGACAGGAATGCATTCGTTCTGACTCAATGGAAAGGAATTGAAAATTATGAATCTACATTATAACAAGCAAAAGATGATGTAAAAGTGTTTGACTATAAACGAGGGGAACCCCTGACGCTCCATGCATAAGTTAGGCTGATTCCTGTGCTGTTGCAAATTTGCACTTATTGAAACTGGGGCACTAACTAGTTAGAGTATCCATGATGATATCCATCGGGATTGGGATAGACATTCTTACAAATGTACTCCTTGTTTTAAAAAAAAAAAAAAAACTTTTCTGCAATTTTCAAGAAACGTTTCATTTTAATGACTCTAAAAATGTAATGTGGTGTAACCAGTAACCATAAAGTAAAAAATAATAAAATATTTTACTTATACCTTTAACACATGTAAATATCTAAATCGTTATTTTCAAACAGGTTTTTAAAATGTACTTTTCAAGACAAATAGTCATTTTTAGTATTATTATATCATAAATATTACATTTTTGGAGAGTCACACCACATGACATTGTACTAACCTAATTATTTTATAATAATTAAATAATGACATAGAAAGTGTATCAACCCTGACACACAATCTTGAGGGTCTGCATTAATATAGCATTAATAATATCTCTTTGATATAAATTGTTTTCTATGTTTTATTACATATTAATGTTGTGATAAATAATAAATATTGTATAATATATAATAATCATAATTAAATACATTTTCTAATAAATAATAATAAAATTATTCCAATGATTTATTTTCATGAATTTCATCCTTTTAATTCTTTTTCCTGCATTACGATATCAGATATTTTTTGCTTTATGAAACACAAAATATTCAAATTAATTTTAATTCATAAATTAAAAACATGTTCATCATAGAATAAATGTATTCAAGTATATATGCTATTCACTGTATATATATATATAAAAAAAAATTTTAATGAATTAATAGGGTAACACTTCAGTATGGGGAATACATTTTCACTATTAACTTCAACTTTTCATGCCTCAATAAACTCCTAATTTATTGCTTATTAATAGTTGGTAAGGTAGTTATTAAGTTTTGGTAATGGGAATGATTAAGGAATGTAGAATATGATCATGCAGAATAAGGCATTAATATGTGCTTTATAAGTACTAATAAACAGCCAACATCCAGCAACTAGTTAAAAGTGAGAATTGAACCCTAAAATTAAGTGTTACCATTAGTGCATCTGGACAAAAAAAAAAAAAAAAGAGTGTCATGTCATTGACCCAGCTAAAATTTTGTCCACATACCATATCCATTGTCGAAAAACTCTGTGACGTACAAAGCACTACAGGGAGACCAAGGCGATGTCTTATTGAGCTGAGTGAATACAGGGGCCATGACATGGTGCTCGCCTAGATGTCCAAACAGCTTGTCACAGTTCTTAGTGTCATCGTGCGGCATACTCAAAACATGGCCTGAAAGAAGAACAAAATCACATTATACAAGGTCAAATCAACTTAACAATTGCTTGTTTACCAGAGGACATCCACACCTAGCTCATGGGCAGTTGTGTAAGCGGCCTGAAGGCCGTTGTCTTCAACAACAGAACAGCTCCTTTTGGTGTCACACATGGTTCCGACATCAGCTACACCCAATGTGTCACAACTCTGATGTCCACAGATGTCCTGAAACGCAGTTTAGGATTAAAAAAAATCTTAGTGCTGTTCCAAGGTTCTGGTTAATAGTAAGAGCGAAAAATATATTTGCCAGTGTTTCCATCATAAAACCAAGCAAATAAATAGTTTTGGCAGACAGCAGACCTATGAAGTGAGAAAATGTAACTATGTGGCGTCTGAAAATGTATCTCAAAAACATGACTGGAGTCTTTTCCATCCTTTGCCCAGACATCCGAGACAGAGACAAATGTTTCCAAAGCAGAAGACCACAAAACACACATGATTCAAGGCACATCTGGCCTTGGCACAGTCCGAGAGCCGGTCTCACATGTGTTCACCTTTCAGAGGAGCGGCTGTCTGTAGTCGTTCTGCTCCTATTTTCAGTCTCGTTTTCTCGTCGCAATATGCCATATCGCCAGCTCTAGTAATGCGCCATACACTTTTTGACAGGTCAAGCTCATACTTAAGCTGCTGAACCCAGTCACATGAACAATTTTTAGTGGTATAACAAAAGCAACCCTTTGTTAAAACTGTGCCTAAATGTATTGAATAAGCACTTGTAGTTTATTTTAAATCTTAGATTTAAAAACAAAAACTGTACTCTAAGCTTATGCCATATTAATGAAAAAGACCACTAAACTGTATTTAAAGCAAGTACACATTCATGACTGTTTCTTAACACTTTTAAAAAGTGTAATTTGGAACAACGTGAGGGTGAGTAATTAATGGCAGAATTTTCATTTTTGGGTGAACTGACCCTTTAAATCATTATGTTTAAATAAACTTTTGTCATGCTGTAAAGAAATGCACATATTTTTATGTTTTGACTGACATGCATGTAAAGTTATAATTTTAACAGTAGTTGTATGCGCTTTTTTTTTTTACATTTTATGTTAAAATATTTTTAATTGTACTAAATTGCAGTTTCGTCATTAAAATGCTTGTGTACTTCTTTTTCACAAGGGATGGCTATTCTAAATTCAGCTACTGTCAACAATCTCACTTCATCATGATCCCATAAAATACATAACAAATCTAGGCTCACCTCTCTAGTAAAAAGTATGGCTGTATCATAGTGCTCCGGATGCCTGTGGCTGGGCGGGTTGAAGAGTTGTTGCCAGGCACAGAAGTTGCGCAGAGCAACGCCTCCATTGCTGGAGACTGACGGTCCAACCTCTTCGTCCTCTACGATCAGCATCTTCACAAGCACTATGTTGATGGAGTTCTTAATGCTGGGATGTTTGTAAATCTGAGCAGCAACTGACATCAAGGTCAGCATGTAGTGCTAAATAGAGAAAACCAACAGCTTGTTATTCGCCAACTGTGCTGCAGAATGACAAAGGTGCAGTAAGCGATTTCTGAGAAATGCTGTTGAAAGTGGATCGGACCGAGCACCACGACAAAATTGCAGCCAATCAGCAATAGGGGGCGTATATTCACTCACAATAGGGGAGGAGAGTGAGCGCGCAAAAGGGAGATTTGAAGAAAGACTGTAGAAAGAGAGATATCTGAGAGACATTACAAAAGAAAAAAGGTCAATATCACTGGGAAAAGAAGGGTTGTGATCAGGAAAGAGCTTTAGAGTTAATATTAGAAAACTATTAGCCCTGAAGAGACCTAAGCAGGAACTAACACTGAACTCTTGCTTTTATACACTAGTGTATATATAAAGAGACATCCACTCTTGCATTGCGTGTTCATGCATTTTGGGGTTGGAGCAATGAAGGGAGAGGTGTGTTTGTTTGGGATGATTTCAAACATAAACAGTTTTCAACAAAGATTCTCAGGAATTGCTTACTGCACCTTTAAGTGTAAAAGCATTACATCATTGGCAGGACAATTCAGAACTGCTGGAATGGAAAGGGATTTGCTTTGCATATTTTTCCAAGTTAATGTGGACAATAATATCTCCAGCTTTTTCAGGTGCAGTACACTGCAATAGACAATGCATAGTAAAAAAAAAAGTTAATATTTTGATAATGGAGAGTGGATAATTGATTACTGTTAGCTGATATGTCAAAATGTGTACCTGTACTGATTTCCCATTTACAGTACATAATGATTCATTCAATATTCTTTAAATGGGAATAATTACTGTCCAATAGAGTCAAAAACTAGATTATTCTGGAGATTTGTTTTCATTAATATGCGGTTTGTTTGTTTGTTGAAAAGCCCTGATGTGAGCCATAAAGCAGCTGGATGTCCATGGATTTCTTTATGAGGCATTGTGTTTCCATCTGCAAATTTGGATCCCAATATCAACATCTGGATTGCTATCTGCCTCATGATACCGACCCGGACAGTGCATTTTTTTCACACTCTAGTCTTTTCCAATAATTTGTTTTCGATGACTCGATGAAGGAGAATTTCAGGGGGTGGTGGATCATAAATGGGTGTGAAGATCAGTAAAGTACAGTTCATATGAACCGTGACTCATTCTTCTACAGTCTATGGTATGTATACATATGGTATCCATTTTGACATGTCCCTCAAAGTACACTAAATAGCTCTAATCGTTAAAAGTTTTATCCTTCTTTCGATATTAGAATAAGTATTTGACTTAAAAGGGTGGGATAGCCTATAATATGAATTGGTATTTGTAAACCAAAGATGGTTTGTAAGTTAGACTCCCAGAATAGTCTGTTTTGTCTGGTTTTAGCAAGGTTTTGGGCAAATTTCAATTAGTTAGAGTGGAAGACCAGCTTCTAAACCAGTTGAACACCAGCTTGGCCAAACTAGGAGACCATCTTAAACTAGATAAGACCACCTAAAACAGCTAAGACCAGAAAACAATCTTTAAGCGGTTTTCTTTCCCCTTTTTTTTTTTTTTGGCAAGCTTTTATTAAAAAGACACTTATTAGCTGGTGTAAGCTGGTAGACCATCTAAGACCAACAAACCCCAGCTATCAGTTGGGTATGCCATCTGAAAGTGGACAGGCTGGTTTTTCCAAGATGATAGCTGGTCAACCGGCAAATGGCAATTTTAGACCAGCAACCATGTTCTGAAAAAGCGTCACATTTTTCAGCTGTCAAAATCGCTCATACTAAACCCTTACCTTGATCTCGTCTCCATAGAAATGTGTCAGGGAAGCGTCACCGACCACCAAAGTCTCAATAAACCTGGGCGTCGAGACAAAGCGCCTGCGCCTAGAAGGCATCTGGATGATTCGTTTATCATCTCTGATATCTGACAGCTGTTTAGAAACCTGCGCGGACTTTGTAAAACGTCTTCTTTTAATAACATGCAGTTGCTCGGTTGACTTTCCGTATGTCCCCAAGCCGAAAAGTTTAGGTTCGAGTGTATATTCTTGACCATCTGTGATGAATGATCCTAAAATCCCACGACACAAGCTGACAGAAACGATAGAGTCCTCATTGAAGTCAACAGCGCCGGTGTAAAAACAACCTTTTAATAACTCTGCTCCAGTCTCTTCAGTTTGATTCAAGGACTTATAAAGATCTGTCAGGTTGCTGGCTGACTCGAGTCTTTCTTGTGGATTGACTTTGATGCGATATACCTTCAGTGCTGGCGATATAAAGGTGTTGTCCGGTGTCAAATGAAGTGTGAAATTCCTGCCGAAAGCCGTGAGTCTGAAGCGGAGTTGTTCTTCACTCCTCTTGGCCACTCGTCCTCCGGTCCTTCCAGTCAGCCGAACAGGTATAATCTCCTCAGTCTCAAACGAGTGAGGAGATGTTTCAGCGAAGAGGCAAACAATTAAAGTAGATAAGACTAAACACGACCACATTTTATTAAAATGCTGCTATTCCAAATAGAAAATAACGAATTAAAGACTTAAGCGAATTAACTTTCAGAAACGGGGCTGAATCATTGGCCCAAAAATGTTAATATTATAAACGTTTAAAATTACTATCCAGCTCATGGCTTCATTAGCTGAAATCAATTTTAAAACTGAATAAGTAATTATTTGATGCAGCCTAAACAAATTGAATTTAAGTTAAATTCGTGAGCTCTACAGTCCAGGACTGTCTCGCGGATTGAGACGCTGGTATTTATACTTTGTGAGAAATGAGAGGTTTATTTTTGATATCCAGCGCTGCTGCAGTCTCTCCTCCCACTGTGCCCTCATGAAAAACCTCTGGATCGGGTTTGCCCAATGAAAACCGAGAAGCACACCCCTTCCTAAATAGCAGGTTCGTCGATTGAGTGGTTAATATTAGTGCATTTCTAGTTTTGGTGAAAAAAAAAAAAAGTTATTAATGTTTGTTAATATTTAAAAAAAAAAAAAAAATGAAGATATATTTGGGATATTTTAATGGTTAATTAATAATATAAATAAAAATATTATAATATAAAACTAAATAATATAAAAAGCGAATTAATTACTCCGAAAGTGCTGACTGGTTCACTATTGTGCTGTGTTGAGCAGTCTTTAGGGGCTATAAAATATAAATAAACTATAAAAGCATCATCAGCTCAATGTCATTGACCCAATGTAGACTATAGAAAGGAGACATAATGTTCAGTCTCCACAAGGTGGCAGTAAGACATTGTATATGGACACACATTCGCTTCACTCATGTTTCGGTTTGATTGGTAACAGTCTGAAAGAGTTTACAGATATTCTCTGACTCAGACACCAGAGGGCGACGATGATTTAAATCAGGTCGAAATACTAAATTGAAAGATTATAAAAATATTATTTTAAAGATAATCTGTTTCATCCTTCAGTTCTTTCTCTTTACCTAATGTGTGATTAATATTTTGTTACACTATCTCTATCATATAAGGTTACAATAAAACATTTGCGTTCCAAATGCACTAATTGACATTGAACTCCACCAAGAAGGTTACAGTAAACAATGAGCATTCATGAGCATTTTTGTGTTAACTAATTTACGTAGGATTATGCATACCAATCAAGAGTGGAAATTAAAAATAAATAACCAAATAAAAATACACAAAAACAAGATATTCATTGGTTTATAGCTAACGAGAACTCTATTCCCAAACAAGATTATACAGAATCTGAATGGCATTTAGGTTGGTAATGACTGAGGGTCACACACGTCAGGAAAAGTTCTGATGTGCATTCTTGAAGCAGCAAACTGATGGAGCTTTTCCAATAACCAGACAGGCTAGTCCATAGATTCACTATATCAAATGTGACTTATTCCACTGTGGGCAAGGGCAAAGAAGCTGCAATGTTCTACATGCTTGGCAGTTCATGCATCATGGACAGTCGTCTGCTGTTTGTGCTGCTTCCAAAGAGCTTTCAAAGCCCTGTCATGACCACATGTGTGGAGCTCAACTGATAAGAGAAGGTTGAGGGAAATTTGAAGGACTTTGCTACAGAATCAAGCAGCAATAGACACAAACTTGCAGAGCCAGTTACAAAAATATGCAAATTTTGGATTCAATCAATGATGGATGTGATTGGTTTATATGGATTTTAGAAACAAATGGCACAAAGGAAGTATGGGAATCCATGATGGCTAAGATGAGGAAAGACTGTAGGCTACATGCTCAGGTGTTAACACACTGCACAAATGTTTGAAAATAGCTAATATTCAGTTCGTGGCATTTGTTCAGAGGTGTAGGCTATTGCAACAATATTGTTTATGAACAAAATTGTTGAGGACTTTCATTTGTATTCTTTCGTACTGTCAAATGACAACTTTATCTATTAAAAAAAATGTTGGCTAATTTATTAAAATTTTATGCAATATTATATCCATTCTGCTTTATATATTATAGTTAAAAATCAAAATACCATTGTGCAAGCACATTAAAATGGTTAAAATGTACGGCTGAATCAAAACGCTCATTTAAATTTTGAGAAGTCGGGTCGGATTGCGCGGGAAATTGTAGTCTTACGTCATTGTGTTAACTCATGTCCAAACACAAACCGTGTATGAAGCTTGTTCTTGTTAGGTATAATTTAAACTAGTAAATCTGCCTACAGCAGCATAATGAGCATAATAATCTCTTTCCAAAAAAAAAAAAAAAAATTGCTCTTAAAAGCCACTTGAATACACATATTAAAATTAAACGGATACTTACCCTACAGTTCTTTAGGGGATTCGGTTCAATTGGAGTCTCGTTCGAATCTTTGTTCATTGCCGTCGTTAATTATTAAGCACGCTCTCATGGTATAGCCTAGCATTTGAAATCATTGTATAAAAAACAAAACAAAACAAAAAAACATATTTTATTTTCTAAGACATTTTATGAAAAAAATATTGTATAATTGGGTTGTTTTTCAATAAAAAGTAAATATAAAAAAATAATAATTAGTAATAATTAAAAATAATTTATTTATCAAATAACAAACCAGTTTACACAGTTCCCTCGAAGTCATTTGCCAAGTATTCCACACCTCTACAAATGAGAGTGGGAGGTAACCTCTGGAGCGCGCCTGGCTTGATGCTCATATTTAGAGAGCCAGAAGTGTCTGCGGGGTTCAACATGAACCATGAGCTCTCATCTGAACCTCCCAAAAACTTATATTACAATCTGCAATGTTTACATATGACGCAAACGAATAAAAAAGAGAGAGCCGGTTTCACAGAGAGAAACACCATGGCGATGGATGGAGATTGTGGCAATGCTTAATGACGGATGTACAGAACCACGATCGAAAGCATCGCGGTGTGATTTACACTTTGAGGGATATACAAATCACCACCAACAACGATGTCGCTTTCCCCCGTTGTTTTGTTTTGTCACTTGCTTATGCTTTTTTTAACGAAAACATACCTCTGTATGGAAACTGATTTTTGTGAACCTGTCCGACTTGACCGTGAAAATGTCACAAGTCATGACAAACTCACCAAAGAACTTGTTGTTTACAGAATAAACGCTTTTAATAAGGAATTGTATCTTAATCTTCTGCCCGACTCGAGTTTTCTGGCTCCTGACGGCACGTTTCAGTATGACACCACATCTTCAAGTGCTTTTTTAGGAGCTGATTTTAGAAGATGCTTTTACTCCGGTGATGTTAATGCAGACAGGAGTTCGTACGCAGCGCTCAGTCTCTGTGGAGGTGTCCGAGGAGCGTTTTCATATAACGGGATGGAGTACCTCATAGAGCGGAGGACGACCAACACAGCGCCAGGACTGATCTCAGATGATGCTGGAAAAACGCACATCATCCGCAGGAGAAGACATCTTCACGCTCCGAACTCAACATCTCGGTGCGGAGTTACAGCTAGTGTAAACCCGCGCGTTGTGGAGTCGTTGGAAAAGTACAAGCATGTGAAGGGACATACGAGGAACTTCACAGAAACTTTGTTGAAAAGCATGAGCAGATCGAAAAGATTCGCCTCAGTCCCGAGATACGTAGAGGTCCTGGTCGTTGCCGATGAGTCAATGGCAAAATTCCACGGTGACGACCTGAAGCACTACCTTTTGACTCTCATGTCTGTCACTGCAAAGCTGTACAAACACCCCAGTATCTTGAACGCCATCAGTATAGTGGTTGTAAAGCTTATGGTGATTAATGAGGCAGAAAAAGGACCCAAAGTATCCAGTAACGCGGCACTAACCCTGCGCAGTTTCTGCACCTGGCAGAAGAAGCTGAATAAGAACAACGACAAACACCCAGAGTATTGGGACACAGCTATTTTGTTTACAAAGCAGGTAAGAAATACTCACGGGTCGAAGCTTATTAGTTCATTTAAAGTGCCCCAAAAATGTCATTTATGCAAAATGACTTCAATACATCCAGTCTGTGAAGAACATGCTGTTGTTTTCTGTAGCCTAGTTAATATTAATGTTTTTTTATGTTTTGTGGGAATTAAAGCATTAAACACACACACACACACACACACACACACACACACATATATATATATATATATATATATATATATATATATATATGGGTGCTGTGACTATATGATGAAATGTTGGCATAGCCCTTAATTATTATTTCTCTAAAATTAAGAAATTAAGCCATTTTCATAGCATAAAATTCATATTTTTTTAAAAAAAAAAGGTAAATCATCCATGCAGGAAGCCATTTTAAGACCCTTGAGACCCTCGACTGTGTCAAGATCAATACATTTCCATAGAATACAAATATAATTTAGATTAAAAAATTCATTACAGCGATATAATGATTAAGTTCACTCACTTTTGTTCAAGTATTTTAGTACTTCTTCTAATACTCAAAATATTTGCAGAGAATATTATACATTTTTTTCAAAAATGTTTGAGACCAACGTGAACACAAACATTACATTTCTAAATAAAGAACACATGCTTTAAACTAGATTTATATTTCCTTTTTATCACCTCCTCATTATTCACTGACCTATATCTTACATAACTTCTCCTTAATAGTTCCTTCGTTAGCAGAGTTTGTTGCACATTACATCCTTCAGTGATTTTGCCACAGTAGAAACCCTTTGTAAACGAACATGACATGCCATCTGGATAGAAAATAGTAAAACATTTCTGGAAACATGTCAAAGCTAGGGAGTGCTCCTAAAATAAAATTGAATTTTCTACCATTTGATTCCAATATAAACTTAAAAGCACCATTACATCATCAGAAAGCTGAAAGCACACATCAGGAGTAAAAAAAAAAAAAAAAAAAAAACACTAAATATTATACCGACTGTCACTACACTGCTGTCTGCTATGCCAAGATACCTGCCAGCGCTGCACCTGTTATTTCAACAAAATTAACTCCATATCTTTATACTTGTAAATAAAGCAATACATTATTTTAAGTAATAAAAAGCATACAAAGCTGCACAATTGAAAGTTGAACAGATATATCTTCTTAAGGCCATTTCCTTCAAACTGCACTGCTCCTTATGTTTGACAGCATGAGAAAGTTGAACCATTGTCAAGACACTATTGGATTGTATTCAACGTTCTCGAATGTTATCCCTGAGGACTCCAGGTGGCTGATGTTCTCACATAGTTCCATCTGTCCTCCTAATGTCGTAACTACAGCTGTTTACAGGGCCAACTTTGCTGGTCCTGTGCTTCTCATTACGTCAAAAGCCAATAAGCTTGTATTCTGATCTGACAAATTGGAAATAGATGGTTCACACTTGTATGCTTTGGACCAGACCTAATCAGATTTAAATGATTTCAGAGATTAATTAAGTAGCTGTCATCTTCACACTGCTCCCGAAAACCTTGATGCTTGTTATGCTACAATACAACCACTGATTTCACAGGACCTGTGTGGGGCCACCACATGTGACACTCTGGGAATGGCTGATGTAGGCACCATGTGTGATCCTAAGAGGAGCTGCTCAGTAATTGAAGATGATGGTCTCCCCTCTGCCTTTACCACAGCGCATGAACTAGGTGAGAGCTATGTTTGCTTTCAAATTAAGACATTTGTTTACAAAAAAAATAAATAAATAAAGGTGAACTGGAGGTCCCTGTCTGAGATCTCTGCCCAGAGCCCACCCTGAGACTGTCTGTGGTGGAATTAATTCGAATCCTTTAGGGTGATGGGGTTTTGATGAGGCTTCTCACTCTTGAAATTCTATCTCCGATTCCTTGATCTTTAAACGTGAATGTTGTGCCAGCTGTTTCAAGACAAAAAAGCCCTGTCATACTTTATTATTAACCTAGTAGAACAATGACAACAGCATTCAAGAGTATTCCACATCTCTTGATCCTTATGAAAACAAAGGTTTAATATAAAACAGATGGGAAAACAATAGCAGATGCTGAAAGAATCATATTGACTGAGGCTGGGCCATGAGTGCCAGCCTTATATGGTGTGTATTCAACTCTTTGAAAAAATTTGAATGTGTCAGTCATTGTACACCTTATGTTCAGACAGATGGACATTATTATATAAATGTTAATGGATTGACTATTGGCTATTTGGCTTGGCTATTTCTTTGGCTATTATCCAGGCCATGTCTTCAGTATGCCACACGACAATGTGAAGGCTTGCGAGGAGATATTTGGAAAGTTGAAGGACAACCATATGATGTCTCCCACACTGATCCAGATTGACCACAACATGCCATGGTCTGTCTGCAGCGCTGCCATCATCACAGACTTCCTGGATTCTGGCCATGGTTAGTTTGCTGACTGCCCTGTTGCAATCAACTCTGACACGTGTGTCTCAGCAACATCAGACAAACGCATGAAGGATATGCCTCAGCTACACAAATCACCAGCACACTAAATGTACTCTTTGCTCTCTAGGTGACTGTCTGCTTGATCAGCCCCAAAAGCTACTGGCTCTTCCAGAGGACCCTCCGGGTGTCAGCTACTCGCTCAGCCGTCAGTGCGAGCTGGCCTTCGGCTCGGGATCGAAGCCTTGCCCGTATATGCAAGCCTGCTCCAAACTGTGGTGCACTGGGAAAGCTAAAGGACAGCTGGTGTGCCAGACCCGCCACTTTCCCTGGGCTGACGGTACTATCTGTGGAAGCAACAGGCTGTGCTACCGGGGGATTTGTACAGATAAGCAAAATTCTACCAAAAACAAGGTGAGTGATGTGCTACTTTCAGTATATCTGATTGCAGACAAATATTTTTGGACATGTTAGTCATCCCTGGATAATAAGTATACTATTTTGCGGCCCGCAGCTGAATTTATTTTGTAGTAAAAACATCAATTTTGTGAAATATTATTACAATTTAAAATGACTGTTTTCTATCATAATACATTTTAAAATGTAATTTATTCCTCGGATGGTAAATGGACATCTTTTGACACTCTTTATCGAGCACTTATACGGATACATATCGGAGAGTTTGAAAGCATTAGGGATATATTAAGGATCCACTGATAGACGGATCCACTGATAAATGCTCCCGTGTATTTGTGTAAGCGCTCGGTGAAGAGTGTTGGTTTAAAAGATGTTTTTGAAGCGTTGATCATAGTAGCCAATCACTGACATATCTGTTGAGGGCGTGAACACAATGGCCAATCAGAGGAGTTTAAGAATACGCTCAAAAAGCTAGGGGGAAATGGTGGTATCGTCACATTTTTTTAATTTTAGTTTTGACAACCCTAGATGTAATCATTTTTGAGCTGTGTGGACTCTTTCCGCAGGTAGATGGCCGTTGGGGTCGATGGGGTCTGTATGGTCCGTGTTCCCGTATGTGTGGGGGAGGGGTGCAGCTCGCCAAAAGAGACTGCAACAACCCCGTCCCTGAAAACGGGGGCAAGTACTGCCAAGGACTGAGAGTGAAGTATCGCTCTTGCAACTTAGAGCCTTGTAGAGATTCAGGTAAACTAAATATCTTTCAGTCTCATGTTAAACAACAATATTCGTGTCTGATAATGATTATTTGTGACAGGAAAGAGCTTTCGAGAGGAGCAGTGTGAGTCGTTCAATGGCATCAGTCTGAACACTAACAGACTGAGTCCGTCTGTAGTCTGGGTCCCGAAATACTCTGGAGTCTCTGTTAAGGACAGATGCAAGCTCATCTGTCGAGCCAATGGCACTGGATACTTCTATGTTCTCGCGCCGAAGGTAAATGAATTGATATGCTTTCAAAGTTGTTTGAAAGTAGTGGTTTATATGCAGAAAGGCTTCTTATCTCATGGAAAGTATAACATCCGTTTTCAAAGAGAACAAGATACATTTAAAACGTATGGTGGGAGCTTATCTCTCAGATATGGCTGTGTGAAGTGACACTGTGCAGGGCTGCTCGTCTCAATCACTCATTCTGTAGATGTGAAGAGAGAATCAGCCACAGTATCAGTTACCTATATAACTGTAGTGTATCAGCTTACAATAGTTACACAACTAAAACCATGTCCTAACCAGATGGAAAGCAACAAAGCGACGAGATATGCTACATCCTGTTAGTTACTTGGTTTCTATTTCTGAGCCAGCCATGCTCACATGACGTCCCATTGGACCAAAATACTGCATCTCATGTATAGATATAAATATGTATTTTCTATATGTTACTTCTAATACTTCTACTTGTACTTTTGTTTTACGTACATTTTTCTTTCTATATCTTTACATAGGCCGTTGAAAAGTTTGGGGTCAGTGAGATTTTAGTTTTTTTGAAAGAAATTAATACTTTTAAAGAGCAACTGACCAAAAGTGACAGCAAATAAATTTTTACACTTCTATTTCAATTAAATCCTGTTTGTTTTGAACTTTCTATTCATAAAAGTATAGTATCATGGTTTCGACAGACAAGAAATTAAGCAGCACAACTCTTTTCAACATTGATAATAATAAGAAAGGTTTATTGAGCAGCAAATCAGCATATTAGAATGAATTCTGAAGGATCATGTGACTCTGAAGACTGGAGTGATGATGAAAATTCAGCTTTGCTGTATAATAAACATATTTAATACTCACTTTTATATATTTATTTCTATTTAAATACAACCAGTGGAGGATGAAAATGAGTTTGTTTGGCTTGATGAAACAGACAAGGAGAGCTATAAGTGTTCCTGTTGCTCATTTGGAAGAACATGCCACTAGCAACACCAAGGTCATAGGTTTTACTGGGAATTACTCTTGTCTAACTCAACACCTTTAAGTTTCCATACTTAAAAAGAGGCCGATGGTGTAGTGATGGTGAATGTTCATCTGTGTGGCAGGTGGTGGACGGAACCCCTTGTTCTCCTGATACCTCAGCCGTGTGTGTTCAAGGAAAGTGCATCAAGGCTGGCTGTGATGGCAAACTGAGCTCCAACATGAAGTTTGACAAGTGTGGTGTGTGTGGTGGTGACAACCAAAACTGCAAGAAAGTCTCTGGAATGTTCACAAAACCCATGCAAGTGCTTTATCTCTGCATATATGGTTCTAAAGGGGTCATGACATGAGAAATTTGCCTTGCTCTTTTGACATGTAAGAGGTCTTTGTACCATTAAAACATCCTGCAAGTTTCATTTAGCTTAACACGTCTGTCTCTTTATAAACAAAGCATTTATTTAATCCAGCTCCAAAAACCGCTCATTTTGACACTGCGGGATCTGTGACATCACACGGGCAAATACTTTTGCAAATGACTGCCTCCAGAGCGAGACATCGACCAATACATCAAGGATCACGTCGGAGGATTAAATGTTTGTTTAGAGCATTTTGTTTTGTAAATGAGGACAGTGTAATGGAGAATTTGCAAAGCAACATTTGTTGAAAGATGAAGCAGCCAACTATATTATAGCTATAAACGAGTTCATAATGCTTTGTCTGCAAATGATGGTTTTATATAGATAATGTTTTCAAAACAATTATTCAAGTGCAATAGTGAGTGGGACGTTGATACTGTTTCCTATGCAACGACGTTATCATAACTGACAAGCCTTAAAGGAGCTGCCCCTTAAAAACTTATTATTTCAGACAGTGTCAGATTGAGGGTTGGAAATAATATTTTTTCAGTGTATATATATTTATATATTTGTTTTTCTGAGCAAAAAAAAACATTATTAGTGAATCTCAAGAAACATATTAAAATAATTTAAAAAAAAATCCATGTCATGACCCCTTGAAAAGGACTGGTTTCAACGGCAGCAATGCCGTCTAATACCAAGAGTTGTTTGCCATTTGCCATTTGTGCTCCTGATTTTCATTTGAATTTGAAATGACATTTAATTTGTGTTAAGTTGATTTTAAATTTCAATTTGAATTAAAGCAGAATTAAAGTAGTAACACTTTATGTTAAGGTGGCGTAGTTACACATTATTAATTGTAAGTTATGCATAATTAACTTTAACCCTATAATACCTACAGTTAATTAATATTACTTAATAGTAATAAAAATAAAAGTGTAATCAACTAAAGTAAGAAATAAATTTTTATATACATCTTTAATGTTCTATTTTATTTTAATATTTTATAGTCTATAAGGTGGAACAACACTACATTTTCCATAATGCTATGATCCGCTGAAATTTTTTTAACTGTAAATTCCACTTCCTTATTTCGCCTGTCATTCCAGTTCAACTTCCAATTGAACTTCTAATTCAAATTTCTGAGCAGCATTCACATTCATGAATCAAAAAGAAGCCAAATGTTTAATTTTGAATTAGTGTTGTCAAAAGTACCAATTTTTGGTACTAAGACGTTACGGAAATTTTAAAAAATGTGACGATACCAGCATTTCCCCCAGCATTTTGAGTACTGTTGAGTAGATTCTTAAACACCCCTGATTGGCCATTGTGTTCACGTGTTGTATATGCGCTTATAGACGCCTGCTTTGAAGCGCTGCCGTGTGTATCTGTGTAACCGCTTGGTGAAGAGTGTCAAAGATGTCTACTTACAACATGTTTTTAAAACAATGTTGATCATTGTACCCAATCATAGACATGTCTGTTGAGTCCATGAACACAACGGCCAATCAGAGGTATTTAAGAATCCGCTCAACACCACTCAAAATGCTCGGGGGAAATGTTGGTATTGTCACGTTTTTAAAAACTTTAGTACCCACTTGGTACCAAAGTCGGTACTTTTGAAAACCCTATTCTGAATATTGTCCAATCCTGTGATCTTATTTTACAGGCATGGATATAACTTTGTGGTGACTCTACCGGTCGGCGCTGCAAATGTGGACGTAAGGCAGCGCGGCTACCGCGGTTTGATCAACGATGACAACTACTTAGCAGTGAAGAATGCCCAAGGCAAATATCTCCTGAATGGAAACTTTGTGGTTTCAGCAGTAGAAAAAGACATTATCGTAAAGGGAAGTTTGCTGCGCTACAGTGGGACCGGCACATCGGTGGAGATGCTGCAGGCCACTAGACCTCTCAAAGAGTCTCTCACCGTGGAACTGTTGTCAGTGGGTAAAATGACACCGCCTCGCGTGCGCTACTCCTACTACCTGACTGTGGGAAATAAGGAGGGCAGGATCTTAAAGAAGGAGGAGAGGATCCCTACGCATAACAGCGTGCTGGAAGACAGCAATAAAGTGGAGCTGAATAAGCCGGCCTATCAGACGCCATCTTATAAGTGGGTAGCGGCAGATTGGAATAAGTGTTCAGTTACCTGTGGGAACGGGGTCCAAAGTAGATTGATACAGTGTTTGGACTGGAATGGGGAAAAAGCCACAAACTGTGACGGCACCCAAAGGCCCAGCGCCATGAGGGTCTGCGGTGACCCTTGCCCGACGTGGAGCATCGGCGATTGGTCCTCATGCTCTAAAACCTGCGGGAAAGGCTATAAGAGACGCCTACTGCGATGCATCTCTCAGACTGGGCTGCTTTTACCAAGAGACCACTGCTCAAATAAAAGAAAGCCACAGGAACTGGACTTTTGCACCGTTCGGCCCTGCTAGTGACCCATTTTATGGAGCCAGAGCAAAAGCAGTGAACTTTTTTACTTGTGTGTCCTGTGGTGCCTCACTTTTTGTAATGGGAATATCATCATGAAATAAAGACAAATGATGTCTTTTACCAAGACGATGAGAAATTTTACCATGTTACATTTTTAGGTACAGTTAGATATCACCTACCTCGAAAAGGACAGGGTGTTTTAAAGCAACTAAATATAACAGACCACTTACAGTTGTAAAATGCTGTTATGGCATTAACAGTAACAAAAACAGACTTTTACAGCATCTCCTCTGCATGTGGTTTGTAGATAAAGTGAAGATATCAGATTTGTGGCAAAAGTGTTAGAGTTTGTATTCAGACTTTATATACATGTGAATAACTTGATCTAAATGTGAAGCATATTGTATGCAGAAATAGGGCATCTTGGTCCATGCACTATTGATCATTTGTATTCATATATTTAGATGAGCTAGTCAGTAGATTAAAGTGTTCCTAGTCATTAAAGTTTCAACAAGCAGAATTTAGGATTAAATACAGGTTTAGAGAAGACAAAACAATGGCGCCAAAAGTAGGCTTTTAGTTTGGGTTTATTAAAAGTAATCAGTATCGCACTCTGTCATTTTGGGCAGATCCTGAACTAATAATTACATTAATAAAATAAGTAGTGTTATTGTTTAATATAAAGGTACTGTACACAAAGGGATAAAACAGTTCAAATACTATAAATAAATCAGTTAATAAACTTTATGGCAATAAGTCTTAAAGGTCTCGTAAAACTGGATTCTGCTAAAAGACACTGATGCAAATATTGTACAAACGCTGCCCTAAAAGTACAAGTTTTCAGTTTTGATTAGGGGTGAATACAGGTGAAGTGGGACACTTTCTAAAATATGATGCCAAATGGCTGAACCTATTATTCCATTTTAAATAGCTAAACTGTCCACAGTATACAGGGGGAAAGAAGAAATATTAAAGTGTCTTATGTTAACTGTATTCACACTACACATGCAGCTGCTATGGCCACTGTGATTTTAGTAAAGTCACCATGTTTCTTGGATGGAAAATCAAGTGTTTTATTGTAAATGAATTAGATATATTCTCTGCTGGATTTATGAAGATACTTTGTCATTTGTGCAAACAACCCATGTAAACCAGATGTTGTTGTTGAGGGCATCTCATTCATTTAAAAGGTGCTCCCTTATTTCATTTTGGGTTTTTCTTTCTCTCATCTTTTGATGTTAATACAGCAAAAGGCATTTCTATTGGAATTCATTGTATACTATGTATACATCCATCAACTGTGCACAAATAAATACAGAAATTACATGGAATGTTTAAAGGGTTCTCCTCTCTCTACTGGGTTCCGGGGAAGTGTGTATGAATCATGTATATGTTAACGATAATCCTCAAACTGTCCTGAAAAGACATTTGGTCACGCCACACTATAGGTAATCTTTTCACCAAAGGCTGGATGAAGCATCATGGACAATCCCATAGCATTCAGTGACACTGGAATTCTGCTGAAACGAATGTTCAGTCTTTCCCAGGTAACAAAAACAGAGTACCTCAGGCCTGACAATCCTCTACAATTGTGACAGAACTCAATCATCTCCGATGTTAAACATGGATGGATGGATGGATGGATGGATGGATGGATGGACGGATGGATGGATGGATGGAGGCATGGATGGATGGATGGATGGAGGCATGGATAGACGAATGGAGGCATGGATGGACGGATGGAGGCATGGGTGGACAGATGGATGCATGGATGGATGGATAGATGCATGCATGGATGGATGGATGGATGGATGAATGAATGAATGGATGGGTGGATGGAAGGATGGAGGCATGGATGGATGATTGCATGGATAAAGCCATGGATGGATGGATGGATGGATGAATGAATGAATGGATGGGTGGATGGAAGGATGGAGGCATGGATGGAGACATGGATGGATGAGTGCATGGATAAAGGCATGGATGTATGGATGTATGGATGGATGCATGCATGGATGGATGGATGGATGGATGGGTGCATGGATGGATGAATGCATGGATGGATGGAGAGATGGATGGATACATGGATGGATGGATGGATGGATGCATGCATGGATGAATGGATGGATGGATGGAGGGATGGATGCATGCATGGAGGGATGAATGGATGCATGGATGGATGGATGAATCGATGGATGGATGCAGTGCATCGGAAATGATGGATCTTTTACAGGTGTAACCTACAAATGTATGGAAACCATAAAATATCTGCATTCCTAAGCAGTTACATTAAATGGGACTATTTCTCTTTGTCAGCCCTTCACATCCCCTGTCAATTAAAACCAGTGGTGGTCAGCTATTTCCAATTCAACTATTTCCAACTCAGTGATTTCATAACAAATGAAATTCCCCCCTGCCAGGATTATAACATTAGTCGCAGCAAGCACTAACTTGGCATTGAAATCAGTTTTAAAAATTCAAAAGCACTACCTTCTTGAGCCATGGTTGAATGAAATTATATACTACTACATTATCATAATTTAAATATTATTTATATTATAAATAAAATGTAGCTTTTACGAATTATAAAGGCCAGGGACACACATGCTTTCCACTAGATATTATTTATCTTTTCGTGTGTTATAACGTGTAACTATTTCATGCTTGATCTCATCTGACAGCTTATAAATACGTTATTAATAACTTTGCTATAACCTGCTTTCAAGGCTTTAAGAATCTTTCCTTTTACTACTGATAAAGTTGAAAGCCAAAGTAACTTTCGTTATCAAAACGTTCCTGTTTTCCTATCAGTTGTAAGAAAGACTTCTAGAAGTGGTTAAAGAATAACAACAACTGTATTGGGGTCAGATAAATACCTAAATTATGCACATCATCCTTAAGCTGCTTTTTGTTCTGAATTTTGGTTCAAAACAGCAGCGTAAGCTTCCAGCCTTACATACTTTTATAATGACATAATATTCTTTACAACATAATTTAAAATATTTACATTACACGAAAAATATAATAAAAACAACAACTAAATGCATGCTTCGTTAAAATAAAAATATTCTAAAACTATTTCAACAGTGACTATTTCAGCCTGAATAATTTTATAAATGATGCGAATGTGGTGTCATTAGAGAAAACAAAGTATTTTTCCACTGACGGCAAAAGCAACATTTTTACAGCTGAAGATATTGGATGCGAAAGAGCAAATGGATTTCCATGTGGTCATATGAACTACTACTAAATATTATTCTTACTTCATGATGCAGACACACACACACTGCATAGCTGCAGTAAAAGAGTCTTTGGCAATGAAACTAACAGCTTCGCATTTCAGGTCTAATAATGAGGATTACGTTCAACACCTACAGAGAAAAAAAAGTCAACGTTTTTCAGCAGTACACACAAGCAGTAGTCATGTGCATGATGACAGAACATTTAAAGCATTTATTCAGTACTTAACTAATCCAGAAAACTTTTCATGCACTTTTTTTTACCTTGATGAATCTGGAAAACATTAATGTATTGAAATAAACTTCAAGAGGTTTATCCATGTTTGACTGAATTCCAATAAAAATGGTAACTCTCCTATCAAAACAGTGCACACAGTTTGTCCAACTCCACGATATTAAAACTCTCAGCTGCTTTGGATCTATTGTTCCACAGGATTGACCTCGACTGCTCTTGAACCTTGAGAACACCCATGAAAATCTATATGATCGGCGTTGCTGAAGTTAATGCTTCAAGATGGCACTGGGAATTTTGGACCCATTTTAAAGTCAAATAAGTGACTATGTGGCAAATACATGAAAGAATATCAAATGAGGTTTTGTCAAATGAGTCAATGTCTGTCTCTATTGAGCATTCAATCTCATAAATCCTTAAATTGAGAAAATTTGTAAGTGATTTTAAAATGAACTCTACTTTCACATATTCGGTGAACGCTAGTAAATGACGTATCCTTATTGTAAGCTTTTAACCTATTGTTACCCATTAATTCTTTGTTCGGACCACCACACGAATCAAAAGCCAAGCGTGAAGGCGGCCAGCAATAGTTAAGCAGGAGAAAAAAAGCTCCGTGGACCAAGAGGCCACATTTCTTTCTTTGGCTTCCCTTGCCTGTTTCAGAGAGCTGCTTTAAATCCACGTCATTCGAGACTGCTTTTACAAGGTCATTTGAGAGTTCGAGACTTAGAAAATGAACAGGACCTTCTGTTACGGGGGTCTCATATAATGAGTTGTTGGACTGTAAAAAAAAAAAATCGCAAAGAAATCTCCTCAAACCGCACGTTTAAAATGATCTCAAGCTCAAATGATTACATTAGGCTGCCAATGAGGCCATGCTGTGAGGCAAACCCAGTTCAAGATAAGCTAATTTATTTGAAGCCTCTTAATTTTTTTTCTTTTAAGTTAACTTTTAATTTTTCATTTTTGTAAACAATCCATTTAGCTGAATCTTAAAGGAACAGTACACTCAAAAATGAGTCATCATTTACTCATCCTCAAGTTGTACCAAACCTGTATGAAATCTTATCTTCTGTGGAACATAAAAGAAGATATTTTCAAGAATGTGTCCATTTATTCATTTATTCTTCTTCCAAACAATGAAAGTAAATGGGGTTCAATGTTGTCGGGATTCTACAAAATTCTTCAATATTCCATCAAAAGCAATTACAAATACTAATTTGGAAAGTGAAAAATGGCAAAAACACCTCATCGACCTCACCCTCTACATTAGTTAGTGGGTATAGCTAGGGATTTTCCAGGGTTACTGCAGATTTAAGTTGCTATGGTGAAAAGGTATAATGAACATCAAAATAAGGGTTGTGGCTAATGTGTGTGAAACCTTAGAGACATCAGAGCAAGGTACAGAGAACTGCAACTGGTGAGATCACAGGCACTCCCTGATCATCAACACAGAAAGAGCCTCAAATTGTGACTTTATGTGGCTACCATCATTTACCCGGGCTGACTTTGAAGCAAATGGCACCTGCTGTTGACAACAATATATACTGTTCCAATGAAAAAGGAAGTAATAACTGTTATATTGAATGTTTAAGTGGAAATAGTGAGGTAGCCTATTACCGAAAGTCTTAGGATGAAAGAGGTTTCTGATGCAAAATACTGACGTAACCTTTACATAAAATCATCTGACATTCACTTCCCCCTTTTGTAAGTGAGTGCAGAAGCAGGATTATTATAGTTAACTGAAACTAAAACTAAAATGACTGTTTCTGCATGTTTTTATGGGCTCCTATGTTAAAAAGTGTGCTCAATTGTTTTCAGTGTGCAATTGTAGAACTACAAATCTAAAATATACATATATTTTGAAAGACTCTACGTGATTTACTCCTCTCAAAACATCCTAGGTGTATATGGCTATCTTCTTTCAGACTAACACAAGCTCAAGCCCAAAAAATATGCATCTATCCATCATAAAAGTAATAGCCATACGCATTGATTTGCGGTGGTAGAGCAATCTCTGACCTGACGCATAATGCAGAAAACACACATTAGAAGTCTAAAACAAAAATTTTTCAAGAGAAATATTGCAGGAGTTCTATATAAGAGAAAAGGAGCTTGAGTTTGTTGCCCAGCCCTATATGTTTAAACCGTGAGAGGCATCTAAACTTGCACTACTCCTACATCCTGCGTCATACATCGCTTCAGGGGTTACTCCTGCGGCGAAAGTTGACTTGCGCAGTATGTGCATGGATGTCTGTCAGAAGCTAGTTATTTTAGTTTATAAAGTTTTAAATATGGATATTTTTCATACAAAAACCCCTCACTTCAAAAGGCCTTTATTAACTCCCTGGAGCCGTATGGATAACTTTTATGATGGATAGATGCATTTTTCAGGGTTTAAAAATCAGGTCCCCATTCACTACCATTATAAACCTTGGAAGAGCCAGGATATTTTTAAATATATCTCAGATTGTGTTCGACTGAAACAAGAGGTGTCATATACACCTAGGATGACTTGAGGTTGAGTAAATCATTGGACAATTTTCATTTAAGTGTACTTTCATGACTGTTTCTTAACATACTTTTAAAAAGTGCACTTATATTTAGAAGCTTTGGAGTAAGACGCTGAACATAAAAGTTCTCGAAAATCTTTGCAAAGTCTGAATGACAGACTTTTACTTTTCTTTTTGATTTCTTTTTAAAATGTTTTAGTGAGCAAGAAATACAATATTTTGATTAGCCTTAGGTTTCAGATATATTTTTAAATTTCAGGAGGGATCATCCGCAGTGGATCCTGTGCTTCTCTTCCAGCAATGATCTGAAGATGTGAACCATGGCTGCTTCTCTGGCCAGCCGGTCTTTCTTGCCCTTACACAACAACACTGCCTTTTGTTATCTTAAGAAGATGGAACCAGTGGATGCCAGGAATCCACAATCAATGCCAAAGCTTTGATCCCTTGGACTGTTTCCACTGATGCTTGGCCTTTTTCAAACTGACAGCAGTAGTTCTTCATCAAAATAAGATATTAACTCACACGTGCATTAAATTATACGCAAAATTACATAACGAACGGGCTCCGCAGTAGCTAATCTGGGAAACAACTGCATCAAAATAAAGCCACAATTCCTCAATGGTCAGGCCTACTTGTTTCTGTGAGTTTGAATCAATCACACAAGAGAGAACAGAAAGGGTTAAATCTCAATTTGCTGTGTGTGCATGGCAAGTTGACAAGTGGCCGATTACCGCCCTCTCCTCACACGCTGTGCAGACACAGGCTCTGATAAGAGCGCAGAGTAAAGAGAGGTAGTGAACCAAGATCTGTGTTGGCAGAGGAGGCAATTTACCAGACACTTGCTCTGCCATGACTGGATGGGAGTAATGAAATCATGTGGCTTTCACCCTTCAACTGATTTTAACAATATGGTTGAGAGACGCCTTATTAAGAAGGAATCCAGTGAACTGATCTCTCCTGCTGTTTGATAACACTCCCTTTCCATAGTGCCCTTGTTCTGTAAATGAAGCCAGATGGCTACGCAGAGTGGGAAAATATACTTAATTAGTGATGTGTTACATCATGGACAGCAAATGGTCTTTACATCTTCAACCCAAAGAACAATTTGGTAATGCAAATTTAAAGCACTGCACAAGTGATAACAAGGACCATGCATATGCTTTAAAAAAAAAAAAAAAAAAAAAAAAAATTATAAATAAGGGACATGAGTGGTTTTCTTTAAATGTTCTTTTCTACTTTTTTAATATTAACAATAATAATATATCATACAACGTACCATTCATGGTACACTAATGCTAATGAGATCATGTTGATTAATTACATCTTTATAATGAAGGTTCCTGTATGCAGCAATGAACACAGCACAATATGTGATGTCTGTTTCGCAAACACTGAGCCGGTTATTTTAATGAGTCAATCGCAAAGATTTATGAAACAGCCTCGATGTTGCTCGTGAGTTAGTGGTTTGAATCAATCAGTTCGTGAATTATTCAGAACCATTACTGAGTTTGAAACGGACTCCTGCACAGAACCGCAAATCAATTTTTGGTTAGGTCTAATCCTAAATTATTTGTGAATGGTTACTTATAATTAAAGATACATATTCGCAACAGAGTTTGATTATAAACGGTATTCTGAAACAAATATTTAACAAACAAAACAAAAAAAGAAAGAAAAATTTTCACATTACTCACTGACATCTTTCAGTGGATTTATCTGCAGTTTCTGAAGGTTAAAATTCAGGTATGCCTTGTCAAAGCCCTCAGTGTTTTGTCGGTGTTCTCAATCAATGGTTTGTCAGTGCATGAGGTAATGCATGTCCTGAGGCCTTGAGACGGTTTCCTGCTCAAATCATAGCTCTTGCACAACAGCTTAACTTCATCAGCTCCACAGAGTTGTATTTGTCTTCGCTGCAGCAGGTTTCTCTGATGGAGGTGACCTGTATTATTCAGTTCCCCTGCGGGAGTAGTAAAATTTTAGAGGCCATCCGCACCAAAGAAACCAATATTGCATGTGTTCAAGGAGGTGTGTGTGGTTTCGGGGAAGACTTAATCAAGGCAATGTTTTGGGCTATGCATCAATGTTAGCATAAAAACTACAAGCAGTTAGTTACATGTCAGACAAAAACCAGATTGTTGCTGGCATGACAACATCTCTCTTGCTTAACCCTAATATAGCTTTTCAAAGCATTCCTAATAAAAAAAACGATATAATACAGAAATATTTAGTTGTAACTTCAACGCTTTTAGTTTGATAGAAATGAACATTTGTTTCACATTTTTTTCATTGACTTACAATGTACTCCCACCACATTCCCAGCACATTCATGGTACAGTTCACATATGCCCAAGTACATTACTACAATCCCTGTGAGATGAGTCCCGGCACGGATCCAGTAAGCACCTATAACATTCCCACAATACTTCCCAGCAATCGTTTCCCATGCTGACCTTCAAAACTTGTAAACAGTGTGGTTTCCACTTACAAACAGCAATGAAGTTTATTTATCTAGCTTGTTTTCCAATTGGTTCTTCTCTCTTATGAAAAAGAAGTACAATACTTAAAAAAGAAGAAGTAAATAATATATTCTGAAAGAATATGCTTGACTGTGAATTGAATGTAATGTTTTTGGACAATTAACTGCATGTTATTTTACAATTAAATGAAAACGTACTATAGTTTAAATTTTAAATGTTTTTTGACACACTTAAGACTTAAGTACCGTGTTATATGTAGTTTCATAATTTCTTTATTGTCTTGAAACATGAATACAGTGCGTGCCAAGCAGTTATAGCAACTAAAATATACTTTAATGTAATTTCTATTGAAAAATGAATATCATCAAGACATATTTGAAATTATGTTGCAATTTAGTACATATATTGACGTTAAATGTAATATCAAATAACACACTACACTTAAATTAATAATCAAGAAATTTGCTCGTACTTTAGTATATTAGTCAACACATCAGAATAAGTGCACTTCTTTAAAGCTTGACAAACGATTTTTTGAACACTGATTTGAAATGTACTTTAAAGTAAAACTTTTATTTTGACATTTTTATAAAGTGCACTTCAAAAGGGTACTTAACATAGTCATTAAAGTGTAGTAACTTAAAGAGGCTAAATGTAGAATTCAGAAACCCTTTTTATTAGCGACACCGGTGGCCCGTTAAGTGAAATGCAGTTAGCAACTTATTGCTCATGTTCGCACTTGTACATACGTAACGTAATTCAAGGCTCTGACATACTCATGGCAAATTTCTTTTTCGTTCTATGCTTAGAAGTAAAAGAAGCTGGAAATACCTTTACAGCGATATACTGTTAACAAACATCCAGACGCCGTCCACGCTGAGAGCGATGTTTAGATTTTCCCGGTAAAAATGTCCCGAGTCCTTCATATAAAAAATAAGCCAACAGTCTTTTATAACTAGGAAGTCAGGGAAGGTCTCATTTTTTTTGCCTTTGTTAAAAGCTGTTCACATGTTGCCAATAAAAAAAATCGATTAACATAAAAATTCTTACATAGAGCCCCTTTAAGTAGCCTTTAGTTTTTTTTTTTTTTAAATATATGTATGTACACTTCTAAAATTTGAAGCACACTACAAGTGCACATTCAATACAATTAAGCACGCTTCATTTTTCACAAGGGCTGACATTTTCAGATCATAACTTAAGTCACAACTTCTCCCCCTCATTGGCTTACCAGCTGTGTGTTTTCACTGAGACAGATCAGCTAATATAAGGTAAACACTTTATATTTTGTCATTATAATGGCGGTTAAAGGATTATGCAGTGCTAAAAAAAATTTAAAAGGCCTTTCGATCAAAACATGCTAGTTCAGAGAAGTCACTCCATCAGTTCTTTAATTTCCCGCATGTATTGGTAATAGAGAAGTAAAGAGCACTCTAGAGATCTGGATGGTTGTGCTTAGTAATAGGATAATTAGTCAGCCCAGTGGTCCATATCATTCATGAGCCACAGCTATACCCTTTATTTTCAGCTGTATGAATGTGTTTTCAACACCACCAGGCCAAGCCAATATCCTCTCGTCTCTTTGAAGCCAAGGGGATTTTTGATGTCTAAATGATGGATTCTTGTTTTCCAGCATTTGCACTGTCTGAAATCCCATATTCTCCTTTATGGATTAGAGCCAAGGGAAATCAGCATCTAACACCACACATATCTCAGCTGTCTAAAACACTCATGGACCAAGTATTTGAGGGAACATCTAACAAACAGTATCTGTTTGAATAGACAAACACGGGATAAACAGATGCAGTAAATCTTCTTGAGTGCAAAACAACATTTAAGTTTAATTACCCTAAGATTTCAGGAAATAAAGACTTGATTTCAGCTATTTCATCACACTAAACTATTGGGTTGTTTCAGAAGACAAGGGGCCAGATTTACTTACAGCTTGTGCCAGCACAAACCCTCTTTCAGTGATAAAAACTACTGTCACTACTAAAGATACGTAGTGAAAAACTAGCGATGAAAAGGCGTTGACCTTGTTGCTGTAACGATCGTCAGCTGAAGTGCCCATTAGATCCACTAGGGGGCACTTCACCCTGGACTATGCACTACACACTTCACCGCCACTTCACCACTGGACTCCAATTCCCACTATGCATCACTTACTCACTCAGAGACATACACACATTACATTTCCCATTAGCCTTCATTCCTGGACTGATTGCACACACACCTGCCATGAATCACTGTAACTATTTAAGCACCCTGCACACACACACCATCGTGAAGTCTTGATTTGCTTTCAGTGATCATTTCCGAGCGTTCATTTCCTGTGTCTGGTTTACCTGTTTTGAATCTGCCTGTTTTCCTGGTTTCTGATCGTTCTCTGCCTGCCTGTTGGATTTATTGCCTTGGATTATTGGACTGTTGTTTACTTGCTGCCTACCTCGATCTACTTTGCCTATTTAACGTTTATGACTCTGCCTACTCTCTGACATTCCTGTTTACTGGTGTTTGACCCTGCCTGTTTTGACCATTCTGTTCTCTAATAAAAGCCCACGATTGGATCTCATTCTGTTGACCGTCCATTCATTACAGTTGCATATGCATTTGTGGAAGTTTCTCTTTAAGACCGTTAAATTTATAGGCGGAGAGTATTTAAATGAATCATGCAACATGATTTACTATGGTTTGCATCGGTCCATTTAGTGGTATTTGCGCCATTATTAACCACCTCCCAAAAAAGCATATCTTAACCGATTTTGCGCCTGACATGACATCGAATTTGCGCTCCACTCCACTTTCCACTCCCATCAGTGCTTTTATTAGATTGCGGCTACGTGATTAGCAGAAGTTCCTCTTTTTGCGTAAACGTGTGAACCTAGTTATTAAGTTAATCTAGTCCCATTTCACATTGATTATAACTGCATAAGAGCAGAACAGCAGCCAGCACATTCTTCAAAGTTTCTCTTTTTTAAAGTCATACAGATTTGGAAGGACATGAATTTGAATTTTTATTTTTGGGTTAACTGTCCCTTTAAGATTTTCCTCTGCAAACATCCCCATGTCCTTCTGACCCTCCGTTTAATGCTGCTTTTCATACTGCAGTATCTATGACAAGACAAACAATCTCACATAGTTAAAACTAAATGTATGTGTTTCACTTTAAGCATTGAAATAACAGTTATTCAACCTTAGTATAAACACTTTTTGAGACAGATTGAAGTAAATGGCTCACTGTACATCTCAATGTTGCAATTTGACTGCAGCCTGCAACCCTTCAGCTTACATTACTATTATGAAACTACAAAGTTCAGTTGCTCCTAATGCATCAACAGGGATAAAAGGCTAATCGCTTCAAGAGAAACACAAATATGTCTATGGGATATCCATCTGTGCAACTTGCCGCACTTTTCATTTTTAGTCAGGTGCTTGGAGGAAACACACAGACCTCTGTGATGGCATTCTGCTGACATTCCTCTGGATTAGCTTGATGTATGTTTGAGTAAACAGTTTAATGTAAACAAACACCCTGAACCAACTGTAAAGGAGTTCACAAAAAAAGACAAACTAATGCAAGTGCATTTTTATACAATAATGAGTGAACTGTTAAACTAACAGTTTAAATATTATCCCATAAAAATAACTCAATTCGACATTTAGCATTATTATCAAAACGTTTTCGTTTGAACTCAGATGAATTGTCACATGGACTGTATGTGGAAACTTGGCTCAGTTTTTTGAGATTGTAAGATAATTCGAGAATCAGATTTTCCAAGACCTCGCACTAATTTCTGAAGAAAAGGCCAGAGTGAAACCAAAGAAACAAAATACAAGCTGCTTGGATATTTTGTTACTAATACATTTGTGTACTACCAAAGACTGGCTAATTAAATTATTATAATGTACATTAATCTACTATCTACTAATCTACTATTAAAAATAGCATTTCAGGAATACCTAAATTGTGAAGTCCAGCAACCACTCTAACTTTATTTCTGAGCATGTAATTTCCTGTTCTCTGTCTGTTTTGTTTATTCTCATTATTGTGTGGTTTATTCTACTAATGTGTGCTGGATTCTGGATTTTGTTTAGCTTAATTGTAAATAAATCTCTGGTTGTGGATCCTCAGTTTTCATCTGAGAGAGATTGAAGACTTTTTCCAAAATGGGATCAAGCAACAGTTCAAAGAAAACACAGCAAAAGCCTTCTAGAAACACTGTCAACAACACAGCAGTCAGCAATTCCAAGCTATGTTTCCAATTAACTGGAGGCATAAATTTAAATGTTATCTTTTATAGTTGGGACTATTATCTGGATCTATGAACATTGGCAACAATAAAAAGGTCTCAGATCGTCTCCCAATCGGACAGAAAGACAAGTAAAGACAACGATGAGACAATAGTCCTCCAATTTTCAAAATTACCTAAAAAAAAGTTTTATCAGACTGGTCATCATATACATTTATACATCATACTTCAAGAAATTTAGGTGGAAACTGCAGTGTGTGTCCTGACTTAATTCCAACGAAAGAACTTTGGTGAGTGCTTTTTCCAATATCAACTCACAAAACTTACTCCGTATCGCAAAAGTGCACCACCGCAACACTACGAAACTCAAGAGCAAGCAGAAATTCTGCTTGACACTTCTTTGACACTGACCAGGTTTCAACAACTACACATTTCAACACCTTCTTTGCTTCAGCCTGCTCATGTCACAGCTGTTGATGGTAATCCTATTTGCTCCAGAGCCATTCAACAATCTACTATAACTTCTAAACCCAGAGGAAGACCCAAGAGATTCAGCGCCAGGAACCACTCACATTCAGACCTACTACTCACTCAGTTCCCCACCAAAGGACCTTCTCACTGGACCTCCAAACCCAGCAGTTAATAACTATCACCTGCTTCTCATTGCTCTACACACAGTGTTTGTACACACTGCAAACTTTGGCATGAATTCAAACTGATTTCAGGGCATTACATCCAACATCACTGTCTGTTTTTGGTTATTCTGATTCTTATTTGTGCTAAATATACAGTACATGTGCAGTGTTGAAGATGTCAATTGGAATACACCGTAGGACTATAAATAATATATGCAATACGCAGGGGTTTCTAATTCAAAACTTGGTAATAATATTAATATGAATATTGTATGTAAGACATAAATCCTGTCAGATGCTGGATGTAAAGCAGTCATTAAGCTTGTCATTTACCTTTTAGCACCTCTGGGTCTTACCTGGCCACTACATGCCTAAGATGAACTGGAATCACTCATTTCAACCACTCAAAAACTGTTTCTACTTGCTAAAGTTTATTTAGAACTATAGTTATTTCAAAAAGACAGGTATTATAATCAATCATGCAACAGCACTTGATAAATTACTTGGAACAAGTCATAAAAATTCGCCTCTGTCTGATTCTGTATGTAGACTTGCTGTATCCATACATTTTATAGGCCTTATGGATAGAATGATGAATAGAATTATAGAACTATATAGTCTATCATGATAGACAGATAGATAGATAGACAGATAGATAGATAGATAGACAGACAGACAGACAGATTTGTTTCAATAAATAGATGTCTAAATAGATATATAGACGCCTAGAAAGATAGACAGACAGCTAGCTTTAGCTTGCTAGATGGATGGATAGATATATTTTTTCGATAGATCAATAGATATTTGGACGGACGGACGGACGGACGGACGGACGGACGGACGGACGGACGGACAGACAGACAGACAGACAGACAGACAGACAGACAGACAGACAGACAGACAGACAGACAGACAGACAGACAGACAGACAGACAGATAGATAGATAGATAGATAGATAGATAGATAGATATACTGTAAATTTACTCCCTCAACCAAATCCTTAAAGTTTTTCAAAAGTAATGAACAAAAAGCCATTTTGCCTGTCCATCAGACTTTTATAGATGTGGAAGTCGATAATCTGCAACCCGCCTGTAATGCAATGCAAGATATATTGTTCAAACCATTTAGCGCTGAGCTGTGAAACACACCTGCTCAGAGCCAAAACAATGAATCCTTTCTCCTAGTCTGTAACCATAGGGCTTGCACAGTTATTGTAAATACTGATTCTGGGTTGTCTTCTCTTTTCAATCTGTGTGTGTGTCGACTTCAGTGGTTTGGTTACGCTTCGGTGTGAAGAGTGACACACCAGAGACCCTCAGTGCACATGAACTCCTAAACAAAAGAGACTAAAAACAAAGCGCTCATTGTGGAAATAATATCAACATGACCTCATCTTACTATCTTACATCTAATGTGAGAAGCTGTGTTTTGTTTATTTTGAAATGAGACCGAGTTCTAATCTCGAAATGTGGAATTTCAGCAGCTTCAATTGACCCTTCAACCGCAGTTTGATTGACAGGCGATCTGACCAATCATAACCCTGAATCCACCATTTTATCTGACAAAGCATTCAGGGGAGTAAGTAGATGAACGTTGCTGAACTAGAGCTTGAAAAATTGTGTGTACTCACGTCTTTCAGCGCTTGAAACAACATTCCTTCTGATGTTCATTCATGTTTATTTGATGCTATAAATGAACTAGTATGAAGAGATGATCGGTTCACGAGCCGCTTGAAGGAGCTACAGCGATCTGTCACGACACATTAAAGAGACACTATACGTTATTTATTGATTAAACTTCTTTAAAAAATTACAATATTTTAAATATGAAACTGTTTCATACGTTGTCAGTGTCCTCTCTGCTCCGCGATGTATTTTTCACTTCGTGAGAACATGATGTGTGGCGTGAGAGCGGTTTTACGAAGGGTCAATAGCAGCTTCAACATTTTTATAATAATAATATTTTTCAAAATTTTAATTTAAATTTACTAGGAGGGTTGACTTCTCATACCTCATCATAAGTGCACATTTCATATTTACTCTCTTGCATACGTTACACATGACCATGACTGAAAGAACAGGGCCTTTCTATTTGGATTTAACCCAACATTGCACATATCCATAACAGCACATGGAGCTGAATATATTGTGAAAGCCAAAGCATCGATCCTCAATTACCTCACTACCAAATACTGGCTGTTAAGATCCTGACCCGCACGGGAGAGAAAAAGTAATAACTTTTATGGTTAACAGCTGCCATTTACTAACTACATCAACCTGCAGAATGCAAGTCTGATCGTGACAACTTTACTGTTCATTTGAGCTAATTTTATGGTACAACCCACTGTTCTTCATAACGGCAAACTGAGCCTCATTCATGACTGACTTCTACACAGCATTGCCCAGTTTAGCGAGAACTACTTTGCTAAGATAGTATATTATAATACCCTGCTCGTGTTTGTTTGTTCCACTAGTTAGCGAGGTAAACTAGTTTATCAAAAAAAATATATTATTTTTATTTGCAGCCAAACTTTATTAGTAGTGTTGTATCTCACGGACAAAAATGATTACATCTAATATAGCTTTCCCAGGAAATAGAATATTTCCCTAAAATTATTGTATGGTTCCTCTTTGGTTATTTTTTTTTTTCTAGGAATCCTAGGAACGTTCTTTCTAGGCTAGTATAACCATAAACTAAAGGCCAATTCACACCGCACAGACAAACGGCAACAAACACCAACAAACAAGTTAACCGTTGGATTTAGAATTTCATGAAAAATAACTGTCATGTTCACACTGGTCCAACAGATACGACAAACGCTGGTTGAACAAGTTCAGTCGGGTGAAAACAACCATAACAGATGCCGACAGGGGTAAAACACTGATCCAACAAAACCCAACAAACATGTTTGATGTGTATTAGAACGTTCTGAGGATGAAAAACTGTTCACTGGGATGACTGTTGTATTTTATCCCATAAAATGTGTTGTACTTTTAGTGTTGATACATAAAGCATCTTGATGCCTTGAGTTATATAATTAACCCATTAATTTGTCAGCTCTTACAGTGTCTCTGCCATTTCCTGATGATATTTATAGATAAGGAAAGGGAGAAAGCATTTTTTCAACGCTCAAGTAATTCTAAACAGACATTGAGCTGCAGACTCCGGGAATGAGAGATGGATTCTTCTGCCAGCTCATGCTCAGAATACCTCTGTGTTCAGTAAACACAAAGGCCCCTGAACTCAACTCAAACAAGGCCCAACAGGCTGAGAAGGCCAAACTTTGAAAACAGCCGAATTCTGAAAGCTTGAGAGAGTCAAAGTGTTCTGATCTGTCCACCATGAGACCTGAGGATGGCTTGTCTCTATGACTGACATCCCTTTCAGACCATAATCCTTTAAGACTCAGGGGCAATATTTACAAAGGTATTATCTGACTGCCCTCAGGTACAGTATGCATCTTTGTATGATTTCTGTGTATATTGGGGTATGTATATTGTATATTCTTTGTATAATGAATTCTTTCTTCTGTTGAACAAAAAAGAAGATATTTTGAAAACTGTTTGGTTAACAACGTTCTTCAAAAAGTTTTTTTTAAAAAAAAAAGGTTTAAAAGGTTAATAAAAGAGGGTGTGTGAAATGAAAACAGAATTTTTATTTTTGAGCGAACTATCCCTTTAAACTTAATTAAACAATCCTCAAGTTATCATTTCTCATATGTTTTTTGTTTTATTTACAGATTTCTGCACACTTAAAGGGATATTTGACACAAAAATATAAATTCTGTCATCTACTCACCTTCAAGTTATTCCAAACCTGTACAAGTTTCTTTCTTCTGCTGAACACAAAATAAGATATTTTAAAGAATGTTTGTAACCCGACAGTTGATGTTTTTTCCCTACTATGCAAGTCAATGGCTACAGTCAGCTATCGTCTGGTTACCAGCATTCTTCAAAATATCTTGTGTTCAGCAGAGGGAAGAAATTCATACAGGTTTGGAACTGTTTGACGGTGAGTAAATGATGACAGAATTTTAATTTTGGGGTCAACCATCCCTTTAACAGTCCTTAATGCCTGTAAATTGCTGATTCACTGAACATGTAAATAAAATGGTTTTAATAGTTTAATTGATTGAATAAAACATATTTTTGACAAGAACATTGATTGGATTGTCTTTTGATTTGCAGGTATTCTGACATAGCATTATAATATTATGTCCTATAAATGTATATATTGTAATAACTACATATATAATTATAATATTAACATTATTAGTAATTATTTTGAATATTCTAGTAATATTTTGCAGTAATGGGTCAATATAGATATTACAGTACAATAATGTGTTATTAATTACAGCAAAAGCAGACTAAAATTAGAAAATGCTGTAATAAATACAGTAAAATACTGTTTTGTAGAATTACAGCACTCTTCTTGTGTACCGTTAATTAAATTACAGTATGTTTACTGTAAATGAAAATACAGTAACTTGCTGGCAACTGTGCTGCCAATACTGTACTGTAAAAATACAGGAAAATTGTTAACAGTATAGCAGATCTATTCTGCCAAGAACAAACATTAGCTGTGTTTACATGGACCCTAATAATCCGATTGTAATGTGCTTCTGACTAGTAGCACAGTCAGAATATAAAAGTCACACATGCAACCATGTCAGTCAGAATGAATTGCCCAAATCCGATTAAAATTTCATTTGGGTCGTAAGGGGTGGTTTAATCCTTTTCTAAATCGATCAAGAGGATTTAAACACTTTGGATTGAAAAATGAATCTGGAAAGTACTGCGCATGTGCAATGAAGTAGACATGGTGTAATGAACAAGCTGTCTTTATTGTTGAATAAAGTGCCATAAAAGTCATTCTAAAATTCTTCTTCCACTCATTGTCTGTTAAATAGTGCCAGACAACGTCTCATCACTCTTTGCTTCAGACTTTCATCCACAGACACCTTGTTTTAGGAGAGGAAAGGGGCATTTTTACTGCTTGATAAATAAAGCGGTACAGCACAAAGCTTCATGTGCTCGTCATCTCCTAGAACCCGGAATAGATAAATTACTTATGGCTTTAAAAAAGATCTAGGCTAAATAACAATTCATCATTCTTTATAATTACATGTTCACTATTAAAACTATACTTAAAAATCAATCTGCTGATATTTTTGAAAATGTATAATCCATTCTCTTCAGGATATTAAATATGTAAAATTAATATTTATGTTCCAATATATATATATATATATATATATATATACAGGGATGTTCATGTACAAAACATTAGACTAACATTTATGGAACAAATGCAATGCAATGAAATTATTCAGCTTTGCACCAACAAATGACTGTTACTGGTTAGACTTGATTGCCATTTAAGCCGCATTGCCAAAAGGTTCCTTTGATTTCTGTTTGATCTGATTTTCACTGGCTTATGGAAATTCCAGTTCTCTGACCGTATGATTTTCACAAATCCTGGAATGAAACCCCGTACATGACATATTCATGCATGACTGCTTGTAATCCATCTTGGTGACATACATTCCCGAAGACTGTAGCAGCATGATGTGAGACAACGCAAATTGGGTTGTTAAGCAGAAACAAAATCATATAGCATTACATAAGACAAGTTCTCTTTTACACTTCTTCTGCTACTCAGCTGTCTTATTAGCTGATTTGCAAGGTCATATGCCCAATCCTTCTCTTTTCCTTGGTCTATAAGGAAGGACATAGTACTACTTTTGCACATGTAGTCTTTTGTGTTGGCTCAGATTAAGCTCACAGTAAAGGTAGTAGGGGATGTGCGGTTAGATTTTATAGCTGTGGTTCAGGCGCTCTACATAAGTTTCATTTTTAACAGAGATCAAGCCAATTTTCAAGCGCTCCAGCAATGATGTTATCACAAATGTTTTTTCACTTACGTTTGTTCAGGTAAAGTGGTCTGTTTAAGTCTAGATTGTACCTGGATGTTTTTTCAAGCTTTTGAAACTATTGTTAAAAGGAACCTAACATATGCAGATCGATAATTATGGGTCTAAAACAATTCTTAATTGCAGTATATAATTAAAAAAAAAAAAAAAAAAAGGAGAGAGAAATTTAAAGGTTACAGAGCCAAATAGTATACATTTTTAATTACAGCAACAAAAAATGGTGTGTTATAGAATTATAGACCTGTAATTGTGACTATATGGGTGAGCAGAATAAAGAAATTAATATATTTTCTACTAGGTTGAAATGGGGATTTCCATTCCAGAAATCATCCAGAATGCATTGGACTGCCAACAGAATGAGTCAATGGAACATCCGGAACATTTCGGCCTGCGAAAGTGAATCACATATCATGCTGTATGTGAATTAAATCACATTAACGCTGTGTGAATATAAATGTGATCTTCTGCATCATCGGGCCACAGTTATTAAGTGTCAAGCACAAATTTTACAAATGTTCTGCAGCGATTCAAAGAATTTATATAATGATCGTTTACTTTTATGATACAAAGTCATTTGGGATTGTTATTTAAGGCTCTTATGCTCATAAAGGGTGCATTTATTTGATCAAAATAATATTAATAATAGTAGAGATATTATTAAAATTTAAAATAACAGTTTTCTATTTTAACATATTTTAAAATCCAATTTATTCCTGTGATATTCCTGTGAATTTTAGTATCATTACTCCAGTTTTCAGTGCCACGTGATATTATGATCAATGTTGAAAACTACAGAGCCCCAGACATGAAATGCAGGAAAAAAATTAGTAGGCTCGTTCCCTCAATTTACTAAATCATGTACGTGATTATCTATTTTAATTCCCTCGATTTATAAATCTTGCGCATTATTTAGTAAATCGAGGGAACGAATTAGTAAATCGTGCACAAATTTTGGGTAAAAATCCCATAGGCCAATAAACAAATGAGAACGAGGGACAATGATGATGTTCTATAACAAAAGAGCGGGTGCGCAAAAGCTGCTGTACATCATCTTACCCGGGAGTTTCTGTAACTGGCGGATTTAAATAAAATTACCGTCGTTTGGAAGATAAATAAATTATGGACAGTTATATATGCATTACCAACATTTTATGGCTTTATGGTACAACTCAAACAAAGGATTTCATAGCAATTTATTGTGTTAATATTAATTGCGGGGTCCACGAATAGCTTGGGTACGCAGAGCATTCGCAGCTTATGGACTGCATGCCACTGATATAAATGAATAACACCACTTTGAGAATCCTGCTCACTGCAGTGGATTAAAGAACTAAGGAAGATTAAATTCTAATCATTTGTGGCCTTGCTGTTCAAACAAAAGCATGTCTCATTTACAGCAAAACATAAACATCAACTTAAAGCGAAAAATTCCCCAAAAATTCGGTCATCATTGACTCACCCTTGGGGACGAACATTTACTCCAAAGATACTTTCACAAAATAACTTTTTTTGAAGAATGTTTTTTTTTTTTATACAATGAAAGTCAATGTTGTCCAAATCAACACTACACCCCACTGACTTTCATTGTATAAAAAGCGAAAAAAAAAAAGAGACATTTTTCTTTCAGGTTTGGAATGACATGATGGCAGGATTTTCATTTTTAATGAACTGTTCCTTGACAGCGTTGACGCCCATCATGAAAAATAATCGTGCATTAGACTGTCATCATTGCCTTATATATAATGTCAAATTGCACAACATAAGTGAAGTGGAACAAAACTTCAAAGTCTGTCGACTCCACACAGAGCAACATATCACTGACATCGGTTTTCTACCTTGGACCTGTTTAGGCACGTTTGAACATTAACACAATAAACACTAACTAAAGTTATCTTCCTCTCCCAAGGAAGGATTCCCAATATTTTCCTAACTAATGCATTAAACAATTCCTTAACATTTAATATATATATGTGCCTGGATATATGCAAGTGTCTGTATTTGTTTTATGAGCAAAGTCTTCCTATAACAACCAGGGAGGAAAAGTTGAACCCCCCCCCCCCAAACCCCAACCCACACACATACATTACGTTTTATTAGAATAACTAATAAACAATTACAATTGTAGCACTTCCGCACCAGCTGGCTGCAGTTGGAAATGTGCTCAGGTGTTTCCCACTGATTCCTGGGAGAGCTCGGATCACTGTTTTTCACATACACGTATATTGAAGTGGTATTTCAAAACCTTTCGCTACATGACAGGACCGAGTCATTAATCAAGAGCTGAACTACACTGAAGTTTCTATAAGAGCCTTTAAGACCACTGACATTCCAATCTGTGCTATGCTGAAAATAATAGGCTTGCTGTTTTCATTTAACTCTTTCATCCATCATATTCTAATTGGCTGCTCAAGGGAGTGATTCTGCAAGATCCTTAAACTGTGTTTTAGACTCTCTTGGAGCAAGAGCACTTATTCATTCACTGCTCACAATGTCCTTTTAGACTTGACATAATGAAGTGTTGTTAGGGCATTCATGGCATTTCGGTACTACACTTCTTTGCTGGATTCAGCAGCATTTAACATATAACTTTTTAGGACCTGCCTGAGAAAAGGTCTTCTTTGAAGATGACTTTCAAAAGCCACTATGTTTATGGTCATCTTTTAATTTTCCCATAGAATAAAATCACTTGTGAATGCATTTCAGATGTTAAGTGGTTTACAGGATCATTGCTTGCAGCTCAGGTTTGTTAAAAAAATACTAAAGAAGGCTTGATGGACATCAAATCTATATGTGGGGGGAACTAGCCAAATACAAAATTAAATTGTAACTTTGGCTGCCTCTGAAATGGAAAACACTTCTTAAAAGTGAAATGATCAAATGTAGTCAATTCTCAGTTTTCAGTGACACAAACCTGGAAGACGTATTTAAGCAGTAGGCTTAAATACAACAGAAGTGGTATGGACAATCAATGAATTATGAATGATTTACTATCAATGTGAGAATAACATGAAATCATGTGATCAATAAAAAAAGTAACTCTGATTGAGAATTTTAATATGTAATATAATATAATTAAAAGTACTTATTTTTGGGGGAATCTGAGGTGTAGAGGTCTGTTATAAACTATCTAGTGTAAATAATTATATTAGGCCACATAATGCAATGAAATTTTAATCACCAGAGAAAACATGAGCTATTTAGTTAAGAGTTAATTTAGTTAATTTATTATTACTAGTTGTTTAAGTGCATTATATCCATGGAAGCATTGTAGCCTATGATCGCTGTTAGTAACTCTATTACCGCCACAGAAAGAATTTTTCATAATTTATGACACAACACTTCCCCGCCATTGACGGAATTCTCTGAGTAGGTTTAACTGCAGACCGGAGATCTGAAAAAAAAAGTGGACAAAACCTCCAAAATGGGGTGGGGTATCCACACACATACTTTCACCATTGGCTCTGGCTTCAGCCAATTGTCACAGAGCTCGAGCCAGTGGTGCTCGGACTGGATTTTGAACCTCGTTCATTGATAAAAGCGGGAATCCCCAGTTTATCTGCTTATCTCGTGAACTGCAACTTTGGAGCGGAGTTTGCACTGAACTGGATGAGGGGGGGGGGGCATCATGTGCCTATCTGCCAATGGGAGGAAGCCAAGCCCTCTTTTGGAGTTCCCACCCAATTTGGAGATCTCCAGGCTACAGTTATACCCTTCTCGAATTTTTCGGCAATCCATGTTTGGCGAAAACACAGGTGAAATAGAAGCAGAAACAAGCGTCAGAAGCATTGCTTATGCACGTTTTTTCTTTGACAGGTAAATTACGTTAGTCTTTGATGTTGTTTAACCAGTATTAGTGCTTCATTTCAAAGGCTAACAATTTGTCTGTTCAATTGTAAAGTTCTCGTATAGTAATTGTTTAGTACACACGCAACTCAAAGACGATCATATCGCCTCAACATCTGTTAGAGGTTTAGCTTCGGTACAAAGAGAATTTCCTTTTCTGAAATGGCATGGCTCACACATGAAAAAAAAAAGCTGTAGCCACAGATGTTTTAAAAGCTGTCAAAACAGCTATGCTAATACAACCATGTGCCTCCCCGAGGTCACTAATTATATAAAGCCTTTAGATGGTGGAACAGCAACATTCTCAAAGGTGACAACATGCAGGTCCGCTCGCAATTTTCCCTTGACCTTTCTTTTACATGTCACCAGCGTTTCTCATTTAAATGTCAACACCTCGATTTAGACAGGCTAATTCGCTGAAAAGTGTGAAAACGCATGCATTACAGCCTCAAAATTTCAATGGCTAGAGTGGAAGAAGCATTTTATACAGAATGTAAGGTCGTTTATAGTAGAGAGCCACTGTTCTGAATCACTCATACAGAACATTAGCTTCATTTGCATGAGAACATGTGATTAGAGAAAATACATATTCTGCCCTTGGAGAAAATTGATAACAGATGCACATAAATGTCTGATGAGTAATGGCTGAATACCTGCAATACATTGTTCTGTCCAATAAAGTGCACAGCTTAAACTCATAAAGGCTTAGTACTTCATATTTATTGAAACTGAATTGTCTTCTGATGCAGAATATGCATCTTATCAGCCTTTGAGGGTATACTTGTGGATATATTAATAAATGTTCTGTCAAAATACACAATATCATCTGTTTGTGTATATTGAGCCTTTGAAAGTGACAGATTGCATACAAAAAGAGTGGTATCAAACCAAACAGTATAGTTTTCTTGACAGGTACCCCATAAAAAAGGAATAGCCAAGGGGAATTGCTTTGCTTAGTGAACCAGAAATGTTTATGATAGAGTGTGAGATGGTCTCAAGACAAAGTCTTCCTAAATGAAATTGTAAAACATGTTTTTGAAGTTGTAAATAAGAGATTTTTGGAGTGCATTTTAGAAGAACTATTTCAGTCTTTCAACTTCAAAATGTCACATTTAATTCAATGTTTTAGTTCTTCCTTATTAAATAATTGTCAAATTTACTAGCAATTTCTGAGTGAAATGTTTTTCAGTGTACAGCAAAGTGAGTAAATGGAGACTGACGGCAGACGGGAGACTGACTCGCAGGAATGATGTGTTAGAGCCAAACAATATTTTGAGGTTTCAGTCCACCATAACTGTAAACAAAATCACAGCCAACACAGTTTTGTTAATTATTAAATTAAAGGTGCAGTAGGTGTTCTGGGAAATGATCACGTTAGCCTTCTAGAATTGAAAGCATACAATCCCACCCTCCCTGCAAATGCCATACAAAGCTATGCCTCCTCCAGAACACATGATCGCAAACAGCTGCTCTCAGCAAAGCATCACAAGAGACGGCATTAACCTGCCTCATGTCTCAAAGAGTGTAACATTACAGTAATAATTAACGTAAACAACGTAGAATGCTTGTACATTTAGACCATTTAACTTAAGCTGAGGCCACACTAAAACATTTTTAAATCTTATTAGATTTTCAAAATGTGATAGACCACAAAAATGACGATAAGAAATTCCTCTAGCGTGCGAAGTGACCACACACAACCTCGCAAAATCTCTCGCATCAAACGTGAATTTAAAGTAAACAAACATGGTGGACGTCCAGCAAGAAGAAATGGCACTTATAGTGTATAAACTGCTTTTTACTAAAATGGGGGGAGGGGGGTGTTTAGATTAATTTGTGGAGACGTGTGAACATGGACATTGCATATTACAGCATGGAAGTGAGTCTTCCATCAGCTCACTTTCTGATTGGGTATTGTTTTGTTTCATGTAATAAATTCCAGAGCATGAGCGGATTTGTCCTCAGGGTTCCCGCCACACAACAAGACTTCTGATCGTAAATATTCAACATTGGGGCAGCTCTGACGTTCTTCCGAGCACATTCAGTCACTCTTAACACACCTCACACCACAGGAAAATCTAAGATAATCTGTAGAACTATTAAGATAAGAGAGAAATTGGTCCAAAATTGCACCCAAAATCTTGTAGAGTGAGGCCGGCATTAGTGATTGCTATCAGGATATAAGAATTTCAACCTATCGCACCTTTAAAGTTATTTTACTCAGCGATTTGTGAATTTCGATTCGGTAAGAAATTGTCTGTAACAGTAATGTCTGGAAGTATGTCCAGTGAATAAACACAAAAAACTTGGTTTATCTTCATGTGCTCTGCTGTGGATTCTACAACTGGCCCTCTCGTGACTTACATGCCTCTTGTGAATAATCTATGACAATGTGCATCAACTATTTGTTTTTGTCTTTAAACACTTGCTTAAAAGTAACAATTTGTCGTTTTTTCCTCTACTAAATCAACTTCACTTTGAGGGAACATAAATAAGCTCGAGCACTTGTTGTTTTGATCATGTAAGCTGATAAGACCATTTAAAAGCAATTGCTAAACAACACAGGCCTTTGGGAATGAGAGAGGTCATATGGGCCATAAGTGTCACTCAATTATGCAAAGACCCCTTGAGCAAAACCAAACATCGCTGCTAATGGCGTAACAAATGAGTGTTTATTGTAGAGATTTTAACAGCATAGATAAATCTAACTATATATTTTTCTTAATCAACATGCATCAGTATTTATATTCTACATCATTTACAATGATGACTGCAAATTGGATCAGACCACTAGATTTTCCATCTCATTTCCATCTAATTTCCATCTCAAAACCCTAACATGCACTTTATGTGGTAACATCTAAATTAACAGATTTATTGAAGTAAAAAAAAATGATTTAATGTGACTGAATAATCCTGACTACATTAGGTTACACTAATGAATGTCATCTTTTAAAGACTCAACGAAATCAAAATTTGATTTTTTTTATTTTATTTTATGTACTGTCCAGCCAAAAAACAAAAAACAAAAAACAAAAAAAAGTCCCTGTATGGATTTAACAAGAGTCTATGACAAGATCATCATTGCTGTGTTTTTAGCATGTTAAACAGTTATTTTACCCTAATTGATGGAGTGTATAGCTTTTAATTTCTTGAATAGCCATGGAGGAAGACACATCATGGCCATATTCCGGGATGATAATGTGAAAGAAAGTTTGGGAGGGAGCATGAAGAATCATTTTCACACATGAATTGGCACCTCTGAGTCCAGACCTTAAATTCATTGGAAGTCTTTGGGATGTGCTGGAAGAGACTTTATAGAATGCTCACCTCTTGCATTGTCAATAGAAGATCTTGACCAAAAATTGATGCACCTCTATAAATATTGTGATGTTATTTCTATCAAGAAGTGGATCAATTTTTGGTCAAGATCTTATGTTAACAATGCAAGAGTCGAGCACTCTGTAAAGTCTCCTCCAGCACATCCCAAAGACTTTCAATCCAATTGAATCAAATCGAGCAATAGGAACAGAGACTAAACAATTTGGTGCAATCAAATCTTCTCAATAAGAACATGAGCAGTAATTCTCTATTTAATATTGAGTATTGTTTTCAACACCATCTTCTTAATATGTACTGAGATCATCACTCATGTGACAGATTTGACAGATGACTAATGCATTTGGATTCTCTGACCATTTCTGAGACATGACTCACTCCTAATATCAGTCACCCACAATGCACAGCAGAGCTCCACCAGCTCTCCTCCATTAGATGATCTAACTCACTGGCTCTTCTTTGACCATGTCATAAAAAGCAAGAGCACATGAGGAATGCAGGGAGAAAGAGGCCAGTAATCTCTGAGCTGGAAGGTGGGATTCGTGCCTGAACAGGGCTGGCCTGTTTCCCCACTGCTGCGGGAAAACGCCATGGCAACCCAGTGTTTCAGCACTCAGACTGGGTGGAGAGGGAGTTTATATAGCAGAAGAGAGCGAGAGAAGCAGCCAATGTCTGACAGATGTATGGTGGAGGTCAGCTGAACACCTGTCTCAGCTCTCTCACAATGCAGCCAAACTTCTCACTCATTACTCACCACATCAGTTACGTGTGTTTACAAAAAAAAGGTATATCAAGTGTTGTTTTAGTTCTCCACCGGTTATGGTCCCAATTATGTCATTGCGAAGTTTAAACAGACAGATGATTTCATATGTAATACTGCACCATCATTTACAGTCGTTATTAAACAAATACAGCGATTAAACATCTAGCGCTCGTATTTCACATGTATGCTTTTAATTATGGCAAATGACGGCCCACCTAACATGATCTACATTACGTCATTCACACGGAATGTCCAGGTTCCTGCCTGCGATTCTATGGAAACGAAAAGGGACAAGCTGCCACATATGACATGCCAGTGCAGTTCGATCATTAAAGTCTTTCCAGCAGGTTTTCAGAGTTTAGGTACTTTGTGTGCTCTGGCAACACTCTCATGATGAAATGTCACAGCTATTCTGCACAACCAAATCAACATCACACTTGTACTGCATTCAAATGACATTCAGATTCTATATTCAATTCGCTTTGGAGAAACCATAATGAGCATTTCTGCTAGAGAGGCAGAGAATCCACAGCTGAGATTTATAATGCATTACAATTATGTTACTTTATCTAAAGCTAAACTTTTAGGTTTTAAATTAAAATTCTGTTATTAATTATGCACCATTTTGTCATTTGAATGTCGTTTCTGTTTTTTATGGCAGAATCTTCCAGCTTCACATTAGCATAAAAGTATAAAAAAAGTGTAATAAAAGTAACCCATATTGTGCGCTATATTCCGTATGCATTATAACTTTGAGGAAATGTGAGAAATAGAAATTAAAATTATACAATTAAATAAATTACATAAAATAAAATGACTTTTTTTTCGTCTTTTGAATTTTCTGGGATTTTTTTCTTAAAATACATTGCAGCATCATCTCTTTTCTCACAGTAAATTAAGGACTCAGGCTCTCTAAACCACTCCTTTCAAAGAGCCTGCTCTGCTCTCATTGGTCAATTGGCCCAGTCAGCTGTGATTGGTCTATCACTTACAGTGCGTGTCAGAAAAGAAAAGGCCATTACCATATCTGATTTTCAGCTCCAGAGGCTTCCTCAACACTTATGTATACAGTACCAGTAAAAATGGCATCTGTTTTACCCTGTCAAATAAAGTGCGAGTCCTCATCCTTTGGAAGTGCATCCAAAGCGGATTCACAGCGCAGAAAATGGCGCGACAACATGATATGTTGCTACAGCATGCTGCCACAACTACAGTGTTTGAGGGCGGGTCAAAGTAGACGTTGTTCGCAAGCAGGACATAGGCTGGAATTATGGAAATTTGTTACAAATCTACGTAGATATGTAACGGAAGTGAGACTGGAATTGCTGACGACTCGTTTTGGCAGTTTAGAATCGATTCCTTCTTTTAGGAGACAATAACATGCACTTTGATCTTTAAAACTTTGCAGAGCTTTCACATTCACAAACAGCTATTTTACACATTACATGAAGGGTAATATTTGAAAAAGCATAATATGTACTATATGAATCAATTTCTATTTCAGCTCTCAAAATCGTTGACATTTAGGCTTCAGGATGGGCTAATTCAGTGCCTAAATAAGATGGACCAATATCAGCTCTAAAGGCAGAGACTGAATAAAGTAACCTTCTTGACGGCCTTTAGATCATAATGTGAGCTAAGATCACAATACCCTTTCCTCTGATAAGCATTATCAATCTCAGCTGTGGATTCTCTGCCTCTCTAGCAGAAATGCTTATTATGGTCATTTGCAGTTCCGAAAAACAAAATGAGCATCTAGGGAGAAGGTGTGGTGGACGATAATGAAATCTGAGAGTCCTTTATCGCCTGTCCTTTAAGCTTATATTTGGGAATATGAGTATGCTAATGCTTTCATCATGCGGTTATGGAGATTAGCAATGAAAACAATATCTCATTTAATTGTGCTTGGCTGGATAAAATTGACCTTATCTCATGAGAGTTTCCCTCAGAATGGATTTTTAATGCATTCATTTACGCATGAAAATTGAAAGCATGTGCAGAGATTACATATAATGCTCAGTTCAGCAAGTGCTTTGAGGATTTGGGGGTCTTATGGTAATTGCACAAGCAGAGGTGGTCTAGTAGACCGGGTGGGCTGGAGCTCTAATATTTTATTCTTACATTTTTGTTTAAATTAGTGCTTTAAAATTTTTTGGTACTGTCTTAATGTGACCACTTGATGTACGAATATAAGAGGTTAGAACGATTGCTCCTTTCTTTCTTTTGCTGTTTCCTTATGGTGTGGAGGTTGTGCAAAGCACATCTCGCTCCAGCCTCTCCCATGATGTCATGAGAGATGAGGTCATTGTTGTCATTATGTGTCCAGAAGGAGCAGGAATCCTGCCTGTCTCTCTGTGTGAGCACAGGTGCAGGGGTCTGGCAGGAACTAGACCACTCTCGGTCCTGCAGAACAGCGGCTCATTGAAAACATGACTGTCAAGAGCAATACGTGCATGCTCTGCTCACACCACAGAGCATGGAAAGATATGCATATTGTATTGCACATACAAGTATAAACACCTCAACCTTCTCTAAAATTAATGCGGTAGAAAAAAAGACACAAAATAATTAATAATTACATATTTAGGTTCAATTCACTAGGTTCATAACATTTACTGACGTAAGCTGATGTATCTGATATCTGAAACTTAGTAACATTGTGTGAGTGTGTATAAATAAATGTATTTTATAATTAAAATACATTATGTCATTAACATTAAGGATATATTTATTTTATTATCATTTTTTTATTATAATTATAGTCATATATACATTATATACATATATATAAATATATTAAGTCATTATTATTAAGTATAAATTTATTTATTTTATTATTATTTTTTATTTTATTATAATTATAGTATATAATATATATATAATATACTTTGAATCATGAACATATGATATTATTATTTATCATTAATTATTAATATTAAATATTATATTAAAGCTTTTTAAATAAATGTATTAAACATTATTTTGATGTAAATATTTTAAAACAAAGATTTTTTTTTTTTTTGATTTTTTTTTTTACATTTTATATTACTTTTTTTTATTATTTTTAAATGTAATTGCCATTTGCCCATTGCGAAAACTCCCCACCGTGATGCCCAAATCTTTTGTTAAAATGGTTTACAAAGTAAAAATTGTCAGCCAAGATGGGTTGTTTAGGGAACTAAAAGCATAATGTGATGTATTGTTCAAGCGTGCAGCACATGTATGAGCAACAAGTTCATAAAAAAATGTTCCATTCGACACATGTTATTGTTAGATGGAGCTTGTATCTGAGATCCACTGATATGGGAATAATCTATGGCAAATTCCATGAAAGGCGAGTCATACTAATGCAATAATTTTTCATGTGATAATTATATCTTGCATGTTTCCTGCTGACTGAGGAGGAGACATGGCTCCCATAACATTTCATTCAGGATTCAACTAACTTATCATTAAACTGGCAGTACGGGACACTTCATTTCCAGCCAGTCTCCCACGGCAAATCACGCATAGCTGCTGTCAAGATTCAAAGCACATGGTGGGAAGTTTGACTGAGCGCGGTATAGTCATACCACTCAGCTGAAACCTGAGACACACCGGAGGATACGTGCCTGAGTCACATCAACACCCAGCATCCATAAGTCTATAAAATCAGGTCAGAAGGGCACTGTTGTTGTGCAAGACAGCATTACCTCATTAACCGAGCATGTGAGCCGACGACAGATAATGTATTTGTTTCACAAACTGACCTGTGGCATGACTGCAAGAACATTTCAAATAATAAAGAGTGATACACATCAACATTAGGAAATACTGTCACTTAATCGTTTTAAATGCTTCTTAGGTCTTTGCCACAAAACCTGGTCTCACTCAGACAAAATGTTCAGCGTAATCACGCTGTCAGGAAATTTTCGTGACCTTTAAAACGCTAAGGTAACAGAATTTATCATGTAAATATTTCCTAGGAACCTTTTGTGATTGCAACAACCAAGCAAAATTTGGCTAGAAAGTGGCTCTCATGAAAGTCTACAGCAGATACCAGACACTCTCCCAGAGGACGATGACAAAATATAAAAGCATTTTCCCACCAAAGAGCTGAGAAGAAGAAGCAGGTGCGTTTGACAAATAAATTGATTGGAGAGGAAAAACTTGACTTTCTCCTTCTAGGATCAGGTTTTATACTGTCCTAATGGTGTTTGCTAATGACTTGAGTAATTGTCAGATGTGTATCATTAATCATTCCTCATCAAAGTGGAAGATTCTTTAGTAATAGGTCAAAGGTTAAGGAGTATGTTGCAAAGATAGGGTATGTTTGTAATGGAATACTAGCCTTCTATTTATTGAATAACACACAATGTACACAGTATTAGACTGCGATTTATGTGAATAAAACAGTAGAGTCTTATTTCGTTTCAACATGTAACATACCGCATGCTACATTGTTATAACATTGTCATATTAATTCAGTGAGTGTGTCTAATTAACTTCTTGAAAATTGAAACAAAATTGAATTTATAATCCAATTTTGTGTAATAAATTCAGTGTTGACAGAACTATAGAAACACTGAAGTACTCGCTCTTTCTTCTCACATCACATCTAGTCATTCCTGACGAAAATGAACAATTCAATAGCCAAGATACATTTTAACATGCCAGTTTTGCGCTTTCCCCGAGAAACTCAAATGGTTTGGAACGAATGCAAATGTTCTCAGGGGAGCACGAGTATTTGCAAGAGAACACAAAATTTAGGGGCTCCGTATTAATCTTCGAAACACAAATGAAGATATTTGAATGAAACCTGAGAGGTTTCCATCCCTCTCTTGAAAGTCTATTCCACCAAAACGTTGACAACTCAAACTGTTCATAAAGACATGAATAAACATGAATGGACATCAGAAGGAATGTTGTTTCAAGCGCGGAAAGACGTGAATACACACAATTGTTCGAGTTTAAGTTCACCAACGTTAATCTGCTAACTCCCCTGACTGCTTTGACGGACAACATGGCGGATTCGGGGTGATTGATGATTGGTCTGATCGCCTGTCAATCAAACTGCCGACGAAGGGTCAATTATAACCTTTTCTGCTCACAACCAACAATAACTCACCTGAAACAAGTTATAAAAACAATTAAAAGCATATTTGATGCTTTCTTCAGACATCACTTGAGATAATGTAACTTGGATTTTTGTTTTGAAGGTTAATAATCCCAAGAGAAACCAGCCCTCACCTAGACATGCCAACACAAAGTCTCCCTAGAGGGGAGATGACCTCTATAAACGGCTGACAAATCCAGCACACAAATCACACAATATAATAAAAATCAATAAAAAACAAGAGTCGTACAGGTTTGGAATGACATGAGGGTGAGTAAATGATGACAGAATTTTCATTTTTGGCTGAAGTATCCCTTTAACACTAAATGACAGCAACAGCTAATTATACACCTTTGGCTTTGGTCAGCAGTGTGTCATTCCCAGTTCTGCCTTTTGAATAAAGTGAGTTTGATGCAGAATTTTCCTCATCACCTCATCTGGTCACAGCTCCAGATGATCCAGGGTGCCCATTGCTGCCTACTCAACCGACTCAGGAGCGCAAAAGACGCTCTCCAGGAAAAACGCAGTCAGCAGGCGTGGGAACAATACAGTTACATGATGACTGGATGATTAAAATAACATACAATGTGGACAAAAAGTGTGTGAGGAGTTTTCTGAATAGAAAGCAGTTGCCGTGCACACAAAGACAACACAGGGCACACATAGTGCTGTCCACACCACAGCTATAACGATAACGATATAGTTGGGATCACTTTCAGAACTGTTGAACGATAAAACACTGACAGCCAATCTTGTTTAACAAGTCAACCCCCCTTTTCAAGGATAATTTAAAGAAAATGTATATGGAAAACAATCTGTCATACCCTCGTACAAAATGGAGAGAAGAATTAACGATGAGATCATTATGCCAGGCTAACAAACAGTGTAAGATAAAATTACCTCGGGTATCCAGCGCTAGTTTCGGCAACATTGTGTTGCTTCCTTTAGAGTTGCAGTGAAAAAGACTAGGCATTGTTTTTATTCCACTATATTGACTAACTGCTGTTTTTTCGTCAAGGGCATGGTGTTGACGCAAATGTAGTTATCGTTCTTGGTGTGAATGGGCCTTTAAAAGGACAGTTAGGGGATCTGCTAGGGATTAGGGGAGTTGAAGAAGTTGAATGTAACGTTAATAGGCTTATAAACAAATGGGGCTGCACAAATAAAACTAAAATAGCAATAAGTCTTATCAAATCGAGATGATTAAATAGAGATAATCAAATAAAATGTTGCAATTTAATAAAGTATTAGTCGACGTATTACCTATTGTAGCACGGCACTGTTCTTTTACTCGTTTTCAGAGTAGTTTGAACATTTGAAAGTAAAGAATTTCAGAAATAAATATTTGCTTTGTAACTTATAGTGTTAGTTGGTTGCTGTAAAGATTGAACTGAAGTATCAACACCCTGAAAACTAACTATTTCCAGGAGCAGTGGAGTCAAAATAATCAATATATTTTTGGCCAAGTACATATAAACGCAAAAAAAAAAAAAAAAAAAACATATTTTATGTTATATTTTATCTATTTACATTTTATGAGTTGTTAAATTATTGAAATATTAACTTACAGTAAATATTTTACGTGTAAGAGATTAAACTAACAAAAACTTTAGGTTATTCGACCCCCAAAAATTTAAATGTTTGTCATCATTTACACACACTTATATTGTTCAAAACCTTTACGCCTTACTTTCTTCTTTGAATTATTTAAGAACTTTCAATATTAAATGACATTTAGATGTTTTAAAAAAAAATCTTTTTTTGTGTGTCCATATAATGACAGTCAGTGGTGTCCAATACGGTTTGTATCCCAACATTCTTTAATTTTTTTTTTATCAATTTCATGTATTTCTATATAAAAAATGTAAATCTCCTTTAAGCCTTTTAAAGCTCCAATAATTACCACGACAACAATACAACAACAGTGTATTGTAAATATGCAGGTGAGCTGGTTAGTGTAATACAAGACTAAAAGAATACGGAATTACTTCTTTTCTTGTCCTCTTAGGACATCACAAATCCCCCTGCCTTTAAACTGATGAGTGAATTGATGCACTGAAAACCTGGCTGTGAGGGATCTTGTCTTTCATTGCCTCACTGCACAGCAATTTCACGTGCTGGAGCGCTGCATCTGTGTGTATGTGCGTGTGTGTGTGTGTGCGTGTGCGCTCCACTTCTTGCTCTTCAGTAAAACAGAGAAACAACATTGCCATTGCGCTCTCAAGCATCTAAAAACCAGCACATCCATGCAAAAGTGAAGCAAAAGCTCCAAACTTCCCCTGCACATGTGCCAGACCAGATGAGGGATGTATCGCTAATCACTGAAACATCTGACAGCCTTTATTTCCTTCCCGAAAAAAGCATGATGTCATTGAGAATGTTGTATCATACTGTAGCGTTAGAACTTTCTTCCGTGGACCGTTATTAAGTGTTCTCGTGTTCCTTGTAATAGCAAAGTGTCATAACACTACATTCAGCGAAATCTGACATCTATTATTCAGGGTGACTGTATGAAACTATTACAGTAAAATTACAGGAAATGATTATAAATACAGTTTTGTTGTAGCAACTGAACTTTTGAGAATCTCCCCATTTTCCTGAATAACTGGAAAACTATCAAATATGCCTCGGCTTACTTACGGGGGCTTTTAACTGAGAAGTACTAATGGAAGAAGTGCACTTGTTTTTAATCAGACGGCAAACCCAATCCTGTTTCACGCTCTAGTGAGGAAGGAAAGAAACAAGGCTTGGTGGGGTTTTTTTGTGGCTACAAAGGTTTTATTGCGGAATTAAGATGTTCTAGGACACTATTTCAAATTCCTAGAGCTGTTACGAAATTAACTAGCGGCAAATTATTTATTTACGGCAAACAATGCACACATGCATTTTCTAAAAAAACATTTTTTTAAAAGTACAGACTGCTCTTGGATTGGGTTTTTTGTTTGTGTGTGCATGAGCAACAAAGAGAAAGAATGATTGAACCAAACAGCAGCTGCAGCTGAAAGTGTGCTATTAATTGGGAATTTAATAAACACATTCCACCAGATTCCTGAGAAACTTTCCTCTCTAACAGATGGTATTGTCAATTGCTTTTTTTCCGCAGCTGATCAGCTGTCTTCCGGAAAGGAGAGTCATCTCCTGAACTGTACATAGACGAGATACTTTCTTTCAAAGCAGACTGTTGCCTATAAGCATGCTTATGTTGTCATGCCAACAGAGTCACATGACGTATGCATTTTATGATTTTGTGAACTGGTTGTGATTTTGTATGAATTTATACAGTGTCATTCATACTTTATGATCTGATCACTGAGGGCACGTTTACCGATTAATCGTATGTTTTCGAATGAGTCAAAATAAAGATAGTAAAAATGTTGGACTGTAAATTGAGTCGGATAGGCAAAAAAATTATTTTTGTTGTATGAACAAGGTCTGTCGTTTTTTTTTTTTTTTTTTGGTTGGCAGAGGGAACAAACAAATGTCAATATTTAATCTGAAAAATCATTAAATTCTTGTTAGAAATATAAAGAATTGTTCTATAACAGCAAAATCACAGCTGCAGTCATGCTGATTTTCGGAAACAGCTTAAATATGCAAAACCCTCAAATCTAACATAATTAGATGTTTCTTTAGATCAGTGGTTCTACACTAGTTTTGCCATGGGACCCACATTATTCCATGGTCATTAAGCCGTAACCCAGATTTTTAGGAATTTTTAACCAAGCAAATTTATTTCAATAACGAAAGTTAAACAATTTACATCCTACGACCCCCATTAGTATTCCATAGTACAATGAAGTTAGTTGGCATGAGCCACCAGAGTCACTTTATATGTATGGTAAAGTGGCTACTAACCTGAAAAGTTCATAAAACGTATGGAAACTGATTAAACGAATTTCATACCTGCATGCAACTCCTTCCCAGCTAACACAAGATGTTCCAGTAACGTAATTTACTGGTACTTTTTGGTAATTTCATAACTTACGACTTTGTTTGCTTGTAATTTTATACAGTTCGCGCCTCCACATTTGACTGCATAATTGACCCTTCGCAAAGAGCCGCCCCCTTTAGTTACTGTTGCTATGTCCGACAACCCATGCGCTCTCACGCCACACATCATGTTCTCACCAAGTGAAAAATACATCGCGGAGCAGAGAGGACACTGACAACGTATGAAACAGTTTCATATTTAAAATATTGTGATTTTTTAAAGAAGTTTAAACAATAAATACCGTTTAGTGTCTCTTTAATGTGTCGTGACAGATCGCTGTAGCTCCTTCAAGCGGCTCGTGAACCGATCATCTCTTCATACTAGTTCATTTATAGCATCAAATAAAAATGAATGAACATCAGAAGGAATGTTGTTTCAAGCGCTGAAAGACGTGAGTACACACAATTTTTCAAGTTCAAGTTCACCAACGTTAATCTACTAACTCCCCTGAATGCTTTGTCGGACAAAATGGCAGATTCAGGGTTATGATTGGTCAGATCGCCTGTCAGTCAAACTGTCTGCTGGTGGAATGATCTCCCTACTTTCATCAGGAACGCAGAATCCCTGGCAATATTCAAGAGACAGCTGAAAACTCATCTCTTCCGTGAACACTTGATCCCCTCATAAAAAAAAAAAAAAAAACCCTTTCCTTCCCTTTTCCCTTCCTACTCTAGCTTATGGTACTGAGCAATGTATGAAACTTGTATTGTGAGCACTTCCTGTGCTATTTGCCAATTCATGAAGAATCGCTTGTTTGTTTTCCTTACTTGTAAGTCGCTTTGGATAAAAGCGTTTGCTAAATGACTAAATGTAAATGTAAAATGTTTGCAAACGCTCAGAGTGCGCGCTACGAGCAAAACGTCTGACAGGACAGGATAGGAAATTTCGTTGTTTTTTTTTTGAGGTGAGAAACTATTTCATAAAAATATTGTTAGAATAATGACACTGCCTGACAACATCTCATCTGACAGCAAATACTGAATCAGAACACGTGTTTTCCTCGGGTTCACTCAAATGAAAATTCTACAATCGTTTACTCAAACCCATAAGACTTTCGCTCATCTTCGAAATACAAATGAAAATCATGAAATCTGACATTTCTGTACTTCCTTTGACAGCTATGCAACTACCACTTCAACGCTTCGGAAAGTTCATAAAGAGATCGCAAAAATAATCCATTTGAATTGAGAGGTTTCGCCTAAATGTTCTGAAGAGACAATATCGCTTTATAAACAGACTGAATAGACTTTTATACATACAGAAGAGTCAACAGCGCATCACCCATATCTTTCAAAATAAAAGTCTCGTTGTTTGACGACACTCAAATAGGTCTCGCGACCCACCAGTTGAGAGGCACTTCTTTAGATGATATTCAGCTTTTAGACTGACATCCAAGTTGGCTTGAATTAGTTTCGTTTAGCATGTCAATGTGACCTTGTTTTTGAAAGTGACTCAAACATGAGAGCATATGAATTGGGGTTGGGTAATAAATAAGTCACCACAACATATAACTTTCATAATGTGGCAATAAATCAGCCGTAATTTCTTCTTCAAACGGAGCCATTATTGTCTGAGTTTCCACTGATAACATCTGTACGGTTTAATGTAACGGAAAAAGGTTCTTTTGTTATTACACAAAGACCACCAAAGGATCCGCTGGAATTCAAAGCAGGAAGAGCAGCACAGAACACAGTGTCTGTATCCTGGAACGGCCCCTCAGCAGATAATGGCTAATTCTGCTCTCAATCTGCTTGTAAATGCTGCTATGTAAATGTCCCCTGAAACATGGAAGGTCAAAACAGGTTCAGGCTTTGATCGCACGCCAATGTAAAGCACAGTACAGACAGCAGCCGTCCGAAAAAATCTATCCGAGCATGATTACAGCCCCTTTAAACTGTGTTAAACGGAGACATGTTGACCTGAAGAGCGCAGTCATTTAGGGACACGCTGTCCAAGATATGTCATGAGGTACTTGAGTGCCTCCCTACTCTCATAACACTCCTCTAGTATTAGACGCCTTCATATTTCTTAGCCAGCGTGAGATCAGTGTGGTTCTGGTTAAAAATGAATGCATCATCATGAAAGCTGAGCTTTCATTTAGGTGTGCAGATGTGGGCTGAGATGTAGAAGAAAGAAAGGGCAAATTGACCTGGGGACAGCAAAAAGGAGAAAAACAACAAAGATTTATATTAACTGCGAGAATAGCAGAGATTAGGATCTAATGGCAGACTTCAAGCAAGCACATACAAGTCTGTGTTTGGGGGACTGTTTTGAGGATCTGGACACGTTGTGCGTTTCCTGCACAGCACCACTCAAAACAAGTCATTCATCTAAAAGTAACGCAATCAGTTGGGATTCAAAGCTACTCTAAATGTTGTTTACATCATGTGGGAGAGTGGGAGAGTTAACTGATGCTAATTAAATGAAGCAATGGAACCTTGTGCACAAAACTACAGCTGAATGTTTCGAGATAAAGAGATTCTGAAGGATCGGGTCAGGTCAGTGTAAATACAGCTGGTGACAATATGAAATATACAAGAAGTGACCACAACAAGTATTTGGAAACTTTAGCCACACTTAAAAAGTGTCACAAAATATAACACAAACACTTTTTAAGCAAAGCATTTGACTATTTTCTTATGTTTTATATGACACAAACACACACACACAACCACCCGTCTAAAGGTTTGGGGTAAGTACTTTTTTTTTTTTTTTTTTTTTTTTTTTTTTTTTTTTTAAGCATGCATTAAATTGATAAAAGAGACAGAAAAGGCATTTATCAAAAAATAAATGCAATTATTTTGAACTTTCGATTCACCAAAAACAAAATCCTGACAGTTTCCAATAATAAGAAGCACATCTGTGACACAACATTGATAAGAAATTTTGGTAAGACTTTATTTTAGGGTTCTTTAACTAGTTGCTTATTAGCATGCCTATTACTAGAATACTGGCTATTTATTAGTACTATTAAGCATATATTAATGCCTTATTCTGTATGACCTTATTCTATATTCTTAATCCTACCCAATACCTAAACTTAACAACTACCTTACTAACTATTAATAAACAATAAATTATGCATTTATTAAGGGAAAAGTGATAGTTAATAGTTTATATGTGTTCCCTATACTAAAGTGTTACCGAAATGTTTTTTAGGCTGCAAATCACCATATCTGAAGGATTTCTGAAGCATCATGTGACTCTGAAGACTGGAGTAATGATGCTGAAAATTCAACTTTCCCACAACAAGAATTAATTATATTTTAATGTAGATTAAAATAATAAAAAATGTATTTTTAATTGTATTAATGTTTCAAAATATTACTGCATTGATTCATTTTTGAACAAATAAATGCAATCTTTGTGAGAATAAGAGACTTTTTTATGAAATTTGTGAATGGTAGAGCATATATTATTAGTATTTAGACACTGGATGTTAAACATTGAAAAAAACATTGACGTCAATGTAAAATTAAAAGCAGAATTGCTCAAAAAAAGAGAATAATAGTTTTTTGGGGTCTCTTTTTACCTCAGCGAACAACTAAACATTTTAGTCTTTGCTTATACTACCACCTTGTGGTTGAAAACCAAACAATCCTAAAAATCCCAAGAGTTCCAGGGCTCCTTCTTTTGGCGGAACAAGAACACTATATATTATAAACTCTGTGAATGCAAGTAAACACTAATTACATTCTGAATAAACAATTGCAAGTTAAAAGATCCATTGCGTTGTGTTTTCACACTGCTGACTATAGATTATATAAACATGTCAGGCAGCGTGAAGAGCGAATGCTGAATATAACAACTGGATGATCACCAGGAGGCACTGTGAGAGAGAGCTACATCACAAAAACTCTTCCCTAATACAAGACAGGTACAATATACTGTCCTGTATAATTACAAGTATATAAATACTCGATTTAAAAGGACATGACAGGTCCATTGATGTGTCAAATAATGTCTAGTTGGCCATGACTAAAGCCGCAGGATAACACGAACCAGAGACCAAATGAAACTTTCATTGGCTCAACACAAGTTTCTTAATTGAACACATGCATGCTTGTATTTTGTTGCATAAGATGGGGGGGAATATAAAAAAATATGCATCTCATTTTTGCCTAAACTAAAGCATGTCAAACGGTTCTAGAGAATAAACATTCAGTAAATGATTGCGTAACTTCAGTGAAGCCATGTGTTTTCCACATAGATGTGGATGGGTTTGAAGTTCATTCTAATCTTCAATTACTCAACAAGCTTACGAATAGAAAAAACAAAACTGAGGCCTTGTGAAATCAGTTATCACTGAATAAATATGTATAGGGCCAAAGTATTCAACATGGCCAAAGATACAAAAAGCCAGGATTAATTTATCAGTGTCCTTTCAGTGTCCTGCAGTAGAGCTGATGATTTATTGGTTTAAATTACTGAAGCGCTCACGTGTCACATGGATGAAGTGAATGCTACCGCTAGCCAGCTTAAGCAGGATGTAACTTAATATGTAGTCAAACTAAAATATTTTGAAATGACTCAAAAAATCTAAATCCTGAGCCAGAAATAATCAAAGACACAACCATCAGGTTTTTCTTCATCTTTACCTGCTGCTCTAAGGTGTTGACATTCTCATTCTCTGAAACGGTTCAAAGCCTTAAGGTCTGGGTCTTAAAAGGACCGCACACTTAAAAATCTTTTACTCAACCTTATGTCGTGCCAAAACCATACGACTTTCTTCTATGGAAAACAAAAGGAGATATTTAGCAGACTGTCCAAGCTGCTCTTTTCCAAACAATGAAAGTGGATGATGCCCAATAGCTGTCAAGCTCCAAAATGGACAAAAGGCACCTTAAAAAGTATCATAAAAGTAGTCAAAGCAACTTCTTATGAAAGTCATATGATAGTTTTGCAAAGTTAAAGGGATAGTCTGTAATGACTGAACAAAACGATACACGACCGTCATTTAAAGACTTACATTGTTACAAAAAAACAGTTATTTTAAATTGTGATAATATTTCTCAATATTGCTGTTTTTAGCTTATTTTTGATCAAGTAAATAGTGAGTATAAGAGATTTCTTTCAAAAAATATATAAAATAAAATGACTGCCTCGAACTTTCAACATTTCAGAAAGTGTTTTAATTAAAGGTGGGGTAAGCGATATTTAAAAAATGCTTTTGGACATTGTTCATATTTGAAATATACCCAAACAAATACCCCTGTCTTCATTTCCCCGCCTCCAAAACACACCCTCCAATCCTAACCACCCTGCTCGAACCCCGCTCGCTGAGTGCAGTAGAGTGGATGGCTGTTTATCACAGCTGACGCACAACAAAATGAAGTGCAGATGACGAATGAACGACAAGGAAGCACAACAAATGAACATGGAGTACACAAGAGTAAATTCAAAAAAGAGTTTGTTGTTAGTCGCAAGCAGCTCCAGACAATTAATGACACTCAAGCCCAGCGTTACTCACATGTGAAGCGGAATGAAAGCAGCCTCCGCATCTGTTTTCAGGCCTTCCCAGCACTCTCCAGCACTTTTCTAATATTAAAGCGGGGCATAAAGATCTTGCCCAGTCATAACCCTTCATTCTACTAATATTCCTCTGAGCTTTTCTCTTTTGTATTGTCTCATCTCTCTTTCTTCAAATCTCCCTCTTGCTCGTTCTCTCTCCTCCACCGTCATATGCACCCTAATGCTGATTGGCTACATGTTATTTGCTGGTTTGTCAGTCTAGCTAACTTCCAAACAGCCTTTTTCACATATTGCTTTCCCCACCTTTAAGTCAAAGTTAATGGGATCCAAAACAACAATTTTTTTATATGAAAAAAAAAAAAAAAGTTTTTCAAAATATTCTTTATCCCTTTAAAGGGGTTATATGTGAAATTCAGAAACTCTTGTGCGATATTGGTTATTATTATTAAATTATTGCTCTTTTGGCATTATCCTGGACACAAGCATTGATTTCATGTGTCATAGAATGGAAGAGAGTCTCTCTGGAGCACGTATAAATGTCATATCCTGTTGATTTTCATAGACAATCTAGGAAGTCAGGGAAGGTCTTGTGGCTTCTTCCTTTTCATTTCATTACAGGCTGTTCGCACATTGGCAATAAAAAAAGAAAAGAAAACCTATTTACACGAAAATTCTTACATATAGCCCCTTTAATCCCTCAAAAAATGTTTGGCAGTTTTGGTTAACATTGACTTTCATTGTATGGAAAAGAACAGCTTATTTAGCGACAATTGTGATAGTGTGTGTTTTACAACTTGCTGGGTTTGAACCAGCACAAACCTTTAACCACTGGGCCATATTACTCCACTAGAAATTGCTAAGAAACTATTGCAAAACATTAAAAATGAAACATCTGCATCAGTTTTATTTGGTAAATGTGCTGTGGACATTGGTTATTGACAGGGTCCTTAAGGCCTGCTTCTTTCACTGAGCTAGACGTCATTGATGACTAAGTTTGTAGGTAGTTGTGAGCAGTTCCAGATCTGTAGCACCTGAGGAAACATTCCTGTGCTCTGTGGTCTAACATCACAGTATTACTATTCTGTTGAGTATTTCCCAATATTTGTAGGAACTGCTTGTGGGGATGTACTGACATATAAACACATTTCACAGTGTGTCATACTGCACAGGTCAAAGAACATAGTTTAATGTTTTTGTAAGCAAAGCAATTAAGACACTAATTAAACTGTTTCTATTTACATGTCACATGTGTTTACTTTAAATAGACACATTCAAAACTAATATAAAAATAAGGCATTGACCTGTGGGGTTGCTCATTCAATTTGCTCGTATTTGAGTATAAGTTGTCTTAAGGTTTTTTTTTTATAATATTTTATTTTTTTATTTTCCATGAGCACAACATCACTAGCTTCTGAATAA